>CM042075.1:54935412-57335412 GCA_023509865.1 Trypoxylus dichotomus
AAGTATATGTGTGAATAGATCCCGAACTTCAGTTTTATGACCTAGGGTACTACTGTCAACATAATATGATGAAGTATACGATAAGGTATACTTCATGATAGGTAATGACACAACATTTCTGAACATTCAACTCCAACGAAGATTTCCCTCCACTAGTGCACCAATATGTCCAGGTTACGCTTTTGTTTGATGATATCAAAGACAGTTGAAATTTGTGAATCATTTTTTATGTCATCAGCATGTCGTGAAATGTTGAAACATCAAAATTTTCCAAACGATGGATATACGCCTAACAATAGCTCTAACATTAATTTTTTTACGTTTCACTATTTTCCAATAGGTTAGCGCCATCTACACTTACGAGCGATAGCGTAAATACCTGTAGATAGACAAATTAAAGAAACATCTTTCCATAATCCAAAACTACACTTTATAGTCCAGTAGCTTCTCAAAGTTTCAGATAACCCTTAATCTTCAAGCTTTACTTTCGATCCCAAAGCAACTACACATCACCACCGCCTTTTGTTCTTTCCAGACCTTCGGCGAAAACAATAGACCGTCGCTGTGTATGTATGTGTAGCGTCAAAATCCGCGAATTGGGATTCGCATCGGGATGAGTTAAACTTTTGCTACTCCGCTACCGTGCACAGTACTATAACGATAAGCTTTGTCCTAATATCCTGTCGGTTCCATTTGCCTAAATTTGCGAACTTGGATCCAAACTTCGGACGGCTCCAAATAGTAACTAAGCGTTCACTTTGTTTCAGGCTCGTATGAAATTTCCACAGGACTATCCGTATTCGCCGCCGACAATACGATTCCTAACAAAAGTCTGGCATCCGAACGTCTATGAGGTAAGTTCGCAGACACTGTTTATCGTGTAAGATTAAGTTTTGGGACAGAAGGGGGGAAAGGAGCATTTATTTGTTATGTTGTTACTATTTTGGGACTTACCTTGAAAAGAAAGTTCCGTTGTGTTTCGATATTCTGCTTATAGACAATCAAGATATCCATGGCCAGTGTTTGATTAGATTTTATCCCTTAATTTTGAATATATAATAGAAGATAACAGAAGATGGTTTATTTAATGATGAAATTTCCTTATTCCTCCAACGTTAAATCTAATTAATTAGCTTTTTGAGAAATTTTTGAATAATTAAAAATTTTCACGGCCCCGGAAGGATTTGATCCTACAGCTCCCGTTAAGCCATTAAACTACGGAATCGTCTGAACAAATCGCTATTTTAAATCATCATTTATGCTGTTAAATTTCAATTGGCAAATTTTCATACCTGGATGTAATAGTGGCTGCAGATATAGCCATGATATTTAAGCAGATACGAAATTTAATATCACTACCTTTTAGCCATGCCATTACGTTTTAGTTTTCTGAAATTTGTTGGTAAGGTATTATAATATCTTTTTCAATTTCTAGTTAAAATCTCACCTTCTTGGGAAGACTGGCTAAATGCGTTTATTTTCTGTTAATATTTGAATGGTTCTCTGACATCTTTATAAAAAATGCATTATGTTTAAAATTGAATTCCGTATTATTACTACTTTTGTTATAATTGGAATTAAAAAGTCGGTTAAATTGACAAAGTACTAGCATTATAGTATATTATAGACAGCCATGGTAAAAGGAAAACAAAGATATGTTACCTGCCATAATTAAAGTAATATTTGTAGAAATTTTGTGCCATAATTTAGTTGGATATAGCAATCAAACATTTAGAAAATAATAATAACAATTATTAATGTGGTTTATAACATTATGGTATCTTGTTTCCGGAAAAAAGCTTGCCTGGTCGAAAATATTTCTTGATCTAGTTTATTTTGTTAAAATATATAATGAAAAATGCATGGTACAAGTATAAGTTTATGGACATCGTCACAACTATATAACGAATGACGCCTTATATAATTGCTCTTATTCTTTTTGGTATACTGTCTATGCAAACGTTAATGGTATGTCTAATTGTAGCGTCATTTTGCCACACATCCTCAATATTTCTTACTAATTGCTTTTTCGTAGTGTTTCTTCTCGAATACACGCGTGATTTTAACACTCCGCACGTTCTCAATTACATTGACGGGAGAATTTCCCGGCCAAGGTAACACTGACAGAGCGTGCGTTTCCGAAAAGCTTTGGATGGATTTGGCCATGTGGCATGGTGCCTTATCGTGCATGAATGTGTAAGAGCTTTAAATCATTGATATATGGCATCAAGACACCCTTTAATACACGCTCAGATTGGTATTGGTTGCACCATGAATCAATACCAATATGAGCAAACATACAGTGGTCCAGGACCTTCGACTGATAACTGACGGAGGGTGTTTCATCGTTTTTAGTACATTGGCTTCACCAAACCGTTCAGATGGACGTCGTCTAGCAAATTGAGTTCTTTTGGTCATGGCTTCTAGTTCTGAGTCATCGCTGAATACAATCTTTAACGAAAAAACATTGTTGAAACAAAAAGAATTTGCTTGATTTACATATTCATTTACGTTATTTTGTCTTACCTTTCGCCAATCTTCAGTTGTGTAATGTTGATGACGTTTTGCCCATTGACAACGTGCTCGCTTCATCATCGGTGTTAATTTTGGCTTTCTCAGGGGACGTCTGCATTTCAATCCGGCTTCGTACAATCATCTACCTACTGTACGCGTGGATATTTGCACTCCCTTTGAGACATTACATTTCTTATTTTTTTGGCGGATAAACCTCGGTTTTCAGTTGTTAGTTCCAGGATATGTCGATCATTTCGGTTAGTAATGATCCTTTTCTTGCCGCAAAGCGCTCTTCCGTTACTTGTAGTAGGTATCTTTTCTTTCATTAAAACGGCGGTTCTCTGCACTGTTTGTCGGGATACTCGTTTCTTTGCAATCGTGGGTTGAGAATATATTCCTGTACCCAACAATGCCTCAATACGAAGTTTGTTCTCATTTGCTATGTCCTTTTTTTACCCATAACGAGAAAATATAAGGCGCATACAAGCAATAACTTAAAGTGCAACACTAACACGTAAACACGTGAAAAACGTTATTACATAAACGGATAAATATTATTTCTTTAATAGTAACCCATCCAAATAATATTCTGCGAATTACTATGTCTTTCAATCATTTCATTTCATGAGGGCGATAACAATAGGCAAGGAGTCATTAAGGGGCACTTTCTCAATTTTTATATTTATGGAACGTATTTAGATAGGTATTGTAAAGCCTATTCACGAATTTTATAGTTGTATTTGTAATTTATCGCGTTGGAAATACACAAAAGGTTAAATTTATAAGGTGGTCCTAATGAAATGGACAGGGACTGTACTTAATTTATATGGTGCCACCAAACTTATAAACGGTAGTGTATATTCGTGAAAACTAGATTTAATTTCGGAATTTATTTGATTTTGACAAATCAGATATGTTAGTCATAGACAATCTCTGTTTGTTGCAAATATTCCTTGTGGGAACACGTTGCGCCTTTTCTGATTGTTACCGCAGAAAGTAGATTTCTAAAACCAGTTTTAGGAAGTACATTTCGTCTATTAGGAAGTAGATTATGTATGTCTACGTTCATTATTCATGATTATCTAAATATTTGTGTACGTCAACCTTATCATTAGTTCAGCGTAAATAAACGTCGTTATACACCAACATACCAGGGCGACCTGAAACGGCAAAATATGGCGCACGACGGTTGAAGTGGATTCATTGGTCGGCAAGGGTAACCTTTCTTATGGCAGCTATCAAAATTTCAGACGTCAACGTCAATAATTGTCGCTTGTGTTTTGTGTAGCAACTCAGGCGGTTTCGCAAAAATGGATAAAATTCAATTTCGTGCAGTGATAAAACACTTCTGGATGGCTGGGAAAACAGCCACGCAAATTCGAAATATTTTGCTAGAGGTTCATGGCGGATGCACTCCATCATTTTCGACCATCACCTTCTGGATGAGCAAGTTCAAACGTGGCCGCACAAGCAGAAGTGGCGAATCACGCAGTGGACGCCCAAAAACTGCTACCAACGATGAAATGGTCGACAAGATTCATGATGTCGTGTTAGCCGATCGCCGATTAAAGCTGAAATAGATAGCAGAGACAACAGGCATCTTAGTAGAACGCGTTGGCTATATCCTACACGAAATTTTGGGTATGAGAAAGCTTTCGGCGCAATGGATACCGCGTTTGCTAACACCGGAGCTAAAACGTAATCGGGTGACCGTTTCGGAGGTGTGTCTGGCTAGGATCTAACGCAATCCAAGCGATTTCTTCATGCGTTTCGTAATCTTGGATGAGACTTGCATCCAACACTATATACCGGAAACCAAGGAACAGTCGAAGCAGTGGGCTTTTCCGGTCGAATTGCTCCGAAGAAAGCAAAGACCGTTCTATCGGCCGGAAAGGTTATGGCGACCATTTTTTGGGATTCTCAATGCGCGATCCTCATCGGCTATCTGCATAAGCGAAGGGCGATCATGGGGCAATACTACAGCGATTTATTGATATGATTCGATGCAGTATTGAAGGAGAAACTCGTTTACAACGGAAAGAAGTGCTTTTCCACCACGACAATGCACCGGCTCATTCGTCCCATATCGTCGTGTCAAATTGAGTGAATTGCGCTACGAATTAGTTTCTCATCCTACTCCTCAGCGACTTTTGTTTATTCCCCAACGTGAAAAAAATCATTGGGAGGAAAGACATTTGCCTCAAATGTAGAGGTCATCGCCGCTACAAATGGAAATTTTGCAGACCTCGAAACAACCTACTTTTCCGACGGCTTGAAGAGACTGGAGCAGCGTTTGAAAAAGTGTATTTATCTTCGAGGAGACTACATCGAAAAATAAAAATTAAAAACCACGCCAATACCGTGTTTTTATTGTCCATTCCGGAAACATTTCAAGTGGCCCTCGTATATTTAGAAGGAACACGATTATACATATCTGCACACCAGCGGTTTTCCTCGCGATAATTTTATATATCCCATGTTTTGTCCGTATAAGTACGCAAGTTCGAGAGCTGTACCAGGCATGGGAAGTTCACGAGAACTTGCAGCCCAGCTGTAGAAGTATGAGGAAACACCTTCGGTCTTGGAGAATGAAAAGAAGGTCAACTTGAAACACTGAACGAGTTTGTAACGCAAAAAATTGCGGTTTCGTATCGACATACATATATACACGAGAATATACTTTGTTTCTATTCGTTTTTAATTGGTTTCTCGAAAAATTCATTGGAGATAAATTTGTGGTGGATTAATTTTTAATTTACCGTCCGAAAAGCGAAATAGATTTTGGGATGATTTTTCTTTCAGATAGAAACGGAAGCAAAACAAAACTTATCAGTCTCAGTTTACGGAAGTTATTGCATTTATAAAAATATCCCAATCCACAATTCTTCATCAATTAGGAGGAATATCAAAGTGATAATTCAGAAAGAAATTTGTGGTATTAACGAGATGACATTTAAAATCGATACTAAAAAAAAGAATTACGTAAAAGTGGTATACTTACTAATGTTTGGTGTTTATGAATACAGGATGTCGCAAAACATATGTCCAATCTTTCGGGAATGTAAAGTCAATGTAAAAATAACGTTAAATACTCCTATATTTTTTTAAAGAATACACACCTCTGCTCAAATATTCAAACTCTTAACACAAGATCGATGTAAAGGCCCTCATTAGTGATATCTTGGTTAAATTTCTTTTTATTTTGACCGTCCTGCTTTATTCCTAATTTTCGGTTTTTGGTTTTGGAAATTTAGGTTGTTATATAAAAGAAAACGAAAACTTTCTTCTTTTTTATTTTGGTTTTAATTACGACCTTCCGTTGGTGTGGTGGTCAACTTTACGAAACATGTGTTTTATTCTTTCCGTTACGGTTAGGCAACCAAGCATTTCGATAAAATTCAGATTAAATACTATTTGGGCAGTCTTAAAATTCTGTAGCCAGATTGTACTGCGATATCATCCAATCTATGTTTATCGAAACTATATTTCAATACATATTTTTGTGTTGTAATTTCCCTGTCATTTAGCCATGATCAAGAAACTTTTTCGATGTGGGCGTTGGAGTTTGTTCTAACGTTCGATGATGGTAGAAGCAAAAATAACGTTACTTCTTCGTAACAACGCTGTAACGTTTAAGCTAGTAAAGGTTCAGCGTGGGAAATTATTTTTCTATGATCTACACGTCAAAATCTTCATTTGCTTATAGATTTTAACGCATTTTGTGTAACCTGGATTTTGGACTGCAAAAATCGAAAGGGAAAATTTATCAAAATATGATTACTCTTGGATACTATTCAAAATCGTGATATCAATACTTTTGGATACGTAGAATACGATTTTAAAGTCGAAATAGATGAAATTTGTTTTGTTTAGCTGTACTTGATTCAGAAACCTTATGGCACGTGTCAAAAATGACGTTACTTCTTCGTAATAGTGCTGTAACTTTCAAGCTAGTAAAAGTCCAGAGTGAAAAATTATTTTACTATAATCCACGCGTCATAATTTTAATTTACATATAGATTTTAATGTATTTTAGGTAACTTCGATTTTTTGCACAAATTTTACCTTTGATACCTTAAATTTATCAAAATACTAATACTCTTGGATACGGTTCAAAATCGGAATATCAATACTTTTGGATACGTACTGCTTGCTGCTTCATACCAGATTTACTTAATAAGTATGTTACTAAAAAAATCAAGTACGTTAAAAAAAATATTCTTTTTTGAACAAGATTTATGTACGTAACAACAGAAGTACGTATTATCAGAACAAAAATACATTGTTTCAAATAGGGCTTTGTCAGGACCAAGGAAAGTGCACGCTGTATCCGAATGTACGTTATATACGAGTCCCAAAAACATGAAACACTACATGCACCAACAACGCAAGAACACACTTCCGAAAATAGTTTGCCATTGGAAGTGTGCCATTGCAGATGCGAGCAAGTTAATCGATGAATCGAACCACCCGTGTTATGCTATCATTTATCACAGTTAAAAGGATATCTTTATGTTTATATTTTTTAATAAAATTATAAATAAGTTTTTGTTTTCGAATTCTAATATCTAATCAAATCCAAGGTTATCTTACTAGAATTTCGAATTGCTTTGTGCTTTATTATAATTGCCCTTTGGAAATTTAATGTTATAGAATATAGATACACGAGATACGGAGGCAAACAACTTTCGTTTGCGCATAAGAATTCAAATATAACAACTGTGTACTTTCTATTATGCATATGTTATACGGTATGATGCGATGTGCCAAGTTGAAGGAAAATTAGAATCAGCATTGTTATTTTTTTTCTCATATTTGCTATTAATATTAGACGCACTTTCTACAAAAACGCATTCCTTTTGTAAAATAATTCCATGTTTATCTGGAGCGTAGCAAAGTTTCTCTTTCTTATGGTTACGATGTTGTTTAATAGATAAAGAACTGGTTAACCAAGGAATGCGTTTTTTTTTTGTAATTTTTCGAAATTTCTGATTGTAATTTATTTTTTTTTGAATTATGTTAGTAACAAATCACAGATCGAGGTGGTAACAGAGCCTCTTATAATACGAGGGTTGCCTTTTAAGTTTTGCATATTATAATTCGATTGTTAAATTGTTGAAGTACGTTTATTGTTTCTAAGACTGCATAAGATGTGGTACCGTTTTGTTGAAACTACGTCTTCTTGACATCCATGCTTAAGCTTGTTCAAGTAGAGAGTTTGCAATCTTGTGTCAATATTGAGCTTTTGGTAATAGTATCAGCATTACCATCTGCTTGAGTTACCGGTGGCTCGTCTTTTATTATTAGGTTCGTAGAACCATATAACTTTCGTTATAAATTGTGATTTAAATAAATGGACACCCATTTATTAACTCTTAACTTACTAATATTAATTGATGACACCTATTACAACGTTGGAAACTACAACAATGGTTTTTTATATATTGTTTTTTTTTTGCCTGCGTTTTGTTAGTTTTTTAGGTTATGACACCACGTGCTTTTCGATGTGCAGGCGACGCTGTGAATATCCGAACAATGTGTACAGACACATGTAAAAGTATCTGCACACTTTTTTTTGGCTAATAATGTCCGAACATGTCGCCCGCCTTGAAAGGCTTGGATTTCGAAATTAATTGACTAGCAGTAGACACAGTCGTGATGTAGCTCTTTTCACTACCCCCTTTGCAGTTTCAATGGAAGCGCAGCGTGCGATTCCATCATCACCCTCCATTATTGATAGAATTCGTCTTGTTGCCCATTGTAGTGGTGGTAGGTTGTCCTCCATGATCAGAACTAGATCACCGATGTTAAACTTCTGTTCCTGATGCTCTTTCCATTTTGTGCGTATCTGCATGCTGTGACCTTTGACCAACGGGACCAGAAATGCTACTTGATGTTGTCGATTAGTTGGTACCTTGATAATCGATTTAATTGTAAATGTGCAAGATTTGGTTCTACAAAACTGGTAAGTGGCATTCTGATTAGAAAATTGCCAGGAGTTAAGCAAGTAAAATGGTTGGGATCCGTTAAAATTGGTAAGATAGGACTCAAATTGTGTTAAAAGCGTACACATTTCTTCATACGTCAGAAGCGCGTTTCCGGATGTGCCTCTAAGATAATATTTGACCGATTTCACTCCAGCTTCCCAAAGTCCACCGAAATGTGGTGATTGCGGTGGAATAAAATTCCAACTGATTTGGTCATTTACTAAAAATGTTTGTAGGTCGGAGTTAGTTTGTGATTCAAAACTCGCGTGCAGTGTCTTCCATCTCTTTACTAGGGCCTACAAAATGTGTAGCATTGTCTGAGTATAACTTGTTGATTTTACCGCGTCGGCTAATCATTCTTTTTAAAGCGTTAAGAAATGCTTGTGTCGTTAAGTCCTATATGAGGTCGGCCTTAGTTGCGCAACATATGAATAGTGCAACGTATACCTTCACAGTTTTCGATTCTCTTCGTTTGGTGTCCCGTATCACTAGCGGTCCTGCATAGTCAACGCCACTATTTACGAATGGACGTGATGTCTCTACTCGAAACTGTGGCAAATCTGCCGTGGTGTATGTATGTGTGAGTCCTCTACTTGCAGCTAGTGTTGCTTGTACACCTGCATAAAGTGCATATCCCTAATAATGAGAGTTGCAATAAGTGCCATCAATTAATGTTAGTAAGTTAAGAGTTAATCTCGCGAGTGTCAATTTATTTATTTAATTTACAATTAACCTAATAATAAAAGACAAGCCATCGGTAAAAGCATTGGAACCGTCAATCAAACACCATCTTCATTCTTAAAGAACTACGGCCCGATCATTCTAGCAGTCTAGATAGTTACTTTTTGTGAATATTACGGTTTTTTGAGGATTTTCTTCATCCCGGATACAAATCCACCCAATTGAAAATGTGGCTCGTTACTGAAGATAATTGTTGGAAAAACTAACATCTTCCGTATTTTTATTGTATCCAAACAAAGGGTCGCTGTTTTGGTGGAATAGAACAGGAAATAGCTTTTAAAGACTTCATTGTTTTTCGAAGTCTTCTCTACGAAGATCAACGCACTTTTGCATGCGCTGGGACCAACTCTAGAAGCAGTTATTCCACTCGGTTATTGGTATAGTCAAACAAATTGCGTTTCTTTGAAGGCATCGATTGCTCCTTCTGACGACTGGAACCTTTGACCATGCTATCTGTTTTTGATTTTCGAAAAAGTAAGGGATTTAGATCTGGACTGTACGGAGGATGGTCTATCAATCCGACGTTTTGTTTTATTAAAAATCAATTGTCTTGCGTACTATGTGCTAACTTGCATTGTCTTGGTGGAGGATGATTCATCGTTCGGGGTTGGTTTTCCTCAGTGATGACTTGCGCCCAACAATTGGTTACATACCAATCGGCAGTAACAGTTCTTTGATCTTGCCGCTATGACCTGCTTTCGGTCAAATGTTGCGATCATTTTTTTGGAGACAGTTCGAGAAGTTTTTTGACATCAATTCATTCTAGCTGCGTTCTGTTCTTCGGGTAACATATGCGGTATCCAAGGGGGAGTGAATTGTTTTACACACAATTCTTCGTGCAGAATTTTTTGAATTGAGGTCTTTGAAATCCCCAATGATGCCTCTTGCGCACAACATTAACGTTTTCCTGAGTGACTGCCATTTTTGGTGTATATGCTCTTAGATCGTGGCTAAGACTAATCAGTCGTTTGAATTCTCCATAGCGACGAGATATTCTTGACGGATGTGGTGCTTCATTGCCGAAAACAGAAACCAACTCGTTGAGACATTCTTGTTGAGAGCCTTTGGGAATTATAAAAAAATATTGCGCGAAAATGTTCCCAATTTAACCCATTTTTCCACTAACTTGTCAACTTTTACAATTTGTTGTAGCTGCAACACTACAGGTATCGCTTTGGATTTGGAATAACTAACGATGGTGGTTAATTTTGACGCCCTCTATGCCCCAGTATGTAAAACTTAAGAAACATCCCTCGTATAATCAAATTTAATAGCATTAACGAAGCTGTTGACCACAGCTTTTTTTAAATATCTCTCGTATTTAGTAATTAAAGGACGTACATGTTTAGTTAACGGAATCAATGTAAACAATACGAAAAGTATGTTACAGTTTATATTTACCATATCTTCCACTCCCAGTTTCCACATCCTCTTGCTAAACGTTTTAGAGAAATCAACTGGTCTATGTATAGCGCAACCCGAATGCGCCCAAACCGCCGATATTTATTTTGTTTCGTTTAAAGTTCGTCCTTATCCTGTTCCTAACGTGCAGTACGATTTATGTTACAAGAAAGATCAAAGCCATTTTTCTTTTGTCCTTTCAATGCGTGCGAGTAACTAAACATATACAGGACGTGTCATCTTTGTACGATTGAGGGATTGTGATTTTATAAAAAGGATCTCTTCACAACGATTTTTTTTGTTTGTTATAACGGGCAGTGCTGAATATTACGAGGGCCACACTATAGATTTTGAGATGCCACGAAATTAAAGAAGTTAGAGCCGGCAACACTGAATTTCTAAATATCACCGTCCTTAAGTAGCAAGCTGTAACCGTCAGGTAAGTTGTTGGTGTCATAGAGCAAATGTGGTATATACGATTTGTCATCGGCACATGGACTTATCAAGAGAACATGTGCGCGCAATGATCTAAAGTTGGTTTAAGTGAAGACTAAAGTCTTGAACGATTGCAACTGTATCTGGTGATGAAAGTCCTTCCTCAATAGTTTATTTGTGTTTCATAAATAGGAAACCAGATCAACACAGATCAACCAAGATCGATTAAGAGAAAAGAATAATGAATATAGAGCTTGTTTATTGCGAAAGTCTCTACAATTACAACAAATAAATCCATATATTTTATAGCATCATGATACCAACTGAGTTATGTGATTAGAAAGAGACAAGAGTAGTATCAAAAAGTACCTTCAAATATTTGACTGATGTTGACACCTCTAGTGCTGTTCCTTCAATGTTCTAATTGTAGATAATAGCTTGCTGACGCTTAATAAATGTCATAATAGTGCATAGATATATTTAAGGACAATGTATTAAGTTTACACCAGTTAGAAACACAATCGATATTTCTGTGAAGCAATACACACAGAGTACGAATATTAGACGTCCAAGATTAGA
Organism: Trypoxylus dichotomus; assembly: GCA_023509865.1. NCBI lineage: Eukaryota > Metazoa > Arthropoda > Insecta > Coleoptera > Scarabaeidae > Trypoxylus > Trypoxylus dichotomus. Next base: position 54,947,070 of record CM042075.1, read on the forward strand.
TCCTTGCGGTACATCAGCGCTGTGCTTGGATGATACGTAGTTCCTATAGCATACTTGGAATTCTCTACTGATAAGGTACGATTGTAAGAATGGGCGATATGGTCTTGAAAATCCGAACGAATTCAACTTTCGTAGAAGAATATCTGTCTATCCGATCAAACTCTTTCTGAAAGTCCAAGTAAATGGTGTCAAGTTTGCTACTTATTGCCTCGGAGACATAAAACGAGCTACATTAGTAACGGTTGAACGCTGAGACATAAAACCACGTTGCTTCTGGGAGATCCATCTGCGCAACTCCAAGAAATGATGAGAAAATTGAATATGATCAAATGTTTCTGGAAAGTAATAAAGTAAACAAATTGGACGATAATTGTGGATTTCAGAGGGATTGCCTTTTTTGAGTACCGGGCATATCTGTGCCAACCCCCAACTGTTGGAAATTTAAATTGCTTCAAAACAAGATTGAAAATGATGTCCGAAGGCTTGGCAAATACATAACCACAATCACGAACGATAAATACTGAATTATCCTGACATAAAAAAATCCATCGACCGCCTAAGTGCCAACTCAATTTCTTCAAGTGTTATTGAGATAGACGAAGTAATTCATCAATTTTTTTGAGAGCATTCCAAAAGATGACTGGCTTCAAGCTTTTACGTTGTGGAAGCTTCGGTTACAAAAGTGCATTGATGCAGGAGGTGATTATTTTGATAAAATCATAAATAAAATCATGTTCGTAAAAAGAGTGTAGTTTTCTTGTATATGAAAATATATAGCATGACCCTGGTATAAGATCCTACGTAACCAATTTTTGCCTAACTATTGTTATATATAGTGTTATATAGTGTTGTGTGGCTTCTCAAAGCAAGTATTTTGAAAGAAACAATGTGAAAATGAATACGTATGCTTCCACGGCCAGAGTCAGTAATAAACGAACTACTTCCGGAATTGGACCGTGTCATGATGAGATATATACAAATGAAATAAGAGTAAGATAAAGAGAAAATGGGGGGGGGGGGGATGAAAAAGAAAGAAAAGGTTGAGTAAGAGAAGAAAAAGAAAGAAGAAAAAAAGGAAAAAGGAGATGCGACCTTTCTCTTTTCCCTTTTTTTATTCGCTTTTTTTTTTCGTTCTTTTTTGAAACAATGTGGAATTGTAATTTCAATCGAATCGAAAAATAAATAGACAGTCACCGTATTTACTTTATTTACACACCCCGTATTGTTGCAGAATCCAAATAGTTTCAATAATTACTTCGTTTTGGTGTTTATACAATCAGTTTAGCATTCGTATCAATCAAAGAAATCTTAAAACTTCAAACGACGATGATTGTACGCAAACTTTTTTACGATTGCACATTGAACTATAATAAAAATATAACGTGCTTGTGAAGTTTGGTTAATGCTACAGGAAACGCCTGTATATGTTTTAGGATAAATAATTTTCATCGTACTAGAGTGCTTTGTTCCGAACAAGCGAGTCGCTTTCGTGAGTGCATATTTATTTTTTCTTTCTCTCTTGTACATTACGCGCCAGTAAATTAACCCGCGAATTCTATAAAAGATTCCTTTCTATTAATAGAGCTTCGAACAGACGAATTTCATAGAGCAGCGTTCCACCGCACTTTCCATTTCGTCTGGCGTTAGATTCGGGGTCCTAACAAAGTAAACGCTTTGGCACAGCACTTCGTTATACTATTCCCATGTTAAATAGTAGTTCTGAGCAAAATTCTATTGTCTGGCAGCGAAGCTAAAATGATTTACAGTCGTTTTAATAATAAATCATGATTTCTTTTCTTGTAATAATCTTTTGTATTTCATAAAATAGCTTTTACAACCTCTTTAATAGCTGGCATAATCAGCTGTTTGCAAAGTATGAGATTTAGTTTTTTTTTCTGGCAAGAAAGTGGAGGAACAATGGTAGTTGTGACGAAAAGATCCCATTTGTACTAGTTAGATAAACCTATAGAAGTCACATTTAGGGCCGGTTTATTCACATGCTGATAAAGTGGCAGATAACCGCCAGCAAGATAAATTTATCAGGTAGCAGATATCTCATTTTCGTATAGTCACCAAATTTTATCTGAGAGGTAACAGACCAGGACTGTCTAATGTTTTTAGACGTTTAATATAGCATTGGATATAAGATAGACTTATGTCCGTTGTAATGAGAAAGACAAACACATAATTACAGGTTCGATTTGAGCATAACTAATATTCTTGTACTGTTCGTCAAATGGAAAATGGTATTAGAAAATGTCATAATAAAGGAAAAAGATCGACCAACTAATTTTGCGAATTATGAAATAGAATAACTAGATACCGAAAAGTTTAAGTCTCCAAAAAAATTACCGATAGAAAAACCTAAAAAACAAATTAATATCAAATTTGTGATGCTTGCAGATGCATCTATCACATCTCTTAAAAAAGCAATTAATACTTGCTGAAAAAAATTTCAAGTCAAAGATTTAGAAATTAGAATTAAGGGGTGACAGTTGGAATATTTGGAGAAAGAACATGAACTAAAAATAAAAATCTTGAAAAAGGAGTACAAGAAATTATAATTTTGTTTTAAGGCTTATTTGTTTTAGATATACATACTTCTAATGCGAATTTCATTTTGGTCTGAGAATAAAATATTAATTAAATGTTAATTAATAAAATAAAATGTAGCAAATTTAAAATAAAACTAACAAAATTATTGACAGTAAATCAAGAACAAAACTAAATTGACAGCGATTATCGATGTTTTCAATTGCTTGAACTTCCTCTGCGATAAAAACATCTCCAAGATCTTCAAAAAGTTCCATATTCACTCAGAAAACAAACAAACGCACGAAATAAAGTGAGGTTATAATATCCCATAGATATACATTTATCGGGAGAATTTAACAACGGGTCAATTTATCCCTTTGATAAGCAATTTACCAAGCGCTTTTTATCTGTCAGAAGGTGAATAAACACATGTTTGTGTTTATCCGTTAGATTGCGCTACCTGCAACTTTATCAGAATATGAATAAACCGACCCTTAGAGATATATTGGGTGTTACATTACTAAATTACCCATATAGTGACTGACGACTCTTTGACCCAGAATATGACGATTTAACCTAAAACACTTAGGTAAAATATTCCTCTTGGTTGAGATATAGGATGTTTTGTTTAAAAATTTACTAGAATAAAGCGATTAAAGATAAACATACACAACTGTTCATAAGTTTGATCGCACTATACCGATATCGATAATGCTTGCGAGAAATTTACTAAAAAAACAAATTTTTCTCATTAACTTAAAATGTTTTATTGACAAAATAAAACATCCAATAAAATACATACTGTTATAATGTTTCTTCAAAATAACCCCCTTTTGTTTTAATAATTGCCTGGCAGATGCACGGCATTCTTAGAACTAATCGCTCCAAATTCGATTCGTCTATAGCAGGGGTCTCCAAACCAAAGCAATAAGTCATTAGCTATCGCGGGCCGGATTTATGACACTGCTCATTAGCTGCCGAGGGCGAGCTTGATGACATTGGCGGGCTGTAGTGTTATAGCATTTCACACTTCCTGCAGAGAATTCCAGACTGTTGCTTTGCCAGCCAAAGCTTTTTTCGGACTTCACGATCACAAGAATGGAATTGCAGTTAGGTCCCTGTAGCGGCTACCCCATTAAGGATAGGACTCCTTCAGAAGACCTCTCAGACCGCCTTTTCTTAATACTCTGTTCTACTGTCGATCCGCTTACTGGTTAACGGTGTTGTAAATTGAATTCTGTCGTAATTTGCTGTACGCTAAGACCGTGGTTTCTTAGGAAAATCACTCGGATGTATTGCTCGTCTTGTTCCGTCTTCGCTGTTATAGCTTGTTTATTAAATTTTTAATAGAACAATAATTTATCTTTATTTCTAGAATAAACCCAAATCTACTGTTCCAGCATTTATCTCTTTTTTCTTAGTAATGGATAATTTTCTCTTCTTTATATGTAAATCCATAAACCGTAATTTTATTTTGTGATTCAAATTTATGAATATTCCGCATTCTCTTAGGAAATTCAATTCCACAATTCCAGTCAACTTTTTAATCCAATTACATAACTCTAGATATGAACTTTTTTCCAAAAAACAATCGTGTTTTTATCAACCCTATCTAAAGCATTTGATAATAAAATTCCCATAGTCCTCATATCTTTTTACTGTAAATTACTTCTACGAGATCCACTAACGTATTGACTTATTGGAGACTGTGTGATAAGTCTGACGCTGGCAAATTCAAAGTCTACATCAGAAAATGTAAGTTTAATTTAGAGTGAATTTGCTATCAACCAACGAAGTCAAAAATTTATCAAAACTATCGATATTATAACATGCGTTTAATTAAATTTTACCTCAATGTAGCCTTTGAAATGATAATTATGTCTTAGTTTGTTGCTGAAACTCCTAATACAAGTCGCTGTCAACCATGCATCTGAACGAATACTCTGTCAAATTGACAATTAATGCAACAGAAAATAGTACAAGTTGCGACAAAAGTTTTATTGGAATGGACTAGCGGAGGTAAAATTTATTTGACTCACGCAACTCTTTGGATGCTGTTTAAGTAGGACGTTAGGATTTATTATAAATCTCTTATCAGTATCTTGTCTGGGTCGCACAAGCTGACAAATAAAAGGATTATATTTATTGACGCATGTTTACACATAAATTTCATACCTCCTTTTTCGTACCTGTTTAGAAATATGTGCAGTATCAAATAAATATCTGAAATACCTGTTTTAGTTTTTGGAATCGATCGGTAGAAAGCCGCTATCGTATTTTATCTATTACAATTTCCTTTATCGATAACTCAACGTTAGTTCAAACAGTGACTAACCCGATGTCTACCTTGATTAAGCTTATATTATTTCTATGTGTTACTGTTATCACTGTATTGAATGCTTGAGTACGCAGATAATATTCACAGGCTATTGAGTTTCACCAACTGGCTCATCCTATAATATGGTGTTAAACGCATCACTTGCTTGTAAAATATGTTTTGAAATTATTGTTTGTCTATTCTATCAAGATTAATGAAGATTTGCTGAATCCATGATTCACCATATTCCTAAATTTTTTTAACCGTATTATATACAGTAAAAAATATTTAATGTTATTCAAAATTACAACATTACAAAATTACTCTAACAATTTGTTTATAGGGGTTTCCACAACAGTAGCGTTAGAAATTGAACGTCATTTTAAAGTTATGCCTAGTATTCTTTCATTATAGTGCATATCTATTACACTACCACAGTATTATTGATGCACTAGTGTTTTACAACTAATGTATATAATCTTATTATCAACCGGTATTGATGGCATCTCTATCACAATGTTAACTTTGTGCTGTCAATTACACATATAACTGACATCTTACTGGAAAAGGGCACTATTATACCGGTTTCGAAATCGAAAACACCCAGAGAAAGCAGTTTGACATTTTCTTGATACTCATGACATCTTACCTGGTCGACAGTCAAGATTTCGCTCAGGCCATAATGAGTCTGCATTGGCTTACATAGATAATTTGCTACGTAATAGTGATAGCAACCAAGAAAATGTATTACTCTTTTAATCGTGACGAAACGTACGGAGCTGTTTCTAATAAATAATAATGATTTTCAAATGTTTGTTGACATGTCGATTCCGGAAACATTTCAGATCGCCCTTGTAGATACGGCGTTTGTTTTATTCTCTTTAGTTGAAGTACAACATTTATTGTGGCTGCGTTTTGCAGCAGTTGTTTGTGACACATGACTTTTGTTGTAATTGTTGCGATCTCTGTTTTGATATTATCTTGATCTCTGAAACAAGGCTTAACGACTCCATCTTTAATACTGAGCTGTTCCCACTTAACCATAACGTAACGTCGGAATTTCTTCCAGAGAGAACGCAGTAGGGGTGGCGGCGTTCTGATGGCGTTGTCGTCAAACATAACATTCCATGACATTAATACCTCGGATCTAAAATTTCTTGCATCTCTCATCGATCTTGTTGTTTGTAAGTGTAAATATATTTCAGTAGCTGGTGTGGAAATTTTCATACCTTATTGATTCCATTCCTCACAATGTCTTGTATTATTACTGATCTTGAACAATTCAACTTGATATCAAACGCACATGGTAAAATTTTAACTTCATATCTAGTAGAGTATGATTGAAATCCTACTCTACTGGATACTGAAACCAATATGCGCGAACCACGTGACATGAAAATGTAAAGACCGTTCTAAAAATATTAGATACAGAGACATAAGTTTAATGTCAAATATATATATATATACCTACCATCCATATTAGTTCGGACACAAAAATAAATTTAAAAGAGAAACGATAAAATATTCACCCATTTTCCAAAACTTAAAATTTTATTGTATTTTATTAAAATTAAAGTATAAAATTAGAAAAAAAGTAATTAGAACGAAAAATAAACAAAAATTTCTTAAGCATTCCGTTCATCAAAGCTCTTTTGTGCGAAGACCAGGTTTCACAATCCGAGGCATTCGCTCCACTAGTTTTTCATGGACTCTACTTGCCTTGATTTTATTAGATTAGTCAAATCCTTTTGATACTATTAATCATTCTCTTTTAATAGTGACGAAGTGTGCGGAGCTGTTTCTAATATAAATAATGATCTTAAAATGTTTGTTGACATTTTGCTAAAACATTGTCTTCATATTAATGCAAAGAAAACATCTGTCATGCTTTTTTGGCAACACTAAAACTCAGTGATGCTGTTATACTGCATATTCAGATCAAAATTATCAAAGTAGAGGTGTACAACTCTGAATTCCAGGAAAGGTTACAGTGAAACTGTTATTATAACACATATTGGGATCTAATCATCACCTAGCATAGCATTAATATGGCACAAGAGACACATAATAAAACAAACAAACAAGTTATGTTCAGTGCAGACATTTCATTTTATAAATTATACATTTTTTCATTCCATATTTTGATATTTTTAAACAGATAGAATATACTGTTATTAACTTTAAATAACATTTTGAAACTGCACGTGCAAAGACGATATGATCAATCTCCTTTCTTGCCCAGGTGTGATATGCTGCCTCCACCGACAAAGCGTGAATCTGCGCAAGCATCCCAATTCCTTTGATGTTACCGACTTTAGTTGCAAGACGCACAAATGCAAACAAAATTTTGTAAACTTTCGCAAATGCGTTATTTATAAAAACACAAATGTATTGCGTTTGCAAATATTTCCAAACGTTTGTAAACATTTTTAGAGCGCTTAAACAAGCGGAAGCTTTCATTAAAATTTCTTAGAACTTCTTGGCAATATGGCTATTTTGCTATAGGTGATCTTAATTTCATAAACAATAGTGTACACATATCGTAACCATTGTTAACTCTCGGTCTACCAGAGAATCGGCATATCGGTACCTCGATATGACCTCCTTTGACTTTGATAATCGCTGCACAAATTTTATTCATTTATTTATTATTGCATTCTTCGAAGCAATTTTTCGAGACAGTCCGCATCAATTTGTTGCCATGCGTTGCGTAAATATTTTAACTCATCCCATAAGATGGGGGATAAGTCCGGACTGAGGAGACCACACTATTAATTTTAAGGGTTGTAAACTGTACCCGTTTCTTTTCGCTTTGTCTGACTTTGCAGACAAGTATTTCACTAGTTAGTGCCAGGAATAATTACTTGAATTGTAGGGTTAGATATGGTGATAGCAGCAGAGAGGGAATTGCAATGTGTTGAGCAAAAGACCTCTCGAAACCACGCTGATGATGCTGGGTAGGCAGAAACATGTCCGTGTGTTAGCGTTTCTTGTCTCTTCACATTGTCTTTCTCGTGAATGATTTCACCAATACCATGAGAAAAGCTGTATTTAACAGTGTTTTTAAATTTAGCTCTCCGGTTTTTCCTTATAATCACAACGCATAACTTTAGTTAGTAGCATTTCCCAGTATTGTGATATAAATTGCAACATCCTTACCATACCTGGATTACGTTTATAGTTGTAAGATTCTGTATGGTTTATTTTTTATTTTTGTTGTTTTTCCTTATAATCACAATGCATAACTTTAGTTAGTAGCATTTCCCAGTATTGTGATATAAATTGCAACATCCTTACCATACCTGGATTACGTTTATAGTTGTAAGATTCTGTATGGTTTATTTTTTATTTTTGTTGTTATATACTGCTGTAATTTATTGTATTGTTTATGATTTTGTTTTGTCTCCTACCCAAATTTAAGTATTATCCTGCTATTAGATTCTAATCTGTTGGGTACTAATAATATATTTTACTCCAGTCTATCTCAAAGCTTTATGATTTAGTTTCATAAATCAGTTAGATTATTAATTATTTATATTATTTTGTACGTATGTACATATGTGTTATAGAACTTTTTGTAATTGGTTAACCCATTCGATAAATAAATCGCTATTGAGATACATTAATTTACCTTCTTATCATTAACAACACTCATAAAACTTGTACCAGTAGAGTTAAGAAATCTACACATTGAGCTCTTGTTCGCTACTGGTATTATTTTGCACAGGTGTGCTTGTAATTTATATAACACGTTATAGAAAAATATTATGACTAATCTACGTTAACATGGGAAGTATGGAAGTTATTCGAATTAATTAACTGCAATTTCTTAGCAAAGCATTTTCTTGCTTTTCCCTTGTGTATATACTTCATCGTGTTTGCTATTGTAATATGACTCATCCAAGACGAAAACAAGCAACACTTTGTACCCGGAACACGTTTTATCGTTTTCACTGCACGACGTAGGAGCGACTAGAAAGTTAAAAGTTATTTTACCGAATAACCGTTATACAACGACGTACAGCGGTTTCGACAGCCAGCACTAAAAATTAATAGCGGAAAGAGAAGAGAGCATGAACGTACAGTTACTAGCAAAGGAATTCGTATTGATCCCATAGCTATGTTACATCCGTACCGATGTTGCCACACACAAATTCTTAAAAAATTGGAAGAATTATTTAACGTAGTCCTATTCTAAAAAAAGGATAAGTATTGAAAGATACTACTTCTTGAGCTATTTCTTGCCTGTTATTGCGCGGTCTAAACTTAGGCACTGTTCGGATCAATATGACCAAAAGTGTGTTTCATTAAAAAAAGAAAGAGGAACGTCACGAGTTACTAGTTTTTGTTTATTTAATGTAAAAGTAACATATAATCAGTCTTCACTCTGAAGTTAGAGGCAATAGCAAAGTGCTATTATAAAAATATTTTTATGACTTATAATTTATACAAAATCGTATGTTATAAAGATACAGCAATAGTTTGCAATACGAGGACGACCTGAAATGTTTCCGGAATTGGCAAGAGATGGCACACGAAGGTTGAGGTGGATTCATTAGTCGACAAAGGCAACCTTTTTATGGAAATTGTCAAAATTTCAGACGTCTACTGTTAATAGTTGTTGTTTAAGAGTGTGTTTTATGACGTAAATCAGGCGGTTCCGCAGAAATGAATAAAATCGAATTTTGTACAGTGATAAAACACTTCTGGATGGCTGGGAAAACGGTCACGGAAATTTGAAATATTTTACTAGAGGTTCATCGCAAATGTACTCTATCAAGCACAAGTGACGAACCACGCAGTGGACGCCCAAAAACTGCTACCAACGATGAAATGGTCGACGAGATTGATGATTTCGTGTTAGCCGATCGTTGATTGAAACTGAAACAGATAGCAGAGACAACAGGCATCTCAGAAGAACGCGTTGGCCATATCCTACACGAAATTTTCGGCGCGATAGGTACCGTACCGCGTTTGCTCACACCAGAGCAAAAACAAAACCGGATGACCGTTCCGGAGGAGTGTCTGGCCAGGATCCAACGCAATCAAGGGATTTCTTCATGCGTTTCGTAACCGTGGATAAGACTCGGATTCGCTACTACATACCGCAGACCAAGGCACAGTCGAAGCAGTGGACTTCAAAAGGGAAGGACGATCACTGGGCAATAGTACAGCGATTTTTTGACCCGACTCGATGCAGTATTGAAGGAGAAATCATTTGCAGCGATCGCATCGTCGTATCCAAATTAAATAAGTTGCGCTACGAATTAGTAAAAATAAGAAACCACACCAACACAGAGTTTTTCTTATCGATTCCGAAAACATTTCAGGTCGCCATCTATTTTTTGCCTATGTTCTGACATTATCTTGATCTCTGAAACAAACCTTAACAACTCCATCTTTAATAGTGAGCTGTTCACATCTAACTATAACGTAGTACGTTATAATCGGAATTTTTTTCAGAGAGAACGCAGTACGGGTGGCGGCATTCTGATGGCGTTGTCGTCAAACATAACTTTCCAAGACATTAATACCTCGGATCTAAAATTCCTTGCATCTCTCATCGATCTTATTGTTTGTAAGTGTAAATATATTCCAGTGGCTGGTGTAGAAATTTTTCTATCTTATTGGTTGGTGATTTTAATGTAGCAAATTTTGCAAATGGTTCCTCTAATTGTATTCGATTATTCTTTTTCGCAATGTTTGCGTTATTACTGATCCTAGGCAGTTCAACTTGATATCAAACGCATATTTAGTAGAGTACGATTGAAATCGAAAGAAACCAATCTGCGCGAACCACGCGACATGAGAATGTAAAGACCGTTCTCAAAATATTAGATACGGAGACATATGTTTATCGTCTAATATATATGTACACTACCAGTCCATATTAGTTCGGACACGCAAATAAATTTAAAATAAACGAGAAAATGTTCAAATTCATTTTTCCCAAACATAAAATTTTTATTGCATTTTACTAATAGCGCTTTAAGTATAAAAGTAAAAAAGTGATTCTAACGAAAAATAAACAAAAACTCCAGCTTTCGCAATCTCAGGCATCCGCTCCACTAGTTTTTCAAGGACTCTATTTGGCTTAGTAGTCCATTCCTTTTGTAAAATGTTCCATAGGTGGCCTACAGAGATAGGGCATTCTTTTCAGACCATCCTGTCCAAACTCATACCATAACAGCTCGATGGGGTTTTGATTTGGGTTTTGCGGCGGCCATGTCATTATTTGTAAAGTGGTTTTGTCTTATTCTTCATTTAAGAAATTTTTACATATCACTGCTGAGTGTTTGGTGTCGTTGTCCTGCATGAATGCAAAATTTTCGCCGATTAGACGTTGACCCGATGGTATTGCATTTTTTGCAGTAATTCATAGTAACCTCTTTTTCGCAAAATATCTTCGATTCGCTCAAGTCTCCTGTACCGGCGTAGGAAAAATAATCCCAAACAAGCACAGAACTTCTTCCTTGCTTGACAGTTGGCACTGCACAATCCTGCAACATCCTTTGGCCTCTCGCTCTTCTTACAAAAACGCGTTTTTATTGTCCGAACACCACAAACATTGACTCATCAGTCCATGGCACCCTTTTCCAATAATCTACTGTCCAATTTCTGTATTTCTGCCAACTGTAGCCGTTTTTGCCTATTTCCTCATCAAAGTAGGTTTTTTTTTTGTTGCGATGCGATGTGGCCGTGAATATTTGCAAGCTTTTAATATTTTCACTGTAGTAACAGAAATCTTTCTTGCACGGTCGCGATTCATTTCGGCAACGATTTCTGGTGCTGCCAGTCTCGTATGGGACATAATATAAATGTTATTTATATATAAAAGCAATTACATTATCTTTTACTAGAGTTTACAACATTTTACTGGGTGTCTGAACTAATATGAACGCTAGTGCACATAACATTTGACTGTTTCCAAATGTTTTTTTCCATATAGAAGCTACAAAGAATAAGTCATATAACATGATGTGACGTTTGAGTATTATTTTTTATTTAGCCTTTCGCTCTTCTTACAAAAACGCTCCTTCATTGTCCGAACACCTTAAACTTTGTCTCATAGTCCATAGCACCCCTTTCCAATTTCTGTGTGTTTCTGCCCACTATAGCTGTTTCTGTCTGTTTTCTCGTCGTAGTAGGGTTTTTTTGTTGCAATGCGGCCGAGAAGATTTGCAGTTTTTCTGCTCCCACCCCACAGAGTATTGCAAATTTATTACCTGCAATATTGTCCAAAAATAATCCTATTTGTGGCGATTACGATTAGTCTGAATTACTGTGTTGGTCATAATATAAGTTTTTAAACATTCTCAAATCAATATTCTTAGAAATTTGCCTATACAATTAATAAATAGTAAACTTCATAAAGGATCTAATATAAATGTTAGTTATATATAAAAGCAATTATATTATCTTTTAGTAGAGTTCACATTTTATTTTACGGGGTGTCCGAATTCATATGGACGGTAGTGTACATAACCTTACTAAATCTATTCTATAATTCATATCTATTCTATAATTGTAATGTGGAATGATTTTATGTGTACCATCCTGAAAACTATTATACACTTAACTTATTCCATAAAAATCCAAAGAAATTGGAAGCGGGGTATTGCTTCCAAATAATTATTTTGTTTTGTATTGACTAAATATTTTGGAAGTAGATTGTATTCCATACTAAACCCCTTTGCTAACAGTCAAAATCATATCTACTTTATATGGAAGAAATATTGCAAATACTAATTTTTTTTACGTAGAATAGTACCAAATGAGTATGAAAATAGTAATATTTATAATTTGTTGATATTACAATGTAATATCAAAATACAGAAAATTATGAGCTTCACATTTTCTTTATCGTTGAATTAGGTATTTTCTTCATCCGATGAAAATTGTAAGATATCATCGTCATCAGTATCCTCTTCTAAATTAATAATAAAAACGGAGTAATTATCCATTAAGTGTTCATCATCAATATATTTTAGCAAATTACATCCGGGTATTATTTCTGCGAACACTTAATATAACAATCAAACCTAAGAATATCTAGTTTATGTTACGAAATTATCGATTATCTTTGCGAATACTTGGCCCGGAATAGTTTTAGCCAAACGCTAGTCTAAATTAGAGCGGCGACCTACTAAAGTAAAAGCCCGCATCGAAACGCAAGAATCGACCTATGTAAGTCGTTTTTGACGCTAGAATGAAACCGAAAAGGATCTTCACCATCGTTCTGATGACCTACTTGGATACCGTATTTCACCACCTAATTGAATATCGTATTAGTTTACGCAACCTCCCCGGTAGTTACGTTATATATATTATATGTATACGGAGAGAAACACGTTTATTTTAATATGATGACAATACGAATGTAGGTTTTGCGTAACATCGTCGTGAAATAAAAGTATATTCCGTAAAGTAAGCAAGCTAGTATTGATCGGATTATAAGCGAAAATGAAAGTTGCCGTATCGGCAAACTTTGATCTTTTAAGGGTAACATTGATCAACCACAAATCTACACTATTTACGATCAATTTGAGGAGGGAAATTACACCAATTGGCACGTTTCCAATAAGCGTTTCACTGAATGATGTCCGCTGTGATGAAAAGACGTTAACGTTATACAAAGAATTTACAGTTCCTCCCCAATTTATTAGGGCCGCTTGCTAAAATAGCGATTTTGTTAAAAATATATAATGAAAAACGTATTCTACTAGCATAACTTTATACAGAACAGTTTTATAGACATCGTCACAACTTGTAATGCCTCCTTTGGCTTTTATAAGTGCTTTTATTCTTTTTGGCATGCCGTCTATGCAAGCGTTAACAGTATATCTTATTGTAGCGGCATTTTGCCACACATCCTCAATATTTCTTACTAATTGCTCTTTTGTAGTGTTTCTTCTCAAATGCACGCGTGATTTTAGAACATACGTTCTCAATTGCACTGAAGTCGGGAGAAATTCCCGGCCAAGGTAACACTGGCAGAGCGTGCGGTTCCAAAATTCTTTGGATGGATTTGGCAATGTGTCATGGTGACTTATCGTGCATGAATTTGTAGGGGTCTTCATTCGGATCTAAATCATTGATATATGGCATCAAGGCATCCTCCAGTACATCCTTATATCGGTATGGTGATTCATAGTGCCTTTACAAAAATACAGTGGTCCAGCATCTTCGACTGATAACGGACGAAGGGTGTTTCATCGTTTTTAGCACACAAACTTCACCAAACCATTCAGATGGACTTCCGGTTTTGACTCATCGCTGAATAGGATCTTTAACGAAAAGACATTGTTCAAACAAAAAAGAATGTTTAGTTTATATATTCATTTAAGTTATCTTGCGTTACCTTTCGCCAATCTTCATTTGTGTAATATTGATGACATTTTGCCCATTCATAACGTGCTCGCTTTATCATCGGTGTTAATCTTGGCTTTTTCAGGAGAAGTCTGAATTTTAATTGGGCTTCGTACAATCGTCTACGTACTGTACGCGTGGATATCTGCACTCCTTCTTGAGACATTACAGTTCTTATTTCTTTGGCGGATAAACCTTTGTTTTCAGTTGCTAGTTCCAGGATACGTCGATCATTTCGGTTAGTTCTTATCTTTCCGAAAAACGTTTTTTAGGTACTTGTAGTGGGTATCTTTTCTTTCATTAAAACGGCGATTCGCTGCAGTGTTTGTCGAGATATTTCTTCTTCCTTTGCAGTTGTGCATTGAGAATACACTTCTGCACCCAACAATGTCTCAATACGCAGTTTTTTCTCATTCGGTGTCTCCTTTTTTTACCTATAACGAAAATATATAAAGCACATACAAGAAATAATTTAAAATGCAACACTAACACCTAAACACGGAAAGAACATTGTTAGATAAACAGATAAAGGTTCTTTGTACAATAGTAACCGATCCAAATAATATTCTAGGAATTGCTGTGTCTTTCAATCTTGTTTCTACCCATCTTCTATACAGTACTGAATGATTCATGAGGGGATAATATAGACAAGATGTCATTAGGTGGCACTTTCTCAATTTCTTAGAAGGATATTTAGGGAACCTATTTAGATTGTATTGTAAACCCCATTCATTAATTTCATACTTGGACTTGTAAATTATCGCGTTGGAAACACACAAAAGCTTAACTTATAAGGTGACCTTAATAAAATGTACAGGGACTGTATCTAATGATGTAACATTTAAAATCTATAAAGCTGCGTGGAAAATTCGAAGAAGCAGTATCATTACCAATTTTGCTTCATCGGATAAAATGTGAATTTCTATTTAAAACACTATTAATAAGATAACTGCTGCTTTCGGAATATTTTGTGTATAATTACGTCTAACCTGTTATTTAGTGATCATATACATACTATGATCTGGACAGCTATGATAGCTCTACCGACTCGGGAGCTCTAGTTATAATTCTATATATATTTTGTTCCACAATTCAGTTTCATTACTTGATTATGGTTATTTGCGTAGTTAGTGTGAAGTGAATGAAAATAAACTCATTATTTGTAGCTCAATTTTGTAATATAAAATAAAAATAATACATTCTTTTGCGTTGTTTCTAACTCAACGCATCACAATACATTATCAAAAAGAAAATAAACTAATATGAGTCGAATTATATACCGCTACTAACAATAAGAATAGTTTTAAAAACGATATTTTTATTTGTGTTGCATCGCGACTACTTCTTACAGCAATTTGGCAATGAAACTAGCCAAAGTTTTTGATTACAATTTGTTTATACATTGGCTATTATTGTGACACGAATATTAATACGAGGCTTGACCGAAAACTAAGTATCGTTTTAGATAAAAACATTTTATTCAAAACAAAATATAGTTCTACATCAAAAGGAACTTCTTAAATTATTTTTGTATATATTTGCCATCATTGTTTAGACATTTGTCATAGCGGAAAAACAATTTTTCTATACTCTGATAAAATTACCACATGATTAGACACAGAACGCCCCTTCTTCAAATAAACCAACATATTTTCACCTCGCCGTAGGGCATGACTGAGTCAGCACTGGAAGGCACGCTAATGGCACAATGCTACGGCGAATTTTTGCGTCACTACATCAACACAATCAAACTAAAACAGTAAGTAATTACATGAATTAGTTTTTAATATCGATAGCAACCGAGACGTACGCTACTGCGAAAGCACTCGTTTCTGCAGCCTTAATTATGATGAGTTTATAATAATGAGTCTCAAACAAATTTGTTTATTCTCTTTGTTGCTGCAGGTATATAGTTAAGCCTATCCGAAACTTCTGTAGATATGTATATATTGCCCACAGTATTATATCTAATATTTTTTATAAATGACTGGCGTTTTTTTTTATTAATTAAATCCACATCAGTAACGCCACTGCTAAACAAACAAAATAATCTAACTCTATTCATAAGTACAACGCCAATCCTGTAATTGTAATTTAATTTTATATCCCGTCTGATTTTCTTTATCTATAAAACCGCAAGAGTATTAATATATACATACATTGTAGACGACTCCACTATACCTTGAAATATTGAAATTCTCTTTGGTAAGCACGAGGGAAAGTCTGTTACTTATTCAACGTTCTACCATCTAGGAGATTTATTTGGTGCTTAGTATGGGGTGAAATGTCTCGTTTAACACGTGCGATGAAGATGCTTCGGGGCACATCTGTTTCTGTTAGTATTTATTCTGAAGACTAATAAAGAAAGACTGAACAAAACTGTACAGAATACTTAATATTCTAAAATTAGAGGAAGATTTAGCAATAGTTATTACACTTTTCACATGTTTTCAAATCGTTAGAAACGAATACCGTCTAGATTAGTCCTCTTGTGCCAAATTTGGTTTTAAAATCGTATTCTGTATGATTGGAGATAGCATTTGGTGAGTCTTGAACCAAATCCAAGATGAGCGAAATTTTGACGAAATCTAAAATATGTCAAAATGCGTATGCAACTGAAGATTTTGATGATCAGATTGCAGGAAAATTATCCATCATGGCGAAATACTTAATATTCTAAAATTGGAGAAGGATTTAGCAATAGTTGGTCATCTAAAATATGACTGACAGCACCAGAAATCGCCTCCAAAATGAATCGCTTTTTTAATTTATTTACACGTCCGAACTAGTACGGACGGTGGCGTATGTACATATACTTACAACAAACCTCTGCTCTATTTCTCCAATTCCCAGCTTTATATATAACAGCGCATGTTAAGGATACATATTTGGCCTGAATATCGTTTTACAACGAAACAAAAAAACTAAGGCATTTTACGCCTAAAAACTAACATTTACAAGCAACAGGTCGTGTTAATCAGCAATATTAATTCAGCATCATAGAACTAGTATTAGCGTTCAACACGTGTAAATAATTTTACGTTGTAACGTTAAGTAGTGCGTGCTTTTGATAGCTACAACTGATACTTGGCGATTGGGTAATAAACAACCTTTATATGTATACGTACATGCACTTTTCTTGCTTTTATCAGATGGCGGAATAAGGTAATGTTGCACGGCCGTTAATAAGCTCTGCCGGACAGGATGTAAACTGGATTACCAGCGTAAAAATTACAATTACACTATCGCTCATAAATTTAAGATCGCCTTGAGAGATCTTTATTCGATTAAAAATAAAACAGCGCCGATTTTAATGAGAAGAAAATATGCATATTCTTTGCTCACAACTCATTAATTTGCGTTACTATAATATTCAAACGTCACATCATGTCATATAACTTATCGTTTGTAGCTTCTATATGGAAAAAAACATGTGGAAACAGTCAAATGTTATGTGCACTAGCGTTCATATTGGGTGTCTGAACCCAGTAAAATGTTGTAAACTCTAGTAAAAGATAATGTAATTGCAAGAAAGATTTCTGTTACTACAGTGAAAATATTAAAAGCTTGCAAATCTTCACGGGCGCATCGCATCGCAACAAAAAAAAAACTACTTTGATGGGGAAATAGGCAAAAACGGCTACAGTTGGCAGAAATACAGAAATTGGACAATAGATTACTGGAAAAGGGTGGTATGGACTGATGAGTCAATATTTGTGGTGTTCGGACAATCAAAACGCGTTTTTGTAAGAAGAGCGAAAGGCCAAAGGATGTTGCAGGATTGTGTAGTGCCAACTGTCAAGGAAGGAAGAAGTTCTGTGCTTGTTTGGGGTTATTTTTCCTACGCCGGTACAGGAGACTTGAAGCGAATCGAAGATATTTTGCGAAAAAGAGGTTATTATGAATTACTGCAAGAAAATGCAATACCATCGGGGCAACGTCTAATCGGCGAAAATTTTGCATTCATGCAGGACAACGACCCCAAACACTTAGCAGTAATATGTAAAAATTTCTTAAGTGGAGAACAAGATAATGACACTTTACAAATAATGAGATGGCCGCCGCAAATCCCTAATCTAAACCCCATCGAACTAATATGCGATGAATTGGATAGGAGGGTCCTACATAATTGCTTGTATATATTATATTATTTACTTAGGAGTCTAAAGCAAAACTATCTAAAACTTCGCGTGCAGTCCTGATTTATAAGACAATCAGTCATCATATAAACAAAAACAAAATGGTGTACAGTAGCAAACAGCCTTAGGTATATAATCTTTTATTTACGTATTTAATGTTTTATACAGAATGTTAATTTAGAGACATCAGCATAACATGTATATGTTTATAAAATATGCGCCCTTGTATAATTATTATTACATATCATATGAACATAAAAGAATTAGTTATTAGACAGGGAAGAATACAAAAATAACATACATACTGGAAGGCTAAAAAAGAAATACAGGATAAGTGCTTCGAAACAATGTTATGTTTGCTTATGAAGATATACATACTACATAAGAAAGCAATAGATGAGAAATGCAATTATCATTTTTTTACCCAGAGATCCAATACTTTTTCTCTTGATAAATTATAACTACATTTCGGGTAAATGTAAACAAGGAATAGCATCAGACACAGCAACTTGGGACTTTTCTTCATACTGCTGCGGAAACGAACATTACAAACTTTCTTCGGCTTATAAATTTCTTAATTTTAGTTAAATTTTCATTAGCATATGCATATAACAAGCTATTAAATAGTCCTGCATATTTAACAGGGTCGGGAAAGCTATGCGGAGTTGCATTTATATCTGCACATCCTTTTACAGATCAACTTCTTTGTTCCACCACAATGCTAAACAAGATACATTATTTGAAATTAGAAAAATGTATACATATTTATCGAATAACGATTATTTAAGTAATTTAATTTCTACAAATTAGTTATCTCACCCAAAAGTATTTGTATCAGCCTTTTAAAGTGTACCGCACCGGGATAAAATATCTCACTGCTATCTAAAAATTATATAACACAAAAATACCTTCTAATAGAATCCACATACAATAAGCAGTAATAATTTTCTACTTCGTGACTATTAACTCGTAATGAAATTAAAATTTCATCCTACGACATTTTCGGACAAATTATGTTGGCTTACAGTCCAAAAACTGATATAGATTGTTCTTGTCTACTTTTCTGTGTTCGTTAGGCATTGAATAAAGTATATATTTTCAAAAATCATTATGGTGTAATCTGATAATTGATATATTTGACAACATGAATCGGATACACAAGTCTAACCGAACAAGTATTAAGTGCACAATTACAACAGATTTTCTATATCTGGATTGGAAATTCACAAGAACAGTTCAAAGACCGACTGCGGTAACACGGTTGACAATGAGAGCTCACGTGCTCTCGAAACGCTGCGTTCCGCATAATTAATTAATTTGTGTGAGTGGAGTTTACTGCTACACCTGTGAATTGTACATCCACACAGTCCTTGTAATCGTCATATGTACCTTAATACGTATACTCAAAATTTTACAGAATCTCTATGATCCAAACAAAGAATCGAACAGAAACGAAGCCAGTCTTTTCCCTAACATGCTTTTATTTTCGTTTGTGACCAACGCATGCGCACTAGTATCGCATTTGCTACGCTGACGCCTCATGCGCTTTTCACCCCAATTAATTTCATTTCCTAATCCCCTCCCTAAGATATTTTTATCCATTTGTTATCTTCAGGATTTCGTTCTTTTTATTTTTTTATGTTCATTCGTATTTCAGCTTCTAATTAAGGCGTTATAGTTATATTTCATTCATTTTATGTATCCAGGTTATGGTTAGTTTAGGAGACAGAGCAGCTGCTTATTTCTAAGTCTCTGATCCGGAACTCTTTGGCACATTTATTTTTAATGTATTGAATTTATGTTGTATTTGTATTTATCTACATTGTGCTAATAAACCGCATATTATTATTATTTATGAAAATACAATTAAAATGTGTAGTACAGGATGTTGATTTGTGTGATGGTAAAATTTATGTATATTTTTATATTTTTTTATTTTCGGCGTACACTGTATACACATGTAAGTATATACGTGTGTGTATATTCAACTCAATGAAAGATGTTTTTGTTTGGTATACACCGCGAGAATAACTTTTGCCGTTGCTGCTTTGTCTGCTAGTTAATATCAAGGTTAAGAAGTGGCAAGATATGAGAATAGGCAAGGTTATTAACTGCTGGTGTTACGGACGTCGCCTTCGCTCATATTTATTTTTTCTTTTTTTTCTCTCTTTTTCGTAATTTCATGTTCAGCGACTTGTGTATAATAAAAGGATACTGCACAGTCACAAGAGGCCCAATAAATTTTATTAAAATCGTACAAACCGCATGGCAGTACAAGTCGAGTTAATTGGAAGGTTTGCGGCCGTAAATAATCGCTCACGCCAAATAAATAAAAGGCAAGAGAAAGTTAATTATTATATTATTTAGTGCAATTGTAAAGAAAAACAAAAATATGTTCCGATGTATCTACTAACGAAAATGCTACAGCAAATAAATTTGTTATACCCGTTGCTGGCGTCACTAATTCCTATCGCGGAGTACTTAGAATTTTCGGAATATACTTGACTCACACGTGTTCTACGTACGCAGAGACTGGGAAAGTACGAAAATAGTAATTTTATTAGTTATGCTTCTAATTTGTTCTAGAAAACTAATGTTAAGCGTGCTTCCGAATTACACCGCGGAAACTAAATCTAACATATTATAATTGGCGAAAATATTTTTTTGTTTTAATTAGAGAAAGTAAACCTTTACTACAGATTGTTTGCAATTAAAAAAAACTATCTATGTTTTTGTTGAATGCTACACAGCTAGAATTTTGTTGTCCAAAACAGTAATAGGAGCTTAAATAATGAATTGCTCTAAGACAAATGGAGATGATGCTAAATTTCTAATAGAATATTTTAAGTATTCGACTAGTACTACACTACCGGCCATAAATATTTACCCACCTTAAAATATTATAAAAACTAATTATGACATAAACTTTCATTCTGTGCTTATACAAAGAGCTATAACCGTTAGAAAAACAATGTGCTTATCAATTTGCTAAAGCTAAATGTGCGATTCGTTAATGCGTATCCATCTTTTGCTATTATTACTGCCGCACACAATCTTGACTTTTTCTCTAACAGCTTTGCCAGTATTAGCGGCGCGTTTATGCTTCTCCACGTACGAGGGCCACCTGAAATGTTCTCGAAATCAACAAGAAAAGTGTGAAAAGTAGGATGTTTCGAGGTCTGCAAAATAGCCATATGTAGCGTGGATGACCTTCTCATTTGAAGCAAATCTCTTTCCTCCCAGTGATTTGTTTCATGTTTGGGAATAGGAAAAAGTCGCTGGGGGTGATGTCCGCCGAATATGGAGGATGAGAAGCTAATTCGTAGCGCAACTCATTCAATTTGAACATGAAGATGCGGGATGAATGAGGCGGTGCATTGTCGTGGTGGAAAAGCACCTTTTTCCTTCTTCAAATTGCATCGAATTACGTCAATAAATAGCTGTAGTATTGCACCGTGATCGTACTCCCCTTCTGCAGATAGTCGATACGACGGATCACACATTGGGAATCCCAAAAAATGGTTGTCATGACCTTTCCGGCCGATGGAACGGTCTTTTCTTTCTTCGAAGCCGATTCGCCTGGAAAAGTCCACTGGTTCGACTGTCCCTTGGTCTCCAGTATGTAGTGGTGGATCCAAGTCTAAGTCTATCATGGTCGACTATTTCACCGTTGGTAGCGGTTTTTGGACGTCCACTGCGTGGTTAGTCACTTCTGCTTGTGCGGCCATGTTTCAACTCGCTTAGCCAGAAGCTGATGGTCGAAAATGATGGAGTACATCCGCCATAAATCCCTAGCAAAACATTTCGAAATCTCCTGGTCGTTTTATCAGCCATCCAGAAGTGTTTTATCACTGCACGAACTTCGATTTTATCCATTTTTGCGAAACGGCCTGATTTGCAACACAAAACACACTTTTAAACAACAACTATTGACTGTAGACATCTGAAATTTTGACAGTTGCCATAAAAAAAGGTTGCCCTTGCCGACCAACTTCAACTTTCGTGCGTCATCTCTTGCCTGTACTTGCGCTCAAAGTACTGTTGTCGAATTTGGTGCAGTCCAGCGGTCAGTTCGTAATATCAATTTTCTATCTGTTCTCGTATTGTTCCAAATATTCAAGTGTTTTGGTTCATTATCGTGCTGGAACACGAAGGTTTCATAGATTAACCGTGTTCCAGTTGAGATGAGGTTCCTCCCCAAAATCTCCCTATAACATTCTTTTCTAAGGATATCATCTATTTTGACCAAATCGCCCCCAGAGGTACCGCCAAAACAACTCCAAAATCATGACTGATCCTTCTGTTTTATTGTTGCTGTAATACAGGACTCAAATGCTTGTTTCCTTTTCGATCTACGGACAAATTTTCTTCTATTTGAACCAAACATGAGATATTTAGATTCGTCGGGACAGAACACTTTTTTCCAATCTTCCAACGTTTAGTCTTTTATTTTATTGCGATACCTGTGGAGGATCTTATTTGCTTCTTTCCTTTTTTAATATGACAAAGTTGTCATTCTGTTTCTTCTAATTTAATTTGATTATATTTTTCTGATAGTTTTATTGATTTTTATTACCACTGTGTATGTTATATTAATATTGTCCTCTATTGGGCCATAATGGATATTATTGTTGAACGGTCATGTACATACATGTAAATACTTTTTCAAACTGGGAAAGGAAGGCTATACGGTCTACTACCGGTAATCAACAGTTTTCAAGCGCTTTTTTTCTTCTACATAATTTGGGGAAATTTGTCGCCAGATTTCTTGCAAACATAACCATCGCAATCGGTTAGTATCTTGTAGTAGGCTGTGTTTTGCTTTACGATCTAGTTCATCCTGTATATTGCGCGTGTTGGCATATAAATGTAAGTATTGCAAATCGAACACTCTGATCCTCACTCGCTTTTAATTATAACCTTATATCTGCATGCGTTTTTTTAGTCCGGATAAATTCGCATTACCCGTCGACCTAAACTTGTTAAATCTAAACGTGGAATTGCGACCTTCGCTGTTTAACGGAAAAAGTACATTTCCTTAATTATAGAATATGATGAATGGATACGTTTAATCCATATTCGAACGGTAAGACGTCCGCTTACTTCTACACTGCCGTGCAATAAATAATGCAGTTTCTATTAGGACTTCCTTGTAGCTTTTGATAAAGCGACGACATTGTGTTGTTTGGTAACAAGGAAATTAGTGTCGAACAAGGTTCGTATATGGTCCGGTGGTGCTGGTTCGAAGCGACCTCTAAGTATGAAACGGTAGCTTACCTTTTTTTCCCTAAATGGGCAATATACTTGTGACATTTCATATACTTAAATTACCTAAAACTCTAACTTTTAATGTTAATCCGAGCGATTGTTTAATGTATTTAAACATTTTCAGACGATTTACTATAAAGGTGTTTCATAAGAGCCCAAGATTTTAAGGTCCAATGGTCCATGATGTTCTGTAGCAAAGTATTCAAATGTTTATTGGTTTATAATACATTTGGGCATTATGTATGAAACAAAATGTCTTGTGAATGACAGCCATGACTTTTGCTGGCACATGCGACCAAATTTCACTCTTATTGTATTACCACCCTCATCTTTAAAGAAATACGGTCCCATTATTCCTCCAGACCACAATGCACACCGTGCTACGCTTTGGATGCATTGCGTGGATTTTCTGAGTCCCAAATTCGGCAGTTTTGCCGATTAACAATGCCATCAATGTGAAATTGGGTTGTGTCATTGAAATTTCATCAAATAGCATGAGTTTCTATTGATGATGTTTCGAATAAACTTCAGTGTTTTTAAGAGACTTTACCATTAAATATAGGTCGAAGATGTTATATGCAGGTCTGAATATTGTATATAACATCGACATTTATGTATTTATGGTTATAAATATTCGTCCATTTTCTTAATATTTACATATTTTCATAGTTTATATAGTAGAATAAAAGATATTAATGCGTCAATAGAATATTGGATCTGTCAAAATCTTCAGAATAGATTAAATTTCTCAGAATTTGTATCTTCTGGATCCATAGCCTACTCCAGATAAAGATAGCATTTCCAACATGGATATCTAGCTTATTGCAAACGATGCAAATTTTATAAATTGCTTTTTGATATCACAAATTTATAAATAGTTTTTGGTGGTTTAGGGGTTATGGGAAAAAAGAAAAGTGAAAAGATATTAAATTTATTTTATTTTCTATTTAATTATTATAATCTTTAAACTTCCTGCTTTGAGATCCTTTCTGTTTTTTCTTATGGAAAGGCAAATGAGCTTCGGTATAGTTGAATATCTTTATAATTACATAAGATTGAACACAAGGCAACACAACACCTCAATCCTATTGATGTGAAATAATATGTTAAATTCATTTTATTTTATATTTAATTATTATAATCTTTAAGCTTCCTACTTTGAGATCCTTTCTTTTTTTTCTTATCGAAAGGCAAATGAGCTTCGGTTTAGTTGAACATCTTTATAATGACATAAGATTGAACACAAGGCAACACAACACATTAATCCTCTTGATTTGAAATAACATTTTTGTTGTAATCAGAATTGCATTAAATGTTTGTCTTCATCCCCACTGTTACGTCTTTATGCTTGCCCACACCAATGGCGATTAAGCGATCTCGTATAAGAAAATTAAGTTAAATTCATATCACTGTACAATGGAAAGATGTTTATTTTAATTTTCGAACACACTAAATGCTTTTCGTTTGCCTTCTGTAATATTTCACTACGTAAAAGGAGATGCAAGGATGATTTGCTGCGTTTTAAAGTGCGCACTTAAACACATTTAAAATAACATTCTTTCTTGCATACTAACCATATTGATAAATCCCGACTTCGGGTATGAGTGCGCACTCATTTCTGTAGGTGTAATCATGTATGGTCGATTTGGAACACCTAGTCCTCATGATGTGGAATAACATTTTTGTTGTCATCATAAATGCGTTGAATTTGTATCTTCTTCTCTGGCGTTACGCCTTTTTTGCTGCCCACGCCAATAATGGCGATTAAACGAGCTCTTATTAAAAAATTAAATTAAATTCACAACACTGTACAGCGAAAAGATGTTTATATTAATTTTCGAACACATTGAATACGTTTTCACTGTATGTGGTAGAATTTTTACCTACTATATATGGATCATAGTAAATCGGCTTAGTTATTGTATAAAATTCAATATAAGAATAAATACATATATGCATTATGGATTTGCCTTAGAAATAAAATGTGTTAAATTGTATTTTCTGCATTTTTTGAAGTGGATGTAATTTAAGATCAACGAACGCAAGTAAACTTTATTTCTTTCATAGACTAATGTAGTAGATTTAAGATCAGAAATCCATAGACACAAATTTGCAAATTAAGAAGCTGGTTATTAAGGTGGTTGGTCAAGGTAGATGGAGCTTCAGCTATTAACCCAATCTTGGTTGTTTCGATTAATGGTGAGAGCATCCTGTACTTATCCTATATCGATTGGTATATTCAAGAGCTTTCACTTGAAATAACAAAGTTTTGTATGAGTTTCCGATTTTATCAAGAAGTTAATAATATTTTTACGAACTAGATATTTATCATCAATATCCAAAAATGAATTTTCAATATTTCGTAAGCATTCTTTTGAGAATGCGTCGAAATGAAGTTCTTCTTTACGAACTTCTACCGTACTCCCAGTAACAAAAAGCAATTTGACCCTCTTATCGTCGAATTCCAAAGACGTATAAAGGCGGACTGTTATCGGTTGGATTCTCATCAATTCATCATAATTGACGTCCGCTTAATAAATTATATGGCGCTTGATAGGTTACCGCCCTGCGCGGAACTTGTCGATTTTTCTTTGTATGCAGGCGTTAATAATATGTTGTGTAGATCGTCGACCAATAAGGCGGCCAAGAATTACATTTTTTTTTATAATACCTGTAATATTATTTCTGGTTAGTTATATTTAGAGCCGTATAAGTGATAATTAAATACCTTCACTAATCCATTTTAGCCAGTAGACGTAATTGTTCTCACGCATATTGAGTCCAGTAGAAATAGAAATATGAAACAAGACCATATATTTAGTCGTAATCATTCATTCGATTTCAAAGCCAAAAAGTATACCATGCAACTTTATTTGACGCAGATACTGCTAAAGTAACAAGGGCAATAATTTGGGAAGTCCAATTGAATGGCTACTACTTTTGTTCCGTCATCGATCAAAATAGTCTTGATGGGAAATATAGAAGGTAAATAGAAACCCATTCTGAAAAATAATTTATCCACGTTTCATAATAACTTGACACGTGTCCATGCTGTAGCAAAAGTTTTAGGGGCTCTAGAATCAACTGAACAACGATGGTATGGTAAATACGAGGGCGACCTGAAATGTTTCCGGAAACGGCAAGAGATGACACACGAAGGTTAAAGTGGATTCATTGGTCGGGAAATGCAACCTTTTTTATGGCAACTGTCAACATTTCAGACGTCTACTGTCAATAGTTGTTGTTTAAGAGTGTGTCTTGTGTAGCAAGTCAGGCGGTTTCGCAAAAATAGATAAAATCGAATTTCGTGCAGTGATAAAACACTTCTGGATGGCTGGAAAAACGGCCACGGAAATTCGAAATATTTTGCTACAGGTACCTACACTGCCATCCTAAAGTTTGGAAGCAGCAAATGTGTTCTGTAAATATTACCATAGGTGTTGGGTGTTCTGAGGTTCTCGCTGTCTAATCCCTCGATTCAGCTCATCCGATAAGAGCTGTATGTATATAAATTCGGACTTTGTGGAGGCCAAACCATTAATTTTAGTTCATTTTTTGCACAAATGGCTCACGAACAAGACAGCTTCCACGCGGAATAGCATGATTTTGCAAAATATCAAAATACTTTTCTTTTTGCATTATACCACTAATTTTCCCTAAATCACTCGTAGTTGTTCCGCCAAATCAACGCCAAACCATAACACTACCACTTCCGTGTTTGACAGGTGACACTAAGCAGGCCTCACTAGCTTTTTCCCTTGGTCGTCGATGAACAAATGAATCCACAAGACTGTATTCCAATCATCCAATGACCAGTTTGCATGCTATCTTGCCCATTTTAATCGTTTTTCTTTATGCACACGTTTTAAAAACGGTTCTTTGCGGCCGATGCATCTTCTTAAACCTGCTGCCCAATAACTGCCTCCTGACGATGGTAACAAAAAATTTGTTTATCGTTGTGTATTAACGCGCGTACGATATCCGGTGCCGCTAAACGTTGATCTATTTTCGAAGTCGGTACTATAAATCTATCTTCAGCTCCAGTAGTAACCCGTAGCCCCCCACTTCATCTTCTATCAAGATTTTGTCCTGTCTCTTCTCCGGGCCAATGTGTAATGCACACTTTTCACTGAAATCCCTAGCCGTAGAGTAATTTCTCTCTCGGTATATCCTTCGTAGCGAAGAGTATAAATATTACTACGTTCTTCTACAGTCAACTGTCTGCGTTTTAGTTGTGCTACGTCGTATTCTTGGAAAAGGACAATAAAATTCGCGTTAAATTTGCACCTAAATGTTTGGACTTTATGGATTATATGTATATTTGCATTCAATAATTCATAATAGGAATTAACAATTTCACGATATGCATATCAATTGTATTATTTCAAAGGAATGTCACCTTGTTTCGAAACTTATGGATGGTAGTGTATACTTAGTCAACTGATATTCCAACTTTTTAAAGCAAAGACTAACCAACAGATGTAATTCAAAGATTCAGTATAGATTTTAACTGCTAGATGTAGTTGTAACCAACATAAACTTCAAATCATATTTTCTAAATTATTTGAAGTGAACCTGGTTTAAAAGCAGAACGTGTTAACATTATAAACAAATTGTAACTTGGTAATTACACTTTGAGTGAAATAATAATAGCGCAGCCTGTATAGTTTAAAGCTTTTGTCATACTTTATGCAAAATAGTTTGTGGCCTATATCGAGCTTGTACGCTTTTTAAATAATAATCCTCTTTGTTCTAGAATGGCGACTTATGCATCAGTATCCTACATCCTCCTGTAGACGATCCTCAATCCGGCGAATTACCATGCGAACGCTGGAATCCGACGCAGAACGTTCGCACAATCCTGCTCAGCGTGATCTCACTGCTCAACGAACCGAACACATTCAGTCCTGCCAACGTAGACGCGTCCGTAATGTACAGACGTTGGAGGGATTCGAAAGGACGCGACAAAGAATATGAAAATATTATTAGGTAAGTCCGACGTCTTAGCTTAGTTCATGCTAAAACACTTTTATGTAAATTGACGGAGATTTCCCGGGACGGCATTTCTTAGTGCATCTTTTGTTAGCGTCTCTTTACGAGGAAGTCCTTGACTATATCGTACTAATTTATTAAAGAGCATTTCGGCGAATTTTATAGATGGCGTACGTACTTAGAGAGACCCGTAGCAGCTTTATTACCTTTTCCGGTTTTGTACGCCTTACGTAGGGTTATTGTACGGCGACTTGATAGCGAAAGACTCATAAAACGGTTTTATTTTTTGTTTTCGCGCATAAACCATGTAGATATATATAAATAGAGGGCACAAATTTGAAACATTTATCATAGGCGGCGCAATTCACGGTGTGAATACTGTAACTGTAAATAAAAGAAGGAAACGCAAATGCCCCCAGAGCGTTCGAACAAAGGACAGTTAGTCAAGCTTATTTTTAACAAAGTAAATGTAGGGAAAAGTACAGTAAATAACTGCTGGAAAGCAATTTAGAATCTTTGCACTCAAATAGAATCGAGTAAAACACTTTCAACACGTTATACGCTGTAAAAACTTGCAAATAAATTGGTCGACGATTCTTTGTGGTGATGGTTTCAACAAGAACTTCAGAGGAATACTCCGTTTTAAAAGAGAATGCACTTTTGCTTTATTCGAAAATTTAAGGTGGTCAATCTTCAACAAGTGAAGGGTGGTTCACTCACTGGAGAAGCTGTATGGAATTTATTTTACATGTGTGTTCAGTGAAAAATTGTCAGAGGATGAACTAGAAACAAGTTGCCTACGAAATTTTAAGATTATATAACAGGAAAAGGATCACATCCTGAATAAGTTCGTAACATGGATGAAACTGGTTTTAATTTTACCCCAGAAAATATTTGTTACAAGTCAAGAGAAAAGAGCTCCTGGATTTATAGTAAGACAAACAAAGAAAAGTTAAGGGTGGGTGTTTGTTGCAACACCACTGAAAGGCACGAGGTTTCTCTTTTTGTAATTGGAAAGTTCAAAAGATTTCGTGTTTATAAAAATGTGAACATGTCATCTATAGTTCGCAGTACCGGAATTACCAACCAAATACATCCAGAGAAGCTCATAGGTAAAGTAGAAATTACACTTTATTTTCTTCCTCCACAAATAACAAGCTTATTGCGTTGCAACTCATGGACCAAGAGGTCGTTCCATGCTTGAAAATACGTTACAGACGCAAATTCGTTTTTGAAATCCTCTCAAAACTGAATAATAAATAGACAGGACCAACCATTGGGGGTATAAAGAAATGCCTAAAACTTCGTTTACTAAATCTCAGGTCAACTGTGTTGGAAGCCATAGAAAGTATAAAGAAGATAATCCTACAGCTATGCAGAACACTGCAGATGCACGTGAACTTGATAATACCAACCTATTCATTGATTTACAGAAACTTCCTTAAAATATGGTACTCTTAGAGCAGATGTGAACGAATGACTTACTGCTGATAGTGTTGAAGCAGTTATTGGTGGAAATCAAGATCAAGAGAATGAAGGAAAAGAAGTTGTTCAGAAGAAAGATGCAGGAAAGATATTTCACGCTGAAGTAGAAGACACACTTGAACATTAAGAAGAATCCTCTCCAGGTGACGTTACGTTTGCGAAAAAATGGCGTGATTTCGCTGTCAAAAGAGCAATGCACGCAAATAATCTAAGAAAATCGAGGATTATTTGTAAACTTATTTTGTATACGTATTTTCATACGTATGTATTTAGTTAGATTTATACTAACGATTTTAATGATATGAACAATGGTTTCATTGGCCAAATCGTTATTTGGTCTGGGTTCCGGTCCTGAAGTGGGCGGTTAAGGAGTCCATTGCAAGGGAATAGGATCGTCTTTTCTGGAATTCACGTACGCAGCGCAAGAACACAGCTAGCACGCAAATGATTTCTTCGAATCACAAATATACATCAGAGTAAACTCGATTCCAATAAGCAAACACGGCGTTATACATTTTTTCTGTTAGCGATTTTTGACTTGTACACTGCGTTGATTTATAAATTCTACAAGTGATATGTACTCTGCCATTCAAATTTTAAAACGACCTATCGACAATTAACAAAATAATAGAAAAGTCAATACCATGTCAATGTAACTATGGTTTTAACTTACGGTGTAATACTATTTCTGTTATTTGTTTGTGTGTAATTCTAAGAATTGTTTTCAATCAATTTTATGGCGTCTTCGGATAGGTATTTCTTAATCTATATTTCACAGATACGACCCTGTGCCACATTAAAATTCTAACAATCCAAGGAAGTCACTATTTTTACTACGAAAGTGACTGCTACTAAAAACACCGCAGAAATATTCCTTCACATGGATGGTTAAAGAGTTTATTTTTACCCGCTCCAAAAATGTACTTACGAGTATTCAGAATTTGCATTTTGTATACGTTACTAGGATGACCTGAAATGTTTCCGGACTCGGCAAGAAAAACACGGTATTGGTGTGGTTTTTTATTTTTAGTTTTCGATGCGGTGCTCTAGTCTCATCAAGCCGTGGGGCAAATCTCTTTACTCCTAGTGATTTTTCCAGGTTTGGAAATATGAAAGAGTCGCTGCGGGCTAGGTCCGGTAAATGTAGAGGATGAGAGGCTAATTCGTAGCGCAACTTAATTTGGACACGACGATGCGGGACGAATGAGCCGGCTCATTGTCGTGGTGCAAAAGCACTTTTTCCCGCTGTAAACGAGGCCATTTCTCCTTCAATACTGCATCGAATCGGGCCAATAAATCGCTGTAGTATTGTCCCGTGATCGTTCTTCCCTTGTGCAAAGAGTCGGTGAGGATCACACCATGCAAATACCAAAAAATAGTCGCCATGGCTCCGGTGTGGGCAAACGCGGTACCCATCGCGCCGAAAGCTTTTTCATAACCTAAAGTTCGTGTAGGATATAGCCAATGCGTTCTTCTAAGATGCCTATTGTCTCTGCTATCTCTTTCAGTTTCAATAGGCTATCGACTAACACGACATCATGAATCTTGTCGACCATTTCATCGTTGATAGCGGTTTTTGGACGTCCAATGGTTCGTCACTTGTGTTCGTGTGACCACGTTTAAACTCGCTCACCCAGGAGTCGATGGTCGAAAATGATGTAATACATCTGCCATGAACCTCTAGCGAAATGTTTCAAATTTTCATGGCCGTTTTCCCAGTCATCCAGAAGTGTTGTATCACTGCACGAAATTCGATTTTATCCATTTTTGCGAAATCGCCAGGCTTGCTACACAACACACATTCTTAAACGACAACTATTGACAGTAGACATCTGAAATTTGGACAGTTGCCTTAAAGAAAGGTTGCCTTTTTCCACCAATGAATCTACTTCAACCTTCATGCGCCATCTCTTGTCGATTCCGGAAACATTTCAGGTCACCCTCGTATGTTGCGAGGTAGAAATATGTAATATTGTGCTGTAGTGATATTTCCAGTTCGAATATAATTTTCAACATCTTTAACCATTTAAAGCAGATGGTTATCTTCCAAGTTCCTACAAAAAAGTATTATAATCAGTCACATTTTAACAGAGCACATGAGACTGACTATCCTATGGTACGGGTATTTCGAAATATTGCATAATCCGGTATACAACACTCAGGAATTCAATTATAAACAATGCAAAGTAGTAAGACAAGCAGATTTCTTGCAAAACAATGTTTAGTTTGTTAAATCAAAACGTAGAAATTAAAATGAGGCTTTCGTTGGTCTTTATAAGGACGTGGTCTAGTTGTTTAAGAGGTTCGTCCGGTAAGGGAGAGGGCGTAGGTTAAAATTCCATCGAGACCAACATTTTTTTTTTGGAAAAATTTTAAAGTTGGTAATTTATCCAAAACGTAGAAACTTTGAAATAATTACTTTTTACTGATGAAGCTACATCTGCTGTAAATGTTACGCTCTGTAGGTCACTCTTAGAAGTAGTGCTTTACTTTTATCCATTAAAAAATGTTAAATTTCTTCTCTATTAATTCGTATGAACTAGTTTCATATAAATCCTTATGCTCCAAGCATGACCAGGACATAGCATCTTCCACAAGTCAATGTGTGATCCAACAAAATATCTGTATCTGCTGCGAGACTACATCATTCCATCAATTGAGAAGCTGAATGTTGATGAACCTCGGTACCAAGTGGATGAGTCTTTGACATATTCTATTAATGCCAAGTTAGGCCCCAATATCAGCCGATTTATCCGCAAACGATTACGTTCTTTGGGATTGCCTGAAAAGTAAAATTTATAATACTAAGAGACAGTATACGTATTTCATGCGATAACACAAATTTCGAATTAGGAATACTCAGTGTTACTTTTATGAACGTCTTCTTTATTGCCTCGTTAAACCACCTGTAAAGTGAAAGACTTTGGCAACATCCATATCCACGAAGCTAACATTTGTTAATATGTCCCGTTTCGAAAATAAATTACATAACCCGTAATTTCTTACACCTTATGATAGATGAAGCGGAAACGTTGGCTCACTTTAGCATATCAAACCCACACTTTATGTAATTGTTTCTTTGTGTAATGCACACTTGTTCGATTGCCGCAACTAATGGTAGGCGTTCACGGTAACGCTTGATTGAAAACGAAGTGCCCGTTTCTTCCGTAACGAGACCCTGTAAATGTACACACGTTATACATACGATTATTTAATGCTTAAATGGGTTTATCAAATGCCGTTATTTAATAATTGAAATTTAAAACGTTCGGCGGCAATAAAATGGCAACAGACGATTCAAAATATAAAACGTAAGTCGTGTCGGAACTTGAAGATCTACCATATGGGAGGAGGTCGATCAGGCATGAGTTTCGTAAAGCGCGAGAGTGTAACAACCTCTGAGCAATTGTTGTTGTAGTACTTGGCCGGTCGTAAAGCGCAATTGACGGGATGACGTTGTGAAACCGCACAATATGTTGCTACCTTACAGTAAATAATAGGCTAAAATTACTCAAAAAGAATATTTTAAGTTGTGACTTGAAGCTCATTTTTTCATTTTAATGAATTGGGTTTCGATATTCTTCTGTAATAAAATTATATTAAAGAACAACTACTGAAATGTTTCCGGAATCGGTAAGAGATGGCGCACGAAGGTTGAAGTGGATTCATTGTTTGGCAAAGGTAACCTTTTTATGGAAACTGTCAAAATTGCAGACGTCTACTGTCAATAGTTGTCGTTTAAGAATGTGTTTTGTGTAGCAAGTCAAGCGGTTTCGCAAATATGGGTAAAATCGAATTTCGTGCAGTGATAAAACACTTCTGGATGACTGAGAGAACGACCATGAAAATTCGAAATATTTCGCTAAAGGTTCATGGCGGATGTATTCCATCATTTTCGACCGTCGGCTCCTGGGTGAGCGAGTTTAAACGTGGTCGCACGAACACAAGTGATGAACCACGCAGTGGACGCCCAAAAACCGCTATCAACAATGATGAAATGGTCGACAAGACTCATGATGTGTTAGCCGATCGCCGATTGAAGTTGAAAGAGATAGCAGAGACAACAGGCATCTCAGAAGAACTGCTACTCCAGTCGACCTACGTTAAATGTGGTGATCCCGCTGCGGATTGAATCGCTTGGCTCTTCCTTAGGTTGATTTTGGGGCTCCAGATGTCCAGCATTTCCTCAAGCCTGGCCAGATTAGCTTGCGCGAGTACAGTCGCAATCTTGATATACCTGGATATCGCCACAATCGCGGTGTCGTTAAACACCCGTTGGTCTTCGGATCTTAAGATGTCACCGATGTAGATGGTGATTACCACGGGTCCTATAGCGGATCCTTGCGGAACTCCAGACTTTATATTCCCCTCTGAAAATTTCTCACCGTTCATGATGTGGAATCTCCTGTCCTTGAAGTCGGATCTATTTCGTGTTCAGAATTCTGTCGTGAAAGCCGCCTTCATGCATCTTTAATAATAGACCTCCTTATCGAACACTTTCTCCAGGTCCAAAGAGACTGACTGTTGTCTGTTTCCTTTTAAAAGCCGTCGTGACATAATTTGTAATCCGGTATAGTTGTAGTAGTAGTTACTCGAGTGAGCCGATCTGAAACTGAACTTGTCATCGTCTTGGTGGGCTGTATTCATCCAGATGATCATTAATCCAGGCCAGCAGTAGGATCTCAAGGATCTTGCTTACGGTGCTGAGTAACAATATTGGACGGCAAGCTTATTCTTGGGCATTGATATGGGGATTATCCTCGCGAATTTTCACCTGGATGGGAAATATGCCAGACAGAGGATCATTTTGAAGGTTGTCGTCAGTTTGACTATTGCGTTTAGAATTCATATGCTCTGTGTTTATGTAATTTGACTGCGTGTCAGTGGTCCGCTAGATGTCATGTTCCGATTTCTGTGTTTTCTTTTCCATGGTCTTTGTAATGCGTAGATGTAAAAAATTAATCTTAAAATTCGAAATTTCGAGCGCATAGTACCTAGGACACACTATGTATTGAATAGTTATCTATATTTGATATATATACATGTAAATATATTTTCTACGTCACCCTTTGTGCGACGATATTCAATTGAGTTCAAGGTTGATATCGAAGTTCGATGGCATTCATTTTTCGTTTGATGTCTTCTGCACAAGCTAGCGTCACCCTTCATTTAAATTATTTCTTTCGTTCGATATTTTCGTGGAAATCCTTCTGAAGGTAATTATATCAACGTAAAAAAAGTATTGTTGTTTATCAAAGCGAGTATAAACACCAGAAGTGGAATGGCCTAAGAGTATGTATGTTTGAAGTAGCGCAGATATACATTCACACATGAAAAAGCAGCATGATTAAGCGATAGGCACTTTGTTCCCGGGTATTTTTAACGCGCATTTATGTACTTATTAAAATATTGCTTAATCGTAGATCTCGTATGAGATGTGACATTGAATTTGTGATGCCAAATTTGTTTTACCATTCTTTTGCTGTTATTAATATTAATAACAATATTTGATATTTAGTAGGCCATCCATTGCTATTTTTGATGGCACTTATTCTGTCGTTCATAGAAAACACCAATTTACTAGTTATTTCTGGTGATTTTTTTGACCATTCTTCTTCAATTGCATGTTTGAGTTGTTTATTTGAAATGGTATGCTTTTTTAATCTAAATTTTAATTCTTGCCATATGTGCTGTATTATGTTCAAGACCGGTGATTGCTATGGACTTTGGGACAGTTGTAAAGTAGCCATTCTCTCGGACTTATGCTTAGATTGCTTTTGTTTTCCCAATATTTATAGAAAGGCTTATTTTTTCCGATGTAATTCCAAAAGCATCTATCATTTCTTGTAATTCTTCAGGGTTGGTGCTGATTATTACAACATCGTCCGTAAAACGAAGGTGGTTTATGTACGTGTGTTTTCTTCACTTAGTGTGAACTCATAACACAATATTTTCGTGTATTTGTGAAGTGTATATACTATGTTACAAAATCAAAAAGACAAAGTTTGTTACCGTTAGTTGTGTAATAAAGAATAGTAGAAAGTGTGTGTGGACGATTTTCACAGTACATTCCTATACATGTAGCTTTAATATCTTTTTCTGCTGTTTCTTTTTTCTTACTTCTTACTTTCAACTTATCAGGAGAGAGATTGCCTCAACAACAAATAGGGATAACATCTGCTTATTTGTTCACCTTATATTTGCAAATGTTTGTTGACAAATCCCGATGTTTTTGTCAGATACGTATAAAAATCTCAGCAGGCACATCACAATATGACAGTAAACAAGCAACTGAAATCAATACATGATTCATTTGGAACATACACAAAGTTGTAGCCTGACCTAGATCCTGTACATTATAAATTATAAACATTAACACCAAGACAATGGGAAAATAAAGAAATAAATTCATCATATTGTGATTTGAATCGTTATAGAAAGTTGGTAAAGGTTCCTATTATAAAAAACAACTCATTTTAATTTGTACCCAAATCGATTCAATAGGATTTAGTTCGCAATTAAGACAACATTATTTTGTTATTCCATTTCAATAAGGATATAATTATTATACATATCCGTCTGTTAAATTCAATAATACAGATCGGTAGCTGTCTGGAAAAGAAGTGTATTTTCTTCTACGGCTATGTTTGTATATCTTAAAAGGAGACTTGTATTTCTCGTGGTTTAATTTTATTTTCAACAATTTGGCGTTACTTATGCTATCTATATAGTAAGCTATTATAATCACACGTGTTTTAGTACTTAGTTCTCTTCTTAGTGACAATCACTCGATATATCCACGTTGTTAACAGTGTAAATATCAAATGAATACGTATGCTTCCACGGCTAGAGCTAGTAATAAACGAACTACTTCCAGAATTGGCATGACACGGTCCAATTCCGGAAGTAGTTCGTTTAGTATAAATATCGCATTGCAAGTGATCACAGTTTACCTATTTTATTATAATCTTTTCAAAAGTCAATTTGAACATCATTACCTACAATCTACCCGACTGATAAATTTTCGCTGGGATTCCTGCAGATTATTACTTTAACTGCGGTGTAATATACAGTTTATAGCAACCCAGCGAGGCATAAGTAGAGGGTAGTAAATCTAATTCCATATAGTGGGTGTCTATATAATAAGCCTGCCAGAACGAGTGTGCACTTATTGATGGCGATAATATATTTAGAAAGTGGTCGGACATACCCGAAGTCGAGATTCAGATACGAATGGTTATTATCTGTATGAATGCCAGGTTAGAATCGACAGCGTTCTTTGTTATGTTCGATGAGTGTTAATAGATTTCTTAACCGATTTCCGCCATCAGAATACACTGGCGCTATTGTTAAATGTATTGCTTGGAATATTAACACTTTACCGTACAGTATTTTTGTGCGTAAAAGACATGTTAATAGCAAACAATACCGTTTTGGAGGAAATACGTTCCGGAATGGAGATTGTCAACAAGAAGTCAATCAGAATAATTTTCATCGGCTGAAAAATACAATTACGGATCAAATAAAGGTAGACTTGAAAGATCAAAATATATGGTTGATGGTAGATGAAATAACGAGTGCAGGGAAGAATTGTGTTTTAAATGTATTAGCGCGCATTTTAAAAAGCAGTAAGACATCCTTGTCTCTTCTTTTATATAAAATACCTGTGCGAAGTTTAATACGATAGCGACCTGAAATGTTTCCGGAATCGGCAAGAGATGGCACACGAAGGTTGAAGTGAAAATGAAAGGTGGTAAATTGTTCGGAAGCTTTGAGTAATACTTTCTGTAGCCTTCGGTATTTTCAGAATGATCTTAGATAGATATAAATTTAGTATGATTCTTTTGGTAATGATTTTCTTTTATATGTTTAAAATACTTAGCTGAAACGATTCAAATGATAGAAGACACAGCCTGAATAGCAAATATACTGCTGTCTTTTGATGAACTGTTAGACGGCGATAATGAAGCAAATGTTCGTGGTCCGCCAGGAAAGAAATAGATTTATATTCTTCGTAGTTATCAATGGCAATAACATTGTACCGTCTACCTTAAAGAGTTTGGACTTTTACGGTACAGAATTAATTAAGATCCACTAGAAAACTCTATTACCCGATCATAGAAATGAATTCCAGGGACCTAGCCCCCAGCTACTTTTTCCTATTCCCAAACCTGAAAAAATCACTGGCATAAAAGAGATAAGTATTTCACTTTGTTCTAATGTTTTTTTTTGTCAACATAACACTGCATTAATAATGTATAAATAATAAACGATGCGGATGGCTATGATACCCCGACCAACTTGGCAGCTATAATAATAATACACGTACATCATTATTATCATCATCCAGAATTAATGAGAATTGATGTTTTAGTGACGCAAAAGGAAAATTACGTCTCGGATTCTGCGCAATCAATCCTCATTCCGCGAATTTACCATTCAACATCTACATCAAACCGATAAACGAGCGACTATTTCCTATTCCGAGAGAGCTTCACGCTTCGGCTTGAATAAGTAGATAATTCGATATAATCAAAATTATTGGTTTGTTGCACACGAGGCCGCTTGTTATTTTGTTTCTGGTTGTGACAAGTGCTCTAATGGGGCCGTGTTGATGATAGTAAATGTAAATAAATGGTGTAACGTGCGCCTCCCGTTCCAGGTGATTTATGCGCGACAGTAAATATAGATTGTATACGAGTTTTCGATGAATTTGTTTACGGAAAGTACGCTATTGTTAATAGTTATTGTAAGCGCTTTGTTTCAACATAAAGATATAAGTTACGATAAACATTTGACCTATATAGGTTGTAACAAAAGATCACCTGCGATTGAACGGAAAAATGTTGGCTTGTTTTCACGTTTTCTCAAGGTTTCAGCGTCTATTTGTTTAAGAAACTTTTATGCATAAAATTTACAACGTTAGACGTTGAAACCAATGACTTCAACCAGTAGTATGCGAGGCTTGCTCTTTATGTATCCGAAATAAGAAATAAAAATAAATATTTGTAATTGAAAATTGTTTTATTGTATTTCAAAGTATTTTTCGCGATGATCGATACACTTTTGTATACCTTTGAATCAATTTTCGCAGCACTTTCCATTCCGATTGAGGTATCTCCAAAACATGCATTTTAAACGCATTAACCTCTTCTTCTGCCGTCGAAAATCGTTGACCACGTAGTTTAAATCTTCACGGGCGGAAATAAAATTAAATCATTGGGTGGTAAATGAGGATTGTGTGGCGAATGACCAATCAATTCGATGTTTTGAGAGGATAAATATTGAGTTTGGGTCGATATATGAGGGTTCGCATTGCCATGTCGAAGAATGATTTTACATCGCTGGTTATTTTTTCGTATTTCTTCAAAGACTTCTAACAAACCAATGGCTGTGTACCATCCAGAATTGATCGTCCTACGATTCTCTAGAGACATTCTAACCGCATATCAATTTATCCCAAAAAAAAACAAACGACCATTTGCTTCAAGGTGCTTCGGGCGCGAACAACTTTCGTTGGGTTTGGCTTATCTTGGAAGACCCATACAGTCGATTGCTGTTTATATTGACGCACCACGATTATATTTTTTGAACATTTCTTTGCACCAATCGACACGAGCCTTTTTTTGAGCGATTATCAAACTATGCGAAATCCCACGCGTACAAATTTTTTCACGGCTAAATGTTCGTGTAAAATCCTGTGATCCAAGCTTCATCAACAGCTATAAAACGACGCTTGAAATCCATTTTATTTTGCCTAAAACAATCCGAATAAGCTTGAGAAATACGTGTTTGGTCAATTGTTAGCAAATGCGGAACACATTTTAGACAAAACTTTTTCATACGTAATTCTTCATGAAAAATAGCTCCAATAAGTTCATTTGAAATGCCTGTGGCCTCAATTATTTCACACCCCTTCACTCGTTATTCATTTAACACCATATCGCATAGACTTGTTGAATGATTTGTGGTGTTGTAGCAGTTTTTGGAAGGTCTTCGCTTGAATATTCATGAAAGGTTGTACGTCCAGATTTAAAAGAAGCTCATTTTTTCACAGTGAAAAGTGAAGGTGATGCATCCTTATACGCTTTTAACAGTTTCGCATGAATTTTTGTTAGTGTTAGATCGTCCAAAACAAAGAATTTTGTCATTGCACGATATTCAATTTTTTTCTCCATTTGAACGGCACCAGTGACACGTCTATATTAAACAGTTACTTCTACTTCAATTAAATGTATTCGATGTATACAATTTTATATTTGCATAGAATAATTTATAATAGAGATTAACGATTTGAGGATATGCCTATCAGTTGTATTATTTTAAAGGAATATCACCATGTTTCCAAACTTATGGACGGCAGTGTTTGTAGAATATTGCGGTATACCAGATTCTAAAGTTAACAGTTCGCCCTATACGTTATTTACTCTTGTTGTTTGGGCTGTCTCCATTAAGTATGCTTTTATTGAAATAAATTAATAAATTTATCAATCAAGACATGTACACAATGATCCTTTATTATCATTATAATTAATCCAGTTCTCATCCATTTCTCAGGAAACAAGCAATGGCCGCCAGAGCAGAGGCGGAACGGGACGGTATCCAGGTACCTCTAACGCTCGAAGATTACTGCATCAAGACGCAGGTGAAGCCTAACACGTCCGACTCGCAAGTCGAGTCGACCGACTTCTACGTCGACGACTACGAGTATGACGACCCGTCGGACGGCTCCGATTACGAGGAGGACGAAAACGATAGCGGAAACGGCGAATCGTGATCGCCATCGTCCGTTCCAAACTCCGCTAGCTGTAAACAAGACGAACAGAAGAGATCAACGCCACAAAAACAACAGCATCAACACTAAAAACAAAGGAAGTCGCGATCGCAGGAAACACAAAAAACTAAATGCAAATTTAGGAATTTAATAAATATTAAGGGGTACATTCGTGTGTCATCCATAACGAGAATCCGTTTTCGATAATTGATAGTCATAATCTATAAGGTGTTTGTAGAATATGTTCTATTTTTTTTTAATCTGTCGTAATTTTATAAGGATTATCGTTATGATTGTGTAGGTTTTATCGTAAATAGAATATGTTTATTTTGTATTTACGTTATACTTTTTTTATTTTTTTAATTTTTTTTTTTTTTTGGAAATTTTCAAATAGAAATCCGCAGATATTTACGAACACAAACTGCCAAATATAATTTCGCAACGATCTAAACTGTTTGGAACATCCACACTTTCATGTAAGTTCCACTATTGTTACGTAGCGACAAATCAAAAGAAAAGAAAGTTATAATGTACTGGAATTATGTTGTTTTGATGTTGAGCCTGACGTGGTAGTTAAAATTTTATTTGTTTTTGTCAGATATCTATATACATAACTTCATATACAGGTTGTTTTTGAAATAAAATAAAAAAATACAGAAAATGAAAAGGTGTAATTATATAGAACATAAATCCAAAAAAACTTGAGTCGATTATAACGCGAACGTTAGAATTAAAAAAGCCCTAGAAATTTAGAAGAAAATTATAATACAGCCATGGCTATATGTTATAGTCCAGATACCTCATGTCTAATTACATATAAAATAAAGGCAATAAAGTCAAACAAAAGTATTTATTTATATTCTAAATGACACAAAATGAATTTGACCTTTATCATGGCACTTACTCTTTTTGACATTCTACACACCAATTTTTTATGTACCCGAGGAGTTTGTGAATACCATCTTACCCTTTTGCCATCTTTTCACATCTTCGTACGAATCAAATCGCTGCTCAACAAGTTCGTGATCCATCGATGCAAACAAGTGGTAATCAGAAGGAACCAAGTCTAGCGAGTAAGCCTCACGGGGTAGAACTTCTCAACTGAGTGCTTCCAATGTGTCGCGAATCGGTTTTGCCGTATATGGTGGAGCATTGTCATGAAGAAAAATGACTTTGCGTTGCCTCTTTCGGTATTCTGGCCGTTTTGCAAGCGGTGAATGGCTCATATTCGTCAGTAGTTGTTAGTAACGTTTAGTATTAACCGTTTCCCCAGGTTTTAACAGCTCATAACAGACCACGCCCCTCTTGTTCCACCAAACACAGGGCATTGTCTTTCTACCAAAGCGATTCGGTCTTGCGGTCGATGTAGATGGTGTGCCTGGCTCTATCCATGATTTTTTGCGTTTGAAATTTTCAAAATAAATCCACACTTATCTTGCGTAAGCTTCTCGAAGTAATCAGTATGATACAGCGGCAGTTTTCTCCAAATGAAAACAAAACATTAATGCTGTCCGCGAATGATCTTTGTTCGGTATAAATTTCGACACATTGAAAACAACAACACAACATAACACTGTCCACACACTTTTCGAGTGTATCACTCGTGCGCATCTGACACTTGTTAATGACACAACAAAATGGCGCAGTATCAAATCTTTATAACACAAACTGCATTTGTTGCAAAAATTGACAAATGTGATATTTTTTCAAAAATTTCAATGAATACTAGTATTTTATCTTAAAAAATGCTGGACCGCTAAAATTCCAAATTTATTTGCTCAATTTAAAATTTTAAGTGTTGATTTAATCATCAGGACCACAAATTTTAAATTTAATGACCAAATTTTGAAAAGAAATTTCAGAAATTTGATGACTGTAAGTATTTTAGCTTTCAAAAATATGTTCGGCCCTCAAATTTCAAATTTATTTACTCAATTTTGGAAAAAAATGCGGAAATTGGAAAATGTGATAATTTTAAAAAAAATGGTGAGTCAGTTAAAAGAAAATATTGCACCCCCAAACAAATTTATTATAGGCATATATTTTTTAATTTCAGAAATTGAAAAACGTGAAAAAATGAACCCCCAAATTTCAAATTTATTTATTTATTTAATTTAAAAACAATAAATTGTAAAAAAACTGGAACTTGTTAACGCTTGTCTATTGTTTTTCATGGGTAACCTTTTAATATAAATGTAATTATAATAAATTTCATATGTATGAAAACATACTGTTACATAGTACAAATGTAAGAAGCTTAAATGAAAAACTTTAGCGCCATCTAACTGAGAAATAAGCTATTGATGGAAGAAAGATTATTGGGAAATAGAGCTACGTTTTATAATTCTCTATCAACCCTCAAAGTCTATCTGTGGTTTTTACAGGCAGCTTTTTGTCATCTATCAAATTTATTAGTCCTCTTTCCAAATCTTACTTTCTTATTCTTGCGATATCAAGGTTTCTCAGAAAAAAAAACATTCACTTCACTTGCATCTTTAAGCTTTTGTTAAAGTTCTGCTAATTAGGCTCAACATTAAGCAAACAATTCTCATTATAAGGAACAACTTTATAATCTTTTTGTTTCCCTTTTGTTTGCGTGTGTACCTACTTCAGATTTATCGTGTTAAGTTCCACATCTTTAATTTTATCTATATCCGTACTAAAAGTATCAGCAGTACACACAAACTTTTAAGTTGTATATATATGGAAGATATTCCTTTACATTTTAGCTTAATAAGCGTGTCTGATAATTCTAAAAATATTTTTCTAAATAGAACGTTCTGCATACGACTCTTTAAATAATGGATTATTTATTTTCGTCTGAATTAAAGTAACAAAAGAGTACCGAATGGTTTTTTTTAATTCAACGCATGAACATACATATACAGTTTATCAAATTCTAAATACCATATCGTTTTTATTTTTTCCGTTTTATTAAATAAATAATGCGATAATAACGAAAAACGCGAACTACGCAAGTAGACTTTGAAAAGGGGACCGAGCTTTTATTGTGCATTTTATCTTTATCTGTCACAATTCCAAAGCCTACTTATGCAATTTATATTTCTATTATTGCAGCGTTTTTATTACCCTAAAAAAGGAATTGGGAACTTTATAAACTATGTAAATGTAAGATTAAATACAGGATGTTTAATTAAAAAATAAACAATTTTATTGTACCTATTTGGGAAAAGATTGTATACTTTAATTTTGATTGAAAAAAACTTAGCGACATTTACTATTTGTGATCAGTACTAAAAAAGGAAGATATATAGATGTCCTGTTTAAAGATGAAAATGTCAAATTGCAATTGTTTTGGGAAAAGTTATTGGCTAAGATGTAAAGGAACAACCTGTACATGTATGACAGTACCAAAATACATTTCTATTTTTTTTTTAATTAACTAAGAAAAAATGGATTAGCAATATCTTAAGGTTAACGGATAAGAAGATCAATAGTATTGTGCATTGCAAAAACATTCTCAGGGATACCTCGGCTTCGTAAATCTTTAGTGGAAAAAGTTTCTAAATTTCTCAATACACTTTAGTTTTGACGTCACAGCGCCAGGTTAAGGTTCATTATTGAAACGAACATAAAT
Organism: Trypoxylus dichotomus; assembly: GCA_023509865.1. Lineage (NCBI taxonomy): Eukaryota > Metazoa > Arthropoda > Insecta > Coleoptera > Scarabaeidae > Trypoxylus > Trypoxylus dichotomus. The sequence continues at coordinate 54,991,547 of CM042075.1, forward strand.
AAAGTGAAGTAACCCTATAAAGGGGTGCACAGATTAACGTTTCTTTTTTATTATTTAGTGTCGTAAAGGTGTTATTAGTTGTATTAATTTGAAAAGGAAGCACCACTAGAATAAAATGGTAATAATCTAGTAAACATTTTTTAGACTTTGCAGGAAACTTGTCTGTGGAATAATATAAAAAAATATATATTTACCGTTAATTTTCGACTTCAATTTTGTGATATATTTTGTTATTTGTTCTTCGTATTATAATACTTGTGATTTAAAATTTAGTCACTCAATTTTGAAAATTAAATGTAGAAATTCGAAAACGCAGTAATTTTTGAAGAATTTGATGTACAGTATTTCTGACTGAAAGAAAAACACGTTTAAAAAAATGTTGGACGCTCATAAATTTAAATTCATTTACACGATTTTTTAAAGAAATTGCAAAGATTGAAAATCGTGATAATTTTTGAAAAATTTTCATCAATATAATTGTTTGTTTAACCATTAAAAAATCTTAGACTCCCCTAAAATTTCTGCAAAAAATTAACCATGTAATGTAGTCATCCTTGAAAAAATTGAAAAGTTTTGACTGTCACTGTTGATTTTAACAATCAAAGGACCTCGTACTCCTTTGGAATAACGAGTTACATCAAACAGGACAGAAGATGCAACAAAATCGAGTTGGCACAATTAATATTATAAATTTGTTCTTTCGTGTTCGATTCCCTTTGATTTTTTTCTAGCAAGTGTTTTCCGAAGGATCTTAAAGATCTCAAACAAGTAAAACGATAATACAAATACCGTAGGTATTTTTCATCCGGGTTGATGGCCTTTGACGGCTAATGTATGTATGTAATTCCTAAAGAGATTCGATCGAGAAGAACATAAGGAGCATGTTCTGTGTAAATAACTTGCTGTGTATTAATATTAATATAAGACAAAAAAAATTAAAAAAGTATCCGTTCATAATAGTCGTATAATATTTCTAAGAGGCATGAAGAAGAATGTTCCAATTGCGGGCGAATTCACTCTGTCGATTTTAGAGAAAGAACCGATGTAATCTAAGTGACACTATAAACACATAAGCGATATAATAAATGGTATATTTACTTATTTGTATATATATATATTTTTTTTGCATAGGAAGTGAATTTTTGCTATTATTATTATCATTATTATTTATTTAGGAAAATTATGTTTTTTTTCTCTTGTTTTCACTGTAACTGTCTCCTCATATGTATTTCGTTTTAGTTTAGTTATAGCGACGTGGATGTGAATATTGTATTAGGTGTGCAAAATATCATGTTTAAAACGAAGGAAAGGAACAACTTCACAAAACAAACATTCATGAAGACAAAAATAAAAGAAAAGGTTGAAAATATGGTTAAAACGAAATAATCCAAGAAAGTGTCTATAGTGCGCACAGCGACGTTAAAGAGTACTGGAGATAGACGGACAATAGATTCGGGTCGCACTAAGAGATAAGTGTACATATTTACTACACTTTATTGGATTATCAGCAAAAAGCTCTGCAAGCGCTCTTTAGTGTTTACGAAAGCAACAATACTGATGTTTTTTGCCTTAAACAAACTCTGCCTGTGTTACTATTGTTCTAATTATATGTGGGATTCATTATTATTATTATCTTAATCGTCATCTTATTCCATAAATAAATGGTTCAGAATCATTTGTACTGTGTGAATTATTTGCACCTATCCTTAAGTTACACTACCGTTCATAAGATTGATTACAGTATGTGAAATAGCAGAATAAATTAGACAGATCATGTTTGCGAGAAGTTTATTAAAGATAATAAGTCGGCGTGTCTACAAGCCGAGTGTTATGTGTATGGCATAGTGTGACAGTGGCGTAGATAGGTACACTTCAATACAAATTTTAAGTTCACTTTGTTTAACGTTTGAAGGAGATACTTGCTTATATCATAATGTGATACTTAAAGCAATATACAAATGTTATGCAATCTATCTAAAGAAAATTTGTTTGCATTAATCACTAAAATATATTCTAAGTTTTGATATGTAAATTGAGTTCGTTTGCTGGTCAGTACGTCTTTAAATACAGCAAAACTTCTTTCCACATCACAAGTTGTGAGAGGTACATATTTAAAGTAATTTTTAAAATTAATTACCTCTCTTATTGTGCACCCATGTGACTTTAATTCACTCGACTGGGTTATATCTGAGCAACAAAGTTCATAATGCGCTCGAGCGCTAATTTTTCTAACTTAGGTTCGTCAAACTGAGCGTCCCCAAGGTCTCTCACACTTTCTACATGAAGGGAAGTCTACTAGATGCATGTGTTTGGTCAGTACACAGTGTCCAATTAAGATCGCTGTGAGTGTTCTCAGTCTTGTCCTGCTCATAAGGATTGTCTTACGCAGTCTTTGCTCACCTGGATAAATACAGAGAGATTAGCAGTGTCTCAAACCTTCTACACTGTTCCAGTAGGACCGGTGATTGGCGGCGAGCTCGGACTTAATATAGGTTTTAATACTGCCATAGGTACTCCCACATGACGGTTCAGGACCTGAGAAGTGGCTTGGCACCCATCTCAGCGTAACGCTGCAATGTTTCGCCAGTTGTTGCAGCGTCCTATAGCATTCTAACACCACTTCGGAGTCAAACCTGACAGATTGAAGCGCCCTAAGAGCGGCTTGGCTGTCGGTTACGATTTCCACCGCTTCCATAGACTTCTTCGCACATGTCTGAATGGCAATTACTTCTTCTTGAAAGATGGAGAGGGAATCCCCTAGAGTGATGGCCACTTCATCCGGTTCTCCCTCTTTCCAAACTCCAATACCTGTGCCCTTCAAGATTTTCGAGGTGTCCGCAAACCAGCTGGAGATGCCCAGTCTCGATTTGCATGCACATGCCTTTATTGCCTCGTTACTGGGAATTATTACATGGCATCCCCCAGCAAAGCTACACGAATTTGCCATACCTTGCACCCACTACATTTGACTGTAGGATCCTAGGATTGCTTCTGACCTCAGCACTATCTGCAGTGGCTGAAGTCCAACGATGGTCTCCATCGCAGCCGTTGGCGTCGAGGCCATGGCCCCCGTAATGCATGCAATCTTTTGAACTTTGCCAAGGATCTTGACTGCATAACGTTGAATGGTTTTGTGCCACCAGACTAGCGACGAATAAGTTATAATAGGTACTATAACTCTCGTGTACAGCAAATGAACCATTGCTGGTTTTAGGCCCCACGTTCTACCAAACATTCCTCTGCAGACCCAAAAGATCCTTGTGATTTGGTTTGTAGCATGGTCCAGGTGTGATTTGTACGTCACTACTACACGTCGTTTGGAGTCCAAAATCACACCTAGATATTTAGCCTCTGTTAATACCATTACGTTGGAGCCGAAAATGGACGGACACCCGAGTTTGGAAAGTTTTTTCCTCCAGGTGGCCGATACCATAGTCATTTTACTAGAGTTAACATTTAACCCTTCTTTTTGGCACCATGTTTCTACGAGCCTGAGTGCGACTTGCATCCTTCCGCATACCACACCCTCAAACCTCCCACTGACCATGATGGTAATGTCATCGGCGTAGCCCTGCATGTAAAATCCCGCCTCCCGAAGATCCTCTACCAACAGGCACCAGAGCAGAGGTGATAACACACCGCCCTGCGGAGGTTGATAAGTATACGAGGCGATACCTTCTGTTGTTTAGTATGGCAGTGATCCACCCGGTGAGCGTTGGAACCAAACTCAAGAGTTTAACCTAATCTCGATTAGAATTCCAACCAAGTTATATTTATAAAATGTTCATCTATTTTAAATGCGCATTAGTTCTTTTATAATGGTTCCAGCTAAAATATAGAGTAAGGAGGGAGTAAAAATGAAATGAATAATAAATTATTTGCCGATTTTGGATGTAATAGGACATCCAGTAATTAGTATAGTATTGCTTCCGGAGGCCCTTCAATTTTTACGGAGTATGGGCGTAATAAAATTCAACCAATGCCGGAAATGTTGCCTACATAAAATGAACGGGATGTATTGTATGTAGTATGTGTAAGAGTACAAAAAGAGATATACATATAATATTTAATTTATTTCTATTGTATTAATTAAACAAATATCTAAAGTTCAAATAACTGATTGGGTTAGTAATATACATAAATTTGTTTATTAAAGAAATATTTTTAGTTTTCCATTTCAATCAATAAGATGGCACATGTTGATAATTATAGTTTCCTACTTTATCAATTACTGCAGTTACCTAGCATACGAACATTAATACTGTAAATGTTTGCAATCATACAGATCGCTGCAACTCGTCTATAGCGGCATCTATTATGAATCGCTAAAATTACTATCTAGATATTACCACTTTAGAAATATCATCCCAAACATTATTACAGTTACCTACTTTATCTTATTTCGACTTCAATTTGTTATAAATTTGAAAATGGGTTAAAATGTTTTTATTTAAATTAATGCATTTTCTAACTTATTTATCACACCGATTAACCAATAAATGACCTCTCAATTGTACCAACGAATTAACTTTTCATCCTAAAACAATGACACGCGCATAAAATGCGAAACTTGTAAGCGTTTCTTTTAAAGAAAGAAAAAGAATTTTCACGGGATTACTTTCTAAACAAATATTTGCTAATCATTTACTTAATTTCGCAGATACAACAGGAGCGTGTACAATAGCGAAATTTGCCAATCATCACACCATAAAAACGTTTCTTCACTCTATTCAATTTGCCTACAATACACCCCTATGAAAGCAATTCTTTTGTTCTCTGCAACTTGCGCGTACATCAAACCAGGTTACAGGAAACGTTAGCGTGGTTTATATCCTGCGTTATTGAATTAGAGTGGCAATTAGCAAGTATTAAATTAATTCTATGCAAATATTATTAAGGTTTCGAGGCGGTTAGCATCCGTTAAAACTCGTTTGGCGATAGAGTATTATGGCAATGACTTTTTATTTGTCTGTAATTGTCAACGACACTAAGGAACTTTATTTTTGATCTTCAATAAACTGGCACGTAAAGCTGGTTCGTGGTTGTTTATGAGAGATCTTTTTACAGAAATTCAAATTGTAGAAATGTACCACATAAATTTGGCCTTCTTCGTCCGAAAACAGAGTTTGTTTAGTTTTACGAACGATTAGTTTATTATCACGTTAATACAAGTTTATATTTCATGTTAGTTAGTTTGACGAGTTTTTGATTGTTGACGATACTAATATTCCTCTTAATATCAAGGAGCAACGTTTCATTAATTAAATGCGTAGTTTTATTATGACGTTTAAGATGTAAGGTTCTATTAATAGCCCTCGCATTTGCATTACCCTAATTAGTCCGGAATTGGTTAGTGTATCTTGAATAGGCTACAATTTGGTAAAATGCTTTGGATTAGGAAATTATATCGCGAGACCTTATTTCGAAATTTAAACACACGCGCGTGCAAATATTTTTTATGACCGCTGACGTGTCAAAAATGATGTATCACTTCCATAATAGTTAACTGTAACTTTCCAGTTCGTAAAAGTTCAGTGGTAAGGAGTATTTTATTTATTTATTTATTTATTTGCATATCGATTTATAAATATTAGACGAATTTAGTTTTTTGCCATAAACGTAAGGGTCTTGGACCTGGGTGAGTCAACAGATGTTTTAGATACTGCTTTTATGTTACTTTCGATTCGAAATGTAGTTAAAAGTTATGTATATGAAGCCCTTTTTGACGTTGGGAAAGATATTTTTAAAGTAAAGTGGTTTTCAGGAAGTCAATGGCAAGACTTGAGTGTAACGCCTGTTGATGATATCAAAGCATGTGTAGAAAAAATAAAGAAGTCGTTGCTCTCACATTAAAAATCGTAGAAAATGGCGGTGATTCAAAACCATTAATTGTACATTGCCTTGTACACCAACAGTTACATCAGAAGTTCTAAAGCCATGTTAACTATAAATTATATCAGACCGCTTAATCATCATCAATTCCCCGAGTTTATTGAAGGGACCACTGCAGCACGCTGGCTTAATTTGGTTACGAAAAAATTCTAAGGAGATTATTCCAGTTCCGAGCAGTAATCATTTAAACATTTAAAAGCTTAAATTTCAGTTATTATTTAAGAGTGCGTTTTGTGTAGCAAGTCAGGCGGTTTCGCAATAATGGATAAAATCGAATTTCGTGCAGTGATAAAACACTTCTGGATGGCTGGGAAAACGGCCACGGAAATTCGAAATATTTGCTAGAGCTTCATGACGGATGTACTTCATCATTTTCGACCATCAGCTTTTGGATGAACGAGTTTAAACGTGGCTGCACAGGACAAATGACGATCCGCGCAGTGGACGCCCAAGAATCGCTACCAACGATGAAATGGCCGATACGATTCACGATATCGTATTAGCCGATCGCCGATTGAAGCTAAAAGAGATAGCGGAGACAACGCGCATCTCAGAAGAACGCGTTGGCCATATCTTACACGAAATTTTGGGTATGAAAAAGCTCTCGGCGCGATAGGTACCGCGTTTGCTCACACCGGAATAAAAACGAACTCAGATGACCGTTTCGGAGGAGTGCCTGGCCAGGATCCAACACAATCCAAGGAATTTCTTCATCCGTTTCGTAACCGTGGATGAGAATTGCATCCACCACTACATACTGGAGACCAAGGAACAGTCGAAGCAGTGCACTTTTCTGGGCGAATCGGCTCCGAAGAAGGCAAAGACCGTTCCATCGGCCGGAAAGGTCATGGCGGCTATTTTTTGGGATTCGCAAGGCGTGGCCCTCATCGGCTATCTGCAGAAAGGAATGACAATCACGGGGCAATACTGCAGCGATTTATTGACGCGATTTTATACAATATTGAAGCAGAAACGGCCTTGTTTGCAGCGAAACGACAAAAACCACACCAATACTGTGTTTCTCGTCAATTCCGGAAACATTTCAGGTCGCCCTCGTACCTACAGCAAATGTTTGCATCGTTCTACATCAACAACACAATCAAACTAAAATAGTAACTAATTACATTCATTATTTTTAATATTGATAGTAACCGAACCGTACGCTACTGCGAAAGTTCTAGTTTCTGCAGCCAAGATAACAAGATTCAAGTTTTTGTGTGAGTGTAAGCGCGATTCATCAGCAATACTGCCGCTTCATCATCGGAATGGAATCCGTTTTTTGTTCGTTTCGAACAAACGCGTGTACAACAACACGCATTCAGGTAGGAACATCTCAACACGACGATGGGTAGGAATCAGGTGCACAGATCACTTCCTCATCGTCGGCCGTCTTCTTTTTTCGTTTTCTTCCTCTAACGAGTACAAAAGTCGGGCAGGTGTTTGCCGCACTGACCTGAAAACACGAATTTTCAAGAGAATGCGTCCGAATTAACTACACCGTTTAGGTCCGGCTGTTGGCATCTCAAAAGTTATTCGAGGAGTGGATCGACAAGGTATCACGAAGAGGCGAATGTATCGAAATGAAATGGTTGCTGGATTAATTAATTCCAGTTCTATTAGGAGTAGTCCACATAAAAAGTTGTGAATAACTGTATTTTTATTTTCTAATTTGGATTATCTAAGATGTATAATTTTGGCCACAAAATTATCTATACCAGAAAATAGCTAACACCCAAAATTTGCTCGTAGTATACCTAGAAGACATTTGATTTTAAGGAATGACTTGAAACGATGTATTAAAAAATGGATGTGAGAAATATGTTGCACGCAATTTATTCCCAAAGTAAGCTTTAACAGAGAAACACATGGCAGTTAGTACAATTAATGGAGAACTGAAAAGCAGGTATTCTATTCAGCAATAGCAGTGTAAATCTCGTCTGATCTACCTTGAAAATTAAAGATACTACCCTGGAAAATTGCAATGTAAAAACGTGCGTAAAGCTGAAGATTATGAAGGAAAAAGATTTATGGCACTCCATATCACAATCAGCCTTTGGTTTTGTGCTAAATGCTTCGTTGGTATTTGCTTCTAAATCACAAAAAGTATCATGGTGAAGTCTTTTTAAAACGGATATCTGAGAAGCTATTTATAAATTTAGAGAACCTATTTTGGAAAATATTAGATAATGTCTCGTATCTTTTCGTAGTTTTAGAAAATAACACCTACATCATGTTGATTGAACGAAGTTAAAGTCAATTAATTTGAGCTTTGATCAAATACGCAGACAATTATATATACTTCAACGGGGTATTGCCGCTTCCAAAGCTTACTAGATTTTTAAAAACAAAATCTGCTGGGTAGACCAATTCCCATTATCTTCGGTTTATGTATTCTCGCATATGCCTGTCCATTTGTTTCTGTCTTTGGTCTTATAATGCCATCTGCAGACGCCAGCTCTACCACGGTCTGTCTTCACCTCCGGTTGCCACTCCAGGATATTGTAGATTGTAGTTTCGACAACACACATGTCCCAACCATCTTGCTCTCTGTTGCATTTTTTTCTGTTCAAAACGATGAAATTTTTTCGACCAGAAAAATCGAAGGTCAGAATTTCGGGGTTTTGACCCTATCGGAACGTGGCCATATACGAGTGTACTACGCCTAAGAAATTTCGGCTCGCTATCTCTAACCGTTTAGGAGATATGGACGTTTGAAAGTTGAGGAGATGCAAAACTCAACTTCTTAAATGAGCTCCGAATGGGGTCGAGCGGCGTATCAATAAACGCGTAGATCACGATAAAGAAAAGTTTGCCGTGCCACCTGTAACCGTTTGGAAGAAAATGTCGTTTAAAGTTTGAAAATTTCTAAAAATGCTTAACTGCCAAACTTTGAAGCGCCTAAACAGCATGAAATAGGGGCTTTATAACGCAATCACACTCATCTCCAGTATCTCGGCAATATACTGGATGCATACTGAATGTACAGTTTATTATAAGGCAGGTGGAAGATTCAGTGTCCTTCCCAAATTCTGTTTCATAACGCGTTCATCCCCAATTTCTTACTATTAACGCATTACTGCTTTACTGCCATCATAACATTTAATACAGGAATACATTGTTTTCGTATTTGAATATATTTTGTAAATAAGGCTTATTGTTATGAATATATACTATCAACATTAAACAGATTACACTTCATTTTTTAATTCGGAGGAGTAAAATGAAAATACGCGTTTACACGATGGAATTCTTACTTAGTTACTTTTCGGCAGCAGTTAAAACTAGCTAGAATTTTATGTAAGTCATTACAAAAACAATTAATCAATTAAATATAGAAAACAGACTAATATTTATTGATCAAATACAAATCATACTAGATTTCAACTTTATACATCGTACCTTTCTTAATGGAAGTTTCTAAATGTTGCTAGATTCTACTATAATTCTGATTTTGATATGATTATTTACAGACGAACAACAATTTATATTTTTTTATGTGCAAAATAATGAAACGTCTTCCTCTTCCTGTAGGATTACGTAAACCTGTAGTCAGTCCTTCATTAAACGCTTACCATCGACTTTTAATGTTACCATCTATCCAAACTTTTTGTTTGGTATGACCTTCGTTTAACCATGTTTCGTCTAAATAATAAATTGGCCGATTTTGACGACGATAATCTTTTATTGTGATGAAATACTTTCTTCTCTACCTGATTATATCATCACGTTCTATCAAAACACTTTTTCGATCTCTCCTCAAGTATCTGCAATAATAATTATACTTATTCTAACATATCAAGTGTGTAAAATACATGTTTGAGTATATATATATGAATTAATTGACTTGTAGAATTCTTAACAGTATCATCGCAATTAGCAATTCTGGAATGTCTTTCGGAAGCTTACTTTGGTGGAGTAACTTGTCCTTTCTCCTTGTATTCTTTTATGGTACGACAGATAGTAGACTCTGCCACTCCTAAAAATAAGATAACATTATAATATGTATAATAGTGGTAATTTAATATAACATCAACCTATCATGCTTGATATTTTTGCTACCATAGCAGTAATTCTCATTCTTGGCTTATGAGTTCGAAGTTTTTTGAATATATTCAATATATTTTGCTTCTCTATCAAGGACATATGTCCTAAGCTCACATATTTTCGCTTTCTCGGCGGCGATATTTGGGTCCCAGAAGTGGTTGCTACTTCCCCATATTCACGAAAAACGTCAGCCGGTTAGTTCTCAAAAGAACTTTTTTTATTATAACAACGCGAATTTAGAGAGAAAAGTGAACACACTCAGAAAAATACTCAATTCAAACATCAATCAGCTGCTGCAACAATATGGCGGCCGGCAATATATCGAATATCGCTAGTGTAATTTTGGCCGAAAACTGACTTAGCCTTCTTTTTGGCGCTTCAATTCAAAAACACTCCTCCGAAAAATTGAGTATAGTATGAATTTAAGTGTAATACAATGTACTAGCTACAATCAAACTTATGGTAGTGTATGTACTCATGCTCATTGAATTGTTATCCTTAAGAAGTATATTCTTGATCTTTGACACTAGGATAAAAAAATTCCATCAGGTTATACTTAATACCATCACCTCGCTCTTCACCAGATCGTAACTCCAACTACGTAATGAAGATGCATTTTCCGGGACTTCTCAATTACAAAGCGACGCCAGGGAAGCTTCGTCTTTTTGTTTATAACATCGCCTCGTACTCTGATACCTGTTATATACCTGAGGCGAACGGTGATTTTGTTCGGCTCGGCAGGAGGAAGGAAGGTAGGTAGGTCGCTCCGTTCGCTCAACGGCACATTCTCATCGCGAGGCAGTTCGACAACAACCCGGAGTCCACGGTCGAGTTAGTTATCGCTTAAAGCTTGGAACGTCGTCGTGCAGTATTCAAAGAGATATGTTGCGGTGATGATTTCTCAACGTAACTGGGTTTCTAAGAGTTCCATTATAGTTCTGTTGTACTTCGTGGCTGTAATAAGTGAGTTATTCAGCGGATGAAAACGAATCTCGACATCGTCCTATCGAGTGATTAATCTGTGACGAAAATGAAGAAGAAAAACGGTGATTATTTGATGATCGTGGTGTGTTTGTGGTTGACGATTGCAGTGGGGGTGAGTTTTGGTGAGGCGCTGCTCGATATAGGATGCGATGAGCAGTTTGGGGATTGTTTTCTTAGGAAGGACGAAGATTTTAGGCATGGTAAGAGAATACGGATTAATTAAATTGTAGAATCTTTTATTATGCTAAAATTTTTCTAAATTGGTCATAGTTCGGCTTTCTGAAAGCGCAACATCTAACGAATGTTCAGAAAAGTCAGAAACCAAAGTAATCCATGAAAATTTGTAGTTTTATCTGATATAAAGTGTAATGGAATCATATATGTACTTGATGCAATTCTGTAAATTGTCGTACACACAAATCTCTGATATAGTCGAAAGATATTTCTGTTTTTAAGTAACATCGCTTGAAATTAGAAGATGAAAATAACACTGCCGAATACATTTTTTGTTAACTTCTATAAACGACGTCAAGTCAAAATTTAACACTAAATGCAAATGTTATGCCTTATCGAAAGATTTTTAGGACAAGCGAATGTTATATATATAGGATGTTGCATTTAAGCGCTACCCTCTTAAGATAGAGCTGTTTATAGAAACATGGAAAAGTAATTAACGCAAGTTGTTCATCTTTAACATCCTTTATTGATTTTAAAGCATTTTTAATTATACTGGGTGTTCCAAAGGTGATATTTATATAACAACTTATATCTTATGCTATGCACGTACTACATATACGCCGTTATAGTTGCAGCAACGTATGGAGATTCCGAATAGCACGATTCATCCACCAACACCTTTTCTATCATTTCTGTCTGTTGCCCAATCTATGTCAGAGTAGGTTTCTATCACGATTTCTCCTTTACGATAGAGCAAGATATCTCAGTATCCTTTCAGCTGCTGTTCAAACTTACAACGTAGATTTATTTAACATTCTAATTAGATAAGATGCAAAATATTGTACATTTGGTCTTAATGCAGTAACTAGATGCAAGATGTAGCATTAAGCTACCGACTAACCATTGATATAATGACCTATAATTCATCTTCAAAATTGACTTGGGATCCGCTTTTCATGGGCATAGATAAATCTTTACACTGTTCCATATTAAATCCTCGTAGAATATTTTTAAGTTTGTTTGGTTTGCAGAGATATTGACACTTTTTCAAATAAGCGTGACAAAATCATCTTTAATGACGGGGCACATTTTCAACTGAGTAAATTTGTAAACGGACGAATTTGAAGCGAAGAAAAATGAGAGAAATATTAAAACAACCGGTGCATCGAAACCATAGGTGCCTGATCTGGTTTCTTGGCTGGTGAAATGATCTTTTTAAAAATGAAAGTGGCAATGCTCTTACTGTTACTGGAGGTCGATATCAAAACAAGATTACAAACTTATTATTTGACAAATTAGAAAGTACGATATCGGGAACATGCGGTTTTGGCAGAGGGTTATTTAAAGCAAGCACTTGGAGACAATTCTTGAAATCGAGCTGCGGTTAATGTTCGGATGCAACCGAATGATTTTGTTTCGGAGTTACGAGGGATATTTTTCAAATTTTGCATACTGAGACATAGAGGGCGCCATTAATAAACTGTCAGTACTAAAAATTAATTAAATCTTTAGTTAACCTAAATCCAAAATTTTAGCGCGATACATATAGTGTTGGATCTAAAACTAATTGTAAAAAAATCGCGATAATTTTTTATAACTTTCGTAGACAATTATCTCAATAAGAATGTGTCGCCGAGTTGGTTTCTGTTTTCGGCAACGAAACACAGCATCAGTCAACTATTTGTCATTGGTATGGAGAATTGAAGGATTTCTTTACCTTTCTGAAAATCAAGAACGGACTACGTGGTCAAAGGTTCTAGTAGTCAGAAGGAGCAGACGTTGCCTTGAAAAACGGAATCTTAACAGTAGCAACAACTTCCAGAGTTGGTTCGAGTGCATGCGAAAATGTTATTCCAGTTCTATATGCAAAACTTAAAGGACAACACTCGTACAAATCATTTATTTTAATTCGCATTTAGTCCTTGCATGTAGATTTTAGTGTATCTCTTATCAATGTCACCAAATGTTCATACAGTTAGTAGAAATCCTGACATCTCGAACTACTCTACTAAGGTGTCATTCATTATTGGTAAATTATTTCTTTATTCCCACGTTTAGGATATTATTGCAGTGTTTTCCAATTATTGCTATAACGTCCTCCCCAGATATCGGCAGAATGTTCCTTACTGCAAGGGCATTCAGGTAATTCTGTAATTCCCGATAAGACGAACCGAGCTTTTTTTGACTATATCACAATTTTAAAACAAGAACCAAGAAGCAGAACAATACAGCTCCAATATTACACCCAGGGACATGAATATGAGGCACCCTTTAGATGTTTTAATATAGCGGTATTAACAGACAAATAGTCTTTACCTACCGCTTCTTAGAAATACCCGTAGTATAAATACAAGGGTTGGTGGGAGAAATACCGTTGTTAATCCATTTACTGCTGTATTTGCGGAACTAATTGTATTTACACTTAGTATAGTTCGGTAAAGTAACCGATGAACATCAGTATTTTTATTTTAAATTATATGTGCGTTTGTTATTGACAAATAAAAATTTTTATTCGTGATTAGTTTATGTGTTTGTAACTGAAAATGCCGAAATCTAAAGAACTTTCTAAATTTCAATGTGCGCAAATTATTACACTACATGCCGAAGGATTGCCCCAAGTGATGATTAGTAAAAAAGTAAAATGTTTACTGTGTGCCGTACAAACAACTCTAAAGTGTTACCAAAAAACAGGGGATACTAAATCAAGACAGGGAAGAGGTCCAAAACGTAAAACGACAGAAAGGGAGGATCGGTGGTTACAGCGACACTCTACAAGATCGATGTCAAACGGCAACAGATTTGGCTGGCGCGTTAAATCGACAACTCAACGTTAATTTATCGCCTAAAACAATAAGAAGACGTCTTAGAGAAGTCGGTCTATCATCGAGGAAATCTAGAAAGAAGTCGTGGCTCTCGGATGTAAATAAAAATAAACGATTAGCATGGGAGAAGGACTGGGCGAATGTGATTTGATGAGTTTAATTTTGAAGTAAATATAATTAATCGTTTTATATTCAGTATAACGTAACTATTTTATAGAAATTTAAACGAATTGCGTTAAAAAAATCGAGAGTTGAAAGAATCAACTGGATAGGTTTATTACAGATTTTTGGTACACCTGGTGCCGTGCTAGTGCGTCGTAGGCCTGGTGAAGAATACCATGTCGATTATGTGATGCCTACCATCAAACATGGTGGCGGTAGCGTCATGGGGGTGTATGACGTCGACAGGAGTTGAAGAGATGTTCGTGTGCACTGGTAGAATGAACTCGAGGACCTACACCAGCGTGTTAGATGAAGTTTTACTGCCCTCAATTGAAAAATTATTCGGAATGAATATTGACAAAATTTTGTTTCAACAAGATAATGCATCATGCCACACTGCAAGTTTAGCGTGGTTCCGGGAAGCGAACATTCACATCTTGGAATGGCCACCCCAAAGCCCAGATCTAAATCCGATCGAACGTTTGTGGGCTATTATTAAGTGAAAAGTATGCGAACTCAAATGCAAATCCAACCAAGAATTAAAAGCAATACTTGAAAGAGTATGCGAAGACATTCCAACTTCAACCTACTATATGTTAGTGGCCAGTTTGCCTAAAAGGATTGAAGTTGTCATAAAAGCCCGCGGGGAGCCTATGACAAAATATTGAATTTCTAGCTTTTAGTAATAAATGTTTGCTTTTATAATATTTGTTTTATTTGTTCATTGTTTATCTTAAAGATAATTGAAAAAATTGGGGGTGCCTAATAAGTGTGTTTCTGTCTGTATATCGTCATAAGTGCTACACATGTTCAACTCGTCGGGAGGAGTTAACTTATATATATTCACGTATTATAACGACGTATAAACAGTAACTATGAGGGCGACCTGAAATGTTTCCGGAATCGACAATAAAAACACGGTATTGGTGTGGTTTCAATTCATTAGTAAATCAATTCAGAGTTTCAATTCATTAGTAGACAGGTTAACTCATTATTCAGTGTATTTTGAACATACTTCTTAATATAGTGTAACTATTCTATTTACGAGTTTCACCTAAAAGGTGTTACAAAGAAACAAAACTTCTTTAAACCAGGAGGAGTTCACGCAGTTATGTCAAAATGTTATTGAAAATTTTGATCAAAGAATGACGACGTATATGTACAACAGGAATTTTAGCATTTTAAATAAAAATATTGTTACAATTTAAATAATTTAAGTGTTTTAAAATTAATAAAGCAACCTCTAATTAGAATCACTTTTTATTACATTATAGAAATTAAAATTATTAATAAGAAAGTACAAGTATGTATTACGAAATCAAACACATACCTGTTGGAACAACCTTTAACAAGATAAATGACTCATATTTTCCGCGAGATGTTACCTGTGCAAGAAACGAGATTTTTCGTCGAACGACAGGCGCATTTACAGTAAGGAATTTCGTAGTTGTTATTTTTATGGAGCGCTGGCTGTCATTTCGGGCCGTTCGACGAATATTCTAAGAATGACGTAAGAAAAAGTAAATAGACGCAGTTCTACGCCTGATTGCTAAGATTATCGGGCATTCGCAATTATTATGCCTACAAGTTTTATATGATGAATTCGTAATAGGTCGTTATTCGTTTTTAATTGCCGAGCAAATTATACACGGTCAATGTTTGTTCGGTCTTTCCTTTTAGAAGTTAAAAAAAAAAGAAAGCGAACTATTGAATAGTCTCTGAGGTCGTTACGGAATATTACCGGTGATTAAATATGTTTTTCAGTTATTGTAATTTAAAGGGAATAAAAAGTTAAGTATAAGATTATGGCGTCTTCATCTACTTTTGTTATTTGCTTAAGTGGTGCAATATTACTGTATTTAATGGACACCTGTGGGCAATTAGAAACTGTCTGCTATCTTAAGGTTTCGGTTAAGTAGAATTTTAGCAATATTTTCGTTTCTTCGCTGCCGAATTTATCATGTTTCAATGCAAAAGTTTTTGTTGATCGCGTTCTAAAAAATAAACCTATTTCATCTAAGTTATAAATATGTTTTGGGCTATAATGTGTCAATGTATCTGGGAATTTATCTTCCAGTTATTGTAAACGTGAAATTAGATGGCGAGCGGTGGGAATGTGCCGTAGTCGTTTTTGGAACCGCTTACTGAACTAATAGTCGGAGTATATTTGTCATTGGCGGATCATAATATCTTTGCTGCATAAAGTGACACACGTTCAAATGCGAGGAGTAGATGTTAATGTTTACAATTATTTTGATAAACATAAAAGTGCATCAATTCCATAAGTAAAAGAATTATTTAAGAGGGAAATCCAGCAACAAATAGTGGGAAAAATAGACAAAGAACAAAGAGTGTCAGAAGTTTGCCGGAGTATTAAATGCGAATAGTTCGAGATATGATCTGTGATTGTCACAGAACAGGCGAGCGACGAGTTACGGTTTCAGTTCTATACCAAAAGCTGCACTATGAATTGAAATGGAAAGGATCAAACACATCATTAAGAAGAATTTTAAAAGATCTGGGGTTCAAGTTTCGATGCACACAGAATAATAGGAAAGTATTGACAAGGCGATTAGACATACAATTTCGTCAGACAAATCGACCCATTGTATATATATGTGTTGTAGCGTATGTTTTCGCGGGTAAAGGATGTCTTGTTATCCTTATCTTTCGATCATGGCTTCTAGTTTTAACTCATCGCTGAATACGATCTTTAACGAAAAGACAATGTTTAAGCGAAAGAATTTTGCTTGATTTACATATTCATTTAAGTTATTCTGTATTACCTTTCGCCAATCTTCAATTGTGTAATGCTGACGACGTTTTGCCCATTCATAACGGGCTCGGTTCATCATCGGTGTTAATTTTGGTTTTCTTCAGAGGGCGTCTGCATTTTAATATCCGGCTTCGTACAATCGTCTACGTACTGTACGCGTGGATATTTGCACTACTTCTTGTGACATTACATTTCCTATTTCTTTGGCGGATAAATCTCGGTTTTCAGTTGCTAGTTGTAGGACACGTCGATCATCTCGATTAGTAGTGATCCTTCCTTGCCGCAAAACGCTGTTCCGGTACTTGGTAGCGAGTATCTTTTCTTTCATTAAAACGGCGATTCGCTGCACTGTCAGTCGGGATACTCGTTTCTTTGCAATCGTGGGTTGAGAATACACTCCTGTACCCAACAATGCCTCAATACGAAGTTTGTTCTCATTTGCTATGTCCTTTTTTTTACCCATAACGAGAAAATATAAGGCGCATACAAGCAATAACTTAAAGTGCAACACTAACACGTAAACACGTGAAAAACGTTATTACATAAACGGATAAATATTATTTCTTTAATAGTAACCCATCCAAATAATATTCTGCGAATTACTATGTCTTTCAATCATTTCATTTCATACTTGGTAGCGAGTATCTTTTCTTTCATTAAAACGGCGATTCGCTGCACTGTTAGTCGGGATATTTCTTCTTTCTTTGCAATTGTATGTTGAGAATGGGGTACGGCAGTAACCCAACAATGCCTCAATACGCAGTTTTTTCTCATTTGGTATGTCTTTTTTTATTCACAACGAAGAAATATTAAACGCATACAAGCAATAACTTAAAGTATAATACTAACACGGAAACAACGTTATATAAACCGATAAATGTTGTTTCTACAACAGCAACCCATCCAAATAATACTGTACGAATTACTGTATCCTTCGATCTTGTTTCTACCCTTCTTCTATGCAGTGCAGAATGATTCATGAGGGGGATTATAATAGCCAAGAAGTCATTAAGTGGCACCTTCTAAATTTCTTAGAAAGATATTTAAGGAACTTACGTCATCCTCGGCACCATCCATTGCATTGTCTATTCCGCATTCCTCAAGTGACTCTGTTCTTTCACAACTTTCCATGAATTTTTTATCCAGGTACAAACCTCTGAAATGGTTAGCTGTTTTATATGTTTTGTCATTTTTTGATTGGTTTTCTCATGTATTTAGCTCACTCCTTTCGCATAGAATTTTTAATGGTTTATTAATAGAGACATTCACAGGTTACAAGTGACTTGCGAGGCCTCCAGGTATAATAGGCAGCTTGACAGTAATTTTCACTGCATATTTACTATTTATTATTTGCACAGTTTCTGTTATTGGATTTTTCTTCTGTAAGATCTGTTGGGCAAATAAAACATCATTATTGTTATTGTATCCGTATACCAGTATACATTAAGCAATATCGTTTCTCTACGTATAACAACGTGACGTCGCAAATTTCGTTCCAGCATACTAATAACGCTAACTGTAAACATAAAGAGACGGATAACTAGTTGAAAAGAGATGATGGGACATAGCGCTTGCATCGAAAAACGTATCCGCAAATTAGACACCTCACGACGTTACAAACGCTACATTCGAAAGCTCTTTTACGGCGTGGCTAAGTAATTCGAAGCCATAATTATCTTATTAAAGTCACTGCTCGAAGGATAACTGGAGCATATCACTATTTGTGTGAAAAATTCTTTTCGGAATCGAGCAGAACTGTTGTCGAGAACGTACTGTATTATGATCGCATTCTGGGAGGTTTCTATTCTATTCTCCCATCGATATCTCTCGATAACGAAGCATTAACGTCACAGACACTTAGTGAAATTTCTATAGTTACACATAAACTGTTGAATAGAATATTTGTTTCGCTTCAACATGTTTAGCAACTTACACAATTCGAAAGGTAGATTGGATTTTTTACACTAAGTAGTGTGTATATAGGTCCTACGGTTTTTAGTGTAAAACATCTATATTGAGAAAAATAATTCCGTTAATTCAATGAATTTCAATGTATTAATATTTTCTGGAACGAACTGACTAAAATTTTGTTAAATGAACAATTTTCTTTGAGATTTAAACGGGTAGAAATAATTAATTGAACGAAATTCTTTATGTTAAAGTATTCTGCATATAAACATACCATGCTTTCAAATAAATTTTCATTTAGAGTGGCCTATGATTTTCATTGAAATTTGGCAACACTGTGGAACAGTAATGTTTTTCGAAAGTCAATCTTTGATAACTGTCATAGTAAAGCCAATTTATTGAAAACTTGTCTTATCAATTAGATTATCTATTATCACGTTAGAAAAACAACACAACGTTTTTTTTGTTGGAAGCTGTTTTACAAGGGCGACCTGAAGTGTTTTCGGAATCAGCAATAGATGGCAAACAAATGTTAAAGTGGATCCATTGGTCGGCAAGGACAACCTTTTTTATGGCAACTCCCAAAATTTTAGACGTCTACTGTCAATAGTTGTTGTTTAAGAGTGTGTTTTGTGTAGCAAGTCAGGTCGTTTAGCAAAAATGGATAAAATCAAATTTGCAGTGATAAACTTCTGGATGGCTGGGAGTACGGCCACGGAAATTCGAAATATTTTGCTAGAGGTTCATGGCGGATGTACTTCATCATTTTCGACTATCAGCTTCTGGGTGGGCGGGTTCAAACGTGGCTGCACAAGCACAAGTGACGAACCACGAGCGCCCAAAAACCGCTACCAACGATGAAATGGTCGACAAAATTCATGATGTGTGACAACTGCCGATTGAAGCTGAAAGAGATTGCAGAGACAACAGGCATTTCAGAAGAACGCGTTGGCCATATCCTACACGAAAATTTGGGTATGAAAAAGCTTTCGGCCCGATGGGTACCGCGTTTGCTCACACCGAAGCAAGAACGAAATCGAGTGACTGTTTCGGAGGAGTGTCTGGCCAGGATCCAACGCAATCCAAGGGATTTCTTCGTGCGTTTTGTAACCCTGGATGAGACTTGGATCCATCACTACATGCCGGAGACCAATGGACACTCGAAGCAGTGGACTTTCCCGGGAGAATCGGCTCCGAAATAAGCAAAGACCGTTCCATCGGCCTGATAGGTTATGGCGACCATTTTTTGGGATTCCCAAGCTGTGATCCTCATCAACTATCTACAGAACGGGGCAATGGTACACCGATTTATTGACCCGATTCGACGCAGTATTGAAGGAGAAACGGCCTCATTTGCAGCGGAAACAAGTGCTTTTCCACCACGACAATGCACCGGTTCATTCATCCCGCATACTCGTGTCCAAATTGAATGAGTTGCGCTACGAATTAGTCTCTCATCCTCCACATTCACCGGATCTAGCCCCCAGCGACTTTTTCCTATTCTCAAACCTGAAAAAAACACTGGAAAGAAAGAGATTTGCGTCAAATGAGGAGGTCATCGCCGCTACAGATGGCTATTTTGCAGACCTCGAAACATCTTACTTTTCTGACGGCTTGAAGAGAGTGGAACATCATCATACCAAAAAGTGTATTGATCTTCGAGGAGATTACATCGAAAAATAAAAAGCACAGCAATACCGTCTTTTTCTTGTTGATTCCGGAAACATTTCAGGTCGCCCTCGTAAGCAACTATAACCTTACAACTCTCTCATTATCTGTGACAAAGTGCTAGCGTAATAAGAAATGTTTGTTAATTTTATTATAATTTGATAAAATATTTATAGGAAATGAGTTATTAGATTTCTGTTGTTTTTTGTTAAATCTTTGTAAAGGTGTTTCACTTCAAGTGAAATAACCAACTAAGTTGTTTATATAACAAATTTGTGTAAGAAAACAATAGATATCTTAAAGGATCGATGCATGTCAAATACATATTTTTTAGCAGAGATGTCTGTGTGTAGTACTTAATATATATTTTTATATTATATACATGTCGTTTAGATATTACCAGTAGTTTTTGTTTTTGAGATACCGATAATATATAACGGTACCTACACGTTGCCTTCGTGAAGACTTAAACTTTCTTTTATCTCCGAGATGATGCTATTGTTTAGGAATGCCTTACAACCAGTAAAATCGACTTTATGTTACTTCATTATGATCCATTAAATTAGCAACAAAAATTAATTTTTAATCACTAAAAATTTTAGTGAAGTTCGTAAAAATGAAGAAGAAGAATTATGTTGGTGTATTTGGAAAAGGAGTGTTCTGCGTCTAATGATGCGGTGTTCGCGAATTTATAAAGGTCTTTCGCATCATTCGATATGTGATGAAGTAACAAAAATTGCAATTTATTTTCTGTTTAGATCAATCATAAAAAATTCAGGGTGAGGTAATTTGCCGAACACCATTAATTTTACATGACAACTCATTGGTAACAAAGTTGCCATCGACTTTACATGTAATAGATCTTTTTTTAGTGTGTATTAACACACAAGAATAGTGTTGAGCGATACCGTGATTTTTAAATCACGTCGTGAATAGTGATCGCGGTTTATTTTTTATGATCTTGTAACGAGATACAGTGGAATGCATAGAAATTTTCGGCTATTTGAATAAGCTCGACATTCAAATGTGATCTAAGCATTAGTGTCGTTAATCTAATGAAATCCATATTTATACAGTAATATTTTTTAGAAAAAAACAATTACAATTTTTGTCTACCTTTTTTGGCATTCCAGAATGGCTATAAGTTATAAGCTTAGTCCGAGTATTTCATATTATTACATGGCAAGAGGCCAGTCTATTTTTTTGGATGTGGGAGCTACAATACGTATTTTAATTATCGTTACGTCGGATATATTTTTATGTTTTCAAACAACAAAAGTCTTTCAAATTTTAATACTTAAGAATTTACTAACGATAACAATAACGACACCACCACTTGCACTACATACACTGTTAGAAAATACTAAATCATTAAACATTATCAGTAATTTCATGTCTGCATTTGTTTAATCCAGGCATAGTCTAGGAAACGCATAGAAACGGAATACGGAAAGGAAAAGATGCATATTATACACATTTTATATATCTTCTTGTATTTTATGAAGAGTTTATTTATAGATAAATTAATATTAGAATAGATATATACAATATATATACGTACGCTTGAGCGTAAGTCTGATGAAGTCTAGGCCAAACTTATTTTAACGACTTTACTAAACAGATACAATCGTACACATTTTTAATAAACTTTTTTTATTACTGCAAAAAATGAAATTTAGATTCTTTGTGGTATAGGATATTTTGTTAAATATTCACTCAAAAACATGAATGTCTATGTTTTTTAATACTAAATAAAATATTAGTAAACAAAAATGTTATACCAACTTATGTATTATAATCAAGGTAATTTTATTTTGTGTTGAAATGATAATTTGAATTTTTAGCGTTATATTGCTCTATATAGGGATAACAATACATCTTTGCTTTCAAATAAAAATAATATATTACCTATACCTCTATATTTAAGTTAATTATTATAAATTAAATGGCAATATTTATACAGATGTACATATTAGCAAGAATATACGGTACATTCAGACATTAATAGATACTTGTGAACCACATGGTTATTCACTTAATAACGTATTTATTCACGTATGTATCTCCAACCAGAAAAAATATAAAGCGCATACAAGTAATAACTTAAAGTGTAATACTAACATGTAAACACCGAAAAAGACGTTGTTACATAAACAGATAAATATCCTTTCTACAATGGTAACCTATCCATTCTACGAATTACTGTGCCTTTCAATCTTGTTTCTACCCATATTCTACTCAGTACAGAATGATTCATTTGGGGGATACTAATAGGCAAGAGGTCATTAAGTGGCATTTTCTGAATTTCTTAGAAACATATTTAGGGAACGTATTTAGATAGGTATTGTAAGTCCCATTCATGAATTTTATACGTGTATTTGTAAATTATCGCTTTGGAAACACACAAAAGCTTAAATTTATAAGGTGGCCCTAATAAAATGGACAGGTACTGTGGTTTATACAGGTAGTATCGAATGCTTTGAATGCGTATGATCAAATAGATAGTGTGTACAATCACCTTTTGAAAGCATTCGATCGGATAACCCATACTGTACTAAAATAAAATGAAAGATAGCTATGGTTTTAGCAATAGATTTGGGACAGCGTTTTTCTTCATAAGGTACATTTAGGTAGGTTACAGAACACAGTATGTATGTTATAATGGGTTCAAATCAAATACCTGCACTGTAACGTCGAGAGTACCGCAAGGTTCAAATCTGAGATCACTGCTCTTTACTTTATTCATTAACAATCTGTTGGACCATGTTGAATGTGGGACGTGTCTTCTTGCTGACACCCTAAAGATATTTGACCAGATCTCGTTATGGTGTGATGGAAATTAGTTCGGATTAAATAATTGTGTGTAAATGTTATGTAATGACCTATACTAAGAAAAAGAAACCATTGCAAAATAGTCATTTGCTTAAAGGGGATAATAATAGGTTAGATATCATTAAGTAGCATTTGCTCAATATCTTAGAACCATATATTAGGGAACGTATTTAAATAGGTATTGCAAACCCTATTCATGAATTTTATACTTGTATTTGTAAATTATCTCGTTAGAAGCACACAAAAACTTAAATTTATCATGTGGCGCTAATAAAATGGACAGGGACTGTAATTCAGCGTTGATACACATACTAACCATAAGCATATGAATCCCGACTTCGGGTATATCCGACCGTTTTTGAAATATGTCATCTCCGTCAATGGCTATAGACTTAATCCATACTGTCTACCGCTTTGGTGGACGTTGAAACAAAAGTCTTATTTCAGCATCTGGTATGTACTGATATCGCAGGTACCAATTCATACCTTCGTTACCAGTTGGTAACATAATACAAACGTCTAGGGAATATTTTTCCTATGCAATGTTTATGTATCTCTAAAAAAATTATGCTCGTATTTATGTGTATACGCGTTTTTAGTGAACATACTTTTTCTATTACACGACACAAAATAGTACCTTCGTTATTTCATTACGTATGTATATAGAACTATAGAAATTCTACGCACTTCGTGACATTCACAGATAAACGCGTGCCATTTCACGTGTGAAGGAAAGCGATGGCGAATTCCCCGTGCGCTTGCCTCGACACGATTGTGCACCTTCTTCGCGACAAACAGAGCGTTGAAGATCCGATTTCAGAACAGATTAACGATAAACGATACGAGCAGGCGAACATCCGACAAAATGCCGTCAACGAAATAAAGAATGGCCGACAGCGAAAGTGGATAAGGTGCTGTGACCGCTAACGTCAGATTCTGGAGAGGTTTCTGCCGTCGACAAGGATTCGGGCGACTTGCACAAGCACCCGACTATTGTTCGCGGTGACCCGCATTCATCGTTCGCACAACAATGCGGTCTCACTTCTATTCTTTGGATTATTGCGTATAGTCCGGCTCTCATGCGGTGCGAGTTAAATAATATCCCTTTGCGTCATGTCGAACAGGACAGACGCTTTTCTTGTGCAGCTCCCGGTTTGTTTCCACGCTGAAAATTGAGGGAGAACTAAAAGAAAATTAAGTCTATTCATGCATGATAATTGATTGTATTTTAAAGACTTCTAATACCGTTCAGATTACAATGTGCCCTCGCTAACGTAACTTAAGGACAGCTTCAAGAATAAATGAAAATCAGATGAAAACGCATTTGATCCTGACACAAACGCATTTACTTTCAGAATATTTGGAATCGTGTTTCGTTAATTGCCATCTTTACATAACCTAGAAGACTAACACAATATCCACTTCATTATCCCTCTCTTTTTGTAGCTTATCTACAAACAAAATATCTCTAACTACCCCAAAAACAATTGTCTTTTTACAGCCCGCGACAATAGTATAGGCCATCCATAAATTCTAAGGAAAATAAGAATTATATTATAAATTCGAGTGAGCAACTCGTCTTGCAAACGTATAAGGTTGATTGTAATAGTTTCTGGTACTGGCATTGCGAAAGTAGTAATGAGTAAAAATAATCGAGGAACATCACACATCCAAGTCCAACAGAAGTAGGTCATGTCATCAGCTTTAGTTTGTTTCAATGGGTACAATACAAATAAGGAAAATATTTTATAATAAAGTCTTTACATGGTGTATTAAATGAAGTGTACTAATCTGCTCTCTACAAGATGCCATGTGGACAACAATTGACTAACACTGAAATGGGTATAATTCCTACTTGGCGCGACAAAAATTGGTCAGCTGTAAAGATATCAGCAAATTTGAGCAGAACCCGTCTTGTAATTCACAGTTTTTTAAATAAAGACGAAAATTACGGAAAATCACGCAAATCTAAGACCCAAAGCGATAATAGAACGTGAACTTCGCACAATTTTAATATTTGCATCAAACTCAGTAATGATTGCTAGACAAATAGCACAAGCAGCAGGTGCAAATGCCAATCAGCGAAATGCTCCACGTCTGCTGAAGGTAACAGCTCACTCAAAATGAAAACGACTACAAAGAAAACCTCCTTTAACGCATCAGCATAAAGAAGCGAGATTAGCATTGGCGTAAACGCTGACGAAAAATCATTTTTACTGATGAGAAACAGTTTAATTTAGATGGGCCTGATGCTATCAGTGTGACTGCCGTGAGTTGTAATTTCTTATACTTTCGTTATAAGCTTGTCCAGTAAAAAGTTGGAATCGCTTACGTAAAAAGATAATATATAACACAGGATAATTGTCAAGGATGTTGCTTCTCTCATTCAACTCCTTAATACCGACTACAGTTGAAGTCATATGAAAGACATTTAATTTTAATCCCTTTTTTAAGAATTTCCTTCACAAACAAATAAAATGTTAGGGTTAGTATCAATTCTAAATCGTCAGTGTTTTTTTTTTAGTATCAGGCCTGTGACGCTAAAATATGAAGATATTGGCTTCATAGCGTTACAAATTTAATAAGCACTAACAGTATAATAATTTTCTTGTGGTCCTGATAGATGAAACATTTAGCAAATAAAGCTTATGAATGGAAAAAGTAAATAGAATAGAATAAACACAACAAAACCTACGTCAAACCGTTATTAGTATTGCTGCAACTAATTTGTCCTGCTTAGAATTATTAAGTCGAACACAATGTATGATATACTTATTCTATAGCAAAGTAATTGTCTCCAGGAGTTAGCGTAACGTATTCTAAATGAAATCTATACTTCTTTTGCTTTAACGTAAAATTTTAAATGTTGTTTCGTGTTTCGCAAAATTTTAGAATATTTTTGTAGTGCGCCAGGGAGGGGGCGAACTCTTGATTTTTAAAATACAGTGTAGGATAATATTCACTAATATGGTAATCGTGAATTTCTAGGCCAATCTTTTTATTGGAGAAATTGTATTAAGCTTTATGAAAAGGTATTATATGTTAATATTTATAATAGTGCTCGTGCTTTGGTTAACTCAAATCAGCATAGCTTTGTTTCTGGGAGATCTGTGGTTACGAATTTGACGATCATATTCCAATTTATCAGTGAGGCCTTAGAGAAGCGCAGTGAAGTTGATGCGATTTGTCATGAAGTGATATTATTGAAACTGAGGTCCTTCTGTTTTGTTCCACCTGCGCTCAATCTCCCAAAATCGTAGCTAAAACAGAGAAGCTGTTATGTTACGTATAATCGACATTGTTGGAATGATTTTGTTCTCCGGCCTTCCCTAAGGATCAAACCTAGGGCTGCTATTGTTTATGTTTTATGTTATGTGATGTACTTCAGACAGTGACCCTACCTATACTTGTTTCTGCTGTGAAAATCTGTTTTGAAATGTTTTCAATTGATGACGCAGTGAAGTTTCAAGATGGTCTTGACATACTCGTTGAATAGTGTGAGTATGTTTTATGCTCAAACTGAATGTACACTACCATCTATATAGTTATATGGGCACGACTATAAAAAGTGAAGAAACACTAATATCTTAACATCCTATATTATAGATTTCAATATTTTGATAGATCTATAGCGCAGCTTACACAAACAATACTCTAATATAGTAGACTTTATGACTAATTTGCATTTTACGATAATAATTAATCTCTACTATAACCAGATTCAGATAAATTTGAGAAAAGAATTGTTTGTACTATAACGAAACGGTTCCTTGGAGTAAATTATAAAAATATCCGAAAACCCATATAAAAATTGTGAATAAAGCACCAGCTTAAAATTTGCTATCGTGTGTGTGAGATCCTAGTTAAAAATACCAAAACGACAGGAAATATCAATTGGGAAACGTTCGGCTATTATAAAATTACGTGGTGAAGGATATTCAATAGCATAAATCGCTAAAAAAAAGTAAAGGTATCAAAAAACGGAGAGCAACGACGATCGCTGAGGATCAGCTTATTATGGTATTCTCGAGAAGAAATATGTTCTCACCGTCACATACACTAGGGTGACAGAATAAAATAGACAGCTGCTAATTAAAAAAAGATTCTATTCTCGTTATATATACAAAATATTTTAAAATTAGACTAATATTTTGTCGATCCACCTTTACTTGCGTGAAGTGCTGCGAGTCGTCGTGGCATAGAATCTATAAAATGTTTAATTATGTCTTCTGGAATATTTAACCACTCTTCTGTAACAGCAGCCACGAGTTCTTCCTTATTGCAGGGTTTTCGGGGTCGTTTCGCCATATTTGTCTGGATTATGTGCCAAACATTCTCTATCGGATTCATGTCTGGTGATTGGCCTGGCCATGGTAAAATTCGAATCCCCTGTTCCTCTTTCCATGTAGTTGTTGTTCTTGCTTTGTGGCAGGGTGCTCCATCCTCCATAAAAGTGGCGTCTTCTTTAGATAAAATGGCGTTGTCGAATATCGGTAGTTCTGTAGTAGTCCTTCTGTTAATATTTGGATATATTTTGCCGCATTTATATTTCCGTCGCAGATTACTAATTGCGATCTTCCACCATACCATATCGTGCCCCAGACCATGATGTTCACACCACCGTATTTCACCGTCTATTGCAAAAATTTGTCGTTCAGTTGCTGTGATGAACGTCTCCATACCCACGTACGACTACTATCACTGAATTGGCAGTATCTGCTTTCGTCTGAAAAAATGACAGACCGTCAAAACTCTTCGGGCTTCGTTCGCATTTCGATTGCCCAAGCCATTCGGCGCCGTTTTTGAAACGCTGTAAGGAGAGGCTTTTTCTTTGCCACCCTTTTATACATCCCCACATTGTGGAGGTATCGCAGAACGGTGCGCTGACTTTGTGATGTTGCCGCAAGCTCAGCTGTACTTTTTCGCGGTTCTCTTAACACTTCCCGCACAAGCACCCTTTTACTTCTTTCAGAAGGTCCGGCACGACCTGGTCTCGGCTCCACTGTTGTTTTTTTCTTGCGTTTTCTGTGTTGCGTTTTCTTGTGTAATCACACGGTTAACTGTGGGGACAACGGAATATTTAAAAATTACTTATTTCACGTTGCGAAGCGCCGCGTTCACTCTGGCTAAGGATGCGACCCCGGGTGAAGTCGCTAATATCACTCGAACCTTGTAAGCGAGGCATAGTTGTAACGATACTAAACTATGACGTATTCCTTCCGATACATCTACCCCTACCCTAATGACAAGAGAAAGTTCTTAATTCGTTCTTAGAATTTAGCTGTTTACATATTTATACCGCTTTACCTGGTGTCTATTTTATTCTGTCACCCTAGTGTAGATTACTTAGCAATAGAATGAGCCATTCGGCACAAGTATTATGGATAGATGGGTTCATATTGACGAGAAATCACTTTGAATTAAGATATTGTAATGTTTTCTGTTTCTTTTTTCGTTGTTAAACATTCCTTTCGGGATATCAAATATCTATTAATAAATATTACTACAAGCCAACTCTATATTTCAACTCAAATCAATAGGCATTCTTCAGTCCGCGCCAATTTGTTACCATGCGTTTTGTAAATATTTCCATAGATGTTGGGTGTTCTGAGGTTGTCGCTGTCTAACTTTTCATTTCTTGTTGCTTTCTCCTCTTAAAAGTTCTTACAGATTCGAGCCGTATGCTTGCGGTTATTGTCTTGCTGGAATACAAACGGCTCACTAACAAGACAGCATCCACACGGAATAGCATGATTTTGCAAAATACCACAATACTCCTCTTTCCGTAGTGCACCACTAATTTGCACTAAGTCACCCGTAGTTGTTCCAGCAAAACAACCTCAAACCATAGCACTACCACCTCTGTGTTTGACGAACGGCACTAAGCAGGCCTCACTAGCTATTTCGCCTGATCGTCGATGAACAAAAACTTTCCGTTAGGTACGAAATAACTGAAATTTGGACTCGTGGGTCAATAAAACTGCATTCAATTCATCCAGTGACCAGTTGCCTGCTCTGTTGCCCGCATTAATCGTTTGTCTTTATGCAAGCGTTTTAAAAACGTTTTTCTGCGGCCAATAATCACCTCTTGACTGCGGTAACAGACACAGTTGTTCGTCTTTGTATATTAACGCGCGTTACGATATCCGGTACCGTTAGATGTCAATCTCGTTTCGAAGTCGTTAGTATAAATCTATCTTCAATTCCAGAAGTCACCTGTGGTCGCCCACTGCGTTTTCTATTAAGATTTTGTCCTATTTATGTGCGAATTTAAGGGTATTTTAGGGTAAGAGGTAAAAGGTAGATTTTTGATACCACTCTTACGTTTAGGTCGTATATCTCTTCTGAAGCAATCTTTAAGTTTTATTATGGGCCTCTTGAAGTACTTCAAGGATGCAACTTTATTAATGTTGTCATATTTTTTTTATATATTGTTTTTTCTTTGATTTTCTTTAAATCCGAAGTTTCATATTTGACAAAACACAAATAATGTGGCGGTAAACAGACTTGAAACTTTCAAATTTACAAATATAGACTTAAAGAAAGTAACCAATCGATACAACGAGAATCATTTTCGTTAATGTCCATATATCTATTCAATATCATTTATTAGAATTGTAAATAGAAAAATACGCACCGAAGAAAGCGATTAGAAGTTTCCTCCAACCATAATACCAATTTCGAATACTAGAAAAGGTGAAAAGAATCCTAATCCGCCGTACTGAATAGAGATATTTACGAACGCAAAATAAAGCGCGTGCTTTCTGTTCCACTGACATTGTATCCCGAATATTTACGCGTCTTATTAACGCGGATTCGAAAACCAACCGGACAACCGACCAACACTGTTTCCCATACGCCACGCTTGTTTAGTAATTTACATGACGGTTAGCGATGGAATCGTTGAACCTCTTTATTTTGTTCGGGCCATTCGGATTACATAGGATGTGCGGTTTTTGCACGCAATTTGCAATCGGACTCGATTAGACTCGTACGTATGTAATTGAACATATTGCAAACGATTATCGTCGGACTGGTATACCATTAATTTAAAATGTAATGTGGCCATGGCGTACTCATTCTACTAACCTCATTTCGAGCAAATTCAAAAGTCGTCGATTGTTTCGATGTATGTGTGTATTTGTTTGCGTGTAATTGTATCATGTATAGAAGCATTCACCTTAGGTAATTACTGATATATTCTTAGAACTATCAATTCGTTTTTAGGTTAGCATATTTACTATTACATTGTATTATTGTTACAAGCTTTTTTAATGTGTCTAAAGCAGTTGAAGAAACTAGTAAAGTATTAGAGTGTGGCAAAGGAATTGAGTATTCCATTCGAAAAGAAAACGATGAGAAGAATTATACCTGTCGCTATAGAGAAAGCACAAAATAAAACTGCTATTGAAAGAAACACTTGCACAATTATACGATGAACTTATTCAAATTGAATGTGTGAAACGCAGTTTATTAATTGATAAGTTGCACTCAATGGCTTTTCGGGGAAAGGTTTGAGATTGGTGCACTTCATATCTTTCGGAGAGAGTGTAATTTGTTCCAGTATCTATAAATAGGGGTGATACAAGTCGAACTTCTCGATCGGCGTTAATGCCTAGCGGGATTGGTCTAGCCCGAGGATCTGTTCTTGCTTTCACACTTTTCTTTCGGTTTCTGAATGGCATTACGGAGTTTATTTGCGACTGCCATATAGTTTATTACACCGACGACGTAGCTATACTTTCAGCCAGCGAGGAAGACCGGACTAAAACTGATACGCGTGTTATGCTAGACCAAATGTATGTTTGGTGCTGCACTAGTGACCCATCATTAAATCTTGATAAAACGAAACACATCCTTTTTCATGCCTTTCAAAAGAGGTTAAATGCAAATTTAATTCATTTAATAATCCGAAAGAAAGGATGGCACGACTGGCAGCAATTTCCTTTATAATGTCACACATATCGAGTATGTGTGTATGTACTGAGTGGCCTATCATACAGGCGAACGAACCAATGCGTTGCCATGGATACAACAAAAGAAGAACAGACAGATGAAGATCGGGAACAAAAGTGAGAGATGTTGGCATCTTTTCTCCTAAGAAAGCATAAGTCGTTATTTTTCTCATATAACCGTAAAATTTTTAAATATCTTCGTAATACATCCGATAATAAAGTGTATCAGCTGATACTACATACAAAATTTGGAAGTTCCGGACACTTACGTTGGAAGTCGAAGGCCAGTTTATCCTAAAGCCGAGCTAGTGAGTACGATTTCAAAGGTTATAGACGTCGAATCTTCTTAATTTCTTCAAAATTAATTCTATCTTTCGATCTCATAGTTAGTTTCGTAAATTAACTAGAATATTTCTAGTTTAGCTAGTCAGGGATTGCCTTAGGTTTTCTGTAAAAACATTTTCTTTTGTAAAAAGCGGTATATACAGATATATTTTTTTTTTATTTGTCAATATATTTGTTTTTTTTTTCAACTTTACATTTGATATTTTAATTTAGAAAACATTTTCACTTAATTCAAAACCAAAAAAGTCAAAATTATAATTCAAAGAAGCCAGTTAAAAATTTTAACGAGCCTGAGATTTTCCACCACAATATATATATACACTACCGTCCAAAAAGTTTGGAAACTGATGTTAGAAAAAGTCACAGATACAGTAACATTTTATTGCGATTATTGATGAATTTATGCAACATAACTTACTGTCGTCAACTAAAAGTAATAATATGTATTTAGTTAGGTTTATTTTCGTCGATATGACCTCCTTTAGCTTTGATAACCGCTGCATTTTTACACTAAGCACGTTACCAAATTATTACAATTGCACACTGATTCTTGTAAAACGATAGTCGTATTCAGGCGAAATTTGTACCTAAATGTTTGGACTTTACGGATTATATGCTATAATTTTATATTATAATGTATAGTGGAGATTAACGATTTCACGATATGCCTATCAGTTATTATTTTAAAAGCAATTTCACTTTGTCTTCAAACTTATGGATGCTATCTGTTTCAATAACAAAAGATTAAAAAGAAAACAGACTATTGTATTTTCGTTCTTTCTATGTTTCTCGTACATTTCTTATACGGGAGCTTTCTCTTATAAAATTTGTCAAAATGCAAAAATATACGCAGCATAACTTAATGTAACAAACAATTTGACTTTTGAAATTTACATTGTATTAACGAACAATAATATAAAGTTTTAGTATCAACTTTGAAAAAGTAAAACAAATTGATTCTAATTATAATAAACATAAAAATTCTTGCATTTTTATTATTATACTATAATTTTCCTTTACCAACACCATTTTCAATGGATTGAATTTATTTAGAAGTGGTTATCACAGGAATTTTTATGAATTAACTTTCTTTATTGGAAAACATAGCTTTTCCTTATTACTTTCATATAAAAATGCAATATGAGACAAAAACAAAAAAGTTCGACTAAATAATAACTTTATTTGACGAATGTTATTGTAGTCACAAATGTGTACAGGTTAGAACAGTTCTAAATGATGAGCTTCTTAGTAGTTCAGAACAAATTCTTACTCCCCCTTTATATGAATGAACTTATACAATAAGGTAGGTTGGTATCTTACAAAGGAAACAAATTTTGAAAAATGATGTCTTGGTTCTCCTTACTTAATTATTACCAGAACATTTTCTTGTATTCCAAATGTAATACGTTTAAATTATTGTTACTGAGCGTTTAATTAAAAAAGGAGGATTTATAGTCTACATGACGCTGATTGAATTGTCATATATTAATAGTTACTGCACTATTTAGCATAGCATAATGGCTTCTATGCCCCTATATGTACGCAAAACAAGCCGTCATAAACGCTATAATTATATCACCTACGTCTCGAAACGTTTGCCAGCCAACGTAAACGTTGCAGATGCGATTGCAGAATCTTGCCTTAAGGCTATCGCGTGCACGCCAGAGCTAATTCGAGCATATGAACGTAGGTTGACAGTTCGAGCGTGTAAACAAAATACCCAAACAACACGGTTACACGGTCTTGCCGCCAAACGTACTACAGAAGGGGATCAGTGCGAATGCGTCAGATAATGACGATGAGAAAAACAGGATACCTACTTCGAGAAATCAACGAGGCGCAATGTGGTGACCTTGTAAAGGATCTTAGTCACTTTTACAACGTCGCATTTCACCCGGGAGGAGTCGAAGGTGTTGGAGGCGATCTTTCGCAACTTTCTAATACGGTTTCACCGTGCGCTAGCTCCTACGTTATACGCGCATTGGTGTCCCCTTGTGAATGCAAATGATATGTTCAACTGTTGCAAGTGGGAAATGGTATGGTGCTGGGTAATTAAGAGACATCGAACTCTATTGTTTGTATTATACGTGTTATTATTATTGTTGTTTGATAGTGGATATATAAATGCAAAGCAAGAACATTCCATCGTGATTCCATCCTGATTAGCTTATTAACACCAATAAGAGACATTTTAAATTTAAAAGATTCATAGATTAATATAGAAAGAAATATTTAATGGAGATTAAGAATGGAAGGAAGGAAAATCAAAGAAGATTGATAGTAAATGGAAAAATGAAGTGATTTGAAATGAAGAATATAATACACTACAAGAGTAGCAGACAAAAAGACAAATATTTAATAACGAGGGGCAGATGATTGAGGAAACGATACAGCAAAGAGTTGGTCATGAATTGGTAGGCTACAAGAACGCAAATAATATAATCAACAATATCCTAGTAAGAAAAAATGACTTGGCAAATGCAAAGAAAACCGAAAATAAGATTTATGATCTGAATGAGATAGAAATAGCTGAAGAAATGGAAAATAATAAGATATAAAGATTATGGGAATAAACGAAACAAAGGGGAAAGGAAAAGGATGTATACACCTTACAAACGAAACATATACAGCTGTGGCTATATGTATTGGCCACTCTCGTTTTGAACGTGTTACACGAATATTATTGTATTTCTAAGAAGCAGGATCTATGACGAACTTAACTAGGTACCTTGTAATGTGGGTTTAATGGTTTATTGTAGGCCATTCTGAGTAAATTAGAAAATAGATGTAAAATTGTAATTTCTGAATATTTCTTCAGTCTTTCTTAAAAGTTGCAAGAGTAAGGTTGAGCTAGTTAGAGTGAAGATATTGTGTCTGTGATTTTGTCTTTGTAATACGATACTATACAGTAAAAAGTAATGCCGAAAACACGCGAATTGACGGAGGTAGAGCGAGGACAAATTGTGGTGTTAGAAAAGCAAGGGTTGTCGGTGTCTGCTATTGCCCGACAAGTGAAATGTGCGCGATCGACAGTTAGAATGACGATAAAACGATACAAAGAGAGTGGATCTTTGACAAACAAACCGAAAACTGGTCGAAAAAGGAAGACAACTAGCAAAGATGAGCGAGTCTTAGAGCGGATGTCTTTGCGAGACCGGAAAAAAGGGTCTAAACAGCTTTCCAGTGAGCTTTTCCGGCTACATAATGTTGCTATTTCTCCTCGCACGGTTAGAAGACGCCCTTGTGAATTAAATTTAGGTGGATACAAAGTTCGACATAAACCACGGTTGTCTCCGCCACAAAAGAAAAAGAGACTGCTGTGGGGTAAAAGTCACCGCGACTGGATCATTGACAATTGGGCCAATGTTATGTGAACGGACGAGTCAAATATTGAGGTAAGTAATACATAATTATTGTATTTGCGGTATTCTGTATTCAATTCCTGGTATCTACAGTGTTTTTATTCTTTTTAATGGTTTCCAAAATGTAACAGTATTCATGTTTTTGTTGGTAGCTTTGTGGTAAACCAGGGCCTCAATACGTGCGACGCAGGCGAGGAGAGGCCTTCCATCCAGAGTGTATCATCCCGACTGTAAAGTTTGGGGGTGGTAGCATAATGGTTTGGGGTTCCTTGAGTGCAACAGGCGTCGGAGAACTGTTCGTCTGCGAGGGCCGAATGAACAGTCGGACGTACATCGACATGTTGGAAGAAGTTCTGGAACCGTGTGCGTTAAAATTATTCGATAATGATGAGCCAGAGTATTACTTCCAACAAGATAATGCACCGTGCCATAAATCTCGCGAAGTAATGCGCTGGTTCGAGGAAAATAACGTGCGGGTCCTGGAATGGCCGCGCACAATCCCCGGACTTATCGCCAATTGAGCATTTATGGTACATTTTAAAGCGAAATGTAGCTAAATACTCATCTACCACAAAGCAATGCTTAAAAATAAAAACATTCGAAGAGTGGAATAAAATCACCCCCGAACAGTGCTACAACTTACTGAGCAGTATACCCCGACGAATTCGTGCGGTGATAAAAGCCCAGGGAGGAGCTATCAAATATTAAGCAATATCTGTATATATACACTCACAATGAAACATTTTCATCGTTCAATTTTCTTTTATTTCTTATATATTCGTCGGAATAAAAAACAAAAAAGGATGGCGAATACATATGGCCACAGCTGTATTATATTATTCAGAAGATCGACAAGAACACAGAGCAAAATAGAGGGTAGGAATAATAGTTACAGAAGAAATAAGGAATAAAGTGGTAAAATATAAAGCAGTTAATTCAAGAATAATGGTAATACCTTTAAATATAAAGGAAATTTCAATTCAAATAACGGATTTCTATTTAACCTTACAAATAGAATTAGATGAAGCGAGACAAGAAAATGAGGTAACATTAATAATGGGAGATTGGAATGGTGGACTGGGCAAAGACCAAACCAAAGGAATGGGCTGCATGGGGCAGCATGGGGAACAAATAATAAATAGTAATCTGATAAAAATGATGAAGAAACGACTTGATCACAGGAAATATGATTTGGTATCAGAAATTAGAGGAAAAATACACTTTTGTGGCAAAAGACCGGAGCGCCAAAAGTCTGAGAGATCATATAGTGCAACAAGAACAATACAAAAAGTAGGAACAAGGAAATAAGTGGAAGGTGGGGCAAACCACAGATAGTAGTAGAAGCTGCCTAGTAGAAATTGACTGGGAAAAAGAGACAAAAGAATGCAGCAGCTTAGCAATACACAAACTTAACATGAAACAAAACAAAGATAAATATGAGGAAGAAACAAACAAAGAATTCGGAGACCTTGGAAAAAACGGAATGAACTATAGAAGAGAGATGGATGGCCTTTAAAGAAACAGTGTCAACAACAATAGCAGAAAAACTATGCGGAAAAAGATAGTTTAATAAAGAGAACAATAAAATAAAGAAGACGGTAGAAGAAAAAGAAACTGCTTGGAAAAAATACGTATAAACAAAATCAACAGAAAATAAAGAAGATTACAGTAGGAAGAGAAACCTAGTAAAGAAAATTATAAAGCAAGAGAAAAAGAAGTCATGGTAGGAATTTGGGGAACAGATAACAGAAACGTATAAAGTGGACAACAGAAAATTTTGGACAAGAATAAAGTGATTAAGAAAAGAATAATCGACTACATACAGAAGCAAAAGACCTACTATAGTCCGTCCCAACCTCCGTATTCAGTATACGTCTTATGGGAATTTGTTTCATGGTTGCCAAATCATCCGATCGGCTGTACATTACTATTTCCGGTTAATTATTTGCAATTTCACCCGATCAATTCATAACCTTTATTAACGTTTATTGACGTTGAAGGTGCAAAATTATTGACATTCATATGACATTTTGCTTATTATTTTATTAAAGTAACTAACTTTTAACAGAGTGCATAGCGACTTCGCTGCACGTAAAATTATAGGAAAAAATACTACAGATAAAATAGTTATATCTCAATATTTATTAACAATACTATACACACATCTATAAACAAATATACATATGAACGATATCTATGCAATGTACAGTGAATATTTGCTTCGATATTGGGGTGCTATGCAATTTATTAAATTAAAAAAGAAGATGATCCTTATATATATACAAATAATAGTTTCCACTTTTTGTAACAAAAAGAACTGGAGTCATAGAAATACGTATATGTATAATACAATAATATTTAAGAAAGGAATAGCAATTACACACATATATCTATGTCTTACGTTAATTTTCTAGTCAGTCGAAGAATCACTTTGATCTTCAGATGATGACGAATATCTTACGTGAATAATAAATTCTTCGATGTCGTCTTGCAAATTATCCACTATCCACATTTCCTTTTCAATATTGTTTACATGTTTGATGTAGTTTTGCCAATTATTAGTTGTTACAGTGCTATACGCTCGTCGAATTAATTGCTCCATATCTTTTACCTTAAATGTGGTATTATTCATTCTTACGTAGTTTTTAAGTTGTGCCCATACCATTTCAATGGGATTTAACTCGCAATGGTAAGGTGGTAATCGAAGAACTTCATGACCTTTTTCTTTTGCAAATTCGTCAATCCTACTTTTATCATATTGCGGTTTAATTTGTGACACGCAATACAGTAAGTCCCTTTTAGCATATCGGTACTGATTTGTATTTGTTTTTCATTGAGCCAATCAATGATCTCGTTTTTCCTCCATGCTGTTGTTGGAATTTTCTCCAATTTTCTGCAGTGGTAGGAAGCATTATCAAGAACAATGACTGACTTCTGTGGTATATTTGGAAGTAATTTATTTATAAACCAATCCTCATACGTTTCTGAATCCATCTCATGATGAACATCGGCAGTGTTTTCTTGCAAAGAAATGTATATTCAGCACCAGGAACAAACCCATTATCACTGCCTGCATGAACTAATGCAAAACGAGGTCCTAGCCCGGTTGGTGATTTCAAACCAGTGCTTAGTCCTTGAATAAGAGCTTGTCGACTACTTTGAATAGCAGTATCTGTCCAAGTTTTATTTACCGTATGTCCTGTATTCACCCATGACTCATCAGTGTATATAATAGTTCGACCTGAAATATAAAATTACAGCCATGTCAAATAGCAAGAGGTAAATTTTACCTTCTTCTCTAAATTTCTTGATCTCTCGCAAGTATTTGTGCCTCCATCTAATAATCTCATCTCGTTCAATGAGTATACTTTTTCGTCCTACTTTTTAAATTCGAAGCCCATATCGTGTAACAATCTATGAAAAGTTGTTCGACTGAAGTTAGGGAGATCATCGTCAGCATTGACAGTAGTAAGAATTGTATTTAAAGTAGGTGGCATATTCTGTATAAAAATCCATGCACTTTACGTCGAATAGCTGCTTGCGTGTTCTCACCATATGTATGCAGTCGATCATTTACTTGTATGCCCTTCCTTTTTTAGGTTTTTTGGACTTGATAATAAACCATTTTGTTGCTCCTGTTTTACATGATATATTGCACGGTCTGAGATGCCCAAAGCTTTACTTGCTTCTCGAACGGCAGCACTCACATTCATTGATTTATTGGAAATAATTGAAAACATTTGCAATCATACACTTCTCCTTACGGTTAAATTTGTCTCCTCTGCGCCGTTTTCTTCCTATAGGCTCCATTAATGTAGTGAAAACTGTAATTACATTTATATTCTGTTATAACATTTATAAAAATAAATAAAAATACCCATATTACCCTGTGCACGCTTGAAAAAGATAGAAGTGTTCTGAAAAGAACAATTTGTACAACTATATAAGCAAATTAACAATTTAACGAAATATTTCAAAACAAGGACGATGACGATTGACAGTTGATGCTAATAGACAGATAGTATACAACTGTTGTCGACGCCGACAGCATATGTAAATAAGTTGCAACATAGCAACCGGTTGTAGAGATAGCGCTAATGACAGCAACCAAGGATAGTAAGAGATAAAAGTTGCTATTCTATCCCATACTGAATACGGAGGTTGGGACGATCTATAGGATACTACTATGGATAAGTGGATATGGGATATGATAAAAGCAATATGAAAGGAACAGAAAATACCAAGGGAATGGGAAAATAATCTGATTTACAAGAAAAGAGAGTAGACCTAATGCGAGAACTATAGAGCTGTATTTCACCTTGCTTCTAAACTTATAGGACGGTAGAATACATGAATATACTGCAACGTCAGTCTTTCATCGTTACCCCATACGTTCAAAATTATGAGCACATACTTATGAAATAAAACTAATAAAACCTGTGTTTTCACTTTGTCCAATATTATTTATCGGTGGTTGTATGTACCTTGGAAATAATTTAAGATTAACCAAACCTCACTGATCTTAAAATTTTTGTAATTTATAGGTTATAACGAGGAAATCTCTGAGGCGTACAAATTGTTGCGCGAAAACTTTCCCAAATAACATTTAATGATAATAATTACTAAAAGTTAGTTTTTTGTTATTTTCCACGATAAACGTCAATGTCATATCTTGACGTTGTTGGAATTTTAGAACGTCACTTTTAACGTCAGTCTAACTGTTCGACATTTTTCACGATAAGCATAAATTACCCATTTGGGAATGCTTCCGCGCAAAAATTTCGGTGCTTCAGCAATTTTCTTATTGTAACCTACAAATTACCGAAATTTTAAGAAAATCCGTGAGATATGAGTATTCTTAATATTAACTTCAATATCTTTTTCCGAAAACTTTTGAAGATTTAAATGCTGCAGTAGAGTAGAATCTGTAGTCAGTATCGTTGAATCAATGCTATTTTGGCTTCAATATTACTTGTTATATTGCCAAGGTGTTGAATGACCGACCTAATTCGGCTTATTCTTGATTCACTAGTTCCATATTCTTTTCAGTTATTTCTGAAACTTGAGTAATAATATTAGGTTACGTTTTTGAGCGGTAATTCTATTCTGGCGGTTAATCAATCAATTCGGCAGTGTATCTCAGATATCACGGATAATTTACAATAGATAGAAATGTCTACGCTAAAACAAATCCTCATAACTAAGGTTGACATTAACAACCTGCATATGTTCCCTTGAACCTCCTCTATAAATCTAATAGATAGAAAATTTTAACGAATCTAACTGCAGTTCGTCCTTTTTCCGAATCAAAGATTTACAGTTACCAATAAACCCATAATCGAAGTCATCAGCATTAGCATCTTGGTTATTTCATCGCATAAAGAACCAGAAAATTACGAGGAATATTAGGAATCTAACCAACAGCCGGTAATAAGTTATGGATTTTGAGGGCAGCAATTCGTGATCTCTTCATGAATTATTTACCGACGAATTGAATTCTTTCGTGTTCTTTAGCAGTCAAGACGGGTTTAGCGTCATGGTCGAGCTAACCTTGATGATGAAATGTTTTTATATACTTTACGATTTACATATGTATGCGCATGTATAGTTGGATAAATTACGTTATGTATAAGGATACGTGACACGTAATCGTTACATAATCGAAGAGTTATTATCTTCTTAAAGCAATACGGTAATTAATTGCGTTTAAAGATTTTTGACAGGATATGTTCTAACGTTCCCTTTCTAAAAGCAACTTCGCCACTATATGATAGGCAGTATAGAATGTACAGTGGCCACACTTAACTGAAGATAATTCTATTTTGGTATTATTACATCTTGTAAATTGTTTCTTACCACCGGAATTAGTTTTGTTTGATAAAATACGGAATGCACAATTTGAATTTGGAAATTTAATGGAGCAAGTCGACAGTACAGGTTTCAATTATAAACAACAACAAAGGATCTGGTAATAGTGTCGTTCGACAAATAAAGATTTTGATGGCGCCATTGAGGTTTAAAAATAGAAAAATACAAAATTTCCCTAATAGAATTTGGATAAATACATATAAAAATATCTCTGATATGAAACTCTGGTAAGTTGAACTTAAGAAAACGTCAAAATTTTAAGATTTTGATAAATTCCGAAAAATCTACGCATCAGAAACTATATCCTAAGCTACTAGATTGCACCACCTAACAAAGTTAGTACCAGTATTGAAACTGCAAAGAAAGGAAAATTGTTCTCCAGATGCAATGTAACTATGTCAAAATTTAATGGTCACACTGGTCAGCTCGCCAGGTTCGTATTAAGTACGTATCGCCACCGCATTGTAGAAAGTGGTATAGGCGGTGACCTTCGATAGATTTGACATATCTCTTGTAGAGTTGAGGAAGTGGGTACATAAATGGGTTTATCATGGACTACGCAATTAGTTTCCAGGAATTCTTGAAATATGGGATTGTCCAATTTATATAGAGGAACTGACTTCCCTTAGTAGTTAAGTTAGGTGGAATACGAAAATTGAAGAAAGATAAATCGAGTTCGATCCCTTTACGCGACAAATTTCACTAATAAAAAAATAGTTTCACTAACAAAAAATCATCGAACGTATGATTAATAATCTAGCAATAGCCCTTCTCAGGGCTATCCTGAAGACGGCAGTAGACGAACTGCCAAAACGTTGGACTACGTAAGTTCAATAAACGATGGAAATAGCCTAAACAACAACTCTAATTATTATGAAATAAATTTTACCAATGAAGCACAGAAGCCAATAACTTGATTTAGCACAAAGTAAGTTGTGATTAATACCATCAAAAGCCCTAGCAAAGTTAGCGTAGACAACATCGACATGCTGGTCTAACGCTCCAGACATAGACTGGATGATATTTGGCAAATTGGTTACAGTGGATCTGCTTGATATAAATCTGTGTTGATGGATTGACAGAAATGGTTTAACATTAAAATTGTTATATAAAATACCTTCAAATACTTTTGCGAAGTTAGCTAAAGCAAAGGTCGTTCAAGGTAGATACATCCACCAGAGCAACGGACAGTTTCTCCGTAAATGCAGATAAAATACCTCCTCCAATAGACCACCCTACTAAAGCAAATCGTCTATTACTCCTATATACTATAAAAGCAGGATCTAGAAATTCTCCGTTATCCACATCATCAGGTTTTTGTAAAGAATACAGCTTCCGTATCACAAACACTACTGGAAGAAAGCGCTACATCAGTTTTTATACGAAGACCACGAACATTTTGATATCTGAAGCGAAGTCTATTATTAACGTTGGACTTGTTTAGTTTAAAGGCCTTACTAACCTGGTCACTGTTTACAAGTGTTAGATAAAGAAAAGGTATATCTTCGTTGTATTTTAATACTCGATTCGAAATATATATGGAGTTAGACGTATTAGAATCTTAGCCGATATTACCAGTGAAATTTCCCTTTTAAACAACGTAAAATCCAATTAGGTAATCTACTGACGAAGCATAGAAGTTATGTGGAACAGGATATGGTCAAAACTCGATTTGCAGATCCATTGCAGTATTCTACATCAAGAAGAGTCACATACGAAGGAGAAAGTTTTAAATATAAATGTACTTACGTATACATCGCTCCGTTTATAGCATTACAGGATTTTCCAGAAAGAAAAAGAAAACGGTACTGCATTAGCAATGGAAAGTAATAAAAATTCGTTGATTTCAGCAAGGTAACGTCCGTATTCTATTGTAAGAAGTGTTTTTTTAATGCAAACGAAAACAACTCTATTATATTTGTAATCAAAACATATTATTTTATTTTTATCATACAAAGGTTGTATAAAATCTTGTAAAGATATTACACGCTACATAAATAGTCCAAAATTTCTAGAACCTAACACATGGGCTGAAAAGTCTCTGGTCTAACACATAGATGACGCTAGTTTTATTGCAGTCACCTTTCTCTCAGTTAGTACTAACCTTCAAAAGACAGCTGTTAAAATTTCATGATATTCTATTCATTAGTTTGTGAGTTATTGTGCTAAGCGTCACGCTACTTTTGTTATTTTCAAAACAATGGATCAAAAACAATTTCGTGTTTTAATTTTACACTGCTTCTTGATGGGGAAAAATACCGTTCAAGCGAAGCAATGGCTTGAAAGGTTTATGGGGACTCCGCTCCATCAGAAACAACAACAAAACGTTGGTTTGCTGACTTCAAACGTGGTCGTAGAGACACCGATGATGCAGAACGCAGTGGACGTCTAAATGAGGCGGTAACACCAGAAAACATCAAAAAAATCCACAAAATCGTTTTGAATGATCGAAAAGTGAAGTTGCGTGAGTTAGCTGACATCGTAAAGATATCAAAAGAACGTATTGGCTTTATATTGCATGAGCATTTGACTATGAGAAAGCTCTGTTCAAAGTGGGTGCCGCGTTTTGCTCACTGTTGACCAAAAACAAGAATGTGTTGATGATTCTGAGCAGTGTTTGGCCATGTGTAAACGTAGCAAATCGGAATTTTTGCGTCGATATGTGACAATGGATGAAACATGGATCCATCACTTCACTCTGGAATCAAAACGATCGTCATCTGAGTGGACAGCAACTGGTGAACCTCGTCCAAAGCGCCCGAAAGCACAACAATTGGCTGGAAAGGTTATGGCCTCGGTATTTGGGGATGTGCGTGGTGTAATATCCATCGACTATTTTGAGAAAGGAAATACCATCAACAGTGAATATTATATAGCGTTATTGGAGCGTTTGAAGGCCGAAATTGCAAAGAAACGACCGCATATGGCAGAGAAAAAAAATTTGTTTCATCAAGACAACGCACCGTGTCACAAGTCAATCAAAACAATGGCAAAACTACATGAATTGAACTTCGAATTGCTCCCACATCCACCGTATTCGCCAGATTTGGCTCCCAGCGACTACTGGCTGTTCACAGGTCTCAAAAAAATGCTCGCCGGTAAGAAATTTCGCACGAATGAAGAGGTTATCGCTGAAACTGAGGCCTATTTTGAGGCAAAAGATAAATTGTTCTACAAAAGTGGTATTGAAATGTTAGAGCGGCGCTGGAATGATTGTGTTGCTCTTGATGGAGATTACGTTGATGAATAAAATTAAGTTTGAACCACAAAAAAACGT
The DNA here is from genome assembly GCA_023509865.1 of Trypoxylus dichotomus. Classification (NCBI taxonomy): domain Eukaryota; kingdom Metazoa; phylum Arthropoda; class Insecta; order Coleoptera; family Scarabaeidae; genus Trypoxylus; species Trypoxylus dichotomus. The sequence continues at coordinate 55,035,619 of CM042075.1, forward strand.
GTTTTCTTTGTTAGGCCCGGGACTTTTCAGCCCATGTGTTATGACAGTCCACGACTACCACTAATCAACCGGTGAATATATTCCTCTCCAGATAAAAATACCGCAATATAAAGCATGAAAATACTGGTTCTTATTTCGTCGAAAGTGTGTCATAACCTTGAGCGGTTCGACATTCAAGACGTAACGTAAGTAAATACAAGTTTTAAACCCATTAAAGAGGAACGCTTTACCGAAATCTTTGATGCGACGAGTTCTTTTGCGCATATTCTCCTTCCCCTTTCGCAACTCAACTTCAGCTGGAGACGCCAGCTAAAAAGGAAATCGAATAACGGTGCATCGATAAAGGAAGTGCATGTAATAATCCTTAATAGTACGCCTTGGTAATTAATACCGTAGGTGAAACCGTTAAAGGAAATATCCCTAAGATACGTTGTTGACGCGTTTGTATGCGTATTAGAGAACAAAGACACAGATGAGGGAAGTGTGAAGGCAAAACGAAATGAACGATGAAAGAAAGACAGATAATTTGCATTGGTTTAAATAAATATATGCGCTGTTTAAAATAAGAATTGTGTTTGAGTATTTTAATTTCAATATGAATGCATCATTTATTTTGTTTTGTATTTGTTTCGACCAGTTTTAATATGATCTTATTAGAAGAGTATAGAATGTTGTATATGTAACACAGGGAATATTCGAATTTATTGCAAACTCTTAATGAATAAACACTGTTATTTTTTTAGTACATTCTATAAATTTGAATGCGCCATTATTACTTACTAACGAAAATATAAGGAAGTTATTAATCGTTATTAACCAAGGCCAAATTGACGTTATTTCCACTGATTTTAGTAGTGCCTTTGACACGCTTTTGCTATTGAAATCCTATACAGGGTGTCCATTAAATAAAATAAGAGAGTATGAAAAACGGAAAGATCCAATATTATTAGGCTTAAATCCAAAATATTTTGTGAAAATTCCTTCGCACTTTTATTTATACTTTTCACTAACTTGAATTGATGTGTTTCACTTACAGCACTACTTGGATATAATTATGCACTGGTGCTATGCTATGTTTATAAATTAAATACTAATAAGTATTGCTTTGTTTGTTATAAAGAAAAGTTTTATTAAGCCTATTTACACAGTATATAACTCCAATCTTAGTAAATACACCAAGATAAAAGGTCATGCTGTTTCATTTGATTCTCGCCTAGGCTCAGCTTTTGCATTTTCCCCTTATTATATTCCCCATTATTTTGTTATGTATTCTTTTTATTATGAAATGATATGGTGATATATTTACGTTAACCTTCTGGTATTTAATTTGTCACCTTGTACTCATCGGACGGTGGCACTCCAGTAATAATGAGAGGTCCTGTACACTTTGCCTCAGCTTAACTTCATAGGTATAATCTCATCAACGCTGTACTTTGGCTACTTACATTCTACATCTGTCAAAATATATCTTATATTTCTGTTGCACTTTAGCAATTCCAGTAGTTTCTTATATTCTCCATGATTCAGTCCAACCAATTTTTATCGTTGGATCGATCATATAATATAGGATTTCTATTTTCTATATCCGTGTAGCAGATCAAATGAAGAATTCTAGTGTTTTTCTTTTGTTGCGGTAAAGTGGACATAAGAATTGAAAAAGTGTTTATTAAAATTAATACTTATTTACTTCAAAATTATCAAAAAATATTCTAATTTTGCTATACGAAATTTTAAGACTATGGATCGAGTCACTTGGATGCTGTGGGATCATCTTCAAACTTTCTGCTAATCCTGCACGTACACTATACATTAAATATCGTGTCTGAAGTGCTCATTTTTACACTAGAAGTGTACTAAGCTTCACTTCCAACTAAAGTATCGCTTAGGCTATATTGAACAATAAGAAGAGCAATTTTTGTCTGTATTGATGTCGTACTAGACCCATCATTACCGCAGTTATTTAAAAGGAATTTTGTTTCAATATGAACTTGGATTCAAAATCGTAAGACCATGAGACCATACGCGATCACTACGACAGACGACAAGAAACATATCAACCGTACAGATACATTTTTCTGCGGTAATAAAAAGCTCTGCACCCGTTTTCTAGAGCGTACCGTGCCGCACGTTCATCGACCTTACGATACTGCACTACGCGGTTACTAAAATGTATGCATAATGCGCAATCCATTGTTGAATGCACGTGTTTCACGGTATGCGAGTTTTACGCACGAATTTTCCACTAAATTTATTAGAACGTATTCTAAAGTGCCCATGACGTTCGTATATACAAGAAAATATTGTAATTGTCGACATGGGATTCTTCCTAACTTACAAAAGGAAGTAACTTAATATATTAATACCTGCAATTTCCGTTGGTTTCAAATGATGCATTTTTAACTCCTTGGTCTTAACAACGTCAAAATTAATTAATACGTGAAGTTAAAATTTCACGGCATCCGGTAGGATTCGAACCCTCAGCACGGAGTCCATTGACCTACCGCAGATATGTCGTAATATCGGAACCGACATAATATTTGCAGTTTGATTCGATTTATTTGTCTTCAATCAAATCAAAATCAATCTGATCAAGATCTAGCGATCTGTTGTCTAAATAAACTTTAATTTATTAAAAGTCGTGTATTATATATCACATGTAGGGATTTTTTCAAATTTAATTATCGTAACTTTTACTTGAACTTGCAGAATATTTAATTTCACTGTACACTACCGTACATAAGTATTTGACCACTTATATTTTTCTTAAATTTCGAAATAAAATTGCATTTGAGTGGATATTATTATTTAATGGAACTTGAAGTGTTAATATTTACACCTACACAACGCCATACAAACACATATACAAATACAAATACACAATTGTTTTTGACAATATAGCTGCCGCACATAATCGGGGCATTTTACCAATGAATTTTGTCAGAGTTTCTTCTGATATTGTGTTCCAATCTTCCTAGAGAAAAGTCCACAAGACGATAGCAGATGTTAGACTGACTTGTTTTACCTTTCAACCCAATTCATCCTAAAATGGAGCCTCCTTGAATACCGTATCGAATCGGGTCAATAAATCGCTGTAGTATTGCCCCGTGATCGTCCTTCCCTTCTGAGATAGTCGATGAGGACCACACTTTGGGAATCCTAAAAAATGGTCGCCATGACATTTCCGGCCGATGGAATGGTTTTTGCTTTGTTCGGAGCCGATTCGCCCGGAAAAGTCCACTGTTTCTACTGTTCCTTGGTTTCCGGTATGTAGTGGTGGATCCAAGTCTCATCTACGATTACGGAATGCATAAAGAAATCCCTTAGATAGCGTTTTTGCTCCGGTGTGAGCAAACGCGGTACCCATCGCGCCGAAAACTTTTTCATACACAAAATTTCGTGTAGGATATGGCCAAAGCGTCCACTGCGTGGTTCGTCACTTGTGCTTGTACGGCCACGTTTGAATTCGCTCACCCAGAAGCTGATGGTCGAAAATGACGGAGTACAGCCATGAACCTCTAGCAAAATATTTCGAGTTTTCGTGACCGTTTTCCCAGTGTTTTGTCACTACACGAAATTCGATTTTATCCATTTTTGCGAAACTGCCTAAGTTGCTATACAAGACAGACTCTTAAACAACAACTATTGACAGTAGACGTCTCAAATGTTGACAGTTGCCACAAAAAAGTTGCTCTTGCCAACCAATGAATCCACTTCAACCTTCGTGCGCCATCTCTTGCCGATTCCGGAAACATTTCAGGTCCCCTCGTAGATACACGCATAATAAACCAAATTTATTGTGTATTGTGTCTAATAGCGGTCTATGTATCTGACTCGCACACTGCAACACCTCGCTTTATTTTCTTTATTTATTGTATTATATATATATCACATTTATTCCGATCTCCAAACCTGTTATAGTCTAACATTGCGGAAATACACATCTGGATGTGTAATCCGGTAAAAATATCTTCTCATTAACAATTAACAACCTCACTAGTAGTACTATACGAGAATATATAAACACGGAATGCGTATATAGCTTAAATAAACTGTTGCTATTCCGCATATTTCGTGAGGAATGAATGCCAATTAAATGTATTTTGCAAGTCAAATAAATCCAATTCGCTTATAAGCATTCATGTCATGCATAGAGAGTATAGGGACGTGTTAGCAGGCAGAATATTACGTTTTATATATGAGATGATTAACCTTTTCTTGCTTGTGATTTAAAACTGATTATTTAGTGACCATTCTCCCATAAAAGTTGCCTCTCACTGCTTCATTTTCACTTTGCAGACTTACTACGAAAACAATTAACACCACACGAAATCACCTCTTACACTTCAAAACCCGCCGAAAATCCCAAAAGTCTAAGCATGATAAACGAAGATGAAGAACACCACACCCCATTCATGCCAACCCCAACCCCCGGTACTCATCAGGAAGACCCAAAAGCGCGTGCGATCAACTTCACGCATATGGACGACCATTCCGACCAGAACGAACTCATGAAGAACGGCTCCAAGAAGGACATCAAAAAGAAGGTATTGGATCTGAGTGACGTCACTATGGACGATGAAGAGGACGAGGATGAGGGCATGGAAGATGAAATGTTGAACGCTAGAATTTTGATGTCTAGTGGTGCGTCAAATGCGTCCAAGAATGGTAAATGACACCTTAATGATCGAAAATATTAATACATCTAATATAACTCCTTCAGGTTCGTGCGAATCTGGGGGTATGACGTATACCAATGGCGAAACGGTTGTGGAAGACTGCGATTCCGTTTGTACGTGTTCTAATGGGAAAATGGATTGTGTCGATCGATGTATAACGCCGTTAGTCAAGAGAGGAAGAAAAATTCAGGATCCACTATGTACGGAACATCCTGTAGATGATAATTGTTGCGCAACATTAACCTGTTCGGACACCGGTAAGAGAATGTTTGAAAATAGTTGCTTTAATATGTTTTTTGTTACGCTACACTAAATGTTAAACAAGCATGACGATGACAAATAGTAAATTTGCATTAAAAAAGAAGGAATAATATTGTCTTGAAATCTTTTATAAAGGATATTAGCAGTGTTAAGTAAGATAGTCTGGCTACTGTTTAAAAACCAGTCAATTTGTTAATTGTTAATTGGCTTCCCGTGAACACTCTTTATACAAGATGTCTATGAAATAAAATAAGCAAATATGAAAAATGAAAGGATCTAATTTTATTAGACTTAAAACCAAAATATGTTGTGAAAATTCGTTCGCAGACGCCAGGAAAAATTATGATATATATTAGATATTTAAAATAAAAGTTTCTTTATTATGCATGACTGAAATATTCGTACGTAAGCATGTTATTGAACTCTTAACATGTCGTTTGAAAGGTAGACAATCAGGGTAAGTATGTATCCTTTCTTATCTATCATGGCGAAAACTTAATATTCTAAAATTAAAGAAGGATTTAGCAATGGTTATTGCACTTTTCACATGTTTTAACTCTTTAGAAACGAATACCGTTTAGATTAGTTCTCTTGTGACAATTTTGGTTTTAGAATCGTATTCTGCATGATTGGAGATAGCATTCGGTGAGCTTTGAACCAAATCCAAGATGGGCGAAATTTCGATGAAATTTCAAAGGGGTATACCTTATGGTTTTCTCCAATTTCATTTAAAATAAATAAATTCACTAATCCGTCCATTTTTGAGAATAAACAAATCAGTGAATTATTATACATATTATCACTGAATTATTATATATATATATATTATCAGTGAACTTCCTCATAGATTACAGTAAAAGGTCGTAAGAGGTCTGTTAAATCAACATGGTATGTAAGGGATACATACTTCTAAAATATGGTACGTAACATAACATGTACATCTTAACATAACAGCTTTATAACAGCACGTGTTAAGGAATACTTCGCCTGAATGTCATATTGCAATTTTTATAACGTCGACAGCTGTATTATTGCAGTATATCCAATCTGCGTGTATGTGTGTCAGTTTAGTTGGATTGTGTTGGATGTATTCTGTATACACATTCTGACGTTCGGGGTCGTAATTGACTTAAAATTTTTGTCTTCTATATAATTACGCTTTCTCATTTTCCGTAGTTTTTTATTTTATTTTAAAGGCACCCCGTAGAATAATGGGTTAAATCTTGTATGAAATAGGAAGTGTTCATGCTATTACGAGCGGTCGTGTAGGTGACAAACGAGGAGTAATCAAACAAAAGAAGATAATTTATTCCAATCGATTGTTGAGCTTTGGTTAGAAAATCTTTACCACCTTAATAATAGAAGTAACAAGGCTATAGTTTCACTTCTAATAAAATTCGTAAAACCACAATCTTTCGTGTTTAGTTCTGGCTTGCATGTGAATTAAATTAATTTATAAATAACCTTTGCATTGAGTCGAATTGACGAATTATATATGTTGCAAAAATTAAGAAAAATACAAAAGAAATGACACCATCAGCTTTTGATTGATTGTAAAAGATATACCTACTTCGAATGAATATAGGTAACGATTAAACAGAGAATAGATTACAAAATACCAGTAGTTACTGAGAACATATCCTTTAATGTTTCACATTAGACGCAAATCAAAAAGAAATTAGAATATTGTCCACTTTTTGCATCTCTTTCAGCTACAGAAGCACTTGAAATTTGCTCGTACAACAATAAAACATTCAATAGAGGTGAGACCGTCAAAAATGACTGTGAAAGTATCTGCTACTGCGGTCCCAGTGGAAAAGTCACCTGTAAAGCAAGGTAAATAAAATTTCTGTATACGTAAATAGATAACTTAGATTTCTACTCGCATTTCTCAGAATTGTTCATTAAATTTTATTATGAGAATTAATATTCTAGTGCATAATATTAACGACACCTATTAACCATGTTTCATTCGGTTTACTTTCACCGTAGAATCTATAATTTTTAATTTATAGTACTTGACGCTTATAAATTCTACATTAATTGTAACTTTTCTAACAACTAATGAAGATTAGTAACCGAAACCGATATCAAGCGAAGAATCTTAGTCTTAATTACGAAGTATTCTCCTCTAAATTACTCATTTAGTTCTTTTCCTTAATAAATGAACTGTTTCTGGAATTGAACCGTGTCATGATAAGGTATAAGAGAAAATGAAATAGGTGTAAGAGGAAAAACAAAGAAAAAAGTGAAAAAAGAATAAGAGAAGGAAAGAGAGAAGGGGGACAGAAAAAAGAAGAAAAAATAAAGAAGAATTCTTCTTCAAGAAAACAAAAAACAGGGAAACCAAAGTGGCACGATAATTCGAGGTGTTAATCACGCTAGAGGCGAAGACCTGACGTGCATCTTTTTTTTTTCTTCCCTTGAGTTTGCTATTTTTTCAGCCTGTTGGCTGTGAAACAGTGACATATTCGCCTTCGTCCCAGTTGGATGGGCGAAGTGTTGGTGGGGGTTAGATCCCTCGTTAGAGTCCGTGATGGAGTTTAGATCCGCCTAAGATTCCTCAAGGAATTTTCTTGCCCTGAATCTAACCGATTTCGCCGGGTGGTTTTTCATGCTGTCTTTTTGATAGCGCCGTTTTCTCGACGTCTTCTAGTTGTAGTTCTTCGGTGAGCTCTATGTTACTCGTAAACTAGGGTGCTCCGAAGCATTTCCTAGCCAGGATCAGTCGGGTTTTCTTCATGGTTTGGATGGTTTATTCCAATTGAGTAGCGTTTGATCTCATTCCTCACCAAGATGGCTGTTCCTCCTCCAGGTTTTGTATTTGGATCCGTTCTGTATGTTATGTAGTTTGGGATGTTAAGTGTGGACTTAAGGAAGGTTTCCGATAATAGGACCTTGGAGGAGCGGTTTCCATATCGCGAATAGATGATATCCGTCTCCATATTATCGCAGTGTTTCTAGATCTACATTGACTCCCTGATTTTTTTTTACCATAGAAATGAGGATTTTTCGCGAAGTTTTTTCAAATTGTGGCCCGCTTCGAGATGATGTTCGGCTACGTGCGCCGATTTAAGACAACGTTCCTACTCTTTAATGCGGGTTTCGATTGAACGTCTTGCCTCACCTATGTATACTAAACCACAAGGGTTGGGGTAGTATACGCCTTTAGAGAATAGGATCTGAACTTGATCCTTAGGAGAAGGGAGAATGTTTTACTTTGATGTTTTCTTTTGAAGAATTCTGCCGATACGTTTGGTAACACCATGAATGAAAGGAAGATATGCCATGCCTTCAGAGTTTTGGAATCTTGGGCCTTGTCTACATGGGAAGATGTAAGTGTTAATTGATGACTTTCTGTATATTCCGATATTGGTAACCATTATTTCGGAGCGATTATTTAACGTGCTGTAGTTCTTTCGACAAGTTGTTTGGTTCAGAAATAGAAACAGCACGACGTACCAGGGATTTTACTTTTGCGTCGGATCATGGTGGGAATTAGCATATAGCTATCGATCAGTGCGCGTGGGTTTTCGGTAGATTGAATGACCTAGACGACCATTGGATTTTCGTGGTACCAAGACATTGAGGAAAGGAATTACACCGTTTTTTTCAACTTCCATGGCGAATTTTATGTCCGGATGTTGGCTGTTAAGATGACCAAGAAAACCATCTAAAGTATTCTACCGTAAGGCCAAACGATGAAGGTGTCGTCCACATACCGAAACCAAGCTCTTTTATTACTTTGTTTTTCCTCTTACTCTTATTTAATTTTCTCTTATAACTTATCATGAGACAGTCCAATTCCAGAAACAGTTCGTTTATTACTGACTCTGGCTTGGAAGACTACGTATTGATTTAGTTCTTTTCCTATTTAGATGTCCGCCGACTAAGAAAGTCAATGAGAAATGTGTTGAGATCCCTCATCCTGAAGATAAGTGTTGCAAGACTGTAGTTTGCGATGTGAACGACGAAGACCATGGACCTCACAGTGGCGAGGAATCTATGAGCAACAAGATAATTTCGGCCAAATACACAAATTCAACAACGATCGAGATAAATTTCCTACACCATGATGCTGTAAAACCGTTAGTAGATTTAAGCAGCGACCAGAAAAATTGGACGACTTACGCTCTGTTACCGGACGACCATCTATATGGAATCGAGAAGATCTTTAAATATATCCGAATGGAAAATGATATCGACGTCGTGGGAATTCAAAACGTTCCGGAGGAGACCGTAGAAAATCAGATAATCGAAAACCACTGCGTTTATAAAGGCGACAAGTACGAATTCGATCAGGAATTCAACGATTCTTGCGACGCCTTGTGCGTTTGCAGGGAAACTGGCGTGAAATGCTTCAAACTGGAATGCCCAACGTATTCAGGAACCGAGATTCTCGATCCCACCTGCGTCCAATGGGAGACCGTTCCCAGCAATTTCACGCCGATATCACCGAAATGTTGTCCTGATAAGGTGCGATGCAAGAGTCATGGCGAATGCGAATATGGTGAGAAGATCTACGAGAACTGGCAGGAGATTCCGACGAATGTAACTGGTTGCGAAAAGCGATGCTATTGTGAGATGGGTAAGGTCGAATGCCAGGAGGTTTGCGTCCCGGTCGTCGCGACGCCTCCCAATACCTTACCGTGCTTGCCGCATCACGCGGTTTTGGCCCATCCGCCCGGTGAAGATTGTTGTTTGGATTGGATATGTCAAAATGGAGCTCCAGGTAAGTGAGGACGTTTTTTTTTGTTGGTAGTTTCGATTAGAAAACCTTTTTTATTGGAAAAGCTACACCTTGCTTAGGGATTTTATTGCGCAGGATTGTAGAGATTACAGCTTGCTGCTAGTGGTGGAAATTAGTGATGAATGAATCGAATGAAGGTATTATTAGGTAGAGCTAGGTGAATGAAATCGAACGACACTCTGATAAGAAAAAATTAAAAATAGCGGTCATATTCTGCTAATGCATCAGACATATTGGTTTGTCCGACACCTGACTAAGTTCAGATACTGATTCCGATGACTTTGAGTAATGGTGTGCTTGTTTTTGTATCCAATCTAATTTACTATTATTGGTATTGCGACTGCAATGAAGAATTGTGGATATTAATTAATGTTGGCGGATAGCGTTTTGTATTGCATGTGATCTATAGTCGAGCTTTGACAAATTTCTAATATAATAATGCTGCTAAATACGGCTACTCATGTTATTGGTGGACATGTATTTCGGACGATTTTTCTACCCAACACGGTGCTATCTAGTGCCGCAAGAAAAACACATTCATCTATAGGTTCAAACACAACGAAACAAGCGGATACAGTTTCCGAAGCATTCTCACAAACAATTGATGAACTGCTAAGCCAGAGAGAGCGCGCATGAACACTACTCACATTGTCCTTCTCGTGAATGATTTTACCAATACCAGTAGATGCATTTAGCAGCATTATTATGTTAGGTATTGTTTTTAAGCGTTTTTCGATGTATTTTTGACAAATATAATTGAATATTTAACACACTTAAAGTCTTCAATTCAAGTCTTCACACGTTTGCCAATGGGTAGTGATTTCTTTTGCATCGTTCTGTTCTTTCGTTTAAGTTTTCTTTTAAGAGGGATTTGCTCACGCAAGATGTGTAGGCTACTTGGAACCGTTTATTACCTTACAGTCGCTGAGCTGGACAATTTTGTCTGTCATTACGTATTTCTCCCTTTTTTTTTTAGAAGGTTGTTGCTAGCATCTGAATTGCGCATTGGGAATTTTAATATTTCCGTTTGTTTTTATTTTATATATTTCCTCTTGTATTTATATTTTAATATTGAAACAAATGTTATACACAATGCATATATAATCTGATAACCCATGTACCTTTTACAAACTTCCGCCACCCTTTGTCAACTTCGCTGCTTCAGTCTATGTTTTACCTCTTCTTTACAGAATTTTCACTATGACATTGTCCCAAGTCTGGCCTGGCCTTCCTCTTCTCTTATTTTTCCCAATATTTGGTTTCCATATTCTTCTAGGTTGTCTCTCATTATCGATTCTTTGCAGATGCCCCACCATTCCAATTGTCTCTGCTCAATAAATTCCTCCCTTAATTGATTTCTAAATCTTCTCTTATGTCGATGTTTTTTATTCTATTGCATTTTGTAACCCTTCTTCTCAAATACTTCATTAGCACTTACTAAAAGTAAGGTATAAGCCATGGAGCTTGTACCTTACCTTTTTATTTTTGGTTTAGTACGATTCGCAACCAAACGTTAATATCGGAAAAATTGTTTTATATACTTTCATTTTCGTTTACGAGAGATTTCTTTCTTGTTTTGTTGAAATAAATGTTACCACAATTGAAAATTTAAGAAAGATTGACTAGGAATTATCACAAAAAATCTTTGACTGTTTACGTATCTAAAACAGTCCCGACAGAAGAGACAAACTACATTGGCAACATCGCATTTGAGGTCCGCAAATTATCCAATAAATTTCTTTACGCAATACACGAACAATAGATTCCTATTATTATTCCATTTTGCACCCCACAATATGGTAGCAAATACTAATCATTACTAAGAATCCGAAACCTGCAATACATTTGAGTAGAACTACGTCGAAAGCCAACTACGTCGGAGCACATACCCAACACGATGCATAAATATTTCTCCGACACCGTTGAAGAATATCGACGCAGTTTTTTTCGATAAAGATAATTTGAACCCAAGCAAATCTGTAAAATCGATATACGAGGGACGTTCAATAATTACCGAGACAAACCGCAATAGCGGGAGAGGGGCTGGCAACCGTGATATCAAATTCCATCAGCTGTTTGAAAGGGATAAAATAAACCTAACATTTTTTATTCATTTCAAAACGTCTGTTCCGTTCGAAACATGTACGACACAAGACGAAAGTTCACCGATAATTATTTTTGTTTCTGAAGGTGTAAGGCCGGCCGAAACTTGATCGAAAATGTTATGCTGAAAGTGCCGTTTGCCTCTCACTGGAAAGTTGGGCTGCTTAGCCTTACCAAATAATATTTTCATTCGATTCTTCCGTCACTACTACAAATGTGTAATTGTGTCGGTTGCTGCTTGAGAAGTTCTTGGAAGTAGATACGCTAGGGCCAAAATACGCGAAAGGTACAGCTTTAGCATTTACAAAATAACAAGATATGCTTCAATCTTCACATCATTGTTATTGTTGCTAAAATGAGAAGCTGTAATAATGTAAAAAAGATGCAGTTCTTGCTTAATTCCAATATGCTTTCTCAAGTAGCTGCTCTAGAAAATAAACTCGCCAAAGCAATAAGATATCCAACAAATATTACGCTTCTTGTCGAGCTTATACGATTATAAAAGCTTAAGTAGTTCTATTACTATAAAATTGGTTGTGAGCTATGACCGAAACAGCAAAACAGACTGACTAACATCTTTCTGTACATACATATATATATATAGTCTGATTCTTTAGGGGTTACAGTTCTTATGTAGTTTAATTTCCTTTACACCTCATCCTTTCCTCTTCCCCCTTCCACCTAAACAAAGCAAACTATGCAGAACCGTTAATTTCAGGTGGTAAAGATCCTAAGAGAGACGATACTTCGAATCAAGTGGATAGGGTTGTGAATTCCCAAAAGCCTTTCGACATTAAAAATGTGACCGACTTATTCCCGGACCCTGTCATCAATCAATTGAGCGATAAGATTCCGTCAAAGACGTTAGGTCCTCTACTGATTTACGAAAATCACGATAACATCACTACTGTCCCCGAAATTTCCCATAAACTTCCCGATATCGCTCCGGAGGAGAATCACTACTATAATACGAAACCCAAACCTACCAAACCCAATAAGAATTCGCATAAGAACGTTGACGAGTCTAAACAGGAGGTATTCGTTGGTCAAATTCATCCGAATCTTCCACCATCCGGCAAGGGTAATCGCCCTAAACAGTCGAATGTGAGTAAGGGTAAGGCTCCGCCGATAAACGCTGGAAAGGACGAAAATTACATCCCGGATCATATAATACCGTCTTATCATCCGGAAGTGTACGAAGACAATAAGGATGCGGCAGTATCGAATGGTCAAATCCATGGGAACGAGACGCCTGAGGAATTCCTCCAATTGATCCATCAGTACCCTCAAATCATCAATTATCCGACAGGATCCGTTTTAGAGATTCATAATATACCACCGGTACCATCGGGGAAACCTCCGCAATATCTAGGTCCTAACACCATAACTCCTGAACATCCTAACGTTCCTTATATCATCGATGACCATCATCAGGGTAGACACCCGCCGATTAGTCAACCGCCGGGTATTACGTTCGAACATATTCTTCATGAAATCACCAAAAACACAAACTTACCATCTAATACATTCGGACAAAACGGACTTTTACCGAACAATGGACAATTGTTTCTGCCACAACCAGTTCATATCAATGGACAAGCTCAAAGAAACGTTACGCAAGGTTGGTTAATATTATAAGTTAATCCTACAAGGTGTGAAAGATGTAGTGAATAGTAGGCTTAGGTTTTTATATATATTTTTACACAAATAATTTGTGAACAATATATATTTGATGGAAACAAATTAGGATATGAAATGCTTGGTCGCACTGCTAGGGTAGTGAAATTAAACATAGTAACGGAATTTTCTGGTAGTTCTTTTAAATCGAAATTGATACCCATTTTAAGATGTTCGTGGTTTTCGTCCACAAGTTTCTAATTTCGTTAATGCTATTTCCTCCGGCGAAAGGGACTTTATTGCGCTAATGAAAACCTAGGTATGTGATGAGTGATGATGTATGAAAGACGAAGTACTATAAGTACTACTGCTCCCCTAAATTTTAAAGACGGATTGCAAATGCACGACTTGACCTATCTACTGTTAATGATGCTGCATTTAACTGCTCCATCATTGAGCATTGGTGATTTTCAACACTTTTTTGCTACGGGATTTTAATGTACGTACATTCTTTTCACTCACCAAGATTAACCAATAGCACATAAATCATTCAAGTAAAACCACAATTTAAATCACGATTTGTTTCCTCGACTTAAATTGAACTTCTTAGTTTTAGGAAGGCGACATTTTAAGATTTGTGCAGTAAGTTACTTGCTGTAGATTCTCTCGATGATGATGAGATCAAAAACAAGGATTATGTTCTAAAAAATATGCCAGCAAGTGCTACTTGTAGTGTAATGGGAAGCTTGCATAAGAGAGTTAAAGAATACCAGGTGTGGAAGAATGAAATTTCCGACAACAGAGCAACACCAATGCAGTTTGTGCTATAGATATTTGATACTACGCCATTTTGTTGTGTCATCACCAAGTGTTAGACGTGGATGAGTGATACATTTGACACCGAACAAAGAACATTCGTGGACAGCATTAATTTTTTGTTTTGATTTGAAGAAAACTGTCGCTGAATCATATCGATTACTTCAAGAAGCTTGCGCTGAACATCGCAAGATAGGTGTGAGCGATGATTTCGGCGTTTCAAAAGAGGTGATTTCAATGCTGCAGACAAGGAACGTGGAAAACCGCCAGAAAAATACGAAGATGCGGAGCTGCAAGCATTGTTGGACGAAGATGATTGGCAAACACAAGAACAACCAGCGAAGCAATTGGGCGTAAATCAACAAGCAGTTTCTTATCGGCTACGAGAGATGGGAAAGATTCAGAAGTCCGGTAGATGGATTCCATATGAGTTGAGTGACAGGCAAATGTAAAAGCTCAAAAACACGCGTAACATTTTGCTCGCTCGGTACAAAGGGAAATCGTTTTTGTATCGTTACAGGGGATGAAAAGTGGATTATTTTGAAAATCTCAAACGTAAAAAATCATGGATAGACCTGGGCGCACCATCGACATCGACCCCAAGACCGAATCGCTTTGATAGAAAGACAATGATCTGTGTTTGGTGGGACCAGAGGCGCGTGGTCTATTATGAGATGCTAAAATCTTGGGAAACGGTTAGAACTAAACGTTAAAAACAATTGACCGATTTGAACCGTTCGCTGCTTGAAAAAAGGCCAGAATTTTGAAAGAGGCAACGTAAACTCATTTTTTCTTCATGACAATGCTCCACCATATACTGCAAAACCGGTTCGCGACACATTGGAAGCACTCAGCTGGGAAGTTCTACCCCATAAGGCTTACTCACTAGACTTGGCTCCTTCCGATTACCACTTGTTTGCGTCGATGAGCCACGAAATTGCTGAGATGAATGCTTGATGAATGGTTCGCAGCAAAAGGGGAAGATTTTTACTTGCATGGTATTGACAAATTTCCAGAGAGATGGGAAACATGTATAACAAGCGAAGGACTATACTTTGAATAAAGAACTTTTTATCATTCTTCCAAATTTAACATGGTATTTCAGAAAAAAAATCCGCATTTCATACTTGTACACCTGGTATATGCCATCTTCAATGCTACCCCTTCGCCAACTGTCTGAAGGTACTTAAGAATCTAGAAACGATTATAAGAAATTCAGATCGCTCCATTCTAGAAAATGTTTTAAATCACCTACACAATGAAGATGTTTTTCATACTTTGCTTGTCCGATCAATTTACAATTTACAAGTAATCCTAGAAGAAAACCTCCAACTGGAGTGTTGTATATGCATGTTACTATCCACACAGAGATGGCGTGATATACACACGTCGGTATATATACGACCATGGGTTAGATATACAGATATAGTGATGTAGAGCATAGTATATCAAAAAGAATAAAATCATTATTACACCACAGTGTACTGTCTTCATATTGCTCGACTTCCCGGCCCACAACGATATATTACACGGAGTTTACTGCGATACCTGTAACTTACACAACCATACAGTTTTTGCAATCGTTGAGATTTTTCTTTTTTTCTTTGTATAAGAATCACTTTCTGTTCATGTTTTCAATTGTTAGAATTTAAATTACACTGTTTTGTTATTGTACATCATGCAATTGTACAAGTGTACATTGCCCTCCTATTAGATCTTTTTGTAATTCTATTGGACAATCATTGCGAAGCCAATTTAGGATTAGTAAAAAATCACTAAGATAATACACGTATAAAAGAAAAGTTGCATCTATGACTCATTTACGTGACGCGTCAAGAATGGCTTTAGTATTTCGTAGATGTTGCACACTAAGAGGTGTTCCAGTTTAAGGTCATCTTTTTCGATTTACAATAAGACATACGACTTATTTATTGCAAGCGACCTCTAACCACAATTTTTCAGTGGGGCCCTTAGGCTAGAAAGTTTGACAACTTCTGCTTCAGATAACCACAAAGGAATAAATTCAGAGACATTGAAGTGCACGATCTAGTCGGAAAATGGATGTCTTACTTGTTTCACCCTCTACAGTATCAGTTTCCTCAAATTTGGTTCCCAAACTGGAACATCTTTATTGGGTTCAATGTTAAATTGACTGATCTTCATTTGTTTGAAGGTTATAACGTATAAGTTCCATTCTAGGTGGTTTTCCGCCAGGATACTTTTCCACTTTCCATAGTCCTCATCAACAAGATGAAGTCGTCATTCATACTTTAGAAGCTATCGATCCACACACGGTAAAACTGGTGTTCAGTATTCCGAGAATAATCGTCGGTTTATACGGAAGAGTTGAGGTTCGATACACCAATAGAGAGTAAGTATAAGTCTCAAGCATGCTTACCCAGAATATGATGCATTTTACTAATTTTACGATTTTCTAGGGATAATGACCCCAACTCTTGGCAGCTGCAAGTTTTCGCTCCACCCCATGACCTCTTAGCCACACCCCAATTAGAATTCCAATTAACCGAACTTAGACCTGACACGGAGTATAGGTTACAAGTGACGGTTACCTTGAGAGACATGCATAACACCCACACAAGTAAAATCTATTCCGTCCGTACCCCTAAAGAACTATCGTCCTCTACATTACCTCCTATGATCCCCATCGAACCAGATCTGAGTGTATCGGAAGTAAATTCAACATGGGTGAAGATCCAATGGAGGCAATTCACGCCGAACGAGATGGAATTCATCGACGGCGTCCAGCTGCGTTACAAGGAGTTAGACGGGAAGATCTACGAAGCTACGCCCTTGATTCACAGAGCCGTCACTAGCTACACGTTGGAGAACTTGAAATATAAGACCACTTATGAGGTCGGGATCTATTTCATACCGTTCCACGATCAACGTACCGAGCTGCACGCTGATCGCTTAATTAAATTCACCACCACAGATGTCATCGATAGTTATAGTTTCAATGTGTCTTTGGAGATAGCGCAGGTAAAGGCGACGAGCGTGGAGATCTCTTGGAAGGGCGTACCTTATCCGGAGGATAAGTACGTGAACATCTACAGGGCGATCTATCAGAGCGATTCCGGAAAGGGCGATTACAACACGTTCAAAGTCGCGAAACGGGATTCACCCTCGAAGAGTATGATTAAGGATTTAAAACCTGGAACGCGGTATAGGTTATGGTTGGAGGTGTATCTGACTAATGGAAAGATCAAGACGAGTAATGTGCAGGATTTCATCACGAAGCCGGGTTCTGTACCAGTGTTGGGTGCATCTGTTCATGGTAAGTTGATTATAGTCTAATGTCACGCATATGAAAATAGCACTAATAATAATTTTTTAAGAGGTATAGAACTTTAAAATGAAATAAAACACATAGAAATAATGGTCATGGCTATGGTATTGGCTACATTGAAACTATAATTTTATGCCATTAGTATTCAAATATAATTTCTGATGAAGCGCAACCTCTAAGTCCCATTTTCGACAAGTTTTTTGAATAGCTGGGGTCGTATATCGGCAATAACAGGGCTAACGTTGTTTTGCAAGTGGTCCAAAGTCTGTGGTTTATCAATATGAACTAGTGACTCTACGTATCCCCAAAGAAAATAATCTAGAGGTGGTCTGCGAAATCATTTTCGGAAAATATTTTAGATTTAAGTCTAATAAAATTAGATCTTTTCATTTTTCATAATTCTTTATTTTATTTCATGGACATCCTGTATAACATCAAAATTAGTTCCATGTCAGTTATTTGTGATAGGCTGATAAAATTCGAAAACTTATTGATAAATGTAATTTATCCATTCAAGTTCCAGTATGTGTGTTTGTTGCAGATAAATTATCCGGTGATATTTCAGAGGAAAGAGGGGACTATTACGGCCCACTAGTCATTGTAGCAATCTTAGCCACGATAGCCATCCTCAGCACTCTAGTTCTATTGTTAATACTCCTCAAGAGGCATGGCCAGAACAAAGCTTCCATAACGCAACCTCCTAGAGTTAGCCAGTCGGCTTACGATAATCCGACTTATAAGGTTGAGATACAACAAGAAACCATGAGTAAGCTATCGTGTTCCAATCCAAAGTTATTGTAATTTAATTTTTATTGTCCTTGTTTCTTTTCCTTTCAGATTTATGAAGACCTGTTCAACTAAATATATATTTTTTGTACATAATTTATATATTTTATAGTTATAAATATCTGTATTTTATTAACAGTATTGTAATTTGTAATATAGTAAATAAAATAAGTAATTTATCTCTGTTTCTTTTATTTTGTACATCAGCAAAGAATAACACGGTTAAAAGATCAAATTTTGCCTATAATTACTGTTAGAGGTACGGTAAGATGCCTATGGATACATGTACCAGTGCGATACACACGCGGAAATGTTTACCCCGATGCTGACCAGCCCCGCGTCAAGGTTATGGGTATTGGTGAATGATGTTAATAGATGGTGCATACGTTATTAGATGGCGCTGAGTAGCCAATTTTAACAAAAAATACTAAGACGGTGAATCGGGGTTTCATGGTAAACACCATTCCTTGTTTATGTTATCCTGTATGGCTTCTTCCTCTATTGCTGCTCCTCTTCACATTCCAACACCGGAAACCGCAAAGTATCTTAATATTATATATAAAATGCGATAAAACACCAGCGCCTACATAGCTGAATTTATTATCCGCAAATTTATAAATATGAACGATTGTGACAGGTGCAAAGAACATTTTCTTTCCACACAATGCACAGATAGTTACGCGTTGATAACACCACGAGACTATGGTGAAACTATTTACAGTTTTGCAATTATATTAATAAGAAGAATTAATAATAGACAATTATTTCTCATCAGGAGAATTTATTAGAAGTGCAGCCTTCTTGTGACCTACACGATTCCGTGCACATAATAAAAAAAATCTTGTTATAGAAAAGACTACCGCCATAATAGCGTAATTGACAATTATTTACGCAAATATGCATCTGTAAGTAAATAAATATGTATTGTGTATTATGTAATAAAATTGTAACTGCAAGACGGCGTTTGCTATTGGTACACCCTTTTTATATTTTATTCTAACACATAATTTTAATTTTGTGCATGGTTAATTATATAACATGAAGTTACCAGACTAGGAAAATCGGTAATTTAATGTTATATATTCACAGTGTACAAATAAAAATAAATGCAATATTATCAGTAAAACTATATTTCATATTATTATTAGTATGCCCATGCGTACATAGTTGGCGTAAAATGCAGTTGCGATCTCTTTCCATTGCATGTCGCTTTTTCTCTTGAGTATATCTTTGCATTGCATTATTTTGTCTTTACGGACGAAACATATACAAGTGATAGTGCATGGACGAGCGTCATCCGAAACAGACATCCTTTTCTATATTGTATTTATTATAATAGTTCTCTTTTTAAATATAGCGTTTTCACGTATACTGCGTTTCAATCTGCCAACAACAATTACTTTATTTTAAAGAAGATTTTTGATCAAAATTCTTTGAATTTCTTTTTTATATTAGCTAAATTTAATTTTATACCTTTCAATTTAAACCAAGTGTCGTCACATCAATTAGAGACATCAGGAAGTTTAGATGTTATATCGTAGTTATTGTGTAGCTCGCATTAATTTTGATTTCGTAATTGATTCAAGTGTTACATTGTAAATAATAAATTCATGCGGTTTGTGGATGTGCTATGGAAAAAGAGGATGTTTTTTTTTTCAGAGAGAATAATAAACAAAAAGCAAAAATAGAATTATTTTTAATAATTGGCTTGATGATGAAGAGTAAGACAGTACTTTTATTAAATCATTTTTTCTAGTAAAAAGTGGAATATCATAAACAATCTACGTTTTAGAAGACCGTATTATGAACATCAAACTATATTTATTATCAATATTCAATTTAGAATATAAAAGAGTGTAACCTATAATTTTAAATCCAATTACGCTTGACTATATAACTGCCCATATTTGTGACAAAATATAAAACTTTTCTACGCCTACGCATTTAATTTAGTATACAACAACAGACATTGTATTGAAAAGAAAACACAAATGTATACGGTTCGTCTACTATCCTTTCTAGTTAAAATTTTGCACTAAAAACTTACCGATTGCTCACCTAAGTTGTATTTCCTTTAAATTATACAGACCCCCTTTCTTAGATAAAAGCAATTGATTGTGTATATCTCGGCGTTAGAAAGAAAAATGCAGATTCTTAACTAGAGCTGCCAAATCACTTCGGCAAATCAGTGGCGGCAAGATGGATGTGTGTAGAATATCACAGAGTCCGTTTATTATGTCGTGAAACCATCCTGCGTGAGATTGTTGATATTACATGATATTCACCTTCTAACAAACATCGGCCTAAAAACATCAATTAATAGACTGCAATATAGTGGTTAGTAATAGAAATAACATGGAATAGGAGAATAAGTATTTCAAGCAATTTTAATTGAAGAAGTTACAGATTTCGAAAAGCATACGTAACAATTTTATAAACAAGTTTATTCTAACAGAAATGAACAAGCATTACACATCAGTTCCTAGTTTTCAGTGTAATATACTAATCTATCATGTGTGCGGTACTGGTGTCTAGTAGTGGAAAATGAATTCATATGACACTTCAGAACAAATCAATACATATTTAAGGTTAAATTTGAATATTTATATTAATATTCCAACATTTTTATAACCTATAGGGATTGACATATTTTATAGTATTACAGTTGCAATTTAAATTATTGAAATATATGGATTTTAATAGGGATATTTAAAATTTATTATATTGAAAAATCCTAGCGTAAAAAACAATACAAATATTAGGAATATATCTTTTATTGAATATACCATAATATACTTATAACAAATATACACAGATTTTAGTTAAAACTACATGTAGACGTAGCTTCTGTGTTATATATACCACGTTGATTTAGCGAAGCCAGTCTTTCCAATAAAATTGATTCCCTCATCATCTTTAATTTCATTATAAGTGGCACTAACAGTGTCCCTTTGCTTTTTTATTATATGAAAATTGTGAATAGTTCTTTGCTCTTTCTGCTCAGCACAACCATCAGCAGTTGATTTTGAAGACGGTTTCTTATGTGTGATGCTCTATTTCCAAACACAGTTGCTTCACCAACTTGAATTTTTCTGCCTTCACCAGCAATCCGTGCGACAGTGGCCCTTGAAACACGTGTTACCTCAGACATTCACAAAAGTTTACCTAAACAAATATTATACTCTCATTTTTACAAGATATAAGACCAATAACCTGTTGTATGCTACTTTTTAAAATAATTATATACGTACCAGTTTCCCGCGCATCTTTTGGGAAATAAATTCTTGTTTTACTTATCGCAGATGACACCGTACAAGTTGTTTGGCTGGACGTCGAAGGTTCTAAGTGTACCTAATTAAGAATTGCATTAATTTATTATAAATTGTAATGTGTACTGCTAGCTTATATGCAAGTAAATGAAATTAATGCAAATAGTAAAAAACTGTTAATAAAATAATGAGAAGGATAGAAAAATAACAATATAAACGCAAACACAATGAAACAAATTAAGCAACCGTAATCAACTACATACATTGAACTATATAGAAAAGATCACGTATTTAACAAACATATTTTTACAACGGTCCGATTATATACTATGTGGTAAATAATTTTAAATTGACCGCCTTAAACTCGTGGTGAGATTGCTGCCTTACCGACCGAGTCGAGTTGGCAATCCTGGTTTAGTAATTGTAACTAGGTAAAAAGTTAAGTTGGCAAGAGAAGATAGGGTAATGATAGCGTAACAGTGGTAATAAAGTAGTTAAGACGAAGCATAGCAATAGAAATGAAATCGGCCCCATCCTACAACTTCTCTTTTTCTTACCATATTTACCTCTCTTTTTAAAATGGAAATTGGTTTCTGCGCCAGTCTCAGGAGATAATAAAACGACTCTACCTAGTTTATCCACGGAGCGGTTTTGTTAATTGCGGGTAACTAACAAATTAATCTGGGTTAACATAATCAAAGAGATTTCTTATTTATATTCTATATTTCAATTGAATCAATAACAACAATTACCATGATTTCTAAAACGGGGAAGTAACATGTATACGTACAATACACAACACTTATATGTAAACTTAAATCGAAACCATATTTATTCTCTCTTATCTATAACTTCGGCCTTTAATTTATCAACTAGAGCTCTGCGAATGGCCAACTCTTGTTTTTCCGCTGGAGCGGCAGTTCCTTCTAGAATCGATTCGGCCGCTTTCTTCGCAGATTTCGGTCGAATAGTTTTATTTTCCTTGTTGACGGCGATATTATCGGTAGAAAGATGCTTCTTTCGGACTTCCTTCTTTAATGCCACCAATTTATCTCTTTGAGCTCGAAGATACTCCTGACGTTTCTTCATCTCCAAACTGTCAACCTAAAAAGGTACTTGGTAAAATCGAGATTTAAATTTGGGAAATTTTCAAGCGATAATACTTCGGCTATGTTCGGTTTTTGATTTTGTGACGAACTTCTTGCTTCTGCTTGCTGTTGAATCCCCTTTGCTTTGGGAATTTCCGCTATTGGATTTAGATGAGATTTGGTCTCGTTGATTTTCGCCTCTTTTTGAAATTCTCAATGTTAAATCAAAATTAAATTTAAAAAAGTTTGGAAGATTTTACTTACTCGATGATCCAATGCTCGCTTCGATTTCCTTTTGAGCTTCTTCTGCGTTGAAATTAATTATTGCTACGTGTTAAATCTGTAAGTAGTACTTTTGTCTACTTACTAAATGCTTGCTGTAGTTCCTCTTTTAAAATATGCTTCTCCTCCAAAAAGTAGTTCTTATCCAAAACTGGTTGTTTTACCTTTTCTGCTTCGGTACTCGTATCAAATTTCCTGCTTAAAATCACGGATGTCCGTTCATTATCTAACCGTAAAGCTAGTAAGGGAATTGGAAAGTTTATCGAAAACAATTATGTTCTATTATTTGTTTCGGAGGAGTTTTTTTAAATTGAAGCGCCAAAAAGTAGGCTAGCTGTTGGTCAGTTTTCGGCAAAAGTTACGGTAGGGATATTTAATATGTTACCGGCCGCCATATTGTTATAACAACTGATCTCTTCTCCATAAATTTGCGTTCTAATAATAATTGTTAGGTCTAAATTAATATTTTGAATTTCGCGCATAATTTGAACTGTTTTTATATAAGCAGTTGGTAATAACTCAGTGTAGAATCTATCTTT
The DNA here is from genome assembly GCA_023509865.1 of Trypoxylus dichotomus. Taxonomy (NCBI): domain Eukaryota; kingdom Metazoa; phylum Arthropoda; class Insecta; order Coleoptera; family Scarabaeidae; genus Trypoxylus; species Trypoxylus dichotomus. The sequence goes on from CM042075.1 coordinate 55,059,113, forward strand.
TTTATAGATGTGTAAGATACATGATGTTCATTGTAACGTTTACGTTTAGTCTTTGTTATTTCTAAATAAATACGAATTTTCTTATCAATAATTATGTAACTGCAACTTATATAAAATCCCATCTACTTTTAAAACTGCCGCCAAAAAGTAGCTTTGAAAAATGGCATTGTGTAAACGGTCTTTTCATTTTACTTCTCCGAATTAAAAAATAGAGTGTAGCTGAACTCAAATTTCCTAAAAGCAAAATGAATTCAGCTTAATAAACTCACAATATCGACCACGACGCAAGTTCATTCTCAGGTCTTTAAAAAGGCCCAAAACAAAAGAAAATTCAAAATGTCCTTTCTGACCTTACAAAATGATGTGAATGATTTTGATATGCTTTGAGTTGGTGCATACTGGATACTCAATCTTAGCAAATACCATACATTCATTGTAGAATCGTCAAAGATACAAGATACAAAATATTTAAATTCATTTTAAATATGCGAAAAAAAATGATAAAGATACTTATAAAATATTTGTCGCGCCACCACCTTCATTAATGCACGTCACTACTGTAGCTTGTGGCGTAAAGAGTAGGGTTCGCGGTAGGCAACGGCAATTCCGCCAGCGCACAACTCACAGCATAGTGACTCAGTCTGTTTCTAGCATTACGTGTGGATAATTCGAGTATGATTTACACAACGTATTCTGCATCCATAGGCGGCACATATGACAATTGCTCAGGTTTCTTTTTTTTAATTCTAACATTCTATATAATTAAATCTTTTTCCAAAGACATCCTGTATATATAAATGTTTAGCTTTGATTACCTTTATAATTTATTTAACATTTTTTTTTTTTTGAAAAAAAATATATACAATATATGTAATTCTGATTGTAACATCAGACTTTTTAAAACTTTTTCACCCTTTTATAATTCTTAATGTATTTTGGAAAATATCTGAATACGAAACTTTACAGTTTTGCATTCTAAAAATCGACAATAGAAATGCTGAAACTGAAATTATGATCTGAGCTCTAGCGTAAATAACAACCATCCCTATTTCACCTGAGTGGTTTAACCTGTTTTCAATTGGCCGCTTTCTCGTGAGAGTGTATACTGTGTCAGTCATCCCGATAGGCCCTGGGATGTGAAATGGGTGTCCTTGCTTTCCATCATCATGCTTGCTTTCACTGGAGGTGAATAACATTGCCGATTCCCAATTTAAGTTCTAATCTTTTTTATTATTTCCTCTGAGGTGAATGGGTTCTGATCCCGAGACACCGTTTATAAAAAAAAACACTAAACTTTTAATTTCTTTTACAAAATATTTATAGTTGTCCGACTTTTGTATAATATTGCAACTTTTCATTTTGTAATTTCTTTTTTGATAAAATATCTAATTTAGTGAAAAATAATTGTTATTTTTTAAATATTTGTGTATACGATTTTTTTTGGAAGTTGTTTGTACTTTTTATTTTTGTTGTCCCCTTTTAACAACGAATTTGTGTTGTGGGTAATTATTTTTTTAATTGTTGCTATTTTTTTAAATTTCTTTGTATAATATCTAATCTTTTCATTCTTGTAAAAGATTTATAATCTTTTATTTTTTTTTAGAAATTATTCATAATTAAAAAGAAATTTCAACTTTTTCTTCTGCAAAATATTTACGTTTAAGATAACTTGCAAATCTGAATTATCGATATGAATCTATATTATATATAAATATATTAATAATAATATATATATATATATATATATTAATCTAAGAAAATATAATTCGTAGCTTTTAAAATTTTCTGTAGTCTTTTTATGGCCCGAATGAACATAGGTTCCCATTTGGAATTTATTTTTTGGTGAAATATTCAATTTTTAAAATTTATTTTGTATATATGTAATTTTTAAATGTGTTTTGTAAAATATTTGTATTAATGTTTCTGTAAAATAATTTTTATTTTTTGTAATTTTTTTATAAAATGCCTAATTTTTCTCTTTTTAAGATATATTAGTGATGTTCTGATTTGGTATTCGATTTCTTTTACAAGATAGTCATTTCTTCAATTTTCTAGTTTTTTTCTAATCGTTTGCTCCCCTTTGTCTGTCAGTTGGTAACGTAAAACATCGCCTTTACAGCAACTTGGAGCACATCATAATCATTACCATGACTTTATAAGTTTGCAAAAATATCTTGTAATTTTTTCATACCCTTTTGATGATCTGGCAATGAACTTCCCTTGTCCACAATATTATGGCGCGTACCCCCGCTTTAACAAAATTAGAAAAATCCAAAAATCAAAATCTTTTGAAAAAAAACCCTTAACCTCTAAAAAGCCAACATTTTTTGCCAGACCCCAATTAAACTTGTAACAATATTTACAATAAACTATCATTTCGAATGGTTTTCGATGTACTTTCCGAAATCCCACCAGCACTCACTCAAAAACCTCCTGCATAATTTCATCCTCCAAATTAGATTTCTTCTTTTCGGGCGTCCTAGTCTGACTACCGTGCGCTATTTCTTTGTCCGGCATAAACGCGGCCGGCGTGATCCCGTACTTCTGTTCTATTAACTCCAAAGCTTGCAACTGCAACTCAACATTCTTCTGAGTCATCATCCGTTTGAACATTTCGTAATCATTCGCGGCCCAAATTTGCTCAAAAATGTTCTAGAGGACGAATTCATTACGATAACTGCGGAGATTTGGATGTCTAATAAAATACCTGACCGAAACGTAATGTAATTCCACCCTGTGTGCCTTTGGCGCAAGCATCTTCGAATTGTTGCGGCGTAATTCCGATATCGTCCATAAAATTTCCCAGCATGAAGTCGACCTGCGTGTTTCAACAAATTCACGATGAAATTGAAGTTTTGCGGCTGCTTAAGAAGAGTACTTACGAGATTTTTAAAATCGTTAAAGACCTTTTGGTACTCCGGATTTTCTAGGACGTTTGGTTCGAATACTGGAAGAAATTATGGTATGATGTGATAAAAAGTTTTATTACCTGTATAAGAGAAAATACTTAGAGAATTCTCCTCTATGAAACTCTCCAATGGGGCATTCCAAATGGGACCATTTAAGAAACAAACTAACGAGTCAAACACCCAAGCACTTTCTTCGTCTTCCATTCTAACCGATAAGTAATCGAATAGAATGAAGCGTTTAAAAGCAACTGCACACTTAAATTTTCCTTAGTTTACTGCAGGTCATGTATGTATTTCAAAACATTCCGTACCCATGGTAACAGATCTATAATGATTCGAATTTACCGCAGTACGTTAGCCTAGAGCTTATCAAACTATTTTTTTGTTGGTCTAACGTGAAATGTTTAATATTGCACACGCAATAATATAAAATTTAAATAAGTCTTAATAATAACACCACAATATAATTCAATGTTTATTTAAATAATAGAGTACAATAGCGGTTTAGAAACGCTATAATAACACTCTTTTCCTTCTTATTTACAATTTTCCATTATAAAAACAAAGCAAGTCTCGAAGGTGAAATGCCATCTTATGTAAATATTCGAAATCATCGACTAATAATAGTAAAATTATACTTACAATTAGTACAGTGCGTATTTGTCGGAGCAACATTGCAAAGCAAACTTTATTGCATCGAACGTACGTGTTTTAAAATGTAATTTATATAATGTCGATTATTGGCCATATGAGGGCGACCTGAAATGTTTCCGGAATCGGCAAGAGATGGCGCACGAAGGTTGAAGTGGACTCATTGGTTGGCAAGGGCAACCTTTTTTTATGGCAACTGTCAAAATTTCAGACGTCTACTATCAATAGTTGTTGTTTAAGAGTATGTTTGCGGTGATGAGGATTATTCTGAAAATTACTGTATTGGGTCATAAAATATTATAGGTTTTAATAATTCTCTAATCGATATTCTTTGAAGTTACAATTAATAAACAATAAACTTCATAAAGGACCTAATACAAATTTTATTTATATATATAATCAATTATATTATTTTTTAGTATAGTTTACATTTTACTGGGTGTCCGAACTAATATGGACGGTAGTGTACATCGGTGGAGTCCAAGTACAAAGGGTATTTATGGGAATATTCTCATTTTCAGTGAATTAGAATTAACGTAGTAAAATAATAACAAGTCAATAGAAGCAACTTACATGTTTTTATAATATAAGTTCTTCTGTTTTAGTATTATGATTTCTAAACAAATATACATAAATGATTTCCCTCTCATTAAAATGGATTAATTTCTTTTTAATTAAATCTGAATATACATTTTTTAAAGTCATCTCAAATTTATGAGTGATAGTGTATTTTTCATATCTTTTAGTTTTGTACAGTTTATTAATCGAACGCGTGTTAGTTTATAAAATGCATTTTAAATTTCTCAGGAAAGAGTTTCTATTTATATTCTCCAAAAACTTTTATAGATCGACTTGTTGCTCATGTTAACTAATTTTACCTATTTAATAAACAAATCCTTGATAGACAAACCAGTTTTTCATTGCCTTTTATGGCATACGTTAAACATAATTAATACTGTGCCAATCCCCATTCTCAAAAGTACGAAAATTATATTCTAAAATTCCTCTACTCATTTTAAAATTATATAATTTTTCACGTAATTGTAAAAGAAAGCTTAATTCACAAAATTTTAGGAACGATATCGACTTCCACGCCCACTACGTCATCGATTTTCTTGAAGTTGTGCGCGGTTACGCTGGATCCTCTTAATAGGGCAAGGTCAAACTCTGTTTTAGTACGAGCGCCACTTACTGGGAGCAGCAGTATCGCACCAAACTTCACTCTTCCTCTTGTCTCTCTTTCTCGTTCACTTATAATTGTCGGCCATTTTTTTAATTATAACGTGAAAACAATATAAAAGGCAGTAGATTCCAGTTGGAGTACACTTTTCTCGTGTGCTTTTGAACTGTGAAATTTATATTATATTGATTCATATAAGTATGGTGCGCGTGTGTTATGTATTGTAAGAGTACTTGAAAAGCAACGATGCTTCATAGATTAGCCCGTACAAGGACGAAAAGGTAACTAATCTATTACTTTTACATTATAAATATCATGGAAAAAAAGACATTACATAATTATGATAAACTACACATTAGTTTACACTGCAATTCTGTAGTTCAATATCATAACTGTTATTTGTTCCAAGGTGAATTATAAGACCTTTGAATTACACTAAACCATATATCCAGTTGTAGTTAATAAGAAAGAAATTAAAAGGGCTTGGTACTACACAAAATGTAATATGTTGTAGGTGTACAACATATGAATAACTGCAATTAGGAAAACCGAACTACATAGCATGGCTCCAGTACAGGTTTATAAGTACCGGCTATGTCACAACCATCCCAGTCATTACACAAGGTTACTTCTAGAGTATGTGGGCCACAGAACTCTTGTCGCATGAAGTATTCCTATCATTGATTTACCCGGTAAGATTAGTATATATATTTTTCAATAAAAAATAGTGAGAACAAATGACTAGATTATATATAAAGTGCATATATTTTATTTATTTATTATATTTTACGTCCATATGTAGATGTATTACACTGATTAAAGTTAATCAGCGTTAATCAACTTTAGTCAATGTAAGACATCTACAAATAGAGGTAAAATATAATAAATAAATAAAATAAAATATATGCACTTTGCATATAATCCGGTCTCTGACCAAACACTCATTCATTCCTGCAATTGAAGAACCAATGGAAATATTTTACTTGTTGGAAGTACAATCCATGGGATTTATTTATACAAATGAAAATTGAGAAGAGATCCATCGTATATTAATCTGCAATCATTTCAGATAAATTGAAGCAGCAGCACACTATTGTCGATCCGTTCTCCTCAGATATGAATATAAACTTTTTAAGGAAAATAATTCTTGTAATTAATAACAGAAGAAACAACGGCAGGTACTTCAGGAATTCTAAATCCGCAGTCCCTTGTAGAATTATGTCAGCCAGGTAATAACTCTAATTACCTTGATTCTAGACAATACACATAATTGTATACTTTATTTACTCACAGCAACGCCATTTACGTCAAATGCAAGAATTACCACGGAACATGATCTACTGAAAATTATTGGATATTTTTGTTATTAGCTTTGATTTTTATTAGTAATGTACATAATTTTTAATTTGTTGTTATTTTTATTTGATCTTTATTTATATATTTCCATTTGATATATTTACAATTTCTTTTAGTTTTACTATTCATTTAACTTTTATTTTTGTTACTTGGCTCCTTTATATATTTCAAATTGTTGCTGTTTGGTTTATGCCTTTATGTAAACCAAATTGTAAATATAGTTTGTAATAAAATTATTTTTACACATGTTTTGGTTTTTTTGATATTGTAAATGTCGCAACTTAGCTATTAGAATTGTGATATTTATTTTGTATTCATTGAAATATGCTTGTAATCAATGGAGTGTATGGTTATATTTTGTAAATGTCTTGTTTGATATATACCTTTTTGATTGCAAGCTTATTTCAAAGAATACAAAACCTGGATATTTAATTAATATATTATTTACGATTTTCAAACTCCCGGCCATAACGTTTAGTTCGGGAGCCACTTCCCGAGAGCGCTGAAACTTATCTCCAAACGGTAATACAGGAGTTTCGCCCGAGTGGTTTGCGATTGTACATTCGACACAAACGTCAAGTTGTAAGGTTCGAGAATTTTAGGTGTGTTGAGAGAAACATCAATAATATTTTCAATTAACAACCTGGATTGAATCGTACCGGAATAGTTATCAATAAAGAACTGCCCCAAACAGCAAAATATGCGAAATTATATCTTATAACTAAAAACGATTAATCGATTTGACATTATGTAAATGACAGGTTATGTTAAAGTACCGGTTTGTTTACATAAGTGGCGGTATTTTTGAAATTGATCCGTCTTTTATCGGATAAAGAATGGAGGAAGAACCGGTACATACGTTCGTCTTCGATAAGGAATTCCACGAAATCGTCAATAACAAGGAGATCTTAAAGCGTACTACCGAGAAGTTCCTTAATAATTTAATCGATGACATTACTATGGGCATTATATTCGATGCACATCGAAAGTTTAAAACGAAGGCTTTCAACTTGGACAGGGATAATTCGCCCACAGAAGTAGAAGACACCCCGCCGAATGTTGACATATTTGGACAGCACAATATGAAGAAAACTCAGGAGTGCGTTTGCCCTAATTGCGATAGGGCTGTCGCTGCTCCACGGTATGTTTTATATTGTATTTTACCCTATTTGGTAAGTCACTAATCATAATAATTAGTACTCGATGTGTATGAGTCTAAAATCTCCACATATGATACTCATCTATTATTAGCTGCTTTTCATGCAATTGAAAATACTTACTCTATTGTCTGTATTTTTTTCGAAAAGTTTCTTACATCTTTAATCTACAATCATTAAGCCCATGATTGCAATATAGAAGCTAAAACTGATTTAAGAAAATATCAAAAGAAAATGCGAAAGAGAGTTTATCGAAAGTTAACAGAATGTGCGTATCTTAATGATGTAGTTTTTTCATTATGTTTAGTTATTAGAAAATTGGGTATTTAGTTGTTTGACTATAATTTTTAACCATCTTTTGGAAAAGCATATAGTACTTGTAACTTCTTAAATATTGCTTACAGAAAAAGATAATAGGGTTACTTACCTGCAACTGGATAGTTGCTTTGTATCTATGACAACTAAGTTTATTTCACCACACACCATTTTGTTTATATTTTAAAAAATGCTTTTCTATAGACTATGTCACCCAAATTTCAAAGTATTAGATGTTGTGCAGTATAGCCTTACATAAATTCGCGTGTAACTATCTTCTTTTGAAACTAAATTATTTGGCGCCCTTTGTATCTGGGGCTTGTTTATCGTTTCTGTCATCTGTCAAATTTTAGATTATAAATAACATACAAATACATTTATTTTTCTCGCAGAAATATGCAGAATTATGTCTCAGATAATTTGATGCATTTTCGGTATTTGTTTCTCATATATTTTATTTATACGTAATTTACACAAAATCATATCAAACTTATGCAAAAATATTTTCCTAATAAAATCTGCCAAAATTGTACAATGATCAAACGAAGTACTCACCTATTATTTGATATAACCCTTGCATTAGAAATCTGACAACTTGTGATGATGATCTATTATAAGAGCAATACTTCCCAGTTTAGATGACAGTTTAATAATAATAACAATAGAGTTTACTTTCTCTTACACCAAATTATTACAAAATGTAGAGCTTATAAACTAAAAAAAAAGAACATAATTACAGAGGAAATCAAACGGCTGAATTCAAAATACAGCGAAACTGTTTTGGTCTTCCATTCGGCCTTATGACAGCGAAAATAAAATTAAAAGAGAGAACAGAAGTTTCAGCTTGTTAAATTTGGCGTACTAATGTTTTGTAGTATAGGTGGCGTTGTACAGAATGTACTTTATATATTCTACATACCTTTCAAAGAGTATGTTTACCAAAATAAATAACTTAAGCAATATCCCATTACATAAACATGGTACTGAAAAAAAATCTAAATGACTGAATTTTCCTTATTTGAATACTAATTTTTCAGGTATACCAACACTACTCTTCACATCTACAATTGTGTCTACAATTACGTACTTGCTTACTATATACGTAATACAAATTTGCACAAATAACAAAAGCATTTAATAATAATGTAATAGTGTTGTAACTTTTAAGCTAGTACAAGTTCATCGTGGAAAATTATTTTTGTATAATCTACAGATTCAAATTCTCATTTGAATATAGATTTTAACGCATTTTGAATAACCGCCTTTTTTTTGCAAAAATTGAATCCTTTGAAAATTTATTAAAATATGATTACTTTTGAATACGGTTCAAAATCGTGATATTAATACTTTTGAATACGTAGGACGCGATTTCAAAGTCGAAATAGATGGAATTGTGTTTTATTTGTCTGTACTTGATTCAGAAATCTTATGGTACACGTCAAAAATGACATTTCTTCTTCGTAATAGTGCTGTAACTTTTATGCTAGTAAAAGTTCAACATGGAAAGATATTTTTTCTATAATCTACATGTCAAAATCTGCATTTGCGTATAGATTTTACCGAATTTTGAATAACTTCGATTTTTTGCAAAAATATGGTTACTCTTGGATATGGTTCAAAATCGTGATATCAATACCTTTGGATACGTAGGACACGATTTTATAGTCGAAATAGATGAAATTTGTTTTGTTTAGCTATACTTGATTCAGAAACCTTATAGTATATGTCAAGAAAGGCGTTACTTCTTCGTAATAGTGCTGTAACTTTTAAGTTAGTAAAAGTTCAGAGTGGAAAATTATTTTTCTATAATCCACGCGTCAAAATCTTCATTTGCATATAGATTTTAACGAATTTTAAATGACTTCGATTTTAGGCATTTTAGAAAACTTAGGTAACTTCGATTTTCTGCAAAAATCGAAAAGGGTACCCCTTTGAAAATTTATCAAAATATGATTACTCTTGGATATGGTTCAAAATCGTGATATCGATACTTTTGGATGCGTAAGCCGTGATTTTAAAGTAGAAATAAATGAAATTTGTTTTGTTTCTCTGTACTTGATTCAGATACCTTATGACACAAATCAAAAAAGACTTTACTTCTTCATAATAGTGCTGTAACTTTTAAGCTAGTAAAAGTTCAGCGTGGAAAATTACTTTTGTACTCGCTATTACGTTTTCTAATTTATTCGAAGTACGCCGTTTCCGAAACGTACCTAAATGCGAATTTTTTAAAGTATTTGTGTACTGACAAGCACTCACAACGACCAGTCGAGCAATACTGAACAAGCGTGCATTGATACGGGTACTCTAATCTCCGTGCTGCGTGTTTCACCCCTCCACGTTGTTCTCCGCGCGGCACTGAAATTTGCCCCGCTTTGCGGATACTAGTAATTACCAATAAATCCTAATTCAATTAAAAATTTCGCATGAGAAATTTGTGTATATTCGATTTAAAGTTTAAGTAATAAACTATTCTTTTAATATCGGTTAGATTCGCCCCTCACCTAGAGAATTGCATGGGTATGGGAAGGGTTCGATCACGAAACGTTAGAAGAGTCGTAAACAACAATAAGGACCGCGATAATTCGTCGTACACCGGCATAGCGAGTGATGACGAAGACGACGCCGATTGGAACTCTGGAGATAAACGTAGCCGAAAAAAGAAGGAACGAAATGGAGCGAAGAAGGGCAAAGGTACTGTTTTAGAACTAGACTCATCACTAAGCACCTTTTTAATTAGCCAATTCATCTCTTCATAAAGTCTGCAATGGGCTCACTACGCCCAAGAAGAACAGCGAAAACGAATGCATGGAAACGGTCGATATAGAAGGCGAAGAGGACGGGGATCTCGCTAGCTTGAGGGATATCCTGCAGGATCATTCCAATGGATCATCCCCCGTCGACTCGACGACGTCGTCCAATAGTAGCACGACCAAGAAGCGCGAGAAGAATAAGAATAAGAAGAACCAAAAGAGAGACCGTACCTCTCCGAATGTTAATTCAAACGCAGACTGATTTTTGCTTTCGATATTTATACACTTCATCGTTTTAACTCTCTTTTTAACATGTCTTAATAGAATTTTTTTCGAATAGTTTTATATGAGAAGTATTTTAGAGATTTAATTCTGGTTGTGAGTTGTGATATTCATCTTTCTGTACGATATCGACTTAAAATAAAATTTTTATTTAGAAACGTGTTCTTTCCATCACAATACTTGGACCGCTCTAGACAACTTCTAGTGTTTTAATTTCCTCGTGTAAAATTTGTCAATGTAAACAATCTTTGTAAGTCTAGGTCTATGGAAGCTACAGTTGAAAGCACAGTTACATAACATAAGGACAAAACATTAAATTTAGTAATGATTCGGTGGTCCAATGGTAAGAAGCCCTGCGCTTGAATTTGACAACCCGGGTCTCGTGCGTTCGAAACAAACGTCCTTCAAGTATAGTAGCAGGGTTTGGTATGTTCCTAAGTCACTATTCGCTCTTGGGAAAATAAAGGCCATAGAACACTTTCCTACACCTTAAGTCTCCTAAAGTTATGACAAGCTTAAAATAGCTTATAACTCAGTTGGGACGATCACCACAAAAAAGTATTACGTGCAAAAGTTTGGTATTGCGTGTATCTCTGTATATTTCCTAGTGAAGTATGCAAGTCCCTCAAATTTATGTTACAAGCTTTATACGTATTGTTCATGCATATTATACAAATATCTTCTATTTTTAACATCTATACGGATGCATTTTATTTGCAAATATTTTTATATTGATTTATATATTAAATAATATAAACAATCAATCGTTTAAATTTGCTCGTACCATCGTAATTACAAGCTGTACTTGATAAAGGTCGCCATATATTCGTATTTAATGGACAAATGACATCTTTCTATTTGAGCTGTTTTATTAAAGTAGCCCAATATCTACGAATACATATCAACAACGTCGCTAAATCAATGCCTTTCTCTTACAGTAATTGTTAAGCATCTGGTGATGCACTGTATCAGATATAATAGATTTTCTAAGTACCGTTGCACATCGTTATTAACATCATAAGCATTTAAATCTGTTGCAATTTCATTAAAATTAGGTCGGGACTGTAAGCCGGATGTTGAGGAAGTTTCCACCCTAATTCTGCAAATCTCGCCCGGATCAAGTGGGTCGAATGCGGCCTGGCATTATCGTGATGCAGCATCCCAAAGCAACAACAAAACTCTACAGTATGACTCAGCAGTCACGTTCTCATTTCCATTCTGAAAGTGGGCTAGCAGCACTTTCTGAGAATCGCAGAACACGATAAGCATAACCTTACCAGTTGAAGGCGCAATCTTGAATTTCTTTTGTTGACTGTGAAGACGGAAAGAAATTCCTCTAAATATATGTTCAAAAATGATTCCTTGTAATTCCGGGGCTATTACGGACTACGCGAAAACTATGTTCTATTCGGCGTAGAGTAAACAAAATTTCTCAGGTGGTTCCATAAAAAATCTAACGGATTACAATCTGCAGAATGTGGTAGCTAGGCAACTGCTCTACCTATATCAATCCAATGATTCCGAAAATTATTATTTAGGTACTATCTAACAATAAGGCTCAAATCTGGCGGATCACCATCGTGGATGAACCCTAAGTCATAGCGTATCTCCAACTTTAATTTTGCTAATAGATATATCGTTATGAGTGATACCATCTTGGCGAGAAATATTAGAAAATGGCTTAACACTTGTATAACCAAAAACAGGGCAGATCATTTACATAAAGTATGAACGTTAAGGGACCAAGATTAGATCCCTGAGATACTGCTGGAGGATATAAATTCAAACGTTAACGTATAGCACGCGCCCAACTCTCTTAAATCTACTCAATCATTGTTATTAGTTAGAAATAACTTAGAAAGTATTACTAGCGAAGTAAACATAAAGCTGGTGCTGTATAGATTAGAAATATTTCAAGTTTTAACAAAGTATTAATGTTTGTTACTAACGGTGCTAACATTATGGGTTTCTGTAGGCCATTCTCTTAAAAAAGAGTGCGGAAATTTGGTGCATATTGTATATTACACATATCACCATTATCGTCCTAATTCATTCCCACGGTCGGTCTGTGTGGCGTAATTGGTAACCCACTTGTCTGAAAAAGGAGGAGATATGGGTTCGAATCCTACCAGAAACAATCAAATATTTTTCATTAAATTTTAACCTTGTTAGTTACAAGGAATGTGTATGAAATGTAGAAATTCATTAATAAATTCAATAGGCGCGAACAAGCGAATATAGTGACGCTATCAGCGAGAGACATTAAACTTTATTCGACATGTACTCGATGCACGCCCAATGCATTACCGTGCTCTTTTACCATCTCTAGTTGTAATTGTACGAGGGCGACCTGAAATGTTTACGGAATCGGCAAGAGATGCCGCACGAAGGTTGAAGTGGATTCATTGGTTAGCAAGGGCAACCTGCTCACACCAATGCCGTGTTTTTCTTGTCGACTCCGGAAACATTTTAGGTCGCCTTGTACTCAATGCACGCCCAATGAAGTACCGCGCTCTTTTGTCAACTCTAATTGTAATTGTGACTGTTAGTTTTCTCGATTTCATGAATGATAATAAATTTAGGAAGACCTTAAATTGCATCTACAAATAAAACACAGAGATTTTACTTATATTTATTACCTAAATATAACGAATACAATTTTATTTTACAACTTCTCTTTAAAAAAAACCTTGAATATCATAAGGGGAAACAAAAACGTAGAAAAAAGATGTATCGGATAATTATGTTATCTGCATCAAAACAGATGATTTTGTATAAAAAATATGGTAAGGCTGCCATTTTGAAAACATCGTTAATGAGAACTGTACGTCCTGTAAAAAATTATACAAATATTTTACCACTCGTCATCATTATCGCATGCGCCGCGGCGGTTTTTTGAAAAAACTTTTAAGTACCACCCACCGCTGAAATACGTCATTTCTATCTGGCACGCGAGAAATGGAATGTATAACTTTTCGAGGACGCTAACATGATATTATTATTTATTATGTATTATTTATACATTCATCAATATATTCGCCCAAAATGGTTTGCAGTTTTGTGATTGCATCTTTTGTTTTGTGGCTGGTTAGCGTTGAAAACCAAGAGAACTTCCTGATCGGTATTTATTGTTTTACTTTATTGTTTCGGTGGCTTGTATATGCTTGAGCGAACATATTATATATATTACCATGAATTTCTATTAAAATATATGTACATTTTTGGGTGATATTTTTTCTACATTTCTCTTCTGTTTCTCTCTATATAAAAAAATCAATTATTCCAAAATTGGATTTTTTTCATCACTAGCTAGATAACGCAATGCATCTCATCCATTTACAAATTTAGACGTTATAAATTTAATATCGACACTCACAGAAAAAGGATCAAAGAAATCAATAGAATCGATTATACAAGCTGTTCGTTTAGTAAGTTATTGGTCGTATGGAATTAACTCAAATACCAATCTTTAAAATCAAAAAAAAAAAGAAAAATTGCAACTAAAATATTTGGCGATCAGATAGTATTGGAACGGTAAATATTAAGTTTTCCTTTTTAAGTTCGATTGCGGTTAGTGTATTTTGCTAGTGGAATATACAGCATGTTTTTCGAGCCGCTTGGAATCCGGCTTTACCGACCGATTACTACCTCAGCTATAATTTAAGGTTAAAAAAGACTGCAACATATGTTTCTTGAATTTGCAGAAGTAGTTGGCATTGCTAGAACCAGGTTGTTCAAAAATTTAGTGCGAGGTTTAAAAGCTGTGCAATTTATATTTTGTTGAATGTTATGGGTTTCTATTTATGAAACATACATAAGCTCTATTAGAGTAGAGAAGATTCCTGAAGTTCCTCTCTTTCCTGGCAAGGGGCTCTTATTCATATAGAGGCTATGAAGATAACAATATATAATTTTGTTTCTCTTTCTTCTAGGGGAAGAGATTTCTTTGTTGAAATTTATATTTTGTGTGGTACATAATAAGATTGATTGTCCCTGGATCTTAAATAATTGTAATTTTCTTATTCCCAGAATTAGCTCCAGGTCGTCATTTGCCTTCTATTGCGATCGCATTCGGACAAATGTCCTTGTAAGGTCCCCAGTATAGCTGATGTGTACTAATTTCAATACAATCTCTGATTTTTGTAGTAAATCGGTTCGGTTCGCCAGAGCAGATGGGCTGTTAGTAGCATTATGTCTGAGCAAGAGGTGCACACGTCTGTTGAGCAACGTATTATTATTAAATTTTTGGCACAGGAGGGCATAAAATCTGTCGAAATTTTGCGCCGATTAACTATACAGTTCGCTGGAAAAAAAAAACGCTTTCAAGAACCCAGATCTATGACTGGTGCAAAAGAATTTCCGATGGCCGAGAGTTCTTTCAATGGATTTTTGGGAATCTAAAGACATACTGCTCATTGATATTCTCCACGAACGGCGTACAGTTAATGCTGGGTATTACTGCCAGCTGCTCGGTGAAGTGAATCTGGCCTATCAACGAAAAAGACGAGACATGCCTATTCGAAGTGTGATTCGACTCCATGCCAATGCTCGGCCACATACAGCTGCATGCTGACCCAAAATAAGTTGGATAAAATTCATTGAGAAACACTGGAATATCCGCCCCACAGTCCGAATCCGTCACCGTGTGACTACCACATATTCGGGCCACTCAAAGAAGAACTAGGGGGTCATTGACAACGACGTAGGTGTGGAAATGTTTGCTCAATTGGTTACAGACGCGACAGCGTTCATCCTTTGATGACGGAATTGAAAAACTTACCTTGGGGAAAATGTATGAGTAAAAGGAGATTATATAGAAAAATAAGGTGTATTCAATTTTCTTTACTGTACCAATAAATGTTTTAAAACCGGGTAATATTTGATTCGCCCTCGTGTACAAGTTTTCCGAACAGCCACACGTACAGAATCGCCGAAGATTACTCCTAAAATAACTATGCAAAAAGGATATTCTATAAAGTATTAATTTTACGTGTATGAATACGAGCGTCCCGGTTCAATATGCAAACGTATTCTCTTTTGTTACCTTTTATGTATGTAAACTTTAAGTTTTTATTTATATGTGCATACAATATTGTACAATAACTTTCTACTTTTGGCTTAACAAGAAACAATTAAATATTTCGTTTGCTACTGGAATAGCTTCAGCATTTTTTGTTCAAAGACACTGTGTACGAGTACGACTGTCTTACGCTGTCGGCTAACAAATCAATGAACTAATGACAAATCCGATAAACGACAGCCCTTGTCAGGGCTGCCCTGAAGACGACAGTAGATATACTGGCGAAACGTCGAACTATGAAAGTTCCAGAATATCTTTAATTATTATCATGCATTGTCAACAATATCAAGTCAAGAGTCACTTTAAGGAAGTTTGGAATCTGTTTGTTAATTTGTGATCGATATTTACGAAATTAAGTACCTTCCTTATTTATTTGTTCCAGGTTACAGTTAATAACATCTATTATTTTGTTTTCCTGTTATCACTAGTACTTTATTATTATTATAGTTTTTATTATTTAAAAACTTTCATATTTGTGTTGCCATCTATCTTAAGTAAGTTAATCACTAACCATCGATGAAAATGATATAAACATGATGCGGCAATTTAATTTCCTTTTTTGAAATGCGTGCTATTAAGGCTACAGGGATTTTATCGGGGTGGGAGTGGTCTCATTTGACAGGCATGGTTCTAAAGTTTTCTTCCAGTCCCCATTCAGTCGCCACCAGGCGTTCGAATGGGTATTCCGTAATTGCTACTCAGAGTGTATTCCGAGCCCCACTGGCTCCTGCCCCCACTAGATACGTCAACAACCAGAACATGCGCTACTGGACTGACAATTGCATCAAAGGTCTTTACATTCACCTTATAGTCACAGTGTGGTGTGCGATTTCCTCAGATTGTATTGTCGGCCCCTGGTTTTTTGAAGAAAATGAGGTCATGGTGACAGTACCTTCAAACTGGTATATGGAAATGTTGAAGGAATTTTTTTCTCATGACTTGAAGAATTGGATTTGGAGGACATCTGGTTCTAATAAGATGGGACAACGGCTCATACTTCCAGGACATCGATGACTCTTTTGAGGAAACGTGTTTCCCGGAGCACCTCATATCAATAAAGGGAAATTTGGATTGGCCAGCGCACTTCCCTGATTTTTGGCGTCTTGTGACTTTTTGTGGATTTTTTTAAATCTCCTGTTTACGGCAACCACCCAAGGACCCTACAAATCTTGAAAGCCAAGATCGGGGCAGTAATTGCCGACATACCTGCGCAGATGATGGTAAGAGTGATCGGAAACACCAGAAATCGAATGGTTGAGTGTATACCTGGCATGATTTTCAAGACTAACTAAAACAAAACTTTAGCTATGTACCTACATTATTTAAAAAAAAATAATCGATTTCTGATGCATAAAATGGGTGTTATTGCGTTTTGAAAAAAAGGAAATTAACTTGTCGCACCCTGTAGAGCAGTATAGCAAAAATTAAACATGCTGTCACACATCAGATTTGAACCAAGTGCAAATATTAGAATTAACACTACTACCAACCTTCTCACAGTTACCCTAAACATAAATTACATTACTCCATCAATCTTCATGATCGCCAAAAAATAAAATTAAAAAAAAAGTAATCTATAGTATGAAATTAATACGAACAGATTGTTGTAAGAACATAGGTTAGTGAAAACAAGGAAACAACAAAAAGAGACTCGAAATACTTTATTAGCTAAATTTAGTGTAATCCTGTAGAAAAATTAATATAATAAGGTCAAGTATCTCAAGATGTAGAACGAAACTTCCATATATCTCCTTTTTAAGTAGTAAAATTTTATTTAATTTCATTTAAATAATCAAAATGTACAATTTATTCCTAAATCCATTTCCCATTCTACGCAATAAACAAAAATAATTAAGTAGCGTCTAAGCAAGACCAATAACAAATTAAATAAGCATCTTGTAAGTAACCGAACAAAATCAAAATCCATAATTTTTCCAGAACGAATCACAAAAATTAGTAATAACAGGGAGAAGGAAAATATATAACAAAAAAAAGATACGATTGAGAATAAAATTGCTTTTTTGTAGTCTATTTTTTGTTGCTCGACTTCGTACTGTTAAACATTCCCTCATTCGCTCTTACATGGGGACCAATAAAAATAAAAAAGTAAAAGCAGTACTCAATCATCGGAAGGGAAAGCTCAAACAGGATACATAAGGGAAAAGGAATCATCTTGTGTACGAACTACTCCGAGAAGTAGATTTGACAGTACGAAGTGTTTAACACATCCTCTAATAATCACTTCATCGACACTACACTCATTTTTTTTTGTTTAATTTATAAGATATATTCGATACTATAAACTATCGACTACCTAAACATACTTAACTTAGAAATTCACAATTTTAAGTTCATAAGAACTTCTCTTTCTCTTCGCATTTAACATTTCTTCTCTCTCATATTGTGGTAATTTTAATTTACGGGATCTCATTGGTAAAAACGGTTTCTTTCGTATAGATTTCTCCCTTACGTCCAAATTTAATGTACAATCAACTAAAACGCGTGTTGTTTTAGATACTGTATTGAACCTCCCCCTTATATTTTTAACTAAAATTTTAATTACATCATGTTCAAATTAAAACTATCGAAAGATAAAAAATATGGGGAGAATCAAGAAAGCTTCTAAGTAAATTATTTATTTCCACGTAAAGTACAAGGATGGATCAAATTTGATGTTAATTGCGAAATAACTTAACCGAAACAATCTAATAAATATCCATGTGTTAAAAGGGATTATCAGAATGCCACACGAGCTATGGAAAGCAATGATTATTATTATACAAATACGTTTTCACCTTTGGATTAATACCACCGGAGTTGAAGGACTGCAACGGAACAAGCCATCTGATTTGAGTATCTTAAATAACACTATTTTCTTTTATTAAGGTCAACGATGTCCATTTTAATGATTTCCATGTTTATTTTGCTTGTATATAAAGAAAAAGCCATGCTTAATTAATATTCTTACTAAATCTTACGAACCTGGTAATCACAAGTGAAGGAGCATTGAAAATACTTTTACTTCATTCCAAAATGATTTCCTGATATTAAATTTTAACAATGTGCATGCAATAACTAAAGTCGATTGTTCTTAAAAAATCAAAATTTCCCAATTACGTTATTTTAAAACTATAAAACTCTCCTAACAAACTAGTTTCATCCCCTCCATTTTTTGTTAATTAATACGGGTTAAATATTCTTAATTTGCTGGAAAAAAATAAAAAATAAAAGTTATGAATACTTCTTTAAATACAGAAGAACCCAACTGGAACCAGTTATGGTATTCTTAAAGCAAAATCATCACCAAATGAAGGCAGTTCGAAACTCAAAGAGTTGATGTGTATCTTTTTGCAGGAAATACCAACTACCCAGGGGTGCCAATTCAAATTTCTCACGTTACCAACCTCAAATAATCGATGTTCATTATTTTATATGTGTATTATTATTATTCCCAAATTTTACAAAAAAGACGATAAATTGCATTTTGCATTACAGATAACCTATATCGCTATGTTTTCCATAGCAAAAGATATCGAAGTGTTAAAAATTTCGAGATACACTTATGCGCAGAATAATAGCAATCCCAGTAACACAAAGTCATATTTTAACTTAATCCCCTATATAAAGAGCCAGATCGTGCGACATCTATTAAATGAATTTGTTTGGCCACAAAGTATGTAGATCACGACGTTATTAGGAATTTCCCCATATTTTCTAGAATTGCGAGGCAGAAATAATAGCAGTTGAGTGTTAAAAGTAGAAAACAAGTGTGTGAAGTATTTTAGATACTTAAAAATAGGACTAGCAAAACACTGCAACGAAGAAAAACGGAACCTTATAAGAAAACTACTTTCCCAGGGTAAAAAGAAGAAGAAAAATTGGACCGCGTGAATCAAGACAGAAACACAGAATGATAGAGTGCGATTCTTTTATTACATCTTTCAAGATAAAGCAGGATCTATAGTTGGACGGTTTATTGAAGCTCATTTGTTTGGTAGAAACCCACGCAATGCACCATTACTACAAGCAGAACATGTGAAATTTTTCCACATGTCGTCCAAAATGTTCCTCAACTCCAAGCCTTTTATTGGAGTTTGCTGAGGAATATCTTGCTTGGCCACTTACTAAGTAGCGCAACGTTCTGTGGATAGACGAGTTCAAAATCGTGTTAATTGGTTCTGGAGAATATGTCGACAAATTATAAGACTGGAGAATACAGTATATGATTCGCGCTATATTCTGAAGGCAGTAGAGTATGGGAGTGCAAAAGTTATAGTCTGGGGCTGCTTCTCTTACTATGGTACTGGTTCCATATATCGCATAGAAACAAAAATGGATTCACCAGTTTACGTAAATCTCTTAGAGATTATGATGTTACCATGGGCTGAAAATATACTGCTTCGATGATAACGACAAACATACTGGTAGATTAGCGAAATAGTGGCTTATTTCTTTCCAATGAGAATCGGGTCATGGATTGGCCAGCTAAATCTGATCTGTATCCTGTTGAAAACCTTTGGGTCGATGTTAAGCAAGCTGTTTTCAAAGGAAAATCATCGAATGAGAACTTTGGCATACAGTGGAATTTATGTGATCTAACATTCACATTGGACGTTCTCAGAATTAATGGATAATATGCTATAGCTGTTATAGCTAATAGAGGTTATACAACTAAATGTTGAATAAGTCATATTATTTGAGCCACATTTCATAAAACATTTTTAAATGAGTAACGTGTTTTTGTATCCCTGCTGTTTTTTTGCACACTATTTATGAAATAAACATGACTTTCACAAAATTATCTGCATTACTAATTTAAAACGAGAATTCAGAGTTTTTCAGAAAGAAAACTATGTGATTGCTATTATTTCGCACGTAAGTTTATATAATCCAAAAACAATTGAACATGATTTAATCCGTTGTAATTCATTCTTTATTAGTGAATTTCAAGCACACAGAATGGGGAAAGTCGAGTGTTCAAGGTTGGCGCACGAAATTCGATGGTTTAGTGATTTTTTTGTTTAGGAGTTTCATATCTAATAAGTGTTAAAAAATCACTATACCATCATCTTATTCTCACGTTTAATTTGGTTTTACTTTGTCTATTATTCGAATAAAGCTGTTTACGAATTTAAAAGTTCACAGAAACCTTAATAAGCATTTTTCTAAATTTCATGGACAATGTAGGTTGATAATATTGCTAGTAAAGATCATATATGCCTGTATTGCTCTAATAAATTAGTGAATATGATCTTTATTGTCGAAGCTACTAACTTAAATAGTCTACGAAATTAAAGAAAAGACGACTGCCCAGGTGCGCCAACTTAAATTTCGTCCTGCTAACTTCAAACACTTGACCTTAACGAGTCTCTATTAAAATCCTGGCTATTATATTAGAGAAAGAAGAGGGCGAGGTCCGTGTCTGTCTTATAATTTAACGTTATTTATCGTATAGTTATCCATTTAATTATAGTGCCAACGAAATGAAACTTAACTAAATTAAGAAATAATGAAGATGCATATGCCTAATTTTGTTAGATCAAAACAAATTATAGCAATTAAAATAACCATGGCAAATTTTAATTTCTAAATTTTGTGTTACCGTGTAAACGATCGCAACAAGACAGTAAATGCCCCGCCTATTTTGATTAACATCTTCGTAGTGTCATGCGCTGGATTCCAGTAGTATTTCAAGTGTATAGCCTCCGGATTAGAGACAGATTGTATCATTAGATGTCTCAAAGTTGTATAACTTGAAAGCTATTGAAAATAATAAATATATAATATAATTATTGGATTCGAGGAAAGAACTGTATTTAGATATCAAATTTGAAAGATTCCGAAAAAATACTAACACTGCGGTGGTATTATAAACTTTTTTTATGGGAAGAATATCATCGGAAGCAACTATTTAATAAAAATTCTCGATAATCCCTAAGCACCCTGCTCAAATTTGCTCCATCCTTATACGTACCCCCACTAAATAAAACAAACTATATAACGATACAATCTCCCATACACATCTTCAGAATAAAATCTTATAAAATATCTCATTTGCTGTGCACGCTTTATTTTTATTTTCTTTTTTCTCTTTTTTTTGCAAGTATTATCTTTATAGGATAAGGGAGGAAGTAAAAATTTGTGCACGTCTTGGTCTTAATTCCGTATCATGGCGAATATTCGATAAATGTTAAGCATTTCCCAATTTTCTATCGACAAAGTTAGAATCGAGGTTTCAACTTCCTTTTCAAAAATTAATGGACGTTCATTAGTATCGGAGATGCTTAAGATTGATCGATGAGAAACAATGTTCGAAGATGACACTGGCCAATCCTAACGTACGCAGAAAAATAATCGAAAGATCAGTCATCGGGGGAGGAAAGGAGCTGGAGATAAAGTATCATACTATGTACATCCTCGATTGCTTTTCTGTCTACGATAGGAAAAAATAATCTCGGTCATTCCAAATTTACTCTTATTTTTCTTCCGTTTAGTCGGGTTATCTTTTACAGCTCTAACTTGATTCATAGTAAGAAGCTGTTCGAAAACCAATCTGATTTATATGTTATGAATTTTCTTTTATGTATATCGAGAGTCTCATCTCAGAACGTTATTACTAATATGTATAATATATATATATATGTATATATTTTTTTTCATTGTAACAAACTGTACTTAACTTTTAGTAGTAATAGTAGTTGTAGCACTAAACTCTGTGTTTGTTCATGTTCTGTTTGTTTGTTTTCTTTTTTTGTTTTCGGTTTGTTTTGTTTAATTGACCATTCAGACCGCACACTGCACTATGAGATCACTCCAGTTCCCGCGACACTTGAGTCTTTGAGGAACTTACCTGTGTCGCTGGATAAATCGCATACTATGAGAGTCGAGGCCGCTTCGATGCCTCTCCAGCCGTCTCCTCTTCGTCCTCGTCCGAATCGCCCTCGTAATCAACAAGACCCTGTTCGGAAAACAAGAAAAGAAAATCAAATTATAGTTCTTAATTAATTCATGATTCATGTTTCAAAATTAACAGCCCTGCACCTGACGAGGCTAACAGGTGCAGTGAGAGCAATAAACATTGCTTCATTAAATGGTCATACTCCAAATAACACTTTTATCATTCGTAAATTGGTGAGCTCGCTTACATTAGGACATACAAAGTTCACTGAGTGTTGTACATGATCATTATGTCACTACGTTGACCAATCTTGGCGAATGAAAATTGTAGGTGCTGGAGTAAGGCTATGCTTACAAATATAGATGTGCTTGCTTATTTATCATTTATTTTAGATTGTATTCTTGGTATAGTCAAGGCAGTCTAAGTTCACATGCACGTCATTAACGCGACGTCATACATATAATCAAACGACGTCATAAATATGCAATGCGACCACACAGATAAATTAAAAGTATTTTATATTAGTACACAATTATAACATAATACTCAATAATTAAAGGAAATTTCAATGGATAACGCAACACACTGTTTTTTAATACAAACGCTTATCAAAGTTAAAAACGTAAAAGAAATAGATATTTACTTAATTATTATATTTTCCATATCGCAGCACTTTTACGTTGCTGTTATTGGCTATATTTGATGAAATACAATGTTGTCGGTTGTCCTTGGTAAACATCAAACGCTTTCCATGTTTCTACCTTTCCGTTAGTTTGTTTAATTTTCGTCGAATTATTTCATTGCTTTGCCTATCCAAAAGTTCTTTTTAGAACTAGTCGACATATATTTACGAAAATTCCACGTGTGTCAACAGGCGAAAGAAATAATCAGTTCGCTAATTATATATTTTGAGCGAGAACGCAACAACAACAGTCCCTTGTTATTGTTGATTGCTGTCAGAGAGGTAGATTATTCTATTCTATTTCTACATACACGATAATAACGGCATAAAATTGTTGCATTTTAGCGCGTCGTTGCTGCTACAAATGTGAGTATTTGGGCTGTCAGCAAGATATCAAGCTCGGCAAAGTCACTGCAAGCATTACCTTCCTGCAGTAAGAGCAGAGACAAATTAAAACCAATTGTGGATATTGATAAAGCAGGCGAAGCTGCTGTCCGCAATGTAATTCACCAAATGTACCACAATCGTATATTAAAATGCATTCTACGTAATCAGATATGCTAATGCCCATGTATTTTAGGAGAACACATTCATCTCTTTTATGTAAATTGAAAGAAAGAGATTTGTTTAGTGGAGGCGTTTCTTCATTAGGAAAACTTTTAAAAAGACATTGGGTTTACGTGGAAAAAAGAGGATCCTCGACGACGATTAATGGAACATCACATTGCATTACTTCGTGTTGAGTTTTTACAACGATACGTAAAGAACATGGGAAGCAAAAGCCCACAGGATCATGTAGATAGAACACAGATATTTGAAAAAGGCAGCAATAATTATTCTTGGCAGGACAGTAATCGGCAAAATGTAAAAAAGTTAAAGACTGAAGGCAAGAGGTTTGTTTTATTACAAATATAATTTTTCTTTCTCACCAAGCTTGTTTATAGGTACAAAGTTTTACATGCATTCAATAGTGATGGTTTTATACCAGGCACTTCACTTATATTTTGTTCAAAAACAAGAGGGCATGATTACCACGGAGAAATGAACAAAGAAAATTTTAGAAAATGGTTTACGATGCAGTTGTTACCAAATATAAAACCTAATTCTATGATCATTGTGGATAACGCTAGTTATGACTCTGAATTAAAAAACAAGGCACCAGATGCTAGTTGAAGAAAAGGCAATATTCAGGAATGGCTGGTAATAACATTACATATGATCTTAGCATGTTAAAACATCAGTTATTACATCTAGATGCATTGTGAGTATTCGTTAAAATAAGTTGAAGCAAGTAATAGTGTATATGTTTTAGACATAAACTACCTAAGGAATATGAAAGACAAACTAGCACGAGCACATGGCCACACAATGCTAAGATTACCTCCGTACCACTATATATTCAACCCTATTGAAAACATATGGTGAATTGCAAAAACATATTACAATCGTCACGTAGGAAGAAATGGCTATGGTATTAACAATTGCATGAAGATGTGGGACGAAGCATTAGCAACGATTACGCAACTTGGTCGAACAACATCCACCATACAGAAGCAGAAATCATACGATGGTGGGAAAGAGAAGTTGGATTAGATCGTGACGAAATTTCTCCCCTAACTATTAATTTAAACGATGAGTGATATTGAAGAAAATTAACTGATTCACTAATTTGTAAATAAATAATACATTAATCTTGTTTTAACGTGATTGTTTTCGTATTTTATGTAATTTCATTTTTTACAGCTTCGAAGCAAATATTTTAATAAAGTAATTCTGATTCATTACCTGTTTTTTCTATTTAATTCGTAAATAATTTGAAATACTACTAATAAAACATTTTTTTTTCCTTCAGGCAAGATATATTTACTTTCGAAGCTTGAACACTTTTACGTATTGTTAGATGCCTCTTACTAAATTTTGAAGTGCCGATTATTAAAATTCTGTATTTGATATACATAATAAATAAAGTAATAGAAGTTAGGTTACATTAGTATGTTAGGTTAGGTTTGATAGCGAGTTTATTTCTGTGTATCCGGCAACATCGTGAAACCTGACGTCACGATTTTTGATGACGTGCATGTGAACTTAGACTGCGGGACTATAGCATTGTTTAAACGATTGTGTTTTATTGCATTTATTGAAAACAAGTAAGGAAGTGGTAATATGTATTTCTTCAATGGAAGTGAATATAAGTACCAGGGCGGATCCTCATGCCTCACCCCTCACCTACTTCTAATTGATCGTTTGGTTAGTTTTTGACACTTAGTTAACTGATATTTGTAGATCATATCTATATAATGTTAAGTTTTTATCTCAAAGTGATGTGCTGAGGCTAATTCTAAAATTCGTAAAAATGCCACAAGGGCCTTTTGGGCTTGCAGAGGAATGTTTGGCAGAACGTGAAGCCTAAAACCAGCAATGGTTCACTGGCTGTACACGAGAGTTATAGTACCTATTATAACTTATTTGTCGCTAGTCTGGTGACACAAAGCCAATCAAGGCTGCGCGGTCAAGATCCTTGCCAAAGTTCAAAGGAGTGCTTGCTTGGGCATTACGGGGGCCATGGCCTCGACGCCAATGGCTGTGATGGAAACTATCCTTGGGCTTCAGCCACTGCAGCTAATGCTGAGGTCAGAAGCAATCCTAGGAGACTACAGAGTCAAATGTAGTGGGTTCAAGGTATTCTCTGGCAAGTTCGGAGACCACACCAGCATCTTCAGCTACATCGAACAGACAACATCGATGTCAATGAGAACCGACTAAATTCGGCCCGTGTATAGCTTTGCTGGAGGATACAATGTAATAATTCCCAGCAACGAGGCAATAAAGGCATGTGCATGCAAATCGAGACGGGGCATCTCCCGCTGGTTAGCAGACGCCTCGAAAACGTCGAAAGGCACAGGTATTGGAATTTGGAAAGAGGGGGAACCGGAGGGCGACGCCATCAGTCTAGGGGTCTCCCCCTCCATCTTTCAAGCAGAGGTAATTGTCATCCAGACATGTGCGGCGAACCCTATGGACTACGCACATGACTTGGAAGTGATAGAAATCGTAATAGACAGACAAGGCGCTCTTAGGGGCCTTCAAGCTGTCAGGTTTGACTCCGAAATGGTATTGGGGTGCCATAGGACGCTGCAACAACTCGCGGAACATTGCAGCGTTACGCTGAGATGGGTGCCAAGCTACGCGGGGATCAAAGGGAACGAAGCAGTTGATTTCTTAGCAAAAGATGCCAGTGGACAACCATTCTCAGGTCCTGAATCGACGTGTGGGAGTACCTATGGCAGTATTAAAACCTATGTTAAGCCCGAGCTTGCCGCCAATCACCGGTGCTACTGGAACGGTGTCGACGGTTTGAGACACTGCAAATCTCTCTGGATTTATCCAGGCGAGGAAAGACTGCGTAAGACAATCCTTATGAGCAGGACAAAACTGAGAGCACTCACAGCGATCTTAATTGGACACTGTGTACTGACCACACATGCATCGCGTGGGTCTAGTAGACTTCCTTTCATGTAGAAAGTGTGGGAGAGCAGAGGACTGCTTGTTGACTGCCCGGCAGTCTGCAGGGAAAAACAGGTTTACCTTAGGGATGGTCAGCTTGACAAACCCACGTTAGTAAAATTACCGCTCTAGCAGATTATGGACTTTGTTGTTGAGGTACAACCAGGTCGAGTGAACACATGGGTGCACAATAGGCGAGGTAGCGACGTCAGAATATTTTTCATTTCCATAACAATCTTCGCTAGTTTCTGCATCTTCCTTGATGCCACGTTAAGAAAATATTTTTTTCTGTGCGACCTTTGATACAAGGCGCAGCAAATATCACAAATAATGATGTTTCTTAACAGTCAAAGACACTTTACATGTCCCAAAACAGGATCTAGTTTTAAATGACGTACTATAAAATTTTGAAAGTCTATCTGTGAAGATTTATTTGTGGGATTTTTGAAACACTGGTTGCGATGTTTTCACAAGTTTTTTTTTCCGGTATAAAATCTCAGATATTTAACACATGGCAAGTGCTGTGGATCTCTATGCTTCCTCAGAGGCTTGCCATTTTCAGGCTTATCCAAGTAATCACCTTTTTTTTTCTTAATCTTAAATGTAATGAAAATCATTTACAATATCTTGAATCGAAATCGATTATTTATGTACCTGAGGAAGATTTAAAATAAAATTGGAAATATCACTCCAATATATGGCTTACCACTATTATTATCAAAACCGCGTATTACAGTTATTCTGCAGACATATGCTAACTGTAGATTATTTTAATTAGCGTAGAATTAAATGTATTACTAGAAGTCGATGCTCAATGTACATCTTCCATGTTCGAAAAGATTGCATTACAGAGGACGCCTTATGCTCATTGAAACCTGTACACAACAGTGTATACACACAGGGACATGAATATGAGGCACCCTTCAGATGTTTTAATATAGCGGTATTAACAGACAAATAGTCTTTAACTGCCGCTTCTTAGAAATACCCGTAGTATAAATAGAAGGGTTGGCGGGAGAAATAGCGTTGTTAATCCATTTATTGCTGTATTTGCGGAACTAATTGTATTTTACACTTAGTTCGGTAAAGTGACCGGTGAACATCAGTATTTTTATTTTATATTATATGTGCGTTTGTTATTCACAAATAAAAATATTTACTCGTGATTAGTTTATGTGTTTGTAACTGAAAATGCCGAAATCTAAAGAACTTTCTAAGTTTCAATGTGCACAAATTATTACACTACATGTCGAGGGATTATCCCAAGTGATGATTAGTAAAAAAGTAAAATGTTTACTGTGCGCCGTACAAACAACTCTAAGTGTTACCAAGAAACAGTGGATACTAAATCAAGACCGGGAGGAGGTCCAAAATGTAAAACGACAGAAAGGGAGGACCGGTGGTTACAGCGACACTCTACAAAATCGACGTCAAACGGCAACAGATTTGGCTGGAGCGTTAAATCGAAAACTCAACGTTAATTTATCGCCCAAAACAGTAAGTAGACGTCTAGTCGGTCTATCATCGAGAAAAGCTGGAAAGAAACCGTGGCTGTCGGACGTAAATAAAAATAAACGATTAGCATAGGTTCATTAACACAAATCATGGACAGAGAAGCGCTGGGCGAATGTGATTTGGACAGGAGTGTTATATAGAGGTAAATATAATTAACCAAATATTGAATTTCTATTTTTTAGTAATAAATATTTGCTCTTATAATATTTGTTTCATTTGTTCATTGTTTATCTTAAAGATAATTGAAAAAAATTGGGGGTACCTAATAATTGTATCCCTGTCTATATCTGCTGTTTCGAACTCTCTTATTATTTTGTCTAAAAATTAATCCAAATAACGGACCCCACATAATCGACACAGTAAAATTTATATACGGACACCAAATGCTCCATACAATAAAGACTGTATATTTACGTATATAGTTTTCAATATACGCCACGGAGCGCCACCATTTATCATCGGAGTAAATCAATGAACTAAATTATTCAAAATCACGCAAAATCCATATCCATATAATCGCTAAAG
Source organism: Trypoxylus dichotomus (assembly GCA_023509865.1). NCBI lineage: Eukaryota > Metazoa > Arthropoda > Insecta > Coleoptera > Scarabaeidae > Trypoxylus > Trypoxylus dichotomus. The sequence goes on from CM042075.1 coordinate 55,087,920, forward strand.
CATACTTCAGATGTTGATTATAGTGACTAAACTACAACAACTGTCAACAATAAACATTCCCTTGATTCTCCGTCTCGTTAAACCGTTTTCCGTATTGGAAGAAGATATGGTAATTATATATGATATGATATAGATATGATAATTACTCGCATTTGTAAAGCATTTATAAGTAAATAAATTATAGTTACCCTTTTAAATAGCGCAGATTTATTCTCTGTCGATGCTGGAGCCGGCGTCGTCTGGCCCGTGCTGGCGCTGTTATTTAGTACGGTGGCTTTCGGCGAGGAATTGTTATTCATCCTTGCCTCCGTTTCCTTCTTTACCATCTTCGTTATGCTATCCAGATCGGTATCCAACTTCTTCGCGAGGATATCGGTAGCGGTCGGTACTATCGCCTCATTATCGTCGAATTCGTCGTCCTCGTTGAACCACATCTCCTCTTCGTCCTCCATCTGCCGTTGGTCTCGTCGATATCGGCTGTTTCGCAATATCGACGGAACGCTATGAGATATCGTATTGTTAGAGAGAGTTGATCGAATTGCTACTGATAAAATTTGAAAGTTAGCAAAAAAAAACTTTTACAAGCATATAGCGGGATAGAGATAGCAAGTAAATGGGCGGAGCATTTGTTGTTACGAGAAGCTTTGCATACTTTCAAAGTGAGATTAATGTTATATCAATTCTGCAAATTTAGGTTATGTTTCTCATGCTTACCCTTCAAGCGCATTTCTCTCTCGATCCTTCAACTTATCCTGATGCTGATCGTATCTCGACTTCAACGACTTGAACGTCTGAACATAGCAGATATCGTCCAGACACTTCCCGTAATTCTCGACGACGTGCGAGCACAACGTCTTGATGTCCTCCAGTTTAATGAACTCGAACATCTCGATGATCGCCGAGTCGAGCAGGTTATAGCGGCCGTTGTTCCGGACGAACGCGTCGACGACCGGCGCGAACAGGTTGCCCTTGATGATATAGCGATTGTAGAATTCGTCCTTGAGCGCGATCAGCTTGCGCATGAACCGCAGCGCGCACAGCACGAGAAACTTGTGCGTCGACTTCATGAGGACGAGGATCCGTCTAAGCAGATCCTTGTTGAGGATGCAGTTCTTTATGTGGTATGTGTGATGTTCCACGCAGAACGAGAGTAGTTCCAGGATTAAGCCGAGAAGCTGTACGGTCTGGTAGTCTTCCTTCTGCGGTTCGCCGTGGGCTGTGTTCTCCAGTAACGGCGCTGAGAACAGAAAATCTACTTTCATTTGTCAAGCATAGCATTACTTTTGGAGGGGATTAATTGATCAATTGGGAATGTTAAGGATTAGTGTTAAGATCCTATAACGTACATCATAAAATAATTAATGCACTTATTAATTCTAATTTTTCACTAATTAGCGTAAAAGTTAATTAATTCAAAATATAAGACATAACTTATTACTAAAATAAAAGAAAATGAATGCCTAGCTTTAAATAACAGATGATGCTGTGTAGAATGGTTGGCCTATAAATAACTAAAAAAAATGTATTCCATTCTTTTCTTTGGTTTAAATACTAGAGCTGCTCGATTTTGTCAGCAGAACAGCGGCGTCCCATTACAGCAAGTCAGATGGTTTCACAATAATTGTTGAAGTGTTTGTACTGCACTGTGGATTTTGATACCAAGTGCGTTGTAAAATGCTAATAAATCATGTTGGACGTACGTAAAAATAAAAAACGATCACCCGCTGACCAAATAAATGAGCTTAAAAGCGAATTTGCCGATATAAAATACAACAACGTAAAAATATGTTTAATTTGTGATAAACTCTTGTTATTAATTAACATATACGTGCAAAGCACAAATACAAACAAGGCTGTTCTGTTTTGACATAATTTTTGTGATTGCGATATTTTAAGATTCTTAAGTTCATATTCATATTTTATTGCGCCATCAATATTACACCAAAGCTCTCTATACTTTATACTAGATGTCATATTGGTCTCGTAGATTTAACCAACAAGATAAATTAAATTTCTATTTTGTTGTGATACATGCACCTATTTTCGGCACACCAGTGTATATCTATGCAACAAAATACTACATAGAGAAATTAAAAAGTAAGTAACAAGCAGAAAAAATATTAACGATATGTAGAGATAAAATAAATAAATACGTATAAATAAGATGAAATTGTAAATTGTTTTAGCTGCCTTAAAAATTGAGACTAATTTGACTATTTCTAAAAATATTTATTATCATTAAACGGCTAGATAATTTGTAAAAGTGTAACCGTCGTCAGGTAAATAGTGGTAGGTAAATGTATTCCGCTATCTGCATCGTCTACTTTGTTTAATATCGCAAATTTCAATAATAATTCTAGGTGACGCGGACAAAATAATAGCAGTGGCACAGCAATTTGAAAGTACACTTGAAAATATAGAGAAATTATTTACTAAACAATTTAAAATATGATACAATTAATATTTCGTTGCATAGCTCTTATTTCGTAGTGCTGCTGCACAACGTCGACTAAATGTTAACAACCTTACGGAGTGATTCCATTTCTCATGGTCGTTGCTGTGTCTTAGGATTTGCTTCTTTAAAATCAGAAATCGCTTGTCCACTAGTGCGCTTAAGGTCGTGCATTAAGACCCACCTTAAAGGCATTTCTTTTTCGGTATAAGGAAGCATAATATTCTCCATATCCATCTTGAGTTAAAATGTCTTTGATCCAGTGTATGCGTCCTGTACCATAATAAGAAAAGCACCCTCAAACCATAGTTTTTGCACCACAGTGGTTAACTATTTTTAAAGTGTTACTAATAAAACGATTTTACTCTCATCAGACCAGCGTCATGATCTCTAGCAAACGTCACACGACGCTTAATATGCTTCTTGTTTAAAAGTGGTACTCTTTTTGGATTTAACTATCAAATTGCACGGGTGTGAAGTTAGCAACGGTATTTTTATTTATTTTATTTTTTTGCACCTCTTTGACGACCCAACAATGAACTTTTGGCATTTGGTGATGTAAAGCATCCTGCCTGCTACAATTCTAGCTATTTACAAATCATCGACATCGCTTTATAAGATGGTGAAAAAATATTTTGTACTTATTTTATTTTTTTGCGCCCCTTTGACGACACAACAATGAATTTTTGTTGTTTGATGATCTAAAGCATCCCGCCTACCACAATTCTTGCTATTTAGAAATCATTGACATCGCTTTATAAGATGGAGAAAAATATTTTCTACTTATTTGATTTTTCTTCGCCCCTTTGACGACCCGACAATGAGCTTTTGTTGTTTGGTCATGTAAAGCGTCCCAGCTACTACAACCTGCGCTATTTTGAAATCATCGACATCGGTTTATAAGATGGAGAAAACATATTTACATATTTTGTATTTATGTTATTATTTTGCACCCCTTTGACGACCCGACAATGAACTTTCGTTGTTTGGTCATGTAAACCGTCCCACCTGCTACAACTTGCGCTATTTTGAAATCATCGACATCGCTTATAAGATGGAGAAAAAATATTTTGTATTTATTTTATTGTTTTGCACCCCTTTGACGACCTGATAATCAACTTTGGGCGTTGGGTGATGTAAAGCATCCCACCTACTACAATTCTAGCTATTTATAAATCATTGACATCGCTTTATACAATGGAGAAAGAACAGAAGACACTGGCAGCATTAAGGATAGTTATTTTTTAGCTTGTGGATATCGGACAATCTCTTTGTAACCTTTACTATGCGTGTACTATACAACTTATACGAGATTGCCGCATCGCAAAACCGTTGCTAACTTCACAGCCGTTCAAATTACTTGCTTTTAACCGTCTTTGAATTGTTCTGGGAGTAACGTTTAAATGTAATTTGCGGATGCAATTACATTGATTGGCGCTTTATTTCTGGTGTGAAAGTACCAGGGTCAGTGGCGGCGATAGTGGGAGGACGTAGTCACATGTGAAAACAAAACGGTCTTTACCTCCCGATGGCCCTCGTATTATTTTGTCCGCTACTGTATCTTTACTATTTTTCCGATTACCGGAAAAATGCTATTGTTTTGTAAATTTGACCAACTTTTGGAAAGTTAACCATAAACAAAAACTGAGTGTGCTGTAATTAAATCAGTTAATTGAGAATTGCCCAGAATTTATGTAGAATACATGATCCATTTCACTAGTTTCAGAATAGAGCTCAAGAAACACAATTTAACAGGAAAGGAAGAGAAACGGGAATACGTTTGAATGCATCATTCTTACCTATAAGTATTTGTACGCTGTGCTTATAGAAGAAGTTCAAGAAGTCGGTTTTCTCGGACTTGTTAACTTGTGCGAGCATATTTTCCGGATCCAACAGCATCCTTAAAACACCCATCAATTGTACAGCACCGCCTAATTCCGGATCGGAATCGCAGATCATCTGCTCGATGATAATATTCAGTAGTATCTGGTCCTGAAACGTCATAATGATTTCGTATAAAGTTAGATTCGTTTGCGGTAAGTCGATTTTTTACGAGTACTAATAACGTCACTAGTTAGCGGGCTAATGATCTCATTTTTATTCTAGCAAAAGTCATCTGACTCATGCATTTGTTTATAAAGTAAACAGAAACAATGGGGAATTTTTACAAGCATAGACCTTATCGCATCTACTATCGTCGCACGACCGTATGATGCAAATGCACTTGAATGTACCTAAGCGATAATGAATGATATATTAGATATTAGTTAGGTAATTTAAGATAAACATGTATATAGTAAAGCTGTCGGGCGGTATTTATATTTAAGACGTGCCAAAAGAAGCAAACCTATTCATAAACACCTTGAAGTTAAACTCGATTTAATTTCGAGAATGAAAGAACTATTAACTAAGAAAGTTAGAATATAAATCGATAGTAGTCAAATTGCTGTATTGGTTAGTGGAGATTTTTAAAATTACTCATTTTGTTTGCTACTTAATATAGTCAGATAATCATGTTATTGAAAAACAAACTTTTCTGCAAATACTAAATATAACGCCCGTTAACATTTTAAAAATTGGATTTATCGTTTAGATACACATATCTTTGAAAATTTGTTCAATTAATGTTGGACTGTAATAAAATTGATGACGTTTCTCATTATCAATTTCTAAGTTCTATGTACACTACCGTTCATAAGATTGATCACAATTAATGTGTTACACTTTTAAAATATTTAGGGAAATTCATACTAATGTTCTTAGAGTAGCATTTATAATCTGATTGGGATGAATGCGCTATGAAATAGAATTTCGTAGGGGTATTGAATCATCCGCCTGTCTTATATAAGGTGTTCAACTAAATTCCTGTTGTTTGCCAATAGATTGCGCCAGCAATAAGTGTTGGTCGGTTTCGACATATCTAAAACGTTATGAACCAAGTTTATGCATATGGTAAACAAACCGTTTTGACACAGTAGTGATTTTGTTTTGGCGTCATATACTTTTGGTTGTGTGAAGATGTCTGATTTTGTGCTAAATAATCGTCATTTGCGGGAAGTGTTGATTTTCTTCTTTCATTCGAAGAAAGCGGCGGCTGAAGCGCATCGAGAGCTCCACAAAGTTTACGGAGAAGCTGCTCTAAGTGAAAGAACGTGCCGTGATTGGTTCCGTCGCTTCAAAGACGGTGATTTGAATGTTGACGACCTTTCGCGAGAAGGAAGGCCCAAAACCTTTGAAGATGCTGAATTGCAAGGCATTGCTCGATGAGGATCCATCCCAAACGCAACAAGAGCTTTCATCAGCATTAGGAGTTACCCGCCAAGCCATTTCCAAGCGATTGCATGCGTTGGGAATAATTCAAAAGCAAGGAACTTAGGTTCCTTATGATTTGAAGTTAAGGGAGTTGAGTGTCGTTTTTTTGCCTGTGAACAACTGCTCCAGCGCAAAAAAAGGAAGGGTTTCCTTCATGGCATCGCGATGGGAGATGAAAAATAGATTCATTACAGCAACCCAATGAAAATAAAGTCATGAGGACTGCTCGGTCATGCTCCTACGTCGTTGCGACGGTTATGTTGTACGTTTGGTGGGACCAGGTAGGTGTTATTTATTCTGAGCTGTTGAAATCGAACGAAACCATCACTAGGGAACGGTATCGACTTCAATTGATGCGATTAATCCGAGCACTGCGCGAAAAACGACCACAGTACGAGTAGAGGCATGAAAATGTGATTCTACAGCATGACAATACTCGACCTCACGTTGCCAAACCCGTTAAAACCTAACTGGAAACACTCAAATGGTAAGTCCTACCCCACCCGCCATATTCCCCAGATATTGCGCCGACCGATTATCACTTGTTCCGTTCGATGGCACATGGTCTGGATGATAAGCAGTGCCGCTTTTATGAAGACATTGAAAAATGACTTGATTCGTGGATAGCTTCAAAAGATGAACACTTTTACCGTAACGGTATTCGAGCTCTGCCAGAAACATGGGAAAAAGTTGTAGCTAGCGATGGTCAATACTTTGAGCGAAACATTTATATTTTAAAATTTGTTTTTAACATTCTTTCACAACAAAGTAGCATTTCCATAAAAAAGAACAGCTAGAACTTAGTTGCCCACCTTTTAACAAACTGCACATTCAGTATACACCCGGTATATTACCGAGATACTGAAGACGTGTGTCCGATACCGTTAGGAAGACCCTATTTCATATTGTTAGTTTATTTGATCTAAGATATGCCAAAAAGAAGCGGATTAGATACTGTTTTTGGTTTTATATAAAACAATTGAAAAATTGTTCGACAATTAAATATTTCTGAGTGTTATATGCGAAGGATATTAAAAGAAAGAAAGAGACCAGTAGGCTCCAGAGTAAAAAAGCGAAGTGGAAGGCCCAGATCAACAACGAAACGAGGCGACCAATAATTCCTAAGAAGTCGCCGCCTCACCGCATCGCAAATTACAATGCCGTCAGCCAGTAACAATAAAACGGAAATGAATAAAAGCCGGTCTGAGGGGTCGTATAGAAGCAAAAAAACACGGTTAAGTTCTGTACACAAACGGAAAAGACTAAATTGGACAAAAGTTCACGCAAACTGGAGAGTAAATGATTGTAAAGATGTGAAATTCGAATGATTCGGAAGCAAACGTCGCATGTTTGTCCGTCGCAGCCCTGGAGAAAGACTGTTAGCCGTGTGTATTTCAAAAACAGTCTGTTGTCGAAAGAATAGTGGATTTATATGTCGCCTGCGTACAAATAATAGATACATTACATCAAACGAGAGTGAAGTCGCGATATATAAGGCATGAAAAGAAAGGAACCCAAGACCGAACCTTGCGGAACACCCCTTGGCATAGGAAGGATACTGGACACATCATTCGGTAGTATGCCCTCCTGACGGTGAAAGGAGGCAACGTGGTGACTAAACTTTTAAGGTATCATCCATAACTCTAGCTGTCTCCAAACTTGTTACCCCAAGAGCCTTACGGACTCCTCCATCAAGTTTCAAAGGCCAAGTTCAACATACCAACATGTAATTATGAATTATGCGCAAATTTCAATCACGTTACAGTAGTGCAGCGCCATCCACTGGGGAGCCACGGGGTAAAAAATTAAGATACACGACATAAAAACAAAATTTTCAAAAATTGTTGACATTTAAAACGCTTATGGGATGTAGATGGCTAAAGAATTTCAGGACTTTGCTTCTTTGGAAGAGATAGAATACGTGAATTTACAGGGAGAGAACAAGATCTGGTCAATACCCTTTGAAGATATCCCAGGGACAGCAAAGAAAATATTCTCTTGAGAAACGATCATTCAAACGAATTAAAACGTTTATAAAGCGACTATAGACTTATCAAATTCAGTTCAATTATTAAATATCTAATGTAAGATTTTCCATGTTGTGAACAACATTTTCTGGTTAATCTTCTTCGATAACATTAACTTGCTCCGAAATTAATATTTTTAAATCGTTGAAAATTACAAGATTGTTTAGAAAAAACTTCACTGCTTCAAAATGCTTAGATTTCACCAACATTTGATAATGCAAATGTTGGATATTAACATAGACAAACTAATGATTAGAATTAATTTTAAATGCTCTTAAAATGATACAAAAAATGCTGTAGTTGGTTTCTTTTATTATTGCATTAACTTTGTTCGCTTTATAGAAATATCGTACAACTACCAGCACATTAAATAACATCCGATTAGATAGCAGGATCTTATCTATTATTGTAAAAAGCATGTGACATCTGTTGGATCTATTCGCAGTAAAATGAATGAAAATAAACAATAATTCATTATTCTATTTTTTACAATAAATTGTTTTTTCTTCCGTCAACAGAACAGACAGAAATAAACTTAAAGCGAAAACGTGTTGAAATTATTCTTTATTTTTACACCACTATATATGGTTTTGTGGTATTAGAATGAGTGATAAATTATAATAAAAATACAATTGCGAATATTTGCACTGCATATAAAACGTCAGTATGATGACAGTTGAATATTAATTAGATGTAGATATCATTTCTAGAAAGATATTTCCTAGCAAATACAGAGAAACCTATTTTCACGGACACCTCCCATATACAGTCGTGTATATAATAATATCAGTACTCTACAACAGAATGCAAAGTGAACCTTTAGAGTCTCTGCTATGTAACCACAGATAACCCTGGATTACTTACTATAACATATTAATTTGAAATAACATACACAACGGGAAATCCCCAGTAAAATTGATGTGGTACTATCAGTCACAAGTTATCAGTGCACCATTTGCCTGTGCAAAATAATAGCAGTTGTCAAAAAAACATTTGTGTTAACGGGTCTTACTTCAAAGATTTATAACTATGATTAAAAGTAAACACATTTTAATTACTACAATTTCTATTTTCACTGTTGTATTAGTAAGATAGGCTTCAGAAGGCATTGTACTGAAAACTAACCAAAGAAAATTTTATAAATTCATACAAAATACTCTCAGTTGTTCTGCCAAAATGATTACTAATGCCATCAAATGAACAAATAAAAAAGAAACTAAAGGAAGAATAAGAAAAACATCTGCATAATCAGATCGGTGTATCACAAGAGCAGTACAATCTGAACCCTCTTAATTACTTCTACAAGCATAGTAAGTGAATCGGGACTTAATATTAGTGCTTCAATTGTTAAAAGGTGATTGATAGAAGCCAGTTTGCACGTTAGAACACCTAGAAAAGTGTCACTCCTTAATAAAACGCATACTGCAAATACGATCATCAAGATTGGGGTCATTTAAATGGTACAATATCTTATGGTCTGACGAAACCAAGATAGAATTATTCTGTAATGAAATCGACAAACAACACGTTAGACGATCTATACAGACCAAATTTCTCCCTCAATATTCCAAAAAGGTTATGAAACATGATGGCGACAATTCGTTAATGATATAGGAGTACCTTTCCTGGTCTGGGGTAGGGCCAATTTATAAAATAAACGAAATTATGACATCAGATGTGTATTTCACCATTCTGAGAGATGTAATGTTACCTTACCCAGAGGACAAGATGCCAACTAGTTGGCGATACATGCTTGATAATGACCTGAAACACACGGCTCGAAGGGCTGAGGATTGCTTAGAAGAGCATAATATTAATGTAATATGGTGGTCCGCGCAAAGCTCCGATCTTAACACGATTGAAAATCTGTGGATAGGCGTTAAGAAAGGTATACAAGAATAGTGGGACGTGGTTCAAAGTACCTGGAGATTCATTCCAGTGGAGAAATGTCAACGCCTAGTAGAATCAATGCCACGATAAATGAATGCAGTTATTAAGAACATGTGTCACACAACAAAATATTAATTAATAGTTTGATTTAAGCAAGAATTTATTTTTGTTCTACTATTTTGCACACCAGTTTTCTAATATTCATTACTTTCTTTGTATAAAGCTGTTGAATGTTTGCTGAAAAATAATAACTTCTTAGGGGTTGGATAAATCTACTGTAATTTTTCTTATTTGATTAGTATCATGCAAATTTTCTATTTATTTTTTTTTACTATTGCTATTATTTTGCACATGACTGTATATGTAGCCACTTGAACAAGCGCAGACATGTTTTACATTCATCAATCCGATAATTTATACAGAGAGTATTTGAGGTTTATGCCCGTGTCGATAGGTAGATATTTGTGTAACATTTTAAATATTTTTCAGTTATTTTTTAAAAATAGTTTACTTAAAATATTTCAGCAGAGAAATTGTATTGCAATGTTATTACAGATTGCCAAATTTGTTTGAAATTTATTTCGATGACTGTCAAAATTAACATAATAAATACACAAAATTAAATGATGGATTTTATCTATAAAAATTTTTAATGTGTTGATAAACTCTTTTACCTAGTTACATAGATATCCTATTAAAGTTTTTAATTTTTTTTAAGAGTATTAATTTTATAATATTATAATTAGATGTACAATTTTAACAGTAATTTTTTAATTCTCCCGCCTAAAGCTACCCCGTTTTTGACAGTGCGCGCTTCCGAATAATTTTGATACCAAACCACCAGATGGAACTTTTAGTCTCACAACATTTACTATGGAACATTCCAATGTTAACTACAATTCGGATATTGTAGGCAGTGACTCATACATAAGAAAGTGTCACTATTCCCCGCAACAGCTATACCTTGCAGTATCAATCACTGCCTACATTATACGAACTGAAGGTACAGATGAAGTTATCTATGACTCATGTTGAACCCACTTTAAATTATAAGCTGCATGTGATAAAATCGGAGTTCACAGTTGTAACAGATAGAGACCTAAAGCACACGTGCATCTGGGGGTCTTCCTTATTCGCATAAAGATTGTGTCCTGGGTTATATCATCTTCACTGTGAAATGGAATGTTCTGTAGGAAGTATGGAATGTGATAGGCGAATCGTATTTAGAGCAGTTCTAAGGATGGCGCGTATCTATCAGACGATTAATTATTAAAGCAATTAGAATGTACTATTTTGTCAATAAAATATTTTAAGTTAGTGAGTAAAGTTTGTTTCTTTAAGTTTATTTTGTTTCTTCTCTAGTGTAATCAAACTTATGAACGGTAGTATACATAGAACAAGTGAAGTAATTATATTCCATTTGTGTTTTTGTTTTTAAGGAACACTTTCCTTAGAACAGGCACATAATTTGTGACCATTAATGTGAATAATACTGTATATACTCTTTGAAACACCTATGAAAGAATTGAAGGCTTCAAGGCTTTACCATTAAAATTTCACTAGACTAATACATTGTAGCATATTGCACAATGTTTTTTCGTCACTATGTAATCAAAGCTGCCTTGATTAAAAAGGTAAACAAAAGAAAAACTTACTATTAACGCAACATAACCTCTATCTCTAAAAAATTCAATTTCGTTCATTGCTTACCTCATCCGTGTTATTTGCCTGTTGCAATGTGTACTCCCTGACGAACGACGGCGAATATTCGACAATATAAGTAAGTATATCGATGGAGGAGGTTTTTGTCTTCTGGTCATCCATTGTAAGTGTGATCTCAAGTGCCTGCAGTATACCTAAGCCTGTCAATGTCTTATAAAACGTTTCCTTCGCTTGTGGCTGCAAATTCTGAGAGTAGTTACAAAACTCCTTCAAAAACAGGACCAAATCCCTCCGTTTAGTGTCAGATGTATTCACATCGGTTAACATCGAGAACAGATCAGTTAAAAATTTATCATCCTCCTGCACTAGTGACACGATCTCGACTTTGTTGAAAAATATAAAACTGCTTAACGTTGATAACATGTTGTCTTCGAAAACCGATGGAGTTGGCAGTACTACATCTTGAATATATTGTACACGGAAGGTCTGATGGATCTTTGATAATAATTCCGGGTTTCTAATAGGGATTGCTTCCTTGAACTTCGCCTGTTGTTTCAAGTACTCCCTATGCTTTTTCCTGGTTAGCGATGAGGGATCGTACTCTAAACATCCAACAACGTCAAATATAACATCGTCACTAAACATCACATCGAAGAGAGCATTCTTATTTAACAAGAATATGTTCTTGAAGATGTCGTAGAGATGATGTAAACCCTCATAGTTTTCCAAATCCTCGCACATGTGAAACAGATTCAATAATTTACGGATATAACCTTCGCTCTCAATAGCAGCTGCTAATTTCTCTTTCCGTACTGGGGACGTTAAACAATTACTGATTAATTCGCTTATATCCTCCAACCTACTCAATTCACAGCTTGGTAACTCGATGGGAGGTGCGGATTCGGATAGATCATCGAAGCGTTCATCTTCAGACTCCTCAACGATATCCTGGGTGATTTCGACAGACGGATCTTTTCCTTGCACCTGACAGATTTTCTCCCAAATTTCGTCACAACCCGCTCTTTCTTGAAAACTTAAAGCTAAATCGAAATTATCACCTTCAGACCATACTATTAAAGTGTCTTGTTGTTTCTGATAAGCAGTATCCGGTTGAATTTTTGATTCTAATAATAGTGATCCGTCACTTTCTGCACGAACCAATAGGGAAATACCTTTTAGACGGTCAACATACGAAGAAGATACATGGCCAGTGCCTCTATCGTCCCACTGTCTATCAGCATTTAATGCGTAAAGTTTCACTCTCCTCCTGGTATCTGTCATGATTCTAGTTGAGATTTTTATGATACAAAATACCAACTAATTTCCCACATTCCGCCTAAAACAGGAATTAATTGCAATTAAAAAAAGGGCGCACGGATAATTTATGCGAGCGTTGAAATTGTATTGAGGATGACTTCGATGGATGGACGGATAAGCAAGACGGTGCAAGTTTCTTATTTATTTGAATAAATAAACAAAAAGAAAAATGACAAAAATGTCAGTTTTACGAATATAAACAAACGTCAGAAGCGATGAATAACCTCAATTTTGACGATTTTTCGGGTAATATACGCGTAAAAAATTCCATACTAACCTGTATGTTTACTATATCCGTCAAATTAATTTAGCGATTACAACCTTTGTATACGATTTTAGCTAATTTACTAAATGAATGCAAACACGCTGTATTTCGCTACTAATATAACCGCCGACAGCACTTGCGGAGTCACATCGTTACGCGAATACGTTACGTTGAATTTAAGTGCCGTTTCCGACCGTTTATCATTATTTACATCTAAGAAGGGGGCCTTACATTGACGTATTTTCACCAACTAACACACAACACTAACTTTCGCCATATTGGATCACAACAACGCTCAACGGGGTTCACAAGGGCAATCGCAAGGACACACGCGCCACTAACCGGCGCGCGATTCAACTTTGATAGTTACAATTCCCTTATTCTCTATTTATTAATACGAATATCGTCGAGAAATTACTTAGGATCTCAAGAAAATATATTTAAATATTTGATTTTACACTCAGCGATGGACTTACGCCTAAAACGTTTAATTTCTTAACGATTTTGCAAAGGTTTTGAAACGTTCGAACAAGATGGATACCTAAACCAATTATGAAGCGTTTTTAGAAAGTTCTCAAGATTAATTCATCCGTATTTACTTTTAACGTTGATGACTTTTTTCAACCTCTTCTTTTAGGCTACTTTTCGAATCTACCTTCTTCAACAATTAAAATAATTTGTAAATTGTATTTACATATATTTCATTATACAAATCAATTTCAACCTATATACGAGGGTGACCTGAAATGTTTCCGGAATCGACAAGAAAAACACGGTATTGGCGTGGTTTTTATTTTCATTATTCGATGTAGTCTCATTGAAGATCAGTATATTTTTTCAAACGGTGCTCCAGTCTCTTCAAGCCGTCGGAAAAGTAGGATGTTTCGAGGTCTGCAAAATAGCGGCGATGACTTTCACATCTGAAGCAAATCTCTTTCCTCCCAGTGATTTTTTCAGGTTTGGGAATAGGAGAAAGTCGCTGGGGGCTAGGTCCAGTGAATATGGAGGATGAGAGAGTAATTCGCAGCGTAACTTATTCAATTTGGACACGATGATGCGGGTTGAATGAGCCGGTGCATTGTCATATTTTAAAAGCACCTTTTTCCACCGCAAATGAAGCCGTTTCTCTTTGAATAAATTGCTGTAGTGTTGCCCTGTGATCGTCCTTCCCTTCTGCAGATAGTCGATGAGGATTACGGGAAATACCAAAAAATGGTCACCATGACTTTTCCGGTCAATGGAACAGTCTTTGCTTTCTTCGGAGCCGATTCGCCCAGAAAAGTCTACTATTTCTACTGTTCCTTGGTCTCCGATATGTAGTGGTGGATTCAAGTCTTATCCATGGTTACGAAACGCATGAAGAAATTCCTTATACTAGAAAGGAGGGGGACCGATAGAGCCTGACAATGTTATCATATTTAGCGTGGCCAGTTACATAGATAAACAAAATTTGAGCGAAATCGGAAAGGTCGAGATTTTTTTCAAAATTGCAAGGAATCGTGTGGAAAAAATGTCAATTTTTGACGATTTATAAAGGTCGTTCGATTTTGCTCAAATTTTAGTTACATATGCAGTTGACCACGCTGAATACGATAAAATTGTCAGATTTGAACTAAAGTTTTTCTTTTGGCCAAGAAAATTGCGTTCTACGAACGGAAAATGCAGGTTTAGCCACTAGGCGGCTTAGAGATCGAGGTGAGGAGGGTATATCATTAGACATGCGTTATTCGTTTCAATTGAAGCCGGTATTCGATTCATTTTCCAGTCGCCCAGAATACAATCGATAGCTGGCAGTCTTTCACCCGGTATATCAAATAAATGTGTATACTGTCAGAATCAAATCAATATATGAATTAAATCAGTACTTCCGCGTCATATTAGAAATCGCACTTCCGGCAGCATTTCAATATGGAGCGCATATAACCTGTTTATATGACATTCGATAACCTGTAAAACAGCGTTAATCAAATAACGTCTTTCAGTATGACTGCATGTTGTTCGCATGGAAATCTCATTTTTGTTGTATTTCTATCTTGTTTCTGTACATTATTGGACATACGGGGTTAGTAGAACGTCTGTTTTACCGATATGGTACGGACGAATGAGATACGTTTATATTTCTATCTTCATCTAAAGTATCTTGAGTAATGACTTTACAAATATGTGTCGTTATTAGACGCGGCAATTTGTGATCCAGGGATCTTTTCTTATGATACTGATAATACTTGGTTACAGAAACATATATAATGTCAATGACTGTTAATAGTGAAAATAGATATCTATTAATTACTTTCTGATTAGTAATGAAATCACTAAAAAACCCATTGTAATTGGTCGAGTACGAATAGCAGGCTTGAAGAAAACATTAGAGAATTCCCCTGTAAGTTTTGCAGTGTTGCCAATTTGCCATTGCGTCATTTGAAATAAATTATTGAATTGAATGTTGTATTATATATTGATTTCCTTTTGTATATTGATTTAGGCAAAATTATTGCAATCGAATGAGGGATGTACCCCCTCCCCTCCTCCCCAAAAACAAACCAAGATTTTTATAAAAGTGTATATATTAAAAGTAACATCATCCACAATGCCAAATATACCCTTAATTTAAAAGAAGTACTTCTCATCGATCTCTTAAAGCCGGGCAGCCTATTGGGAACGTAAGACGGTAACGTACACCGCGATTTTGCGCAAATACCAACCTTTCCGTGATACGTGCAAAATTCATTCGATCGAAAACGATGGAAGTTCAAATGGAAGCACCTGTTATCGTTGCAGATCATCTGCACTATTTGCGTACTAACATTAACAAATGAAACGTCAGATATCAAAGTAAAGTTCGAATTAGACGTTATCAGCCGAGCGGCAATCGTTTGAGAACTGTGGCATGCTCCATTGGCGTCCATGCAACATGTTTCGCAATATTGGTGGTTGGTAATCGGACACTGGCATTCTCTGAGCCCGATTCTGGTGCATTCGAAACTGTGGCATTCGTCGCCTAGACAAGTTCCGGAAATACCGCAAGTACAGTCCTTCTTGGAGCAAGGACATTTATTTTGGATATAGGAGCAGTTCTGGAAAGAAGAGATTGTTTCAAGCAAAATACATTTTTTTTCTATTACCTAGATATAATTTAGTTTATTTTATTGATTTCTCACCAAGTCTTTATTGGGACAGTAGGAGGAACATTATTATAATAATATGTACATTATCACTCAAAAAATTATGGTCACTTCTAAAAGAGTGCCTAGAAAATAATATCAAAACCATGAGAAAGCTGTATTTACAGCGGTTTCTTATCTTGGTGTTATGGTCACTTATCGAAAAATAACAAAATGTTAAGAAATCTGTATTATTTCTAAGAGTACAAAATTTGTGAATGCACTACTAATTGATATAAACCTTTTCTTTTATTTTTACGTAATTTTTTGGAATTTTACCGAAAGCGTGTACTTGCTTAAATTTAGTTTAGAAAACCAACATACCGTATTGAATAGTAAAGAAAATCGGTGCCGTATACTCTACGGTTATTTATAGAGGCCGATAAAGTATCGTAGCTGTATCGAGGGTTTAAATTAATGGAGGAACTTTGAATAAAATGGTAAAAATAATGTCGAAAAATATATGTATTTACGTATTTTTTATAATATAATCCTTTCCATTTTAATATTATAATTTCTAACACATACACAAAGATTTTTTTTAATGTGTTGTTTTCTTTTTGATTAAAGATTTCTGAAAGTTGTCTTAAATCCATGAGTGGCAGTGTAAATACTTTATTCGCTATCCGTAATGATAGTAATAAAGCAAGTTTTGGGATTTATATCATGTTAATTGCTTTTAATTTTATGTTACTGTTCTGGCTGAGCGTGAAGATTTCTGTTTGTCTAAATATTTGGTAGATATTACTTAAAATAAAGTGTATGAACAAGTATGTACCGTATGTAATATATAAGAATTGCAGTGACAGGTTGATTCTAATATCAGATATACTAAGAGCATGATAAGTTCCAATGCACGCCATTAACGGGACGTCATACATATAATCAAATGACGATATAAATATGCAATGCGACCGCACAAATAAATTAAAAATATTTTATATTAGTACATAATTATAACATAATACTTAATTATTAAATTTCAATGGATAACGCAACACTCTGTTTTTTAATACATATGCTCGTTTTATCAAGTTAAAAATGCGAATACTTAATTATTATATTTTCCATATCACAGTACTTTCACGTTGTTGTTATTGGCTATATCTGATGAAATACAGTGTTATCGATATCCGACAACCGCGTAAAACCTGACGTCACGATTTATTGATGACATGCATTGGAACTTAGCGTGCCTCTGGTATACAAAAAGACAACAGTTTTTTTAAATGTTTATTAATCTGAAACCTAATTTTATTCTGTTAATTACAAGAAAAATAAATGTATTTGCAGGTTATGCATAGTCTAACATTTGACAGGTGACAGAAACGATAAACAAAACAAAAGTTCCAAGATTCAAAGATAGTTATATGCAAATTCATGTAAGGTAATGCATTGCATAAAACCTAATACTTCAAAGCTTGTGACGTAGTTTATAAATATTGGTATTTACCAGACATTTTATGGATTTATTGAGATTAAACTGAAGGTAAACTACGGGTTTCTTTTTTAACTAAAAGCAAAATTATCATGGTGTAGTTATGCGAATTCCAAAATTATTTATAACTAAAATATGTATTGACACTTTTTGGGTGAATGTTGTTTTCTTTTTTAATTGAAATAGTTTATAATAAATTAAAATCTTAGAGAAGTACGTCTGCTGCAGTTACTATGTCCCGTTATATGTGCAAGTATGATTCTATTCTACGATTATAGTTGTTCTGGGAAAAGGGGTCCAGAGGGCATGTAATTTACCTACATCCATTCGTAAATTTGAGTGTAGTAAGCAAATAATTATAAGAAAAGGAATATATTTATATTGAGATTATGTATTGCCAGAGTAAACTGGGCATATGTCGTATGTGTCGAAAATTACGAAATTTTCGAAAATTTGAAAACGTTACGTTTTCTAAAATTGTAAGGAATTTAAAAAATGTCGAAAATGAAAAAAGAAAGTTTTGAAAGTTTGTAAATTTTTTCAATGAAGCTTTTGTAATTTTCGTTTTTTTTTAATTTTGAAAGTTTCGTCTTTTACATTTTTGAAGTTGAAATTTTAGAATGTTTGAAAACTAAGTTATTAAATGTTTCCAAAGCTACTGAAATTTCAAAAAGGGTATAAACTTTAAAACCTTCAAAACTTCGTTTTCTGTAAATTTTCAATAATGTTTGAAATTTTTCAAATTCATTGCGTAATGTTAGTCTACTAATTATTATATATATAATTAGTGATAATCTTTTTAAACAAGAAACCTGATACACAGATGTGTTTCAACAGGTTTCTGTCCCAGTATCTAAAAGTTTACTGCTTTGTTTAATGGTGGAGATGTGCAATTCAGCGTGGCGTTCGAAATGAAAATACACGACAATCTGTCAAAGGTAGAGAAGCTGGAAGATCGTAGGCCAGTTGGAAAGTGAAAGAACAAAGTTTATTTGAATAACTTAAATCTGCTTTTGAGATAATCTAAACGATGGATTTACAATCTCGAAGACTTACCAAACCTATATGAGTCAAATCCTTGTAAGTGCAAGAACTAGTGCAGCAGAAATCTTCGGAAGGATGACATTGATGTATTCTCCGATTGACTTTACATTGATTCGAAGAGTCCCTGGGATAACAGCAAGGGTCAACTATAGTGCAGTGATAGCTAGATCCACAATCGCATTCTTCACCATCCTCTACAATTCCTGAAAAAGCACATGAAAAATAATTATTTATCGTTTCATATTGGAATTGATTATTCAACCGTTTCCACAATATGGTTTCACGTATTCCTCCAAGCAGTCGCCTTGTTTTCTCAACACGCTGGAAATATCTCGTTTACTGCACGGCGAGAATTGAAAATTAATTAGCTTGGATGGAATCGCGGTTTTCGGCGACATTATATAGCCTTTCAAACAATTCCCGGCATCGTGATCGCTTCCGAAACTATGCGCTATCTCGTGGACCAAATTAACATCGACTAGGGGTTTCGGCAACATTTGACCGTTGCCAAATCTATAAGTAACGACTAATGCGTTCAACGCAGGTATGAAGATGCTGTTCCCCGCGCATATTCCGACGTGTTTGAATCGGTCGAAGATATTCTTCGTCGCCGTGAAGCTGACGCCCAAGAATTGATCTATGAACGGATGACCTATCACCAGTATATTTAAGCAGGCTAAGCGTGCGAGCGTAAGCGTGGCGAATTTTTGAAGAATTTCTATGGGATTGACGGGTTGATCGATCGGTAAGAGGCTAATCCCGCCTAGATTCGAGGAGGGGGAATCTAGAGTGGCGACTAAACCTATGCTGATTCCGACGTTGTCCGGCATCCTGTCGTTGTCGAAATCGGCTGAACGCAAGATCGCATTCACCTCGTCTAAATTTTGTAGGAGCTTCTGGAGGGCATAGTCGGAATTTCCGTTTCCGACGGCTTGCACGAACGAATTATCCATAACCAAGGTGATGATGCAACTTTTCCTGAAACAACCAAAGGTTTTCAAATATGATTCAAATTGGTGTTAAATTATTGCTTTTATTGTCATCCATTAGTATTAATGTAAAATTAAATTTTGAACGTGACAAAGATGCTGCAAACACAGATTTATCCTGTTCCATCAATATCAATTTCCAATACGTCTTGTAGTTCGAAAACACTAATTGGTATTGAAAATCAAGATCAACCCTAGTCTGGAACACTTCTTCCAAATGGAGAAGAATGCAAAGAATTAACAATTACTGATAACTACATCGATGAAGACTCGGCCAAGGTAAATAATTTGGGATTCCCAAGGTGTGATCCTCATCGACTATCTGCAGAAGGGAAGGACGATCATGGGGCAATACTACAGCAATTTATTGACCCAATTCGATGCAGTATTGAAGGAGAAACGGTCTCGTTTGCAGCGGAAAAAAAGAGCTTTCCACCATGACAATGTACCCGCATCGTCATGTCCAAATTGAATGAGTTGCTCTACGAATTAGCCTCTCATCCTCTATATTCATTGGACCTAGCCCCCAGCGACCTTTTCCTATTCCCAAACATGAAAAAAATCACTAGGAGGAAAGAGATTTGCCTCAAATGAAGAGCTCATCGCCGCTACAGATGGCTGTTTTGCAGACTTCGAAACATCGTACCTTTCCGACGGCTTGAAGAGATTGGAGCACCGTTTGAATAAGTGTATTCATCTTCGAGGAGACTACATCGAAAAATAAAAATAAAAAACCACACCAATACCGTCTTTTTCTTGTAGATTCCGAAAACATTTCAGGTCGACCTCGTACATATCTCATTGCATATTATTCTTTGTTTCAAGTAACTTCAGTAAACTAAGGGATTTTTACTAAATTAAAAAAAATACAAGAAAATTAAGTCGAACCCGTTGACTTTCAGTGGACGGCCAAAACTTTCACGCATATCCACATTAAATATTTCCAATCCGAACGAGAAAGTCCCGTTAATCTCATCAAAGAAGGAAGTATTCGGTTTTTGATAGACGACCGCACCATCTATCTGCGGATTGTCTTTAATTACGTCGAAATGCGCCGCCGGTTCCGCGTAGTAGACGTTCGACTTTATTCGTATCGTACCATAAAATCGATCTTCATGGATGTACCCCTTAACAAAGCTGAGATCTTCGAAATCTACTGCGTATCCATTTGCGGTTTTTAGTAGCAAACTATTGACGGTCACCGATACGTTAGTATGCGGTAGAAAGATAGGCGTTGTCTCGTTTATTAGCCCAGGATAAGATAATTTCAGCACTTTTATGCATAAGTTGTACTCCACGTGCGATAATTTCAATCTCAAATAATGGCAAGCGCTGGAGTTCCAAACGTGTCGCTTCGAATGCAATGTCGGAATAAAGGTTGATTGTATAGAATAATCCGAAAGAATTGAGTTGATGTCCGCTCTGGAAAATATTATCGAACATAGCCCATATTGATACGATGCGATAAAAAGTAGTATGATAAACATTGATAAAGTGTAAATTTATAAAACATCATTTTGATATTTATGACTTTCCGATAAATTCGTTGATAATAAAGAAATCTGTAAACACGTCAAATTATTTCCCCTCAAAAATTAAAATGATTGTTGAAATTGACAGTCCACAATCTATTTTTGTAGTGGTCTTTTGAAAATCCTATGTAAATTGAAGGCGCAAGTATTTTGCAATTTCAACAAATATCTTATATAACAGAAAAAACATATTTTTCTTAATTTCGTCCTAGATAATTATAGGTTTCAATGTCTTCTAACTTTTCTATTAACGCATAGATGGTAGTGAAGAGCGATACCATGATTTTTAAATCACGTCGTGTACATTTACATTCTTGAGAAAAAAAATGATAACATTAACAAAAAATATATAATTGCAAATACAATAACATAGGCGTAAAGTAAAATATAACCCACATGGCTATTCACTTAATAGCCAACGAGTGATCACTGTTTGATCGCCCCGTTAGTGCTTAAATATCTAATGAAAGTTATTTCGCGCAATTGCTCCCAATCACTGCTTTTTAATTTTTAACTTGGCGGGAGTGATTAGGCGTGATCAGGGTGAAAATAATCAACGTTAGTAGAATATCGTCCATTGTTAATAGATGGCAGCCAAAGAATATACTCAATAGAAAAAGCGACATGCAATAGAAAGAGATCGCAACTGCATCTTAGGCCATCTATGAACGTATGGACATACTAATGAGAAATGGCGGGATAATAGGTAATATAGTTTTACTGATAATATTGCATTTATTTTTATTTGTACACGGTGAATCATATACATTAAATTACCGACTTTCCTAGTGTGGTAACTTCATGTTATATAATTAACCATGCACAAAATTAAAATTATGTGTTAGAATAAAGTACAAAAAGGATCTACAATAAAAAACGTCGTATTACAATTACGATTTTATTACATAATATACAATACATATTTATTTACTTACAGATGCATATCATTTTGCTATTATGGCGGTAATCTGTTCTATAAAATTTTCTATTGACATTGCATATATGACGGCACATGATGTGCACAACAGATTTTTTTTATTATGTGCACATAATGGTGCAGGTCACAAAAAGGTTGCATTTCTAGTAAATTCCCCAGATGAGAAATAATGTCTACCTTATTAATATAATTGCAAAAATTTAAATAGACGGTCTCTTTCATTTTACCTACCTCATTTATGAATTTCTTTGATGGATAAAATAGACCACCATAGTCTTGCAGTGTTATCAACGCGTAACTATATTGTGCAACTGCACATTTTTTGTAAGGGCTTGCACTCTTTCCTGTGTTTTTATAAGAAAACAACGATTTTTGTAGCGATTTCATTATATGAACAAAAGTTTTTGCTATTGCGTTACGTGAAAATTGTGTACTTACCATAATTACTTTGTTAAGTTGATATATATAGATAATATGTAATAGATTATAAGTTTCGAACAAACATTCTACGAATGTTAATTAATCCAACAACAATACGAACTATATTATTTACATTATCCACGAATGAATCACAGCCAGACAGAAAAACATAAACAAGAAATGTTGTTTACCACGAAATCCTATTTTACCGTCTTAGTAATTTTTGTTAAAATCGACTACTCGGCGCCATCTAATAACGTATGAACCATCTATTAACATCATTCACCAATACCCGTGAGCCTAACGCTGGCTGATGGCAATCCACATTTTACATTGAGGTTAATCTCAATGTTTGCGTTTTTTCTTGCATTTCTTCTAAATATTAATCGTTTGGATTCTTATTGTATTAAAATTGCTTTTATAAATAGTGGAAACAAAAATGCGCAATATGAAAATAAATTCTTTTGAATCCATTTTTGAAAATATCAAGGGCCATACTCTAAAGTTAAAAATGAACAAGTACAGCACCGTTACTGAGGTAACAATTAGGAACCAGGTCAAATACAGTTTTTACAGTCAGTGCCTGTTATTATTGTTAATATTACTAATAAATGTATTTGCATTTGCCTTCAATGTTGTTAGTGTGAATTATTTTTTCATTCTATTAGTGGTTACGTCCTGCTTTGCATTCAAAATATTTAGTACTGTACAATATGGTAAGACTCGCCATTATATGATGTCATTCACCCTATACCTATTCTCATTTCTAGAAAGTATACTATTTGTTCCAAAATTAGGTTGCCAAATTAACGTAAAGTATGCTATGGGTTATTCCACGAAATTCATTCCGCAACATATTATAGGGGGTATACTTGTAAACGAAGTGTTTTCTATGGTAATTATTAAATTAACTTTGTACTAAGTATCATGTAACAATGAATTTCAGCAAAGGGTATTGTTCGTATTAACCATACTAATCAAAGAACATAATAAGAATACTCGTTTAATTCCACTATTTACGGTAACACGCTTAGAGTCTATGAAAATACAAGGTATTATGCATTTGTATTTCTTTTAGGGTACGAAACCACGTTTAAATTGTATCGAAACTATTTATAGAGAACTACAAACATAATCACTCATCTAAGTAGCTGTGCCATGGAGCATTTTTCTCGTTTTAGGAGAGTACGCATTATAATGATCTCTTCTTTAAGTTTAGCCTTTACTATCTGTTGGTTTGTTTTATTATCGGCTATAATTTGCTCGTATTTCTCAAATGGAAATGTTGGTATTTCAAGACTTTTGTGTTCAGCAATGTAATTTACATTCTCCTAAAAGAAAAGACAATAAAAAAGGTGATAAACGTGTGTACATATATAATAGTTTTACCAGAAAGTCTATCTTGAGTTTGTTGATTTTTTTGATGTATTTCGATATCCGCTCTGGATATTCGGAACGCATAAATACTACATCTTCTTGTAATTGAGATGTGCTCGCTAAAAAATTTTCGTATTTAAGATGCTGTTGTCGAGATTATAAATATAGAAATACGTTACCCATTTTCGTGGACATTGTGTATACAGAAATTATAAATTGGAATTCAAGTTAGTTTCATAAATTGCCGCAAAATAACGGCAACCGAAATAATGTACAAAGTGCCATCTAGAATTGTTTATTTAAACTCGTACACTTTTGTTACAGTTTGCTCTAATTTAACTTCTTCAGTTTAGGTTATATACTATTCATTAATTTTGCACAATTTCCCTACAAACCACTAAAGCCTGAGCTTAAGTACTTCAAAAGTAAAACATAATTATGAATATAAAAGAAAATGAACGGGATGCTATGTAGATTATTATTATAGAAAAGAAAATGAAATCTATGCAGTAGCTACGCTAAGAGTTATGAAAAGAGATTAACTGATTACAAGCAATTTGTTATAATCACATTTACAATAATAAAGTTGAACCGCTCCTATACGAAAAACGCAAAGTTTGTACCTTGCCTATAAGATGGCTCTGTAACCGGCATGCATCAAAATCATTGAAATGATTTTCAAAGCAAATACTGATATTAGCAGGTCCGTAATAAAATAATTTAAAAGCTAACTTATGTTTCGATACTGGAATTATTAGGATAATGGACAAATATAGTGAAATCATACATTCTGATGGATGTAATAAATGCAAAATATAATGCATTTCTTTATTCATGTGCAAGAGCGTTGGCAGTACTGAAATAGTACGGGATACTGGAAGTACGGTTGCAATAATAAAAGTGATCGAAAAAGAAACACCGTCCTGAAATGAAAGAAATATTTATATTTTTTAAATAGACAATTTTATGAATTACATATATATGTATGATATAACACATAATATATTATTTACAAATTCTGAATATATCCGTTCTACATTTAACACTACAGGAAAACATCCTTAAAACAAAATTCATCTCAATTATTTACTTTTTTTTTTTAAATTCCGACAAGGCCACTTTTGTAAACACTTTTATTTATTTTATTATACATTTACATGCAATTTATCATCGACTTACGTTTATAACGAAACAGCTGTTGACATTAAATACAACTCATTCTTATTGTCAAATACAATAAATTACAATTAATATGACGGGCGTTTTACGTATCAAAATATCATCTTCGTTTCTAACAGCTGGAAAATAACACTTACGTATATCTTGGGTGGGGAGGCATATACATTACATAAACTATTTTTCTCTAAACAAAAAAAACTAAGGTATTTCGGCCGTTTATAAGGTAATATAACCTATATTACATAATCTCGGTTTATTTTAACAATTATATGTACTTACTTTTGAGCAATATATATACATATTTACATAAATTTACGATCTATTACATAAATCGTCTTAGAACTTACATTTAATATTTAGTTACTATAATAACATTTGATTTCCAAAAAGTTTCAAATACATACTCCTTAAGTGTATATGCGCTATATAAAGAATTGGACGGCTTATCCAATATCTTTATTGTTATTTCTTTTTTTTTCAGCCTTTAATTAAAAAAGAGCTAAAGACATCTTTTTTTTGTAGTAAAAATCGAGTGTAATGTTATAACGGACAAGTAAATCGGTACACTTTAAAACCCATTTATACCCTGGCATTGAATTGTATACGTCATTCAATCATTTTAAGTTGGTAACATTGAACATTTGATCTGTCGGTTGTGGTAACAAATTATTTCCATTAGTTAAGTCCTTATTGAGTGTATTACTGCAGATTAAATTACTAGTAGATGCATTAAGTTGCCCTCTCTCCTTCTCTATGATTTTAACCTCTCATTACTTTTACATTTTGGAAGTATTAATCCGAGGTCAAATTTTATCAACCATATAACGTTTTGTGGCGAAAAGATTCAATTATATGAAATAACTGTGCAATTTTTTAATTTTGTGGTTTTGAGGTTGTTAGCTGATGGACCTAAAGTAAATTACAAGAAACAAAAATATATTTGCAACCTTTAAGTCTTACCTACATTTTCTTCAGACATAGTAGTACATTTTGGCATAATGTTGGTTAAGAGTTTTTATCAGAAAACTATCTTATTAAGAACTGTAGTCAAAAATTACAATGAAAATTGAAATATACTTGCAAAAAGATCGTTTATTTTGTGGTAATGCATATACAGACAGAAAGAATTTTCTTTGAGGTTATATTTTTTGGCATAAATTCATGGGTTCAAATCGGAAAATAACGTGACGTACTTCATTTTGAATTCAATCCATAGGGACCTTTGATCCCAATACACAATTAAAATAGACTTGGACTTTATTTTCAAATAAATTTCAAAAAATTGAAATAATTACATAATTAATATATGTGTGGGAAAGTGTACAGACATAGCTTGTCCGTCAATATTACCTCGTCACATAAGTTGTGCTGTCTAATTTTATTCAAACTTCGGAATTTTCGACCTACAAAATTAGATCGACTTCACACTTCCAAAATTATTACGGCAAAACAGCACAGAACGCTTACAGACACAATAGTAGTAAATCGTTATATCAAACAGAACCTTCGCTGAACTAAGTCGTACACAAACAAATTTTAGTGTTAATCTAATTTGGTTACAAAAAATAGTGTAATAGTGTTGTTTGGTATCCTTAGAAAATTACATGTACATCTATAAAAACGTAAAATATCCTTACGATAATTGATTTGATGTTCACAGCTATAAAATCGTATATACACGCGTACTTATCTTATAATATTCTCTTCATCGAGATTATTGAGGGGTAATAAACTTTCGGGATGGGATCTGTGGTGGAAATGAAGTAAATTCAGTCTTCTGTTTTGAAGAAGAAAGTAATAGTTTTACAAACTGAAATTGATAGGTTAGATTTACGACAGTAATTTGACAGCGAGTGAGATTTCTGTTGTTAGCATCCTCTAGGAGAAATAATTAGAATCATATTCGCGCAGCCAAACTTATAAATAAATAGTGGGAATTTCAAATTTAAAATTCTAAACACCGCAAAACGCAACCTATTCGAGAGGTACGCACAAGTAAATATTGTTGATTTGTATTTGGTTATGCTATTTTAAATACCAAGGAAATGCAATACCTTACATAAGGTTTGCATAATTTTTATAGCAATTGAAGAAAACGTACAGAGCTTGTATCACCCAGGTTTCGAAGTACTGGGTCTTATGGAACGTAAATTCTCTTTTGTTAGTGTCTAACTATTTGTACATATATATCCTTTTTTAGAACTAGCAGTGTCACCAATTCATTAGGCGAGTTGTAGCTGTCAAAATGACATAATAACTACACAGAATGCCAACCTATTTTCTAAGTAACTATTGTATAGTTCGTTTCACGATATAACGTTTTTATTGGCGTTTTTGTTTCTAATACGATGCGTGTTGTTGTATAGTTGGTATATAGTATAGATTCTGATACATTGTGTAGAAGTTTCCTATTGTTTGCAGTAATTGCAGAAATTCATTGACCCTGACTTCACAATCAACATGTGTATTATCTATATATTGGAAAATAACACTTACGTATATCTTGGGTGGGGAGGAATATATGAAATGTTTTATTTAGGTTGAGAAGTATAATAATTTTAGTATCTTTTATACATCTCTAGTGACTTTTCTGTTAGAAGATTGTATTTGAATAGAGCTCAAGATGGATGTGTGATTATCAATGTAGATTTATTATGTATTGTTCTTGCATTCTTTTGAATAACGCGTTTTGTAAAAAACTACGACAGTTTAGTAGGATTTAGAACGTCGTTACAGATTAACATTATGGCGGATAACGAAAGGGATTGTGGCAATGATGTTGGTTGCAGTAGAAGTGAGGAGACGTTGTCTGAGGCAACGATAAGGAGGATCGTGGGAGTGGCGCCTTCAACACAACAATAAATACATAAATTGCGTAATCTAAATTTTGCAGTGGTTGTTGGAAGAACTTGATTAGACTTGTCGCACATTGTTTTACTTAAGAAAAGATGGAAGATTGAAGCTTGGGAACATCAACGAAGACATCTTCGATGTAAATTGATGCTATATAGATTCCGTTTTAGAGGTTAATAAAGAAGTGAAGGTATTTAAAAAGTCAGTGTGCTTTGTAAATATTGAATGGCGAAATGAAGAGAGCTATCGCAAATAACCGTCATTTGCGTTTTCTTCTTTCATTGGAAAGTTTACCAAGATGCTGCTCTAAGCGAAACAGCGTGCCGTGATTGGTTCCATCGCTTCAAAGATGGTGAATTCGATGTTAACGACCGTCCGCGTGAAGGAAGGCCCAAAACGTTCGAAGACACTGAATTGGGGGCATTGCTCAATGAGGATCCATGCCAAACGCAACAAGAGCTTTTACCAGCATTATGAGTTACCCACCAAGCCATTTTCAAACGATTGCATGCGTTGAGAATGCCTCAAAAGCAAGACACCTGGGTTCCTTATGATTTGAAGCCAAGGGACGTTGAGCGTCGTGTTTTCGCCTGTGAGCAATTGCTCCAGCGGTAAAAGACGAAGGGTTTTCTTCATTGTGACAGGTGATGAAAATCAGATTCATTACAGCAAAGAAAGTTATGGGGACTGCTCGGTCATGCTTCTACGTCATCGGCTCGGCCGATGTGAAGGTTATGCTGTGTATTTGGTGGGACCAGGTCGGTGTTATTTATTGTGAGCTGTTGAAACCGAAACAAACCATCACTGGGGAACGGTATCGACTTCAATTGATGCGGTCGAGCCGAGCACAGCTCGAAACACGGCCACAATACGAAAAAGTAATTCTACAGCATGACAACGCTCGGCCTGACGTTGTCAAACCCACCCGCCATATTCCCCAGATATTCCGTCGTCGATGGCACATGGTCTGGCTGATCAGCAGTTCCGCTGAAGATATCGAAACATGGCGTTATTCGTAGATAGCCTCAAAGGATGAATACTTTTATCGTAACGGTATTCGAGCTCTGTCAGAAAGATGAGAAAAAGCTGTAGCCAGCGATGGCCAATACTTTGAGTGATTCATTTGCCACAATTTTTCACAATAAAGTTGCATTCTCATAAAAAAACCGCGGAAACTGACGAAACAGTTGCGCATCTTTTATTCTGTGTAAAATTCCGACGGAAGTTGAGATTCCCTCACCATATCCTAGAAGTAAAATAAATGTCATGAGACTAAAAATAATTGGTGAAGTTTCTGGGCATTTCCATCGGTTATTGTCTCATTTTTTAGTCAAATTATTGCCGTAAACATGAAGTTTTACGCGATTATTATACAAATCTATGAAGTTTCATTTAAACGAATTAATGTAGAAAAAAAAACCTTTCCTGTATAAATTTAGCAAAGATATTTTAATTGGTTCGGGTTGAGAGCTGAAACCAAGAGACTGTTGAATTTTCCTTAATTATAGCAATCGTATTACCCCGCAATACGATAATCCTCTACAAAATTCGGATTGTATACAATAAGTTTTTTGATTTTTCTTGTAAGTATTAGTAACATTTATGAATAAATATACATTACGATGTACAATATATCAATGGGGAGCTAAAAATAGATTTTTAACCTTACGAATTCGTATATTTAGATGAATGTCGGTTTCGTTGTGTCTCTCGGATCTCTCTGTAGTTAATTGATTGTTCTAGATCGTTCCACTTACATAGGAATAGCACGTCTTTACATGGCAATTCCTTTTATTTAACTAGCTAGCTACCTGCGTTTCTGATTTGTTATCAAAAAACAAAAAAAGGAGGAGAATATTGTTCGTTCGTACACGCCGGAGTATACACAACGTTAACATATCTCTTTAAGAAGGTAACATTCACGAAAACTCTTTTAGACTTCCGTTTCAAATCTCGGCTTAATAGAACTCTTAATTCGGTCAAAAACGTGTCGCTGTCACTGATCGTGGCTGCTGAGATGGTGTGATTGTCGGTGCCTTTGTGCAGGTAGCTTCTAATAGTGGCTGGAGTGCCTGTAAATAAAAAAATATATATTACTGTTTCGCGTGAAAAGTCTTACCAATTAGTTATTGTTGATCCTTAAATGATATGCGCCATATTGAAAAAGGATGTTTTAGAAAATATTCTTTAGATCTATTTAAAGAAGATTCAAATAAATATGTAGGCTTCTACGGCCTGAGTTAGTAATAAACGAATTGTCTTCGAAATTGGGCGGAGGAAAGGTGAAAAAGGAAACCTTCACCTTTTCCCTTTTTCACTCTTTTTAATTTTTTTTCTTTCCTTTTTATTTCTTTGTTTTTCTCTTACTTTTATTTTATTTTCTCTTCTCATCATGATACGGTCCAATTCCGGAAACAGTTCGTTTATAAGATTCAAATAATAGAAAATATTGAAAAAACATAACCAATAAAGAAAGAAAATTATACAGTGTTGCCGCACCTCGACATAATGTTGGATCTATAGTAGAGGCACGCTAAGTTCCAATGCACGTCATCAATAAATCGTTACATCAGGTTTTACGCCGTTGCCGGATACACACACATAAACTCGCTATCAAACCTAACGTAATCTATTAATACAACCTAACTTCTATTACTTTATTTATTATGGTATATTAAATAGAAAATTTTAATAATCGGCACTACAGAATTTAGTAAGAAGCATCTGATTATACGTAAAAGTGTTCAAACTACGACAAGTAAATATATTTCGCCTGAAGGAAAAAAATGTTTTATTAGTAATATTTTAAATTATTTAGGAATTAAATAAAAAAAAGCAGGTAATGAATCAAAATTACTTTATTAAAATATTTGCTTCGAAACTGTAAAAAAATTACATTACATAAAATACGAAAACAAACACGTTAAATTAGATTAATATATTATTTATTTACAACTTAATTACGCAGCTAATTTTCTTCAATATCACTCTTTGAGCTTGAATCATCATCATTTAAATTAATAATTAGGGGAGAAATTTCGTCACGATCTAATCCAACTTCTCTTTCCCGCCATCGTCTGATTTCTGCTTCTGTATAGTGGATGCTGTGCGATCAAGTAATTGTTGCTAATGCTTGGTCCACATCTTTGTGCAATTGTTAATACCATAGCCATCTCTTTCTATGTGACGATTGTAATATGTTTCTGTAATTCACCATATGTTTTTAATAGAGTTGAATATACAGTGGTATGGAGGTAATCATAGCACTGTATGGCCATGCGCACGCACTAGTTCGTCTGTCATACGTATATTCCTTCGGTGGTTTATGTCTAAAACATATACACTATTTTAACGGATACTCACAATGTAACTAGATGTAACAAGTCGTGTTTTAACATGCTAAGATCATATGTAATGTTATTATTTGCCAGACATTCTTGAATATTGCCTTTTCTCCAACTAGCATCTGGTGCCTTATTTCTTAATTCAGAATGATAACTAGCGTTATCCATAATAATAATAGAATTAGGTTTTATATTTGGTAACAACTGCATCGTAAACCATTTTGTAAAATTTTCTTTGTTTATTTCTCTGTGGTAATTATGCCCTCTTGTTTTTGAACAAAATATAAGTGAAGTGCCTGGTATAAAACCATCATTATTGCCTGCATGTAAAACTATATACCTATAAACAAGCTTAGTGAGAAACAGAAATGATATTTGTAATAAAACAACCTCTTGCTTTCAGTTTTTAACTTTTTCACACTTTGCCGATCACTGTCCTGTCAAGAACAATTATTGCTGCCATTTTCAAATATCCAACAGGATCCTGTCGGTTGTTGCTTCCCATGTTCTTTACGTATCGTTGTAAAAACTCAATACGAAGTAATACAATATGATGTTTGCTCCATTAATCCTCGTCGAGGATCATCCTTTTTCCACGTAAACCCAATGTTTTTTAAAACTTTTCCTAATGTAGAAACGCCTCCACTAAACAAATTTCTTTCTTTCAATTTACATAAAAGAGATGAAAGTGTAATGTGTTCTCCTAAAATAAATCGGCACATCTGATTTCATAGAATGCATTTTAACTTACGATTATGGTATATTTGATAAATTACAATAAGGATAGCAACTTCGCTTGCTTTATCAATATCCACAATCGGTTTTAACTTGTTTCTGCTCTTTCTGCAGGAAGGTAATGCTTGCAGCGACTTTGCCGAGCTCGATATCTTACTCACAGCCTAAATACTCACATTTACAGCAGCAGCGACGTGCTAAAATGCAACAATTTTATGCCGTTATTATCGTGTATGCAGAAATAGAGTAGAATAATTTACCTCTCTGACAGCAATCAACAATAACAAGGGACCGTTGTTGTCACGTTCTTGCTCAAAATATATAATCAGTGAACTGATTATTTCTTTCGCCTGTTGACACAATGCACGTGTCGTTTTCGTAAATATACGTCGACTAGTTCTAAAAAGAACTTTTGGGTATGTAAAGCAATTCAATAATTCGACGAAAACTAAACAAACTAATGTAAAGGAAGAAACAAGGAAAACGTTTGATGCGTACCAAAGACAACCGACAACATTGTATTTTATCAAATGTAGCCAGTAACAGCAATGCAAAAGTATTACGATATGGAAAATATAATAAAGTAAATAACTATTTCTTTCATATTTTTAACTTTGATAAAACGAGCGTTGGTATTAGAAAACAGTGTGTTGCGTTATCCATTGAAATGTACTTGAATTATTAAGTATTATGTCATAATTATGTACTAATATAAAATACTTTTAATTTATTTGTGTGATCGCATTACATATTTATGACGTCATTTCATTATATTCATGACGCCGCGTTAATGACGTGCATTGGAACTTAGCGTGCTCCTAGTATATAAAAGTTCACCATCGTACACTTAAAAAATTATCTTATAAATTCCGAATCTCACGAACGCTAATATTTGAAGAGTTGCACGCTACTATTACCCCACCTTTATATAGCGATTGAAATTTTAACGAGCGTCATTACGTCGGTCGCAATACTTACGCTGCTCTCCCTCGGATTTATGAGCTGGGCTTCCGAGTTGATGGCGTTATCTTGCATCATCTGCTCCTCGCGAATCGGTCGCGGAATATACGGCGGCAGATGAGGATGGTGCAAGGCCTGGAAGCTAGATGGATGCGGCGGGCTTAGCGTCTGCAAACAGGGCGCGATCCTCTTGTTGATGTCGATCTGAGCGTAGACGGTCGGTTCCGGTCTGCGGATGACGGTCATCGGTATCGATTGTTGGTTATAGATGACGTGCGGCATCTGTTGATTTGTTAGAGACAGTTCGGCGTAAGTAATCTCGTCGTTGTGGTGCTGGAAAATATCGAGCGGAAAGGTAACGGGTTAGTTCCGGTTAGTCGAGAAGTTGGAAGTAGGAGGTCGTTTGTTAGTTGTTAGTATGGAACGGGAGGAATCCTTTAGATTTCCAAGGCTTGCTTGCTGTGAAATAATAGCAGGCAATCGGTAGCAACGAAAATGTTGCTAAATTCCATTCGTATTTACATGCACGAAGGCTGTTTTTTTTTCAACTTCCGATAGCTTATAAAAACAAAACAAGTGTAAATAACAATTGAATTTATTACCAAAAGTTATGTACAAATATGGTTACTTTTTTACACAACCACCGTGATGAATTTGTCGTATCTATGGACAAGCCTTCCAATCCTCTCTGCATAGAATTTTGCCGCCAGTAAGTTGAGATGGTTCATGACGTTGTTTTGAAGTTCCTTTGTACTCTGGAAGTTCTGCCCACCTAACCGCTCTTTCAGTACACGAAAGAGATGAAGGTTGCTTGGTGCTAAGTCGGGGCTATACGCTGGTGTGTGCAAAAATTCCATATCGAAATTGTTCAAGAAGTCGTTGGGTTAAAGCGTGAAGGCGGGCATTGTCATGAATAAGAAGGACTCCTTCCAGAAGTCAGCATGCCTCTTCTTTTGTTTTGAATGGCTCTCCGCAATCGTTATAAAGTCTGACAATAAGCAGCTGCATTGATTGTAGCCCCCGGTTCCATAAAATTAACAAGTAACACTCTTGGTTCAATTCACAGGTATGGCAATAAACTCCACTCACACAAATTTATTAATTAGGCGGAATGCAGCGTTTCGAGAGCACGCGGACTCTCATTGTCAACCGTGTTATCAACTGATTGTAAAAAACTATATGACACATACAAATTATTTTCTACGCAGGCTCTAAAATTCCTAAAACATATGACTATTCACAATCTACTAGGAGGTCTAATCTCTGGTACGTGTGTATTTTCGGGAAAGGAGGGAAAGAACGCGATCCCTACCTTTAACAGGTAACAAATCAGTCAGACTCGAGTGTGCAATTGGGGGTGGTTTCCTGTTCAATAAGTTTCCGTTCTTTTTCATAAATATCGTTTCGTACGCGTCTAATTCTCTACACGAGTTTATGTTTTTAAGAAGCTTAAGATTTTTAAATCAATTTTATGTCCGTATTTTAGCATATGCCCTGCTACGCTTGATAGTTCTGGTTTATCGAAACGAATGTGTCTAATATGTCTTTGAACCTCGTTTTGTACTCCTTTTTGTTTGTCCAATATAGACTTTATCACAATCATTGCATGCGATTTGGTAAATTCCAGACCTTTTCATTATCGCCGGTTTATCTTTGAGATTGCCTAAGAGATTCTTTAAGTTGTTTTTTGATACAAAAAACACGTTCATATTTAGTTGTCGGAAAATTTTGCGTAATCCTTTTACTGTTGGGTGAAAAGAAAGTATTATAAATTTCTTATTACCGGTGCTAGTTGATGTCATGTGGAATTTCTGATGTGTTGTTGGTGTTGGAGCTTCAAGATACGGTCGACATCCGTAGAAGAGAAACCATTTTACCTCGCTACATCTTTGATATATTTTAATTCTTTTTCATACCTGCTCTTGTTTAGCGGAAATCTAACGAGTCTATTGACCAGAACCGACAACTAAATATGAACGTGTCTTTGCATCAAAAAACAACTTAAAGAATCTCTTAGGCAATGCCAAAGATAAACCGGAGATGATGAAAAGGTATAGAGTTTACCAAATCGCATGCAATGATTGTGATAAAGTTTATATTGGACAAACAAAAAGGAGTATCGAAACGAGATTCAAAGAACATATTACACACTTTCGTTTCGATAAACCAGAACTATCAAGTGTAGCAGAGCATACGGTAAAAGCCGGACATAAAATTGATTTAAAAAATCTTAAACCTCTTAAAAACGGAAACCCGTGTAGAAAATTAGACGCGTACGAAACGATATTCATGAAAAAGAACGGAAACTTATTGAACAGAGAACCACTCCCAATTGCACACTCGAGTCTGATGGATTTATTACCATAGGCCCTATTAAAGATACAGTTCGCATTAGTTCCATCCTTTCCCGAAAATACACACATACCAGAGATTACGCCACCTAGTAGATTGTGAATAGTCATATGTTTTAGGAATTTTAGAGCATGCGTAGAAAATAATTTTCATCTGTGATACAGTTTTTTACATTCAGTCGGTAACATGGTTGACAATGAGAGTTCACGTGCTCTCGAAACGCTGCGTTCCGCCTAATTAATAAATTTGTGTGAGTGGAGTTTACTGCTATACCTATGAATTGTATAACCACAGAGTCCTTGCAATCGTCAATTGACTGTTTTGGTCCCAAAACACTGTAACCATAACTTCTATGCTATTGAACTTAGGTTTGTTTGGCGAGTTGAGTGTATCTATCGTTGTGACTGTTTTTGTTTCGGGGGTGCAGTATTGAATCTAGATCTCATCTCGTCACATCTCAGGTTAGATGTAGAAAACGACAACATTTGCACACTGATTTTGAGTCCAATAACCCAAAAAGACTATGGTTCTCTCTCAAATCTCTTAACATTAAGTCCAATACTAGGATCCCACTGCCTAATCATTTAGTTGATGTTAATGGGATCAACGAGTATTTTGCAAAGATTGTACAGTCTACAAATAATAACTCCAAAGATCTGATTTCCTATTATAGGAGCCCTTATAAAAACTCCACAGTTAATTTTAGTTAGATTAGCGCCTGTCGACGAGATACATTTAATTTTAAATAATATAAATACTGCTACAATTGGTTGTGATGGCATCTCTTGCAAAATGCTTAAATATTGCAATCCCGTTATACATATAATTAACTGTTGTATTGAGCGTTTCCATTTCCCTAATCTTTGGAAGACGGCTTAGGGGTTGCCTTTGTCTAAGGTATCTAATCCTCATACTTTTTCTGATTTACGAATGATCAGTATATTACATGTATTATCTAAAATACTGGAAACAGTGTTTTATAAACAAATTCATGACTTCTTTAGTACTAACAATTATTTTTCTAGTTTTCAAGCAGGTTTTCGAAAAGGTTTTAGCACGTCAGCTGCGCTTGCTAATGTTTTGAAATATATTATGCTATCTTTGGACAAGGGTCAATGCAGTGTGTTAATATTACTTGACTATTCCAAAGCTGTTGACACGGTCTGCCATGATTTGCTTATTGCTGAGTGCAGTTATTATGGGTTTTCTGAGGAATCACAATTGCTTCTGCTCTCATTCTTATCGGGAAGAACGCAGACAATATGTTACGACAATAATCAGTCGAGAACTTTGAATGTTTTTTCGGGTGTACCTCAAGGTTCAATTCTAGGACCGTTCCTTTTCATAATTTATACAAATGATATTTTAATATCATTTACTATGGTTGAGTGGAGTAGCATTTGCAAGACTTCGCCAGTTCCCACTTGTGTAACTATTTTGCAAGTAAAGACAATTTATTTTTATTATTATTATATCCAGTCACAATTGATTTCAAAACATCTTCACCTTCAACCTTATAATGGATGAGAAACGTCAGGCGAACTTTGTGGTCATTAGACAACATCTTTGGAACCCATTGAGCGCAGTCTTTTGTAGCGTAAATGTTCCGTTACAATAGCTAATCTTGAAACTTCACACTCAACTTACTTATGGCAAACCTCTGTTTTTCTCGAACCAGTTTGTCAACTCGTTAAACAATGTCCTTGTCGCATCATCTACCATAAAGTTTTCGCCGTATATTCGGCTCATTCTTCGATGAATTTTACCTGCACTATTGTCTTATACTTGAAGGAATCTAATTACACTAAGCAACTCGCACTTGTAGCAACCATGTTTACGTGCCTGCAACACAGCTGAAAATGGCGTAGTGACGTTGGAAGTGGTAGATATTATAGTAGTCTCTCCCACAACACGCGTGACTGTTTACAGGAACGAATGAAGGTTGAAAACGAAAACAGCTCTCGTACATGGGTTACATTTGAGGTTTGTTTATTTACGATAATATGTCAAGAATGAATAATAAACATAAGATTCGGCAGTGGAAAAAAAAAGAACAAAAAAGGAAATTATATTACAACATGACATAACCTAAAAACCTCAAACTATAAACAAAAGTAATATGAGAAACGGTATTAAAAAGTAAAAACATTCTACATGCTGCACGTAATTCATAAATCCGCAATATTACTTATGAAATAGCTCCCAACTTCTAAGAAAAGATATATGAATGTATTTATATTAATTTGACTTACGATCAAACAGGGAATTTATTGAAATGAATACGTAGGCTTCCACGGCCAGAGTTAGTAATAAACGAACTACTTCCGGAATTGGACCGTGTCATGATGAGATATATATAAAAAAGAAATAAGAGTAAGAGGAGAAAGAGAAATAAGAAGAAAAAAGGAGATTAAAAGAAAAAATGATAAAGGGTGGGGGGACGTGAAATAGAAAGAAAGGTGAAAAGAATAAGAGAAAGAAATAGAGACAAAAGACCAAAAGAGATCCTTTCTCTTTTGTTTTTTTTTTCGTTTTTTCTATTTTCTCTGGTATCTTCCCCCTTCCCCTTCTGTCTCTATTTCTTCCTCCTATTCTTTTCACCTTTCTTTCTATTTCACGTCCCCCCACCCTTTATCATTTTTTCTTTTTGTCTTCTTTTTTCTTCTATTTCTCTTTCTCCTCTTACTCTTATTTCTTTTTTATATATATCTCATCAAGACACGGTCCAATTCTGATAGGGAATTTATTATTGAGAGTCTCCTTTCAACAAGAAAAAAACTCGTTTCAACTTATAATACAATACATCAAATCCGAAGACGTACGTCTACGTATAGTTCTCAAGGTAATAGCTACTAGCTTCACAAGTTTATTGAGTTTTCAAAGAAACAACCTCTGTTTATGAGCGATAGTGTATATGATCGTCTATAATCGTTCAAAAATGTCATGTTCTTGCGTTCCCTTCGCTAAACACTCGTTATCTAAATATTTTATGGCCAAGTGACGCTGTTTGGCTGGGAACATGTTTGCTTAATAAAAATTAATCATCGTCTTGTTCTACTGTTCCTTCCGTTCGACGAGGGGCGGCGAAACTAAGTAAACGTGTAAACTCTCGACTTGTCGGCGCGGTAATTAACAATTTATAAATCGCGTTTTATCCGGAGGGATTTCGGCATCTCTTCTTACAAACGTGTTGATCGAACGAAGAAAAACTACTACACTCAGCTAAATTTCTATGGTTCCATATGAACTTTTGAACAGAAATATTTGGTTTTCTTAATATCTTCGGAAAACTATGCATAGAAATTAATGCTGAACTACAAAGAAATACAAATGCAAGAGAAAATAACATTAAAAGATAAAATAAAAATAGAAATTATAATAAAATAATGGCAACTCGAAACAGCGAGATTTCTATAGGTCCGTTAGCACAAAGTTAATAAATTAAAGTAAATACATAAAAAAAATATAATTCTTTCTAAACTTAGTAGTGAGTGTTAGATCTTTTATTGAAAATAACTTCAAACATCCGGGTCTTCATACTCTCTGCCTAATAATTTGGTCAATTGTTTATTATTGCTATACACCTCTCTTGCTAATATTCCCCAAAGATTTGCGATGGGGTTTAGATCGAGCAAACGAGCAGACCAATCAATTAATTTCCTTTTAACGAAACCATTAGAATTATGGATAGCTGTATTGTTTTGCTGAAATATCCAGTCTTGCGTCGGCAATTGTTTACCAAAGTTTATCAGAACCATTTGCAGAAGATGTATATGAGAATTAGAATTCATTCGCGTAGAAACAAAATATGTAGGGATTTTATTGTTATGGGTAAAAGCTGCGTAAACCATTACAGTACAGTCACCAGAATTTCTCCTCATCGCAACTTCAGTGTTCTTGCGCATATCGTGCTAATATTATTTGAATTGGCGCCGTATAGTTGGGACATTTTACCTGATAAATCTTTTTCTATCGAAGAGTCCAGCAATCCGATATTATAGTTGGGCCAAATGAGGGGTCTTCAACACTGCGTGTGGTAACGCGATTGTTACCAGAGTAGATTGTAGAGGATAAGAAAAAATATTGCTATAAAAAGCAAATATTATAATCCTTTGAACTTCATCACACAGTAGCACAAACGATTCTTATTTGTTGGTTACGGGGCCTAGTGCTTTTACGACCAAGAGCACTTCTTTTTGTGATTTTGGAAGTGTTGGGAGCGTTCCTTTCCTAGACATCCATATATTATGTCTAACAAGTTCCATATCATAACTTGTTATGACTTCCATCAGAGTTGGTGTAACTCTTGACGTGATACTATTAACGATGGATTCTCATAATAACTAGAGCTGTTTGGGCTATTTCCATCGTTCGTTCAACTTGTATAGTCCGGACGTTTCGGTAGTCTGTCCGCAGCTGTCTTCTGGGTAGCTCTGAGAAGGGCTGTTGCTTGCCAGAACAAATATATACATTAAAACAAAAATACGTTAGACAAATACTCATCGAAGCATGATTGTTCTTGCAAGCAACAGCCCTTCTCAGGACTACCCTGAAGACGACAGTATATAGACTGCCGAAACGTTGGACTATACAAGTTCAACGAATAATAGAAATAGCCCAAACAACAACCCTAGTTAGAGCTAGTGTAATTCTTAGCGCCGTATGCAGTAACATTAAAGGTTTTTCGTACAGGCTTTC
The DNA here is from genome assembly GCA_023509865.1 of Trypoxylus dichotomus. NCBI lineage: Eukaryota > Metazoa > Arthropoda > Insecta > Coleoptera > Scarabaeidae > Trypoxylus > Trypoxylus dichotomus. The sequence goes on from CM042075.1 coordinate 55,127,864, forward strand.
TATAGTCTCTCTCTTCACAGCGTTGCTGAAAATCTGTCTTGCAAGATTGGCGTCAATGTTGTGATTATGGTAACATTCTGAACCGAAAACACTGCAATTGTTCTCAAGAAACACTTTGTTTTTTTGTTAGTACACCTTCAGCGTATAGTTTCATTTTGTAAAACTTGTTATTGTTAACAATTAATAGTTTTTCAAACACTCTTCTGATTCCTGCAACCGCCATTTCGTAAATATGGATTTTAGGAATTTATAGACAATCCAATATATTATGTACTTGTTAATTACATACCTATGTTAATAAGTAATTTATCCTTTAGTTATAGACGAGATATGCATTATGAACTTGCCTTAATTACCCAACATAAAATAATTATTGTGTATTTATATTAACGATTAAATTTCCTCTACTTATCTATAATTTGTTGCTGGCACTATTTTGGCCTAATGCACATATCGGATCATAAACCGAATGGATTATGGGCCCAACTATGCACATTTGAATCAGGCTCGTCCAAGTTAAATTTCATCTCACCGGAAAATATGACGTTATTCCACTTCCAGCTCATATGATCTTGCGAAAAATTCAGTCTTCTCTGTTTAGGTGTCTCTCCTAAGGGTGGTTTCGAAACCTTTTTTAGACACCGAAAACGTTTTTTAGACAGCGAAACATTACACCTCTATTTGTTACTGATAAATTTAAATTACATTTGCTTTGTTAAGCGGTTACATTATCAGAAGAGGTTAACCGAAATATTTCTTAGCTATGCTACCTCTTTTTAACAATTTATTGTTGTTTTTTCTTTCTCGGATAGCAATTTACCTCTTTTTAAAAGGTAATACTTGATTTCGTAGGATGTCTGTCTAACTCTGTAGACCAAGTATCGGCAACCTTTGACATGTTGCGGACCAAACTTTAGTGTGCAAATACGTTCTCGTGCCGCGTTTAAAAGTAGTGTTCATAATTTTTAGCGATAGATATCAGACATGAAATAATACGACAATGTTATTATAATGCAATTTCTTAAAATAAGAAAATGAAATGAAAAAAATAGGTACATTATAATTAAATCGTGAAATTTGGAATTATTACAAACTAAGAAAGTTGAATAGCGACAACGAAATCAATGCGACACTTGAGCTTGAATTTGGGAAACTAATCCATCGATGTTTGGATTAATTGCACTGATACAAAGACGTAAAGAATTTTCCAAATTATCGCCAGTCAGCCTTGTACGATGTTTTGATTTATTAACTTTCATCATTGAAAAGAACTGTTCGCATTTATAACTACTGCCAAACGCACAAATCAATCATCTTGAGAATTTTCTAAGCTCCGGAAAATGGTTTTCTTCGAGGTATTTTTTGTAGAACTCGCACAACTCCACGTCTTCAAATTTAGCTTTTAGCAGTGAGTTTTCTTGAAGCTCAATCAACTCCATTTGCAAGTGTATCAGAGCATTTTGTACATTATTTTTTGTTGGAATAACAAATAAATTGAAACTGTCTTCCATGTTTTTAAAATTGCTAAATCTGTTCGAAAATTGCTTCGACAGTAACTTGAATTCTTCAGCATATTGAGCATAAACAGTATTTTTTTAAGCAGAGAGCATGGTGAAATGGTAACTGTTACCAGACAGCATATGTGCCTCCCACAAGCGGATTTTGTTTTGAAATGCTGTCAAACGACTGTACAAATCATTTATTAACTGTCCTTGTTTTTGAAGTTTCAAATTTAAATCATTCAAATGGCCTGTAAGGTCGACCAGAAATGTGACATATCCATTTTGGGTCACACAATTCAGATAGTGGTTTATCTTTTATTTGCATAAAATCTGCTACCTCATTTCTAAGCTCGTAAAACCGTTTCAGCATTTTCGCTTTGCTTAGCCAACTGCCTTCACAATAATATGTTACGTCCTCATATTCGGCTGATATTTCATCCTAAAACGCCTTGAATTGACGATGATTAAGCCCTCGGGATCGAATAAAATTGATGGTTTTTACTACCACATTCATAACATTCTGGAGTCGAATGTAGAACACAAGTTCTGTTGGAGGATAATGCAATGAAGGACTATCAAATCATCTTTTTGCACATTTAATTCAGTTGCTTTTTCATACAAAATTCCGATGAAACCTTTACGTAAGCCGACCATAGGGCTGTAGCAATTCCTCAGTAACAGTGAACTCTTTATCAACACTTCGAGTATGAGTAAGTAGTGTAATATACCTTTTTAATTGGGTTTTTCAAAATGTCTCGCGGGGCGAATTCGGCGCACGGGCCGGTTGTCGCCCACATATGCTATAGAGCTATAGAAATTTCGATGTTTTCTACCATTATTGTAAATATTCTCTGTATAGAATGTAATAATTTTTTAATGCTATTTTCTCTTGCATTTGTGTTTCTTTGAAACATAATCTGCCGAAGATATTAAGAAAACCAAATATTCTGTTCAAAGGTTCATATGGAACTATCGAAATTTCCCTCAAATGTTTTCAAAACTAGGAAAATCTTCGAATTTCGTAATAATCTTTAGGGAAAATTTTTATAGTTGTATTGGTAAAAGGTTTCCACAAAAGTATCTACTATGAAATTATCATTGTCTTGTCTATCTAAATACGATTAACTAACTTCAAAAGGTAATCGACAACATCAGAAACACTAAAACAGCAATGGTTGAATACTGATGCTGAAATAGAAGTTGGTGTTAAAGAAGGATATAATTACTAGATAACAATAATTAGGCATGCTTTAAATAAGTTTCTGTTGAGTCATCCTCATACAAGAAAAATAAAAGAGAATCTTCCCAACAGGTTATTATCAATCACAAACCTCATACTTACCGCTTTCGTAAAATCGTACGGTCCGTTCTTTCCCGCATTGTTAGGACTGAGCCTCCTGTAGAGGGTGGCGTTATTCAACCGTTCAAAGCCTCGCTCCTCATCCTGATACTCCTCTTCGCCGTTGTTCTGCGGGATGATGTCCGGATTCTTCTCCTCCAGGCTGTCGACGCTGTCGTTCAGGTCTTTGTTGAGCGGTTCGGTACTCGCCTTGTCGCCACCACTGGCCACGCAGCGACGTCCGCTCGGGGAGAGACCTCCGTCATCATAATCTTTGTCGTCGCGATCGCCACTGCCCCTTAACCGTATCACCACCACGATGATTACGGCCACCAGGATTAGGGCGACCACGACGCCGATCAGCGCTCCTAATACGGGCGTTATCTGAAGGAAGACGGGTGTGGACGCTGTCGGAAGAAATAATGTATTAGGATTGACAGGAGGGACATTTTAAAGATGAATGCAGATTTTGTTTGGATATAAACTTTGCAAAGTATTGTTAAAATAAGAGGGTAACAATCACCATTAGTAAATGCGCTATCGTAACCTAACTACAACTCGCCAAATGTTGCTGTTCCTCTCAAGGTCAGTCAGAGATTTCGTCATTTTATGATCAGATACCATAATTTACTTGCGCATATTGTTTAGGGCCGGCTTATTCACATTCTGATAAAGTTGCAGGTAGCGCAATCTAACGGATAAATACAAACACGTGTTTATTCAACTTCTGACAGATAAAAAGCAGTTGGTAAATTGCTTATCAGAGGGATAAATTTATCTGTTGTTAAATCTTCCCGATAAATGTATATCTATCAGATATTATAACCTCACTTTATTTCTTGCGTTTGTTTTCATATAGAAATATTCTGAATGAAGATGTTTTTATCGCAGAGGAAGTTCAAGCAATTGAAAACATCGATAATCGCTGTTAATTTGGCTTTGTTCTTGACTTACTGTTAATAATTTTGTTGATTTTATTTTAAATTTACGAAATTTTATTTTATTAATTAATATTTAATTAATCATTTTATTCCCAGTCCAAAATGAAATTCGCAGAAGAAGTGTATATGAAACAAATAAGGATTATAACAAAATTATAATTTCTTGCACTCCTTTTTCAAGATTTTTATTTTTAATTCATCTTCTTTCTCCAAATATTCCTGTCGCCCCTTAATTTTAATTTTTAAATCTTTGACTTGAGATTGTTTTTCAGCAATTATTAATTGCTTTTTTAAAAGATCTGATAGATGCATCAGCAAGCATCACAAATTTAATGTTACTTTGTTCCTTAGGTTTTTCTATCGGTAATTTTTTGGAAACTTACACTTTTTAGTATTCAATTATTCTATTTCATAATTCGCAAAATTAGTTGGTCGATCGTTTTCTTTTGTTATGACATTTTCTAATACCATTTTCCATTTGACGAACAGTATAAGAATATTAGGTTACGTTCAAAACGAAACTGTAATTATGTGTTTATCTTTCTCATTACAACGTACATCTTTCACTTTTATCCATTGCTATCCTAACGTCTAAAAACAGTCATGGTTTGTTACCTCTCAGATAAAATTTGGTGAATATACCAAAATGAGATATCTGTTACCTGATAAATTTATCTTGCTGGCGGTTATCTGCCACTTTATCAGAATGCGAATAAATCGGCCCGCAATGTTATAGTAATAATCTATAAATATATATATATAATGAACCAAATGTATTGGATATTCTTAACACTTTTGCCGCGGAATGTACCTTGCCTATTAGCGGTCTGCTTATTTCACTCGCACACTCTAACATCTCACTTTTCTCGTCTGCGCATCTCACCAGCATAGGTATTTTAGACGACCTGTACTAAATTTAAGCCAACTAGATACTCGTACACGTGGGTCAAAAGTCATTTTACTATTTCAAAATTTTACATTTTCTTTGGAGAATATAATTTTCACATTTCTTTAGCCTATAAATAAGAGATAAAATCTTTGTTTTTCTTTTCACAAAGGCGATCACTTTTAATGACATCCTCCATGACTACCGGCAAAGTGATTGTCCACAATTTGAATTTCCTGCTTAATATTGTTCTTCATCTTTGGAAGACTTCGTGGCTTATTAACTAACAGTCACAACATCCAAGCCTTCTAAACATAAGCATCTAGAATTCTCGACAATTTCGTAGAAAAACATAGAAAGTTACAGAAATCAAAACACTCCACCCTAATCAAATCATTAAAAGAAAAGAACGTTATTTACACTAGAGCTGATGAAGGTAATACAACAGTTATGCTGAAATACAGACCGAATTTCATAAGTATTCAAAGTTTTATGCGAAGGTTATTTTTAAAAAATTCTTAACCAAAATACTCTATCTAGCTGCCTTCAAGTTACAACGAGAAATAGAAGGGAGCCAAAAATAAATCTATCGAAGCATTTTACTGCCTCTCAAAAAACCTGTTTGCGACAAAACTTAACCTCATTGTTCGTGTTTTGTTCTAGATATCGTAGTGTAACCTCTTCGAACCGTGTAGACTTTAGAAATCGTTCCTGTGTCGGTACTTGTAGATTTCGAAAGAAGAACTCTTGAAGTATAGCTGGCGTAACGCGATTACGCAGGTCGGATGGCCCCTTTTTAGCTTCCAACTTAGCACGAGTGCTCTTAGTGGAATTTCGAAACAAAACCTGCACACATCCTATTGATCTGCTTGGATTAGAAACGACTCACAGAGGTCTAGTCTCTGATATACGCGATCGAAATCGACGATTTCAATTTTTCCCAATCGCAGCAAAATTGTGATATGATATTCTTATCACCTTAAATCAAGTTTTAGGCTGGGAATTCCCAATCATATATCACGCAAATTAAAGATATAAACTTGCAAATATCGTAAAGTTCATATCTTTTAAATAAAGCGACTTTAATGTTATAAATTCTTTAGCTTTCTGGCTTTGTCCAGAGAAAGTCTTTGACAATATAACTGTTCTATGACTTTATAATGATAGTCCTATCGTAATAGTATCATTTAGTGCGACTAAAGGCATTAGAAATTTATTTTTTGTTTGCTCAGAGCCCTATCTGCAATTAAATGCATTTTGCTTATGAATTAGTCTAAGAATCATGAAGGAGGACAACTTGGATGGAATGCGATCAAGGTATTATTATTAATCTCGGCAAAGTGGGGCAAGTTGCAGTGCTGCATCTCATTGTAAGATGGTACACAATTACAAAGTGCCAATCGCAAACATGATGACATATCTTCGTCAGTAAGGGCGATATTTTGACTTAATTATTTACATTTTATAAAATGCAGACTCGCACAAATAAGTTAACCCAAACATTGCTGTCAACTGAAGGGCAATTTGCCTTAGATTCGAATATTTATCTTCAGATATAAAAGACCAGAATATTGTATCAGACGCCCCGGAGGGGGCCCTGTAGGGTCTCAAATATTCTCTAGAACGCCTCGAAGCCGGCATTTTCCGCTCGTAAAACGCAATTTCTTAGCAACAAAAGAACTTTAGCCCGAATCTGACAATTTTATCGTATTCAGCGTGGTCCATTACATAAATAATCGAAATTTGAGCGAAATCGAAGAGATTGAGATTTTTTTCAAAATCACATGGAAAAATTGTCGATTTTTGACGATTTGCGAAGGTCGATCAATTCTGCTCAAATTTTGGTTATATATGCAATTGACTACGCTGAATACGATAAAATTGTCAGATTTAAGCTGAAGTTTTTCATTTGGCTAAAAAATTGCGTTCTAAGAGTGGAAAATGCAGGGTTCGACGCTGGCGTCCTAGAGACCGTTTACGGCTCTACAGAACCCTCTCCACGGCGCCCCCTGCATTACAAGGATATTAAATATATATATTTAGAGCAAAATAATATATGTACTGTTTCGCCGTTTATTTAACAAAATGCGCTCTTATTGGTTTTAATGGTTCTATTGAATGTTACACATCAAGTAGATACAATCTATTTGGATTTTCAAAATGCTAAACAGATTAATCACTTCCTTCAAAAGTTGCAATCATTTAAACTTTCTCTGTGCTCCTTGCTTAAATCTTATATTAGCAACAGGCAGTTTCAAGTGTGCTACAGAAAAGCAGTTATTTCGGGCAGTAATTCTTGAAACCTTTCTGGGAATCAACCATCTTACGTCCCTGTGAAAACCCAAATCAGTGTGCTTAGCATATTTACTATCGTCCAACTGCAATTTGAAGAGCCATCGTTGCAAGCTACGGGCATGGATGGAATTCACAACAATCTGTTGCAATGCACACCAGTTTATATATTAGTAGCTTGTAGCTTGTCACAAAATTTAAGCAAGCATCATATATATCTTCGCGACAGGATTTTCCTTTCAGAGGAATCATGGTTAAAAATTCTTCTTTAGCTGACATGTCATTAAATACCATTGAAATAAAAATACCCACCTGAGTATCTGTCATCGGTGGATTAATCGAACTACAAGGAAAAGTATGTACATTCCACGATATCATATTTTAGTTTATCTGTCATATCCTGGCTCATCGTTTCAACACACCTTGAGACTGTCGGACGAGAAAGCTGAAGTTCTCTAACAGCAGACATGATCTCCGTTTTATTTTTTAAAATCTCCAAATAAAACCTCACCAGCTTCCAAAAATGCTTTCTTCACAACCATTCTGTCTTCAAAGGGTTGTGTTTTGCCAATATATGAGAAATTTTAAATGACGCGATCGTTGCAGCTTTTGATTGTTTGGTTGGTCTTGTACACATGCTCAAGAAGCTCTCGCGATCAATAACTCGGACTACTTTTTAATATCATGTTAAGAGAACGCATATTAATCACAATATTACATTAATTACGTTCTTCATGTTATGTTGTTTGACATATCTTACTAGTGGTGTACCGAGGTAACTCCTATTGTTCATAGTTTTCCAGTTAGACGGTGTTGTATGGTGTGTCATGTGTAGTTTTTCTACAGTGGAATATATGCGTATATATATACATATATATATATCGTACGTTCAATATCTTCGACTTAAACGACCGCACAAAACACGGAGTTGTTTACTGCCCAATGACACTAATTACTAGCGTTTCCAGGACCATATGAAGCAATGCAAACTTCCTATACGTAACTCTATTACTACTGCCACATACATCAACAAGAATTAGAATTACGAGAACGTCGAATAAATCCGGCCGCCTTAAATGCGAAGCTTTCGTATTAATTGCGATATATCTTCGTATACGGTAAACTACAGGCGCGAATATACGACACGTTTGGTTTATCGAGCGTTACGCAGCCGCCTGGTAGTCGCCGCGTCGTATCCGTATTGCATGCATGTTCTCTAAGCGGTAAGTAGGTACCTGTGTACGTTGAGAAACACACACAATGAACGAAATTGAAATTGCCGTCTATAAACATTTACAACGGTCGCAGTTGGGGCAACTTTACCGCGGCAGATAACAAACTTTGAACTTGAGCGGTAACAACTGCAGTTTCAGTTGCACGCGGCCCAATTAAACTCCAACATTTGAGAATGAGGAAAGCGGTTGCGATAAATTACGGTAGTGAATTGTTTCTATATACATGCGGCGCGATCTTAGACAGAGGTATTTAACTGAAAATGTTAAGAGCAACATTTATACGATTCTTAATAGTTACGAAATCTCCCGTTGGTGCAATAAAATTTATTATGTTTGATATGTCTAACTGGTAGTATGAGGGTGACCTGAAATGTGTCCGGAATTGACAAGAGATGGCGCACGAAGGTTGAAGTGGATTCATTGGTCGGCACGGGCAACCTTTCTTATGGTAGCTGTCAAAGTTTGAGACGTCCACTGCCAATAGTTGTTGTTTAAGACTGTTTTGTGCAGCAAGTCAGGCGGTTTCGCAAAAATGGATAAAATCGAATTTCGTGCGGTGACGAAATACTTCTGGATGGCTGGGAAAACGGCTACGGAAATTCGAAATATTTTGCTAAAGGTTCATGGCGGATGTAGTCCATCATTTCCGACCATCAGCTTCTGGGTGAGCGAGTTCACACATGGCCGAACAAGCACAAGTCACGAACCACGCAGTTGACGCCTAAAAACCGCTACCTACGATGAAATGGTCGACAAGATTCATGATGTCGTATTAGCCGATCGCCGATTGAAGCTGAAGGAGATTGCAGAAACAACAGGCATCTCAGAAGAACGTGTTGGCCAAATCCTAGATGAAATTTTCGGTATAAAAAAAGCTTTCGGCGCGATGGATACCGCGTTTGCTCACATCGGAGCAAAAACGAAATCGGGTAACAGTTTCGGAGGAGTGCCTGACCAGTATCGCAATCCAAGGGACTTCTTCATGCGCTTCGTAACCGTAGACGCGACCTGGATCCATCACTACATACCGGAGACCAAGGAACAGTCGAAGCAGTGGACTTTTTCGAGCAAATCGGCTCCGAAGAAAGCAACGACCGTTCAATCGGCCGGAAAGGCCATGACGACAATTATTTGGGATTCCCAAGGCGTGATCCTCATCGACTATCTGCGGAAGGGAAGGACGATCACGGGGCAATACTACAGCGATTTATTGACCCTATTCGATGCAGAAACATCCTACTTTTCCGACGGCTTGAAGAGATCGGAATACCGTTTGAAAAAGTGTATTGATCTTAGAGGAGATTACATCGAAAAATAGAAACAAAAACCACACCAATACCGTGTTTTTCTTGTCGTATCCGGAAACATTTCAGGTCGCCCTCGCAGAAGAAATCTATTTTCTCAGCTCAGAGGCGGCGCTGGCACCTTCGGCGCCTCCCCCTGCAAATGCCTAGTATTGCGCCCCTCCCTATCTTAAAGCTACAGCCATAACAAAGTAAAAACTAAAATATTGGCTAAGTATTTTAATTCTCAATATACATACATAGATATATTATATTAATGCGTAATACAATATACTCATCTATTTAAATTATCTAAAGTAAAAATAGAATAGAAAAATTAGCATATTCTAGTGAAAGTGAAAATAAATATAAAAATTGAAATGTTAGTAGGGATGTCTTCCAAGTTTTGCCATGTGTTTATTTTCGTCCTTAATGTTTCAGCGAAAAAATTAATTAGGTTACTAATGTCCTTACCTTCCTTTCCGTAATAAATTAAGAATTAAAATAAATGAATCGCCTTAATCGCTATTACCACCACCACCACCAGCACATCAAGAAACCACAAACCCAAGCGTAGAAATTAGTTCAAGCAAGTGAAATTGTACTATTACCATCTAAAAAACCTGGCATTTATTATGTTCACATGAAGCATTAAAATCGATCCGAATGCAATCCACGATTTACACATGCTTTCATAAATAGCTATGCACATGACATGGATTTTGAATCTTTTGATGTGAGGTCAGTTTGATAGCTATTCTTACCGAAACTTCTCCCTAACCTATAAAACAACTGTCTTATTGTTCACGTTTTAGTTCCATGATTGTTCTGAGATATCATTGAAATTTAATTCAGGTTAATTATTTTGTTGATTCTGCACTGGATTTAAGAAATCACGTCAAAAGTTATCGCCACAGTTGATTTTCGAAATGTATGTGCGCGGCAATATTATGGAATAAATTGATTAAATTTGAAGCAATTTGTTTTTGCAGCAAATATTACGGCAAATCAATTTTATTTTCTAAAAATAATACATTTTTATATCAATTCTAAGTTTGCCCCACTTCTGGTGTTCAAGCACTGACGTCGTGGATAATTTTTCAAATGACGATTTCCGATTTTTTAAAATTAATATATACAGGGTTATACACGTTATTTGACAGAAAGTATTATGGCTAAATCATTTAATTTCGGTAGAGTTTTACTTCTGGAGCCTATTAGAGGTATGTTTTTAAATTATTTTCATAGTGTAGAGAATGTCTCAAAAAACGGAAATGCATGTTGAGAATTTACACGTTAAAATTAGTGCTACACTCTCATAATATACAAAACATATCCAAAGCTGTAATGAAATTCGTATTTATTTTGATCCTAAAACCGATAATGGAGTAATATACATGGTGTTTTATTAAAAAATACAACTTTAGTATATGTTGTATTATATACAACACACAAACTAATAATTTATTGGGAACGCAGCGTTTCGAGAGCGCATGGACCCTCATTGTCCGTAACTCGGTTGCTTTATATAGTCTAACAAAATGACTTGAATTGGTTTACTATTTCCAATATTAGCACACGTTGTTCGTTTTATAAGTATATAGTTAAAAGAACCTGTATTTGGAATATTCTGGATAATTGCTTTTTAAAGGGGACAATCTGCACTCAATTTGACATAGGGAAATGTAAATTTGTTCTTAAAGTGCGGAGAAACTATAGCTAATGCAAAGTAGGCTGTGAAAGTTACAGAAACCACAAGTTTTCATTTATTTTAGTATATCTTTAGTGCTATACGGGGTATGTCTGTGAATTAATGAGAATGATTACTTTTAAAGTATTTAATTGAATGTAGCTGCAGCGTCTCCAGCAAATTTTCCATTCCTGGTAACAATTCTGGAAGTCTTGTTCTGTTAGGCTGCTTAGAACCTGCGTGGTTGTTGTTTATTGCTCCGTAATGGGAACCTTCCACTTTCCCTTCAAGCATTGGAAAAAGACAATAATCACATGGAGCCATGTCTGGACTGTAGGGCGGAATGTTCTCCTCTGCCGAAAATTCAAAGAGTCACGACCCAGGTTCTAAACAGTCTAATGGAATAAGAATTGCTACCGGGAATAGAACACTCGCTGGAGACGGTTTGTACATTCCAAAGGAGCATACTTTGAAGAGGACAATATTAAATTGTAGATACATCAAATTAAATACTTTAAAACTAATCATTAACACATACCTCCTATGTATCTCTAATACAATATGGTCTCAAAGCCTAGTGTGTCGACTCCAAAGTTTAACAGAACTCCCTTCAATTTTTTACCAATTTATGCGGATCAGGATTGTACTCAGATCGGATTTAATCTTTCATCTAAACGTAGCAATTGTTTTACTCTCTTACCACCGGACGCGAAACCGCTAATAGTATCGGACGCCGGCGGCGCGTACAATATCGTCGCATCGCTGGTGATGGATTTGCGCATCGTCCTAACGAACAGCAATAAACTACCGTGATCCTTGGCGAGGGTCGTTATCGTGATGGCTTCGGACGTGTGCGAGGTCGCCGTTCCCAGGAGGAGACGCGAATTCGCATCGTACACCTGCAATAGGTACGTTACGGAATCGTCGTTGTCGTCGCGACGCTCATGCATCGCCCTCGTTCGGCATTTCACTTGCAGAAAATGCCTGGTGTGCTGGTTTATCGTACAGTTCTCGGGCGGAAGGGGTTTGCGGTTCCTCAATTTCGCTAATGGAATAGTAAAAGGATTCGTAAAGTTCGCGTACTCTTTTTCTTCTGTTGAAGGAGGGAATCGCATTGATTAATGCACTATTCGAAGCGTGGAAATACGCGGGGACGTAACGCGTCTGCTTTATGAAAACGCTCGAGATTCGAAGGTTTATATAAGAAGTTCGGAAACTAGTAAATGGGTGGTATACACCACCGCTCATAATAGAATGGACACTTGTACCCAATTTATTAATTATAGAATGAAGTTGATAAATAACGAAACTTGAATATTACTTTTCAAAATCATGAAATACGAGGGCGACCTGAAATGTTCCGGAATCGACAAGAAAAACACGGTACTGGTGTGGTTATGTATTTTTATTTTTCGATGTAGTCTCCTCGAAGATCAATATACTTTTTCAAACGGTGCTCCAGTCTCCTCAAGCCCCCCTTCGCTAAACCGGTATCTTAACAATTACACTACGGAACCCTCTGAACAAATTGCTATTTAAATCGCCATTTATGTCGTTAAATTTCAATTGGAGAATTTTCATACCTGGATGTAATAGTGGCTGCAGATATAGCCCTGATATCTAGGCAGACACGAAATTTAATATCAGTGCCAAGTTGCATTATCAATTAAATCATTTAAGACACTGGAGGGACAAGGAAATTTCAATTATCATTGAAAAAACCAGCGGAAAATTATTCTAAATGGTTTAATTGATAATACAATTGTTTTCCAATGTTTATTATTACTTTTTCTTTTGCGTACACGTGTGCAATAAGTCGTAGATGAATAAATATTTTTCTTATAATTGTTTTGTTTAAAGTTTTGAAGCAAGCCTCAAATTTTGCATGAAATAAGAAGTGTCCATACTATTATGAGCTGTAAGTGTATGTATAGGTTTCGTTCTTCTTTCTAGCGTTAAGTGAATTATTAAAAAGGCAATTATGATCAAACATGTTAAACTGGAGCTTGATTTCTTACACTTTAATGTCCACACTTGCTGTTACAGAGCTGTAACATTCAAAATGAGCAAGCTCTGTGTAGATTAGTACGAGAAAAGAATATGCTGGGAAAAGGATAGATATGAAACGAAACCAATGAAACTGTAATCAACGATGCAAGCGATGATGACGTTAAACATGTGAATTGCAAGAAAATTTAAGCTATCGTCAGTGTTTTGAAATGCACAATATCATGAAGCTTACCTTTTCAAAATGTTTAAACTTCTTAAGCGTAAAAGAATCGATTTTCTTTGTGTTTCTCTATGATTTTTGCAATTTAAAAAATTGTGTCCATTTTAATGTAGACCAAGGAACAAGTAAGCTATCTAACTTGATCTTAAGAAGAATATTTAACACAATCTTACCGGTATGTTTCTCGGCTGATTTCAACGTGAAAGCTTGTAAACGAACTGCTTCACTTCTGCCTTTCTTATTGGCTGCGTACAAACCAATATCGAAGCCCAATCCGGACTCTAGACCTCCGACGGTGAAAAGAGGCGTCCTGGAGGTAACGTTACTCACCAACTTGCGGGACTGCGCGTCGTACACTTCCATGATGAACTCCTGCTGGAGACCACCATTGAAGCCGGCCGAGCATTCTACCTGCAACGATTCTGCCGTCTCGTTGAGGATTGTGCAATTCGACAATGGATCGGGTTTTCCTGTTTCGGTTTTCGACAAAGCAAACGATTAGAAGAAAAATATAGAATAATAATAATTATTATAATACGCCTTTATTTCATAGTACTAAGGTATGGATCATGTCATTACAAATGGGTACTGGATAGGTAGAAATAATGGAACAAAATATTTACAATTCATTATATAAAAGATCATTTGGATTATATCTACAAACATTTCTGAATCAGTATTTCTTTTATTAAATATCTTTTAAAGTCTTTCAGTCTATATTGCTGGCACGCTGTTATATACTTTTAGGATCTGTGTTCTTGAGGGTTATAGTTGTGGATATAGTTGTGATCAATCTGATACTGAGCAAGAAGTTCTTTGTAATGTTTATCTCTAGTTAACCCAAATCCAAAGTTTGGTACTAAACCGAGAACATTTTCGCGCAAATTTTTTGTTGGTATGAAGAATTCAATCGTAGACGGATTAGTCTTAGCGACGATCGAAGAGCAGATGCACCAAAACCGGCACTCACTCAGGAAAACGTCGATGCTCTACGCAAGATCATCAATGAAAATCGATCTTCAACATATTGCATCATTAGAGGATTTCAAAGACCCCAATTCATACATCTGTTGACCGAAGAACAGAAAACAGCTAAGGTGATTTGATGTTTAAAAACTCTACACCTCGCTTCAACACCGGAAACTCTAAAATCGTGTACCACATCGTCAGTGATGATAAATCTTGGATATACTTATATGCTAGAAAATATATGCCAGTCATTTGTTTAGATGCTCCAAGGCGAAGAAAAGCTGACAAAAGTTATCCGTTCTCCAAGTGTCTTCAAAAAGACGCGACATTAGTCTCGAAAGCAGGCCAACCACATGTTTGCCACAAGACATTACTGAGCTTCGAAAAATCAACTCTGAACGATGAATCATCCTCCACCAAATCAATGCAAGTTCATCGTACACAGTACGCAAGATAACACCAAAGATAAGAGCTCTGTAAATACAGCTTTTCTCATGGCACAGCTGTATTTACAGCGTTCTTATCTTCGGTGTTATTTTCTAGGCATTCTTGTGTTTTAAGTACGCAAGATAATTGAATTTTTAAAGTCGAATTGTTAGATCATCCTCCATACAGTCCGGTCCTAAGTCCCAACGATTTCTTTACCTTTTCCAAAATCAAGAACGGACTGCATGGTTAAAGGTTCCAGTCTGTACAAGGAGCAGCCGATACCTTCAAAACTGCAATTTTGACTGTACCAACAAATGAGTTGAGTAACTGCTTCGAGGGTTGGTTCGAACACCTGTAAGTGCATTAATATTCGTGAAGAATTCGAAAAACAATTGAGTTTTTGAAAGCTATGTACAAAGTATTAAGTCCAAATCCCACTATTCTAATAATGTAGCCTAAAATTTACAATCCAGTTCGTTTTCTTAGTTATTTTATGTATAAAACATAACTCGAAAGAAAGCTTTCCTATCAGTGAGAATAATATGCTTGTTAATTTGCACCAAACTTTTTTAATAAACGAAAACCAAAGTACGAATACAGCAAAGTTTCTCTTCGAAACTTGATGAAAATATTGCTTCCCTTGAGAAGCCTAAACTTTCCAACTAACAATGCCCGATTTCTCCCAAGGTCTTGAGACTTCGGTAAGATTTAATATCATAGATGTTTCCGCGAAAACCGAATCGAGCACGTCCTTTCTTTTTGTCGATTTTATAGATATATACATATATTTCTTCAATAGAAATTGTATATGGATTTAGAAACCCTCCAATAGTAATATGCGTTCGTAAAAAAAAAAAATCATTACCAGCCGGATTAATGTAATAGATGCAGGGTTCTTTCTGTACGCCGATCTCGTTCCTGCCCCAACAAAGTAGAGTTCCGTAATCCAGTTCCGTCATCGGTATATAGAGGGCGTGACTGTTAGCGCCGTCCGTGAATATATGCGACGCCGGTATGTCGACCGCTTCGGCGCTGTTGTTAAATTTCCATGTAAAC
Source organism: Trypoxylus dichotomus (assembly GCA_023509865.1). NCBI lineage: Eukaryota > Metazoa > Arthropoda > Insecta > Coleoptera > Scarabaeidae > Trypoxylus > Trypoxylus dichotomus. The sequence goes on from CM042075.1 coordinate 55,143,716, forward strand.
GTCAATCCGGATACGGGATTGGCTTCCAGCTCGCACGGTATCCTTGCTCTTTCCTGTCTGGCGATACCGTACGATTTTTGCTGGCCCGGTCTGCATATCGGAGCAACTGGAATATAAAAAAGAAAAGGTTAATAGGTTAGGTATGTGTGTATTTCTTTTCACACTATTGTAACATGTTCCGTTTACTATAGAGACGTTATACAGTATTTCCCAAGCAATTGAGCATTTATTTATGAATTATGTACTAATGAACTGAGCGCATGGATGTCAGATAAATGAACTACAAAAACTATATACTTACTAACTATTGTACATTAAATCAACCTTTGTTCGTATAATCGAATTGCATTTTATTGTGTTGATTCACCAAAGGTGGAATGTGGTGGTAGATGTGGTATAGTCTAAAGTTCCTGTGCAAGAGGATGTCTACATTATTCTAATATTACAGTTGAATTATCCTCTAGAGTATAAATACATACGTCACCAGTGGTAGTGGAATTTATGACAATGGTGTGTATATCTCTAGAGAAACGAAAACTATAACCCGAAATACGCTGGAAGTAGTGTTGGTTCTAAGAAGACATATGTAATATTTCATATGTAGTCTGAGTCACGGAAAATCGAGTACTCGTATCAAAGCACGCTTGTTCAGTATTCAACAAGCTATTCAAGTTATTCAAAATGCGTTAAACACTATATACAAATGAAGAATTTGATGTGTAGATTATAGAAAAATAATTTTCCCCGCTGAACTTTTACTTGTTTAAAAGCACACTATTACGAAGAAGTAACATCATTTTCGACATGTATCATAAGTCATGAAGATCACGATCATAAATGATGCAAGTACGTAAACGTTACTGAAAACTCGCCTTGATACAGTTATCACTAGGCCCCTCCACGTTATTCTCTGCACTGCACTGTAACTTGACCCACTTTGCCGAAGCTGTTTATAACTGAAAACCCTGATGTTTTGATCTCTGGGTAATGCAGACTATAGAGATAAGACTGGACGTGCTTGAAGTCAAAGAACATATACATGAGCGTAGAAAGTGTGATTACGAACCAAGTTGTATTTCTACTCCTACAATTTAGTGCTCAACTCGAAAAAGTAATCTTCCATAAATCATGTTTCCGATATAACGACTAGACAGTCGATACGCGTCCAATCTAATCGAACGTCAAGAATCGGACGTTATTTATGCGTACGAAACGTCTCGTTCGAACGCGAAGAATAACCAGAAGGCGAATAGGAAGGAGCAAACGGCGGCGTCGAAAGTATATCGAAAAAAGTTTTTAGCGTCGGCCTCGAATAAATCACCGAAAAGTGAATAAAATACCTGGGAAAACCGTAAGAATACACAAACACATTCATCATCGATCGCGGTGACGTTACGTTGAGGATCTATACATATATACATACATACATACACTACCGCCTATATTAGTTCGGGCACGCAAATAAATTTTAAGAAAACGAGAAAATATTCAAGCTCATTTTTCCAAAATTTTTATTGCATTCTATTAATAGCGATTAAAACTGAAGTATAAAAGTAAAACAAAAAGGTAATTCTAACGAAAAATAAACAAAAAACTTCTTAAACATTCCGTTCATCAAAGAAACTCCCGTTTGCCCGAGGAATAGCTTTCACAATCCGAGGCATCCGCTCCACTAGTTTTCCTCATTTGGCATATTAGTCCATTCCTATTGTAAAATGTTCGACAAGTGGCCTACGGAGGTAGGGCATACTATTCGGACATTCCTGTCCAATTCATCCCATAACAGGTCGATGGGGTTTAGATCGGAGCTTTGCGGCGGCCATGCCATTATTTGTAAAGTGCCATTATCTTGTTCTTCCTTTAAGAAATTTTTACATATCACTGCTGAGGGTTTGGAGTCGTTGTCCTGCAATTTTCGCCGATTAGACGTTGCGCCGATGGTGTTGCATTTTCTTGCAGTATTTATAAATAATCCTTTTTTCTCAAAATACCTTCGATTCGCTTCAAGTCTTCTGTACCGACGTAGGAGAAACAACCCCAAACAAGCACAGAACTTCTTCGTTGCTTAATAGTTGGCACTACACAATCCTGAAACATTCTTTGACCTTTCGCTCTTCTTACAAAAACGCGCATTGATTGTCCGAACACCCCAAACTTTGACTCATCAGTCCATAGCACCCATTTCCAATCATCCACTGACCAATTCCTATGTATTTCTGCCCACTGTAGCCGTTTTTGCCTGTTTGACCGTCCAAGTAGCGGTCTCTTTGTTGCAATGCGTCCGTGAAGATTTGGAGCTTTTAATTCTCTTTTCACTGTAGTAACAGACATTTTTCTTGCACGGTCGCGATTTCTGGTGCTGTCAGTCTCCTATTTCGCTTACTCAGCAATTTTGTACGTTCATTGTCGGCGTGAATTGTTATTTTCTTACGATCTGAATGTGCCCGATCTCCTAAACTTAAACTTTTAGTAGAGTTTAGAACATTTTACTGGGTGTCCGAATATGTATGGACGGTAGTGTATGTGCATATCATATGTTGCAACGGTTTCCGGGAATCCGAGACGATTTTTAGAAAGGGAAGATGGTTGCTGTTATGCGAGTATGTCGGGCTTCGGTCAGGCTTTTGAAGATACATAAAAGATAAGAATGCTACTTGTCTGTGCTGCGGTGGATCCGGGAGATTCTAGCGTGCGGGAATGCATGCGGTAATACTTGCGCTGCGGGGACGTCGACTAGAAGCAAAAGAATGCGCATATTACCGCTATTCTTATAAATATAAATTGCGATTGTGGTGAAACTCCTCAGTCTGACGAATAAGGATATCCTTTTGGGATAGATTTTCTAATTTCAATGCAGTTAATTCTGTATCCTGTGTATATACTGCTCTTAACATTTGTTTTTTATTACAATACCATGTTGCTTGACAGAGGGCAAGAAGAAAAGTTGTAAGGAAATTCTGTATGAAACATGAAAAAGAAAGTTGTGTGATCGAACATTTCAAAAATTGTTTAAGATTTGAGGAAATTGACTAAGCAAAACACACCAATGTAGATAGTCTTTCGTGGCTAAGACAGCAAATTATTTTTGAAAACCAAAACGGAAATTTTCTGAAATACCGTGTTTTTCTTGTCGATTCTAGAAACATTTTAGGTTGCCCTCGTACATCCGATATTGAAAATACTTTTATATAACACTTTTTAACGTTCTGTACTAGTTTCAATACGCTTGACGTTGGTTTGGGTTCTTGCTATATTATCTACATAAAAGGAATTGATTTTAGGTATCCTAAACTAATGTTCAAAAAAAGGTAGAAAAGTAGAATCATTTTGAAGTCCAAAAACCATTTAAAATGTCCCACAATTCTCACTTTAATGAGTCTTTTAGATACACCCACACCAACCCTATTTTATAATTAAACATTAGGAGCTTATTTCTTATTGATACCAGGTAAACTACAAACATACACAAGTTGAGTCCGCCAAACACTGGCGTCTTTGCTTTATCGTTCAGTGATCATGTCGAGATTTGTGCCTGAAACGAACATTTGCGGCACGCATTACTTTTCTTATTTAATCAAAAGAAAAAGGCTGTTAAAAATCATCGTCTGCTGGTAGATAAATATGGTGAACACGCCCCATCGATTAGAACGTGTGAAACATGGTTGCGATAATTTAAAAGTGGCGATTTCAATTTGAAAGACAGTAGGCGTTTTGGTAGACCACAAAAAATGCGAAAACGAGCAATTGCGGGAGTTATTGTATGATGACTCAACTCAAACGCAAAAGTAATTAGCAGAAGCATTATATGTGTCACAGGAAACAATTAGCAGACGTTTACGAGTAATGGGGAAGATTAATAAACTCGATAAAAGTCGCAAAGTCACCTGTGAAATGCTGCTTCAACGCCACGAAAGTAAATCATTTTTGTATCGAATTGCGGAAAAGATCGTGGCTTTCACCTAGCGAAGCCGGTCCTTCAACACCAAGGCCAAATCGCCTCGGCAAAAAGTGCGGCAGTGAGGTATTGTGTATTATTAACTCTTGAAGCCCAGCCAAACCATTAATACACAACGCTATCGCCAACAAATGATTAGTTTAAACCACGCATTAATCGAAAGACGACCGGAATTGGCCAAAATACATGGCAAAGTAATCCATGTTACACGACAATGCCCCGCCACACACAGCAAAACCAGTGAAAGACATCTTGAAATCATTTGGATCACCTCTTCGCATCAATGGGGCACGCGCTCGTGGAGCAGCACTTTAGCAATTTTAAGGAAGGCGGAAAATGGATCGACGAATGGGTTGCCGCAAAAGGCAAGCAGTTTTAGTGTTTGGTTTTACGGATACCAAACACTAAAACACACTATGTAGAAACCGATGGTCAATAATTTGAATAAAAAAAATAATTAAAATTACGTGTTTCTTTTTAGCAAAAAACCGGAAAAAACTTATCCATACACCTGGTATAATTTTGAAAGGCGGCGGTTCGAATCGTAGCCCCACGGTTTGGCTGAAAGTTAGCATGTCTAAGTTTACTTTCTTCTTCCGAAAGTTGGATTGATTTTGGTGAGATTCTGCCAATTTGGTGCGCTTCCAATTGGTTCAGTTGTGTTTCGTTGGTAAAATGTTGCGTGTCGGTCAAAAAATTATCAAACTGAATTCTATACTTGAAGTATATGATATCTTTACTAACCAGCATAAGTCAGCTATTAACAAAAATTATAACAACGAAAATAACGAACAGAATAGAAATATAGTAAACCTCTGTTTCTTTGTCTAATAGATCTCAAAAAATCATTTGAGAGAATGGAAATACTCCGGAAGCACGGAATACCCATACCTTTTACAATAACGCAATAAAAGAGCTCAATAGAAGTAGCAAAACAAAGCTCAAAACAGCACAGGGATTTATCGAAGAAGTATCAGCATCAACAGGAATTCGTCGGGGCGATAGTATGAGCTCAGTTTAGTTCAATCTCATTATGGATGAATCAATTAATAGTGTAGAGGAAGTTGCTGGAGGGTATAGGATGGGGCAAGAATCGATAAAGATATTATGCTATACTGATGGTGATGACGCTTAAGGAGGACGACATACAACGAATGTTATATCGGTTCCAAACAAATGCAGAAAGCCGTAATATGCAGACATCTACGGAGAAAACAGAATCAATGATCATAGCAAACGAGCTCATTAAATGTAATTGGCTGTAAACTATAAACCCATTCGTCAATGCAAGCGATCCACATACTTAGGAATTAAGATAACAAGCTGGAAGAACTTACAGCACCAAATAGAATTTTCTTTCATCTCCAAATACAATGCTCTTGTATGTTCTTTAATTATATCACCACTGACGATAATGTGTTTATTTCCTTGATTCAAGAACCATTTGTACATTTTTTCTCCATTTCAGGATATTTAAAGTTCTTCTTTGCCCATGCCCTGCATAAGTGGAAGCCACCGCACGTAATATTAGTTCTTTTTTAGTTTCTATTTTACAAATCGTGGATTTAGCGACACCATATAGTTTTAATAATTTTGTTACACTTGTACCGTTCTTTAATGCCGTCATCTTTACAGAGTGTTAAACACTTTGGGTTTATTTGTGACGACATGACATAACGTGTTTCTTTTCAGCAAAAAAAAACGGAGGAAACTTGTGTATTCATCTGGTTTGTATAGAAACAATCCACATCAACAAAATTCTTGTATGCAAGCGTTAATTAATTCAATTCTATTGAATTTCGGAGCGATATTACATACAACAAGTAAATGCACAGTTGTTACCATAGAAATAAATGAGTTCTAAAGGTTCGTTTATCCGTAAACCAATTTGCTTACATAATTGGGCGAATCCCTCCAACTGCTAGAGGACTATGCTATTCGGTAATTATTTTTCGATAACGTTAGTCGCGCTCGAGCGGATCCGAAACCGCGAAACAGCACGAAACACAAAAGTTCACGCGGAATTAACTTCGAACTTATGCAGAACAAACAGCGACCGGCGGAATCTCGACGGTTTTGGCGTATCCGAGTATGGATAATGCGAGCGCGGGCATCGGTAGCATCCGCTTTCGTAGCGAAGTACCGCGGCTGGGCCCGTATAACGATAAGCGTCGGGAAAGAATGTCGTTTTCTTATTTATTTTATTGCGGGTAGAAGTTTGCCGAGCGGTTAATTTCGGTTCGAAATTTCTTGTTTAAACTGTTACGCGAACTACGACCGTAAATTAACAAATAAAGTTAATAACCTACCAGGTGTATGCATATGCTTTTCCGATTTTTTTGCTAAAAGGAAACACGTGATTTTTTTTATTAAAAATATTGGTCATCGACTTCTACACATTTCACCCATGTTTCAGGTAATAATAATAATAATAATATTTAATGCCCAACAGATACAAATATCCAATTACAAGGCAATGTTAAATAATGTACACATGCAAATATAAATAACATAAAATTAAAGTATGTCAAATTAGAAAACTTAGTAACTAGTTGCTTTAATTTAAATAAAAAAAAAGTAGTTTACCAGTGGTTAGCAAAAAAGAGAGAACGGAAAAGTATTCAACTAAGTGTAACGCACCCGCGGTCTACATACCGTCAAGAGGGACGGTAAAGTGCAGGTATGTATATCCAACTCGGCAAACTCCATAGAGTTGAAATTGCTACACAATCTGTGTATTGGGGACCTGATGGCGATGTTTGTTCTAGGTGCGAAACAGTAAAATGTATTTGTTTGCCTAGATCCTGAACGTGGTACAATGAAGTTGATTTTACTCAACAACTCAGGGACATCAAGACCATTATGAAGTAAAGTAAATAGGAATTTACACTCAGCCTGTTTTCGACGTAGTTCTAATGAATCAATATTAAATGCGTCCAGCAGAGCACTGTGGCTAAATCCTTGTATCGGGTAAGTATTAAATTTTTTAAAGTACAAGAACTTCAAACATCTTCTCTGAATCTGCTCTAGAAGATGTATCTGATAGATGTACATAGGTGACCAGACCAAGGACGCATACTCCAGTCGAGACCGAACAAAAGCGAAATAAAGAGGAAGAATGGCTGTTATAGAAGCAAATGGTCGTGTAACACGTATAATGAATCCTAACATACTCAACGCTGATGCACAAATACTGGATATGTGCTCCATAAAGGTCAGTCTTGAGTCAAAGACGACGCCCAAGTCTCTCATAGAGGTCTCCCTAGGTAAAGAAGATCCAGCCAAGTGGTAGGTATATATAATTGGAGTCGTCTTACGAGTGTAGGTGACAATTTTGCATTTGTTTACATTAACTGTTAGTCTGTTGTTGACACACCACGTGTGGAATATATCGAGTTGGCTTTGCAAATGATTGCAATCCTGAGAATTATTAATTGTTGAGTACAACTTCAAGTCATCTGCGTATAACAACTTTGGACAGTTCAGTTGATAGCACAAATCATTTATATATATGAGGAACAGAAGTGGACCCAAGTTACTCCTGAGGAACTCCAGAGCTCGGCGCGAAGTAATCAGACTCAAATCCCATGTATGTCACAAATTGCTTTCTATCAAGAAGATACGATTGGAATAAAGACAAAAGAGAAGACGAAAATCCAATATTGTCCAATTTATTAATAAGCACGGTGTGGTCGATTCGATCAAAAGCTTTTGTTAGGTCAGTATACACAACATCTACCTGTCCACCGGCATCAATACTATTAGATAGGTATTGTGTAATTGTAACAAGATTAGTTACCGTAGATCGTTGAGCAACGAAACCGTGTTGGTCATTTTGAAATCCAGGAGTCTAACTTGAGCATAAATATACTTGTACAAACATTTCTCAAAAACTTTAGCAAAATTATTTAATAACGATATGGGACGATAGTTGGAAATAACACACTTCTCACCATTTTTAAAAACAGGCACCAATTTGGCAATCTTCCACACAGACGGGAAGGTGGATGTTTTGAGAGCGAGATTGAACAAGTAGCAAAGAGGAGAAGCAAATATATTTGCACAATCCCTAACAAAAAAGGCCGGAATGTCATCACTACCCGCCGTGCAATTATTCTTTAAGGATTTCATAGCACACACCACATCCATCTCAGTTACAGAACCTAGGTCAACCATAGTAGCGCACGAAGCAATTGGAGCAACAGGCGTTGGAGCAAATGAAGGAAGGTACACCGAATGGAAAAACTCCCGCAAGGCGCTCACTATGGAAGGTGGGTCGTTATACGTATTGCCGTAGTCGTCCTTCATAGTTCTAGGAATACCTAGGTAATTTATGGATACCAGGCCAAAGAAACTGCTTGCCTTTTTGCGGCAAATCATTCCTCGAGCCATTTTCCAACATCTTCGAAATTGCTGAAGTATTGGTCTGCGACCGCGTACCCCATTGATGGTGGATGCAGAAGGATGTCCCATTCAAGCGATTTCAAAGTGTCTTTCACTGGTTTTGCTGTGTCACAAAATCACTTTGTCATATTTTCTGGCTTATTCCGGTCGTCTTCCGATTAAAGAGCATTTGCAGGAGGAATCGCGACCTTGTACATTAGAAGAGGGTGGCATTTTAGATATGAAGTATAAAGAAGACGCTGTTAATTATTAGAAGAGTGGGAAAAAGAAGCGATTCTCCGTAGAGTCGGTACAAAGGAGATTTAGGAAGATAAACTCTCTACGAAAACTGTATCGATTGGAGGAAAGTCTAGAAAAAGGCGGAACGTAGAGAGAAATTAACAGCAATATTTCAAAACGTGATAGAATTTGATGAAATGAGTAGATTGAATACCATTATACATGATATAGATACACCATTAGAAGCTGACGAAGATATTAAGCTAGAAAACTTCAAAGCTTCAAAGAAGTGGATACTGAATTTCAAAAGAAGCAGGATCAGATACTCTACAATTAGAAAAGATTGCTACTGATTTTATTAACGAAGTTAAACCAGCAATTCAGAGTTATGGAGCCGAGCATGTCTATAATGCAGATGCAAGTGGTTTTAACTTGGAGATACATCCTGAACGTTCACTAGGATTCCAAGGTACAAAGAAAGTTAAAGCTGCCGTTCCGTCTATACAAGCAACTACCCACAATTACACTATTCTCCCAATAATATCTGTATCTAGTAAACTTATGTCTCCACTACTGATAGTACTAAAAGAACCTGATGGTAAATTTGTGCCCCAAGTGCAACAAACCCTATTTCGGCCTGTAAACGTTGTTATTCAAGCCTCATCTTCAGGTAAATTAACCACTGATTTATTTAACAATTGGTCTCTTAATGCTTACTTATCAAACACTGGGCCAAAGAGTCTTATACTTCTAGGCTCATGGAGAAAGAGGTGCCATTCAACAAAGATGTTCAAATACTGACAATACCAAAGAAAACAACAGGTATGATTCAATCACTGGACGTCTATGGACTTCGAATATGGAAGGGATTTGTACGACGATTTTTTGAGTAATATCAATAAACTATAACCACTATTTCTCTATATAAATGACAGGTTATATAGAAGAAAGGACTTCCGTTGCCATTAAAGATGTTGGATGATAAAACCAGTTTATTTATTTATAGATATTTCTTAAGCTCTATATCAACTTTTTCTGATTAAAGTTAAAGCTATGACCCACGGCTAGCCCTGAAAATATATTCTACATTTTCTCGTTAAAGTTAGAAGCTTCCCACTGCATTCATTTATTATGATCAGAACTAAGGATATTATCGACTTCTGGGATTTTTAGTGCTGCCATATCTAAAACATTTATGAATCTAAACTTTCCAACCTTATTTGACTTCTGAAAAATATGGTCAGATATATATATCTAATATCAATAACAAATTATTTTATATTCGTTTCAATCGATAGAATGTCTGGGATTTATTGTCTTACATTTTACGTCCAGTTGTACGGCGTTGCTTTCTCCGTCGCCTTCCTGGTTGCTTCCGACGCACGTATAGAGACCGGCGCGACTCCTCGTGACAGATTGAAGTACTAAACTTTGATTGCTGACAATTGTTCCTGCCGCCGCGTTGTTATACAGAATTTTCCCCTGAAACAGACGAATTTATTAGCGGAGTGCTTCCGCCCGAAAGCGAGAGACGGATTTGTACGCTCTGATAAAATAAAACGTCTCGTAGAGTAAATATTGCCTAAATAAATTCGTGTAGATGGGCTTATTCGGAGGAAGGACGGAAAAAAGATTTTTCGCGTCGGAAATAAATTGCGTTGAAGGAGAGAGACGTATTAGCTGGAAGGATTAAGATAGGATGGACTTTACTTATTCTTACGACGATTTCATCGCTTAATAGGCGATCCGTGTGACTAATCTGTTATTTTCTTTCTGCAAAATGCAGAATTTGATTCTTTTGCGCTGGCATTTTGAGTAAGGAATATAACCAGGGATGCGTTCGAAAATAGAGGACCTGGAGTGTAGTGTGTATCTTCAGTCTGCGTCGTACCACGTAACAGGAGTGTTCCCACAACTTTCGAACACTGTTGGGCGCAAACTCATTAAAGCAGGAAGGAAAGAGGAAGATTATATTCGGTATAATATGAAGGCGAATATGAACCGGACTTTTGTTTTTAACTCCCTCTAGGTGATGTGGATGGCATGAGATTTTGATATGCGTTGGGGGCGGGGGATATGTAAGGTGGAGGGGAGTTAACCGGTTCGGTTCGCCAGAGCAGATGGCTAGTTACCATCGAACAACTAAAATAGGAAGGAAAACCAATGTAAACATTTTTAACACAATTACGCTATTAGTGGATGTGCAGGAAACAGAAATTGCGCGCGTAATATGAATGAGTGTGTGTTATACGTTCATAAATGTGTGTATCTGATTGGATTTATAAATATATAATTTGTATATTGTGTTACAAATGTGAAATATTAATACTTTTAACACAATATTCAACTTTTTAATTTACGCAATATATAAAAAAATAAAAGCTTTATTTTTCTAATATTTTTTATAGGCTGCTACCTTGACAGGGTCTAATTTTGTTTTATCTTTCATCTAGATAACATATGTGATAGCTTTCGTCAAACATGGTCGTGCATACTCTCTTGCTTCAATGACATCATCACATTCGATATCTTCTCTATATGAAAATGTATTTCACAACCCTTTCTTAAATTTTAGCATATTCTTTGTTACATAATCTGCACTGTATTTTACAGTACAGATGGTATTATAAAATACAAAAAGCGATCATCATTCATTACGAGTTCCATTGAACGACTTTGAAAATGTGGGTACTTAATTTGTTCTACCCACATATTAGAAAGACTTTTATCAACGAGAGAAACAGGTAGCACCGTGGAAACCCGAGACCCGTCTTTCTGCTGGAAAAGTTCTTGCAACTGTTTTTTGGGATTCTAAAGGCATACTACTAAATGATATACTCCACGAATGGCATTCAGTTAATGCTGCGTACTACTGCCAATTATTTGATGAAGTGAAACTGGCCTATTGACGAAAAACGCGAGACATGCCTATTCGAAGGGCGATTCTGCTCCATGGCAATGCTCGCCTACACACAGCTGCATTGACCTAACATAAATCGGACGAAATTCATTGGGAAACACTGGAACATCCACCCTACAGGCCCGATCTGTCACCGTGTGACTATCACATGTTTGAGCCACTCAAAGAGGAACTGGGAAGTTATCGCCTTGATAACGACGAAGGTGTGAAAGTTCTGGGGCGATTGGTTACAGAGGCGACCACATTCATTCTTTGTTGAAGGAATTAAAAAATTTCCGATGTGGTGGAAAAATGTATTAATAAAAGAGATTATATAGAAATATAAGGTGTATTCGATTTTTTCTGTGACGTGTGGCGTCCCTCAGGGCTCTATTTTGGACCCTCTGCTTTTTATTATTTATACTCTCCTCTTGTCACCATCAGTGAAAGCTTGTAAGATTTCCGTGTACGCTGATGATATTCAGATTTATCATAGTTTCAAGCTTTCTAATAGAGAGTAGGCCTTACATGATATTTCATCTTATTTCAACAATATATTTGAGCTGGCTCAGCAACATTCCTTGATCTTAAACACATCTAGTCCTTTGTGCAAATGTTTTCTGACAACAACAGTTATCATATACTTTTTAATTCTCAATCAGGTTTTCTATTAATGGTATCCTGTTATTCGTAGTGGACGAAGCCAAGAATTTGGGTTTAGTGATTGATCGCAATTTTAAGTGTAATACTCAAATACTGAAATATATAAAAAATGCTTACTATGCCTTACAACTATTATATCTCCATTGTCATTATCTGACTTTTAAAATAAGTTATGCGAGTCCTTAGTTTTATCACAACCTAACTATTGTTCTCCAGTTTCTCACGTGGATCACAGCGTGCTCAGAACTCATGTATTCGCTTGATATTTAGTGTTCGCAAGTTTGAACAAGTAACCCGTAAGTTGACTGACTTGAATTGGTTAAATAAGGTAAATAGAATGCATTCGCAAAAGGGATGTATGTACGAGGGGAGGTCCAGAAGTTCGTGGAATGAAAGGATTCTAAATAAAATAAAACAATAAATCTATTTTTCCTTTTCAATATAATCACCCTTAAGCACAATACATTTATTAGATCTATGAATTATTTTTTTTAAACCATCATAAAAGTATTTTTTATCTTTCGCCTCAATATGGGCCAAAATTGCTGCCTTTACCTCATTGTCGTCGGAAAACTTTCTTCCACGTAAGTATTTTTTTAAATTAGGGAACAAATAAAAATCACTAGGTGCTAGGTCTGGACTATAGGGTGGACGGACTATTGATTGAAAGCCATGCTTGTGCAGAGCAGCCATTGCAACTTTGCTCTTGTAAACCGGCGCATTATCTTGCAAGAGCAACACACTCTTGGTCAATTTTCCTCGACGTTTTTCCTTGATGGCCTCTTTTAATTTTTCTAATATCGCTGCGTAATATTTTCCGTTTATCCTTCTACCTTTTTCTTTGTAATCAATCAATAATATCCCCTCACAATCCCAAAAAACAGTAGCCATCAACTTTCCAGCCGATTCTGACACTTTGAATTTCTTTGGCGGTGGCGTTGAATTTCTTTGGCCATTGCATGGACTCCTGTTTGGACTCAGGCTCAAAGTGATGAACCCATGTTTCATCTCCGGTAACAATCCGCTCCAAAATCTGTGCAGGTTTGTCTCCACACAGCTCCAAAAATTGTTTGGACGCACAGACGCGCTGCTGCTTCTGCAGCGGCGTAAGCAATCTCGGTACTCATCTTGCACCGACTTTTGTCATACCCAGGTGGTCATGTAGGATACGCAAAATGGTGGTATCTAATACTGCAAGTAATGCAGATAATTGTTTCTTCTTCAAACGTGCATCCTGCAGTAGAAATTTTTGCACTTTTTCGACGATGTCTGATGTGGTGGCTTCAACTGGCCGTCCTGAGCGGGGGTCGTTTTCAATCGACTCCCGACCATGTTTAAAAAGACCATGCCTCCTATAAATCATTGATTTACTAGGGCACTGTTCCCCATAAACGGTTTCCATTTCATTCAATATGGTTTGAGCGTCCCTTCCTTGCTTTGTAAGGAACTTTATCACAATACGGTGTTCAATTTCCTCCATAGTTTCAGTTTTCTTCCGGATTGACTTGTTTAGCAGGTAAACGGCTGACGCTATAGGGCTGCAACTTAACTTATATACTAATGATGAGTGGCCAATGAGAATGACACCTAGCGAGCGCCCCTATGCCCGCTCCATCCCTTCCATTCCACGAACTTCTGGACCTCTCGTCGTACCTTAGTATCGTTCTCTCCAAAGTTAAAAAATACTTATACAACAGACACTGGAATCCTGAATTTACTCATACGAGGAAATAAACGATAGTCGTTTCTTTGGCTTCTTCAAGGGGAAGAAAAGCTGACAAAAGTCATTGTTCTCGAAGTGACTCCAAAAGGATGGTTGCGACATGATTTCTTTACCATTTCGAAAATCAAGAACGAATTGCGTCGTCAAAGATTCCAGTCGTCAGAAGGAGCAGTCGATGCATGCAAAAGTGCATTAATCCTCATGGAGAATACTTCCGAAAAACAATAAAGTCTTTAAAAGTTATTTACTGTTTTATTCCAGCTCTATATGCAAAACTTAAAAGACAACCCTTGCATTGACTTAATATAAAAATGAGAGATACCATATATGTTTAAATCATCAGAGATTTTTGTAGCTAATGAAAAAGGAGTGATACGAGAAATATTAACTTACATTATGTCTCCAGCTGACTTTATAGACCCATGGATTTGACTTAATATTGCATTCGAAATATACGTCAACACCCTCCTTAATCACGCTTCCATTGAGATTGCTTCCTAATTCTAGCGAGACCAACGGAACATCTGCAAGAAAAACATAGTTCATTCTAAATTTTAAATTGAAACAAGGAATTGCGGAAAAGTGAAAATGATCACCATTACGTTTTACAATCATATATATGAAATGGGTACGAAATATCAATAAATCAAATAAATGTATCTGTACGAACAAATTCTCTGTACTAAATCGGTTCATCCAATAGCAGTATAACCCATCGTTTTATAGATGTCTATAAAACACTCAATACGCAAGCAATTTTGAACATTATACAGTCTCTCAACGTACCCGTTGCGTCAGCAAGCATCAATAAAGTTAGCATCGCACGTACGGGTAGTATAATTATTATTATAGCCGGCGAAACGGTAGCAGGTCGTCAATAACGCCGGCGATAATAAATTTTATGCGCTAGTAATGATTTCTTACGTTCCAATGTAACGCCACACTGGATTCATCATTATTCGCTTATACGATGTTAATCTGCATTGTTATGGGTGTACACTGAGCAACGGGGTATAGATAAATTCGCTATTTAGAAAAAATCATTCTTATTTAATCGCGATCTAGTTTTTATGTAGTCAATTAAAAATATTTTAACTGTTTACGAGAACTGATGTATGAAAATAATGGTAGAGATATAGCGGGTTCTTTTATTATTACACCTACCTTTTTAATAACAATAATACGGTTTATTAGCACACAATACAGTACAAATATAGATAACAGAAAAAAGATAAACATAAGCAGAAATGTGCCAATAGATTCAGGATCAACAACTTAGAAACAAGTGTCTGTTCTTCCTCCCAAACACGAAGATGGCCTACATAATATATACATACATAAATAAAAGTACTGCTACGGAGGCGACCTGAAATCGACAAGAAAAACACGGTATTGGTGTGGTTTCTTATATTTATTTTTCGATGTAGTCTCCTCGAAGATCAATACACTTTTTCAAACGGTGCTTCAATCTCTTCAAGCTGTCGGAAAAGTAGGATGTTTCGAGGTGTGCAAAATAGCCATCTGTAGCGTCGATGACCTCCCCATTTGAGGCACATCTCTTTCCCCCAGAGATTTTTTCAGGGTTGGGAAAAGGAAAACGTCGCTGGGGGCTAGGTCCAGTGAATATGGAGGATGAGAGATTAATTCGTAGCGCAACTCATTCAATTTGGACACGACGATGCGGGATGAATGAGCCGGTGCATTGTGCGGTGGAAAAGCACTTTCTTCCGATGCAAACGAGGGCGTTTCTCTTTCAATACTGCATCGAATCGGGTCAGTAAACCGCTGCAGTATTGCCTCGCGATCGTTCTTCCCTTCTGCGCATAGTCAATGAGGATCACACCTTGGAAATCTCAAAAATGGTCGCCATGACCTTTTCGGTCGATGAAATGGTTTTTGGCCTGGAAAAGTCCACTGCATCGACTGTTCGTTGGTCTCCGGTAAGTAGTGGTGAATCCAAGTCTCATCCACGCTTACTAAGTGCATGAAGAAATCTCTTGGATTGCGTTGGATCCTCGCCAGATACTCTTCCGAAACGGTAACCCGATTTCGTTTTTGCTCCTATGAGCAAACGCGGCATTCATACCGCCGAAGGCTATTTCATACGCAATATTTTGTGTAGGATATGGTGAACGCGTTCTTCTGAGACGTCTGTTGTTTCTGCTATCTCTTTCAGCTTCAATCGACGATCGGCTAACACGATATCATGAATTTTGTCGACCATTTCATAGTTGGTAGCGGTTTTTGGGCGTCTACTGCGTGGCTCGTCACTTGTGCTTGTGCGGCCACCTTTGAACTCGCTCACCTAGAAGCTGATGGTCGAAAATGATGGAGTTCATCCGCCATGAACCTCTAGCAACATATTTCGGATTTCCGTGGCCGTTTTCCCAGCCATCCCGTAGTGTTTTATCATTGCACGAACTTCGATTTTATCAATTTTTGCGAAACCGCCTGACTTCCTACACAAAACACACTCTTAAACAGCAACTATTGACACTAGACGTCTGAACTTTTGACAGTTGCCATAAAAAAGTTGCCCTTACCGACCAATAAATCCACTTCAAACTTCGGGCGCCATCTCTTGCCGATTCCGGAAACATTTCAGGTTGCTCTTGTATATATGTATAGATATAACTTGTTATGTTTTAGCATGTCTACATATGTACATTAAGATTCTCCTCACGTAGCAATTCGTATTTGATTGCGACTATAATTTCTTCTTGGAATGCCCTTGCTGTTGAGCAGAATGCTTTAAGTACTTACTTTTCGTTTTACTCTAAACATTCACATGATTCAGCGCAAATATTAATTTTAAAGCAGCTGCTGCGGGCGAATCAAATGCACAATGAAGCGAACTTCCTATATTAATAAAACAGAGAGGACAATATCATGTGTCCGCACGTCTTGTCCATATTATACACAAGAGAACGCTTTGTAGCGTGCATCCCTTTGTGGTAGCGCTCATAAATTTAACTGCTTAATCGCGAACTGTTTCAACAATATAATTAAACCATGACCGCCGTGCTATGTATTGGTTTCGCAAACATAACAAATCGCCTTCAAAGCGAAGTCTGTCCACGTGTTGGTGTATTTCTGTTTATTGAGAGGCCTTGGATGAAACTGAAGGAAAATATATTTGTAGGAGTAAAAAAAAAGAGCTAGGAATTACCTTTATAATGTAGGGCTAAAAATCTTACATCATTTTGATGAAGATATAAATTTATTTAGGTCAAACTGGTGCTATAGACTTCATCCACTAAATTAATAATAATAATAACAATAAAATAAGTCTAGAATAGTCCTTAACAACAAATTAAAAGAATTACTATAGAAAACTTATGGAACAGCTATCGGACACGTACCGAAAGGTTAACATAATCATAGATAAAATATATATAAGTATATATAAAATAACGTCAGTATACATGTAAAATATCATGTGTATATATATATCTAACAAATCTAAGAGAACAAGTTTAAATAAATAAAAGTACGTGCTTACATATGTATATCACGCTGGCCAACAAAGTGTATGTAATAAAAAATAATAACAATATAATATGAAACAAACAAAACATATAAACAAAATACACCCGCGTTAAGCAAGCCTACTCGTAAATTCCTCTAGTGTATAGCATTCTAATTCTAACAACTGACGCTTCAATTTTATTTTGAATTTGTTAGGAAGCAATTCTTTGACAAATCTGACTTTAGCAAATTGTATAATTTGGGCCCATAATAATCCACTGCGTTCTGTGTGTTTTGCAACCTATGTAAGGTATTCATAACTGGCCAATTTTTCGGGTGATAATCTTAGATCTGTAAACATTCTTTGTGTACTTCATACAGTCCACGAACAAGTTTATGCAAGCTATCAAGTTGTTCGAACGGAAGCCTCTTATAAAATTCCATCAAAGAAGAGTGATATTTGTTCTTAATTATATCGCTGCAATGTAAAGCAATAATTTCAATTTGAAGTTCCGGGGGTAGGATAATGTCAGTGTCAAAATGGTTTTTAAAAATCTTAATTTCATTCGAAATGGTATCAAAGACTGAGAAACGAGTATCAAAATTTATCTCTAAAGCACACACAGCCTCGCTTGCAAAATCGACGGAAAACTCAGCAGTGTGGCTGAATATTTCAAATGTTTTAAAATATGTCAAGCATTTTTTTACGTAACTGTGATTCAAGCAGCATTATTTTCCGCCTGAATGATTTGATATTAGTCTATATATCAGGAAGAAACTGGTTTCCTCCTTGCAATCTCGAATTCAGTTCGTTCATATGTTTTGTCAAATCGATATAGCATGCTAACTTCTACTGCCATTCACTATTTTGTAATTTTCATTAAAAAAATCATTTCAGCAACTGAGCCAGCGGCCTACGGCTGTATGATGTGGTAAGTCATTTTCTCCAATCTCTTCAATTCATGATTAACCCCAATAAATCTGATGAAATTAACAACTGATATGGCTGGCTTTGGAACTTCAGACACATCCAAACATTTTCCGCATAAGAACTGTTGATGAATGATACAATGTAACACTAATAGTTTTTGAATCACCATAATTTTCTACAGCCTTTGACGCAAGTACAACCACATTTATTTTTACGACACATGTTTTCGTCTGCATCAGTTGTAATAGATTTTAAGTTTGTCTATCGAAGTTTCTTTTGAGTAATGGCATTTTCAACTCTCCCCGTAGTCGTGCCATGAATACTATCAATATCAAGAAGTTCTTTATACACTTCATAGCTTTTATCTATTCCTCGAATACAAATCAACACCTGAGCAGTATCTGACACATCCGTTGACTCATTCAATGCCAGAGAAAACCATTCAAGATGTCCATTTTCGTTAGACAGTTGAGATGATATATTTTCTGCGTTATCTTGTACTCTCCGAGCCTCGGTATTTGCTGATAAACTGGTACTTTTAAATAAATTTACCTTTTCAGGGTAGATTTCTTCGGCTACTGCAATTACGTATTCTATAATCATTTCTCGATAGGTGAATGGTTTTCCACCGTTGCGATTTGAAGAATCACACGAAAGCCGGCACGAGTTGCAGCTTCTTGTTCAGCATTGGCTTTCGTAAACAAAGATTGTTGCTATATCAATCCACGCTTAAAATCTTCAAATCTTTCTGTCCGCAAACTTCCTGCATATTTTGAGTAATTTTGAAAACGTTTAGTTTCATAATGACGTAATTTCATGTGTTATTCTTTAAAAACGCCGATGGTTTCATTGCAGATCAAATATAGCGTCCTATTACTGGTCTCAATGAGGAAATATGGAAAGTTCCATTGACCTTTAAATGTTCTCTATTTACAGTATATTTTTCGCTTCTTTTCCATGCTAGTAAATCACACACAAAAATAACAAGTCAAATCAAAATACTGTATGGACGTTGGTCGATTGGTTCGAAGATGTTTTTTAAACGCTGTTACTACTACTTTATTTCGTAACAGACAGCTTCATTTCACGAATGTTTCATTGTTATTGCGTTTTCGAAAGTACTGCTACCGCCATCTATTAGGGAGAGAGTGACAGTATTGTATACCATTATTCTCGAGCACTTTAAATGCTTGGCTGTCTTCTTATATGACCAGTGTTTCTCACGTAAGAGATAATCCATTTTATTTATTGTAGAATCACAGCTTTTATTTTTCTCCATATTTAGTTGCTAATAACAAATATAACAGTTCCAGTAATTAATTTTCAACGTAAACACTAAACGAATTCAAGACCAACTACTTCATATTTGCATCGTTCTTAATTAAATGTCCAATGGTATCGTGAGAACAAAAGCGGTTTGTGCCTGTTAATATTGTTAGATATTATCACTAATGCCCGATGAAACAAAATTTAAAACAAAGTTACAATTTTAATTAAATTTTCTTTAGAATCAAGTGGACCCCATTGGAAGCTGAGGGTTAGGTATGATCAATATGTCTCCTATCTTATTTATGTTCCCTAGAAAAGATTCAAATCGAAAACTGTTCTATCGTACTTTCTATGTTTGGTCGTAATTGATCAAAAATAGTTTACATTGTACTCTGCACAAATATGTAAATGTAATATGAATTTCTATTCGGCGCGATATTATTTACGGTTAATTTATACATTCCACACTTTCCCCTTCGTTACAAGCCGCAATTTTTTCTCCTCGGCGTTTTTCCTTTTACCAGTTAAATTGACCATAAAAGATCTGCACGATGGCATCGTCAACAAAGGCGTCGTTTCTCGCGAAATGAGACCAGGCGCCAACCGTTTACACTTGCTCCTATTTTGTTTATGCAAATTTCAGCATCGCTCCCGATACCACCCATCCGTCTAGGGCGGGATATTAGAAAAAGTGATTTACCTCTCAAGCACAGCTGTGACGTTTACATCCAATATGAACGTTGTATAACGTACACCACTGCTCCTCGAGTCCTCTACGTAAGAAAGCGTGGGTGTGGGTAGTTCCTTTCCTTGTTATTATGATGCAGATGGCGGCGTCGTTATATCGATGCATATGTCGCTTTCACGTTGCACCAAAACGGTTCAACTTTGATGAGTATAGATTTCCGTTGAAGGTAATGGTTTAAAAATTGGTTTTTCAGTAATAATAATAATGACAATAATAATTATAATAACGATGATAATAATAATACATAGTCTCGGCAAAGAGGGGTAAGTTTCATTGCAGTGCGAAGAATATCGTGGAGGGGTGAAGCGCGCGTCACGGAGAATCGAGTACCCGTATCAAAGCATGCTTGTTCAGTATTATTCGACTGGTCGTTGCGAGTGCATGTCAGGACACACATACTTATAAAATGTCGTATTTAGGTACGTTTCGGAAACGGCGTATTTCGAATAAACTAGAAAACGTAATAGCGAGTATGTCGGATTTAGAATACGAAGGCGATAGAATTAAATGTGTAAAGTGCGACAACTATTTGACGCGTACCACTGTCCTGCTATCCGTGGCAAACGATACAGCGATAAGAATTAATATTTGCTATAGGCATTTGTTTTATTCTATGTAATGTACCGTTCACTTTACTAGACCAACAAGCATTTGACTCCTTCTGGAGCAACTATTCGGATTATATGTACATTATCAAGTCGGACATCGTTAAGAAACTTTATGCCATCTGTTCGCAACTATATTGAAAGAAGAATTAAAGCAGAATTGAAAGATAAAAAATTGTGGTTATGTGTGGACGAAACTACCGATCGGCAAAAACATTATGTGGCGAATGTGAAGGTTTTGACGTGTAGATTATAGAAAATAATTTTCTACGATGAACTTTTACTAACTTAAAAGAACTAACGTCATTTTTGACATGTGCGATAAGGTTTCTGAATCAAGTACAGACAAACGAAACTAATTCCATCTATGTCGACTTTAAAATCGCATACTACGTATCCAAAAGTATTGATATCACGATTTTGAATCGTATCCAATAGTACTCATATGTTGTTAAATTTTCAAAGGGGTGACTTTTGTAAAAAATCGGAGTTATTTAAATTGTGTTAAAATCATGCAAATGGAGAGCTTGACGTGTAGATACTGGTATGAGGGCATTGAACAAATTCCAAGTTGAAACAACCCAACTTTTAATGTTTGTGAGTGACAATGCTAACCTGCTCTCCTTAAGGTGATCTCTTAAAGAAGAGAGTGGTAATCTGTTACATATAACATATAAAATCTATGCTTAAACCTTGTGGCGCAATTGATCTCTAAATGTTATCTGCGGGTAAGTGCTTTAACAGCCCATACGAAGGCAGTTTGTCTAAAGTCCTTAAAACGTATAAAGAGATTCGAAGCGAGAACATCCCAAAGTGTCTGAACCAACACAGACGATTATTACGCGTTGGGGAACATGTTTAAACGCTGCGTTTTACTACTGCGAACATTTCGATGATGTAAAGAAGGTAGTTCTACATTGGGACGCACTTTGACGGCGACGATGGTGTGGAAATGCTCATGCGCAATTAGTTCCAGACGCAAACACATTCATTCTTTGATAACGGAAAGATGGGAAAAATGTGTGAATAAAAGAGGAGATTAAATAGAAAAATAAGGTGTATTCAATTTTTTTTACTGTATCAATGTCAAATAAACCAAAGTCTGGTACATATTTGATTCGCCCTCGTATAATCGGAAATTTGCATTTCCGTTTGCAGATATGCTCAAACATGCCCCAAATGATCGAAAGCAAACAAGACGTAAGGTATTCTAATAAAACGAAATGCCAAAGATCAACACGTTATACTAAAATTACCTGCATACAGTCATACCTCAAAACCTAAGTGTGCATTACAAAGTACTAGGAAGAACCACGGATACGGCGACAGCACGGCATTCGACTGCAGTTCACGTACTTACGTATGTATGTACCTAATGTGCAGAGACGTGCTTGATTCCAATGCTTTACACTTGAGTCGACGCGCTTCCAGCTATACTTTGCCTAAATATACTTCAAAGTAGTGTCGCTGGTTACTTTCATCAGTCGCATCTATACCTTAATGGGAGACCAATGACGAGAATATTAATATGGTACGCGTGTTCGCTATCCACAACAAGTATATACACTAGGGTCCATAAGTATTTGGCAACTTATGTTTTTTTTTTAATTTTGAAATAAAATCGCATTTAAATAAATACCACACATCCGGGAACCTTTTCTTATTAGTTAATACTTACATCTATATAAAGCCATACAAACACAGCTACAAATATACATACACCACCGTCCAAAAGTTAGGAAGCAGCAACTGGTTTTACAAAAAGCTAGTAAAATTTTATTGTGATTATTAATGAATTTATATAACATAAATGACTCTCGTTAAATAAAAGTAAGTCAATTCAAACATAATAATATTTAGGCATTATTTAGCTCGTAAGTTTATTTTCATCGACATGATCTCGTTTGGCTTTGATAACCGATGTACAAGTTTTAAACATTCTTCGAAGCAATTTTTCGAAACAGTCCGCGTCAATTTGTTGCCATGCGTTCTGTAAATATTGTCGTAGGTGTTGGGTGTTCTGAGGTTGTTGCTGTCTAACTCTTCGATCTAGCTCATCCCATAAGAGTTTCATGGGAAAAAAATCCGGATTTTAAGAAGGCTAAACCATTAATTTTAGTTCATTTCTTGCTGTTTTCTTCTCTAAAGGGTTTTTACAAATTCGAGCCATATGTTTGGGGTTATTGTCTTGCTGAAACACAAACGGCTCACCAACAGGACGATTTCCACATGAAATAGTATGGTTTGGCAAAATATCAAAATACTGTTCTTTCCGCATTGTGCGACTAACTTTCACTAAATCACCCGCAGTTATTCCACCAAAAACCCAATACAACACTTATGTTAACTTGAATATATCCTCCTCTTAAAACTTCGTGCATTATTAACATCGCTGATGGCATCTTTATTATCTTACCACTAGGTATATATAGTTAATGCTAGCGGTTTTTCCTTCATTTTCCATTCTCCGCTTTCTAACACCGTACATAAGTACGATATCCAACGTGAATCCGCTGTAAGGCATTTTTAATCGATCTTTCCGAATCGTTTTCCCTTTTTTCAGCGCTCGTCCAAAGCTCCCTCCTTTTCTTATAGACGTGTAAACATGGAGATCGTTGGGTAACGCCCTGAATCCCGTGTCTTTTAACTGCAAGCACTTCGCTTGACGTCCGCATCGCTAAAAGCAAACAAGTACAGAGAGAAACGAGCCCTGAGTGTGGGATCTGTCACCTATCTATCGTTTCACGTCATCATCTTAGTTACTAGATAGAAGCCACTGGAAGAACCATCAACGAGAGCAATTTCGTAGGAAATATTACACCGACTGACAAATTACTAACCCGCAAATACAGTTAGAGTTGGGCGAAAAGATAACAGCAGGCAGAAGATCGTTAATTTTCCTCTCCAGGAGCGCGATTGTGGTGATGCAGTTACGGCTATTGAAGCTGCTACGAGCTTACAGCTGTTCTACTTTTAAATAGTGACTACTAGATTTGTAAACGCGAGTTAATTTAATCCAAATATTATTCATGGTGAGTACTTACGATGGATATCCAGTTTCCATCCATCCTCTCTGCCGCTGTCAGGTATCATTTGTAATTGGCCACGACATGATAAATATTTTCCTCCATCGTCTACGGTTGGAGTGAATGTGAGAACGCTGGTTGTGGTATTCCCATCAGGACTTGTCTGCAAAAGAAAAAAATGTATCAGAACGTAATTGAACATGGTAGCAGTTAAGACGAAGAATATGTTGTCGAATCTTTGCAAAACATCAATGGGTGGTACTTTGTGAAAGTGCTATTGTATGTCGTTATGGTTAGAAAGAGACAAACGGATTTGAAACTCAAATTTATTAGGATGATGTGTACATTTACCTCATCAAAAATGCGTAGAAAACACAGTGCGTGTTTGAGCATTTTGTTTGCAAGTTTTATTCACTTTAGAGGCTTTGAAATTCTAGCTATGTAATGATATAATGAAATTTCGAATTATGGAATTATTTTCGGAGCGAAACTATTTTGTTAAAGACGGCATTTTGCAGGAAAAAAATAAGAAAAGAAATAGTTTGTAAAAAATTGAAGTGAGAAGAGTATTTCGAAAAAAAAATGGAAATTAAAAAGAAAAAAGGTTGTTGGTATTCTGCAAAAAAAAATTAAAAACTGCAAATATTTTGTGAACAAGAAATGAACATGTATGAGTATCTTGCACATAAATTTCGAAAACTAAAAAGTATTTTGCGTCGAAAAATATAAAATATAAAATATAAAAAAGATTTAAAAAATATTTTGCAGAAAAAATAAACAGTTACAGATATTGAAGTTCATTATTGCAAAAAAGAATTAAAGCAATAACAAAGTTACAAATATTTGGTAAACAAAATATAAAAAGTCAGAACCATCTTGTAGAAAATCTTCGGAAATTAAATAGAATATTTTCGGAAATAAAAAGTAGTTAATTTGCAAAAAGAGAAAAAATATTTATCAAAAACATTTTGCAGAGAAAATTATAAAATACAGATGTTTTGCAAGGGATTAAATCAATAACAAAATTATAAATATTTTGTAAAAAATAGAAAATCAGAAATTTGAAAAACTGTAAAAAATTGTATAGGCAAACATTAGAAATAAAGAAAGATAAAAAATACAACTATAATATTGCAAGAGAAAATTGAAAACACCTTTTTTTGTAAAAGAATTAAAAAATATATAACATTTAAAAAATATTTTTCGGAAATACAAAGTAGTCATTTTGCAAGAAGGATAAAAAATATTTATCAAAAACTTTTTACAGAGAAAATATAGATGTTTTGCAGAAAATTAAATCAATAACAAAATTATAAAAATTTTGTAAAGAAAATTGAAAAATTTGTGCAGGAAGAGATAAAAAAATATAAAAGATTCAAGAAATGTTTTGCAGAAAAAATAAAAAGTTACACATATTGAATATCATTATTGGAAAAAACATAATGCGATAACAAAATTACACATATACTGTCAACAAGAAATAAAGAACAAGCATCTTGTAGAAAAGCTTCGACAACAAATATTTTTCGGAAATAAGTAATCTTTTTGCAAAAAAGATTTAAAAAATATTTATTCCAAATATTTTGCAGTGAGAATTAAAAAAATACAAAAAATTAAATCAATAACAAAATTACATATATTTTGTAGAAAAAATAGAATATCAAACATGTCAAAAATTCTAAAAAGTTTATACAGGAAAATACTAGAAATAAAGAAAGAGATAAAAGTACAACTACATTGCAGAAGAATATTTAAAAAATATTTTTTGTTAAATAATCAAAAAATTACAATTATTGGTAAAGACTACGGCCAATAATTTTAAGTTCATTAATTTTTACTAATAGCATTATTGTGCAGGACTTAAATCTTCTCAAAAAAGGGTCATAGAACATGCAGCTAAATTAGTTAAAAGCGATATTCTTTAAGTAAAAAATAACACAGAAATTTGTGGTAGACCGTATTTGGTTGAATATGCTTTTCGAAGCCTTCGAATTTAAAAGTGATTTTATTTAGTAAAAGTGCGCTAGCCTTTGATCTAATTGCAAACAGGTGCATGCGGCTTGCTTCATACTCGACAAATTTTGACAGGAGCATATTAAGTGAACCTTTGTATTCGGTGAAGTTGAGAGGTGGGGATTACTGTTTGGAAATGTTCGTCTAGCGTTAAAAAGCCAGGCTACGTTGCGAAATTTATTACCAAACGCATCCAACATATTGCTGCACGTTGCTTAATTTCCAGAAGTGCGTTTGATGTTCATCGTTAAAATTTAATATACATAGGCGTAATAGGTTCGCCAACAAAGAGAAGTGCTCTTCCTTTTATAGGCAAACTGCACTTTCGCCATGAACGTTTCGATGCTAGTCGAAAAGTCGATGGAAAACCGTGGCAATAACCCTATGACGACCTGCGTAGGTTTGCGGTGGAATAAAATAAAATTGAATCTATTCTTGTTGGAAAATAAACACCTAATTTCTGTGCCAACACATGAGAAATTATTGGGTTGGCAACAAAGTACATAATTGCCGATTTTCTTATACAAATGAAAACATGATTTCTTTATATAATTATTAAAGTTTATTCGATAATATATTTTCCATTTTGCCATCTTTCTGCCAACTTTCGTCGTTTTTCAGTCGTTTTTTATCAATTGCAGAGTATAATTTCTCCAATAATCTTCTTTTGGTGATTGCTTGAGATGCCAATCACAGATGTTAATGTGTTGGCTTAAATTAATTTCTTTTAACTCATGAGGAACCCAAACATCGAGTTTCTTAATGATTTTTGTTGTGTGCGATACATTTAACATTGAAATGAATACGTAGGCTTCCATGGCCTGAGTTAGTAATAAACGAACTACTTCCGGAATTAGACCGTGTCATGATGAGATATATATAAAAAGAAATAAGAGTAAGAGGAGAAAGAAAAATAAGAAGAAAAAAGTGATAAAAAGAAAAAATGATAAAGGGTGGGAGGACGTGAAATTGGTTTCCCCTATTCTCCTGAAGAAACGTCGAGATCCCACCTTCTTTTACCTTTTTTCTTTTTCTCTCGTACCCCCCATGAAACCGCACTGATGTCGCCGAGTACGCAGAAACATGTTCGTACGTTAGAATTTTTTCTCTCCTGACATCGTTGTTTTCCAAGAGTGATCCAGCAATACCAGGAGTAGCTATATTTAGCAGCATTATGTTAGATATTGCCTTCTAGGCATTTCATAGATGTGTTTTTACAATATACATCACTTAACCTTTTAGCAGTTTGTATCGCGGTCTTTCCTTTTCGCGAAATAGTAAGGCAAAATATGTCGCTTTCGTTCCCCATGTTAAAACTGAACCCATACAAACAAACTTTAGAAAAAATACACTTACTTTTGCTTTTAAGGAATCTAAAGTTCACAGCTGACAAATGCTAAAACTATATAATTTGACATTGACAGGAATCACTCAAAAGAGACACTACTCTCATCTACGTTTAAAATTGGCAATTATTTTGTTGCCAACGCAATACATAGCAAGTAACGGTGCCACTTCTTGGTAGACTGAAGATCAATATCCACCTATTTCGTTCAATTTGGATCTGTCACATTGTATATAACCCGAAAGCAATAAATAGTTACTGGTTTCGTATTGAACCGGGAAAGATGCTCATAAATCAAAACGACCTCCCGCCCCCTTTTATTCGATTCATTCATCCTAATATCTGTTTCCCTAACAATGAACGTTCCCGCGTGTTACGGAAATTACTCGTGCGAATTGGCTGTAAAGTTCAGCTTTAATGTCAGCGCAACCGAGCCATTGACCGACTGGATGCGACTGTGTCGCTTACGCCACTTAGATATAAGAAATTAATTGCGTTTTGCGTCGCCGCACACACACACACACACACAACACAAAGTTTTGTTTGATTTATCAACGAGCTGCAGCAGTATCCGCCGATGAAACGGAAACGTTATCCTCTTTGGTGTATTGTTATTGCTTCGCTGAAGAATTGATTGCGCTAGCGGGTAGATATTGAAGCCATTGAGCTTTCATAGTAAACAGTAGAAGTTGTACTAACGATAATGATTATTGTCTTTAAGTTCTTCGGAATTTTGTTGACGTTTCAATTGTTAAACTTTTCTTTATTTAACGTTTATGTTCTGTTACGAATAGTTGCCTGCTAAACAAGTCAATCTGGAAGAAAACTGAAACTATGGAGGAAATTGAACACCGTGCTGTGATAAAGTTCCTTACAAAGCAAGGAAAGAACGCTCAAACCATATTGAATGAAATGGAAACCGTTTATGGGGAACAGTGCCCTAGTAAATCAATGATTTATAAGTGACATGGTCTTTTTAAACATGGTCGGAGTCGATTGAAGACGACCCTCGCTCAGGACGGCCAGTTGAAGCCACCACATCAGACATCGTCGAAAATGTGCAAAAATTTCTACTGCCAGATGCCCGTTTGAAGAAAAAACAATTATCTGCATTAGTTGGAGTACCAGATACCACCATTTTGCGTATCTTATATGACTACCTGGGTATGACAAAAGTCAGTGCAAGATGGGTACCGAGAATGCTCACGCCGCTGCAGAAACAGCAGCGCGTCTATGCGTCCAAACAATTTTTGGAACTGTGTGGAGACAAACCTGCACAGATTTTGGAGCGGATTGTTACCGGAGATGAAACATGGGTTCATCACTTTGAGCCTGAGTCCAAACAGGAGTTCATGCAATGGTATAAAAAGGGGACACCACCGCCAAAGAAATTCAAAGTGTCAGAATCGGCTGGAAAGTTGATGGCTACTGTTTTTTGGTATTGTGAGGGGATATTATTGATTGATTACAAAAAAAAAGGTAGAAGCATAACCGGAGAATATTACGCAGCGATATTAGAAAAATTAAAGGAGGCCATCAAGGAAAAACGTCGAGGAAAATTGACCAAGTGTGTTGCTTTTGCAAGACAATGCGCCGGTTCACAAGAGCAAAGTTTCAATGGCTGCTCTGCACCAGCATGGCTTTCAATCAATAGTCCATCCATCCTACAGTCCAGACCTGGCACCTAGTAATTTTTATTTGTTCCCCAATTAAAAAAAAAAAATACGTGGAAGAAAGTTTTCCGACGACAATGAGGTAGAGGAGGCAATTTTGGCCCATATTGAGGCGAAAGATAAAAAATACTTTTATGATGGTTTAGAAAAAATAATTCATAGATCTAATAAATGTATTGTGCTTAAGGGTGATTATATTGAAAAGGAAAAATAGATTTATTGTTTTATTTCATTTAAAACCCTTTCATTCCACGAACTTCTGGACCTCCCCTCGTAAGTTCTAACTACTGGTATAACCGGAACTTTATTTTGAATATAACCTCATAAACTTCTAATATGCGTTTTAATAATAATAATCATGCTAGTCTTTATTGCCCAATAGACTGGCATTGGTGCAATAATAGGATAATATGATAGAAATACAAAGATACATAGTATGCAAGTATTTAAATAGATAATATCACATACTGTATGTTTCCATAAGTGTGTGCAAGAGGCTGAAGCCTAAGGTGAACGACATTCACGGAAATCCTCCCATCCATCGCTCCTTGTATAAAAGCCTCATGCTTGCTCAAGGATACCATTTGGTAACGTGATAACATCATGTCCTGTGATACACCCCTTTCTGGATAGACACCATGATTTTTGTAGGAAACAAATTTCAAAAATTTACGCTGGATCCGTTCAATTGCTAAGTTGTGTCAGAAACATTCAGGGACTACCGGATTAGAGCAGCATATTTGATCTTGCTAATAAAGTAAGCACAGTATAAGTAGAGATATGTCTGTAAAATATTTCAATACACGCATTGTGAATCTCAACAATTTGTAGAGCCATATATTAATCGTACTCTGACTAATTTTTAATGCAATATACTATACAAATAATAATATAACGATAATATAACAAGCAATCAAATAGACAACCAAAACGAATGACGAAAGACATTACAAAGGCATAGTAATAGTGATTAGACTGATTAGTAATATTTCATTTTATTCCACATAACTGTCGTATACATAGACAATCTTTTTTGTCGTGTGTAATTTTACCTTAGGTATCTGCCAATAATAAACATCGAAAATATTAGCCTATCTTGCCAAATGCTACAGTATTAAAGTAAATACTATAGCTTAAGTTCAGACATGTATTTTCTATTTCAATATCATCTTCGTCATAGAAGCTTTATGTACGGTATTATTATCATTAAACTTATGTACTGATCTTATGTGGCGCTATTCTTTCATTCGAACAGAGTTACGTTTAACCAGTTGTTTTCTGCATATACACAATCCAATTCACTGCTGCTAGAAATCTAGAAGGAAACCGTAAAATCGATTATATATTCCAAACAACGAACACAAAACGTAGACGATATTTCAACTATAAAGCGAACAAACCGCAACGCTACTCGGGCAGCGGCATTTCGCAAAAGCGAGACGCTAACTTCGCAACGAACGTTTCAATACTCGTCCGTAACAGTTGGCCAAAGAGCTAAGATCGCTACTATAGTTCGTAGATCTAGCGAGAAATTGTTCCTCTAACCAAACAAGACGTCGCGCGAACTTTTCTTATTTGAAACTTCGTTGGAGCGCGTTACACTACTACTTACCGCGGAAGATGCGAGGCGAGGGGCGGTAAATAATAGCGCCGATACTCATTCCGTCTGATACGACGTCGTATTTACGTCGGCAATTTCGCGCCGGGACGAGGACGAAATTAGATTTGCAGAAGGAGATGGCAATTCCGCGCTACACGTTTCAATTTTCGCGCGGACGCGTGTAACCTTCGAGTTGACGGGCCGTCCGTCGTTCGTCGACGACGCAGTGCGACAACCCGTCGGCCTTCCTTCCTTCTTTCGAGGACCGAGGCGTAATTCGTACACAAAAGGCGTTGAAATTAGTCGACGCGAACGGAATAAAAACAAGACGTAAAGATATTCCGACGACCGACCGACCGAAGCGCTTCCTAAAAAGGAGGGAAGTACAGCGCGACGTTGAGGACGGAAGTGAATTGAATGATAATAATCGGGAACCGCAAAATCTTCGTTGTAAAGTAATGATTTCTTAAAACAGAAGCGCGGCCTAATCGCTTTAGGTTCTTATAAGACAAATGCAGAGCATGGAGAAGAAATGTCTACATTTATGACGTTATTATTTCGTGAAAAAATGCAGATTTATTCAGTGCTACAGCAAAACTACACAGAATATGTCACATGATAATTTAATTTCTATGGATTGTCTAGCGAACAGGAGCTATAGGTTCAAACTACCGGAAGCGAGAAATTATTAATTTCACAAACTGATTGAATTAAAAAAAAATTGTTGGGAATATTGAGGAAATTAAATTATCATTTAAAAACCAACCGAGGTTATATATATATATATATATATATATATATACACTTCGTCTATTTTAAGTTTTTACCTGCGTCATTGTTTTGTCGTATAAGTTAAGACAATTGATTCATTTGATGATCTCTCGCTGTTGCTGAAAGAGGAAGATTTTTCGATGAACCCATAAAATGGTCATCCTCTTGCCCAACGGCCTCAGCCGTGACAGAGTCGTAATAATCCTGGGATAAACCTTAGTAACCGTATTTGTATTATTAAAACTAAAAAAAAATACCGCCTTTGCGTAAATTTCGTATTAATTGTTTTCTGACAAGAACAATTTTTTACTGCAATATACTACACAAATAATAATATAACGAGAAATATAACAAACAACAAAAATGAACGAAGGAATTTGACAATTGAGATTACAAAGACATCTACTATTCTTTTAATATATATATATATAACAAACTGGCGATGAGGAAAAAATAGAATAGGAAAGGCACATCAGCAGAGGAAAAGAAATCCGAACGTAAGATGAATACTCACATGTGGATATCTACTTGTTATTACAATGGAATCGTTAATGGAAAACTTAGTTACAGTTCTTAAAGGCATTTAATCGACATAGGTACAACAATTACGTTTACTTTAAGACAGGAACACTAGTACTACGCCAGTAAGAGGTCTCAATTTACATGGAGTTAACATGTTACCGGATGATGAAAACAATGAATCTTTTAATACATATATTGAGGAATTAGATAACCATTTAAGTTTACGAAGAAGGTACAGATTTTCTTAAATTAGTTAGGACCCGATCTTACTGCAACTGATTTGCCAAAGAGCTATGCTGACATTGTGAAAATATTAAAAGCACACATTTGTCCACCACCCAGTGAGGTGGCAGATTAGATTAGATTAATTAAGGGTGATATTGCACTGCGACTTATTGATCTATTGTGCGACTTATACGAGCTGCAAACTGCTAGGGTTTGCCCGCACTTATAGCTCCCCATCCAGTCTAAGAGCTTTAATAAATTACAATACCTGTGATGGTTTCAGGGAAGGTATTTCTACCTCGTCGATGACGTCTTTGCCAAGATTTGGCACGGGTCACTATAATGGCAGTGCAGTTAGATGTTAGGTATTTCGGACTTTCAGCCTCCGCTCTACAAAACCTGCAGTCGGTATTCTGTTTCAGACCTATCCTTGTCATGTATTCCCCAAGGTGACAGTGCCCTGTAAGAAAACTGGTGAGGACGCGTAGTCTGTTTCTACTCAGTTCTAGCATAGTCTTTGCTCTTTGCTTATTGAAGTTCCCCCATTAGAATATCTCAGACCAGGAAGACTCCCCAAAAGAAATACTCTGAGTTTCTCCTCTCTGTCTTTGGGTTCCTTTTTAGAAGTGCCCATCCCTATACCACAGAATGGCATCGGTCCCTCAAACGAAGTTATGGCGGCCTGTTTTGCTAATAGGTTAGCATAGTGCAAAATTGTTTTCTCGGCCTAGCTTGTTTAGTTTTTCTAGGCATTCCCAGACGAATTTCGAGCACAACATTGACTCTAAACAAACAATTTGCTGACCTTCGAGAAAGTCACTTGCACCAAGGAGTATTCAAGTTTCGACTGTGTTAGGAAGAAATGTGTTAATTTTTATTGATAAGCAAACTGTAGTTAATACCAGAGACTTGCTGAAGGTACCCCGAAATGTTATGAATGCGCGTGCGTCGGAGGACTGCGCGATCGTCTCTGAAACGTATACAAAGCGGTGAAGCGCTGGCGCAAGAGAGTCCGCGAATTTCCAAAAGAACTTTAGAATCGTCAGCTATATTCCTCTCAACACTAACATGATGTTCCTTGTTAGTTATCTTGATTCTGTGTCTTAAAAAGAGAACGTAACCGTGTAAATTTGGTATGTAAACCAGAGGATTTTGTTGTTTTCAATTATTTCTAGTAATAGACGTTTCTTTTATAACTAGACTATATAAAGATTATAATCATCCACTAAAAAAAAGAACCTAAACTGCAATACGATTGCATTTTAATAGATTCCCTCGACGAAGGCGATATAAAAGTTATTTAAGGCGAAGAACTCCGTTTTGCCGCCTTCTTATGCAGACCCGAAAACCGCCATCATCGCTGGCGAAACGTACTTAGCATAATCCGAACGGGTGTCGTAAAAACGGGGGCGTAGAACCTCATCTCGCGGCGGTTGCATCGTAAATACGATTCCGAATGTGCACTTTTTAAATACTATCGCTTTACCGCACCCAGAGCTTCGGGATTATACGAGCGCTCCTCCATCCTAAACGCAGCCGGGGCGTATTCGAAAATCTGGCGCTAAATTTCGCGTCGTCTGAGGTCGATGGCGGATGTATTTTACGATTCCGAAACTTGGCTCGTAATTTTGTGGCTTGTTTTGATGGAATTCTTATATCGGGGGGAAATGCTAAGCGTCCATAAAAGTTTATAGCGTCGCTGAGAGGACTATGATAATGTAGCAAGTATTGCAAATTCTGTCCGAATAGGTTAGCAGGGTATGTATGTTGTTTAGGAATTGCTTTCGTCTGGTGTAAGCTTAAGGCGACAAAATCCGACTATGGGTACACGTCTGGTTTGGCAGAATTTGGATAAAGTTTAGACAGAATTTCGAGAAAACTTAGAATTTAGACAGAATTTCCTTTAGTTTTTATTTTGCCAAATGTATGAGGGTGGATCTGTATCCTGTACCCCTGACCCCTTTACAATAAAACTACAGTGGTATTATAGTTTTTATTTTTTTACATAGTCTCCCTCTGCACTAATGCACTTGGTCCATCGGCGCTCCAACATCTCAACAGCCTCCTGGAAAATTTTTTTCCGACCTTTGCAAGCCATCTCTCTACAGCTTGCATGATTTCAGAATTACTTGAAGCTTTTGCATTACGTAAGATTTATTTTAATTTGGGGAACAGCCTGTAATCACTAGGGGTCAGATCCAGCGAACATGGTGTGTGCTTCACTAATTCAAAGGCTGCTTGGTGTACAGCAGCCCTAGCAATAGCAGATATATGGCTGGGAGCCTTGTCCTGATGGAACAGTACACCGTGCTTTAACTTTCCTTGGTGTTTCTGTTAAATAGCGCAATTTTGAAATTAACCGTGCGTAACAGACTCTGTCCTTTTTGCAAATATTCGATATCCGACAACACAGTTAGGAAAAGCTTTCCAGCAGATAGCACGACCTTAAATTTGCGTGGAGGAGGAGAACCGCGATGTTTCCGCTCTGTACTTTTGATTTTGGTCTCGGGATTGGTGCTCCCGAGACCCATCCATGGTCACATACCGACTAAGAAAGTTCCCTTTGTTTGCTTGGTATCTTTCCAAAAGACGCTTACAAATCAACACCCGATTTTGTTTTTGATCAATGGTTAACATTCGGGAAACCCATCTTGCACTCATCTTTTTCAGATCTAATTTATAGATGAGCTAGAAAGCACTAACACTGAAGCAAGTAAAAACTAAATTGTTAGAGCAAAATCCACAAGAGATGGGCTTATCGAGTATTGACAGAGCGACAAAGGAATTTCACTATTCTGTAAAACGCGTTTCTTTTGTTTCAGAGAAGATATTATCCAAAGTAGGTTTGATTATGCTGTTCTGTATAGTAGAATAATGGTCTATAGAGAAAAATATATTTGACTGACTAATTTGGAATTCAAGTAAATTCTAGAAGATCTTATGGAAGGTCACAGAAAAATAGTAGAGCTAATAAAGTTAAGGCCCAAGGGTATTGATTAAGACAGTACTTACAATGTAGAATACTTTGCATGTTTTGTCATAGACAACGTCAGATTTCATAGAACGGATGAAATTCAATAAATGATCGGAGCTTATGGACATGTGGCAGTATTGCTGCCCCTGTACAGTCTTTTTTGAAACCCAATTGAAGAGCTGTTTAGCCAACGAACAACTGTCATAAAGGGAAGACAGCCTACGGATGAAAAACAAGTGTAAGTTCAAATTCATAATGCTTCTGAAGCTGTCACACAAGCTCATTACCAAACCTATGTTGGACATGTAGAGAAATAGTTAGGAAATTGCCTCAACAGCAATTAAATTTTAAACTTGACTAGTATGTATGAAATCATGTTTTTTTTTTAAAGTACTGCGTTACATACATAATATATACATATATGTAGTATAGTGAGTACATTGTTGTTATCTTCTTCTTTTTAAAAAAAATTGTGTCTCAAACTGCCTTGTAATTTATAAATTAAAAAATATTAAATTTATGAAATTTAATTTATTAAATTATGTCACACTTAAAACTATTTTAAAAGTATTTAGGGAAATTCGTACTAGTCTTAAAATGGCATTTACAAAATCTATATTAAATTTTATGGTGGTAATAATGCGTTAAAAATAGGCTATTTTATATTGTTAGTTTATTTAATTGGAGATATGCCAAAAAGAAGGGAATTGGCTATTGAAATGCGCGCCAGAATATGCTTTTTACACGAAACAAACTTTACAAACAGAAGTGAAAGTGCTCGACAATTAAATATTTGTGAGTGTTGTGTGCGTACAACAAAATTGTGTGACGGAACGAGTGATTTCTCTAGAAAATCGTCGTCTTACCGCACCGCAAGTCACGGAGTGGAATTTACAATGCCGTCAGCCAGTAATTGTTTCAACAGTAGAATCGAGACTAATAAAAGCCGTTCTGAAGGGTCGTATAGCAATAAGAGTCCTATACACAAACGGAAATACTAAATCGGACAAAAGTTAACGCAAACTGGAATGTAAATGACTTTAAAATGTGTTATGGATGGACGAACGACCCCAAACACACAGCAAAGGTGATTAAAGCTTATTTTCAAAACAAACTGTCTGAAGGAGTCCTGATTGCTACCCCATTGAGCTTTTCTGTGATCACTTGATGAAGTCCTGGTAAAGTAGCATTTTGCAATGCAGAAATCGTATTTGGACCGATTAGTTTTAAAGATGCCGTGTATGTAAGTATGTATTCTATTAGAATGCAGTATTTTACCAATAAAGCATTTTAAGTTAATGAGTAAATTTTATATCTTCAGTATTATCAGTCTAGCTTATTTTATTATTTTATAGAGTGCGATTAAACTTATGCGTAGTGTATGTATATGTACGTCAGACAAGATTATCATTTGCTATGATCTTCAATAAAAGAATCAGAGGTACTAGATTTGTTACAGTCGCCAAAGCTAATGTGTCACTGATCTTGCCGTCGTTTTAAAATATAAACATCAATAGCAAACATCTATTACAGTAAACTTGTCCCCAGTTGCAATAAAATATTTTATCTTTGTACAGCAATATAGATTAAATTATGACCCGGTTCCGCTCCAAGTACTGTCTTCGCAATCGGAAATCTTAGCAACGTAGAGATCGCTGGAGCACGAAACCGACGCTACTCCAGGGTATTTGAATAATGTTAGGACGTTCCGGTATACGAGTTAGTTATGGCCTTTAAGAGCTCGAGGCAGCCGATTGAGTCAGACGGCAATAAAGGTTTTACGTCTCGACTATGCGCTGATTGGGTAGAACTATGAAACGTATTGTATAAAGTGTCCGCTTTATGAAA
The DNA here is from genome assembly GCA_023509865.1 of Trypoxylus dichotomus. Taxonomy (NCBI): domain Eukaryota; kingdom Metazoa; phylum Arthropoda; class Insecta; order Coleoptera; family Scarabaeidae; genus Trypoxylus; species Trypoxylus dichotomus. Next base: position 55,180,597 of record CM042075.1, read on the forward strand.
AATGTCATTACATCGATTGTTGTTGGTATAAATAAACAATCGTCGATTCTAGTTTTATATACTTTTAAATAGAAAAATACTTGAATTTAAATCGTAGGGTACAATCATTAGTAGCCTCGGCAAAGAGAGGCAAGTTTCAGTGCCGTGCGAAGAATAACGAGGAGGGGTGAAGCGTGCGGCACGAAGAATCGAGAATCCGTATCAAAGCACGTTATGTGTGGATGAAACAACCGATCAGCAAAACATTCTGTGGTGAATGTCACGGTACGTACAATGGAAGAGTTTGAACCGTCGTCCCCTATCTTACTTGCGATGAAATCTTAAAAGTGGTGTTAAGAGCATTGAACAAAGTTCAAGTTTCAACAATCCAATTTTCAATATTTGTGAGTGACGATGTCGCTAATATGTTTTCCTTAGGCCGATCTCTTAAAGAAGAGAGCGGCTATCTGTTACATGTAACAATCCGTGCTGTAAGTCTTGTGGCGCAATTGATCCCTAAATGTTATCCACAAGTAAATGCTTTAATAGCTCATACGAAGGCAGTATTTCTAAAGTCTTCAAAACGTAGAAATGATTTCACGAACTGTGTCCTAAAGTGCCCCGAATCACCACAGCCAATTATTACGCGCTGGGGAACATGGTTAAAGGCTGCGTTTTACAATTCGATCCGAGACACGCTAAAGCTACAAGAAAAGCCAGAAAATGTTTCAAGACAGTCAGGTAAAATGTAATTTAGAAAGTATTCACAAGAACTGCTATGGACTAGCGGAGGGAATTGAAAAATTACAAAATTATTCGATGTCATTTGTCGATTCTGTTTAAATTGTGGATGATCTTCACTCACATCTATGCACGGCGGAATGCGAAAAAATGAAAGAATAATACGAAAATTTGAAAGTGTTATTGATAAGGATTTATATTTTCGCATATTAAGACAAATTTGTGAAGGTGCGTAGAAATATCCATTACGTTGTCATAAGGATTACTTTAAATTTGCAAATATAACATCACTCGATCACTAAAACAATATTTATTCCGCACGCCGTACTTATTTGACTAAAACAAGCCTGGAAACATATTTAATGATTCTAATATGCAATAGATGCCACCCAGTTTGTGATTTAGTGGAAACTTCTTAAAACAGTAAGGGCCGTCCTTAGGGTGGAGCGACTGCTCCAGGCCCTGCGGTGAGAGGCCTTTTCACAATAAAATCTTCTTAGAATAAGATAATACGGACTAAAAATGAATTAGTTGAAACCTTCTATTTTCAATGGTTTATATTGGATTTGTTTGTCTCTAAACATTTACATAAAGGCCCCCTAAAACTATTTTGCACCAGGCCCCGCTTTTGCTAAAGACCGCTCTGGATAAAGTGGCAGATAACCGTCAGGAAGATAAATTTATCAGGTAGCAGATATCTCATTTTGGTATATTCACCAAATTTTATCTGAAAGGTGAGAAACCAGGACTGTCTAATGTATTTAGACGGTTAGTATAGCAATGGATAAAAGTGAAAGATAGACTTTCCGTTGTAATGAGAAAGACAAACACATAATTACAGTTTCGATTTGAACATAATCTAATATTCTTGTACTGTTCATCAAATGGAAAATGGTATTAGAAAATGTGCTTGAATTTCCTGCTTGAGGATTAAATCCATTTTAAAAAAGTTTTAATTCGATTGTCAGTAAAGTGCTGTTGGAAACATATTAAAGGGTTATTCAGTTTGATGTTAGAAGGGTAAGTAAATATCACAATAAACCCATTATGGATGTATTTATGATTCTGAACTATAAACTGCAACGAATCATTCTTATTTAGTCAACTTGTCCTCGATATTCCGTAAACGTTCTCCTTCTAGCTTCTCCTAACGTCCTTGAAGTTGAACGTTGCCGAAACCGCAGCGCTATCCAAAATTCATTACGATACGATGCTTCAAATCTGCCGTAATATGTTCGTCGTAATCGAACCCGCCGGGTTCGTCAAATATTTATGGCGTAATCACGGGAACTAACCGATTCCGGTTGCATACACGCACGCCCTCTTCACTAATTTATACGCGTTTTGCAGTGGATGTTTTACTTTCGCCGTAACATCAACAAACTCGGAGATTTTCTTAAAGTTGTACCGCGCTAATACAAACTTCTACGTAGGCCATGACGCCCGCCCGGAAACTGTTTTGTTTCAGCGCGAGTTCGAAGTTTAAGGCTCTGTTTGCACTATAGATACGTACATAATAAAGTGTTTTGCTAACGTTAGAACGTGCCGAGAATTTTCGTAAATTATTTAGTTGTAAGTCTAGTTCAAGCTGTACGTAATTACCGGCTTGTGTTGTTTTAATTACGCAATGTTCGATTTGACATTCGACTAAGTTAAGGCGACATTGTTGATAATAGCATTTGTTTTCTTGTAGCTCCATAGCTTATTTGGGTTAATATAGAGGACGAAAATGTAATACATTCTTGTCACTTTTTATTCTATGTTTGCTGACGTAGACGTAATTTAAATACAACGTTTCTTTACGAGAATCTATGATTAAGGTTGTTTCCGTAAATACACTGAAAAAAAATGGATGTAATTTCAGCGAAACGTGGCTTTGCGTATGCTGTAACTGTAAAGAAGTTCATCCAATAATGGTCATGTCATAGCAAGAGAACTGAGTGTATTTTTATTTTGTTATCTTTTTTACTCGGGACGACAATGGGTGATGCAAGTTAAACCATGGGAAAATGAAACTAGCGGTGTTGTAATAAAACAGGTTGTTAAGTCTTATTAGAAGTTGCTTCTACCGCTGCCTTCATCCCCTAGAAATCGGTAAATCCTTTTTATGGAAATTGAAATCCTTTAAGTGAAAATGTTCATTAAAGACGACCAATGTTATTGTTTCTTAAAATTTTTGTGTCCTAAATTTTGTAACATTCTGTATGTTTTAAGAGGATGTACCAGGGCTATCGTTATTTCAACCTCCAACAGCTCATAAAAATAAGACAAGTGTAAATAACAACATAAATTGATTGCCAAAAGTTATGTACTAACATGGTTACTTTTCTTCATAATCAATGTGAAGATTGATGGACTTGTTAGATCTATGAACAAACCTTGTAATCCCCTCTGCTTAGAATGTTGCCGCCGCTGAGTTGAGGTGTTCCGTTACAATTGTTGTAGATTATAAAAAAATTATGCATCATGGCGAACTACTTAATATTCTAAAATTAGAGAAGGATTTAGTAGTAGTCGCTACACTTTTCACATATTTTCAGATCTTTCGAAACGAATTCCATCTAGTTTAGTTGTTTTGTGTCAACTTTGATTTTAATTAACGAATGAATTAATTAATAATTAATTAATTCATTCGGTGAGCCTTGAACCAAATCCAAAGTGAGCGAAATTTTCACGTTTTTTGGGCAAATTCGAAGTCATTTAAAATATCTTAAAATGCGTATGCAACTGAAATTTTTAGTAGATTGTAGGAAAATTATCCATCATGGCGAAATACTTAATATTCTAAAATTAGAGGAGGATTTAGCAATAGTCATTATATTTTTCATGTGTTTTCAGGGTCAGGGGTGCAGCATAAAGATCCATACTCGTGCATATACTGCAATAACACAGCTGTACAACTGTTAGTTCAATAAACATGCTTACAAACGAATATTTCGGCTGTGTATAATAAAGAAATGTTTATTTTTAATATGTTTATCATTTTTCGTCGTATCTCTAAAGAAATTTTCGCAAAACATTTCGAATTTAGGTCTAATAAAACTAGATCTTTCCATTTTTCATACTTCTTTATTTTATTTCATGGATACCCTGTATATTTTCATCAATCAGTGGTGCACGTCGGGTAGTGATATGATAATTCTTGTAAAACTGTTGATGTATTGCTGTCGTAATGATTTTTTTAACATTCGTTTACAAGGATTTAAACAGAACAATTTTTGCTATTATTGCCAGAATAGTTGTTATAAAAGTGTAATTTATTTTATTACGTATATTTAAACCTAGAAAGACATTACCCAAATTACTAATTCAGTTGCCTCTGTAGCATTAATAGTAGCTAGCGGGCAGGTACCTTTAAACACGACGAATAGCGACAAACACACCTGACAAGTTAGCGAGCGATTTGACCGTGTCCCGATGCGTAAATAATAGAGGAATTGACGAAGCCAAATGTATCGATGGATGTTAACAACCGAGCAGCTTGCCTACGTCATCGGTCCCAGGAGGCCTCCGGATCGGTCCGAGAGTAATTAATTGCATTTGTTTCCGGCGTCAGAGACACTCTATACACCCGGGTCGGCCGCGCTTTGTTCCGTCGTATCATCACCGTCTTGGGAAATAGACTGTCGCAGTAATTCGTTGAGTAAAGCTCGAACTCCTGTAATATACGCCTTCTTCCACTTATATAAAGGGGAAAACGGGAGTTTGTTCGTTTGTAATAAAATTTATCGTTCGTCGTGGATTGTCGTGGTGTCCATTCCGATTCACATTATTACGTTGTTCCCTTCGGGAGAAAAATTGTTTTGCCTTTAGGGATTCTCGTGAGTGTCTTTCTTGCAAGTTAAAAAGCACTAATACTAATTCCTAAATTAAACTGAGAGAAGTCGATTAACCTTAGAACGAAGGTGATTTGTTCGGAAAAGAGATTCGAAATGAATAAATACGGAATAGTGCCTAAGAGCTGATGGTTATAAAGGCAAACCAAGCCAAATGATAACCTCACCTGTTCGTGGTGCATCCTGGTAGAGAACTGACGAGGTTCTGTGAACCGAAAGACTGCCGGAAAAAGCAGTTCCCCTCTTATTGGTTAACAGATTCGGGTGGAGCAGCTAGGGCACTCTCTTGCCCATGGATTAAGAAATCGGTCCTAAATGTCCTAATGATTGATAGCTACTTTGATAGAAGGACGCTGGTGGTCGGGGAGGCGAGCGTTTTGGAAGTCACGTGCGGAGTGCCACAGGGGTTAGTGTTGGGTCCAACGCTATGGAATATTTACTATGATGACGTACTGGAAATACCTACTCAATCGGGGGTACATCTCATAGCATATGTGGATGATGGTTGTGATTGGAAGGATTGTGGAAAAGCTGTAAATGTTAGCTGAGCAAACTTTGAGCAGTGTCATCAACAGCTTGGAAGGCAAGAAACCCAAACTTGCCGCACATAAATCTCCACATATACCTGATACCGTGAAGAAATCTTATAGAACCCTTGGGTTGCTCTGCTGTCTAATGCCCAGAATCGGTGGGTCGAGCGAGTGCAGCAGGGGACCGTTGGTGTTACGGTGCAGACTGTGTTGCTCTATGGGGCGTCTATTTGGAACGACACTATGCGAAGGAGAATCTATCGGGAGAAGTACCAGAGTGTCCAACGAAACCTCTCGACGCGAATCACAGTAGGATATAGAACGGCATCATTTGAGGTTCTCTTCGTGGTAGCCCGGACACCATCTACAGATTTGTTGGTGTAAAAAAGGAGCGAAACTGATTAGGCAAGTAACTCAGGCTGAGAAAACATCCGTAATAATATGCTCGATAGATGGCAGAACGGATGGCCGATGCAATACTCGGCGTGTTGCATGGGCGCAGTCCCTGAAAGGACATGGTCTCTACCAGGCATACCTTCGCAGGTTTGGTATAAGTGAAACAGACGAATGTAACAACTGAAATGGTATTGACACTGTAGAACACACCTTCTTTGAGTGTCCAACGTGGGCCCCAGAGAGACAGCAAGCAGAGAGAATGCAACTAACCACCGGAGCATGCATCGTAGTATGCATGAAAATGAAGAAAATTTGAATGCGGTGGAAATTATGGCGCGAAAGATCATGTGAAAGAGAGCCATGAAAGATCGAGGCACTGAGCTAACATGTAAAGTCGATTGCGTATGGAATAGTTATTAGACCTATAGCCTTCCTTTTGAAGTAATGCCCTAAGCTATTCCGGAGGGAATAGAGCTCAAATTCCGAGGGGTTTTAGAGAATGGAGGAGTCCCACACTGCTGTTCGATAGAACCAGGGGTGGCGTCGCCTACTAAAGATTTTTCCCCCGGCAAAAAAAATGTACCAGTGTACTCTAATGTCAGAAATCGGTTAAGAAATCTGTTAACAGTCGTCGAACATAACAAAAAATGCCGGCGATTCGCCATCAATAATCTAATCCGGCATTCATACACATATCAACCATACGCGTACGAATTCCGACTTCGGGTATGTCCGATCGCTTTCGAAATATATCATCGCCCCCAATGAGTGCGCACTCGTTTCTATTAGCAAATTATGTAATATAGGCAGAATGGAATTTCCAATTATAAAAAAAGATAATTTCACCCACTAAGTCTATAATCTACATGTTTCAAAAGTTTTGTAATTTTTTTGAATTTTCGAGTTCGGTGGTATCTCTTGTAAGAAAATAAATGCAAAATAAGGTAACTAACAGAACAAACGTAGGCAATTGTCCGTCGCCGATTTTGCACACCGAAAAATATTAAACACATATTTTCAGCTGTTTTTTTTAGATTATCAGTAGTAAATTTAGACGGTCTTTAAAACGTTTTGAAGAGAGCACTTCCAAAATTTAAAAAATTCTCTCCCTATAACCCCGTAAAGTTGCAAGAATAAAATGTTATCACGCTTATAAGTGAACTCTGGCATATGAACATATACGAAAGGGAATAGTCGAATAAGGCATATCGTCCAAAAATATGCGCTTATACCCGCGAAGGCGATATATTTCAAAGTTTTTATTATTCCCATACGCCCTCCGTAGACCTTTTCATGTTCCGTTCCGGTCGACAGGACAATTTAGTTTATCTAGGTACATAATTTAAAATTCCGCCATTTCGTACGACGTAGGAAACACGAATCCACAATCTTATGACTTTATCGCCGGGATCGAGCAAAAAGTGAACGCCAAAGAAAGTGAAAGACAAACATGTTTAGTTCTATGTCACCGACGAGTGAAATATTGCACGGCGAAGGGTGTTCGGATGCAGATGCATGGTGTCTGGAGCGAAATTTGTCTGACACTATAACGTAATAAGAATGTTACATTTCGAGGACCGTAAAAATGTTTGAAATATGTGCTACGTATGAACTGCCATCTTATAGTGCTACTTTATACATATGTATATAGATGATAATACAAAGGACTATAGTGCAATAACATCTGGATAACTAAATATGTACAAGTCCCAGATTTCGATTGATAGGATTCAGATTATGGTGCAAATCTTTCTTCTGAATTGCTTTGATGAATTATACGCTATATACATATTTTGAGATACGAGAAAACTACATTTTTTTTTACGAAAATAATCTTATTTGCGTTCAAAATAGTCACTTTCTGCATCAATACACTTTTGTAACCGAAGCTTTCACAACATAAAAGCTTGAAACTGGTCATCCTTTGGAAAAAAATCGTAGAGTGTTTAGAGAATCAACGCTGTAATCTGAGAGTGATGTCAAGGTAGAGTTTTTTATAGGATAGATGTTTGGGATAGGCACCATATTCAAATGAAGCATTTATAATATGCGTTAGCGGAACAACAAGAGCTTCTAAACATTGTTTCTGAAAACTGCTGGGAACTCCATCAGTGCATAAAGATATTGAAATAGGATTGAAATAGAATATAAGAAAATACGAAACTCTGGTGTAAACTTGCTTCACTCGCAACCAATAAGAACTAAGCCCGTTTTCGCGCAAATTTTGAACGGTTCTTTAATATTCGGGACGAGAGGCAGTAAAATGATGCAATATGTTCCGGTCTGATGGGAGTAAAATCATTTCATTTGGCTCGAGCAGTCGTAAATCGTATGTTATAAGATCTTCCAACAGTATATCAGACACAATACGCTTTAAAAACAGTTAAATACGATGGTGCAAAAATCATAGTTTGGGGGTGCATTTGTTATTATGCTCCAAGCCCATACACTGGGTCAAAGACGTTTTAATTCAAGATGGGTATGTAGAAATACTAGAAAATGTTATGATACCCTATACCAAATAGATCTTAATACACGAAAATAGCTCCATATTATTCAGGCAAAGAATTTATTGATACAACATAGGAATCGTATCGAATATTTATGTACTGATATTAAAGAAGTAGTAGAAGTATACAATGTAAATCCAAAAACATAGCAACAACTATGAGAAATTGTACAAGCCGCTTGGTATTCAATCATTAAGGAACGTTGTCAGTACTTGGTCGACAGCATGCCTCGATGTGTCACTGCTATTATTTTGTCCCCATTACTTGCAATTATTATCCCAATTGGTGATATTGCTAAACAATGCAGACGATAGTGTAATATATCCTAGTATAAGTATTACCTACCGCTATTTATCTGAAGACCGTAACATTTTTACAAATTATCTATCCGCTTAACAATAATAAGTTTTTATACATAAATCTACTACCCCGACACTGTAAGGTATAAGGGATCTTGAAAAGGGAAACTTGAAGGGACTTAAAATCTTTTGTTTGTGCTGAAATTCACCCTGAAGGGGTGAAACATCCCTTCGAAAATTCACAGATTTTCAGTTTCCTTGATTTAATTTTTGAACGGAAATAGATAGAACAAAAATTAAAGTGCACATGTTGCACCTTATCGAAAGATCCTTCAGCACACGTGAATGTTGTATATACTGTGTGTTGCATTTAAGCGCCAGTCTCTTATGTTAGAGCTGATCATAGTAATATGGAAAAGAAATTAACGCAAGTTGTTAATTTTTTACTTTAGCATTTTCATTTATATAGGGTGTTCCAATGGTGTAGAGCAAGTCATGCTTTATATATACTGCATGCATACGTCTTCTATTAAGAAATACCATCATTAATTAGCAAAATGACCTAATGTTCACTATTTATACAACTGCGAACACAGGATTGCACGTAGTAACAAATCTTTAGCATTAATAATAACGATTAAAGTATTTATTGTAATGCGTATTTGAATGATGTATTTATGATTTGGTATGGAAATGAAAGTCGTCACAAAATTGCTTAAAGCATAAGCTTTCGCACCAAGAAAACGAATGAATGCAAAAGTATCACAATGAAAGCAACGAGGAGGAAGCGGGAAAAGCAAAATTCCTGGGATATTCGAAGGGACCGATTCTCTATATAACCGGACTTGTACCAGGCATATACAAACAAATTGATATATTTAGAGATTCCTTCAAGCAAAAGGTTGTAGCGCAACTGAAATTCATCGAAGAATTAGCCTGAGAGTCATTCAAAGCAAAAGAACAGGCATGCTGACTTCTAGAGTTCTTCTTATTCACAACAATGTCCGCCATCACACTGCAGTAACGCAACGACTTTTTGAACAATTTCACTCAACACATTGCAATTCCACTCCAATACAGCGTTTTTATCTTTGGTCATATTTTCTAGGCATTTTCTAGATGTGTGTTAAATACGTCACGGTAAGACTGAGAAATCATTCAAATATACAGTTTACCCTTTGTGCGGGCGCCCTTTCGGGACTAGCAATCCACATATTGCTAGAGAGAAGGGTGGGAAGCTGTATCCGCTTCTTTTCGCTGTGTCTGACTTTGGAGAGACAAGTGTTTCATTCTTTCGGCACTAGTTAGCGCCAAGAATGATCACTTGAATTGTAGGGTTAGATATGGCGATAGTAGTAGAGAGTGAATTACAATGTGTTGAGCGAAAAACCGCTCGAAATCGCGCTGATGACGGGTAGGCAGAAATATGTGTGTGTGTTAGCGGTTTTTGTTTGTTCAAATTGTTTTTCTCGCGTCTGATTTCAACAATACTAAGAGAAAAGCTGTATTTACAGCGTTTTTATCTTTGGTCTCAACAAAAAAACAATTTCAATTCAGAGTGAATTTTAGCACAAGCGATTTTTTTTTTCTTAAGAGAGATCTGAATCTGACACCCGGGAGCCTTTCCTTGTGAGTTACAGGTGCGTGAGCTTAGCTGGTACAATTAATTCTCCCGCCAAGTGCGAGCTGCGTAGTGTAATTCGATTCCTTCAATGTGTCAGACTTCACAATGATTGCGGAGAGCCATTCGAAACAATACAAGAAACATACTGAGTTCTGGAACTTCAAAACAACGTTACGCACCATTTCAACTCATTGGTGGCAACATTCTATGCAGAGCAAATTGGAACGCTCGTCCATAGATATAACAAATGCATCAATCCTCACGGTTATGTAGAAAAGTAACCATGTTTGTACATAACTTTTGGCATTAAATTCACTTTGTTATTTATACTTGTCTTGTTTTTCTGAGCTATGGAAGATACAGCAAAGAACAGCCATTGTTATGCACATTAATTTGCTAACACTGCTATTATTTTTTCCGATATTGCACATAAGTACACACATGTGCGTCCATAATTTCAATGGAAATCTCTAAATTGTTTTGAGGTCTTAACTGTGTAAATATTATTGTATTAAATAAAACCTCTCAGTGATCCGATATTATAGCAGTATACTGCTACTGCTTCGTAAAATAGATTCTACAACCTTTTAGCATCATGAGTGACCCCACGTTTTTAATTATTACATTACGAGAGTAACCGTCATCCATTTTGAAGTATGTTTTCGTAGCAGCGGCGGTGTACGCCTCCATTTACACGTTATTCGATTTCTCCGGCCGTTAGCGGGAATCGAGACTAATTGAAACGGAGTGATGTTCAGGTCGGTTTCGTATTCGCATCACACACGTTCGATAACTTCATTTCGCCTTCGCTCGACTGCTTGCTTTCGGCACCGCCATCTACCATTTCTTCGCTTTTTCTATTTGGTTTCCGTAAATGTATACTTATCGACCTGTTTGCTATCGACTTCGCCGACGTCGTGTATCTGCGCGGGTTCGAGCCACCGATTGAAATCGCTGTAAAGTTATTTGATGCGAATTCTATAGCTGACGTCTTAGAACGTCGACTCTAGGTAATATTTTTAGTCGGATGTGGGTAAATAAAAATAGTAATTTGTTTTATTATTCTCTTTGATCTTTGTGCAAGAAAAATGGTGTTAAACAGAGAAATTGTAATGCTTTTACAGAAAGGCTATCATGGACGGTTAAAGGAAATTTAGGGTTCCAATCTTACGGCTAAAAACGATGTAATTGCTACAAATATTATAGCTGAGCCTTTCATAGCACATCTTCGGCAGTACTAAATGGAAGATGGTCGATATTCTAATCTTAGATCGTTCGATTTGCAAGATCATTATCCAACATCGAGATTTTGGAACAAGAATACAAGAAAGCAGTGATTATCCTATCCCTGTTTAACGGTATCCCCCTACACTTGTTTAACTACTGCTACAAAATCATATCCTCACATCGATCTTTTGATTTTGAAGCGATTCAATGAAGCGCTCACCCCGTATTACTGCGAGGTGAGGGGGGAAAATCGCGAGACATACCTAATTCATTTCAAGGGAAGCCGGTATCCAATTCATTTCGTTCATTTCTTTAAGATTCTGTATTTAATGACTTAGACTATATTTGCAATTTTTTATCAATTTAGGAAATTTCCATTGCTTCAGGTTCAAATAGAACATTCGCGCATTTTTGGATTTTACATAATTTTCCCAACAGATCCATAACTATTTGAAGAAGTAAGCATTATCATATATTATATATTGTAGGTGTCCATATGTGTGTGTATACTGTAATATATGGAAATAAAATACCTTACTTGTATTGTGCCATACGTGTGTGTGTGACACTTTTTACTAGAGGCATTTGGAGTGGGAGTATTGTCCCTAACCACGTGCTACCTAGACAGTCTCCAGTTGTAGCGTAATGTCTAAATAAATGAGTATAAAAAGAACCTCTTTGCTCTTGCTATAATTTTTGGATTAGCAGAGTTTAACCAGTATCTAATGGGTGTTACGTTCGTGTTGGCTGCGGATCATAAACCTCTTTTGAGTATTTTTAGTCCCAAGAAAGGCATACCTGAATACTCTGCAAATAGGCTGCGTCAATTTTGTCAAATTATGATTATGAAATTCAGTTTGTCAAATCTGAAGCTAATTACGCAGATAGTTTATCACGTATACCGTTATCCACTACTCATGATAATTCACAAAAAGTAGACATTAATTACCACAATTACTTTTCTTATAATGAAGTTCCTGTAAATTTTAAAGGTATTCGAAAGGGGTGGCCGAATACGGCAAGTGAAGAGATTAAACCATTTTTTATTCCAAAAACACTGTAACAGCAAATATTAAGGCAGTTGCACAAAACTTATATGGGAGTGGTTAAAAGTAAATCTTTAGCTCGTTCCTACTTTTGGTGGCCGAAGCTGTGACAGCTGTGAATATTTGACAAACAAATTGAGGAGTTATGTTAGAATTGCAATCATTACAAACATAATCCCCCAAAAGCTGACATAAATCCGTGGTCTTTTCCATCTCAACCTTGATTACTTAGGTCCACTTTTAGGTAAGTATATTTTGGTAATCGTAGACACGTATACAAAATGGTTTGAAGGTTTTGTTGTGAATTCAATTACGAGTCATGCAACTATAACTATATCTTTTGAGATCAATTTTTGCGCGTTTTGGTTTACCAAAGTTATTAATCTCAGATAATGCTCCCCAATTTGTGAGTGAGCACTTTTTATTATTTTTAAAGAAAAATTGTATTGAACACATTACAAGTCCTCCTTTTCATCCACATTGTAACGGCGCAGCAGAAAGTTGCATGAAACTAATCAAAAATGCTCTAGGTAGTAGTAATCACATAGATTTTAACTTGGTTCTTTAAAAATTCTTACTTGACTACCGTAATTCCCCGCATTCTTCTACAGGTAAAACACCAGCAATGCCAATGTTTAATCGTTGTTTGCGTACAAGATTTAATTTGCTTAAATCTGACTCGAATTTGTCTAACCAAATTAAAGTTGTTCAGTTGCAACAAAGAAAATACTATAAAGGCAAACGTACGATAGATTTTGTTGAGGGGGCGGCAGTCATGGTAAGAGATTACAGAACTTTAAATAAACCTAAATGGATAGCAGAGGAAATTGCTAAAAGAATTGGTAAGGTAACTTAGCTGGCACACGTTCCTGAATTGAATAGGGAGCGGAAACGTCATGTAAATCAAATTAGGAAGCTTAGTAATGAGTCGCACCAAATAAGATGTTCTCTTTCGATTAATACTCATGCTTCCAATCTCGTTCCAACAACTAGTAGTAGTGATAGTATAGATAATTGTTTTCTTGTCTTTATTTGTCTTAGTCGTATAATTAAGCTATAAAGTTACTCAATTCTTCAAGGGGGAAAAATGTAATATATGGAAATAAAATACCTTTCTTGTATTGTGCCATACATGTGTGTGTGATACTCTTTACTAGAGGCACTTGGAGTGGGGGTATTGTCCCTAACCACGTGCTAGCAAGACAGTGTACAATTAGCAGTTGTAGGGTAATGTCTAAATAAATGAGTATAAAATAATAGAGTGTTTAAATTATAATTAACAAACATCACATATAGAATGAGCGCATTTTCGACGTGTCAATGGACGTCAATGGAAGTAATTGTAAGTGGAGGATGAAATAAGATTTTTATAAGTTAACACAGTAGAGAGATACACATGCTACTCAGCAGGGCGATTGTGTGTCAGTATTCTATCTCTGTCTAACGGTATTCGCGTTTCCTCTTTTACGACTTCAGCTACTTCCAGAAGATGTAAACCCTAACAATAAGAGTACAAAAAGAATCCAAGATGGCGGCGAATCGGAATAAGCGTGAGTGCGGTCCGACGTTTACTACCTGTTCGCCGATGACAAGTTTTATGACTTATTGAGGAGAAGCGTGCCGATGCGTAAGAACCAGAGCTCCGTTCGTGCAATCGGTCGATCTTCGGGAGCTTAAGAGGAAGTTATACGTCACATATGGACGTCTAACCTATATTAGGCGCGCCTACCTGGATCGGCCGCTTTTGTAAAGCCCCGACTCAGCTAGATAACGCCGACGTAGTCATCGATTTGGTACGTTACTTACAGGTTAGAGGATGTTGCCGTCGCATTGTGCGGACTTTGTTCTTGAAAGAATCTATCGATCTATTCCTACTGGTTCACTACTTTATTTACTACTTTTACAATCACTATTCGGTGAATTCGCTTTGAATACTTCTTAGATATTATTTACTACAAATGAGCGTGCAAACAAAGACACAGAATGACCTCTGGTGGTCGCCCTCTGTATTTCGACTTTAAAATTTAAATATAAAAATACCCTTTAACATAAAATTCGATTAGATTTGGAAGACTGAAGGAGTACATTAATAATTAATATATTAATAAATATATAGAAAAAGATAATAATGCATCTTTATTTTGCATTAATTGATAAATAAAGATAGTTGTCATTTTAAATAAATATTATAAAACAATAAAGCGCATAAAACAATTGGAATTATTCACCACTATTTGGATGACATTCTAAAGAAACAAACACATACACACGCAAACTTATACACACACACACACATATATATGTTGTGACGGATATTTTCGCGGTCATCGTATTTGGAATAATACTTCTGAGCTTCTGGCAGCGATTGTTGTTGGTCCCGAAAGGGATCGTTTTGACTAGGTCCACGTTTCGAAGAGATTTCACTCATCTTCTTCTGGCCGCTCTCGTTGGGCTAGCGATCGGTGACGAACTGTTCACCTAATCGAAACGGTCCCTTTCGGGATCAATAGCAAACGAGGCCAGATGCCCGGGAATATTATTTCATATATCAAGTGTATGCATAAGTTCCTTTCCGATTTCTTGCTCAAAAGAAACACGTAATTTTCAAGGGAAATTAATTTTTTTTATTCAAAATATTGGCCATCGGCTTCTACACATTTCATCCATCTGTCAGGTAATTTATGAATGCCATACCAGAAAAAGCGCTTGCCTTTTGCGGCAAACCATTTGTCGAGCCATTTTCCAATTTTCTCTAAACTGCTAATGTGGTCCATTAATTCAAAGAGGTGATAGTCAGATGGCGCCAGGTCTGGGGAGTACGGTGGGTGCGGAAGAATGTCCCATTCAAGCGATTTGAAGGTGTCTTTCACTGATTTTGCTGTGTGAGACAGCGCATTGTCGTGTAACAAAATCACTTTTCCATGTCTTCTGGTCCATACCGGTCGTCTTTCGATTAACGTGTGGTTTCAATTGATCATTTGTTGGTGATAGCATTGTGTATTAATGTTCTCGCTGGGCTTTAAGAGTTCATAATACATAGTACCGCTCTGGTCCCATCAGACACAGAGCATGGTCTTCTTGCCGAAGCGATTTGGCCTTGGTGTTGAAGGACTGGCTCCGCCAGGTGAAAGCCAGGATTTGTGCTTCGGGTTTTTCAAATAAATCCATATTTCACATTTCTCGTCACAATTTAATACAGAAATGATTTCCTTTTGTGGAGTTGAAGTAGCATTTCACAGGTGACTGCAATTTTTTATTTTAAATTCATTAAAATCGTGTATGATTTACCAAGTTTATTGATCCTCCCCATTACTCGTAAACGTCTGCTGATTGTTGTTTGTTGTGACACATGTAATAGTTCTGTTAATTGCCATTGATTTTGAGTTGGGTCATCATCCAGTAACTCCCGCAATTGCTCGTCTTCGCATTTTTCTGGTCTATAAAAGCGTCCAAGTCTTTTACGGTGAAATCACCACTATTAAATTGTCTCACGTGTTCTCTAATCGAAGGAGCGTGTTTACCACATGTTTCTACGAGCAAACGATGACTTTCAACAGCCTCTTTCGTTTGATTACATAAGAGATGTAATGCGTGCCGCAAATGTTCTTTTTCAAGCACAAAACTCGACAGGAACACTGAACGATAAAGCAAAGACAGAGTTTTGCTATTTATTGATGTAAACATTGTTACAGAACGTCGTACCGTCTTACGAATAGTAGTTGCGGAATTGATCTTTAGGAATAATTTACTGTAAATAAATCGCATGTAACTTTTTGCTGAATTGTCATCGTAACATTGTTTTACTATAAATAGTTTCTCTTTGGCGCATATTATGCCATTTTTTTAAAAATTACTGACCGCGATCAAAATTTAATAACCATCACAAAACTAGAAAACTGCACCCAAATATCCAGTGCGACTTATTAAGAAATGAACAATGAATCGAACACCCACTTTAAAAATTATCGTCAACTATACAAATCACAAATAATTTTCAGTTATTTAAGCAGCATGTTTGCAAATACTGAATTGAATTACAACCGCATAATTTAGAAGAATGTTTGCTGTAATAATGATGTTTTCATCGTAACGACCCGAGCAATATAATGGTGGAGTAATGCGGCCGGAACAATCGGCTTAAACAATACCTGTTACCATAGTAACCGTTCTCTCTATTATCTTCGAAACGTTTGGTAATTGGATACAGAGCACACAATAAAAAATCCCGTTAAAACAATTTACTTCAAAATTTAGCGTTCGATACCTTCATAAACGTGATATATCACGGGCTTCTACTAGTAGATTCTGGTTATTATTTATTGTGCAGGTAGCCGTGAAAGATAATGCATCGAATTGGTCCGAATTCCACTACAATTCGATTGTATCTCGCGAACAATTTATCCGGATTATTGCGCGTACGCTAGAGACAATCGGCTGTCGCAGCGAAATTTGATAATCGAAAAAATCATCGGGAAAATAATAGCCACCGCCGAATAGGGAAATATCAAAAAATATTTTCGCTGGTCATTTCATCGCATAACGCCGCTGTTTGAACGTGTACGCAAGTGTATGCACCACCTAGACGCGCTCTCGTTTAAATTTTTTTTCGCGGGAGGAAATGAACGATCCACTGAAATTGGGCGAATCCTGTTTTTTTTTAACAACCACCGGAATGCGCTCTTTTTTTGGTAGTCGGAGAGGTTGCGGCGAAAACTAACGGTAGCTCGTTTAAAGGCGAGGTGTTAACGCATGTACACTCTTGGTCGTGGGAGTGTTGGACGCTTGATAAAATAATTTTGTATTTTCCGAAAATTCATGGATTCACTTTTAAACACGTAATGAATCTTTGGGGATGATAGTTATTTATTAAACATTTACATCCGTAAAAAGGCAACATATATTCTGCATGTGTCTATTGTGTTTATTTTTATGGCTTTAAAATTAATACGAATTATCAATGCACTACAATCATGTGTCGACAATGAATACGATAGAATACGACTTATCGATGCACTACAATCGTGTGTCGGCTGTATTGCGCCCTCTGTCTGCTTGTGCGCAAGCTCGTGTAAATAATATACAGATACATACATATCATTGCATAACAATACAACTGAAACCAAACATATATATAAATATACAGATACATACATATGATTATATAACAATACAACTGAAACGAAACATATTCCGTCTAAAAATGAAGCTAAAAGTACCTTAAGTTCAGCAATTTTCTGTGAAAAGCAGCATTTTCTAACCTAGAACATGTGCTGCATTCTAAATGCGCGTTTAGTCCTAACTTAAAATAATACATAACGAAGCTACAAAGAAGAAAAGTGTATGTTACGATAGTGGCTATAGAGTTTGGAATACAATATGAATAAAGCTTCATTGAATGGCAGATAAAAATCAATAAGACGGCTTTGATAGATATAAAGCAGGTTCAAAGATGTCAGTTTCAAAAAATGAAGGCGGACAACGTAGGCACGGAAATTCAGGTAGATACGCTAGCGTCTATAAGATTGGAAGCATGGTGAAATTCCTTTAAAAAACTACAACTGATAGGCATATCGTGAAATCGTTAATCCCTATTATAAATTATTGTATGCAAATATAAAATTGTTATACATAATCCGTAAAGTTCAAACATTTAGGTACAAATTTCATCCAACTACATTTTACTATATTATATGAAAATGGCGGTCGGTGTAGGCCCGATTTCGTGAAGTGCTTGTGAAATTTGTGGAGAGTCGGTTGAATTAAATGAAAACCATATTACCTGCAGCGGAATCTGCAATAGAACATATTATTTTCCTTGTGTTGAAACACACCGAAATTGCTACTATTGTGAATAATAAATGTGAAGTGGTTCTATAGCGACTGTGACCAGGCTTTATTCTCTGGAACTACTTTACTGTTGTTTCTAAGAAACCAACATGACACAATAACTAAGTTAAATAACAAGGTAGATACACTAGTGAAAACTGTGTCAGAATTAAAAGAAATAACAGAACTAAACGGCCATTCCGATACTCCAAACTTGGTGGAAACAACTGATTTAAACCTATTGAAATTAACTCAGAAGGCAATGTCTACAAAACTATTTTGATGGTAAGCCCCCTATATTCTAGCAAGACAATAACCCCAAGCATACGACTCGAATCTGTAAAAACTTTTTAGAGGGGAAAGTAGCAAGAAATGACCTAAAATCAAAGTCCGAATTTGTCTTACATAGAACTCTTATGGGATGAGATTGATCGAAGGGCTAGACAGCGATAACCTTAGAACACCCAACCTATGGGGATTATCTATAGAACGCGTGGCTATAAATTGATACGGATTGTGTTGAAGAATTGCTTCGAAGAATGCCTAAAGCTTGTGCAGCGGTTATCAACGCCAAAGGAGGTCACATCGACAAAAATAAATAAATAAAATTTTAGTGTATCTGTGGCTTTTTGTAAAATCCGTTACCGCTTCAAAATTTTTGGGCGGTAGTGTACGTAAATAAGTTCTGTCCCTCTATCAATAGTGCTAAAATATTCCTTCCCTTATAAATATTACTAAAAGTTTGTATTCATACAATAGAAACAGTATTAAGTCCAACGGTCCTGACTTCTTTGAGTGACAGTGTATGCATATTCAAATGCTGCCAACAAAAAAATTAATGATGACCAAATATTTCCAACCAAATACTAAATGTATTACATTGTGTTGCCTTTCCGGATAAAAATTTTCCGGTGTTGAAATATAATTTGAAAACGTAGCGGCTTTTGGAAAGCATTTGCAGTTTTCATATTTCCGAATCAGGCTTGAAATCGTAAGCTAATGGTGCAGCTAAAAGTTTAATATTTTTTTAAATTCCGAAACAAAAACAATAATTGATGAATGCTATAAATCCCAACGTGCACGAGCTCTTTTAGAAGCGAAAGGAGGATTAGCAAAATATTAACACCTGTTATGACAATAAATTATAGTAAAATTGTTCGAGGACTTCAATCTTTTTGTGATTGAAAAATTTTAGTGGTGCCTAAACATGTATCAATGCTACAGTATTTCTTGTAAAAACTATTTAAATAAGAAAACTTAAAACCTCAACGTAATGATGATAAGGAAATTTTAAAATCAGTTCTTGGATCACACTCAGCGATATTTATGAGAAAAGGAACCGTATTGACTGGTGTTATTTGTATCGTAAGTTACAGGAGGCGGTCAAAACTATTAGTTGCGATGCTCATCAAAAAAGTTTTATTGATTTGTTGTTTCCAACGAAAAGCTTGCAGTAAATAAATAGTAAAGTTTTTAACCACACGGTGTGGTACTGTCAGGATTTGTTCTGCTGAAACTTGCTATCATAAATTTCAGATCATGACGTCTGTCTAAACGTGCGTATACGTCCTGCTTCTCTTTCTCTCTGTTTTTGCGACTCTCGACTTTTTAGAACTTCAATTACATATGAAAAGAAGCCGATAGTTCCTCACAGTCCTCCAGGCATATAAAATGAGCTATACTCTGTCAAGGGTTCAGAAGAGAAAGTAGATAATTATACGAGGGTGAGCCAAAAACTAATGCCTACTATTTTTTCTGTATTTATGATTAATTTGTCACTTTTAATATAATCTCTGTACATTTCCATAATTTTGGGTCATGTTTTAACAAGGGCATGTATTTCAGTGTAATAAAAAGCACGGTCCTGCTTCTTAAACCATTGACGTACGAGGCAAAACTTCCTATTCAATTTTCATAATCTCTTTACTGACGTGATTTTACGCTACCACGCAAAAGAAGAACATTTGCCATAACTTTTGTTATTGTGTTAGCCGCTGAAGGCAGGCTTAAGCCTTTTGAGTATATGGACGTATTGGATAGAATTTACTGTGTATCGCTGGTTTAAAAAATTAAGAATAATCATAACCACTACATCCCAGAACACTGTCGCCATATTTTTCCCTGCCGATCACACAGTTTCGAACTGTTTCTTTTTCGTTCTCTAGTTTGTGTGATGCTATTCCATTGACTGTCTTTGATTCAGGTTCAAAAAACTGAACCTGAGCTATTTCATCTCACTTCAAACGGAAGTGCTGTAGGTGTTGTGAGGTCATTGTTTTCTTGTTTCTTTATTCTTGTCGATTAATATTTTTGGTACTCACTTTGCACAAACTTTTGAATGCCTTAGTTGTAGAGGTCATATACAGCATACAGGTATTATTTCAGCGGTGCAGGGACTTGAACTGTGGGGTGTATGCAGGTTTTGTTGACTATCAGAAGGTATTTGATGCAGTAAAACATAAAAAATAGTAGAAACTTTGAAAAACGTGGACCTAGATGAGAAAGACATTAGGATAATAGTTGTGATTTATACAGGAATCAACCTGCTTTCGTCAGAGTCTGAAATGACACAACAGAAGAGACAAATACACTACGAGGTGCAAGGCAGAGATGCATTCTCTCTCTATTACTGTTTAATATATATTCAGAATACATATTCAGGGAAGCTTCAGAACACACAGAATCGGGAATTTTTCTGAATGGGGAAAGGTTGAATAATGTCCGCTATGTAGACGATAACAGCTTCTGGATAAAATAACATATCACAGCCAATTGTATGGTCTAGACATAAACACCAAAAAGACAAAATTAATGATCATTAGCAAAGAAAAAATTGACAATTGACAAAATTGAAATGAGAACAGATTTCATCTATTGCAGAATATTCTACAGGGAAAGGTAATGGGGAATATTGGGTAGAATTTCTTGGTTCGGTATGAATACAACTGAATTATTCCGTGTAGCAGCAAACAATGTTAAAATAGTATACATGGTAACCAACATGCGAAACGAATAGGAACTATTAGAAGAAGTAGAAGAAGGAGGAGAAGAGGACAACCATTAGAAAGACAGGAAGAAAATTAAGTTGAAATGAAAATTAATCTACTCTTAAAAAACGAGATACACTTCATGAGTCTAGAAATACCTAATTGCATGTATTCCTTCAAGTTTAATTATAATCTGAACTTGACATCAGGAAACCTTTCTTTGTTAGATACTAGACGTAACTACTGTTGAATAAAATAATCACTCTTTGTTTGTTTTATTTCTTGATGTACAAAACACGTGGTGCTTGCCCGTTACAAACTTAGGAAATAATAGTTACTTCCCCTTTTCGTCTACCTCGCTCTCTGTTCTCTATTCTTCATAGGTGGCGCACAGCACGTAATTCAAAATACTAGAGCTAACTATACAAATACTGTTATTAATAAAACCATTCACTATTTCCTTATCAGTAACCTTAACCCTATAAAGTTGGTAACTTCAACGAGATCCTAATGGCATTTCGTCGTTAGATTGAGTTAGTAGGAATCCTACCCTCTGTAACCCTTCCACTCCCCTTTTGATATTGATCGTTTTTGATTACCTTCGAAGGAACCTTCGCGAATCCGAGGAAATTCGCTAGGTTACGGTCCTAAATAGATTAACGGCTAACATCTCGACGGGGGTAGTACTTCAAGGTCGGCAAGTAAATTATAAACGAGATATTCGGAGCAAGATCTAAGACGCCGTTATCTTGTATAGGTGCGTACATAATGATATATTTGCGATGAGGAAACTCAATTATCGAGGTGATGGCTTTCAGTGCGGTAATTTCGTCTATAGCTTTTCATATTCAAAGTCGGTTTGTGGTGAATGTATAAGGTGTTCCGTTTATAATATGCTCTTGTATCAAATCTTGAAGGTGACGCGGACGTTCTTGTGGTTTCAACCGATATGAAAACGTTTTCTTTGTCGTATTATTTTGCTGTGATGCAAATTATTGTGTTTCAGATACAAACAAGCAGGGATCAAGTTACGTAGAACACAACCGAATATAGTCAAACAGAATTGACCAGAATCGAATGAGACCGGATATAGATGAACAAAACCGAATACAGAATTTTAATGACGCGGAACCGATCTGAGCGAAACCGAAACGTAGCGAATGTAGCCGAATGAGTCAAATTACAGCGAGTGTAGTGAATGAGAATGAAGGGAGACGAACGAGATCGAATGAAATTGAACGAATTCGAACGGAATCAAATTGACGCGACTGATATCTAACTGAACCGAATAAAACTGAAACCGGACGAAATGTGGCCGAAGAAGATCGTATCATACTGTTCAACGTACCCAATCAATTTTTAACTTGAAAGATCGTTAATTTCAATCGATTAAATCATTGAACTAAAATCAGTGCTGAAAAGTAGAAGAAAAGGCCAGTGAAGAAGTACAAGAACTAAGGAAAGATGAAGAAGGAGAAGGAACGGAAAAAGAAATATTGAGAAGAAAAAGAATCAAAAGAAGATATGAAAGAAGAAGAAATTAAAGATGAAGGAAGAGAAAGTGATGTATGAGAAAGGAAAGAGAAGAGAAAAAAGAGAAAAAGAAAGAGAAAGAGAATAAGAACAACAGAGAAGAAACATAAACAAAGGTACAGAAAAAGGAAGAAGAATTATAAGTTAAAAAGAAACAGTAGGAGGAGAAAGAATTGGAAGAAATGAAAGAAGACGAAACAAAGGAAAATATATGGAAAAGAAGAAGAATTATAAAAACAAAACAACACAAGCAAGAAGAATTGTCGAAAAAAGCTAGGAGAAAAAAAAAGGACAAAAAAAGAAGAAAGAGAACAAAGAGGAAAATAAGACGGGAAAAGAAGGGAAGGAAACAGAAACAGAGATGTGGGAGGGAAACAGAATTATGAGAAAAAGAAATAAGACGAGGATGAGAGATTGGAAGAGACAAGAGAAAGAGAAACAGAAGACGATATACGGGAAAGAGAAGAAGAACTATAATAAAAAACAACACGAGGGAGAAGATTTGGAAGAAAAAACAAGTACAAGGAAGAAAGATGCAGAAAAAGGCAAGAAGAAAAAAGAAACAGAAAGAAAGCAAAAGAAAAGGAAAAATAGGGGACAGAGAAGAAGAAAGAGAAGAAGCAGAAGAAAGTAAGGGAAGAAACATAAACAGAGTTGAGGTAAAGATAAAATTTGTAAGGAAAAATACAAAGAGGAGGAAGAATTGAACGAAAAGATGAAAATTACGTAAGGTGGACAAACATAAAGGAAGATAAAGAAGAAAAAAGAGCGAGGAAAACAAAAACAAAAGGAGAGGCATGGGCAAGAGAAAAAGGAAGAAGAACAAAACAGGAAAAGCAGTACGGAAAAGAGAAGACTTATAAGGAAAAAGAACAAGACGACGAGGAAATAGGAAGAAAAACAAAGAAGAATTGGAACAAGAAACAAGAAGGAGAAAGAAAGAAGAAAGCAAGGAGAAAAGAACAGTGAAATGGGAAGAAACATCAGAAGGAAAGCAAAAGTAGAAGAAAAAAGAAGGGAAACGAAAAGAAAAAAGGCGGAAAGGAGAAGAATTAGAGGGAAGTGCAGATGAAGGAACAGAAACACAAGAGAAATAGAGAGAACAAAGAAAAAGAAGAAGTTGGAAGAAAAGCTCAAAGACAAAAGGAAATAGAGTTGCGAACAGAACAAGAAGTGGGTGCCAGTAATCGATTGGGTACACATTTATGCTACTGCAATTTCTACCAGACATTTTAGAAATGCATGAAAGAGACACATGGTAGATTAAAGAACAACAGGACATATACTTCTACTTGCGGGCATCTATCAGGATGAAATAATGATTAATGATTAAAATCAAACCTAAATCAATGCAACTATTTGATTATTAGTATTTAGTCGAGATCAACTAAATTATACTTGCTAGCTTTCAGTCAACAGATTAAATTATGCCTAATACTGCGTCGTAGTAGACCATGTCCGTGGGAGCCTGCATTCAAGCATACTGGACTTGTTTACTTATCTTACGCCATTACTACAAAATAATAATAAAAAGTTACTACTTTTATCTACTTTAATTATGTATGTATATGTTAAGTGTGTGCAATATTCCACAGAATATTGTAGACAATGAAGAATTTCGAAACTTTTGGAGGAAATACGTTCTGGAATGGAGATTATCAACGAAAGGTTACTCACAGTACAATTTTCATCTGGTGAAAAACTAAAGGCAGAGTTAAGAGATCATAAAATATGGCTGAAGGTAGATGAAACAACGGATGCAGGAAAGAATTGTA
Source organism: Trypoxylus dichotomus (assembly GCA_023509865.1). Classification (NCBI taxonomy): domain Eukaryota; kingdom Metazoa; phylum Arthropoda; class Insecta; order Coleoptera; family Scarabaeidae; genus Trypoxylus; species Trypoxylus dichotomus. Next base: position 55,204,906 of record CM042075.1, read on the forward strand.
GTTTACATGTGTTACTGCGTGCTTTAAAATGCGATGATGCATCCTTGCGTCTTCTTTCACGTAGTAGAATATTACAGAAGACATACGCAAATGCGGAATGGATAGTAGAAACTATAGAAAATGCTTTTGGTGGAAGAGATGGGTTTGAACATGGTTAAAGCTGGAAAGTTACTAAAACAATCTTATCCTCAATTGCTTCATTTAACCTGTTTGCTTTACGCATGTCATCTTGTAGCTAGATTTATTAGAAACAGTTAACGAAAAGTATAACAATTTATAGTTTCTACCAAAAAAGTTTTTATGAAATCTCCAAAACGCATTCATAAGTTTAAACAGGTTTGTTCGGGCATTTCTCAACCATCACCGAAATTTTTTAGGTTATTAAATTCTGTATCTTAAATTTAAATCCGCAAGAAGCTCAAGCAACTACTGAAGTTGCTTGACAACGGTTGGTTTCGGATACCCACATACGTGCTTAAATAGAGCAAATTTCCGAAAATTATTCAATTCTTTTAGATACTATTTCCAAATTAGAGAACACCAAGCTGTCATTACATGAAGCTCTAAATCTAGTAGATTACTTCAAAGCCGATAAATTGTGTGCGGTCGTAAATAAGAATCCCAATCTTCAAAGTATGGCGCGCATAGAGAACAGTTCAACTGAAAATCAAGAATGCGAATATGATACGAACGACCTTTCTAAATTCGCAAACAGCATATCATTAGATGCAGAATGCTCGGTTTTCGAAATACAACAACATATTTTCATCTCGCCGTAGAAGTATCACTGAGTCAGAACTGGAAGGCATGCTAATGCCACAATACTACAGCGAATCTTTGCGTCATTCTACGTCAACACCACAATCAAACTAAAAAAGGAAGTAATTACATTCATTATTTTTAATATTCACAGTAACCGATAATTGATTCGTTTCGAGTTATGAATCCAACTTTCCGAACCCTAACAAGGACATCACCTCAACCTTACTCACCTTAAAGTTACAAAATTTTTGAAAAAGAACTCGTAACACAAATACCTATTGTACGTCGTATCGCTCTTATTCATAACACTACAACAACACGAGCGCATCTTCACTAATAAAACGGGAACAACTTGTTACCGAAAGTTCGCCTTCTTATAACTTCGCCGGCTAGGCTATTCGTTGTTGATAACTCGAACGGAAGTTTTCGAAATTAGTTGGAAGTTCTTAACGGAACATTCGGAGGTTATATCCGAACCGAACAAATCCGATACAATGTTGCGCCCTTGTTCCCGATCTTCCCGCCCCGGCGATAATTACAAACAACTCACTTACATCGGATTGTTCTGTACCGGGGGATGTATTTCTGCTCGTATCTCTTTTTGTTTCGCGAAAGTTCGCAAATTGTGCCTGTCGCCGTGCTTTCGCAGGAAGTTTTTGTTCGGTTTGGATACCGAAACGGTTTTATTATGTTTTTGGGGAAGCATTCTTTGTTGTTGTGGTACCGTTTAGTCTAACATGTATGTTATTATATCTAGTTGACACAGAACTGCTAGATGAAAATTTTTGATCTCAATTGATAGCTAAAGACTTCATTTTCTAAAGAACATATGTGGTGAGTTCTTTTGACTCATTTCCACACTAAAATGTAGATATTTCTATAAAATTTGAATATTGATCGCTCTTATTATCAGAAACCTTGATAAAGTTTGATAAAACGTGAACACTTACTAATAATTATGACATCATGGATAGATATGCAACAGATGAACAACTTTTTGCCTTTTGTGGACGATGTAGCTTTGTTCAATATGTGTATGCCAAGCAAAACTGTATTAACTCAATTATTATTGTTACCGATTTGCCGTGGAACTGTATTTACGCCTGTAAAATTAAGTGTAATGCACTTGTAGACCTTCCACAGTGCATCCTGCTATGCATATTTGGTGTTATTATACTAGAGCTAGCAATCTGCATAGATACATATAGACACGTGGCTTTATAGACACGGAGCTTTGCTGGTACTACTAAGATAGGTTCACAAGCTCATGAATATGTCATCAATTAAGCATTCACTCCTTCCATTAGTAATCGTTGCTATTAATACATCTTGTTCTCTTGCATAATACGAGGGATAGTCCTTCTTCTCTATAATTAATCAAATATCAATATTAAAACTTAACCTAGAACATTTTCGCGCAATAATTTTTATAACTTTCGAAGACACTTATTTCAACAAGAATGTCTCGCCATATTGGTTTTTGTTTTCGGGAATGAAGCACCACATAAGCAAACAATTTTTCGTTCGCATGGAGAATTCAAACGTGAATAGAATAGTCTTAGTGACGATCCAAGAGCAGATCCATTAAAAAAGGTAGTCACTCAGAAAAACGTCAGTGACAACATATTGCGGAATTGAGATATCACTGAGGATTTCAAAGATCTCAATCCAAAAGATTTTGCACGAAGAATTGTGTTTAAAAAAAATAGTTTCCCGTTGGATGGTTTTAAAAAACTCTAGACCGCCTCAATTCTAAAAATATGTACATATATCATTAGTGGTGACGAATATTGGATTTACTCACACGATGGTACGTCCCTTTTTGTCGTATTAAAATGTATTTTTAGTTTCGTTTGGCGTAATTCTTTATGTCGTTAATTTAAGGCTCTACACGTAAAGTATAATTTGGAATACCACTTTTAGTTTTGATAACAAAAAAGACCTATTTCTTCTTTCTTGATTTTATGTACTTAGTAATTTTTAACTTTTTTTGATTTGAATTATCTATTGGTTACCGCCGCTAGGGTTTCAATGTCGAACCTTGGTTTAGTAACCTTTGTGGCGATTAGATTCTTGATAAAGGTATTGTTGGGAGTGCTTGCTTAAGATAGCATTTTTGCATTTAATTTTTGAAGCCTCACATACTTCTGGATTTGAGTGAATTGTTGCTTTTACCATGCCATAGCTGGAAGTTGAACGTTGGAAATTAATTGATTTAGGGAAGAAAATGGGAATAATTATGCCCATATACAATAAAGGAGACACAAAACAATGCTCAAATTACAGAGGAATAACGTTAACAAGCATCCCAGGAAAAGTATTAACAAGAATACTAGAAAAAAGACTCCGAGAGAAACTGGAAACTAGAAGATACTCAACATTGATTCAGAAAAGGAAGAAGCACTCAAGACTTAATAATTGTAATCAGGCAATTAGCAGAAAAATTAACAGGAAAAGGAAAGGAAATATATAGATCTTAAAAAAGATTTGATAGGGTAAGAAGAGAAGATGTATGGCAAAGCCAGGAAAGAAGAGGTTATTTTGTTATTATTTTCTATATTGATAAATGATGCTATTAAAAAAAGCTATATAAAAAGGAAAAAACATGAAAATAGGAATCTGAAAAATGAATGCAATTAACGTACAGGAATTAATGCTTGCAGAAGATATGGTATTGATAGCAGACACAGAAAAAAATATTACAGCAAAACTTGAAAATCGTCGAGATTTTGAATTCTTTACAACGTGTAAACTGTCGCTTGCTTATCGAAACTAAAAAATGTAATAAGAGTGCTAAATATGTTGCCACTACTTTACTATACGTCCGCTATGATACAACGTCACACAAGGAATGCCTTTCTTACCGTTACTACATCCCTATTCACATACATAATGCACATGCGCAAAGAGCGACAGATTTTGAAACTACGCAATCTTAACATAAACCGGCTGCCTTGAAAGGCTCGCCTTTAAAAAAAAAAAAACAAAAAACAATATATTTAAATGATATAAAGTACGCTATTAAGAGTCTTTAGGAAATAGACACACTTTGGCACGTCTCGGTCCACGATCCCAAGGCTAGTTTGAAGGGTTACTACCCGGATTCTTCTATCCTTGCCAGGGTGTATCTTCGTTATTCTGCGGCGGGCTATGATCTTCCTTTAATAATACCAGACAGCCCACTTGAACACCTTCTGCATCCACAATCCATTTATGTCTATGCTGCATGATATCTGGATATTCAGTGGATCATCTCTTCCAGAAGTTATGAACTATGCCCTGCAGTAGATGGTAATGATTTACCTTATTAGCACTTCTTGTTGTGGTAAAACAATCAACGCTTCACCGATTAAGAAATGTGCAGAAGTCAATGCTTGAAAGTCATTGGGATCCTTGGAGAATGGATATAATGGTCGAGAATTGAGGATCGATTCTATCTGTATTGGTATGGTATAAAAGGGTTCGTATGTTAATCGCCAATAGCGCGTTTCAAATAATGTTTTGGTGATTTCACAGTCGCCTCTTAAATACCGTCGAAACGTGGATTACGGAGCTGGTATAAAATGCCAGATAATTTCTTTAGAGTCAATGTATGAGTCGCGGTTTTTAAATCGCGTATCGTTTTTGAGATTTCATTCGAAGTACCTCGAAAATTAGTGACGTAATCGGTATATATATTTTTACAATAACTACGTCTACCAAAGAAACGTTTCATGTAATTTAAAATTGTGTGCATTGTCAAATCCGTTGCCAACTCAATATGGATCGCTTTAGTTGAGAAGCAAACCAATATACAAACATCCGCCTTTATGAATGGGCGATTGCATAACTTACCATCCTTTATCAGGAAAGGACCTGCAAAGTCAAGGCTATGGGCGTGGATTTTTTGGTAAGTTGTCCATCTTGGGAATATATCCTCGAGAATTAACACGAACTCATGTCGTACATGATCATAAAACTCCCTTCATTGCATTCTTGCCATTTATTTGGCTAAAACTCACGTCTGATGATAGCTAGTAATGTCTGCACTCCAGCAGGTAGATTTTCTAAATGCTTATGCCTCATAACACATCTAAAAGAATGCCTAGAAAATAACACCAAGATAAGAAAACGCTGTAAATACAGCTTTCTCATGGTATTAGTGAAATCAATTCACGAGAAAGACACGTGAAGAGACATAAAACGCTAACACAAGGACATGTTTCTGCCTACCCTGTATTATCAGCGTGGTTTCGAGCAGTTTTATGCTAAACACATGTAATTCGCTCGCTGTTTCTGTCACCATACGTAACCCTACGATGCAAGTGAATATTCCTGGCGCTAACTAGTGCCAAAAGAAAGAAGCACTTGTCCGCAAAGTCAGACAGCAAAAAGAAGCGGGTACAGTTTCCCATCCTTCTCTCGAGTAACACTTAATATGGCTAGTCCCGAGAGGGCGATTTCGCTAATACCATGAAAAAGCTGTATTTACAGCGTTTTCTTATATTGGTCTTATGCCTTATGATAAGGTCCGTTAATCCATGTCGGGGTAATATCATAGGATGTTTCTGGTTAAATTCTATATTTGTAGCCCCTAATATTTCTCCGACTGTGAGTATGCCATCTGGGGCTACAGAAGGACCTAAGGACTCGAATTTCCCCTTGTAATTAACTCCTTTAGTTCTTAAATGATTAATTTCGCCAAGCGTTCTTGAGATCGGTCAGCGTTAGAAACACGACAGTTCTTGTAAACTCTCAAAACGTAAGCCATGACTCTTTGTAATGTTCGGAAGATGGAATATCGTTCGAAAATACTGTAATCTGTAGTTACACTAACCAGTTTCAACGATTTAATTTCTTGTAACGTATTTTCAATTGGAAGATTAGATGTTGGCCATTGATTTCCGTCGGAGCTTAGCCACGAAGGACCTAATCACCATAGATTAGATGCCCTTAATTCGGAGAATTAAAGGCAACGTCATGGCAGTGGAAATGAGATTTCTAAGTAGAATAGAAGGAGTAACAAGGAGAAACAAAATCAGAAGCATGACAATCATTAATAGTCCAAATATCAAGCCAATAGAAATAATCATAGAGGAGAGATAACTGGGATGGCTTGGATATATACACGGAATGGAAGAAGATGATTTTTGAAGCCAAAGCAGACGGCAAAAACAGGATGTATAGAACATTAGAAAAGAGAAGTATGGGTTGGATTGAAGCCACAACTAGCTCAGAATATGAAACTGTGGAAGACAAAAATAAGAGAATAGTAGTCCGACACCGCAAGGTACAAACGGCGTAGGATTAAAAAGAGATTGTAGCTCTGTCTAAACTAATGTGCTTTGAAAAAAAGAGGTTTATTAATCTCGTCTTTTCAGTGCCTATCACAATGAATTTACGAAAAACTTCACTATTATCCCTATTCCCTCGGATTTTGTAATTTCCAAACGAGATTTCGATAAATTCGTCTCGAAAATATCTGCCTTCTTTCCGCCGAAGAGAGAGAGTATATGTAAGGTAATAGGTCCTTTTATCGAATAATCTAGATAACTCGATTCCTCATCACTTCTTTTTCGTTATAAGAACGGATCCCCTTCGGGAGCCCCCATTCTTCAACCGTTTCGACAGCTCCTTAGTCTTCGAACGTCTCGAAAGAATCAATACTAGCGCCCGGTCACAAACAATTATTGTAACAAATGAACGGTTCTTCGGTGCAGCGCGCTACTAGAGCCTAAATTCGAATTTGCCCGAACGTATTGTCGCGCCGGATTGATCGCCGATTTTCCCCGGTACGATTTGACAAATCGGTGTTAATTGAAACGAAGAAATAAATTAAGAGGAAAATTCGGATTTCCTTCTTCGGCGTCCGATGCAAAATACACTCTCTTTCTCGTCCATATGATGATGTTATCGGGTCGCGTACGGATTGAATAAACGCGGAGCGGATTTCTGCGTGTACCCTGCCGCAGCAATAACCGAAATGATTTATCGTGGCCGTATAATAGTTTGATTTATGATTCCGCAAACCAAATGGAATATATTTAATGCCGGTGGAGCACAATATTTGTTCGTATTAGTCTGAATAGACGGGTCTCGAAAGGGAACCGAAATTCGCCGCTTTGTTATTGCGTTCGTTGGGACCGGGGCAGCGGTTACTTCCATTAGTGGAGAGATCAATAAGAAAAAATCTTTAGGTGAAATCCTGCGAAGAATCTGAAGGTCCTGCGATAGATTTTGAACGAACGAATATAATTGTATAAGATGAAAGATATCCTTGGTTAAGCAATATGTTGACTAATTCAGACAATACAGTAATTTCCTTTTGGTTTTCCTCTTTTGTCAAATGTATCTTACACCTTTTTTTTGTATAACCATGGGCGAGGCTTTTAACCCCGAAGAGCAATTCGGCCAGTATCTCATCTATTGTGCATCCATGTGATTTTAGTTCACTCGACCGGGTTGCACCTGAGCAACAAAGTCCATAACCAGCTCGAGCGGTAATTTTCCTAACTAGAGTTCGTCAATCTGAGAATCCCCAACGTGAACCTGTTTTTCACTGCAGACTGCCGGGTAGTCGAGAAGAAGGTGCACAGGAGTTTCCTATGCTCTCCCATACTTTCTACACGAAGAAGAGTTTTCTAGACCCATGCTATGCATGTGTTTGCTCAGTGCGCAGTGTCTAGTTAAGTTCGCTGTTACTGCTCTCAGTTTGGTTTTGCTCGTAAGAACTGTCTTACGTAGTCTTCCCTCATCTGGCTAAATTCCGAGATATTTGCAGTGTCTCAAACTGTATACACCGCTCCACAAGGACCGGTGATTGGCGGCGAGCTCGGATTTAACATAGGTCTTAATACTGCCATAGGTAATCCTACATGTGGGTTCAGGTCCTGAGAACCCTGCCACCTCTCGCTAGCAAGCCAGCTACTTCATCCTCTTTGATCCCCGAGTGAGTTGGAACCCATCTCAGCGTAACAACACCACTTCGAAGTCAAACCTGACAGCTTGTAGAACCCCAAGAGCGGCTTGGCTGTCTGATACGATATCCACCGCTTCCAAGCTATGTGCGTATTCTATAGAGTTCTTCGCACATGATTGGGCGGCAATTATTTCTGCTTGAAAGACGGAGGAGGAAACGCTTAGGCTGATGGCCTCTCCAGCCGTTTCTGCCCCTTTCCAAATTCCAATACCAGTGCCATTCAAGGTTTTCAAGGCGTCCGCAAACCACCGGGAGACGTCCCGTCTTGACTTGCGCGCACATGCCTTTACTGCGTCGTTGCTGGGAATTATTACATTCTGTCCTCCAGCAAAGCTATACACGGGCCGAATTTTGTAGGTCCTCATCGACAGTGGTGCTATGTGTTCGATGTAGTTGTAGCTGCTGGTGTGGTCTCCGAACTTCCCAGAGAATATCTTGCACCCACTACATTTGACTCTGTAGTCTCCTTTCACATCCTAATTGGAGAGGGTACTGTGTATTTGAAATTATTTTCCATTTTGTCAAAATTTTTCCCTCAATTGTTGAAACTACAGTCCATTCACTTTAAGAATGTAGTAGATAGCATTACTATCGGCGTCTGTATTAAACTATGAAAACTTAACTCGATTAAATCATAGCGGGTGATGTGAAAGTAAAACATCAGTTGTATTGTAGCAACTGTCAGTTTCTTTGAAAATAATTCTAAACTCTAATGGCAAATACATAGTATACCTTTCGTGGTGGTCATGCTTCTCTTACTAGTATTACTATAGGGGCACGTAGACTGCCACCTTGGATCACCGATAATATTAATTTAATGTCGCTTAGGGATAAAGTTTTTAAAAAGTTTAAGTCAAGTAAGTTAGCTAGTAATTGGAACGAATATTAATCCCTTAGACATTTTACCACAAATGCAAATAAGCGCGAAAAGAAGGCTTATTTGCGGCACAACCTTAAAAGTTCGAATCTGTTCAATTATTGTCTGCAGGTGGGTGTCTTCCCTACCGATTGGAAGAAGGTTCATGTCATCCCTATTCCGAAAAACAAGAACCCTGCTAGCAGTCTTGATCTTCAGTTGTTTGTCTGCTCTTACCTGTCGATGACATCTTGTCAGCGAGCGACATTGGCGATTTGACAGTTTTGGTACTATTAGATTTTTCCAAGGCTTTTGACAGAATTGATCATAGACTTCTGCTAGCTATTCTCCACTACATTGGTCTTGGCAAAAGACAGGCGGTCGTTGATGGCGGAAAAGTGTCTGATTGGGCGACTATACGTTCGAGAGTCCCACAGGAATTCATATTAGGTCCGTTGCTGTTGTCTATTTACACGGCATGTATGTTCTTTTTCGATAATTTCACATGCAATCTCCATCTCTACGCTGATGATTCACAATTGTACAGATCTTTCTTCTCTGATGAGGCTCACAGTATTGTTGATGATATCAACTACGACCTTAACAATCTGTATACTATAGCAAAAGAACATTGCCTTTTTGAATAAAATCAAATCATGCTTTACAGTATTCGGCAGTTCTAAAGTAAGGTCGAACATACTTCCTAACATCCAACTCGCAATTAACAACACTCCTCTGAAATTTCAAAGTACTGTGAAAAATTCAGGTCTATTTGTAAATAATGATATTAAGTTCAAACACCATGTCACCTACTGCAATTTGAAATTAATTTATCCCCACCGGCATTACCTTCACGTTTCTATTAAAAAGCTGCTATGTGATTCCTTGGTGTTATTACACTTTAATTTTTGCGATATTGTTTATGGAAATTGTATAGACCAGATTGATTCACGCAGAATTTAGGTGGCACAGAACGCATGCCTCAGACTAATTTATGGAATAAGACAGCGTCAGAGGATTTCTCACAAACTCAGGGATACTGGACGGTTAAGAACGGTACGACGAAGGCAGTTATATTTCTCGTGTTTCATTTATAAGATTTTGAACTCTGGTATTCCGCCCTACTTATTAAACAAATTCAGGTATAGTACGGATGTACACAATATCAACGTCCGCAGGAGGGATCTTGTCGATATACCTAAGCATCGTGTCCGGCAGTTTGAGAAAAGTTTTAGCTACGCTTCTGCACGATTATATAACTCGCTTCCCCGAGATATCAAGGAGTTACCATTTTATACTTTTAGACGTGCTATTTATAATAGTTTAATGAATGAACAACCCTTTGGGAGATAAACATTTGTAGTATTTTAGTATATTAGATGATTTGGTAGTGCAATGAATTATGTTCTCATTTCTTCTTTGTTCTTGGGTCACCGTTAATAACAGGAAACTTTTTTGGTTTACTGAAGTTGATCCCCTATTTACTTGCCAATAAATTATTATTATTATTACAAATATTTTAGTAAGATGTTTACAAACACGCATTTAAGTTTATTACAATTTATTGAGTCTATCTAAAAGAAAGGAAACAATTTTATTTCAAATATGTCGTATATTTTATTATTAATGACATATATATAGACTTGTATGAGATACTTTGATAATTATTTTTTAAAATAGCTGCAAAAATCACAATTATAGAACGATGTGCCCATTACTTCAAATATGTATTGCTTTATGTTGACAATTTGAAATTATCACTGAAACCCTACATTCTTATAGTGAATGGACTATAGATCCTGATATTAGTTGACAATTGCCTTTGGTATGTCATAATAGTAACGAAAGCATTTCCCAAATACTTCGAGAAACGGAGATGCTGATTCTGTATGTGATTCTTGCTAATTGCCATGTGTGTGAGTGTGGGCGTATGTACCAAATAATATTATAATAGACTTTACATTAATTAAATTAAGTTTATGTGATACAAATATCCTATTGAAACATATCTTCTCACATATATTTGTTTAATAAATTATTTTTTGTCAGCGTGACTTTTGGACCACGCCGTATCTTGTAAGTGATCAATAACTCTTTCTTCTAGCTAATTAGACGTTCTCCTTACTCTCAATGCTACTCTGTCTCAAATAATACTTGCTTTATCATTTTTTTTACTACGTACATACCTAAAATCCAAAAGTAATTCCTATCAAAGTAATGAATTCTGCACCCTGCGTTCCGTTGCTGCAGCGCTCCTAGCGGCAACAATCAGAAACGTCGTGCCGTGCTGTATAACAACGCGAAGATTTATTGTTGCGGTCATTTTGCGCATTTTCCAGTATGCGTTCGAGTTCGGACGAAATGTTTGCGTTCAGTTCCACATTCATAAAAGGCAAATGCATACATACATACGTTATAGATGCATGCGTAATAACTCAGGTCGGTATCCATTTTGAGAGTACTCTCCTACTCGTTAATATCCACAGAACGTTACGGTTATTTATAGCGTTTATCTTGATTGTTTATGCACTTCTGCGGGCCGATTTTAATTAATTCTCTTCTTCGGAGGGTGATTTAGATCGGTCGGTGTATTGGTAAAGCGAAATATACAACTATTATTGTCAATGTTGGTTCTACATTTGAAATCTGATAGTTTAAATGGTGACGTTTCTAACCTGACTATTCGAGTTTTTGACGACGCAGTCCGTTCTTGATTTTCGGAAAGGTAAAGAAATCGTTGGGAGTTAGACTCCAATGATTCCTTCAATCGTGGTCTCAAAAACCCTATATCCAAGGGGAAACGTTTGATAATTGCGCATGCTGGTATAAAATCAAGCAAAATCTTACAGTTGTGACACGTAAATAATGCTTTTCTAGACAGCGAAGAAGGTTTTGTTGATAATGCGCTATTTATATTTAAATCAGGTCAAAAAACTGGTGCTTATCATGACGACATGAATTTTATAAATTATAAAAGATGGCTTGAAGAATATTTAATACCAAATCTTCCACAACGATCAGTAATTGTTCTCGATAATGCTAGTTATTACAGTGCATTGGCCATTGAGCATCCAACTTTAAATACAAAGGTAACAGAAATGATGAAATGACTCGATGAACGGAAAAGTTTGTACAGTCCACAATATACGAAGACAGAGCTATATAACTTAATTAGACAACATAAACTTGTCCATAATGCATATATAGCAGATAATATCCATACAAAGAAAGGGTATGCAGTATCACGACTACCCCCATACCACCCGGAACAAAATCCAAAAAAAAAGTATGGGGATAGTAAAGAACTGTATGGCTGTAAAAAATGCGTCTTTAATTAGATGATGTGGAGGAGCCCACAAGACGAGAATTTTCAAATATTAGTGTAGAAGATTGGGTAAATGTCATATTGCGAACATCAAAAAAAATATAGATAACACATAATATTATTAATTTAGAAGGAGATACTGATGACGATGACATAATCCAATTTTTTATCGGATGAGGAAAATAACTAATTCAGCGACAAAGAAAATGTGAAGCTGATAAATTTCTGCATTTTGACATTACATTGTAATACTAACAAACTAACTAAATATTACTGTTTTTATAGTCATTTGGTACTATTATACGTAAATAAAAAAGTATTTAGTATTTGCATTATTTCTTCCATATAAAGTAGATATGATTTTGGTGGATAGGAAGTTTAAAAGTTTTTTTTGCATGATTAACATTATAACATATTTTTGTTATTGTAGTAGAAGTTCTTATTTTATTTCTATATAGATTGTTAGCAAAGAGGTTTAGGATGGAATATAATCATCATTTTCTACTTTCAAAATATTTATAACATAAAAATCCAAAAAGATTGGAAAGGGGCATTTATATACACATATATATATATATATATATATATATATATATATATATATATATATATATATATATAAAAACATTTCACAATACAACTATAGAATAAATATGAAACTAAATTATAAAATAAAACTAGTGTGCAAAGTATCATTTTTAGTAAGGTTATGTATATGTTATGTATATATATATAAACATGTGGTGAAAAATCTCAGGGTCTTTATTTCTTTAAAATGGGTTCTTTGACTTAAATTTTGTTCTTTTTCGTTTTTAAATTAAATAATAGTGTTTTCTAATTAAAATAATCAAATATAAGGTTGTAAAAATAAATGTATTAACAAATCAAAAATATATATATACCGCTTTTATGACAAAATATCCTTTCTTTTACAGAAAACCTAAGGCAATCCCTGTCTAGCTAATTTTTAAATATTCTAATTGATATACGAAACAAAATGAGAGTAACAAATACAAATAATTTTGAGAATTTATAAAGATTCGACGTCTTTAATTTTTGTCATCGTATTCACTCGCACGTGATTTCTCGTCTTTTAGGTGTACTGGTCTTCGGCTTCCAATAAATGTGTCCGGAACTTTAACGTTTTTATTGTAGTATCAACTGATATACTTTGTGACTGGATATATTCGAAGATTTTCATAAATTAAGTTAGTATATTAGAAAATAACTGATTATTCTCAGGAGAGATGATGTCAATATGCGTGACTTTGACACGATGTTTTTTTATATCCATAGCAACACATTTGTTTGCCTATAGAGTAGGCCACGCAGTAGATACAGACTTGATGTGAATGAAATTATATAGGTAAATGCTGCCAGTTGTGCCATCCTTCCGTCGTACGAGAAATTTAGAAGATTATGAGATATAATTTCGTAATGATACATAAAATTTGGAAGAATTTATTTATATATAAAAATTAAGTTTACGGAAAGCGATATATGTATATAATAAACGATGGAGGAGTTTACGCCTCCTCTGGAAATGTTGTTTAATGGACTTTTTTAAACATGAAAATTATGAATTATAAGTTAATAAAGTATAGCCAAGGTAGATATCTTACGGTACTTTGTCTCCAACAATAACATCAACCATAATGAAAATAACAGCGTGAACCAAACGGTGAGAAAATATCCAGAATAGGTAGTAACTAGTAAAATTTGGAAAAATCATTGATAATTAATAGATAATATTTCACATCATTACAATATATTTGACACTAAACATGTCTCTGTATCCAATATATTTTTAGAACGTCCTTTACATTCTCATATCACGTGGTTCGTGCTGATTGATTTCTTCCGGTTTCAATCGTACTCTACTCATATTTGATTAGTGGCGCCTTCTATGTTCCAGTACGCATATTTAAAAGATATTCCTCGTAAAAAAATTCTTTAGTTTTGTTGATAAAGAATAGAAATCCATTTTTAAACCAAACCAAATACAATTCCCCTTCGGTTCACCCTCCAGCAAACACCTTTTCTTTCAGAGCTCCTTATACAAATCTTTGCTCAAAAATCCAGCTTTTAATAGTCATATTTCTCCCGAAAATTCGACCAACGATTACAAAAATTAACGGAATTACACCGAAAATTAACAACGACCGCACAGTCGTCTAATTCTTCAATTAACCTTCCCCTCCACCTCTCCATCCTTCCACCGTTTTCCTCTTTAATTTGATGCGGGTGCAACGGTTAATTTTAATATTAGCTGCCCCGAGCCCCAAAAAGGATTGCGATATTCAATTAAACTCAATTACGAGTTCTAAGCTTCCATCGCTACAGTTACTGGTTTTCCCCCAAATCTACGGCCTTTATATCCTTCCGTCTCTCTTTCTCGTCCTTTTCTCGTTCTATCATCCGGTAACTTTCGCCTCACTTCTGCTGTGTTTAATCTCAGAGGTCAAGTCGACCGAAAAAATTGTCCGCTGATTAAATTCCGGCGTTAGAGCCGCGTACAAGCTCGCTCAGCTCGTAAATCTGCCCTGGCATAAGAGATAATACTAATATGATGATACAATTCTTTTCTATTTCACGCTCGATAGTTCGTTTCACGTTTATCGCGTGCAATTTGTGCTATCTTCGCCCGATATTGTTGGGTTGAAGCGTACTATACGTACATTTATTAAAGGCGGTTATTTTTTGTGTTTTTATATGCTGCGGTACATATACGCTGTAGGTATAGTCTTTTATTTATAGGACTATGTGATTGAAATTCTGTATGTAAGGATTTGTAATATATTTATAGCAAACTTTTTATCTATTTAGGAACTTTCTATCGCTTCAAGTTGCGCCGTCGTTTTTAAACATGTGTAGAGACGACCCAAAACCGATTTTGGAGTCCATTGTCACAGGGGATGGAGCAATGGTTCTGTTTTACGATTCTCTATCGAAACGGGAGTCCATGGAATGGCGGCGACCTGATGAACCTCGCCTCCCAGAAAGGCGAAAGTCGTTCAATCAACGAAAAAGGTGATGACCACAATATTTTGGGATTGTGAGGGCATTTTGCTAACTGACTTTAAAGACCGCAATACAACTGTGAACGATACATATTATGCGTCTTTATGGCATAAATTAAGGGACAGTATTCGTGGAAAACTGACAAAAGGTGTGCGATCATTGCACGACAATGCTCCAGTCCATACTGCCGCCGTTCACAAGCTGCCATCCGCCAATGTGGCTTTTGAGAATTGGAACATCCACCGTATAGTCTGGATATGGCTTGTGATTTTCATTTTGTTCGCCGTTTTAAGGACGACAGTGAGTTACAAGCAGCTGTAATAGAATATTTTGATGGAAAAAGCTAATCGTTGTAATGAATGTATAGAAGTTAGTATTGTTCCAAGTTTCTTTTTTCTATATCAGGCCGACAATTTATGACGCCTACCTCGTGATTGATTTCAAGTAAAGCCGGTGTTCGATTCATTTCGTTCATTTCTTAATAAGGTGTCACTGGATATTTGGGTACGGTCGTATTTTTTAGCAAAAAAAAAAGTTTAGCCCAAATCTGATAATTTTATCGTATTCAGCGTGGTCTATTATATATACAACCAAAATTTGAGCAAAATCGGAGAGGTCGAGATTTTTTCCAAAATCGCAAGGGGGATGGAAAAAATGTCGATTTCTGACAATTTACGAAGGTCGGTCAATTTCGCTCAAATTTTGGTTATATATGTAACTGATCACGCGGAATACGATAAAATTGTCAGATTTGGGCTAAAGTGCTTCTTATTGGCGAAAAATGGTGTTCTACGAGCGAAAGATGCAGGTTTCAACGCAAGGCGCCCTAAAGACCGTTCTGGGCTCTACAAGGTCCCCTTGATGGCACTCCTTTCTAGTGTAAGGACCTAGAGAGGAGCTGTCAGAGAGCAAAGGAGGCCTCACTTCAGCTGCTTTTTAACTTTGGTGCCCTTTAGGGTTGGAACCGATCGATGTGTGGGTTATACAATTATTCGTAAGCATCCCTTTTCATTTTGATCATATGCTCCTCAAATCGACAATACGGTCTTTGAATAAATTTCCTGTCATATGAGCATTTTACTTGAAGTGCACTTTACTGGTAAAGCTCTTACATTTTCCAACATTCGGAATTCTTTAACTTATCAATAGGATATAATGGTAGCTTGTAACTGTCCTCAGAATTTGAGCAATAAGAAACTGGGAAGATATCTTTCTGAATTTATCCTCCAATGGATTAGTCTCCACTAAAACGCAACGTTGCATCAGGTGTTGCTGGACAGTCTAGAGCAGTTTCATCAGCTTTATTGGGATGAATGTTCAGTTTTATTGTATTTAGAAAATAAACTTTGATATAATCCAATTTTATTGTTTTATTTACTGTTGCTAATATTTACATAGGAAAAGAGAAATGTTGCGGTCCAGTGGTACGAGGGCGACCTGAAATGTTCCCGGAATCAACAAGAAAAACACGGTGTTGGTGTTTTTTTTTTATTTTTCGATGTAGTTTGCCTTCTCAAACGGTGCTTCAGTTTCTTCAAGCCGTCGGAAAAGTAGAATCTTTCGAGGTATGCAAAATAGCTGTCGGTAGCGGCGATGGCCTCCTCATTTGAGGCAAATCTCTTTCCTCCTAGTGATTTCTTCAGGTTCGGGAATAGGAAAAAGTCGCTGGGGGCTAGGTTCGGTGAATATAGAGGATGAGAGACTAATTCGGAGCGCAACTCATTCAGTTTGAGCACGAGAATGCGGAATGAATGAGCCGGTGCACTGTCGTGGTGGAAAAGCACTTTCTTCCGCTACAAACGAGGCCATTTCTCTTTCAATACTGCATCGAATCGGGTCAATAAACCGCTGCAGTATTGCCTCGCGATCGTTCTTCCCTTCTCCGCATAGTCAATGAGAATTACACCTTGGGAATTTCAAACAATGGTCGCCATGACCTTTTTGGCCGATGAAACGGTCTTTGCTTTCTTCGGAGCCGATTCGCCTGGAAAACTCCACTGCTTCGACTGTTCCTTGGTCTCCGGTATGTAGTGGTGGATCCAAATCTCATCCTCGGTTACGAAACACATGAAGAAGCTGCTTGGATTGCGTTGAACCCTAGCCAGATACTCCTTCGAAACGGTCACCCGATTTCGTTTTTGCTCGGGTGTGAGCAGACGCGGTACCCATCGCGCCGAAAGCTTTTTCATACTCAAAGTTTCGTGTGGGATACGACCAACGCGTTCTTTTGAGATGCGTGTTATTTGCTGTTATCTGTTTCAGCTTGGGCGACCGACTAACACGACATCATGGATCTTGTAGACCATTTCATCGTTGGTAGTGGTTTTTGGACGTCCATTGCGTGATTTATCACTTGTACTTGTGCGGCCACGTTTGAATTCGTTCACTCACAAGCTGATGGTTTTCCCTGCCATTCAGAAGGGTTTTATCGCTGCACGAAATTCGATTTTATCTTTTTTGCGAAACCGCCTGACGTGCTGCACAAAACACACTCTTAAACAACAACTATTAACGGTAGCCGTTTGAAATTTTGACAGTTGCCATAAAAAGGGTTGCCCTTGCCGACCGATGAATCCACTTGAACCTACGCACGCAATCTCTTGCCGATTCTGGAAATATTTCAGGTAGCCCTCGTACATATCAACGGAAAAGTTTTTCTTTGAGCTCGTGTTTTTCGCTGGAAAGATTTTATAGCCTAATATATTTATATATCCAGCAAAGTCAAAAAGTTTTTAACGTGATTCGCGTTTGCCTTGAACCTCACCTTTTACCTAAAGTTGGAAGAGTCATAAAATATTTGAAACAGCAAGTAATCGTTAAACATGCATGAGTTTTATATTACGTATACTTCAGCAATGAAGACGATGTTTCGATATAAGAAAAACTTTAGCTGCACTCATTTAACAGCTACACAGGGAACCTAGTCCGAAAAATAATCTATTATGTGACTACATCAGCTTTGGTGCAATGCGTCAGATCATGCAGCGTACAGGCTATTTTCATTCGCTGTGCCGTAACAGCCGGCAGGTAAAAACCGAAGAAAAACTATCTACATTGCCGATGCACGGTATGATGGCGTAATAACGTTTTCCGTATATAATATTTTCCGTGCGCGAGAAAAAACTTAGCGATTGTACGACTGCAACGTGTTACTCCAGGTTGCACAATACGAAACGAGCTAAAAGGCGATAAGTTTTCATTTGCATTACGCGAGAGGAACTTGTTTACGTTACGCGACACATTACCGGAAATAAACCTGCGTCCATCTCGCTTCCTCTAGCCGGCGTACATATCGGTTGTTTAATAAACATGTTTAGTTTACTTTGGACTAGTAACGCTGTTTGTTACGTATAGCGAAACACACTTATTTGAGTTACAAATACGATTGCTTCAGCAGGAATATTTCACTTTAAAAAAAGCAAACAAAACGAAACAATAAAGCACAGCTAACTTTGCGAACACGTTTGTCGTAATATTATTCAATTACGACCGAGAAAATGAAATTACTTAGTTCTACTAAAAGTTAGTTTTATATTTGTTTCCATATGTTGTTATAGAATTCGCAAACTTATTCGAATAATACTATGTACATATATATGTTAATAAACTATACTTCTTTATTAATTTCGAACTTGAATATAATCTTGTTAAAGGCTTTACGTTATTGTAACACTATGTATCCCTTACAAAGAAAGATAATTAATCCGGAAATCTTAAGTATGTAGTTATAAGCTATTATGCAATATATCACTTTCCGCGGGAAGTTGGTATTTGAAAATGGAGGTTTTTTCGATTAAAGTTATTTAAACCAAGAAATTATTGAGTTTGTCTCTCCCGAGTGTCCGTATAATATATATCTAAATGACATACATCCAGGAATTCTACTTCAATGGAGGTAGAAGAATATAATCAGCACCAACAGATACTTGAATGCAACCTCACACCATCATCTTTCGCAACTTATCACTATACCAAGAACTCTGGTATCTAGGTCACTAAAGCTATTAGTCTCATGAAATTAAAGGATGCAATTAAAATTGTACGAGAAGCACTTTTGCTGAATGCATACATATTCAAAGTCATCAACAAACAATCCACAGCAACATCAAGAAAGTTCCAGGAAAAGACGACGTGGTAATCAAAAGTAGAGAGATTTTACCTTAGCCGAAAGACACAATAGACAAAATACGCAAACTTATACACAAACACAACATTGACACAATTTTTCCAACTTGGCGATGTCTTTCGTAATTACAAAGATAAGCTTCTGCTAGAAGACCAGGAAGTGTTCGAAATTCCATGTAGAGATTGTGAAGAAACCTGCATCCTTCATCTTTAACGCAACATGTAACCATGCTGGGACACTAGAAAGCGTGACAACATTAAGAGGCCATAGCCGAATGTAACAATCTTTAAGCATAAATTACAAGGGAAGCTATAGAAATACAGAAACGGCTATTGAGTATGAATAAACGGGACGACACTCAACGTCTCTTCACAACACGGAAACTTGTCTTGTTTCAACACCGCATTAGTAAACACGAGCCCATAGCACACTTCCGCCACGACTCTCCCTGGAAGTATATAGATCAAGTAGGCCTGATCGAAAAGTCGAGCTATCTCGGATTCTTCTGGGAACCAGCTGTTTACTCGGATCAATACCTCGAAGAATTATATCTCATATTTCATCTATGAAAACCTCAAAGAAAATATATATATGTTTCTATTTATTGTCTAACAAGTAAAACAAAAATGTACACGTGTAAAACTAGTTACCTAGAAGTCGATAATTATTTTTGTACCTCCAGGACTAAAGTTGATACAAAGAACAAGTATTAAGTCTTCCTAGAGAGTTTATTGACAGATTCAAAAAAGAAAAAACAATGTGAAACTTGACAAATTTTTATTACAATTTGAGACATGCACATATTGCAATTAACAAATGATGTTCTATTACGTATAGTGCTGCTAAATATAGCTACTCATACCATGCTCTACTGCTTTCATCAACGATTATTGATGCAATTCCACAAGATGAGGTGTAGATCGTTGAGGTTGATGTAGGAGGACTTGATATCTTCATTAATTTTTGTAATTTTTGCAAAATGACAGAGTTTGTTGACACTATGGCTATGTTGACTTTCATGGCAAACTTGCATATTTAAAATTTATTCGTTCATAATTATCAATTTTGGTGATAATATCTGTTATAGAAGTACAAAAAAATAGAGTATACACTAGTGTGCTAAAATCCCTTGCGTGGTTGTTGCCTTCGGACTTCGCCTTTGAGGCAACAGGGACTAAATCCTGCACTCTAGCTTCGGGTATACAATTCATTATTGTTTAGAATCGTTTACAGGCGGAAGGTATATAAGCAACAAGTTCGTAACTTTATTATATAGTATCATACAGTGAGGATAAAGTATTTAATGTGTTTGAAAATTAAAATAACCTTATATAATCTATAATCTTCCGTGCTGCGCTTCGTTTAGTTTTCCTTTATGATAAGTCTTTCCTGCTATTAAATCATAAAGGGGTGATATTAAATACTAAATAATTTATAAGTATATTTATTTTAAGTTATCAATAATGTAGCACTGAAAAATTATTTAAATTTTTACTTGCTCTATATGCTGAAAATTTTATTTTTGTTTTAAAGGCTGTAGAAAAATTAGAAAACGTCTTTTGGTCTTTAATACAATAATCCTTATAACCAAAGAAAGTGAAGCAATTTTTAGATTGCCTATTTTTATTACTTTTTTTAGAACAGCCTCATTATAACTAATTTGTTCCATGGGGTGGCGTAAATACGATAATGGACACTTTCCTGATGTGGGATTTCCAATAGACATAAGTGGAATTGATATAAACGTAAAACTTTTCTATTTCTTAATTTTTTTATCTAAATTATTTCATAAGAAAAGTAATTGCGGATTCTTTGCCAAAATGTAAAAAAAATGTTGATATTTTAACTAACAACATGTTTATTTATTATCAAAATGTAAATATTTATAGTTACAAAGCATGTCGATTTGAATGTTTGCATAGAATAAATATAAAAGATATGATATAGTGCACGTAAATTAAATTAAAATCAATAAGGGTCAAATCCAACTTATTAACGAATAAGCAAAGGCGTAAGGATTGCATCCAATATAACATTCACAATATGAATTGCACAGTCTTTCAACCTCAAACGAAATTTTTAAACATCCTGACTTCTGCGATTTCAAGAAACACCTATTGCATTCGTTCTATGACCTTTAATACATAGCTGAGCAAAAAACAGTTGATTCAATAATCGGATGATAAGGTCGCGTTCTAACCGGCTCAGAAATATCGGTGATGCCAGTATTAATAGTGTATTGTTAAGGAAAGCGGGTTTGGGGGAAATTTTCGACGCTTACTCCTTACGAAATTGTCATAATTTCTTAATAGCCCTAATTTAATGGCTAGCAGCTGCATATATTAACATACATATTTCTTCTTTTATTTCGTTAGTATTCAAAAATATTGTTAATAAATATGGAGCTAATAGTTTCAACTGAAATCTTAGCATCCAAAACAAAATCTAGTACAACTTTTCAACATTTGTCAACACTGCTTTACGTTACCACAACGCTATCCAATGACTATAAACATATCAACTGCTGGAAGATATCGATTTGCTTTATCAACCATCAATACTAAAATAAATCGCAGAAAGAAGGTTCCTACCTGGTCCCTGGTATCTTTCATCTGGATGCTACCCTTCCACCACGTTATCGTCGGCGGAGGTCTGGATCCTACCACTTCGCAGGTCAATTCGTACGTATTATCCGCAGATAGAGGTCGATTCTCCCCCATTAGTTTCACCCACAGCGGTCGTACTGCAAAAGAGGAGGAAAAAAATCAGTAGCCATTAATTATCGGACAGGCTTTGATGGTTGTGCGTGCGCATGTGGTACGGATGCGTAGGTGGCCCCTTTAATAAATTGAGGGCGATATATCTTACATATCTGTGGCGGTTTTAATTAAAAGCTAATTGTACGAAAGTTACAGGAGTATCTAGATTGTGTTTCATTGATACTAAAGGTTTTCTTTCTTTATCAAATAGCTTGGCTTTTAAATCTGGATGAAAGCTCTCGCCTTGTTCATAGCTTGCAGTACCTAAATTTACGAGAAACCTGAACCTTTATTCAAGATGATCATGAAGGAAATGAAGCTTTATGCTCATGTTACAACCAAGGCGGGCAAATTTTTGAAGCATTGATTTCACCAGATCTTTGTAATTGGAGGCTTTTTGTTTCGCGATCATAGTGAATGAAGCCCAGGCTTTTTTCTCACCCTCGTTCATAGAGTTGATGGAATTTGGACCTCTCATTAAAGTTCTAATTAGAAGTTCGTCAAATACCCAATTTGAGGTGGAAAAAATATTCTTTCTGTTTTGAGTAAAGGTTCGCTTACAATATTCTTCCAATTATTTGAACAATTAAGAATATGCCGCATTTAGCTAACGATTTTAAAGAATTTTGAAATCGGCAAACAAAAAATGCAGTAGAGAAAAGAATGTGCCGCGATAGGGAAAATGGGTTTCAGATTTGGCATTAGCGTATCTATATTTGTTAAAAATAAGTCACAGACCTTAGTTACCAGAAAAAAAAATTGTTGGTGACTGTTATTGTTAATATGTATTACTGGCATATGTATGTATGTATATATATAAAAGATTTATTACTGGCATATGTACGTATGTACATATATAAAAGATAACTGTTTACAAAACCAAAGTAGGGCTTGACCAATTGACATTGGTACAATTTCTATAATAGGAGTCAAGTAGCAAATAAGGAGATCAGCAACCAGGAAATTTTGAAAGTCCAGGAAATAGTTTTATGGGAGTGCATTCGATTTGGCAAAAATTGTGGTTACAGTTCCACAACCTTGCGCTTTTCACACAACATTCTGCGATTATCAAATCTGAGAAAATAACCGACACGGGTCTTACGTCGCTGATAATACCAGGTCTATGCATAAGTTTTTTTCCGCTTTTTTGCTAAAAAAAATACACGTCATTTTCAAGGGAAATTAATTTTTCATTATTCAAAATATTGACCATTGGCTTCTACACATTTCACCAATATCTCAGGTAATTTAAGGATACAATGCAGAAAAACTGCTTGTGCACTTTTCACGATTTTTGTTTATTTCAATTTGCTCCAGATCCGGACTAAGAACTATTATTTTGCATTTAATGTGATACTTCCTCTGTTCTCTTTTGTCATTACCACTGCCGAGGCCTACTGCGTGTTGTTATATGTTAGCCACCTTAATCGGAAACTAGGTGCAGAAGAATTGTGTCCTTGTTTATTCCTTGTAATTTAACTATAAGTACACCCGTTCAAATCTTTCCTGATTTATTTATTTCAAAATATCATTATGCGTTAACTGTGATGTACCCAGTACTATATCAAATTTGTCCATCCAGAGTAATGGGCGTCGATGAGTTTTAGATCTCGCTTGTGTGGGATTGTCTGAAAGTAAAGTAAAGCTCTCATGAGCTAAATCTAAATCGATTAAAGTGATTTGTAACAGTTGCAATAACAACCTGGCTCACTTGCGCGATCTGCAGAGTTGGATAAGGTCGGTGCGTAATGAGCTGACTGCTTCAATCGCTCAGTTGCGTGAGGATTTCAACGCTAGTACAACCGCTTTAACTGCTGCTAATAGTTAGCAACAACATCAATCGCGTTCGCTGTCTGATTGAGAAGATGTGATTCAAGAAGTAATGGATCGGCAATCTAGAAAAAATAACATAATTATATTTGGTGTAGCAGAACAACATTCGGATTTATCAACGACCCAAAGGAATGAGCGGAAACGTGTTGTCGTTGATGGGATTCTGAGTGCTTCTGATCCCTCTACTCAACTTGACGGTTACAAGTTGCATTAATTGGGGCGTTTCAATCCATCGAGTGTCCGCTCTCGTCCAATAAAACTGATAATGAGTAGTGAAGCCGATGTACACAATGTTATTCGTCATTCTAAAAATTTAAAGAATCATTTGGAATATGCATCTATTCGCCTAAGCTATGATCGAACACCAGGACAAGTCCAAGTGTACAAACGTTAAAAGCTCGAACTGAATGAGAGAATAGCGAAGGACGATAACAATCTCAAAATAAAGTACGTCAACGGCACCCCCAATATACGTCCTTTAAACTAAATCCTTCCCCCAGTTGCAATCTTATATATTGTAAGACCCAAAATGTTCGTGGGCTTCGATCCAAAACTAACGAGTTTTATAATGCTGTTTGCGCGAATAACTGCGATGTTGTTGCCCTCACTGAGATTTGGCTGAGTGATGATGTAGCGAGTAGCGAACTTCCGGTTTTTTCCTAAAAAATACACGTAATTTTCGAGGGAAACTAATTTTTCTTTATTCAAAGTATTGACCATGGGCTTCCACACATTTCACCCATTTTTCAGGTAATTTACGGATACCATGCAGAACAACTGCTTGCATTTTGCAGCAAACCATTCGTCGAGCCTTTTTCCAACTTCCTCGATATTGCTGAAGTGTTGTTGTGCGAGCGCGTGCCTCATTGATGCGAATATGTGATAGTCAGATAGTGCCAGGTCTGGGGAGTAATAATATAATATACAGTACCGCTCTGGCCCACCAGACACAGAGCATGGTCTTCTCGCCGAAGCGATTTGGCCTTGGTGTTGAACGATCGACTTCACCAGGAAAAGGCACAATTTCCTCTGCTTCGAGCTTTTAAAATAAATCAATTTTTCGTCACCCGTCACAATTCGATACAAAAATGATTTCCTTTCACAGGTGACTTTGCGATTTCCTATTTGACGTTCATTCAAATCGTGTGGCACTCATTTACCGAATTTATTGATCTTCCTCATTGCTCGTAAACGTCTGCTGATTGTTTCTTGTGACACATGTAATGTTTCTACTAATTGCCGTTGAGTTTGAGTTGGGTCATCATCCAATAACTCCTGCAATTACTCGTCTTCGCATTTTTGGGGTCCACCAAAGCGCTCGCTGTCTTTCACATTGAAATTACTACTTTTAATTTGTCGAAACAATGCCTCACATGTTCTAATCGATGGAGCGTGTTCATAATATGTTTCTACCAGTAAACGATGACTTTTAATAGCCCTTTTCTTTTGATTAAATAAAAAAAGTAAGGCGTGCCGCAAATGTTCTTTTTCAAGCAGAAAACTCGACACGATCACTGAACGATAAAGTAGAGACGCTAGTTTTTGGCAGACTCAATTTATGTGTGTTTGCAGTTTCAATGCCTGGAAGATATAGCACACTCTACAAAGACAGACAATATTTATCGAATGGAAAGGGTCTCAATTATATCAAAGTTAAGCTTATCAAAAAAAGTCTGTTTCCCATTCAGCTATTACTATGTTTTACACGGTTACTTCGTCCTTTTTGTTAATAAGTCTAATTCCACCGCCCCCACGCTATACCACAATTCGTTAATAAATTATCCTGCGAGCAGAAAATTAATGTAAAGTTACCGGCAGGCACGCAACAAGTTCCCTCGAACAGCGCGCGTTATCATTTACCGCGAAACTTTTCATAGATCTACTCCTCCATTACGTTCAGCGCCGACCTTATCGGGGCGTTTATAAATTAGCCGCTGTCACGTTGCGCGTGTTGAGTAGTTTGTATTTTGTGTCGTGCGTTGCAGTCGGCCGTACCGGGGGAAGCGGTTCGTTCGGGGTTCGACCGGTAGAGGGTGGTGTATGGGAGGCGTAAGGTGTACGAAAAAAGAACGACAAATTTAAATGCGCTAATGCGAATTTATCGCCGTCATTTGTTCTCATCGGCCGGAGTCGGTTACCCTTGCGCAGTTGTTTGTCGTTTTAGCTAATTACGTACATTATGCTCTAAAAATATTATGCTCGTACGGTGGTGTTTTACGGAGTTTTTTTTTTCTTGTGGCGCAGGGAGATTAACCCGCGATGGAATAGAAAATACATTTAATCGATTCAAATGAATAAAGTAACTTTGTTATAAAATGTTATTTATAAGAGATGTTTCCAAAATTCTGGGAATTGTGCCGAATTGAATTATGCAGAACATGTGGGTAATGCTATTGGTGATAGACAAGTCTGAAAGTAAACAACAATTGATTGTATGAGTCTTCCAAGATGAGCTAAACCCAACAAAAGTTGTTCGCGCCAGAAGCATCTTAAAGCAAATGTTCGCCTATTTTTTCGGGATAAACAGGCAATTGGCTACAGTGTCACTAGGGAAGCGTAGAACGAAAAATTCTGAATGGTACACAACCACTTGTTTGTCGGAAGTCTTTGAAGAAATAACAACCAGTGACGTAGAATCATTCTTCACCAAGACAACGCGAGCTCTCACACATCGATCCAAAGAACTCAATATTTAACCGGTCAAAATATCGAAATGATGGGTCATCCGCTATACAGTCCTGATTTGACACCCAATAATTTCTCTTTATTTCCGTCCGTGAAGAGTAAACTAAGTGGTCAAGGATTTTCGACACCAAAAGAAGCAGTTGATGCTTTCAAAATGTATGGTTTGGAGATACCTCAATGGGAATGGATTGATGACTTGGATATCATCGGTAATGTTCATTATAGCAAGAGGACTCAAGTAATTCTGTAGTTACCGATAATACAAATCGGGGTTTCTTTTGACCAAACTGCACAATTTTAGTAGAGAGCAACACACAGCTCCAAGGAAAGAAGACATAGCACCATATATACATCATAAGCGATAAACAGCTTCAACTTGTCCAGAGCAAGTTAACTTGTATTCATTTATTAGCAGTAACTAGTGAGTTTCAATTCATCATTGAGCGGGTTAACTCGTCATTCCGTGTATTTTTGTAAATAATTGTAAATATAGTATACATATTGTATTTACGGGTATTTATTGAGAACGTGTTATAAAAGAAAACATAACCTTCTTCAAACTAGGAGGTGTTCAACATTCGTCCTTCGAGTCGGATATAACTTCCTCAAATCAGGAAAAGTTCAAACATTTGCCTTTTGACCCGGATATAACTTCTTTAAACCAGGAAGAATTTAAACATCTTTTCGAGTGCACACTCGTACGGCAAGGTCCAGAGTATATTGGCGTATTTGGAAAAGGATCGTTCTGCGTCTGCTGATGAGGTGTTCGTGAATTTAGAAAGATCAAAAACCGCGAGAATGTCATTTACGTACCTCAGCCAAATTCTATTAGGAAATATTTGGTTTGCTTTTTTCATGTTGGTTTCAAATTTGCTCATGAAAAGATTCCCAATGAAAGCAGGTAATGGAGATAATGTTCGTCTTTCCCAAAAAATAGCCTCTCGATGGTATCCCTTCAAATAATGGAGGAAATGTCATCATCAAGAACAGAAAGATCTACACGGTTTCAAATTCATAAGCCAAAAAATCATATGAAGTTACCAATTTTATAATACAAAACTTATTATTAATACCTAAAAAAAAAAAAACATAAAGAAATGTTGTATCCTGTTTTTTATCAATACGGATACGTATCCGATCTTCGTATAAACACATCATACCAATTTGTCCACGCATAAATATTTTATCGGCCCGAATTGAACTGTGATTGATCCTCCCACCGTCTACGGCCGAATCGTAGCGGAAGTAACGAAATGCCATTTCTAGTCGAAAGATTTACGAGGGCACGTATGAAACAGATATCGCTTTTTAAGTTGCGTTCGAAAATATGAATATCATATGTTACGTGATCGAATACGGCGGGCGAAGAGAAGCCGAGGTTACAGTTCGGAGTGTGAGGCATAAATAAGGAAGGAAATTACTCGCCGCGCTAGGGTATCGTCCGGATGAGGCCCCGTAGGAGAGAGACGGCATGCTACCTACGTGATAGTCGTCGTCGCCCCGCCCATAGTCATAGTCATAATTCGAAACTGGCTGTAATAATGACACGGCCCTGACGGCGAGACTGAATGTAACAAGAAAGCTGTCACTGGAATTTAGATAAATGACTATGCGATCTTTAATGTATTCCGGGAAGGACGTGACGGAAAATCGATGGAATAGCTTACATATGAAAAGAAAATTCCTATTACACAACCGTGTCACTGGGAAGGACTTTACCCCTAAGCATTCTCTCTTCAATAAAACAAAAATGGGGGAGAGGAAACGGTTTTTCTTTAACGCTGTTTGTACAGTTCTTAGATGGATTTTGCGTTTATGCGTAAATAGAAATTGACTTCTTCCAAGTTAAAAGGTGAGTTAACGTATATCGAGCATGTATGTTTATATGGTACTGTCATTTCAATCGTATTATTACTTTAACAATGTCTTGATTCTGATTAACGAAAAATTTTATTTTTATTAGCGTGATATCACCAAAGTCATGTCAAATTTAACTGTGACTCACAAGGAAAGGTTCCCGGGTGTCAAATTTAGATCTTAATGAAACTTCGTAGGTAAATAGAGTGTGAGACCTGAAAAGAAAAATTTTTTGTTTGTGCTGAAATTCACTCTGTCACCCCCTCAGAAAATTCATAGATTTCTAGTTTATCGAAAGGTTTTTCAGGGCACATGAATTGTGTATATACAGGGTGTTGCATTTAAGCAGCAGCCTCTTATGCTAGAGCTTCTCATAGTAATATGGAAGCGAAATTAATGCTAGTTGTTAATCTTTAGCATCCTTTATTGATTTTAAAGCACATTCAACTTTACAGGGTGTTTCAAATGTGTACAGCAAGTCGTACCTTCAAACTGCAAATGTTCATACTTCATACAAATGTAAACACAGAATTATATGTGATAGTAAATCCTTAGTATTAATAATAATGAATAAAGTATTTATTTTAATGCGTATTTAAATTAAGTATTTATGATTTGGTATGGTAATGAAAGTCGTCAAAAAATGCTTAAGGTACAAAATGTTTTCGCATCAAGAACAACGAATGAATGCAAAAGCATCACATTGAAAGTAACAGGGTGGAAACGGAAGGTCTTGGTTTGAAAAGACAAAATTTATGGGATGTTCGAATAGCCCACGTCGATTCTCTAAACAACCGAACTTATACCAGACATATGCAAACCAATGGATATATGTAGAGGATGATTGTGTATTAATGGTTACAATTTTATGACATTATTTGGTAAATGGAGATTACCGTTACAATTTGAGATAAGAACCAGGTTAGAAAATCGATTAAACCCCTTCCATATTCGAAATCCATAGACGTTCAGTACCTTCTCGGTATTTGAACATCTTTATTGGATGCGACCTTTTTCTTTGAAAGACTCTTGACAATGACGTGACCATGCGTATAAAAGTATAAGACTTTTTGGCCCAATGCTTGATAGGTAAATGTGAAGAAATCTATTGTTAAATAAATCAGTGGTTAATTCACGTGAAGATGAGGCTTGAATAATAACGTGTGCAAGTCGAAATAAGGTTTGTTGCACTTGCCACCGGGTTCTTTTAGTACTATCAGTAGTGGAGACATAAGTTTACCAGATACAGATATTATTATAATATATATTATAGAACTAAGTTAGACACACACTTGTAGCACCGCCTTTATATTCGATTTCCGCTTATTTTTGAATTCGTCGAGCAGGTATATAAATGTTGTGTTATAAAACCACAACATTATCTCTATTGTACATATATTTCTTTTTCTGTACCTTAACAAAAAATTTGTTAGTCTTGTTAGTTATTTTATATAGTGTGATCAAACTTATGAGGGGTAGTTTATATTTTTTAAAAATGAAATTCACGTATCCGACCATTTCTGCGAAAAAGAAATGGCTCCAAATTTAAAGAATTTATCTCACAATTTTTCTGCTTATTGTTTATTGGAAAAGTAAAATATTTTTCTTTTTGTCATTTTCTAATTTTCTTGTATACTTTTGGCGGAACTATGTGTATATACCTCTATCTGCTTTATTTCTAATAAATTTGGAAATTTGGAACTACAAAGTCGTAAAGTAGCTCCAATTTAATTCCCAGAGATCATACATATACCCATGTACACGTATATATTTTTAAGGTTTATACTGGGCTAGCATATAAAACAAGGATAACATTTTTATCGGATACATTTTATTACTATAACGGACAGCGTGCCTGGAATAATCCTGCAACTAAACAAAAATATTAAAGCGAATAGTAATATTTTGGCTTTACTAAACTAGAAACAGAGAGAGACAAACATACGTTTTTATACGAACACTACCGTTCACAGTAGTTAGTTCGGACACCCAAATAAATTTAAAAAAAATGACAAAATATTCGCTCATTTTCCTGAAACTTAAAATTTTTATTGCATTTTATTAATAACGATTAAGAACGTAGAAAAAAGTAATTCTAACAATAAATAAACAAAAACTTCCTAAGCATTTCATTCATCAAAGAAACTCCCCTGTGCGCAAAGAACAGCTTTCACAAACCTAGGTATTTGCTCCACTAGGTTTTCAAGCAGTCTATTTAGGACAGTAGTCCATTCCACCGAATACGATTCTAAAATTTGCCACAAGAGGACTAATCTAGACTATTCGTTTCTAAAGATTTGAAAACATGTGAAAAGTGTAATAACTATTGCCAAATCCTTCTCTAATTTTAGAATATGAAGTATTTCGCCATGATGGATAATTTTCCTATAATCTAATCATCAAAATCTTCAGTTGCGTACCCATTTTGACATATTTTATATTCTACAGGTGGCCTACGGAGGTAGGGCATACTTTTCGGACCCTGCTGTCCAATTCCTACCAGCTCGATGAGGTTCTGATCGAAGCTTTGCGGCAGTCATTATTTGTAAAATGCCATTATCTTATTCTTCATTTGAGAAAGTTTTATATATCACTGCTGAGTGTTTGGGGTTGTTATCATGCATGAATATGCCGATTAGATATTGTTTCGATGGTGTTACATTTTATTACAGTATTATTAAATAACCATTTAATCGCAAAATACCTTCGATTCGCTTCAAGTCCTCTGTACCGGCGTAGCAAAGACAACTCCAAACAAGCACAGAACTTATTCCTTGATTGTCCAAACACCTCAAACATTAACTCATCATTCCATAGCACCCTTTTCCAATCATCTACTGTCCAATTTTTATGTACTTCTGCCCACTGTCGCCGTTTTTGTCCGTTTCTCCGCCGAAGCAGGTTTTTCTTTTGATCCAATGGGACTATGAAGATTTATAGCTTTTAGTCTTCTTTTCACTGTAGTAACAGAAATTTTTCTTGCACTTTCGCGATTTATTTCCGTGGCGATTTCTAACGTAACACAATTACATGCTGTTTCGCTCAAAGATATTCAATGAATGAAAAGCTTATGTGGGAATTAATAATAATAAAACGTATTTAGCACACCCATTCTGCTAGGCAAAATTAAACACGTGCAGTTCTTGGAAAAAAGTAAAAGAGAAACCAATGTAAAAGATTTATCGTTCGGAGAATTATCCGTCGATCTATATTAGGAATTTTTACTAATATAAATAAATATGCACTATATGCAACTTTTGTAGAAATATGCATAGAAATGCCTAAATATGCAATCACTAATTAGCGCTATTTAACTTCAGTTAGTATAATACGTCTACATAAAGACTATAATTAAAGATATGCAAAAAATAAAATATATGCACTTCGCATATAATCCGGTCCCTAGATACCACTAACAATCGATTTATTAAGTTCGAAATTTGACGTATTGAATAACCTTCCTGATGTAAAGCAACAGTTACAGAGCGCTTTTCTAAACTTGCCAGTTTTCCTCCCGGCGTTTTAATAACTTTAATCAGGTTCACACAAACTTAGAAACTAAAGCATTTATCAATACACAGTACATTTTCGGTTGGCTTGCTCCTACCCAAAAGAGTATTGCAAATTTATCACCTGCAATATTGTCCCAAAAATAATCCTATTTGTGGCTATCAGGATTATTCTGAAAATTATACATTGGGTCATAAATTATAATAGATTCTTAACCATTCTCTAATCGATATTACTGGAAGTTTGCCCGTAGGATAATAAACAATAAACTTCATAAAGGACCTAATATAAATGTTGTTTATACAAGAGAGCAATTATATTATTTTTTAGTAGAGTTCATAACATTTTACTGGGTGTTTGAGTTAATATGGACGGTAGTGTACATGTATACGTATGTACATATGATGCCATTGCGAAAACAAAGCAAGGCCCGAATAAATTCAATAACGCGACGGCGAAATGGAACGTATTTCCCGCTAGTTTAAATGTAAACGCTTAAGTTATGTAAACTTCATACCCAGTAATATTCGTTATGGACGTTTCGAGAACTCCCGAACTTTACCCAACTTCCATAAATGTTACGGTCAGTTTCTGAACTAGCAAGGCCGAGAGAAAAAGCGCGAAGGGTGGTATATATTTTATGGCTTTCGTAAGGAGAAGGCAGAGAGCCAGCGCACCGGGGAAACTTTTCGTATTTTCTATAACCGGAGAGAAAAAATATCTATTGGGGGTGGCGATGATTTGTGTAGCATGAAATAAGCGTGGGGGGAAGGCGCGAGAGTACGCAAATTTAGAGGGTGGGGTTCTTTACGTTGTCGGAAGGCCAAAATCCGAACCGCTTTTCGCCCTTTCCACGCTTGACGCGCTATTGATTTAAGCATTTCGCGATTATTTATTGAGATAATCGGCAGTTACGGGGCGAGGTTTTCGGGAGTGGTAGGGGGTGGAAAGTTTGGCGCACCGTCACGGATATAAAACGAACTTTTATAATTCACGATATTTGGTTTACTCGGGTCGCTTGTTAGGGGAGGGGAGGGAAGTTAAGTTAAATTTAGTAATGGTTGTACTTTCATTATAATCAAGACATGGTATGTAGCCTGTAGTTATATTTGCCAAAGTGGCCTAGATGAACCCTAGAGATCGATATTTGCCAGAATAGTTCCTGTGCTTAAAAAATGGGAAAAGGACCAATTGTGGAATTATCTACTACCTTGCCTTTCTTCTAATTTTGCCAAAATGTATGAGGAAGTGCTCTGTAGTTGAGTTTATTCCAGGATAAATGCATATCTTTCACCACTCTAACATAGACTTATATCTGGTCGATCGATTCTAAAGAATTCGCTTGCTGTGGATGTACAAAAGTTTATGAAAGGATTTTTCGAATTATAATTTCCTTCTAATTGCCAACGTTAACATTTATCCGAAAAAATGTCGGTTTCCTTAGGACTTGAATCTGCGCCTCCTAACCTTCTGCGAGAAATTCTTATTACTAAACCACGAGACCTTGTGGTAAGACATCCGCCCAGGAAGCGAGAGGACGTAGATTATTCGACCGAAAGGAAGAATCGCGATTTGAAATTTGCCATTTTTTTCGAGGACAATGTGGCACTTTGGATCGCAATTCTTCTTTTTGGTCGAAAATTGGAGGATTCCTTTTCGGAGGTGGTTGGACGATGAGATTTGGAACCCATGTAGGTAGAACTATACGCTGAATCGATTTCCGGCAGAGTTAGTGCCCTATCTCCTCCAAATCCGACTCTAAAGGGCACCAATGTGGAAAACCAACTGAAATAGGGCCTTTTTAAAGAGCGATTATACAGGTACCGGAAGAGATTCGTTTTCTGCTCTTCAGCAGCTCCTCCCTAGGTTCTTATGCTAGAGGACAGCGCTAAGGAAGGGGCCCGATAGAGCCTGGAACATTCTTTAGGGCCCCTAGCATCGAAGCCTGCATTTCACGATTCTAAAACGCAATTTTCTGCCAGGATCTAAATATTTTTTCGTATTCAGCGTGGCCAACTACATATATAACCAAAATTTCAGCGAAATCAGAGAGGTCGAGATTTTTGTCAAAATCGCAAGGGTCTCTCGATTTTGCTCAAATTTTGGTTGTATATGCAATTGGCCACGCTGAATACGATAAAATTGTTAGATTCAGGCTAAAGTATTTCTTTTGGGCAGAGAATTGCGTGCTACGAGCGGAAAATGCAGGCCTCGAGGACCTGCTCTCTCGCTCTTTAAAAAGGCACTATTTCGGATGGTTTTTGTCTTTCTTGCCCTTTAGGGCCGTATTCGGAAGAAATGGGGAACTAATTTCGCGGGAAATCGATTCAGCGTATCATTTTACATGGAAAAGTTAACAAACAAACCGATATCCAAAAATGCGTCTTTATTGGATTTTACAAAACGTTGTTTTAGTTACTAAACTAAAGAATTAGAAATGATTGGATGTCGGTGCATGGCATTCCATATCTTCAGCGTACCTTTGTAAGATAGTACGTTATTACTGAGTGCTAATGGCAAGCATGATGATATATGTTCGTCAGTTAGTGAACTTAATTATTTGCATTGGAGAAAATCCAAACTTGCGCAAATAAGTTGAGCCAAACATTGCTGTCAAGTGAAGGGCAATTTACCTTAGATTCGTATATTCATCTTCAGATATAAGAAAACCAGAATTTTGAATCAGAAGCTGCGGCTTTGAGAATCTGCACTGCCTCGTTATCAACAGATGAGTCCATGTAAAACTGACCTGCTATTTCAGTAGCAGATTTCTCAATGTTTTTACAGAAAAAAGGGTATCTCATTATTCCGATATAAAAAAGTAGTAAGAGGGTTATTCTAGCTTAACTGTGAATCAGCTTAAATGTGAATTTTGTCGTCAATGAACAAAAACTGGGAATCGACCGATATCGGCCAATATTTCCTAAGATAAGCTCAAAAAGCTCTCGTGACCGTTTAAGCATCCCTAATCTATATTGTCCATAATATTGCTACCAATTAAGAAAGTTTTAAATATCCCAGTATCCAAACAACCTTCTTCCGTTGCTTAGTAAGAGAGTGCTGACACTCAAGTGGTTACAATGAATCGTATCCTGCCTATTATTTGATTTTATGTTGTGCTTGTTAACGTTGAAAGCTCACCACTTTTACTCTTTAGAAAAAGTGAACTGTTTTTTCAAGCAAAACCCATTTGTTTAAGCTGGTTTATAAAGAATAAAAACATTGAGTTTAAACAATGGCGAAATGGGGTGGTTCATTTACTCTCGAAAATATAAAAGTTAGCATAAACCAATTTAACCCTAATTTAAACGAATTTTTTATATTTCTATCTTTTCGAGGAACATGAAACAGCCTACTCGAATAAAATTCCATTATAAGTAAAATGGGTTATCCGCAATAGCAGAAAGGAATGAAGCTTTTCTGGGCGGGCATTTTTTCAACAGTCGGCGTGCGTTGATCGATTCCACTTTTTCATTAAGACCGGTCTCCGATGGTCAGATGTTTTCAGCGAACGGTTTTTTATTTGTTCAAGCGGGACGTATATACATCTTTTGATCGCCGCTTCCAATCGAATTTTGTTCGTAAATAGGGGAGAACATTGGAAATATTCAATTTAAATCGACCTTCGATTTCTGAAGGATCGAGTTAATTTGCTTCACATTTTGATTGTTTATTTTTCGACCGATTTACTTTTGTAGCGGGGAAATTGATCTTTTCTTAAGAAATACCGATTTCTAGTTATAAAATATCAATTAGGTATCAACATCTAGATATAAGCCCAAAACGTATGACAAGTGAATAAATACTACATATAATTTGTTTAAAAAGGACCCGCATCCTGCTTTAAATCGCAAAATCAGAATGCATTAGTGCAAAAAATCCTAAAGTATCAACTGCCCATATTTTTCTATTCAGAAATTCTCGTCATTTAACTGG
Source organism: Trypoxylus dichotomus (assembly GCA_023509865.1). Lineage (NCBI taxonomy): Eukaryota > Metazoa > Arthropoda > Insecta > Coleoptera > Scarabaeidae > Trypoxylus > Trypoxylus dichotomus. Next base: position 55,240,534 of record CM042075.1, read on the forward strand.
CATCTAAGCGAAAATTCGAAGTCTGTGTAGATAGTTTCAATGTTTTAACCTCATCGAACTTGTTTTAAAAGAAAAATATCTTCCATTAGCGTTACGATGTTTATATCTACGTATGTCCCACCAAACTTTACAGTCTTATTAAATTTTTTCGAACGTCTTGTGGGAATTTGATTTTAAACCTTGCACTGTAGCCATGTTGAACTATATTCCATTTGAAAAAAATACGAGAGTTACCTGAAATGTTTCTGGAATCTGCAGCGGTGATGCCTCCTTATTTAAGGCAAATCTTTTTCCTCCCAGTGATTTTTTCAGGTTTGGGAATAGGAAAAAGTCACTGGGGGCTGGTTCATGCGAATATAGAGGATGAGAGACTAATTCGTTGCGCAACTCATTCAATTTGGACAATACGGCATGAATGAGCTGGTCCATTGTCGTGGTGGAAAAGCACTTTTTTTTATCAATTTAATAAGAAATTTCGCGCTAGCTGCGTCTCTGCGACGCGGCAGCGACTCGAAATCATGCCTACAAAGTAAATTGATATAATCAGTACCACGAGGAGGATAAATGGCATCAGATTTATACGAAAGATATTTAAGAAATCTCTTCTGAACTCGTTCAATTGATAACTGGTGGTAGTGATAACATGGGTACCAAACAATAGAAGCATATTCAAGTTTCGAGCGGACAAGCGAATAGTAAACAGACTTCAAGGCGCAGGATCTGAACAAGAATCCGAGCGCCCTAGATGCAACAGAAGTCATTGCGTTTATATGTGCGGAGAATGAGAGTTGGGAATCAAATAAGACTCCAAGATCCCTAAAAACGTCAACTCTTGGGATGAAAGTGTTAGAGATGCCATAGTGAAAAATTTGCGGGTTGGATGACCGAGTAAAGGTAAGTACTCCACATTTGTTAATGTTTAGTTGAATTTTGTTTATATAACACCAATTATTAATGATACCAACGTTTCTCAAAGAATCAGAGGAAGAGCTAATTGTGCTATTAGAGCATTACAATCCAATGATAGTAGATCATTGATATAGATATTGAAGAGGAGTGGTGCCAAATTAAAGCCCTGAGGTACGCCGCTAGAGGCAATGAATGTGTGTGACACAAACCCATTGCAATGGACATACCATGATCGGTTGTGAAGGTAGGATTGAATTAGAGAGATAACGCTAGGAGAAAAATCAATGGCAGATAGTTTATCTATTAGGATGCAATGGTCAATTTTGTCGAATGCTTTGGTAAAGTCCGTGTAGATAAGATGCAGATAGTCGATGAGGACCACACCTTGGGAATCCCAAAAAATGGTCGCCATGATTTTTCCGGCCGATGGAACGGTCTTTGCCTCCTTTGGAGGCGATTCACCCGGAAAAGTCCAATGCATCGATTGTTCCTTGGTCTCCGGATGTAGTGGTGGATCCGAGTCTCATCCACGGTTACAAAATGCACGAAGAGATCCCTTGGATTGCGTTGGATCCTGGCCAGACACTCCTCCGAAACAGTAACCTGATTTCGTTTTTGCTGTGTGAGCAAACGTGGCACCCATCGTGCAGAAAGCTTGTTCATACCCAAAATTTCGTGTAGGATATCGCCAGAGTATTCTTCTGAAATGTGTGTTGTCTCTGCTAGCTCTTTCAGTTTCAATGGGCGATCGGTTAACACATCATGAACCTTGTCGACCATTTCATCGTTGGTAGCGGTTTTTGGGCGTCCACTGCGTTGTTCGTCACTTGTGCTTGTGCGCTCACGTTTGAATTCGCTCACACAAAAGCTGATGGTCGAAAATGACGTAGTACATCCGCCATGAACCTCTAGCAAAATAGTTGGAATTTCTGTGGCCGTTTTCCCAGCCATCCAGAAGTGTTTTATCACAGTACGAAATTCGATTTTATCTATTTTTTTGCGAAGCTGCCTGATTTGCTACACAAAACATACTCTTAAACAACAACTATTGACAGTAGACGTGTGAAATATTGACAGTTGTCACTTCAACCTTCGTGCTGCTGATTCACAAAACACATCTGGTCACCCTCGTATTATAGCGTACAGGGTGTTGATATCAACTTTCTCATCTTATGTTTAATGGTATAGTTTGCACTGATTTATTCAATTTCTCGTATCATTTACGAAAAACTTGCATTAGGGTTGACTATATCTAAACTTAATCTTTGAAGTATCTTTATTATTTAATTAAGCAAAACTCACCTATTACATATTATTTTTTAACTTATGACAGTGGCGTACCATCACCACAGTTTTCTAAATCATCATTGTTTAAAATTTTACGACTTTACTTAGAATATCTCTTAATTTCCTTATGAAATATTTCATTTTATAAAACATAATAGCAAATCAAAATTTCAAAAACATAGAAAACATTATACAACACTACACAATATTACATTACATTACATTGTATTACACTATATTGCATCACTCTACATTACGTTGAATTAAAGTGCATTATATTACACAATCCTTTGAAACACTAATACAACTGTACCTGTGCCTATATGCCTTAATGGTCCATAAAATTTTAATTCACGGAATCGAAATTATAACAGCTGCAGCATTGCCAATTGGATTACTGTCAGAAGAAGCTCAAGAAAGACTACAAATATTATACACTTCATTTTATAAGGAAATGTTCCCATACAGCCACAGACAAGGATGTATTTCATGAGATGGTCGAGTCGTCAGATCCCTACATTACACACCTGAGGTTTGAGCCTATGAAGAAACATCCTTCCATTAGTGAAATAGCCCTTGAATTAATGTTGCTGTAGTAGGTGTTTGGCTTAATTATTTGTAGGTATAACTATTATTATAAGTAACTAATACGTTATATATTACATGTATATGTTATTAATGTAAGAATAATTCCTACTTTATTATATTAGTCTCTAAAATAATACTGTTCTATTGTGAACTATGAATGCGTAGAATATTATATTATATATTAATAAATAGTATATTAAACTAATACATCTTTTCAATTTAGTATCATTTTAATGTATTTCTTTATCCTGAATGGAATGAGACCAATCGCAGTTCGATAGGACTATCCATTCTCTAGATATTGATTTTTTTCCGCTTTCGAGCATTTGACTCCACTGAACCGTATGTGTTTTCTGAATAAATTATTAAATTGTGTAGTGTGGAGTTTACTGCGTTGTAGTTTTTGACTTTATTATAATAGACATATCTGGTCTATTTTAACGTAACGAAGCTTCATTACTATCCTTTTTCCAGGGGCCCTCCTCTTTTTCTGTTCTGAAATCTACAAGCTATAACTTAATTTGACATGAGTCTTCACTGTTCCTCCGCTTGTAATTTTTCTTCCAAACACGCTAGACGCCTTCCCTTTATGCGACTGTTACGGCAAAAAATGATCGACCACGCAATAAATTATCTTCAACGAATCGCCTTGCTACAAAGGACTCCTCGTCCTGCATAAATAATGGGAACGTCTTTAACCCAGTTTCGGTAATACATTAAACGTCATCTTAGAATCTCGTCGTCGTCGTCCTGCCTGACGTCTTATCGAACCGCCGACAGCTGCTGGATACAGCAGTGCACGTTCTTGGCGCAGTACGGTACCATCTTCCTCCAACGTAGTTTAAAATTCGTCGGCGAAAGACCCTGTCGCATTTCTCAAATATTAATCTCAATTCTGTTGGAAAATGAAGGTATTTTTCTTTATTCTATCGCGTTAATCTATTCACAGTGTAAGAAGAAAATGTGAGTATTAATCAAAGAGAAGAATAAGGACGAAATTGTAACGGGAAATTTTCATATTACTCTCATAGTTTTTTTTTGTAATGCAAAAACATGAAGAAGCTGTACGGGTCCAATGCACCCGCGCCGCGAGTGGTAGACTGGATGTTAAAAATGCATTTATTTCCCTTTACTTAAATTTTAAATCGAGTTTTGCAAGATGTTCTAACACTGAAGAACGCTGTACATAAGCCTTTGTAACTAAGCGAACTATACGAGGGTTGTCTTTTAAGTTTTAATAATAATAATAATAATCTATATCTGTCCAACGATAAATTTCACATACAGGACAAAGTACAAACAATTGGTGCAGTTAAATTGATTATATATCTCATGTGTAGTACAACTTCAAATCAACAAAAATATACAATACATTTCATAAAAATAAACATAACCCTAAAATAAACAAATATCTTATGAGCATATTCCATTAAGATTGGTGACCATATGGAACATAGGCGATTTGGCCAAAATATTTGTATTGCGCCTACACGTTACGACAAAATCAAGCGTTCGCGTGTGACATGGTGGTATTCGGAATTCCACATAGGCTAATAACGAGGTTGAATAAAAATCTTGCACTGTATTTATTGCGACGACCTTCTAATGAACTAAAATTATGATGCTGCAGCAATGTCACATAATCTGAACCACGGTCAGGGTAAGTACCGCTAACCTTATAGCAAAGGTATTTGAGGAATCGATTTTGGCCACGTTCAATTGAAATCACCTGATGTATGTGGTAAGAATACCAAATTAAGTTGACAATCAGTCCAATTTAGATTGAACAAGGGCATAGTATAGAGTCCCTAACACCGAGATGTCACGGAAGGCGAGACAAGTTCTTATTAAGCCCAAAGATTTACTTGCAGAAAGACATATAGCAGATAAATAATCAGAGAAGCTTAGTGTTGTATCAGAAACAACTCCTGAATTGCTTACTTTTTCTGTTCTTGTAATAATTGGATTAGAACGTCTGGTATAAGAGATCACTAAATATTTGCTAATATGTAGAGATATGCCATTCAGAGTGCAGTGAGTGAGGTAAGTCTGCATCTTATCAACTAGCGAATCGATAACATTGTAGCATTTAATATTATCTGCGTATGCTAAAGCCTCACATTGCAATTTATCGAGAAAATGATTCAGAAAAATATTAAATCATAGTGGTCAAAGATCATAACCCTGTGGAACCCTAGATAGTATTCCCAAGCGAGCGGACGAATAACCACTATAGAAAACGTCATCACTTCTTCCAAAAAAGTTAAGATGAAATCAATTTTACTAATGAAGGACACTCACCAAAACCTTTCAATTTAGCACAAAGTAAGTTGTGATTAATGCGATTAAAAGCCCTAGCAACGTCAGCAACGCAAGCAAAGACAACATCGACCTGTCCTCGCTGATCTGACGCTTCAGATATATACAGGGTGACATTTGCCAAGTTGGTTATAGTGAATACACCTGACATAAATCTGTGTTGATCGATGGACAGAAATGGGTTAACATTAAAATTAAAAAATTATTATATAAAATATGTTCAAATATTTTTGCAAATATTAGCCCGATAACCTTCCTCCTTGTCGGAAAGAGAAGCACATTTACGAACAAGAAAACTAACAAAAAAACAGTAACAAAGGATACACCAAAAGAGGGGCAGTTAGTATTTACAGTTTGCGAATCCAATATGCTGACACTAAATACGTTAGAGAAATGATACGCAAAATTATTAACGATGGCTTCAGATTGAGTTAGTTGTTCATCGTTATTGAACATGCGCCCAGGAATCTTGAGGTTGTCCTCCGACTACCAGCAAATGACCAAAAGTCCTTGGGATTAACCTTGATATTCACTTCAACCTGTCCTTGATAATGATTGTATGCGTTATTTGCCTCTAATTTAAGTAATTAACCAAGTCTTCTCAACTCACTCAGATAATGATACAATTTTCTTAAAGTAATACCCTTTCATATTTACAAGTCTTTTAACTTTTTCCGTGAACCGAGGTGGATGGTGTCGATTTATTGATTTGATTTTAGATACGCAATGGTATCAAATATCTGCACTGCACAGACAACATCGCCATGGTCCAACAAAGTATTCCAATCATCTGCGTCAAGTTTGGAACACAGTGCTGTTGTTCCAGCACTGTGTTCCAAACCTTCCAAAATTATAACGCAAAATGGTATTAAATGGCAAATTTAGTATATCTGACGGTAGGTCGAGATTAATCAGTATATTAAGAGCAAAATGGTCCGGGTCCTCATTAACAATGGGCGTTAAATTATGGGCAGCCGTGAACTCCACATCCAGGATGGTAAGGAGCAGGTCGAGTAACCTTCGATTTAAGTTAGTGATATTGTTCACCTGTCGTAGAATAAGACTCTCCATTAAAAGCAAAATACTGGTAGTTCTTCTGTCATCCAAATCTGACACGTTAAAGCCGGGAGCATTAAAATCTCCAACTGATATGCATGGCTAGTCTAATAGGAAAATTCCTAAAGCATCAATAATGTTTCATAACGACCGATATTTGGAGAAATATGTTAATTGACAGTATCCAGCGACAAGGAGGATATCTTGTATTTACATATCGCTACATTAATCACCGACACGAGCTCGTTCAAGGTAGGTGCAGCCACCGGAGCAACGGACAGTTCCTTCGTTTTTGCAAAACTTAAAGGATAGCCCTTGTACCTTCCATAACGACGATATTTTAAAACATTGCGGAGCTTTAGAGAACTAAAAGATAAGAAAATAGATAAAACTAGACTTTTCAAACGTTAATTTGTTAAATCCGACTCGACAGATTTGCACGACTAGCTGCATGTAGGCAATACCGTACCCGAATTTTAATATGCGAGTCCAGTTCGCCGATTCGATCATGCAAGAACATAAAGACACATAAATGAAAATCTACCCCGTCCGCTATATTACCGTAGATTTGTTTGTTTTCGGTAATTTCGAGGACAACGGAAGCGAACAAGCGAGCGAATTGTGTCCTCGAAATTGCACCCGGTCTAGTAGTAGTAGTAGTAGTGTCTAGTAGCGGCAGCGTAACATACTACACACAGTGCCCGGCCACCGGACAATAGAAACTCTAATAAAACCGTTTGTATGTATAATGGCCGACGGCCATTATATGTATGTCATGTGCGCCATAATGGAAGTCAGATTTTATTAACGTTTCCCGTACTTTATTCCCGCGATTTCACTAATAATTCGCTTCTCATGCATGATATGCTAGAAAGCCGAATTAGGTAATAAATCTCGTATATAACGGGGAGAGAAGATATCCCCCTTTGAAGCGAGATGGTATTGTGATAAAATAAGGAACGAGTTACTCTGTTACTAATTTGATATATGGATATTTACAGGGAAGATTTAATAAGCCTGTTGAAACGGTATTTGGATCTTGAGTTAATAGACTTCATTTTCAAAAACTTCCATATATTTGACAACACTGCAATTTGTGCTGATTTCTACACGAGATTTGGTTTTTACTAATTTACGGTGAATCCGCAAATCATATTAGTTTTTGCGTATTCTGTCAAAATTTAACTCTATGTCATACTATACTCTTTGAAGAATCACAAATGCGGCTGTCTTCCAAAAATGAGACCTATAGTATCCGGCATTGATTTCCCAACATACAAATTGTCCAAATGGCTAGTGAATGAATACAAGAACTTGCCCCGCAAATTAGATAGTTCAAGCGTAGAAAACTCCTTAAATTTTGTAAATAAAATTGAAAAGATTGAATTAACAGATGGGGAAATCCTTGTATCATTCGATGTTTGTTCACTTTTCCCAAGCATACTAACTCCAGAAACTATGGAGTATTTGGTTGAATTTTTGAAATTAAATAACGTGGATGACGTGAAAACCGCGGAATATAAAAGGTTAATAAAATTATGTATGTCACAAAATTGTTTTCAAATGGCCGGAAAATGGTTCGAACAGGTGGAAGGCACGGCGATGGATAATCCATTATCTCCTTTTACCGCGAACCTCTTCATGTGCAAATTCGAAACGACCTTGAAGAAAGAAACCAAATATTTTCCGACAATTTTCCTAGGTATGTAGATAATATTTTCGTAGTGTTTGATACCAATAAAGGGAACGTACAAGATTTTCTAGCAGAACTTAACTCAAAATTCGCTACGATTAAGTTTACTATAGAACAAGAAGTGAACAATCGGCTTCCGTTTCTAGATACTCTAGCCATACGCAATAACAATAAATTAGAAATAGACATCTGCAGAACACCATTGGGAACAAAAAAAATGTCCGCGATTAGTTTTCTAGGCAATGGACTCGTTAGATTTCCGCTAAGCAGGAGCAGGTACGAAAAGCAATTAAAACATATCAAAGATGTAGCGAGGTATTATGGTTTCTCTTCTACGGATGTTGACCGTATCTAAGGAAGGTCCAATACAAACAATACATCAGAAATTCCATGACCTTGGCATCAACAAACACCGGTAATAAGAAATTTATAACACTTCCTTTCCATCCAACAGTAAAAGAGTTAAGTAAAATTTTCCGCTAACAAATATATAAACATGTCTTTGGTATCAAAAAACAACTTAAAGAATCGTTTAGGCAATCCCAACGATAAACCGGAGATGAAAAAATCTGGAATTTACCAAATCGCATACATAAAGTTTATATTGGACAAACAAAAAGGAGAATCAAAACGAGGTTCAAAGCACATATTAGACACTATCGCTTCGATAAACCAGAACTGTCAAGCGTAGCACAGCATATGGTAAAATTCGGATATAAAATTGATTTAAAAAATCTTAAACCCCTTAAAAACGTAAATTAGTGTAGAGAATTAGAGGCGTACGAAAAGATATTTATGAAAAAGAAAAAAACAATAGACACTTATTGAACAGAGAACCACCCCCAATTTCACACTCGAGTCTGATTGATTTATTACCATAAGGGCCTGTTAAAGATACGGTTCGGTTTCGTTCCATCCTTTCCTGAAAATACACACATACCCGGGACCACCCAATAGATTGTAAGTAGTCATATGTTTTAAGAAATTTTAGAGCCTGCGTAAAAAATAAGTTGCATAAGTTATACAGTTTTTACATTCAGTCATTGTTGACAATGGGAGTCCACATGCACTTGAAACGCTGCGTTCCGAATAATTAACTAATTTATGTATCGCGCATCATGCTGTCAGCTTCTTCAGAAGGTTTCTAAAGACTGGTGTTGTTGTTTCTTGCTTCGCGTTATATATATACATAACTGTTTCGTTTTGCTGATCCGCAACCGTTCCGTTCCGTTGAATCGCGTTGTTCGTTGTATGATGATTCCGCAGTGCTAACTTGCACGTGTTGCTCATCTTGTATCCCTCCTCGCGATTGAAGTTGTTGGTATTCGTCATTATTTCTATTGATTCACGTATTATCCTCGGGTAGTAGCGGCTGGTCCTGGCTAATACCTTAACGTCGCTGTAGGTTATCCGGTGGTCTCCTTGTTGGTGTAGATGTACCTATCTATCACTTGTAATCGCCAACATCTTTATGGAAACATTCGAACATGAAGCCATCGAATCTAGCAGGATAAAACCTAAATGCTGGTACAGATATGTAGACGGCACTTTGTCATATGGCCGCACGGACCAAGGAAGTAACGGTACATTACATAGAATAAAAGAAATATTTATATCAAATATTAATTGTTCGCTGTATCTTTTGCCACGGATTGCAGAACAGTTTTCTGTATTTTTTAGGTGTCCACACTTCCACCTGCTGGTACACGTCAAATAGTTGTTGCACTTTATAAGTTAAATTCCGTCACCTTCGTATTCTAAATCTGGCATACTAGCCATTCTCTAGTTTATTCGAAATATTCCGTTTCCGAAACGTACCTCAATGTGATGTTCTCTATGTAATAAGCGTGCTTTGATATGCGTACTCGATTCTCGGTGCTGCGCCCTCCACATTCGTCTCCGTACGCCACTGAAACTTGCCCCTCTTTGCCGGGACTAGTGATAGGCACATAAATATTTCCAAAGGAATATGTTTACTTTGGATAAAAACAAAATATTTCCAAGTCAAGACATGTCAGGATTTTAATTCTTTTTCTATTTGTTCCTTACACCATGCTTACATACAAGCATACATTAGTCGCATAATGCTTCTATTGATTCGTGATTGAAAGACGTGGAAAGGGTAGGCGGGGGCACGTCAACGCGAAAAGCATCATTAGGATTTATTGCAACGGCAGAGCGAACAAAACAACGAATTTCGAACGCCGCCAACTCATAAACGTTCGAAACTCTCGCGCGCCGCGGCGCATAAAATCGAACCACAGAAGCCGATAAACCAACCAGCCGACCCATACCGCCGCCACAACCGTTGTACTCTCTCTCCATACCCGAATACGCACAAGTTAGAGTTTTAGACAAATTGGCAGTTCAAAGCCCGACCTAGTCGCAAACGTTCCAGACCGAGGCGGATCGTAAGTTTGCCTCTCGGCCGACCGTAAAAAAAATCCTCTCCGCCGCGCCCAATAAACTATTCCAGGAAAGTTTCTTATCGCCGGAGTCGGGAGTGGAAAGAGTACGTTTCGAGTTTCCATTTTCGCATATTTTCCGCTCATATATCGCCGTTGTGTACGGCGTTCGTGGAATGTTCGGCAAGAAGCCGCAAACGGTTCGTAGGAGCTGTCGCTGCGGTCGGCCAGAAAAGCTTCTGCTATTGAATGTTTAGCCAGGGTAGAAAAGGCAATCGTAAAAAAATAAAATCGCCAATGATGAGCGAGTGTATGCGATCTTATCTTCGATAGAATGAAGTAAAATAAAACCTAAGCAAGATGTATACGGCTATACAGTATTGATTTCGATTTCGACTGTATCTTCGTTTATATAAACCGAGAAAAGAAAGCAGAAAAAGCCAGCATTTCCTTGGCTATTTAAGACGTTCTTTCTTTGTCAGTTGTTTTTATCTGAAACAGCGATTTCCAAATTATGGCTCACAGGTCAACACCGGCAAGAGTAACTAAGTCAAACAATGTATCCCTTAATGTCTTTTGATGGAGAATAGTGTGTCCATTCTCAATCAAAGTTGATGAATTACGCCACCACTTTGGAAGAAAGTCACGGTAACTCGACAACCTTCAGATGGTTTTTGCGTCTAGCGAGGTTTACACGTCGAGTTACCTTGCCACCTTGGTTTCCCTGTTTTCTCCTGAAGGAGCCTCCTACGACGGAGACGAAACGTCGAGATCCCTCCTTTCTCTTTTCTTTTTCTTTTTTCCTTTCTTTCCTTTTCTTTCTCTCTTTCCTTCTCTTACTTTTTACCTCACCTTTCTTTTTTCACCCCCGTTTTTCATTTTTCCTTTTTCTTTTTATTTTTATTTCTCTTACTCTTATACTCATCATGACTCATATACTCTGTGTCATCATGACACAGTCATATGTTCTTTAAATTATACTTATAGAACTTCTATACATTTTTATTAGAACAATATAACGATTGTACTGACTAAGCTTTTTCTAGTTGCAAATATAATGCGTAATATAGCAGTATATGCTTTCCCATTTCCTCAACATATTGAAACGTTGAATACTATAAGTTCTTCCGAATTAATTCAATATCCATATTAAACACTAAATATTTTTGGTGTCATATATACATCTAGTCTGGACTAAAAGATGCCTATGGAAGTAAAGAATGACGTCTAAATTACCCTCCAACATTTTTAGGGCCATCGTATCGAACGTATATGCACGTCCTCCTTCTAAAGTTCGGTAAACTAAAGGTGCATACGTGCAAGTGATTTTATTTAATTGAATTGCCATTTTTTATAGGTTACCTATGACTTTGAGGGCTTATTGCCTCCGTGTGCGTCGTTGGAAAAATAATTAAAGGCGGTGCGCCCTTTACTCCGAGGAGGTGCAGTAGCAAAGCCATGGAACATTTTCACAGACTTTCCTACACCTTAAGGTTCCTAAGGTTATGACAAACTCAAATAGCTTATAACGCCGTTGGGTCACCCACCACCAAAAAACAATTATTATTAATAAAATTAATAAAAATCGAACTATAATAATGAGCCATTCCAATTATTAAAATGATTCTATCTAACAAAATTTCAGTAAATAACGTTCAAATCCAACATATTAGAGAAAATCTGTTTCTAATCCGAACAAGTTCATTTCAAAACCTACACAACAACCTTATTTCGGATACCACAAATTACCGAAGTAACTTTCGTAGTCCTCTACAGAACTAACAAGATTTATGCGTCATTTTCTACCACCGAAAATAGAGTAGATTCAATACCAAGTTTTCTGATTATCAAGGAGAGGTACAAATCCCATGCGCTCGTAATGCAATAGTACCGCGGCTATGATTTATATCGAGATTTCTACGTACACATATCGTTGCAGCTGCGTTCATTTCTCGCTTGCTTTATTTATTTACCGCATATCGTACCGTATAACGAAACCAAATCGGATTTTCCGATGCGACCCGGTTAGAAGGTATCAGATGCAGCCGAGCTGCGTGGCGGATAAAATCCCAGACCGGTTTCAATTAAGTTTGGCGAGGATATGGCAGGAGGAACGTTTTCGTAACGTGACACTTTCCTATCACATTCGATATTGCAATTGTCGGTATACGAAATGTTTCGTAGAGTACACAACTAGTGGTAATTTTGGGAGATAAGAAGTTAAATGTAGAAAATGTGCTGTTCATAGAGAGGTGTATTTTAAATTTTGACGGTTTGAACGTTCCTTTCATAGCCAGTTTCATCTCCTCGCGAATTTTGTTTCGTGGGTGATCTCGCTCTAGATCGTCTTCCAAAGTATCACGACCATCCTGTAATCACTTATACCATTCGAGCACACTCGCACGGCATAAATGGTTATCTAGAGACCGGATTATAGCGTTAATTAATTTTAATCAGTGTAAGACATTTACAAATAGACGTAAAATATAACAAATAAATAAAATCGAATTAAAAAAATACGAATTTAATATTATCTCGTTGTTCGATCATATATATATATATATATATATATATATATATATATATATTGTCAGTTCATTATGTATATATATATATATATATATATATATATATATATATACATAATGAACCGACAAAAAATACTCGTTTTGTAGAGGGGATATGTAGCTTTCAGATTATATGTTGTTTCGACGGATGGCGTTACTAACTTTCTATAAATTTAAAAAGTTACTTTTTCGATATACTGTGTAGATGTACATTTCGCATGTTAACCCTATGTCGCCAGTAGATATACATATAAGACTATACTCATAAATTTGACCAGATATTTTATGTATGTAGATAGTATGAGCTGATAAATAGCAGTAGGCTTTCACGGCCGGTATCCGAGTTTGTACTGGCATTACGTATTTAGGTTTCGCTAAACACTGCCGCTGACTTCTTTAGGAAGAAGTTGACCGCTGAAGTAGTGGTAACCATTACCCAGATGACAAGCGAACTGCTAACTTCGTTCTGAAGATGCCAGCGGCAGTGTTTAGCAAAATATGGGCATACACCTACTTAACACCAAGGCCTGCAAGTTCGGAAATACTCCATGGATTCCAATCTCAGTATAAGGTGATTATTAAACAAGTAAAAATAAAAATTACAAGTATTATAGAAAGTATTGTTTATGTTTCACATATTACTTGAAGCTAATGCGAAAAATAATTATCATTCAAGCAGACCTGCCGCGTCGAAGGTTTGTTCAATCCTACACATGACCATAACTTTATTAGTTGAATACCGGATACCATTCTTTAAACATGCAAGTAATTTGGAATAGTAACACATCATGTTGCCATCACAGTTTTTTGGTTCCCACTTACGATTTTATCATTTGAAAGAAGTATTGGGCTTTTAAAAACATGATGACCTTATGATGAAAATGTACCTTATGATACATAGATACTTTATCATGCATTTATTTTCTTTTCAATTTATTATTTCTTTGAAGTGTATTTTAGAGGTTGCTTTTTTAGTATTGTATATCTATAATTCATGTATCGGTATGAATAATCTTTGCGTCAATGTCTCATTATATAATGAAGAAATGCAGGACATTGGGAATAATTTTAATCCAACAAATGACCAGTTAAATGAAGGAAAAAAGGGACAATAAAATATAATTAACCGATGTTTTTACTGATCTTTTATATATTTCAAATAAAATGAACACAATAATTCACTACTACTCTCATTTATTTGCGATATGCCATTGCCAATGGTGTTCCCTACATCTTAGATAGCTTCCTTCACCTCTTTTGGGATAGTAGTCCCCAGTAGTTACCCACTGTGTTCCTTCACCATGATGATGCATACGCTCACTCGACTTTGTTCCCTGAGTTTTATGCCAAAAAATCGGATAATTGTCCTCACTCGGTCTCCTTACACACCAGACCTAGCTGCCTTCGATTTTTTCTTATTATGGAAAATTAAATTACTGAAGGGATAGTGATGACATTAAAATAAATTCCTCAAAATTATTGACTTGACTATGATATCTCAAAAAACTTTCCAAAACAACTTTACGAAATGGTAACACGGATAGGAGAAGTATGAGACTCGATTCTTTTCTAATCAATCCTCGTATGTGCGATTCTCTTTTATAGGCAACCGCTTTTCTTCAATGCCTTTTATTGCATTTCTGTGTATTGGTTCGTCGTGAGTCGAATGGGCAATAACGTCTGCATATAGACACATACACACAGGCACCCGCACCCACTTAAATGCGCGCCATCTAACGGCCGTCGATTCCCTATACCGGTTTAGCAGGAATGCCACCTTAACCGACTGAAATTGCCAGGCGATATCTTATCAGAGTCATCGTCCTAAGGCGGCGTCGTTGTGAGGTTTTCCGGGGATATTTCGTGGACCGTTCTATCGGGTCCGAAGAACGCTTTCCGCCGATAAAGGAATTACCGGAAGAAATATTTCACACGGTCGCGTGATCTAGTCGTTCTTCTTCCGAAATTTATCGCTGGCATATTCTTTTAATTAATTCGTCCATTTGCTTTTCCGTTTCTAACATATTGGATTGGTGAACTGTATTTATCGCCACAAGCCGTAGCTATCCCTAGAGATAAAGATTTAACCATATTTTGAAATACATATTTAACGCATCCGATGAGGATAGGGTTTTAGGGACCTTGAAGGATGTATGCTGTATTCAAAACCAGCATTTATCAGAGATAACTGAAGAGATCTAAGAAGAAAACTATTTTTAACGCAACGGTATAATTCTTTGTATTGCATCAAATCTTCATTACGTTTAAATTTATAATGTTTAGCAGGCATAAGCTTAATGTTCCTGATTCCCAGTGAATGATATACGAAAGAAGGAACAATAATTGTTTCCAATCGGAACAAAGACATCAGAAATATTATATATTTTCCTAGATAACGCATTACAAGCATCATCAACATCATTGATTGAGTAGAGAACTCTGTATGAAGGCGCGAAGTATATCTCAGAATTAAAGAGAATGTAATTGAATGTATCTAGAATTTAATATTGTCCCATTCAAAATATACTCCTTTACGTCTCCAGTGAGTTCTCCATTACTGGTAACAAGCCTGGAAGTCTTAGGTTCCATTAGGTTGTTTAGAACCTGGGTTGTGACTTTTTGAATGTTCTTTATTCTTCTAGAATGGGAACCCTTCAATTTCCGTTCAAACATCGGAAAAAGAAAATAATCACATGGAGCCATGTCTGGATTGTAGGGTGGCTGTGGGAGCACTAGAATATTTCTCTCTGCCAAAAATTCTGTAACCGGCAGTGAGCTGTGGCTAGGGGCATTTTTGTGATGTAAGATTCGCTAGCTGACGATGTAGACGGTCAAGGACTTCACGATAAAAGATTTGATCCACTGTTTGGCTTTGCGGAACGTCGGACAGAAATATCTGGATGAAATTCTAGCAGAATAATTCTTATAGATGACAATGCTCGTCTCCATCGACGAAGCATTGAAAAAATGGGACGGCCAGCCAATTTGCTAGATATTTATCCAATAAATTATGTTTGGGATGTTTTAGGAAAAAAATGTGTAAGCAAGAATGCTTTGAGACTTGCAAATTGCTATTAGAGTGGAATGAAATATGATTTTCCGAGAACTGTCCAATATTATAACCCACTACTCTCATAACAAGACCACATTGCAACTTGTTCAAACAAATTTAAAATACCATGTTTAGATGTTTGCTTACAAATATCGAAAAAGAAAAATGAAATTAATAAAGATGAGCAAAGTAAAATTAAAAAAAAAAATTCGCCATTTTTATGAAGTACCCATTAATTATTTTAAACAGTGTTCATTGCTAACTTCCATAATCAATCCTTTTTCCTCACTGCATGATTATAGCGCTTGAACCACGTAAACGTTTTACCTTTTTTACTCCTGGCTTTAAAATGGCGTTTCCTAACAATTTTGAGAACGAAATGAATAATGCATAACGCAAGCTACGGCTGGAATACGACACAAAAGCTGCAACCGTACTGAAACAAAGCCGCCCACCCCTTTCAGCCGCCACCACTGTACGTATCGCGTGTACTAGTACTGTATGTGCATCTTGCTCTTACGTGATCGCGCTAGTACTATTAGTGGAGTACAACTACGATATTCCGTCCCGGTAACTGGTGGAGTGTAATTGCGGTTTGCTGCTCTTCCGTTGAGAGCTTGATTTAATTAGTTCTAGTGCATGTCGAAGTGGAAATTGTAAAATAGATAATTGCACGCTGCGTAACATACGCAAATTGCCGTCCGTAATTACGTCAGATACAGTATGGTGACAGTTGAGCCTACATTCTGTTTTTTTTTTAATATTTTGTCTTAAACTGCTTAAAATGGACAGAACTATATGTACAACACCGCTTACAATAGAATGGACACTTTAAATTCTGTACGGAATATCTTTGGGTGACTTAATGTAAAAAAATCCACAGTAAATTTAACACGTGCTAGCAAAAATCGTCCAGGACGTCCTCAAGGAATATCTAGGGGGTGACGATGAATGCATAAAATTGCTTAGTAAGAGGAATAGATGATTAACGGCTCCTGATATTAAGGTGGAAATGAATTATAACATTTGTCAGGCGCGCAAAAGACGGGAAAATGCTTTCTGAGTGCATTACACCTACAATAAAGAAAGGTGGTGGAGCCATTCTTGTATGGGGTTGCTTTTTATGGAGTGAAACGCGGGCCTTCTGATATCTGGTGGAATAATGAGGAACGAGAATTAGAGCGAGATATTAGAAGACCATCCGGATGGCATTAAAAATAATGACTTGGCCTCCGAATCTTAATCCGATAGAGCTTCTGTGGGACGAACTAGACAAACGAATGAGAAGAGAATCTCCAACATGCAAAACCCATCTCTGGACCGTATAGCAGAGGGAGTGGATTTTCCTCAAGATACACTGAGGAAATTGGTAGAAAGAGTGCTACGAATTGTGCGAATTAAATCAAGAGGTGCACTTTTCGTTGAGAAGAAAATATAGCTTACGTTATGTTTTCTAATGTTAAATAAAGTTTTCAAACAAGCGTAAAATTTTGCATGAAATAAAAAGTGTCCATACTAATATGAGCGGCAGTGTATACTGAAAAATAAGCTCTTCATAATCTACACGTTAAAATCTTCATTTGCTTATATATTTCAATTTTTTGCAAGAAACAGCTGTGTGCGCAGACTTGTTATCTAACGTTATTAGACTTGTCCTAGCAATAACAACAATATTGCTTTTATTTATTGTTTCAAGACCAGCACTGTAAAGAACAGAAACCTTTGAAATGTAAAGAAAAAGAAACTAAAAAGGAAAGTTTCGTCTTATGAGCACGCCAAGATAACATCCGTAAAAGGAAACGTAAATAATGTCAGATGCCGAAGCTTAAAGGATTCGAAAAGGATTTCCCGATAACGCCGCGAACTTAAATGAAGAAGAAGTTTCCTTTGGGAACTCCAATAAATTAGCCCCGGCTATTTTTGCGAAGCATGAAACCTCATTCCTGGGCTTAATGTTAATCTATTTTTTCCATTTGAGGTTAGGTTTATACTTAGAACTTACACGGGAAAAGGCTTTGCTGTAGTTCAATTTATAAAGGGAAAGCGAATTAATGAAAGCTTCTTGTTGTTAGTGCATTAATTATTAATTTTAATTGTTTCAATTTTTGTGCCCAGGAAACTCGAATTCGTATCTGTTTCTAGCATCTTCCCTATAATAGTCAAAATATTACGATTGAGAGTGTATAATTCTTGAAGTATCTTCCTTTCAAATCGAATGTTGTGTACGCTGATCGAAATGTTCACTGTAAAACCACGTTTATAAAAGGGTCCAATCTTTCCAAGACCGGAAAATAACCAAACAGAATGTTTTTTTGAGTTATTGGTCTTAGTTCTCATCCATGTTCCCAATCTATCTTCCAGGATAAGAATATATGTACATATGTACAATTTAATATTGTCCCCTTCAAAGTTCTTTGGGATATACACAGCGTCTCTAACGAGTTTTCCACTTCTGGTAACAATTCTGGAAGTCTTATGCCGTTAGGCTTTTTAAAACCTGCGCCGTGCCTCTTTCCATGTTGTTTTCTTTCAATATCCGCTTAAGCATTGGAAAAAGAAAATAACTACGTGGAGCTATGTCTGGATTGTAGGGTGTGCGTGTGAGTACTGGAAGCAAAAATTCCCTAACCCACAATACACCGACTGGGGGCTTTATCATGAGGTAAGATTTACAAATTGGCAATGTCAGGTCGCACATGCAAAATTTTTTTACGTAAACGTTCAAGCACCTCGCGATAAATGGGTTTGATTCACTGTCTGACCTTGCGATACGAATTATTTGTATGCAATTCTACGAGAACCTAAAAAGATGATAAGCATGGACCCGATTCGTATTTGAATACCAATGATTCGATACCTTTCGTTATCACTCTGTGCACGGAGTTGGGTTCGGCTGCTAAGTGATCCAGCAGTTGTTGGCTAATGGAGAGGCCATCTTCCTTTTGTTCATCAGCACTCTTGGGCACCAGCTTCCCACAATTTTTTTGCACGAACATGCTGACCTCATGTTCAATCATCCTGGGTGTCTGTGGTCTGTCTCGTGCTAACACAAAATCCAGCCTGACCAAGCTTTCATCAGTTTTCCACGTGGACGACCGTCTAGAGTGATGGTCCTCTTTAATGGTTTTTGCAGCCATCTTTGAAAGCTTTGTGCCATTTAAAAGGTTATGCTAACAAGAACAACGTATCTCCATATTCTGTTCCTATAACTTGCAGTGTTTCTGAAGCAGTTCTTTCCAGTCTCATGCAAAATTTAATTGCATAGCGTTACTGAATATTTGTCTGCATTTTACATTTGACATAGTATTGGAATTTAATTGTATCACTTCCCAGCCAAGCTCCAATAATTTTGCACGCGTTGGCAAAGAAGTATGAGCCCTCGCATTGTCGTGATGGTGCACGATTTCATTGCGATTTGTCAATTTTGCCCTTTTCTCTTTAACTACTTCGTCCAATTTCATAAGTTATTGGCAATAAATATCTGAATATACCGCCGAGTTGCGTGAAAGTAGCTCAGAATACATAACCAGTTTGTAATACCACCAAATGGACAGCACACTCTTTTCCTGGTGCAATTCAGCTTTCGATTTGCAATCTCTCGCACAGTTATATGATGATTCCATACAACTATGACTATCTTTCGCCTATATCTGCCATAATTCTGGTGTCAGTGTATAAACCCTCTATAACTCTTATTAGAAGATGTGGATATCCCTGTTCTTTCATAATATTACATAATTTTCATCTGTTTACATTATCCAAAGCAATTTGCCTTTTCTAAAGCCTATTTGTTCCTCTTCTATTAGATTTTCTGCTATGATTTGTTGTTTAATATTCTCGGTAATTTTGAGGGTTATTCCTATCGCCTGTTTTGAACAACGGGACTACTTTCGTTCTTGTGCAATCTTGTGCAGCTCCATGTTGATGCCATCCATACCAGTCACGTTTCTATTTTTAAGCACTATAACTTAGTCATCACTTGATCGACTTTGATGTTCGTAGTTTCGTTTTGTAGAGGGGCTATACAGCTTTCAGATTAGATATTGTTTCGACGGATGGCGCTAGTAACTTTCTGTAAATTTAAAAAACTTTTTGTTATATACTGTGTATCTGTGCAACCCGAGTTTACTTTCTTGCCACTCAATAGAATAATCGAAGTAACTATTGATATATCGCTTGAGGAAAAGTTATTCCCTTTATCAAACAGAAAAGTGCTTTCCTCCTCACCTAACCTAGAAACAGTTCGAGAATCTAATAGCGATTTCCATTACAACGACTTCTAAGAACAACCTCGGCATCTACATCTGGCAACAACATACATCAAGGGAGGGATGATAATGGGTTGTCAGTTTAGCGTGCACGGTCGGTAGCCTACGTTGAAATCGACCGCTACCTCCTACCGCCGCGTATTTGTAAATTCATAACCGGAGCGAAGGTATTTCGACCTCCAGGGCAAATCGACTGTAGTAGAGGTTATTTCGTCGAGAAGGCAAGGTATTCCGACGGCGGCGCCACCTAAATTTGCGTTCAGGCGTAAGATGAGAACGTGCTTCTGCCGTCCGATCCGCTATATTACCATCTCGAGAGTTGTTCTGCGTAATATAACACGGGCGGGGCGGAGCGAACACGGGGGAAAAAAGTAATACGAAGCCGTTGCGTGGTAGCGGTTCAGATCGCAAATTTATCTTGAAAACGGCGACGTAGAGCGAGGTTAATAACTACCGGAGATACTTTAATATCGCGCGTTTCGAATTGTTTTTCGTTTCTCCGTTTGCGGGAACCGTTCGGGATGAAAAGTTTATCTCCGATGTCGGCAGTTTATTAAATTATTACGCGATTATGCGGAGGGAAGCAATTGTCGACGAGAAACGTTTAGAAGACTTGTTTTACTTTAAAATTTTAGATGGAGGAAGGAGTAGGTAGTGTTGTATATAGGGATGATATCTGGGGAAAACGAGTAACATACGATTGGATGTTGAAGGTCGTTGGTTGGAAAAGGGCAAATCCGAAACGGTTCACAGTTCATACCAGCACAAGCACCTTATTGTGTTAATTCGCATGAACTTTGGATAAAATAGGACAATACTAGGTGTACGCATAATTCTTTTCCGGTTTAACTAAGAGATGGCGCCAACGAAAAGTACGCTACATATTCATTTAACTAAAAACACACACACAAGTTGAGTCCACCGAAAATTAGCGATGACCCCCGGTGAAACTGTTAATACACAATGCTATCGCCAAATAATGATTAATTTCAACCTCGACGACCGGAATAGGCCAGAAGACATGGCAAAGTGATTTTCTTACACGACAATGCGCCATCTCACAGCAAAATCAGTGAAAGATTCTTTGGATGGGACATATTTCCACACCCACCGCACTGTTCAGATCTGGCGCCGTCTGATTTTCATCTCATCGTATCGATGGGCCACGCGCTTGCAGAGCAGCACTTCAGCAATTTCGAGGAAGTTGGAAAATGGCTCGACGTATGGTTTGCCGCGAAAAGCAAGCAGTTTTTCTGGCATGGTGTCCATAAATTACCGGAAAGATGGGTGAAATATGAAGAAGTCGATGGCCAATATTTTGAATGAAAGAAATAATTTCCCTTTAAAAAATTAGGTATTTCCTTTTAGCAAAAAAACCTCGTACTGTTGTCCAAAACTGCATAAAAAGATATAACAAATTTTGATATTGCCTTGTTGTTCATGGTTCTTTTCAGTTATATTCTAGCGTATGAAGCAGTTTGTTTATTTATTTTTAAGAATGATGCGATGTGCATTTCACTTGTACATCCGATAGTTTCGTACAAAGAAATATCCGACCTTACGAATCTTTGCTGTAGTATATTGAAAATACTTCTATTATGCGAAAATTCTTCATGTTTTCAGCAAAAAACAAAAATCTATCATACATATAAGAAAACATAAGGTCACTTGAAGACATAATAATATATAACAGATTTAGCAATAGAGATTAGGACTGGAAATGAAGTCCAGGGAGGGTATGCGATGTCGAATAAGTATACTCTATAAAATCTTGGGAAATGTCTCCTGAACAAGATTAGCTCTTCCAGCAAGCTCGAATTCCACGTCCACGAATGCATGATCCGCGTACTCCATGGATAATGTACGGGATGCAACGGGCGTACGCTATATAGTTAACGGAAGCATATTCTTGAGCGCCTTAAAACGCCTTAAAATGGAGACAACACCAACAGAAAAACCTGACCTCGACGATTGAGAAGGTTGAGGGATAGCCAGCAACCAGTTCTCGCAAGAATTTTAACATATTTGGAGTACTAGTAAGTTAGCCTCGGAAAGAGGTAGGATATATAGATATCGACAAATGCAAAGAAAAAGGACAAGAGATGATGGTTTGACAAAACAGTAAAATTTGTAACTTGGAATATAAGGAAAATGGTACTGAAAGAAATGGAATTGGCGAAACATCTAACACGGGTGAAAATTGACTTTGCACCCGTACCTGAAGGAAAAGGATTAAAATATGAGGATGAACATATGATGATTTATAATGGAGTACAGAGAGAACATAGAGCTGGTAAGATGAGAAAAGAACACAAAGAATTACGAATATATCAACAAATGCACAGCAAGAATAAGGTTTGAAAGAGGGAATGTGACACCATGGATTGATGGCCAACCATGCATTTGAAGAAGGGAAAACTGACGAATCCAAAGCCTTTTATGCCTACAGCTTAAATTCGAAATCGTTAAAAATTGAATATTGGTAATATTTATTTAGCAATGCTATTCGTAGGACAATATATACAGTATAATATCTGTATTAGAAACGCGATTATTTACGATTTTCAACACATCTAAAATGTCCAGAAAATAATACCAAACATAATAATGCTGCTAAATATAGCTACTCATAGTATTTATGAAACCATTCGCGAGAAAGACAATGTCAGGAGATAATTTTTTATCTTCTCACATTGTCTTTCAGCAAAAAAATTGAAAGAGCTAGAGTTGTAAAATACAAAAGATTCTGTATAATACATTTATCATCCTTCATAGAGTAAAATTAAACTTACTTCCTAACCACTTATATAAAGACATAACATATGTAAATAACGTATACAACTATCAAACTAGAGAAATAAAAATTTTCTATGTAAGTAACTGTCGTTTATCTGGGGCTAAGGATAGTGTATTTTATAAAGAATTGGTTGAATTTAATGAGCTACTAATCGTAATGAAAGAGTGTGTTAACATTAGTAGTTCTAAATATTATATACTTGAAAAACGTACGAAACATAATAATGCAGCTACTCATGGTATTGGTGAAATCATTCACAAGAAAGCCAATGTGAGGAGACAAAAAACATTAACACACGGACGTGTTTCTGGCTACTCGGCTACTTTCTAGTTTAGCAATCCATCAGCTGCTCGGAAGAGGGTTAGAAAATTGTACCTGCTCTTGTCGCTATGTTTTGAACGGCAGACGTGTATGTATTCTTGTGGCAGTAGACACTGTCAACATTGCATTTCCCTCTCTGCTACTATCTCCATATCTAACCTTACTACTCAAGTGAGTCTTCTTTGGCACTAACTAGTGCCGAAAGAATAAAGCACTCGTTTGCCGGGTTCGAACACAACGAAAACAGGCGGGTACAGCTTCCCAACTCTTCTCTCGAGCAATGCATGGATGTTAAACTAGAGAGGGCGCGCATCAACAGAGCATAGCGTAACTGCACATGTGCAATCCATGTAGTGTTCGGGAGAAGGGTTGGGAAATTGTACCCACTTACTTTCGCTCTGTTTGAACCCGGGGGACGAGTGTTTTATTCTTTTGGCACTGGTTAGATCCAAAAATACTCACTTGATCTGTAAGGTTAGATAATGGTGATAGTAGCATGAAACCACGCTCATGATGCGGGGTAGGCAGAAACATGTTAGGGTTTGGTTAGGAAGTAAGTGTAAGAATGTGTAAACTGAGGACGGAAAGGCTAGGTAAATAGCGGAGATACAGAGCAAATTATGTAAAGAAAGAACCAGGCTATTAAGGTGGCGTAATAAAGAAGGTTAAGATGATATTCAATCCCAAGCGCATCTATTAATTCAACCCCTCCAACAATCGCTTCAAAATTGTTTCTGCTATATGAAAGTCAGACAATGACTTTCTTCTTCTGTGTATATATTTACAGAATTCTGTTAAGAAAGTCTCAAGTGTCGAAGTTAATCTTTACCAACAGTTGAGTTTCCATTTTACGCCAATTTAATATTAATTTTGCTAGAGGGCGCCATTAGTCCGTTCGCGCCAACCATTAGTATTTCTACAATATCTTAATCAAACTTTAAAAACCTGCTGCACATTATTGTGTAGTATTTAAGCAGAATGAAGGAATTTAATACGAAGCCTGTATTACGACTGCTTGTTTAACGCGGATTACGCGACTGACGAGCTCCCGAGCGTCGTCAGATTTAACTTAATAAAACTCGAGTAGGTACACTACAACTGCACTAATTTAGTTTGAGACTCGACTCGACTCCAGGTTGTCCTCGTACTCGAGCTCCGCGAGGCTATATCCCTTCTTCAGTGTTAAAATAATACTTCCGGCTTTGTTTGAAGAAAATTTGTAGTCTTTTATCATTTTAAAACTTTAATCAAGTCGACCGCATCGCAGCTACCTGGAGGTGGAGAAGGCGGTGCTGTAGTAGACGCCCGAGCATTCGCCAAGTTTTCTCATTATAAAAACATAACAGAAGCAACCCGGATAAGAAAGGACTGAATGGTGGCGGTAAGTGGGTGAGAGGTTATTTATTACCACTAGCTCGGCGAGGATAGAAGCGTTAATACGGTGGTAAGAAGGGGTAATTTATAATCATAAACATGTCCGAGGGTGTGTCTTTAATGTGGAGACGCGTCACACTGTTCCAAATTCGTTGGTATCGATTCAGATTCATCTTCTTGGAGAGGAAAATGCATCCGTTTAGTTTTTGTAATTGTGATGTAAAATTTTGTTACGTTCTTCGTGTATTTTTGCTGTCTAATAATGTTTTGATATAGACACAGAAAACGCGGAACAATTAAAAGCTGTATTTACAGCGTTCCTATCTTGGTGTTATTTTCTAGGCATTATTTTAGATGAGTTTTAAATACGTCATGGTAAGCCTCAGAAATCATTCACATGTGCAGAATGCAAGGTTGGACTCTTGTAAATTTTACTTCAAAAAGAAAAATCCCTGATCAAAGAACTCACTACGTAACATTTTCGAACGCTGAGAGAAAATTCACTGCAATATATTTAACTGCTTCAATATTTCTTTGCAAGCTTCAGACTGATTCGAGGATCCATACGCATTTGATTGCCTAGTTTAAATCTCTTAGACAAGCTAATTAACAATGAAGGTTCAAACTTTTTCAAATATCGACAAGTCTAATCGCATTATTTAATTACGCAAGTTCAGATTTGTTCCAGCATTGATTGCGCAGTTCAAACTTATTCGACAAGCTTATTGACGATATAAATTCAAACTTGATCGATCATTAACGTGTCCAAACTATTCTTTTCTTAATATCACTGGAAAAACAAAAGTCTATTGATTCATCCTCTGACTTTTAACCAGTCCTCCATTGGACAGGAGTGTATATGATATCCTAGTTTTCTATTTTTATAAATTATTTTACCAAGTGACTCATAGAACTGGCGCAAACGTTTTGTAATTGGTTAGGAAGTACCATCAAACTTTCAAATAATTCATAATTAGTGAAGGTAATGGATCTCTAGCAACAATATCATCACAGTTACTTATGTACGTCAAAAACGTGTACATGGATTCTGTGCCAGTATATAAATTATCCTTCCGTATAGCGAGGTATATCCCTCTTTGCCAAAATTATCCTCCGAAGTGGCAAGAAAAGGCATTAACGGTGCAATAAAACGAAATTGCTTCGGCGGAATCGTTTTGCTCTTTCGTCGAAGAGCAAAGCATATCTAGTTTATTTTTTTATAATGGGAACACAAATCATAATCAGCAGTGTGCCTTCGGTATTCAGGTCGTCTATTCGCTTTTGTCCCGCCGTATAGGGAGGAAAGAAAACAAAGATAAAAAACGCGCGGCAAAAAACCGGGCGACAATTCGCACCAAACTGAAATAATAAAAACGGATCCCGAAACTGACGCGAGGACGAACTCAAGGGTTTATAACCGAACAACGGCGACAACTTTGCGTCATAAATAATGTTTACAATGCACTCCTTGATGGTGTTTCTCTCTGACAACGGATTAATGGTTAGTGTTACTACGAGCTATCGTAAATAAACTGAACGCCGATTTGGAAGGGGCAAATAGTATATGTTTGGATATTTTCCTGGGATTTAATACTATAAAGAAAAACAGCTTCAGACATAAATTCGCAGCAAATGCTGGGCTTTCATCAACATGATGACCCGATGTTTTATCGATTAATAAAATTATGTATATGTTTTGCTACTGCTTATGAATGTCTATTATGTACAGCAGAAAATGAATTACAAATAAGTGATCGGGAATATGTGAACATATTGGTAAGCAACTATTCAAAGATTATCAACATATTGTTTTAAATCTCTTTGCTATTTTTGCAATAAAACTGGCAATAAATAATATACATCTGGCGTTAGCCATTACAATTAACACTTGCTGTAAGGTAAGCAGCAATTCTTTGGTGTACTAATTTTTAAACAATTTTGCAGACGTATCTTGGTGACTATCTATACAGAAATATTGCTGTGAACTGGTGGCAATCTACCTCAAAATTCTTAGCCTACAAGCGATTGACTCTGTAGATGCCGCAACTATGTGTAATACAGGATTGTAGTGTAAGTAGTGTATCATGGCGTAGGTAGGTAGTAGGTGTAGGTTAATGCTCTAAAAAAGTTATAAACGAACTACTTCCGGAATTGGACCGTGTCATGATGAGATATATAGAAATGAAATAAGAGTAAGAAGAAAAAAGAAATAAAAAGAAAAGGAGATAAACGAAGAAAAATGAAGGGGAGGCGGCGGGGAGTGCAAAAGAGAGAAAGGTGAAAAGAGTAAGAGAAGGAAAGAGAGAGAAAAAAAGGTAAAAAATAAGAGAAAAGAAAGAGAAGGAAAGAGAGACAGAAAAAAAGGTAAAAAATAAGAGAAAGGAAAGAGAAGAAAAGAAAAAGGTGAGATCTCACCTTTCGCTTTTCTTCTCTTTCTTTTTTAATAATTTGCGGTAAAATGTTATATCTTAGTGGAAAATTTAGTAACTTCGCCCAAAATTCTTCTATACATAGTTGCAAAGACTACGAACATTCTTCATTTTCTAATTTTCCAACAGTTCTGAGGTATAATTTCATAATTAAAACTTCTAAACTTGTAAACATTTTTGTGTCAATAAACCAATACAGTATACATGACAAATATATGTTATTTGTCACTGTTAATTGTCTACTCACTATTAACCACAAGATATTTTGAAAAAATAATTTTATGAGTTGCTAGAGGGTAAATTGAAATAAATATGATCATATAGTATATTATGTTATCGCTAAGTTCAAGCCTTTATTTGGTATTTTAGTTGTGTGCTTGCGGGATAGGTTAACCACTGTTTTCTTTGGATGAATGGGATTAGTTTCTATATTATTATAGACTTCCGCGACCGGATTTTTTTCTCACAGTAGCGATACGATATGTGGAAGCCCAGAAAAAGCTTCATTCAACGCGGCGGTTGCTTTCTTTTTGGCGCATCAGTGATTCTAGCTTTTTCCAATATTTGTGTCTAAGTAAGTCGTTCATTTTTAGTAGCTTCTAGCTGCAGAGATATCAGGAATACATCAAGTATAAATGCGAAGATGAATAATTCTCCTGACTAACTCAACAGCTACGACTTAGAAAATCGCCCATTGGCAGCGACTTTCTAACCGCACCCAAGAGCTTAACGCGCTTAGTGAATTATGCATCTCTTCACAAGTCAGCAGTCACGATTCTAATAATGAATACATGATTCTCAAGACGTCAAGTTCTAAGTACATCTAGAGACACAACGTACAGTAACGCGCCATCATAAAGCGGTTCAGGAAGCTCCTTCTCCGCTCTGCCCTGCATGAATATTGAAGGCCTCCATTCTCGTCCTCTAGAAAATCAATACATTATTGCAGCAGAAACGTGATTCCATCTTCGATCTAGTTTCTAAAGTTCTAGTTTCACGAAGAACTGGCTTGAATAGTGTACGGAGTTAGAGAGGACGGACGTTGTTCGACGCTATTTAGTACTCGCGACAAGCAGGTCACGTATGGAAATAAATCGAAATTGATATTGTTATTTCAAATTGCCGGATTTTTTAGCGTTCGGGGACAATGGTGAATAAACATCCGAAGTTTTTCGCCTACGAGTTCTCTAGTCTGATCGATTTTGCTAGGGATGTAAACTGTGTCTTCTTGATCGTGTAATAATGTAAGCTTATTTTGTAAGGATGGTGGTACGTGCTGCGTAAAATTTGTTATTATTATTGCTTATACGTTGTAAATTTCAGCCGATTATTCGATTGAGTGGATTCTTTGCTCTAATGTTCTCAAATATTTTTTTATACCAAATAAAATAGGAATGTGACAACTTAAACAGTGTGCAAAAATATATTATCAAATATATGTACGAGGGTTGATTTTTCTTTCAACCTCCGTTCCCTGTAAACAATCACGCAAGCGGTGAGAGACGGGTATGCTCAGAAAGTTACTGTGAATCTCCCCCACTATATCTGCCACGTGCAACGTCATTACGCTATTTTCAGTTGAGAAGAGAAAGGTTCCCGGGTGTCAAATTCAGATCTTAATGAAACTTAAGTACTTACGCAAGCAGAGTACGTTGAGACTTGACAATAACATTTTTTTGTTTGTGCTGAAATTCACTTCGAAAATTCATAGATTTCCAGTTTTCTTGATTTCTAGAACGGAAATAGATTGAATAAAAATTTAAATGCAAATGTGAAACCTTATCGAAAACTCTTTCAGGTCAAGCGTCACCCTCCAGCTAGAGCCTAAGAGGCATTCAAAGCAAAAGAAGAGGCATGCTGACTTCTAGAGTTCTTCTTATTCATGACAATGTCCGACCTGACACTGCAGTAATCCAACTTGAACAATTTCGAGTTTTTGAACACCCTGCATATAGCCCCAACTTAGCGCCAAGCAACTTCCATCTTTTTCGTGAAAGAAAAAGTGGCTAGAAGGGCAGAGCCTTCAGAGTGCAGTGGGACTACAAAACAACGTCTCGGACGTTCTCAACTCACTGGCGGCAACATAGATATGACAAATGTATCGATCTTCACGGTGATTATGTAGAAAGGTAACCATATTTGTACATAACTTTTTTTAATCCTACGTCCTTTCTACCTTGCGATGTCGGACTACCTTATTTTTGTCTTTCACAGTTTCCTGTTCTGAGGTTCGACAGGTTCTACCTAACTTTTAGTAATAAATTCATATTGTTATTTACACTTGTCTTGTTTTTCTGAGCTATCGGATGTTGAAAAAAGAACAGCCCTCGTATATATCGCCTTTTTAAATAAAATGAAAATTATGTAAATGAAAACAATTTCCTATCACGTTCTCTGACTAGCTGTATATTATTTACCAGATGGAAATAAATATTGTAAATTGAATTGTTAAGTTTTTGCATGTAAAATGTTGTGTGGTGGTCTGAATAAAAGTCTCCCCCTATTAGTAGTTATTTTGAGTTTACCACCTTATCATTGTAAACCAAAATCCAAATGAAATAGGGTTGATACAGAAACAATGTAAAATTGCTTTAAAAATAAGACTTTACGATTCTGTGAATCCGTTAAAATATTTCCTAAATCCTAAAATTTTTTCCCAGTATTACATCTTTTGGCCAAGCATTAACAACCCAGCAGTAGTAATGCAAATGAAAAATGCTTTCAAAACGTTTTGCCCAGACGATGTCAAATTACAAAAAATAAGAATCCAACATGAAAAGACTTTGTTTTAATGCCTTACAAAAAGTAGTGATATCGTGTTCGTTATAAACAGAGGCAAATGTTATTTGTAATATCAAATTTTGTCAACTCGATTTAACTTTCTCCTTTAATAAGCAAATTTTATACTTTTCAGAGAGGCAACATGTAATATTTTTTTAAAATTATGACGGTAAATGTTAAGTAAATGTAGTAACTGTCTGAATTATAGGAAAAAAAAAACTATAAAAATAGAATCTATAAATAATCAAAGCGAAATTGGAGTAGGACTGTCTCTAATTTCCTTTGACTCCAGCAACAAAGCAAAGCGTAAATAAACATGCGCCAAGCAAAAGTTCAGAGAATGTGAAGAAAAGTTTGGAGAAAATATTAATATATTCTATTATGAACAGGTTACAACACTTTCCCTTCCACTAGTCATTTTTCCACATTATATCCTTACCTGCTTAAAGAAAATTAAAGAAATTTGCGTAAATAAATTTAGCAACAAATGACACCTAACATTTTTTACTAAATTTCTTATCAGCAAAAAAGTATTTCTAATTTTGGGGATGAACTAAAATCAGGTCATGATAAATCTGGCCAATAAAAAGAATATTACAGCAAATCAATTCTTTCATCATCTATTTTTCTGGCATTAACAACATTGGCATGTGTATCAATCCCTTTCTGGCTATTATGAGTTGTTTTCCGCTAGATTTTAGTCTTTAAACGACTAGTGTGGAATTTGCTGTTTCTTATTATATCTGAATCTAACGGATATTTCCATTTGAGTTGCCTTTTTGAATTTATACGAGGGTCACGCTATATATTTAAAGATACAAGAAAAGTACAAGGTTATTTACGAAAATTATTTTATTTATGTTCAAAATAATCACTTCCTGCATTAATGCACTTTTGTAACCGAAGGTTCCACAACGTAAAAGCTTGAAGCAAGTCACCTCTTCGAACGCTTTCAAAAATTGATGAATTTGCTTCATTTATGTCATCGTACCTTATGAAACTTCGACCACATAAATGTTTCTTTAGGTCAAGGAACAACGGGTGAATAGGGTGAATGGTCAATGATTTTTATATTATTTTCACATCAAAATTCAATTGTTCCGCCATTAGCAAAATATTTCGAATTTCCGTGGCCGTTTTCCCAGCCATGCAGAAGTGTTTTATCACTGCACGAAATTCGATTTTAACCATTTTTGCGAAACTGCCTGACTTGCTACACAAAACACACTCTTGAACAACAACTATTGACAATTGACGTTTGAAATATTGACAGTCGCCCTAAAAAGGTTGCCCTCGCCGGCCAATGAATACACTTCGCCCTCGTATATAGCGTGACCCTCATAATAGAACCGAGAAAGAAATAAACATTAGATAGCAGCTACATACTCTAAATTTCTTTTGAGAATGTTGACAAACATCTTAATTCTCAACTATTCGTCACTCCAACTTGTCGTGGAAGTTCGTCGCAAATATAGCGTCTTAATTTATTGTCCATAAAGACATAAACCACGTTAAAGACCGTCTCTCAAGTTCTAAACCACCCGGAAACTTTTACGCGAGTGTGTATGAAAATTGACGCACAGATGCAAATATCTACCGCTCGCGGTTAGCGTATATGCTCGCGTCTTAACAGTGCGATAAGATATTCTACGCGAGATGTGACAACTTAACTCTCGGTACGGAGTACTAAACTAATTGTTAGTCTAAACAACCAGCTCGCGATATTCGCGGCACGACATCGGCGGAACGAAACGGCAGGCGAGGAGAGTTTTAGTGTATTCTGGCGCGGATAAGCCAATTATACTTTTAACCCCATAGCGCGTTTGTTAAGTTTTGCAGTTTTAACTGGAACGCCAAACATACGACATTTGCATTCGCGAAATTCCGGCTTTGCTACGCTTATTGTAGCCGTTACCTTCCCTCCCTGAGGACCTACTAGTATGTACGCCCAAGGATGTAAGATAGGGAAGGTGTGGGGTGCTTGAAGCTGAAGCGGTAGTTATGTATGCAGGTCATTCTAAATTCTCAAGGCAAGATCTTTAAATTTGCCTCGGACAAACGATCAACTACGCGATATCGATTATTTTCCAAGCCTACTGCGTTATGTGGGAAAAGAACTTACCGAATTTGTTGGTATTCTTCATAATTAATTAGTCCCTATATTCTATCTACTACCTAAAATTTGGATGGAAGGATGGCAATATAGTTTCGGTAAGCTATTCCCTAAATAGTTCCCCGTAATAACTCCAGTCTAATATCTAGTGCCTGTTAGAAACACAATATAGTATATATCAGTGGTGCTTAAACGGTCGATCGCGAGACCTTATTGAGTCGATATCGGTCGATTCATAGTTTTTGTTTGATGGCAATATGTTTCATATTTAAGTTGATTCACAGTTAAGCCAGAAAAACCCTCTTATTACATTTCTATATCGGAATAACCCGGTACTAGTGGGAAAGGCGACTTTATTAAAGGAACGCGCGGTATTTGTAAAAAAAAAAGACACGGCGCGCAACACCTTTGATTGGCGCCGATTCTTCTGAAACTTTGGGTGGCGTGTTTGGTAGGACGCTAAGAAACAATGGCAAAACTACCTATCGAGAACATTCGAGACTTCGTCCGCGCCGATATAAATACTGCGCCTCCGGGAGTCTGAGTCAGTACGAGTAATAACTCGAATGCCATACGAATTTTATAAATAAATCTCTCGTGACATTATTCTATCCCTCCGAACCCGCACCAGATAACAATAGAAAATGAGTTCGGCAAAAAGATGAAAGAAGAATTTCTAATAATGATTCCTCTGAAAGGTAAATCCCGTGGCGAAGACATATATGGTGCTTTCTTAAATTCTGTGACAACGTACAAGCTACCGATCTATAAAGTAGTGTGCATTATAACGGATGGAACATCAGCCATGACTGGAGATAAAAATGGTTCTGTTACATAGCACCCTAATTCTTCTGGATCCGTCCCTAAAGGGCACATTAAGACAAATTTTGGTTATATATGTAATTGACCACGCTGAATACTTTAAAATTTTCAGATTTGTGACTAAAGTCTTTCTTTCGGGCAAGAAAATTGCGCTCTGCGAGTGGTAAATGCAGACTTCGAGGCTAGGCGCCCTAGAGAATGTTCTAGGCTTTACCGGGCTTCCTCCGTGGCACTTTCGTCTAGTATAAGGATTTAGGGAGGAGCTGTCGGAGAACGACTCTTTGGAAAAGTATTTGACAGAGTACCCAGAAATAAAGTATAGGAGTGTTTACACAAGCGAGGAGCAAATAAGACAGAAAGCATGCTCATAAGATCAGCTAAACAATCATCCAGCTGCAACGATCGGATCAGTTAAAGTTTCTCATATATTGACACAACGCAAGAAATCCTTTGAAGACGGAATGGTTGTGAAGAAGGCATTTTTTGAAGCGAGTGAGGTTTCATTTGACGATTTTAAAAGTAAAACAGAGATCATGTCTGTTATTAAAGAACTGTAGTCTCGTACGATAGTCACTAGGCATACCTTTCTTTGAAGTTCGACGAATCCACCGATATCACAGATACTGCTTAGCCGTGTATTTTTATTGAAATAGTATTTAATGACATGTCGGCTAAAGAACAACGATTCATCTGAAAGGAAGATCGCGTGGCGAAGATACATATGATGCTTTTTCAAATTTTGTGACAAGTTACAAGTTACCAATCTATAAATTAGTGTGCATTACAACAGAGGGAGCGAGCACCACAGGGGTGCATTGTGTCGAGCTAATGGCAATTTACCTTCGTTTTTCTAATTCCATTCCATTATCCATCGACAAAGAGATTTTCAATATCGCAAAAAAAATTGTGAATTCCATCCGTTCCAGAAATTTGCAACGACGGCTCTTCAAATTGTAATTGGAAGATAGTGAATCTGCTGAGCACACTGATTTATACACGGACGTAAGATGGTTGAGTCGTGGAAAATCTCTAGAGAGGTGTCAAGAATTATTGCCTGAAATAATTGCTTTTCTGTAGCACGCTTGAAATTGCCTGGTGCTAATGTTAGATTTAAACAAAACGCACAGAGATTGAGAAAGTCCAAATGATTGCAGCCATTGAAAGAGAACATAGTGATTGCCTTTTGAAAATCCAAATAGATTGTATCCACTTGATCTGTAACATGAAATAGAACCATTGGAACCAATAAGAGCATATTGTGATAAATGAATGACAAAACGCTGTTTTATATTGCTCAAAATAAATATATAATATCCTTAGAATACAGTGGAGTGTCGTGGAGAAGGTTCTATAGAGATCTTTAAGGCGCCTAGTGTCGAAGCCTGTATTTGCCGCTCGTAGAACGCAATTTTTTTGGCCAAAAGAAAAACTTTAGTCCAAGTCTGACAATTTTATCGTATTCAGAGTGGTTAATTACATATATAAGCAAAATTTCATTGAAATCGAAGCGGTTTGGCAAAAAATCTCGACCTCTCCGATTTAGCTCAAATTTTGGTTATATATGTAATTGACCGCGGAATCGGGTTAAAGTTTTTGTCTTGGTCAAAAAATTGCGTTTTAGGATCGTTATCATACACCCTACCTACCTTCACTACAACCTCCTGTATGCAGATCGCCAGCAGTTCAACTCTGAGCAGCCCTGCGCTATCCCAAACACTTCCTACATTAAGTAGCCGCTTTTATAGCTTACCAGTCGTTATCTTGCGCAGGGGATATGCGTAGAACGCGCACCGAAATGTGTACCGTTTAGCGACGCACCTCTGCGCCTCATCGCGTGAATTCAATACTAATTTATTCATAAATTACGCACCATCTATTCAAATTGTAGTCCCTGAATACATTACCCGAACGTTAACAAGTTATTTTAAATATACCGGAACGCGATTTCCATAATACCCGAAGTATGTACGTCGGCATGGTCTTCTCTCTTAAGCTTCATCATTCTCCATCTCGCTGCCCCACGGGGGTAGGGGGAGGGGCAACATAATTATTCCTCGCTAAGAACGGGACGAGACTGTTAGAGTTGGATAGGACGTAACGAAAAAATGCTAATGTAATGAGCTGTATAATTTCGCTACGAGATTATCAAAGCTACTAATATAAATTACGTACTGCTGAATCCTTTGCATTATTTATAGCAGACAGAAAAGCGGTCGGACGTTTATATTCTTTCCTCTCCTCCTTTTTCGTTCTGGTATTTTAACGCGTAGACGACTCGGATTCTTTTTTTTTAAATTACTTAACGTGAAGCTACTCTTAAAAAGTGAAAAAAATGGAACTCTCGAGATGTACCTCGCTTATCACTGATTTTGCTTTATGTAATAATTTATTATACGAGTCGTTAAGCATGGAAAGATGAATGAGCCACAGCGTATAGTTTTTCGTATAAATAATGTAAATGATATGATCAGACGAATCTTTTTAAGGGAGAATGTTGTTATACGAGGGGAACTTGAAATGTTTCCGGAATTGCCAACCCCAATAGTTGTTGTTTAAGAGTATGTTTTGTGTAGCAAGTCAGGCCGTTTCGCAAAAATGGATAAAATCGAATTTCGTGTGATAAAACACTTCCGGATGGCTGGGAAAACGGCCACGGAAATTTGAAATATTTCGCTACAGGTTCATGGCGGATGTACTCCGTTATTTTCGACCATCAGCTTCTGGGTGAGCGAGTTGAAACGTGGCCGCACAAGCGCAAGTGACAATCCTCGCGGTGAACGCCCAAAAACCGCTACCAACGATGGTCGATGAGATTCATAATGTCGTTTTAGCCGATCGTCGATTGAAGCTGAAAGAGATAGCAGAGACAATAGTCATCTCAAGAGAACGCGTTGGCAATATCCCACATGAAATTTTGGGTATCAATAAGCTATCGGCGCGATGGGTACCGCGTTTGCTCACACCGGACCAAAAACGAAATCGGGTGACCGTATCGGAGTGTCTGGCCAGAAACCAACGCAATCCAAGGAATTTCTTCATGCATTTCGTAACCGTGGATGAGACTTGGATCCACCACTACGTACTAGAGACCAAGAAACAGTCGAAGCAGTGAACTATTCCGGGCGAATCAGCTCCGAAGAAAGCAAAGACGGTTCCACCGGTCGGAAGGATGATGGCGATCACTTTTTGGGATTCCCAAGATGTGATCCTCATCGGCTATCTGCAGAAGAGGAGGACGATCGATCAGGGGGCATACCTACAGCGATTTGTTGACCGGATTCGAAGCAGTATTGAAGGAGAAACGGTCTCGTTAGTAGCGGAAGAAAGTGCTTCTCTACCACGACAATGCACCGGCTCATTCATCCCGCATCGTCATGTCCAAATTGAATGAGTTGCGCTACGAATTAGTTTCTCATCCTCTATTTTCGCGGGATCTAGCGTGCAACGATTTTTTCCTATTCCCGAACCTGAAAAAATCACTGGGACGAAAGAGATTTGCCTCGAATGAAGAGGTCATGGCTGCTACAGATGGCTATTTTGCAGACCTCGAAATATTCTACTTTGCTGAAGGCTTGAAGGGACTCGAGCACCGTTTGAAAAAGTGTCTTGATCTTCGGGGAGACTACATCGAAAAATTAAAAAAAGACACACCAATACCGTGTTTCTCTTGTCCATTCCGGAAACGTTTCAGGTCTCCCTCGTACATCTTAATACAGCAGTACAAACGCAGTTTCCACAAAAATTGAACGTGTGGGCTGGTATTTTTGGAAATGAAATAATCGGACCTTTCTTATTCAAATTTAAATGGCAATAAGTATTTAGAACCATTACAAACTAATATTATTCCTGCTGTACGAGAGCGAATTGATATTAATGAAATTTGGTTTCAATAGGACGGTTGCCCAGCGGATAATATGCGTAATGTCAGTAATTTCTTAAATACCGTGTTTGGAGATAGATGGACCGAAACCATATATATTCAGGGATTTGTGATTTGTAACTATTACTTTTGGACTGCTATTTTGACTGTGTATTTAGACCGATACCCATTTAATAAAAAAATATTCGGAGATATCTTTAAAGTAGACGCGATTTTTTACGAATTCACTGAAAGCTAAAAATATCGAGTTAGCTCTCGTAATTATATTATGCACGAGAAATATTTAAAATCTAATTCCGGAATTAAATATACTATTATTGGAAGACTTGAAACACGATTAATAGAATTTTGACACTCTTTTCTTCCTTTAAACTACTCGGTGGCGATTTGTTTGTTTTAATACAGGAAAATGAATGATTTCAACTAACTATGTTAATCTCATAATTTCTAATGTTTTTGATATTATCTAGCATATGACTTCTAATCTCTGAAGATTAATTTTTGTTGTTGTGATACTCTTTTAAAGCTTCGAATCCAAATATTACTAAGAACCAAGTAGAACTCTCAAACTCAGAATTTAGATGATTCAAATCGTTTAAATAAAATCAGAATTGAAATCAATGTTAATTCTCAAAGTCGACAGGGAGCTACTACTGAAACTTGCACCAAATTCTTGCCTTTATTTAATTATTTACTATCTGTTGTTTATATATATCATTTTGTAATGAAAAATAATGTCGACTGGACTTTGGAGATTTAGTAAAAACTTTTTTGGTAAAACCTATAAATTGATCTACTTTTGGATAGCTGTTTCTAATAAATTCAACTACAAGTTGACATGCGCTCCATGCATGTCACAAGTTACAAACAAGTTACATGAAGCAATTGAAACTAAGATTGTTTTAAAAACTTTCCAGCTTTAACCATGCTCGAACCTTCATCTGTAACCAACATTGCAACCTGGATTGCCGATATATTGAACTTACCAAAGGCATATTCTATAGTTTCTGCGTTTGTCTGCTGTAATATTCCATTACGTAAAAGAAGAGGCAATGATATCTCACCGCTTTTTAAAGTGCGCATTAACACATTTAAAATACAATTCTTTCTCGCATCTGTTGCTTCGTCTACCGTCAGTCATATTTCTTGATCCGTATATTACTATACTATAATTGTCCTCTTGTTCGCAATCTCCATTCTGGATCGCATTTCTTGCAAAACTTTCGAAATTCTTCATTGTCCACAATATTTTGTGGAATTTTGCACACACTTAACATATAAATAAAGTCAACAAGAAATTTATGATATGGTACATCACGTTGCGCACTTAACCAGTGTTGTTTGCCAAGAACATGTCTTTTACTCACAAGAATAAACTGTACGGTAAAATGTTGGTATTGAAAACAATATATTTAATAAGAGTGCCAGTGTATTCTAACGTCGGAAATCGGTTGAGAAATCTATAACACGCGTCGGCATTTATACACATACTAACCATACGCGGATGAATCCCGACTTCGGGTATGTCCGACTTCCTTTGAAATACATCATTGCCGTCAATGAGTGCCATGAAGACGGGGAACAAAAGGCCAACCCGCGTCACAAGGAGAATAAAACAATATATGACTTACAATTTAATTAGATTATTTGTTTGACTGAAGAGTCACAAAGAAAAAAAATAATATTAAATTTAAAATCTATTGTAAAGTGACACTGAATAATAGAATATATCGGTTATACGAATAATTCCAATAATCGGGTTTGACTATATTTCCCTTTAGCACGGTTAAAAGCTTTGCTTTGTTCATCACTAAAAGTTCCTCTTTACACTTTACGAAGAAGATTAGTACATTAGTAATTCGGAGCAATAACCTCTGAACCGTCGCATCATCACATTACGTATTAGCAAGCACGAGCACCTGTTCCCCATTTCTCTCCAAAAAACCGACAATATTTTCCCGTAACAAAGTTTGAATGTCTTTTTCCGACATTAAACGCGAACATTATCTGCATCTGTCGTCCTACCATCCGACGTATTTTATTATATAGAATGTAAGATCTCGGCGAAAGTGGCAAAGAGCGCCCTTAAAAAAAAAAGGAGGAATAACATCATGTTATGCGCAGTGCAGTGTAATCAATTTTAATAAACCATGCGGTCCATTTTAAGACATCATTCGAGAGTAATAGCAAGCGGAAAGGGCCACGACGGGACGACGGGGGCGAGGATATAACGACTTCCGTTCAATTTTTAAAACAGCAGGAAGGGAGAACGAAGAGGCAGCGTCACGGAAAAACCGAATCTGAAGGAGGGAAAGCGAAAATGCTTCGTTTTGCTCGCGGTAGCTACGCTATTTCCGTTTATTAAGGAACGTTGCCGGAAACGTCTATGTACAAGGATTTTTGATCTCGGCTTGCGTATTCCTTTAGAATGAGTTAAAATAATGCTATTTAGTTGATAAATGTAGGAATTGGAAACAGGTTTGTTGGTTGCTGTTTAAATTTAGTCGGCATTATTAACAAATTTGTTGTTATTAATACTGTAAAATCGGCGAAAGTAAGAAAGGAATACGATTTTTCTTGCTGTTAAGAGTACAATAGACTACTTCCTAACGAATCAAAAAATACATGCAGGTTTTCAGTGGGGGATATTAACAACGATCAGTATATTTTAGCAGCAAAAATACAACTGTACGAATCTGTAGCTGGAGCTTTTCACCTTTTTTGATTATTCATTCGATGAATAAAACACTGCACGTAGTATATTGATATCTTCTACTGAGCTACAGGTTGTCTTGACTTAAGTTCCGTTGAACTGTATTCAAATAATTTACAACTTGCACTGACTTACATTGTGTACTGACATTATTTATAAGCAACTTCGGTTTTACCTTAATGTGCCTAATCCTAAGCTACTTAAATTGTTCTGAAAAATGAAATCTTTGGATATTTTGTAATTAATGATTTAAGAAAATAGTTAACATGATAGGAATGAACATAATCCTAATTGAATAGATAGCGATAATTGCCGGGATTTCCTTGCAATAGTCGTTAGTGAAACTTAGCAGTACTAATCACTGAAAACATAGATTAAGATAATAGCAAATAATAGACTACATATCTCTGTACAAATAAACAAAAGCAGAAATTAATAAAAGTACAAATATATGGTTATATTATGAAAATATTAACGATCTAAAAGTTCGTTCGGTTGTATCCGAACAAAAACTATTGACCATATGGTACAAGAAAAAAACAAATGCAGACGAACAGATACTGAAGATCTACCTTTTGAAAGAAGATTCGATAAAAACACTATGTCGACAAAGATCACAAAGATACAATAAAAAGATAACATCGAGTATGGGAATCCATGAGGAATGGAAAAACATAAAAGATGTAATATTGGGAGCGGCTATTGAAATCCCTGGATATTAAGGACAACAAAATAAAAGTAAAAAATTAAAATATTGGAACCAAGAAATCAAAGAAAAGATCATCAAAAATAAACAAGCATATCTAATATGTATACAAGATAAAGCAGAGGCAAGCAGAAGAGCATTTAAGAACATAGCAGCTGAAGTGAAATGGTTATCTAGAAAAAATAATCAGGATAGCTCGGAGCGATTTATTTCGAATGTAGGAGACGATATACACGCGATACAGTGTTTACTGATTGCTTCCGAGAGAGTTGAATCCTACCGAGCAAAAAACCAGAGAGCGGAAAATTCAAATCTCTTTGAATTATTTATATGCACTCTCTGCAATAATTATAAAATTGGAATAAATATAAAAATTCCAAGATAATAGACAAAAAATAGAGGGAGTTCGTTACAAGGGGTGAGAAGGATGCTCAGCAACGGAAAATAGAGCGACATCCTTTATTTGAAAGTAGCACTTCAAAACGTATCACATCAATAAGCGACGAAGAAATAAGAGAAGCAGTTAGCAAACGAAAACTAGGAAAGGCGGTCGGAGAGGATGGAATCATGGCTGAAATGATATAATATATGGGAGACAAAGGTAACACAGAATTACTTGGCCTCTTAAACAATATCATAATAAAAAAACAAATACCTAAGGAATGGTATATGGGAATAATTATGCCCATACATAAGAAAGGAGACACTAAGGAATGCTCAAACCACAGAGGAATAACGTTAACTAGCATCCCAGAAAAAGTATTGACAAGAATAAGAATGGAAAAAAGACTCTGAGAGAATGAATATAAAAGTAGGAAACTGGAAAATTAATGCACTTAACATATAGGAACTAATGTTTGCAGATGATATGGTTTTGATAGTAGACTCAGAAAAGACATTACAGCAAAACCTGAACATATAGCAAGAAGAACTAACAAAGATAAACATGAAACACAATGATAATAGAGGCAGAAGAACAAAACATAACATCAAAATCGAAGGCAGAGCCGTGGAACAAGTTGAAAGTTACAATTACTTAAGAACAGCCATTGAAAATAACGGGGAGAATAGAGAAAGAAATAAATGAGAGAATAGGGAAATCCGCAAAAGTATATAATACATTAAGAAATATATATCCAGGTAAAAAAGAAATACCAAAACAAATAAAGACAGATGTGTATAACAGAGTGGTCGTCTTACGCTAATGTATGGTAGTGAGTCATGGACAACCACGAATAGAGTCAAAAGCAGAGTTACGGCCATGGAAATGAGATTCCTAAGAAGAATAGAAGGTGTAACAAGAAGAGACAAACTCAGAAACATGACAATCACTAACAAGTATTAGACGAATAGAAAAAAATCATCGATGGGAGACTATTCGCATGGCTTCGACATATGTATATACAGAATGGAAGAAGACCGAATAACAAAGAGGATTTTTCGAAGCCAACACAGAGGGCAAAAACAGAACAGGTAGACCCCGAAACATTTGGAAAGAACAAATGTATAGAACACTAAACAAAAAGAAGTATGGGATGGATTGAAGCCAAACAGCTGGCTCAGAACAGGTAACTGTGGAAGACAAAAATAAGAGAATGGTAGTCCGACACAGCAAGATAGAAAAGAACTTCATTATCGTTTTAGTGAAACCTGTTATTTTCTACTCAATAACAGGATTCCTTGATGCAATCAACTCAAGTGAGTAGAAATAGTATCAACTGTAAAAAGAGTAGGAATTAACTTGCTTTGATCCCCTTTAAGTATTTGAACTTCTGTACTATTCTACACTTTTGACTACGAAGCCTTCTTTTTAAATCGTTTCTATATATTATCAATATTTTACCTCTATATCGATTAACCCATATTTACCCACTTTGTCCGAATATTAATGATAGTCAAGATAATTATTTTCACCCTAATACTATAAAGTGAATAAATTACAGCCAATTACCAATATATACACTAAATTTATTTGAATAACAATTAGGAGACAATTCATATAATGAATATATTTTCTCCTGTTGCCTTTCCTCCATTTTTTTCGCGTATATCGCAACAATATATACACAGCGTTACATGTACATGTATTTTCGATAATTTAGTATTATAATGGTACAATAATAACGCCTCGATAATGATTTTAATTGCAAATTAATACGTTAGCGTGGACGCTGAGAGCCTACATTATGTAAATTTTGTAATATAATCTGCAAATTGTTTTGGAAATGAGGCCAGTAGCGCTACCTGCGTTTTAGTGGAAACCGCAGTACCACGTACGCATATTATTTTGTTAACAGCATTAAAACAAAATAATAATACTACGTGCCTAATTGATTTTAAACACCATTCGCTGTTTGGGCAAATGATTAGAGTAAAATATAATTTAGTAAATGACTTTGTTGTTTTCCAAAGTATTCATTGGTATCAATATATGTGCTTTTGTATGGGGCTTGACCCAATTTGTAAAGCATACTTTGGAATATTTCAGAGACGAGGAACATCCCTCATTGTATGCATTTTATTTTTGAATAAAAAGCCAGCAATATTTTTCACTCGCTAAAAAATCATAAGGAAACACCAGCAATCTGAAAATTTCGATGAAGCTTGATAGACTCATAAGTACGAGTATATGTACTTTTGTTGGGGGATTGAAACAATTTGTAAAGCATACTTTGAAATATTTCAGAGACGAGGAACATACCTTATTGTATGCATTTTATTTTTGAACAAAAGCAAGCAACATTTT
Organism: Trypoxylus dichotomus; assembly: GCA_023509865.1. Classification (NCBI taxonomy): domain Eukaryota; kingdom Metazoa; phylum Arthropoda; class Insecta; order Coleoptera; family Scarabaeidae; genus Trypoxylus; species Trypoxylus dichotomus. Next base: position 55,283,360 of record CM042075.1, read on the forward strand.
TTACTCAATAAAATGTCATAAGAGAACACCAGAAAACCGAAAATTCAGATTTTCTTGAAACTTGTCAGACCGATAAGTATTTGGACGTCTATGTTTTTTTTTTTAATTTTTCGTTATGAACTATTCACTACAAATATCGATAGTAGATAAAAACCACCCTGATATTTTCCCCTTTCGATCGTGCAGTTTATGGATGGGAAGTGAATGAGGTTTTCAATTCTAGTTTCGTGTGTCAATTTTATATTTTACAGGAAATATAGAAAAACAAAATTAAAATTAACGAGTTTTGCTAATTCAGAAGATTAATTTCAAATTAAAAGAAATGCCCGATAACCCTTGAATTAACATGCACAATATTTATATATATTATCAGGAAGTAATAGATGTCTTAAAGAATAAAGAAAAGTACTTAAAATGAAAAGTAAATCTATCTATAATTTTACAATATATTTCAGCTTGTCCAATGTGTAACTAGATTTTACGTATTTGGAATTTGGTCACTTGCAACTATTTTTAACCGCCTATTTAATTGACAGTATTTTTTTGTTCTTTTGCATGAAAACACTATAGTAGTACATTATATAGTAGTACATAGTACATTTCATTCAAGAACCCCATTTCTCTATAGAATTTGTAGTCCTATGACGTTTTCCATCGCAACTTCATATTTGGCAAGAACTATCAATCCATTGACCAATAAAATAATCGTTAAATTTAACAATGACTTCATCGGTACCTGTAACTTTTTCTTCGGGCTGATGAGCTAATCCGGCACATTTCCTTATGTGGTTTCTTATTTCCTCGTATTCCTTACACAACTTCGTTAGATCTAAATCTTCTGCCTTACGCTAAAAAGCTTGATTAAGATGAAAGTTACATTCTTTGATAACTGCCAGAAAAACTTCTTCTAAAGCATTAACTGCAGCAAGTTCAAAATCAAAAATATGATTTTATTTTTTAATAAGAAATCCCTTATTAAGCAAACAACACAAGCTAAAATGGTATGAGTGGGCACAAGCACATAAGAATTGGACCATCGAAGATTAGAAAAACGTGTCGTGGAGCGATGAGATAAAGTTCGAAGTTTACGGCTCAAGCACACGTGTATTCGTTTGAAGGTCAACAGGGGAACAAATATCAGACCAGTGCGTTAAACATGAAACTGTTTGATGATGGTTCGGAAGAGCTTTGCAAGCACTTTTGACAGGGTAAATAAAAAATAGCGGTATAGTGCCAAAAGAAGGGTACATAAATATTTTAGAAAGCAATGCAGTGTCATCGGGGTTGCGATTAGTTGGTTAAATCTTCACATTTCAGCGTGATAATGACCCGGAACATGCAGATAAGATATACAGCGATTACTTGAAAGAAAAACAAGAAGATGGCAGTTTTGTGGTTATGGAAAGTAAGCAACTCCAACATCTGCAACCGTTCTGTGAACCCTTTTCCAGGAAGAATAAACTCTGACAAAATTAAATGGTATTATGCCTCGATTATGCGTTGTAGTTCTAAGAAATACAGGAGATTATATTGACGAAAGCAAAATTTGACTTAATTTCATGGCTTTATGCAGATGTAAACATTAACTAACTGCCATTAAATAATAATAACCACGACTTAAATGCTATTTTATTTCGGTGTTTAAAAAAACATATGTGGCTAAATACTTATGGACGATAATGTATCTTTCCAAAATACACAACCTCTCTGCGAGCTACCTAACTGCTGTCACTAGATGATTCTAATGCTATACAGGGAGTCTCCCAAGTTGCATGCATAATTTGGGAAGGATGATGCTACTTGCCAAACAAAAACCTTCTTTTCCATAGCACTTACACTACCGTTCAAAAGTATTTGAGCACCCATAGATTTAAAAGAAAAGATTAAAAGCACTAGCGAAAAAGTGAACATACATCTATTATTTACATATACATAGCTAATTATATACCTGGCAGTAGGATTACACATTATATCTAAACTTGTGATAGGTCCATGTCTGATCTTTGATAACGGCAATACGCAATCGTGGCATTCTTGCAATTACTTTTGTTGAGGTATCTAGTGTTATCCGGATCCATGCTCCTTGCAGCTTCTTTCACAATAGCTTTATTGGGTTTAAATCGCACTCGATAATTTTGGTGAATTCACCTACTTTCAAATGTTGCAAATAGTCTTTGCACAGTTTAGATGTACGCTTCGGGCCATTATCTTGCTGGAACACAACATTCGGAGCCAAAAGTCTTAATCCCGGAGCAATAGCATTGTTCTTTAAAATGTTTCGATACTGTTCTTTCTTTAATATTCCCTCGATCTTTACAATATCGCCTACGACCGTACCATCAACACAACCCCTCATCATCACAGAACCACGCCTATGTATAGCTGTAGGAACAATACATTGTTCTATCGAACGCTCACCTATAGAACTCTGAATGAAAGCACGTCTTCGTGAACCGAAAATCTCGAACTTTAATTCATCAGTTTATAAGACTTTACTCCACTATTCAACTCTCCAATGCTGATACTCATGACCCCAGTTTAAGCGTTTTTAATTATTTAATTTTGAAAAAATAAATTTCTTAGAAGCTATCTTATAAAAATAAGTTTATCAAATATGGGTGTTCAAATACTTTTGTATAGTAGTGTACATAACTCCTTTTACAGATAAAATCCACGTAATTTTTTTATTGTTGTGAACTTTTTCTCCAAAGTGGGCCTCTATGTGGCTAATAATGCCATTGGCTCAAAACCATGGGTGTATTTCACAAACTGTGCGGTTTAAGTACGTCAGTTCTTATACCTTCCCATACTATTAAATATGGAAACAAAAAATAGACGGAAGTTAACGTAGTAAAAAATCGTCACTACCTTTTCTAAACAATTGCAAGACGCCTATTCTAACAGCATTTTTAGTGAAGTGGATTGTTCGTGTAATAAAAGCCTCTGTGGTACTAAAACAAGTTAAATCCTTAGTTCATTATTATCCTATATAGTTCTTGGGAAAGCGAAGACTAGAAAAAAAGAAAGGAGGAGTAAAAGAAATAGCGGCGAAGGAAGTTTGAGATAATTATCAAGTTTTCGTAAGTTTTATGGAGTAAGTTGAAACTTACGAGCGCTCAAACTTTCCGACCGAAGAAATTCGACATTTTTTGCGTTTGTGTCGACCACATCTGTACGTTCGAGCGTGAAATGCGCGTATAGTTAGTGGCCGTCGAATGTTCGGCATACAGGTTACTTGTTTTCGATATAAGAAGTGACGTTAGGCGTGCTTGAACCAAGAAACTAACGAAATTAAAACGAGGAACTGTCTTGAGCATTTTGTCTGGTTTTCATTAAATACACTTTCCTTTTAAATACATGTAATTAGGTGTAGGTCCGTTTCGGTGTTTATACTGTAATATTAAGTTGTAGAAAAAAGTCCAACCTATACCTCATGTAAGAGATTTCCCAATTATTGATGTAAAATTGCTATTATATATTAGTAAACACTTCTACAGCTTTATCACAAAGAATTGAGATCTTTAAGTCTTTCGAAATTTAAAATTCGTTTATGTAGATAGATTTAGAATGGGAACAATATTATAAAATTTAACGTATAAAATAATATCTTGTGCGTACTTATTGAGCTTTAATGATTACCTAAAAGAAACATTTTCATATAGGGTTAAAATTAATAGTATCAAATTAAATATAAGCAGAAAAATAGTAATCGAGAGATCGAAATGAAGCAAATTCAATATTGTGTAGATAGACTAAATACTATTTAAATTATAAATAGAGCAAGTTTCTAAATCAGAGATCCTCAAACTACGAGCGTGGACAGAATTTATGGGCATATCATACAAAATAATACTCAGATGTCTATTTAACGACCAATTAAGGAACACAATAACCGACATACGTACACTACTGCTCAGTGAAGTTCGGTCATATAATAAAAATCTATTGTAACACAATGTATACAATTATTAATATATAAAATTAGAAAAATATTAAGCATACACTCTTTTCTTAAGCCATAAATTATTATGCAAAGTAGAAATATTGCGACAACCGCAATAAAGTCTCTTTTATCATCATTCCAGGAATTTCTCGGAAGTACCAATAATCTCTTAAAACGGGTCGTTTGAAGATTATTAACGAACAATACATTTAGGAAGTATACCGCAGTATCGCTCTTGTTTATTTATCAAAGGGATAAAGATACAAATTTGCTTTATTTTACTGTTAAACGTGTGTTGGTGTGCAGCTGTCGTTTTTGCGCGAATAAACCTATTCCGACGTTCAGTAACTTACAGACGCTTCCGGACGATGACCCAGATAAATCGTCTGACGAGGTGCACTTCCAGAAAAATGAAGATGATAGTGATTTTGAAGGATCATCAGCGCTGCAGTCAACAAGACCTTAATGATCTTGTTATCGATCTGAACATCTGAAAGGAGTCGTCCGAATTGCTTGCTTCCAGATTAAAGGAAAGGAACTTACTGTGTCCAGGTAGTAATATTACATTTTATCGTACCAGAGAGAAAGATCTGCTACTTCTCTAAAGAAACAACTTAGTGTTTTGTTATGATATAAAAGGTCTCATCAAAATCCTCTTTCCACCACTGCATATCAAACTTATGAAGTAATTTATTAAGGCTTTACCTCGAAATGGACCGTGTTTTGAGTATTTCAAACAAAAATTTCTAAGGCTTAGCACAGAAAAACTGAAGGCTGGAATTTTTTATGGCCCTCAGATACGCCAACTTTTAAATAACCCGCAGTTCACAGAATAAATGAACGAGCGTAAGTCTAATGTCTGGTGCTCTTTTGTTGAAGTGGTTAAAATTTTTCTTGGAAATGATAAAGCAGCGAAGTACGTCGATTTAGTAGCACAGATGCTATCTAGCTTTCGCACGCTCAGATATAACATGAGCATCAAGATTTATTACCTTCACAGCCACTTAGATAGTTTTTCAGACAACTTGGTGATTTTAGTGAGAACCAGGGAGAAAGATTTCACAAAGACATCAGCATTATGGAGGAAAGGTACCAAGGAAGACGAGGTATTATCAATTTTCAGCGAGATTTTTCCGGTAAACCTCATGCAATCTTATAAAAGGAAATTTTTAACTGATGATTGAAAGTTGTATATGCATATTTTTCTGTTAAATAAATACCTCCTACCCATTCTTTTGTGTTTCGATTAACAGTATTTTAAAAAGTTACGTACATAGCAAAACATTATATCTAATTTTGACGAATTTTTTCCAAAATAGGGCAGAAAGAGTGAAGTTCGCAAACTAGATCTGATAGAAGAAATCTGACGGCATTTTTGGATTAGGCATCCCAAAATTGATTAATTGCACTTAAGAAATCCGAGGCACCAAAATGTGTGTTGGCTAGTATAGTAAGTAATATGTGATCTGGTTTTTAATGGAACAAACATATCTAGGTGTATATAAATTTCACTATAAAATGCAGAACAAACGTCTACGTTGGCATAGTTTTAAATAAATGTCCAATCTATAGTAATTCTTCAAAACCTTAGAGTTCACATATCTGAAACGAAATAAAACTCAGGTGGATCCGTTCATTCAGCATCGCCATAGATAATACATCATCTTGACGAAAATTTCAGCCTGTTAGTACCCTCGACCCTGGGGATGCCGAAATTTATATCTTTTTTCGCGCGTGTTGTATATTACGATAATATACAGTCATTTCTGTATTCGCCGTCGTGCCGTTTTGTAAGCGAATAGAATTTTAAAATGCCTTCTGTGCCGGGGAAATTTACGGCCGACGTATGTATTATATATTTTCGCATCTCGTCGAGCGGCCCGGAGAGAACGAACGCAAGAGAAGGACTTATACGTCTATTTATCGCGAAGGAAAGGACTTTGTTCGCAAAAGGACATTTTTTCTTTCCTATTGTTAACTCGCTCGGGTAGAGAGGGTCGCACGTATCATCGTTCCTTTCGAGATGAATCGTGTTGTTTCACGAGATAGAGCTTTGCGAAGGATAAAAGAGTGGTTATTTTACTTCGGTCTGCTATAACTAATGATAAAACGCGTTTTATCATCAGTTATATTATTTTTGTGTGGATTTTTCATCGATTACGTGTAAGTATTTAAAGTGAATGCTTAATTAATATTTATGGCATCCTCAGCCTTTCATGCTCTTATGGCCTTGTGTATAGTGTATGCAAGACTTTCTTGAGAAGTGCTCTTCATCGCATTTTTTGATTTAAAATCATTAGCACAGAGCCTTGAACCTGCATGAACTACATATACAACGGTCCGCAAATGTTATCACTAGGATCAAGATTCACTATGTACAAGTAGAGAAAGAATCGTGCACTAATAGATAGTGCTGTAGATGTTGGCGATATTAGCACTGCTTTCAGAATCTCCCGATCAAGTTCCAATCGCAATAACTCTGGGGCATAGACAAAGTGATGGAATAAGTGTATTAATGTAGATGGAGACTTGTTGTTGGGTAAATATTCCTCTAATTATTCTTATAATAGATTTCTTGGACCTACTTACTTTCCCTCGTATCAATGCAAAGTGCGTTCGACTAAATTATTTCTAATGTAACTTTCGTTGATTTCAAAATGTTAGTTTAAGTTCCTTGCTATTACTAATGTTAAATTTTAATCAACATAGCATATTACGAGGAAGGATTTCTATGCTGTACGCCTGACCCCCTTACAGTAAAACTGCAGTGGCATTATATTTTTTATTTTTCGATATATATATAACATCTCATCAGCACCCGATAATGAATAATGTCTTTATGAATTTGAGTTGGCGTTACGTCCCTTTTTTGGAGGTATTTTGTTACGGCTCTTCCTTCTCTAAATATCAAACACATTAATCGAAGAACCAATTAGCAATAGGTGAATGGTGGGGCATGAAAATCCGCCCCCGTATTTGTGGTTTTTTCAAAACTTTTTTCCGTAGATCCAATATTGGAATTATCTTTTTGACATCTTTGTACTTTAGCGTAAAGAAAGCCTACCTATTATAGCTCAATGCTGATGCGTAGTGACTTTACGATGAAGCAATTTAATCAGAAAGTAGAACACATGGTATAACAGTGATGAATTGCGTTAAAAGTAAGAAGAATTCAAACGATATACATATAATACTTTTTCTTTCAGTTAGTGTGATTGTAGTATAAACTGTAACAGTTTCTCTTACACAACGCTGTTGTAATATCTCCAAAGCTGTTTTTCTTGGGTGATTCGATAAAAAAAATGACAGATTCACTTAGGGTATTTAATAACGTTTTCTATTTCTTCACGTTCATCTCGAAAAGAATGTCCGGATCGTTCGCTCTTGCCACACAACTGTGTGCGATATTTATTACGTCGTTTACACAAAAAGTTCGCCTTTATCTCGCAACCGGATAGAATGCGTTTAATGAAACTCAAATGACTGTGTACAGAGACCGGATCCTCTTTGAACATCATCGGCTATAAAACCAAACACGAAGTTAGTTTACAGTTTCGTCCGGAAAACCTCATCCTCTCCCCGCCGGCGCAATACGAGCTCCTTCCTTGGGCTGTCCTTTAATAAATTCTGTTTGCTTGCTTAGGTCACGCCGAGCTCCTCAGGATATGTGTCGGTCGAGAGCGTAGAGCTAACTTATTGGGCTTGATGTCGTTCGTTTTTCGTCCTTCGGGTCTAGCTTTAATAATGTAAATAAGCTAGCGGGGCTAATGAAATTGTGGGATATTATTAGAGTTTCTCTTGTGCATGCGGCTGAGTATAGGGATGCTTGTATGTATGCTTGGAAAGCTTAAACTATTTTGATGTGTAGTCAGTAGTCTCGGCAAAGAGGGACAAGTTTCAGTACCGTGCGGAGAACAACGTGCAGGGGCGAAGCGCGCGGCACGGAGAATCGAGTATCCGTATCAAAGCACGCTTGGTCAGTATTATTCGATTTGTTGTTGTGAATGTTTGTCAGTACACACTTACTTAGAAAATGTGGCATTTAGGTACGTTTCGTAAACGGTATATTTCGAATAAACTAGAAAACGTAATAGCGAGTATGCTGAGTTTAGAATACGAAAGCGATAGAATTAAATGTGCAAATTGTGACAACTGTTTGACGTGTACCAGCAGGTAAAAGTGTGAACGCCACCTAAAAAGTATAAAACACTGTTCTGCGATCCGTGACAAACGATACAGGGAAAATTAATACTTGATATAGGTGTTTATTTTGTTCTATGTAATGTACCGTTCACTTTACTATACTTCATTCACGTTAAGAATGCAGTAGGTAGCGCTACGATCGGCGGCTGTATTACACTCGTGAAATTTAACCGATGGAACTCTCAAATGACAACATCGTAAACATCCAAGTTTGGTTATTGAAATCCTGTATAATAGATAGGACGTTTTTCATATTTTATGTGTAATACATTATGGTTATATGACCTGGTAAAATAATACCGCAACAATAAAGTAAAAGTAACATGAATTGCAATATAAATGTATCCTTCGGTTGTTTCATTTACCCAAATAGTTGGAGCTTATTTAATTATGTTAAAAAGTAAATGAGAATGCATTTGGTGTTAATCGAAGACAACATAAATGTCATATGAGAAGCTTTAAAATGACAATATTGCCATGGATAAACTTGAAGCGAAAATATAACTTTGACATGAGTGGTTATATACATAGTGTTATACCGTCATTTGTTAAGAAGTAAATCTCTCCGTTGGTAATCTCCATCAATTTCAAAAGAGAAAGTTTCAATGGTATGATTCAAACTAAGCAATTCAATATATACAAGATAAAGCCAAACAAGGAGGAATGTTGCCGATTATGAATAATACATCATGGGCTCAACGGGACTGTATCCAAGTCCATCGAATGGCTTCAAAGTATATGCCAACACACAACATCCTTAAATCTTGCATAGAATTTGGTTATTGTCAATGGTGAAGTTAGATAAGCTGTTCAATGAAAAAGAAAACAGCAGTATTTGTCTACTGTACCCCGACTATGGTAAAACCAATGTACATTTTCAACAACAGTACAGTCAATATATAATTGCATGCATATTAATGACTACAATAAAACTTCAAATATTTCAATCAATTATAAAAATCTCTTAACTGCACATATTGCAAATTTATGTAGTTGTCTTCTCTTTATATCTGCAATAAATTTAATAAAAAAGATTTCGTTACTGTTAGCATTTTATTTATAAAGTAACAAATGAAATAAACATATGAATTTGATTTATAAACAAATAATTTCAATTTACTTAATTTTATAATGCTAGTTAAATACCGACGTCTCCATAGCATAATGTTTTGTTGTTACATTAGCACACTGTTTCGATTCATTTTTAACCACTTAAATCCTAACAGGGTAAATTGTCATATACAGTAATAACCTGCAAAGGATTAATGAGTCGGTTTAAATCAAAGGTCAAAATGTATTATATTTACATTCAATAATTTTGTACATGTGGGCAAGTCATTTCTTAAAAAGAAGGAATGGACATGTCGCCTAATTATAGATTCTTGAGCTTCGTCTAAGTGATCGTATATTGTTTCTCGAAGGCGTTTGTTAGGGGGCAAGCTGGGAGTTTATCTAGTATTAATTTCTTTGGCATTGTTCTCATACCATTCTTTCACTTAAACCAAGTCATGTTGCAGTCAACAGATGTTGACTTGCAATTTTCTTGCTTCAATTGCACATATAAATTGTAAGCCGTTAGCCTTTGCCTACTGCCAACATGTTTCCCTTCAGGGTTTTTCAATGGTCCTACAACTGGATGTACTATTGCCTCCTCGGGCACACCAAATCAAAGCTGTAATTTTGTAATAGTAGAGTAAAAATTATTTTGTTTGTATAATTAATTATGTAGTACCTTAAATTATTAAATGATGAGATAAAAGAACTCTGAAAAGAATTATTTTTGCCACAACTTGTTTATAAAGATGAAATTCCATGAAGAACTGTAGAAAACAACGGCAACAGAATCGTAAGTAAATTTAACAACTGACTTTGAGAAATTTCATATAAAGAAATTGCATGAATTTCTCCTGTGTGAACACACCTCGCCCATTAGCCAATAGTAAGCCCGTATTTTAAGGCCTATCTATTCCAAGTCTGCATTCCTAACATGTACGGAGTATAGACCAACAAGTATTCGTCTCCTTCTGGAGCAAGTATTCGGATTGCACATCAGCAAGTTGTTAAGAAAATTTATGCCATTTGTTCCTGACTATGCTGAAAGAAGAATTGAAAGAGAAAAAATTGTGGTTGTGTGTGGTCGAAGCAACCGATTGTAAAAACATTCGGTGGTACATTTGACATAGTGCCCAAAAAGAAAGTATGGGAGTGTTTACACAAGCGACAAGCCAACTACTTTTTATGATGAATAAACAAACTGTTTTGGGGATTGGCCTGTGTTATAGTGAACAATGTAAAGCAAATGAAGCGAAAACGAAATGAAAAAATTAAAATAAGGAAAGACGTAAAATCGAAAAGGAAAAAGTTCTCGATATTTCACCTCCATTGCAAGAGGCTTCTTCAGGAGTGGTTCCGCACCTTATGATCAATGCAATATCAAATCAACAAACACTTCTATGTTATACATTACATTTCAATACAATTACCACAACCCTAAAACCGTTGTTTATAATCAAAATAAATATTCTGCATGCGCATTTTGTTAAGGTTGGTAGCTGTTTAGAACACAGGCGATATTTGTATTTTCCTACAAGTTACGAGAAAACCAATCAATTTTATTAGATAGTAAGCTAAAGAAAAATCTTGCAAGACTTCTATTTTTCCAGTGAAATAGAATTATGTTGCTGGAGCAGTATTATATACTGTTAACTTTATAACTGAGAAATTTGAGGAAGCTTTCACGGATAAGTTCTATAGAAGTTATCTGACAATTAAGTTGACATACTTGATACTGTGGTGGTACGTACAATCGAAGAGTTTGAACCGTCATCCCCTATCTTACTTGCTTCCAAAAGAGTTGAAAAATGTACTAGCGATGAAATTTTAAAAGTGGTATTGAGGCCATTGAACAAATTTCAAGTTTCAACAAGCCAACTTTTAATGTTTGCCGCTAACACGTTTTCTTTAGGGCGATCTCTTAAAGAACAGAGTGGCAATCTGTTACATGTAACATGTAAAATCCATACTTTAGACTTTGTCCTGAAATATTATTCACTTATCCAAATTTGATCCCTAAATGTTATCCACGAATAAATACTTTAATAGCTCGTACGAAGGTAATATTTCCTCAAAACATACAAAAGGATTTCACGAATTGTGTTCCAAAGTGCCTGAACTAGCACAGCCGATTAGTCCGATTATTACGCGTTGGATAACATGGTTAAAGGCTATATTTTACTACTGCGAACTTTTCACTAAGGTAAAAAAGGCAGTTTTACAATTCTATCAAACACACGTTAAAGCTAGCAAGAAAAGCCGGAAGATGTTTCAAGATGGGCAGGTAAAATGTGAGTTAGAAAGTATTCGCAAGAACTACTATAAAATTACAAAATGATTCGATTTCGTTGGTGAATTCTGTCCAAATTGAGGATGATGTTCACTACATCTATGTACGGCGGAAGGCGAAAAAAAATGAAAGTGTAACACGAAAATTTGAATGTGTTATTGACAAGGATTCAGATTTTCTCATACTAAAACAAATTTGTGAAGGTACGTCGAAGGATCGATTAAGTTGTCACAGGGGTTACTTTAAATTTGCGATAACGTAATTTTCATAAATAACCAGCACTTACAATCGAATAGTCAATTACTTTTCCCAATGAAAGGCATTCAAAGCAAATATATTATTTTCTCTGCGAATAACTGTACACCAATATTACTATAGCCTTCTAATACCTCCGTTCGATCTCCAGTCGTATCTGATTAACTTAACGAGTTGGTATTATTCGCTTCACATTAAATTAATCGGTTAGACGAGACTTGTGGAGAACTAGCGTAACTCATTTGATCGATACGAAATCTCTACACGAAAATTATGTAAAACAATTCTCCGTACTACAACAGTAGTTATCATTGATGAACCTAGACCGGTTCAATTACCAATGGTAATTATTAATTATTGATTAGCACAGTTGGAGTCAAGGGTATTGTCGATATGAAAATTATTGGGAATATAGTCCTCTGTTGAAGCGTACCAGATGTTAATTACCGTTCGCTATATATAGATCAGCCACTTGTCCGTCCCTACTCAATGAGAGTATGTACTTCTGTAGTGCTATCCGTATATAAGTAGTAAATAAGTTTAATTAATCCGAATATGTAAGAGTTGTTTAAACCCTGGCAGTTATAGATCTTAATAAGCTTTTAAAGGTATTGATATTTTAATCAATAATAACCTGAAATTTAAAATAACAAGTTCAAACGCCACCATTCCAAAAATGTATTGTCTTCCAAAAATTCACAAGCCAGATAATTCCATGAGACCTATAGTATCCGGCATTGATTCCCCAACATACAAAATGTTCAAATGGCTAGTGAATTAATACAAGAACTTGCCCCACAAAGTAGATGTCCTAAGCGTAGAGAGCTCCATAGATTCTGTAAATAAAATTGAAAAGATCCTTATATCATTCGACGTTTGTTCACTTTTCCCAAGCGTACCAACTCCAGAAACTATATAGTATTTGGTTGAATATTTGAAATTAAATAACGTGGATGACGTGAAAACCGCGGAATATAAAAGGTTAACAAAATTATGTATGTCACAAAATTATTTTCAAATGGGCGGAAAATGGTTCGAACAGGTGGAAGGCACAGCAATGGATAATCCATTATCTCCTTTTACCGCGAACCTTTTCATGTGTAAATTCGAAACGAACTTGAAGAAAGGAACAAAATATTTTCCGAGAATTTGGCTTAGGCATGTAGATAATATTTTCGCGGTGTTCGATACCAATAAAGGGAACATACCAGATTTTTTAGCGGAACTTAACTCAAAATTCGCTACGATCAAGTTTACTTTAAAACAAGAAGTGAACAATCGGCTTCCGTTTCTAGATACTTTAGACATACGCAATAACAATAAATTAGAAATAGATATCTACAGAACAACATTGCGAACAACAAAAAATGTCCGCGATTAGTTTTCTGGTCAATAGACTTGTTAGATTTCCGATAAGCAAGAGCAGATATGAAAAAGAACTATAATATATCAAAGATGTAGCGAGGTACAATGATTTCTCCTCTACGGATGTTGACCGTACCTTAAGGAAGGTCCAATACAAACGACACATCAGAAATTCCATGACGTTGACATCAACAAACACTGGTAATAAGAAACTTATAACACTTCCTTTCCAGCCAACAGTAAAAGGGTTAAGTAAAATGTTCCGCCAACAAAATATGAGCGTGTCTTTTGTATCAAAAAACAACTTAGAGAATCTCTTAAGCAATCCGCAAGATAAACCGGAGACAATGAAAAGGTCTGGAATTTACAAAATCGCATGCAATGGTTGTGATAAAGATTATGTTGGACAAATAAACAGGAGTATTAAAAAGAGGTTCAAAGAACATATTAGACACTATAGTTAATAAACCAGAACTATCAAGCGTAGCAGAGCATATGGTAAAATCAGGAGATAAAATTGATTTAAAAACGTAAACTCGTGTAGAGAATTAGACGCGTACGAAGCGATATTTATGAAAAAGAACAAAAACTTATTCAACAGGGAACCACCCCCAATTGCGGACTCGAGTCTGATTGATTTATTACCATAAGGGCCTGTTAAAGATTCGATTCGTTTTCGTTCTATCCTTTCCTGAAAATACACATATACCTGAGACCACCCAATAAATTGTAAATAGTCATATGTTTTAAAAAAATTTAGAGCCTGCGTAGAAAATAATTTGCATGTGTGATACAGTTTTCACATTCAGTCGGCAATACGCTGCGTTCCGAATAATTAATTAATTTGTGTGGAGTGGAGTTTACTGCTATACCTGTGAATTATACAACCACACAGTCTTTGCAATCGTTAAAGAAAACTTCTTTAGTCGGTATGTGACCATGGATGAGTCATGAGTACGACCACTATGATTACGAGACCAAAGTGCAAAGTAGGGAGTGCAAACATCACGGTTCTCCTCCTCCAGGCAAATTTAGGGTCGTGCTGTCTGCTGGAAAGGTTTTGCTATCTGTATTCTGGGATGCTCAAAGAATCGTCCAAAAGGGACAGAGCATTACAGGGGCCTACTACGCACGATTTATTTCTGAGTTGCGAGACGCTGTTAAAGAGAAACGTCGAGGAAAGTTAAAGCGCGATGTGTTGTTTCATCAGGATAATGCTCTCAGCCATACATCTGGTATTGTTATTGCTGCTATACATCAAGCAGATTTTGAATTAGTAGGGCACCCGCCATATTCGCCGGATCTGGGCCGCAGTGACTACAGGCTGTTCCTCAAATTAAAAGAAATTTTAGATGGGGCAAAATTTTCCAGTAACTATGAAGTGATGCAAGCTGTAGAGAGGTCCTTTGGAGAAATCGGACAAAAATTTTTCCAGGAGGCTGTTGAACCAAGTGCATTAGTGTAGAGGGAGACAATGCCGAAAAATAAAAAATATAATGCCACTGTAGTTTTATTGTATGGGGATCAGGGGTACAACACAGAGATCCACCTTCGTGGTTTCCCACCTGATACTAACTCGTTATAACTTTCGAAGGTTGAATATTCCAACACTGTGATCCGAATTTAACGCAGTTGATTGGAATATGTTGTTGGATCATACCGATGTTCACTATGCATTGCAGATATTTTACAACACACATAGATATTTCACAGCAAATTGACGCTATTTACCTTGATTCATGGCATCGGTTAAAGTACTTGTTAATATAAGAGTATTTTATCTTTGGAAATGGAAAAACACAAGAATGGATTATTGTTTGAATGAGTTTCGAAGACTGCGCCAATTGCTTAAACTAGAGACAGATAAGGTATACTGTTACTTGTGTACTGCTATGAATACACCTCTTTTACCTCTGGCGTGTTCTAGTACACTACCGTAAAAGCGGATGTATGCTTCTACCATTTCATTTCCTGTACTTTTGCTTTTTTGTCTCTGTCAGTACGCAAACATCCATTCCAGCTTTAGGTATCTCTTGAACGACTTCCACTTCATTAGTCATCAGATCTTATATGTTTCATGTATCGAATCTCGCGATTCTCTTCCTTTGCATGTGTCGGTGTTTTTATTTCCGTCCATGCTTCGAAACGAGTCATCGAAATTTTTATCAAGTGGGTTTTTGCTGATGTTCAGGAGCTAACCCAACGACCGAACCCTCTTCCTTTATACGGGCTTAGCACCGGCGATAGTAAAGACTGAGCAACTCAGTCCACGCAAATCCACTGCAGGTGGAGTTTCGCCTTTATGTTATTTTGAAAAAGAAAGGTAATTACGGTTCGAAAAATAGATGGCAGTATTTCTAGCTTCTTTCTGTAGATTTCGCAATCTTTTTCTGTACGGATTATGCACAGCTAACATCACCCTTTCTCTTTGGAATTTTCATTTTACCTCCTTTTCGCCGGATTAAATTAGCATGCAGTTTTGCATGTACAAGTGATTTAAGCTCGTAAGTACAGAATTCCGCTGGTACCAAATGAGGACTGCAGCTTTACCAGCAAAGCCGCCGTTCCAACCCTCGTTGACAGATGACATCGTTTAAAAGGGGAAACTTTTACGTCACACATCTTAAACTAATTACGGCCCGGGCAACAATTAGAATCCGACTTTATATATCTCGACGGTGCGGTGTAGGACTAGCGTCTAGCGCACTCTCTGTGTGTGTGTATGTATAAGCTTGTATGCTTACGGTTCTGCGGGTTTTATCCGGGGTTCGTGCGGGCCGTACCTTTTTCTACCCGTTAGGTAGCGTAGATGGGGCGACGAGATCCGAGATGCGTGTATTGTAGTAGACAATTTCAATTTTGTGCGCGCACGCTTGATGAAATTTTATGTCTAATTCGTGAATCCGGACGACGCAACGTGAGCAAATTTAAACTTTAGCGCCGCGAAAAGGGCGACGAAATTGAATTGTACGAATATTATGTGCGGATGGGTGTGTATGAACATGTCCTAATTGATTAATTTATATCGAATGAAGGTAGATGGAATCTTCGTTTAATTCGTGTTGTATTTAATTATTCCAAAAAATTAATCTGGTATTTTTCATGCCTATGGACGAGAAAGCCGCCGTAAATGAATAAATAACAAGAATGAAAATAATTATTTGTTGAATAGATTACAGAATTCAATTACCGCACATCGAAACCTTAATACTACGACAAATATTCTACACATAAGGCAATACATATATACGAGAGTTGATCTCTATGCTGTATCGCTGATCCCCTTACAGTGGTATTATATTTTTTATTTTTCGACGTAGTCTCCCTCTACACTAACGCACTTGGTTCATCAGTGCTCCAACATCTCAACAGCCTCCTGGAAAAATTTTTGTCCGACCTCTCAAAAGCACTTCCCTACAGCTTGCATCACTTCATAATTACTGGAAAATTTTGCCCTACGTAAGATTTTCTTTAATTTGGGGAACAGCCTGTAATCACTAAGGGTTATATCCGGCGAATATGGGGGGTGCTCCATTAATTCAAAGCCTGCTTAGTGTATAGGAACTGTAGCAATACCAGATGTGTGACTGGGGCATTATGCTGAAGGAACAGCATACCGTGCTTTGACTTTCCTCGGCGTTTCTCTTTAATAGCGTCCTGTAATCTAGAAATCAATTGTGCGTGGTTGGCCTCTGTAATGCTCTGTCCCTTTTGCAAATTGTCCGACAGGATGATTGCTTGAGCATTCTAAAACAGAGATATCAAAACCTTTCCAGCAGACGACACGACTTTAAATTTGCGTGGAGGAGGAGAACTGTGATGTTTCCACTCTCTACTTTGCACTTTGGTCTCGAGATCATAATGGTGCAACCATGACACATCGATGGTCACATACTGACTAAGAAAGTTCTCTTTGTTTGCTTGGTACTTCTTTTTTATTATTCACAATGTTCATGATGCGCTCTCGTTGCTTTTGAAGTGTGGTATCATGTACCTCTTTAATGTTTGTCTGTTGTTACCATTATGGGAGGACCGCCAGCATGTTGGTTTTCATAGGATATTTTTCTGCATTTAAAATCTCGACACCAGCGATTGACTATATCGTAAGAAACTGCAGACCCACCAATAGCCTTCTTCTTGAGGTATTTTATTACGTCGCTTTGTTCTACACGATCCATTTTTATGAACAATTCAAGAATTAGCCGCAGTACCACAACACTTGGGATACGAACTTGATATTGTGTAGATATTATCTACAAATGTCAGTTAACTAAATGTCAAAAACATTAATCAAAGAACCAAATTAGAAGTAGGCGAGGAGTGGGGCATGATGATTCGCCCTTGTATGTTTTGAAGTGTGGTACTGTATGTAGGATTTCAGAAAGAAAACATTAAAACTTTAACAACAGCGTTTAGTGCAAAAAAAGAAGTGATAACGATAGCTTGACACAAATAAAACCAACTCAAACCGTATAGATAGCATATAGCAGAAACTAGTCTATGCCTCAGTAACTGGACCTGCCCCAACCCAAGCCTGGAAGGTTGGAATTGAGAAAACGTTTTTAATAACCTTATTCAGATTCGGATAATTCCCACAGATGTTTGCACCGAGCGTAGAGTTGAGATATTCATGCATTCCAATGAAATAAAAGTCCGCCCAGGTTAATCTACCGAAGGCAAAGTAACCGTTATTCTGCTCGGCAATCTATTCGAATTTCTCCACTTGTCGTTTGTTCGTAAAGAGGTTGTTTGATGACTTCTTTGACTACCTCGTCCTTTTGGTAACCGCAGCTGGCGATCTCTGAAATAAATGAAAGGTGTTTCGGAAGGAAAATTGACAAAAATTCCTATAGCAGAAACACTGATCCTGATAAGAGTGATCGTTAGAATTTAACCTAATTAAAATATTAATAGTATGCAGTTTATAAGTACAATATAAATAAATACAACCAATTAGAAGTAGAGGGATGGGGCATGAAAATCCGTCCTCGTAACTGGATCTTCATGGCAAGCCGAGATTAATCAGTATATTAAGAGGTTCTAGAAATGTTGTACCTCGTTACACCGCTGTCCATACCAGCTGCCTCGGTATGTGGAATTCTCTTCATAAAATATTCGTAAAACGCGACATGTCCACATTCGCTGCCTAGATGGTACCGAGGGCAACGCTTCCGGTTGCTTTGTTTTTATATTGCACGCTAAGTTTACGAACGCAAATATGCATTCTCGTACTTACTAGATGTACATACGTATGTATATGCATCTCTTTTTCCAACCGTGTGCTAAAAAATTTAGTAATAGCACCCGGAAGTAAGCCAGTGAGTCAACTCGGCAAGCTCGGATGGACTCTAGTATTCTATGAAATATAAATTTCCTTGAAATTCCTGCACTAATTTTTAACTTCCGCACTGGATGTCGGACACGATGTAGCAAGTTAGCTTGTGATAGCGTCGAGAAGCGTGTATCTTTGTCCTCTAATTTCCATGCGTCGTAACATTTCCCATCCGCATAGTTTATGATGGAATCATTATGGAGTGAGTAAGTAGGGACGTGTTTTTTTAATGAAAGAATGGTTGAGAAGTTCATTAAATAATTGAAGCTTAACGTGACATTAAGAGAACGAGAATTTTTTTCGTTTTATGAAATATTCCTATAAATCTATAATGAAAAACTGCAACTTCGACCAATTTAAAAGAGGTTCCATTTCACTTAATGTACATTATTACGAGAGTAAAAAGAAATAAAGAGAGTTCTTAAGAAATATACCGATTTCTAATAAACGAACTACTTCCGGAATTGGACTGTGTCATGATGAGATATATAGAAATGAAATACGACTAAGAGAGAAAGAAATAAAAATAAAAGGAAAAGAGATAAAAGAGATGAAGAATGGGGACGGAGTGGAAAAGAGAGAAAGGTGAAAAGAGTAAGAGAAGAAAAGGGAGACAGAAAAAGGGGAAAAAGAAAGAAAAAAAAAGAAAGAGAAGAAAAGAGGAACACCTTTCTCTTATCTTTTCTTTCTCTTTTCACTACCATATTTCTTCTAATGAGTACATTCTAATATCCGGCATACCACAAGGCTCAAACCTGGGACCATTCCTGTTTGTTCTGTACGTTAACTTGGTATTGTAGTATATTGTAATTATATGAAATATTGTCTATTAATTATCAATGAATTTTTCTAAATTTTAATAGTTTACCTATTCCAGATATTTTTTCGCCACTGTTTGGTGCACGCCGTTATTTTTATTATGGTTGATGTTATAAGTTGGAGGCAAAGTACCGTTAGTATTCCCTCTTTATGGAAAGATATTCAATCTGTACAGGTTTCTTCCTAAAGTTTTACAGATATCTACTTTGGGTATTCTTTATTAACTACTAATTTTCATGTTTTTAAAAAAAGAGAGTCCCTTCAACAACAATTGCAGAGGAGACGTAAACTTCACTATCGTTTATTATATATACATATATCGCTTTTCGTAAATATATTTTTAAATAAATTTTTTTCTAAATTCATTCTTAAAAGACGTTTAATATACTGTACTCATACATTTCAATCACATTGTATAAATATGTATTATTACGAAATTATATCTCATAATCTTCAAAATTTCTAGTACAACGGAAGGGTGCCACGACTGGCATCATTTACCTATATAATTTCACTCATATCAAGTATGTGTTTACTGTGTGGCCTACCATATAGACAAACAAATGTATTACAATGGATATAGAAAAACATCGTGTCAAAGTTACACATATTGACATCGTCTCTCCTGAGAATAATTAGTTATTTTCTCATATAACTCTATAATTTACAAAGATCTTCCAATATATCCAGTCATAAAGTGTATCAGCTGATACTACAAATAAAATCTGGAAGTTCCGGACTCATTTATTGGAAGCCAAAGACCAGTACATCTTAAAGGCGAGAAATCACGTGCGTGTGAGTATGATTTCAAAAAATAAAGACGTCGACTCTTCATAAATTCCTCATAATTATTTGCATCTATTGCTCTCATTTTGTTTCGCATACAAATTAGAATATTTAAAGATTAGCTAGACAGGGATTGCCTTAGGTTTTCTGTAAAAAAAATATTTTTGTCAAAAGCGGTATATATTTATTAATTTGTTAATATATTTATTTTTTCAACCTTACATTTGATTATTTTAATTAGAAAACATTATTATTTAATTTAAAAACAAAAAGAACAAAATTTAAATCAAAGAACCCATTTAAAAAATTTAAAAAAGCCTGAGATTTTCCGCCAGCATGTCTCTATTTCCTATGTAATTTCTTGGACAAAACCATATAATTTTCTTTTCCTTGTGTGAACAATAGAATCATAAAACTTTAACGGATCCGATAAAATAAAACATTATTTGTGCATTTTGCTCTTCTCAGACCAATGTAGATTTTCCTTTTACTTTCTTTCAAGATATATTTTTTGTATACATGGAACTTCTAAGAAAAGCAAGTCATGTTTACTTCCCGATCTTCGGATGCCCTAAACGTTAACCTTCTTGATCTCGTCCTTTTTCTAATACCGCCGACGTTCGACTTACTTAATTCCGTCGGTCTTTTGATCATATTTATCAGCACATTTTCTTTTCCCATCTTTCGATTTCAGTGCCTTAATCTGGCAGACCTAAAGCGGCTCGGTTTTAATATTAACGAAATCGCGTTTTTGATACGCCTTCCTTTTTGAGGATCGGTCAACTGTAAACGTAATTTCTGTCATTACGACCGTTGCTATCTCCAGCGTTTACGATCGAATATATAGGAGGCATCGAGCATAGACATTGAGAAAAAATAACCGGCAATAAGAAAAACTAAAGATGATTCGAAAAGCTTCAATAATGTCATCTGTTATTTTTAGCAAAGCAGCCACACAACTATGACTCCTAAGGGCATCAGATTCAGAGAGAAAACGTGATCTTTTACCAAATAAGAATTTAGCTGTCCATTTTTTTGTAAAGGCAAAATACTCATGGCGTACAATTATTTTCAAATTTCGGTAACGTAAGTAGTTTATTCCAGAGATTAAATACAACTCGATAAATAAATAAATAAAACAGTTCTACTACACATCAATCCTACACAAACAGAAAAGAAACACAAAATCCTTGAAGCTCCAAGCGATGCACTATACGGCAACCTAGCCTGAAGAGGGTGTCAGCGAAGAAATAAAGACGCCTATTGGGGGAGGAAAGTAATGAAAAGCCCGTATAGACGGCTTCTCGGCGTATCTCTCCATTGAAGGGAGAAGTCGTTAATGAAGGAGTGAATTAAAAGCTACCGCCGATGCTACGTACTAGCGGGCTACACGAGGACTGTCATTAAAAATAAAAGAAGAGGTTATAGTATACGCAGCCTAGCCACCCGTGGACTAGTAACACGAACTCATTAACGGCATCAAAAGCGAATTTATTAAGGAGAACCGACATTATGTTGACGGTCCAATATCGTATCCTGGCCGATTTAGCTAACGTCGCAAGATGTCGCTTCGTTACGACTTTAACCGTCCGATAACTAATATAGCTAAATGCTAGTGGACGAGCAATTTACTCGGCTTGCTTTATTTGAATCAGCAATTTGATCATATTTTATTAACCGCATGAATAATGTTCCTTTTAGAATGCTCTCAACTTAACACTGAAAAGAAATGTTGGAAAGGTTCAAGCAATCGTAGGAATCTGCATACAAAAGTGGTTGAACATAAAACAAAATAAGGAAAATAAGAAAATTTACTCAGTGAAAAGTTGCGAGCTGTTGATTGCATCCTGGGCGACTGGAAAATGAATCGAACACCGGCTTCACTTGAAGCGAATTTTGTAGTAATAGTTAAAAAAGGGTAGAGGATAAAGGTTAAGCAGAGCTAGCATACTGACACACATTCGCCCTGCATGCGTATCTATCGACTTTTGTTAACTTATAGAAATCTTGATAATTGAAATTTCGTCCAACGTTCAATTTAATGAATTAATTCTTCGTGAAACTTTATAATTAAAAATTTCACTGCTCCGGTAGGATTTTAACCTACAGCTTGCATCCGTTAGACCGGCGTGTTAAGCCATTACACCCAAAACCGTCTGAACAAATCGCTATTTAAATCGTCATTTACGTTGTTTGTTTTAAATAGCTACTTGTTCAGACAGTTCTGTGGTGTAATGGCTTAACACACCGGTCTAGCGAACGGGAGCTGTAGGTTCAAATCCTACCAGGCAGTGAAATTTTCAGTTATTGAAGAACTAATTATTAAAGTAAAGAGGAACTAACGGTTAACAAAAACGATTTTAGCTGTAAAAGCTCAAGTAGTAATGCAGAAGTTTGTTAAGTTGTTTTTAAAAATTGCATTTATCCTGTTAAACTGAAGTATATTGAGGCCATCTCATCTAAAATTTGAGGTTATTTAAAAATAGATTTTATGATAAAGGTGAGCGTGGATTCCTCAAGACGGTACCAAAGGTTTGCATTGGTGATTTGCTAAGACTTGACATTTTTTATGTAGTTTCCCTTCGTTATTTCTTCGTAACATGAAATTTAAACTGCAAGTAAAATTTAAAAAGATTAAAATTAAAGGAAATATTTCAAAACGATATAATCCCATAGAAAGCAAATTTAATTAATTCAAAGTTAATGTAATGCATAATCAAATTAGGGAGGGATATCCTTTAAAATTTGCGTACCGCGACATAGGGGGCGCCACTAATCAACTGTCAGTATTAAAAATTACTGAATAATGTCAGTATCAAAAATTAACCCTTATCTTTAGTTAACTCAGATCCAAGATTTCAGTGCGGTACATGTAGTGTTGTAGCTCGATTTTTGAACAAACTGTCGAAGTTAGTTGAAAAATTGAGAATTAAACCAAGAACATTTTCGCGCAATAATTTTTATTAATTTTTGACGATAAGAATGCTCTGTCGAGCAGGTTTCTGTTTTTTGGCAGTGAATTATCACATTAGTCAACAAATTCTCGTTTGTATGGAGAATTCAAACCAAGACAGATTAGTCTTAGCCAAGATCAAATAGCAGGTGCACCAGAAACGACAACCACTCGGGGAAATGATCTCAATTCGAGGAATTTTACGTGAAGGATGAATTGAAGTCAAAAAACTTTAGATCGCTCCAACGCCGGAAACTCTAAACACGTATGCAACATCGTCAGTGATAATCAATTTTGAATTTACTCGTATCAACCAGAAAATAGACTCCAGTCGCCCGTTTAGGGGTTCCAAGATAAAGAAAAGATGACAAAAGTCAAATGGTTCTCGAAGTATTTCCAATAAGATGGCTGCAACATTTGTCTCTAAGGCAGGTCATGTAGCAATTCCTCTACAAGATCAAGAAATTGTTACGCCCGAATAGTATATAACCATATGTTTTTCGCAAGTCATTGCCTTCGAAAAACCATTCCCGAATAACAACGACTTCTTTACCTCTCCGAAAATCAAGAACCAACTGGATGATTAAAAGTTTCAATCATCAGAAGGAACAGTTGATGCCTTCAAGAACGTTTTGACTGTACCAACAAACGAGTGATCTTCGTGGGGAATACTTTGAAAAACAAGTCTTTAGAAGCTATCTACTGTTTTATTTTATACACTTTCTATATGCTTATAAACTTAAAAGACAATCACCGTAATAACTAAACGAAAATAAAAATGTATTTTATTATATACCTTAGCTTGTTTAAAAACGAAATACCACAGTCCCGTATCCCCATCCACCCCATTGTAACAAAAACACTGCGCATATATCGTAAGATTTCATGGTGAAATATAGCAATATAATAAAAAAAATCCAGTCATGACAACGAAATTATACAAAAAAAAAAAAACAATTAAATTCTGAATATGTATCAGTATACGTCCGCAGTAATACCAGCTAATCAATGCTGCCAACCCTAAATATTTCAGTTAAGTGTCTCCGGATCTATAATAAATACATATTTTATTATATATTTATATAACATAATTTGAAGTACACAGCCTCAAGGATGATGGAACTTTTAAACAACGAAGACTGGGTATCCCACATCACCACCTTTTTTTAACCGTCAATGTATAATTCTTATACCAAGATACTTTTAGCCTTTCATCGAAATCTGAATTTCAATGTTGTCAGTGCAGCATTGTTAGTCCCTAACTAAAGACCTTATATCCCACCGAGAACGGCTGTTGCATATTTCATCGTTTACCCGTATCCTTCATTACCGCAACGCAGTTAAGAAGTAATATCCGGAAGTCTTCTGTTTGTTCATTAACGCGCGCTAGGACGCGCCCTTTTCAATAGTCCACCACCAGCACGAGCGTCAGTAATGTTTGCAACCACCGCAGCGGCGGCGGTACGGAACGAGGTACAAACACGGATTGTTTTCATTAGAATGCATGCATAATTGTGCTCTACGCTGGTAACAATGTAGGTTATAAAATTGTTTACCTTAATTAAAACTATTCATTAGACTAGCGGGATTAATTATCGCGTTGCGAGCGTCTATTTCATCCATGGTCCTATTGAGGTTTCAGGTTGATTTTTTTTGTTCTGTTGAATTGTGAACCTGCCTGTACAGCGTGGTATATCAGAATGCCGTGAGATAAATTCGAGAGTAAAATACTGATATTGGAGGAGCATAATATTTTAAAACGTTATGCTCATTAAATTTAACGGTATAATAAATAACGATTTACGTATTTTTGACTAAAAATGTTGCTTATTTACTATTTAATTTAGATAATATAATAATAACAATAATAAGAAGAAAGATACAATGAATAGGTAAAGTCACATGAAGCAAAAATAATAACCTAATATGTCTGTGAAAAAGAGTCATATAGCCAATACGTAAATAAAAAAAACTAAATTAATCTACACATTCATATTATTTAGAAATTTATATGGTCTTTTTAAAAAATATTCTTTCAATGAGTTCTTAAAAGAGTAATGGTGGTTCTGCTATTTGTAAAGGAATATTATTATACAGATGAAATCGGAAAAGTTTACAGTTACATCATTGTTTCATCGATAATGTGAACACAAGCGCTATATCCAAAAGTCAGAAGCGTAAGTATAAACAAGCAAGATAGAACTATGTATATAACATAAGTGGTAGCTACTTAAGATATACGTCCATATTTCATTTAGTATCAATGAACTAGTCGAAGTGATATAGAATACGGTAGAGTAATGCTTAGATAGGAGCTTTGAAAATGTTTACTACAGTACATATAACCCTAATAATTATAACAGAGAATGTTGACATTTGACATCTGCTTTCTACTGTTCCTTCGGGATTCCTTAGCTTTCAACGTTTATTTTTATTTAATTTCACTATTTCCTTTGCTAAAAGTTCTTTTCAGGGCTATAGCGAAGTAAGTCGTTTAGTCTGTGATAAGTTTAGAGATGTCAAAGAGGCATAAGAAGACTTACAATATTTTTTTAAACGTTACAGTTCAAGATGTCCGGTCGACGACTTAGTTCTGGTTGCCGAGAGTTAGTTGGTTGATGCTATATTTCGAGAAGGAAAAGCGAAATGGAAGTCCTCTAATATCCGCTGATGCGGTCCATGAGGTAAAGTATAGTTCTTTAGTATTAAATCAAAGTTTAATTGTAATTTGTAGAGAATTGCAAATGCTTTTGGCATGAATGGATACCCTCTACAACATAAAACAGAAGAAGGAAACTACACCTAGTGTTCCTTTATTCAGTACTACAGCTTCGTACAGATCAAGATTGATGCCCAAAATACTTGATGTGTCAGAGAGGATTAAAATGGATGTGTGTAAAGTAATTTATAAGATGTTTAACGATAGTAAGTTTATTTACATAATTAAATTTCAATCCTAATTTAATAAACTTTTATTTTTATTAAAAATTTGAACGAAATCGAAGGACCTTCGAAAATCGTCAAAAATCGACAATTTTTCCATATTACCCTCGCGATTTTGGAAAAAATCTCGACCTCCCGGATTTTGCTGAAATTTCGGTATTATATATGTAATTGATCACGCTGAATACGATAAAATTATCTGATTTGGGCTAAAGTTTTTCTTTTGCCAAAAAATTGCGTTTTACGAATGAAAAATGTAGGCCTCCACGCTAGGAATAAGGAACTAGAAAGAAACCTAGATTTTACAACTCAAAGTTCGTTGTGAATAGGAAGAAACTCAAAAATACGCCCACCTATATAAGTCCGGCGGTGTAGGGTGAGGTGTAATTAGTTTGAATTTCTTAGACAATATTGCGCCTGTGCGTATATTAACTACTTACCATAATGGACATTCATCGCAAGTGCAGTTTTTCAAGATTCCGGTTTTAGCCAAGCAGAATTTTAGATATGGTCTGTTAATGGAATGACCAACTTAAATCGCCCGCGCAATTTTAAGTATATCTGCTTGGGTAGGTGTTAGGACTTATGTCCTTTTTACTTACGAAAGGCGCATAGTCTGTTGTAATAATAATCTGTTGATGGCTTTTGTTGCTATTGTTTTAGAATCCTAGTGAATACAATATACATTTATATAGTTACCTATTTAAGACACGTACATTATTTCGTTGTTAAATATACATATTAAAGAATAATGTTATTTAATAAAGGTTATTAACTATAAGGCCGATGATTTTTATTATTCTCATTATTGTAGTATTAATATTATGCCAGTTTTTGTAATAATCTTAAGCTACAGAGAACTAAAGGTGGCGAGCAATTTGAGGTAACAATAACAAAAAAACTGAAAATAGAAAAGAAGAGAAAAGTGATACCCCGCGGATTCGAACCTGAACTATCTTGTGTGCTATTCTGTATTTATGAAACAGCTTTTTATAGAAAATAGGTGACATCTAGAAGGTATTCAGACCATAATTGAGGTTAAGAATGCGGAGTTGAAAATTGCAAATATTAATAAGGAGTGATTTACGGGACTAAATTTTTTGATATTTCGTTTACGTAGAGTGATTCGAGGGCGACCTGAAATGTTTTTGGAATCGACAAAAAAGACACGAAATTGGTGTGGTTTTTTATTTTTATTTTTCGATGTAGTCTCCTCGAAGATCAATACACTTTTTCAAACGGTGCTCCAGCCTCTTCAAGCGGCCGGAAAAGTAGAATGTTTCGAGGTCTGCAAAACAGCCACCTGTAGCGGCGATAACCTCCTCATTTGAGGCAAATCTTTTTCCTCACAATGATTTTTTCGTGTTTGGGAATAGGAAAAAGTCGATGCGGGCTAGGTCTGGTGAATATGGAGGATGAGAGACTAATTCGTAGCGCAACTCATTCAATTTGGATACGACGATGCGGGATGAATGAGCCGGTGCATTGTCGTGGTGGAAAAGCGTTTTTTTCCGCTGCAAACGAGGTCGTTTCTGTTTCAATACTGGATCGAATCGGGTCATTAAATCGCTGTAGTATTGCACCGTGATCGTGCGTCCCTTCTGCAAATACTCGATGAGGATCACATCTTGGGAATCTCAAAAAATGATCGCCTTTTTCTTCAGAGCCGATTCGCCCGGAAAATTCCACTGCTTGGACTGTTCCTTGGTCTCCGGTACGTAGTGGTTGATCCAAGTCTCATCCACGGTTACGCAACACATGAAGAAATCTCTTGGATTGTGTTGGATCCTGGCCAGATACTCCTCCGAATCGGTCACCCGATTTCGTTTTTGCTCCGGTGTGAGCAAACGCGGTATCCATCGTACTGAAAGCTTTTTCATACCCAAAATTTCGAGTAGGATATGACCAACGCGTTCTTATGAGGTGCCTGTAGTTTCTCTTTCAGTTTCAATCGGCGATCGGTTAACACGACATAATAAATCTTGCCGACCATTTCATCGTTGGTAGCGGTTTTTGGGTTTCCACTGTGTGGTTCGTCATTTGTGCTTATGCGGCCACGCTTGAACTCGCTCCCCAGAAGGTGATGGTCAAAAATGATGGAGTACATCCTGCTATTTCTCTAGCAAAATATTTCAAATTTCCGTGGCCGTTTTCCCAGCCATCCAGAAGTATTTTATTACTGCACGAAATTCGATTTTATACATTTTTTTTCGGTTTCATCCAACAAATATTAACAGCAGACGTCTGAAATTTTGACAGTTGCCATAAAAAAAGTTGCCTTTGCCGATCAATGAATCCTCTTCCGGAAACATTTCATGCAACCCTCGTATATAGCTGGTCTGGGGATCTGCTATTTAGCCAAAAGAATGATCACAGAAAATGATTTCCCGTAAATTCGCAAGCTTAACAGTAACTTTGACAATACACCAAAAGATTGTACTTTTAGCGCCAAATAGCTAAGCGCGGACACAAACACAGCCAGGGTTGGGTCTGTGGTAATGTTAGCATAGAAAACAACTATTGCTAGAGATGAAAGATAAATAGAGGATACAGAGTGCATACAATAGCATGGTCTTTAACGTAGAGTAGATGCTGTACGGAATGATATGAAATCGAGCAATATTTTAATATTAATACTTTCCAACTGCTTAATGCGTGATATCTTAAGATGATATGCAAATGTAGATAAGACCAAAAGTAAGACATAAAGACAACCAACTAAGCTCTCATCCCACAAACTGGTATTTGGATTTTAGTTTAGAGTTCTAAGTGAACACCAAAAGGAATGCAATTAATTTGGTACGATGGAAAGTATACTATCTGTAGTACTTGCTTATCATCTGGAAACGATTTCTTTGTCATTTTTAAATCCAACATTTTTAATAATGATAAATGAATGCAAATTTATGAATGTAAGATCCTTATTTAGTTATCTCTAGACCCTTGATCGCACTTAGTATCTCTTCACTCCATTAGTCGATCATTTCGAAAGAGCGCGATCTAGTCATCCCCTCTGTCACAAGCATTGGCCAATGTGTAAACATACTCTGAAAATACTCGCGTAAATCTAATATACCGTCGGTTTCCGTTCCAATGCGGATAAATGGCCCAAAGTCGATAACTCGGTACCGTCTAAAAGCTCCTACTTTCAGTGGCAATTCGTTACACAAAAGCCGCTTTTTTATCCCAATGTTTCGGCGAACTTTATGTACACTAACACGTCAGCCAGTCGCCAGGTTCGTGCTGATTTAGTTAGACGATCTTAGCGCGCGCAGAGATCCATCAGCCCTCAACCTTCCAGTACGTAGATTTCGAAAGGTAGAAGCGAAAAACGTGGAGAGGTTAATGTTGCTCTCAACCGATAACGGCGCACCCTGTCCCGGACGTCTAGCGTCTAATGACTCCGCTTGCAACCGAATTACCGCCCTCTTTTCGCACACGTACGGTCGAACGTTAGAATCTCCTGATGCCTAAGTTGGCAAAGACCGTGTTCGAAACGTCTTCGAATTAATCATATCGGGGCAATAACAATTTTTCTTTCGTCAGAGAACGTAATCTAACGACGGACGATGGGGAAGGCGAAATTTGGAGTTCCGCAGCGAAATAAAATTAATATTTTTCGGGTATACAGGCTCTTCGCTCCGTTGTGTACGAATAAATAAGGGAATATCAAAGGAAAGAAAGGACGCCGAATGAAAGCGCATTAATCAAAATAATGTCGTGGGGATGCGGAAGTCGTAAATATACCTTTTTATCGTCGTAATGGATTTTTTGCACGAATCGCCGGGAAGAAATATTATTTAGGAAAGGTTCCTGCATGTTCTTCTCTTAGGAGACACGCCAGAAATAATTTGTAACATCATGAGCAATTGCTGGTATGGAATTCTTCGAAAATAAAGTGAAAATGAAATAGGTGACGATCGACATGTACGAGGTAGGCACCGTAAATTCTCGGCCTCACAGGCTTATACAGGTTCAAGCGTGCTCAAACTCCGTCACGGCATGCATGCACATACGGGAGGTCTACGATATAAATATGAGGGTTCGAGTAGAATAGTAGTTTTTAATAGCCAGCCGACCAACGTGACTAGCGCATGAAAATATCTGAAGTAATGAAAATTGAATATCGCGCGGTCATCAAATTTTTAACAAAAGGAGGGCATACGCCTAGTCATATAAAATATCATTTAGACGGCGTTTACGGCGATTCATCTCTTTCATATTCCACTGTAGAAAAGTGGGCAAAATGTCTCCGCTTGGGGCAAGAATCCCTGGAAGACGCTGAACGGTCGGGTCCACCAATTGAAGTGATAACGCTTCAACAAATTGCAATTATTGAAGATTTAGTGCTACAGGATCGCAGTTTGAAAGTGAAGAAATTAGCACTGATAACAAACCGCGACTTCTTTCTATTCTCCAACGTGAACGTCGAGTCGAATGTGCGCGGTGGTTTTTAAATATGAATATGCGATTTTCTATCGAAAAGAAGTCCATGGAATGGCGGCCACCAAATAAACCACGTTCCAGAAAGGCAAAAGTCGTTCAATCGAAGAAAAAGGTGATGGATTCTGGGATTCTGGGGGCATTTTACTAATTGACTTTAAAGATCGCAATGCAGCTCTAAACGGCGCATATTATGCGTCCTTATTGCATAAGTTAAGGGACAGTATTCGTGTAAAACGTCGTGGAAAATTAACAAGAGGTGCGCGATTATTGCACGACAATACTCCCGTCCATACTATCGCCGTTTCGCAAAGTGCCATCCGCGAATGTGGCTTTGAAGAATTGGAACATCCACTGTATAGTGCGGATATGGCTCGTTGTGATTTTTATTTGTTTTCTTATTTAAAAAAAGACCTTAGGGGACATCGTTTTAATGACAACAGTGAGTTGTAAGCAGCTATTATAGAACGTTTTGACGGAAAAACTTGAGATTATTTTAGCAAGGGTATCGAATTATTAATTAATCATTGCATTAAATGTACCGAAGTTAGGGGAGATTACATTGAAAAATAACTTCTTTTATATTGTTCCAAGTTTGTTGAGAATTTATGGCGCCTACCGCGTATATATCACTTTTCCAAATACTCTTATAGAACATTTCAAAAGCTAAACAAGGGTTTGATAAATTTATGGGAATAGGGTAATTATATTTCTTTTGATACCGCAAAATATCTTAAAATCACAAAATTTATGGCTTGCTTAAATTAGACGAATCCAATGTCCAGGATGCAGGAGGCATAGTTTAGTTTCATATATTCAAAGCTCATTATATAAATTATTTAATGTTCTGGAGTATAAAGAGAAACATTTGAATTTAAAATTTTCATTGACAATGTAATTATTTTAATAATTTTTTAGCTTGTAGGGAAATGAAAATAAGCCCTCAATGGAGACCATAAATTATTAATCAAATCAAGCATGTTTGGACAAACCTGCTACCACGAAGCAATCTTAAATTCTGTTATTAAAAATCAATTAATTTTTTTTATAAAAGTAACAAATATAGCCAAAACAATCAGTAGGATGTTCCGTTTAGATTAGTAAAAAATTTATCGGAAAAAAAAAATATGAAAATTATACACATATGTCGGTTTATAACGTACTGCGCCATCCGTTTTCCAATATCTATTCCTCTCTGTTATTCTAAAGCTCTTCTCTCTCTGATCATCTCATCTTCATTTATGCTACCTTTTCAGCCTCTACGTGGCCTACTTACTTGCTTCTTCCTCCTGGTTTCCTTTTCAGTAGTTGCTTTGGTAGTCTTGCTTCCATGATCGTCTATGACATTACGGTTTATCTTCATGATTTCTCTTATGCTGATATTAGTTACTCTTTCCATTTCGGAACTCCTTCAAAAACTTATCTCTGCAGCTGACATTGTCTTAGATGTTCTCTCCTTTATTGGTCAGAGTTCGGAACCATATGTTACGCTACTTTTCTCTATGGTGTTGCATAGTCGATGTTTGTTCTTTTTTGGCACAAGATGTAGTTCAGCATAGCCTTCCTGTCCTGTAGGTTGCGTTCGTGGATTGCTTTGTCTAGTGTCTCATCTTGCGATATCTTCATTGCCAGGTACTTGTATTCATCACATATCCTTATTCGTATTTCCATTTTCTATTTCTAGGTCTTGCTGCTCGTCTTCAATACACATATATTCTGTTTTGTCAAAATTCACTTCTAGTCCCCATTTTTGGCATTTCTCCAGTAATTTGCGGGTCATATACCTAGTATCTTCATAATTTTGAGCTACTAGTATTTGGTCGTTCACGAATCATAGCGTATTTAGGACGGTGCTATTCAAGTGCAGGTCCATGTTTCTGCATTTCTTCTTCCATTCCTTTAATGCACACTCGAGGTAGATTTTAAACAATCTCGGTTGGTAGTTTTGTTTTTGTCACCATGAATCTGCCAGTACTAGTGCTGCCTATCTTTGGTCAGCAACTGTTCATACAACGCCTTTAAAATTTTGATGAGCTCCACATTGATGTTAGTTTTCTCAAAGACTTCCCACAGTTTCTACAATGGAACACTGTCATAGGCTTTCTTAAATCGACAAACAGTAGGTGAAGTTCTTGGTCATACGCTGTTTTTCTCAATTACTGGAGTGATCGTAAATTCGTGGTCAATCTACTCGCTCCAAATCCACCTTGTTCTTCTGCTTCCATCAATTAGCTTTCATTCTCGAGTTTTGTTTTATAATTTTCCCACAGAGCCTGCTTATTGTGTTTGTTACTGCTGTTCCCCGATAGTTTTCGCAGATGCTTATCTCCCCTTTTTTTATATAGATGTTTATTTCTGCAGTCTTCGAAGAGCTTTCTTAGATGCTTTATTAAGTTGTTTGGTTCTCTGACCCAAGATTCGTAGCTCTCAAATACCTAGCGTATCGTATTGACAGAATGAATCATAACAAGAAGATTATCAAAATTGCGTCAAACAGTAGTAAAACATAGATGTGGATTTTTTGACGAAACCACAATTCAACAGTGTGTCTTACAATGCAACCGCCACAGTTTCGGTATATAATTTCCCAAAAATAGACATCTTCTTCTCTTTATTAAACTTCCTGGTATTAATAAATAATCTGCGTGGAGTTCTGTGTTAATAACACTTTCATATTCCCTTTAATGCATAAGATCTGCAAAAATGACATAAAACAACGAACTAAAATATCTAAACGACAATAAATAAAAGATACTTGCGAACATATATTGACAGAAAAAATATCGTCCTACAGAACCAACAAAATAAGCAGCTTCGGAAAATCGAAAAAGTATGTAGGAAAGAGAACTTTAGCAAAAGGAGATCCGGAAACCTTCGCCCCAATTTTCTTTTCCCCTCCGCCTTTACGGCCCTTTCTATTTGTTCCTACTTTTCATCGCGCCTAAGATGATCAATATCTAGAAAGCTTAATCCGACACATGTGTTAGCGCGTTCGCAACGTCTTCTAATATATTACACGGCCTCAAAATAAATATGCCGAATAATTCACGGCGCCTAAAACGACTACACGAATACAATACGACCGAGAAGTATTCGCACAGTAATGCTCTAGAAATACTAACAAGGGAATACGGACAATTATAATTTTATTTATCTAATTTAATTATTGATTATTAAAAATCAATTCGGTTTTAAAAGGAATGGTTTGCCGCGATGAATCCATTTTTTTCTAATTCCAAGTATGTCGAAAGTTGTTATACACTGTTAGGTACGATGCTATAAGTTCTAGAGCCAAACCTCCAAAATCCCATGATCTCTAGTTTGACTAGCAGAACTTAATGGTACATGTTAAATGAAATGTGTTTTCAATTTGAAGCGGACTGTATTTTAATGATGTTTAACAAATAATATTTAATTACTAATATTGTACAACTAATAAGCACGTGTTCGGTTTGACGGTGTGTCTTGTGCTGTCTGTTAATTACTACTGTCAACGGCTAAAGTGACACTGTGTCCAATGGTACCACACCATTGGACACAGCATCCAGAAAAGGAAAAACTGGGGAGAAGCTAAAATTTTGGCCAGTAACAGAAAATAATGGAATAAATTTGTTTATCCTTAGGAGTAGAAATTTACTCACCCGATACACTTATGGGTAAAAGGGCTTACTATGCATGTATATATTTCCATGAAATATTACTCGCTTAATTGTAGATCACAACGTCGAAGATTCTTACACAGAATTTGACGAATATCATCTAAGACTTCTTGAAGAAATTAAAATGTTTAACCCTACAGAAAATTTGCTACTAGGTTACCTTCAATCATAGCAACAAATCGATTAGAATTAGATATCTTTAAACTAGACCGTAATTTACCACAAACAAAGTTAAGTCTGTTATTAAAATCTACGCCCAATACTTTTAGACGTCCACGCGTATATAAGATCAACTCGAGCCTATGGTAGGCCAATAAGAGTTGTGCGTATGTGTGCGTCGAGACTTACGATCGGGCATTTATTAATGTAAGATACGCATCGTCCTGAAAAGCCCCTAATAACGCAGTCAAAGAAGTATATCAAGTATGAAAAATAAATGGCGGCGGTCCGTTGCGCGGAATATAAAGTTCTTCGGCATAAATTTGCAATCGAAATAAATCAGGAAGAGGATAACATAAGAAAATATTAATCTGATTTATCTTTTTTTGTTAGTAAAATGAGTCCGAACGGCGCAGAGGGGTGGAATGGGAACGGGCTGAGGGGAGAAGATGATGATTTACGTTCGGCTGATAAATTTCATGGTGGAATTCTTCTTATCTTGTTTACCGAAATTAGACTATTAAAAAGAAGTAGATGTGGGAAAGTCGATCTATACGCATATATATGAATAACTTTGGATGATGTTGGAAATTATTTTAGTTAGTTTTTTTTATCTACCATGAAGTTTGACTTTTTCATGTCAGCAATTGAAGTGTATGGATAAAAGACAATATAAACGTAGATTCATTAGTAATTTATTTTATAATTTTAAAGTTCTTAGACGGTTCTTAAAGTTTAGAAGCAGATTTAACAGTTGACTTTTTACTGGCGAGTGTTCAACATGGCTACACCACACTATGGTGCTAACTAAACATCCTTTTGTTAAGAATCTGTAATTGTGTAATCTTTGTATACAAGGGTGACCTCGTCCCTTGATTTCCAAGATGTGATCGACTGCCTGCAAAAGGAAAGGGCGATCGCGTGGTAATACTATTTTAAATACTCTTCATTAATATATCAATTAGGTACATCTACTATGACACCTATAAACACTAAGTGTCTCGGTATGGATTCTCAGTCTACTCTTCTTTTAAGGTATTTTCTTTAGAAATAATTACTATAGACACTTACAGGTTAAACATATAAAGACATACACAGTTTGGAAATTGCATGGAATAGACGCGATGTAGCACATTGAATAAGTAAATCAGAATTCTTGAAACTCGTAATCTCTAAATCAATGTATACCAACTCTTAGATGAAAAGTCTACACATATTGCATACAAATTTCTCACGTTTTTTTCCAAATTCGATAATATTAAATTTAACAAATATTTTTCGCCCGTGGGACGCAGTTCTTTGCCCAATGAAAGAACTTTAGCCCAAATCTGACAATTTTATCGTATTCAGCGCGGTCAATTACACATATAACCGAAATTTTAACGCAACCATACTTCCCTTGCGATTTTGGAAAAAATCTCGACCTTCCCGATTTCGCTTAAATTCTGGTTAAATATGTAATTGACCGCGTTGAATACGATAAAATTATCAGATTTGGGCTAAAGTTCTTTCTTTGACAAAAAAAATCGTTCTTCAAGCGAAAAATGTGGGCTTAGATGCTAGGCGTCCTAGAGATATTTTTTCCAGGCTCTACAGGACCCCTTCGATGGCGCTCCTCTCGTAAGGAACTAGGGAGAAGCTGGCGCGGAGCGGAGGACGAGTCTCTTTCGGTGTCCGTATAATCGCTCTTTATAAAGGCTCCGTTTCAGCTTGTTTTGCCTCTAGTATTTTTTAGGGCCGGATGTGGGAGAGATAGGGCGCTAACTCCGCCGGAAATCGTCATTTTACGTAAGGGTTCTAAATTTCATCTGCCTACTACCTCCGGAATGGATACTATAATTTTCAATCAAAAGGAAGAACTGGGAACCAAAATACAACATTTTACTTC
The DNA here is from genome assembly GCA_023509865.1 of Trypoxylus dichotomus. NCBI lineage: Eukaryota > Metazoa > Arthropoda > Insecta > Coleoptera > Scarabaeidae > Trypoxylus > Trypoxylus dichotomus. The sequence continues at coordinate 55,319,451 of CM042075.1, forward strand.
AAGAAAATAGCAAATTTTGCGCCACGTAACACTTGTAATACTGGATTTATATACGATTTCTGCTTGTTTTTGAAGTAATCCCTTGGATTACGTTGGATCCTGGCCGGACACTCCTCCGAAACGGTCACCCGATTTGGTTTTTGCTCCAGTGTGTGCAAACGCGGTACCCATCACGCCGAAAGCTTCTTCATACCCAAAATTTCGTGTAAGATATAGCCGACGTATTCTTCTGAGTTACCTGGTGTCTCTGCCATCTCTTTCAGCTTCAATCGGCGATCGGCTAACACACCATCATGAATCTTGTCCACCATTTCATCGTTGATAGCGGTTTTTGGACGTCCACTGAGTGGTTCGTCGTTTGTGCTTGTGCGTTGAACGTTTGAACTCACTCACCCAGAAGCTGATGGTCGCGGACGATGGAATACATCCGCCGTAAACCTCTAGCAAAATATTTCAAATTTCCGTGGCCGTTTTCCCAGCCATCCAGAAATGTTTTATCACTGCACGAAATTCGATTTTATTCATTTTTGCGAAACCACCTGATTTGCTACACAAAACACACTGTTAAACAATAACTATTGACAGTACATATCGGAAATTGTGACAGTTGTCATAAAGAAGGTTGCACTTGCCAACCAATGAATCCACCGCGACCATCGTGCACCATTCGTTGCTGATTTCGGAAATATTTCAGGTTGCTCTCGTAGAAACTTGATACAAGGATATTGTTTTCATAGGTATATAAATGCATAGCGGAAAAAAACGAGTAAGGTTGACTCAAAAATTTACTAAAATACTTAAGAAGCATTCCACTGAATTCTACGTTTTTAGTATGGGATATTACACACACTGTATATACACAGATGAACTTAGACTTGTAGACTATTGTGTACCTACATACATGTTGTCAGTAGTGTTTAGTTATTCTTCGCAATAAATAATATCAACAATACGACAACGTTGAAGAAGGAAAGTCAATATTTCGCCTATATCTTTACTTCAAGCACCGACTTAAATCGTTAGTTAAATCTACGCGTACTAATGAACCGGTAGAATACATCTTTCCACTTCCATACTTCGCTTTCCACTAACATCATCCTTCATAACGCTTCACGACTGACGCAATAAGATTAGAGCGACGGTACCAGCTTTTGCCATTTGTTAGATTCTGTCGCAGCGCAGATCTAATTAGCCGGGGTTGTACGATTGTGTGCGAGAGCGTGGCGGTACATGTTTTGTACCCTGCGATGTTTGTTCTATGTTCCATCGACGTTGTGGTTTTACGCTGTAGCGGCGTTTGTCTACTTTAAAATGCGCGCTGTTGATCAGGCAGTGCGACGATCTAGTTAAACCCTCTCTCGCTTGCAATATCCGGTGGATGCTCTAGTGATAGGTATATCGCAGTTCGAATTGTTACTTAGTTTTTGAACGAAATAATTGGATTGAGATCCTTGTTTGATAGAGGAATGAATGTTTGTCAACTAAATCATTCTACGCAGTTCTTTTTCTGTCCATAATGCAATTTTACTCCAATAAACGTTTTCCAAGTATTTCAAAATAACACTCAATATCTTTAGGTGTTTTTTTTTTATATCATTAAGTAATTCTCAAAAACTCGCCTTAATTTTAACAACAACTATTGATAGTAGACGTCTGAAATTTTGACAGTTGCCATAAAAAAGGTTGCCTTTGCAGACCAAGGAATCCACTGTAACTTTCGTGCGCCATCTTTTGCCGATTCCGGAAACATTTCAGGTCACGCTCGTATTCACAGTAGTCATACGTCTTCCAAGATGTGGAATGATGAAAGCACAAAAGATCTTTACAAGAACATATTTAAAGGACTCAGTCTGGTGATTACCATTCGGATATGAACGCAGAAAATTATGGCACATGGATAGAACAGAAGCTTATATCAAACTTGCCCATAAACTCCGTTGTTGTAATTGATAATGCACCGTGTCACAATACACAAACAAATCATGCTCCAAGAAGTAATAGTTTTGAATGATTAGCGTTAAAAATATTCTATTATTGTTCGTTCTTTTAACCAAGAACCCCCACACCGCAGTCCATTTTTCTAGACGTACTCTCAGTAATTTCCGTTGCTTGAAAACCGAATTAAAAACAGTTGGAATAAATTAATCAGTCCTTAGGTTAATTATGCAAAATATGATATCGTTTTATTTCGTTTCGATCGTCACACGTTTCGTCTAACAGTAATATCTGTTCCGTAGTTCTGGTACATAGTTTCCTGGTAATACGTATGTAGCAGGTTCTCCGAGGCAGCAGCAAGTTTTGAGCGTGTTTGAGCTCCGTAAACCGGATCCCTGCAGTATCGATCCCTTTTGACATTAACATTGCAAATGATCCGGTATTTAACTTTCCCGTTACCATATTTGCCCTTTCCCTAATAAATTCGAAATGCCGAGAGGGTCGTTTGTTGATCATTCGTCTGTATTAATTGGTTACATACACAGCAAAATTCTACGTTGAATATTCCATAGACGTTCCAATAATATGTTGCTTATACCAGTTCTACGTACTGCTGTGTATGTATATACACCACCGCTCAGAAAAGAATGGACACTTTAAATTTTAACATGAAGTACTTTTATTCATGTAATAATTGTATAAGTTTAGAATTTACCAAATAAAGAACTAAGTTGACAAATAGCGAAACTGGAATATTACTTTTCAAAATCGTGAAATAATTATGTACAATATAAACAATACCAGAGTAGAAATTTTATGACGCTATAAATGAAACCCTAATTCCAAGAATTGACTGAGTTCTTGTAGACAGTATTTACCCCATGAACTAAGCATAAATTACATTAAAAGCCGGCTTATTCACATTCTGATAAAGCGGCAGATAACCGCCAGCAAGATAAATTTGTCAGGTAGCAGATATCTCATTTTGGTATATTCACCAAATTTTATCTGAGAGGTAACAAACCAGGACTGCCTAATTAACGATTGCAAGGACTGTGTGGTTGTAGAATTTAAAATAAAACCAACAAAATTATTAACAGTAAGTCAAGAACAAAACTAAATTAACAGCGATTATAGATCTTTTCAATTGCTTGAACTTCCTCTGCGATAAAAACATCTCTAAAATCTTCAAGAAGTTCCATATTAATTTAGAATATTTCGATATGAAAACAAACGCACGAAATAAAGTGAGGCTATAATATCCGATAGATATACATTTATCGGGAGGATTTAGCAACAGTTAAATTTATCCGTCTGATAAGCAATTTACTAACTGCTTTTTTCTGTCATAGGATGAATAAGCAGATGTTTGTGTTTATCCGTTAGATTGCGCTACTTGCAACCTTATCGAATGTGAATGTGCCGGCCCTAACAGTGAGTATAGTTTATCATTAGATACCGTTACCTGCAGCTCGATATTGTTATTTCTTTGTGCGAGTAAATAATTTAACTTTTGTGTAAAAATGCCTTGGAAAAAACCGCTGACTAATAAATATTTTTCTTATAATTGCTTTGTTTAAAGTTTTGAAGTAAGCGTCAAATTTTGCATGAAATGGGACGTGTCTATACTATTGTGAGCGGTAGTGTACATATATATATATATATATATAGATACGAATTCCTTAGAAATAATAAATATCGATAAATGTATAATAAAACATCCAAACCGTATTTTAAATTAAATTATCTATACACATTTGTTTGAAAAGAGAAGCATTACAAGAAAAATTTAAGCTTAGACTATGTTGTTGCCATATTATGCTAACCATGGTAAAGGTGTTCTTAGTCCAAATGGGAAGTATATATTCTGCCAGTTCTTTTCTTATGGCGATCAGAAAGTTCTTTCTCTTTTTCAATATGTAAATTCCATGACAGGAATAACGCTGATAACCACCATGTTCAGAGCATCTTCGCGCCATCCTTTTCGCTTTACACGCTCATATCATTTTGTCTACGTTATCCACACCTCCTTTCTCTTTATAGGAGTAGAGAATCACCATCGACCTTCTTCTAATTGTGCAAAGTACTAAGTAGCGTTACAAACTTATGTTTCTTTTGGTAATAAGAAATAAGGATTGGGTCGTCCAATAAACCAAACCTTCTTCACGATTTTTAGAGTCTGTAAAAGAAACTGGTAATTCAAACGTATCTTTGCGAATCGTACCAACTATTGTTAGATTTCTCGACAGCAAATACTTTCTTATCTTGTAGCAGTTAAAAGAGTTATCGCAAGTGTTATGCGTCCTAGAATTTTGAATTTCACGAGCTAAACGTTTCACAACCTTCCCCTCTTGACTACTTTCTCTTTCATAGTCCTGTGTGTGCACATTGAACGAACCCACTGGTTCATGATTACTAAATAGCTACATCCAACCTTTCTAGCAATTTCTAGCAATTCCACGGGATTGCCACTACCACATTCAAAATTTCCCGTTTTCCCATGCCTCCTTATACGAAATGCACAACATTCATAATAATCTAAAGATTACTCGCCATAAAGTTAGAATATAATTTGCCGGTCGAACAGATTGATTAATTGAAATTCGGGCAGGTATGTAGAGTTTGGTATATACATACACTGTAAGCTCGATCCAGAGGTGTATCTCTACGCCTCTAGCGTGGTTTACCGTGCCACTTTGGTTTCCCCTATTCTCCTGAAGAAGCCTCCTACGACGGAGGCGAAACGTCGAGATCCCACCTTTCTTTTTCCTTTTTTCTCTCGTACTCCCCCCTCCACTCTACCTCTATTTCCTTCTCTTATTCTTTTCACCTTTCTTTCTATTTCACGTCCCCCCACCCTTTATCATTCTTTCTTTTTATGTCTTTTTCTTCTTATTTTTTCTTTTTATTTCTCCTTTTAGTCTTATTTCTTTTTATATATATATATATATCATCATGATACGGTCCAATTCCGGAAGTAGTTCGTTTATTACTTAAAATATCTTTATTATTCACAGCCGAATATTCGTACGTAGGCATGTTGTTGAACTCCTAGCATGCCGTTTGAAAGGCAGACAGTGTTATTTTGTAGTTTTTATAACATCGAATGTAATACGTATACTCATTTTGAATTCATAGGCGGCACATATTACAATTTCCTAGGGTTTTTATTAATCTTGACGTTCGCGTTGTAATTGACTCAAAATTTTGTAGATGTATGTACTTTATATGTACACTTTCTCATTTTTCGTACTTTATTAAATTTATTTCATTGGCACCCCGTACAGACTCGAGAGAAACTTTGAAAGCGTGGAAATTCTTTCAACGTGATTATATATGTTGTATATGAGAGGTATATTTTTGTTTTCATTGAAATCCTAGTTAAAACGATAGGGCCATCATATGTGGTTGGGACAAAGTATGAAGATGATGCCAGAGCATCTAAGGAATTCAATTTACGTATAGTAAAAGATTATTTTTCGATTATTTTAAAGAAAAAAAATATTCGAATTAGAGCCATCCTTCTTATCAACCACGACTATAGCATTTGAAAAGGATGAGTTCGATCATTCAATCAAGTAACAATAGGCGTGCTGTCTTGACACAGCGGGTGTCAGGCATATATGTCAACTCTTGATTTTTAAAAAGTGCGTACCTTTCATGCACAAAAATTAACTGCAATCTAAAACAGCGAAACAAACCTCGCTACAATGTTTTGATTTAGTTCGAAAGTTCGCGTTGCATGTATTTTTCGAAGTCCCCGTCAAAGTGCTTTCCAAATCATCGTCGGCAAGCCCAACGTTAACGTAAAAGCGATGATTAATAGCGGCATAATATTAATTTCCACCAAAATCTTCAACAACTTTCGCCCGTACCTTGTACGAGGTCAAACATTTCGAAAGAGGCGCCGCTGGACTCTTTATTAAATACAGCGGGAGCAGCAATAAATCACCGGTAAGCGTGCAGACTAATTTAAAAATTAAGAGGAGACGACACCGTATTAGATAAGGGATAAAATAAGGAGTAGAGCGTAACAATGAATGCGTACTGCCGTCTTAGCAGCTACATCTCGGGTGAGAAAGGGTTATTAAGAAGAATCTCACGTAAAATATTAAATCGCAATTATCAACACGTTTTTCGTTTCTAAAGAGGTCTAGATGCCCTAGATTTTGGGTGATATTAATAAATAATTACTAAGGATGTTTTATAGTGATCAGCCCACGAAAGTGTAACGTCATCTTTCACGCTGCAGGTAAGCTATGTTTGTTTGCTAATGTGACAATGCAGACCAAATTCCCTACCTTCAATTTTTCCTGTTAATTGATCAGTAAGATCTTGGGCTACATATACATATATACATTATGGATTTTTCGAATAAACAGTCTTATTTGAAATTAATTTTCTGGTTGATTCTCCTGGCATTGGGAGTAATGAATGGGGCGATCTTTGTGGATGTCGTCCAAGCTTAGACTTCAATATACTGGCTCTTGCACATAAACCATATTAACACATGTATACACGCTTAATTACATACTTATAGACATATACAATATGTGATAATACTTAGTTGTTTAAGTACTTATATATTATATGATTCGCAAAATTAGAAAATAATCAATATACACACCACTATTTCAGAAGTTTCCTGAAATATGCCAAACGTCTATTCTGTTCTTGGGATTTCCGCGAATTGTCTAGGCAAAGATTAATTTACAGGAGTGGATACTAGAAGGCAGAAGCCTCACAGATAAAAAATACTTAATAATTAAATAAAATTTTTATTGCTTTTTATTTACCATAGGGTATAAAGTGTAATGTATGTTTATTGCAAATATATATAATCTTGCTGTAAAAAATTGACAAATGTAATACTCGCTGTTTGAGCTTTTCAATGGGCAGTTCCTGTTCAGAAAGAATAGGCAATGTCCAGCATTGAATACGAGTAACAATGATAATTAAAGGTTGCAAATTTCCATGATCTGTTTTGTGGTGACGTTGAGAATTAAAGACCTAACTTAATGCTGCTAAATACGACTACTCGTGGTATTGGTAGGATCATTTACGGGAAAGACAATGTGCCTATCTGGCGTCATCAGCACGGTTTCGAGCGCCTTAGTTTATCCCCAATTTGAAATTTCCTCTCAGTTTATATCATTGTTCTTTAAACGAACAGGCAGTGAGTATTTCTTAGCTTTATCTTGTGCCAATTATATACACCTGCCTGCCGCCCAGAAGACAGCGGCGCAGGTGGGTATAGTTTCCTAACCTTCTCCCAAGGATTGCTAAACTAAATAGGGCCGCACCGGATGATGTACATCGAAAAAATTGTCCAGAAAACAAGACCTAACACAATACTGTTAAATACTGTTACTTATGGTATTCATCGTACGCTGATGATGCTGGGTAGGCAGAAATATGACCACATCTTAGCGTTTTTTCTCTCCTTACATTGTCATTCTTATCAATGATCCTACCAATACCATGAGTAGCTATATTCATCAGCGTTATGTTACGTATTGTTTTAGGAAACTTTTTCATCAACATTAAAGCAATAGGTTTTTCTTGTCCTTTCCGTTTTTATATTAGAATACAGAAGTGCTTCGGCAGACCATGAGATATTCCCCAGTTTTAATGTAAAACGTCAAGCGCAACTAAAGTAATTCCCTAAGTGGATCGATACATATGATGCGGCGCAGAACTTGGTGTACGTGCTTTGTCTTTGTCACTTTTGCAGTAAAATACGGCGACCGGGCGGCTAGATATCAACGCGGCGCGAGAGAGCCCGACGGAGCTGGACGGAATGCAGTCCTGTTGGAATGGGACGCTACGGTGACGTAGAGGAGACTTGCCCGTTGTCCGCTTCCGAAAAAAGTTAATACGGTACATCTGCGGCAAAGCGTGCATACTTTGCCCAACTAACGCTGCCGTCCCTCATCCGAGATGCATTAGGGAGAAGCTTATTTGCCGTTGGAGATGCAGTTGTAGTCGCCGTAAAGGTTTTTAGAGAAACTATGTCGTTTTAATAAATTAAAGCTAAGGATATCTGTACGTTACAACGGCAAGAATAAGCTTTGCATTCTCCATTGCATACTTGTTGTGTTTGCACTTGTTTTATGGAAGTCGTTTGAAGTACAATTACGCGAATTAACGTTTTACAGAACATTGTAAGGCGCATTGAAAAATTACTGTGAATATACACTTGATTTGCATGTACACGAATGCTCAGATTCCTAAATTATCTATTACTCCATAAGAAGTGTAAATTTCCAATACTGACAATGTAAATATTATATAAGTATTACACGAAATAATAGTAATAATAATAATAATCGTTTATTTCCAACAGGTATACACCCAGTAACAGGAAATATACATACATAACGGCAACATGTATAAAAATAAGTTAGATATAAACATAAAAACTAAATAAGTACAATTCATTTGTAACGCTACTAATAAACTTAAGTTCATTAAAATGGTATAAACAGAAAAGACAGTGTATTGATAACAAAGCAGAAAAATTATCTGGCGAAACGAACAGAAATGACTACAAGAATTGAATTAAAGCTATCTGGTTTAATATTGCAGAGGTGATATCATCAAAGAAATGGGAGACCTCATTAAAACATTTGTCCTGTTTGCGTTGCAGTAAAAAGTGAAAGATGGTCTGGTATGCACTCTAGGTACAAGAAAATTACACTCAGATAATAGCCATGGACAATCAATTTGATTATGCAACATATACAACAAGAACTTAAGTAGAGACGTATTTCTCTTCAAGTAATGCGTTGTGAAATTAAATTTGTTCAGCAGATTCGATATTTAGATTGGGATAAGATTCTTCAAACAAGAAATATAAAATTATCAGGAACATCTTTACAACAGATTCTACGGAATTTACATGAGTTATATAAGTGAAACACCAGATCATGTTCCAATATCCCCACCACACAACGCAGCATCCCTGTTTGAAAGTATTTTATATTTGATATCCCTAAATGACATGCAACTTCCGTTAGCTTTATAAATTCTTATTTCATTGATTTTCCCATGTCTAAACTAATTGGTGAAATTAAAAACTTTATGGCATCCGATAGGATTTGAACCTGCGGCTACTGTTGGCTGGACAGGCACGTTAACTAATTACCCCACCTAGTTCGTAGGAACGAATCACTTTTAATAGCTTGATCTAACAATGTCCGCAGACATGTACATACATCGCAATATTTAGACAGACACAATATTTAGTTCCAAGTGCACAATCAATTACCATATGCAATTTCCGTTGGCTTAAAAATGATAAATTTTAGTCTGCTTAGTTATTCAACGTTTAATTTAATTAATTCGTGAAATTAAAAACTTCACGGTATCCGTAGGATTCGAACTCACAGCTTCTAGCTAAGCTTACGTAGGAACATTTCATTTCTGTTCTTAAGTCATCATCTAATTTCGACAATATTTCATTCCTCTTCATCTAAAAGTATCTAATGTTTAACTACAACGCTAATAAGCACTATATTTTCAGAAGTCTAGGCTAACATCAATGAATTATATTTTTAAAACAAATAAGTATTATTATAGGAATTTTTTCCCGGCCAAATTTTTTCACTAATTAAAATAAATTCTTGAATAATCCCAATTTCCTCGAAATATGTATGGCAACGTTGCTTAACCTGTCAAATTGGACAGAGACATCGATAACAGATGGCGCAGTACGAAACAACGTACTTATCATCTCATTAAGACGAAATTACCAACCGTCGCGCTACCGACCACGACGGCAATCTAGCGAGTCTTTGAACCGCGAAGTGCGCCGCGCGGAAATTCAAATTCGTGCCGGAATAGTCGATTCCGCGACTCGGTTAATGTCCGTAATCGAGCGTTCTACGTCTGCAATTTACGTTTAATTTTCGCGTAATTGCGCGTCAAGCTTTCACATCTTGCGTCGCCCGTTCTTCGCGTCATCTCTATCCTATCGAAGTCTACTATATCGCCGCATATATTTGGTAACTAGTGCGCTTCTAGTTTATACGTGCTGGAATTAATAAATACGTAGGTATAGGTAAGTTTGTTGCAGGTATTCGACGGCAAACATCACGTACTTACAACTTATAACTGAACGAAAGGAAGCTCCAGCGTATCATTTATATGCACGTAACGTGTAACTAAGTGAGGTACAGCTCATGGCATAATTGCGCTCCTGAGCCGAAGATATTTGTAAATTAAACGTTGTTACTGCGAGTGTATGTATTTATATAGTACAATGTCTGTCAGGCATCTAACAAGCGAACTCGTAAAGTATTAAAAATCTAACTGTATCATAAGCTGTGTGCATTATTTGCTCAACCATGCGTTTTATTAAAAAAGATATGAGAGGAAAATGCGATACCCGTAATCGTTGCTGAGTAAATAGTACGCCTCAAACGTTATGCAATGAGAAGCTGAAATATAAGAGAAAAACTTGCAACACTGTATTAGCGCACAATTGCTGGTAGGTTTCGTAAATTAAACTCAGAGTCTGTTGAATACAAAGACTCATAAAAAAAGAAATACAATTTATTCTCTGTATATAACTGCATATATAAAAAATAATTTGTTATTACCACCAGCCTGTATATATGTATATGCTTTCGTTAGAGATTTTATAATCAAAATTTTATTTAATGTTTTCATACGGTTTTCTTAAATGTTTGGTATACGCTTTGCACACTTATATGTTTGTTTGTATTAGGTATTGGAAGACCTAGTAAGTGTGGCGATTAACAGTCGGTCAACTTCTATCGTAAATATGACTCAACTCTCGACTACCCAGGTCTTCCTTATATCTTTCGTATTATTATTTATTTGCTATGCCTATGCTTTCGTAGACTTTGCTTTTCGCATTAATGTGCCTTTAATATTTGTTTGCTTTGTTTCTGTGTACTTACATGTATGTCCGTAGACGATGCTTTGCTTGCACCTTTACCACAGCCTCCTTACTATAGGGAGAAAACCACAAACCGCCGATCGTGCTAAAAGGGATAACTATACAGTGGCCGTCCAATACGTACGGAGCATCCCGAGCCTGAGCATGCGCCAAGTCCGGCGTAGTCGATGAGTGAGCAGCGGCAGATTGGTAGTTGTATCTGGGGGCAGTATCTTAATCGGGAAAATTTGGTTCAACTTTTCATTGAAAAATCCATAAACTGCCGTAATGCTCAGAAGGATATTTCCTTATACAATTTTCCCAACGTTAATCTTCATCCCGATCGATTTAGAGAATTGGTCACCGCAACGGGAAATCCTTCATTACTAAATCCAGATCCAAGTGATATACATCGTGAACTATTCAAAATTTGCAGAGCACATTTTGCGGCACAATACTTCCACATATCTAGATTAATTAAATATGCAATTCGTACATTAAATTTGGCAGGTATAATTTGATTTTTAACATAAAAATTTGATAACGCTTATTATTGATTGCCGCTAGATCCATTAATTTTATCAGGCTTTCTCATAAGAACTTGTCGCGCCTTCAATGGCATCTCGTTGTTAAGGACTCTATACTACGCTCTTATTCGGTATAAATTAAAGTATGACAAGTTCATTTGGTAACCCTTACTACACGTATCAGATGATTTCAATTGAATGTGTCCACAAGAAATTCCTCAAATACCTTAGCTATAGGCACAATACAAAATACCTTAGATAATCACCGGTGTTCTATATGGTCAGGTCATGGTTTACGTTTATTTTCATGAAACGTATTATATAGCTTAAAAATGTTTGTTGATTTAAATTTGTGTTGTATATGAGGTATATAATCCATGTAACTGCACCAATTATGTATGTTGTCCTGTAAGTGAAAATTATCGTTGGACAAATATAGATTATTATTGTTATTATTGCATTTTAATTTAAACAACTTAAATTTGAAGTATCCAGTTTGTTTTATAACTTGGATATACAAAGTTTATTGCTTTCTTTATGAATGGGACAGTTCAGCGTTATTGAAGGATTACTACAGTTGATACCACATATATAATTGATCTCGTTCCCTTGATCGATATTGTTATTTGAAAGTCCACTACTTCAGTAAATGTTTCATATACGCTGTGTATATACCACCTAATATATCACTTGAAGATCTTGAATTGTTTTATGATGCTTTGGATCTTTATTTGATATACAGGACCGTCCTTTAGTAAGCTTAAATTGACAAGGAAGTTATGCAGAGAAACAGATGATTGTATGTATATTCAGATAATAAATGTATTTCTGGAATGTTTTTGCCTGTTTCATTTCTATTGCTGTAAAAATACAAATTGCAACATCTATTCATACAACGCTATTGTAACATTTTCCAAGCGACTTTTTTTTCTCGTATATTTTACAAAGTTTAACCAAAAAATATTCGAAGTAATTTCGATTCTGTACAGATTATAAACATATCCGCTCCGCTAATTTTCACGTTTTATATTACAGACGTACTTTACGGTTGTTTCTTTGTAACGTCCACACGCAGACCTAAACAAATTACCGGCCAAAGTTTTATTAGCGTTTTCCTCCGGAGAGCCGCAAATAAACCAAATATATGAAAATCTCCTTTGCTCGAGTTTTTGGCCCGAACGACCGGGGTAGCCATGCCACCGGTAAAGCAACCGGCAATTCATCCAATTTAAGTAATCTAATTTAACTATCCGACTCTCTAAATTTACTTTCGACGCGGCGTCGAAAAGAGTCTCGAATGACTTTTCGGATCCTCCGGCGTTCGCGTCAAAAAATGGTAATTAAACTTTATAATTGGGACGCCAGATATTAATTCGGTCCGGCCAAAGTGGACGTATCAAAGGGATAAAATTGCGCGCGATGTTTGCTCCGTAGAAGTTTCTCTATTCCGGCGTTGCGAGCGACAATGGCGAAAAATAATTAGTGTTGGAAAGTTTTTGTCAACACGACTACGATAGCGGCGACGACTGGTGAAATGGCAGGAGGACTCCGAGTGTGCTCTAGAGAGATATTATCCGAATGCAACGGCGTGGTGCATGGTGCATAGTGCATGGTGCATGATTTGGGATAGAGATGTAATGTGATATTCAGGAAGTAATGCACGTGCACGTATAAAGTCAGTTATTAATTTAAATATGCGATGGATATTTTATGCGTTTATGTTGAATTGGTTCACATGTTGATTTGTATTGTTTTGATTTTATTATCAATTTATCACAATTTTTCCTTCTGGTTTTAGGATTTTTTAGTCAGGTAAATGATTTATTATAATTATTCCTTATAGTGTTTCCCCTTCATCAAGGTAATAATAGTAATCTTAGAAATATTGTTCTAGAAATATATGAAATAATTGAGCTTTTCTCAAAAACTAATCATTTCTTAGAAAATTTATACAATGTTACATAAATAATTTCCCCTCCCTCTCATATTCTTATTCCTTTTCTGGGGTCGGATGAAGATCCTGTTTCTCTTTGTACCCATTTTTACCATTCTCTTCTACTTCTTGCCATTTCTTCTAAGTTTTTTCCTTTTCTTCTATCTATTTGTCTTATCTGGCCCATCCATTTCCTCCTAGGTCTTCCCCTTCTTACCTTTTTTAGGTGTCCTGTCTCCATTAGTTTTCTTGTTCCAGTTTAATTGCTCCCTCATTATTCTTTTTATTTTTGGTTCTTGCTTTATTTTTCCAATATCTAGATGTTTCATTTCCATTCCATTTATCCTTACTTCATTTATCTTCCACAATCTCCGGTTTTTAAGATGCATACGTTATTACTGGAATTGTTGTAGTATTATATATTTTTATTTTTATCCCCATATTAACATCTCTTAGAATTGTCTTATTTGTTAACCCTCTAACTATTTTCCCGTCATCTGACAGTATGCTTCTCAAATAGCCGTACGCAGTTACTCTTTCATACGTATTGCCTTATCTTAGTTTTATTCAAGTTTACTTCCATCTTCACGATTTGTATTTCCTTCGTCCAGATGTTCATTAGCTTCTGCAGTTTACTACTAGAGTTTGCAATCAGGACCACACCATCTGCAGGTAGTAAGCTACTCATTTTTACAGGTTCTAGATTTCTGTATCCTATTATTGTGCTGTGCTGTTTGGTTTGTGCTTTTATGATTTTGACTACTCTGTCCATCATTAGTACGAATAAGAGTGGACTCAGACTGTCACCTTGTTTTACGCCTTTTTTCATTTGGAATTCTTCTGTTTTTTGTCCTGTAATTTGTATCCTGAATCTCTGTCTCGTATGTTTTTATATTTCCACATCTCTCTTCTATCTATCGCACCAAAGGCTGCTTTCAGACCGATGAACACTAGAATCATTTTTTCTCCTTCTTCAAATTTAATTTCTATTAAGTTCTTCAGTATATAGATATTGTCGCACGTTTGTATCTGTGGCCTGAAAGATGTATGTTATTCCTCTAGTCTTTGTTCCATATAAACTCTTAATCGGCTTTTACAGTATTCTTGTGTACAGTTTGTAGTTTCTTTGTGCTAAACATACACCTCTATAATTCTCGGATTGGGTCTGCTCTCCTTTCTTGTAAATCGAGATTATCAGATTATTTTTCCATTCCTTTGGTATATTCTGTTCCTTCCGTATTGCTCTTCCATATCCATTTTTGTCCTTTCTGTCTTAGCCATTTGCTCATTTCTGGTAGTATGCAATCATCTTCGTCTGCTTTCTCTCTTGATCTTTTACAAGGCTTCCTCCACATCTCCTTCTGTTATTTCTTGTTGTTCGTTTAGTTCTTCTCTGCTTATTCTTTGTTCTGTATTTAGTGCGTTAAATTTGTCTTTATAGTATTCTTTCCATATTCCTAGTATGTCTTTTGTTCCTGTATATAGTCGATTATTCATATATTTTATTGCTTTCATTTCGTTCCTTTTGATTCCTCTTAGTCTCTTTATTCCTCTGCAAAATTTTCTGTTGTCCACATTACACGAGTCTGTTATCTGCTCCCCAAATTCTTTCCATGACTTCTTTTCTTTTTCTTTATAGTTTTCTTTTCTAGGTTTCTCTTCCTACTGTAATCTTCTTTATTTTTTGTTGGTTTTTAAGCAAACAACTACAACACGTTAAAATGATATTAAAGCTATGCGGCAAAGCACTTAGCGAAGCGAATATACGTTTGTTACAATTTATTTCTTTCTCCAATATTTTAATATTTTGGAAATCCCATAATAAATATATAAAAATAAAACCAGAAATATATATATATATATATATATATATATATAAATATATGGATTATTATCCTCAGTATTAATAAGCACGCTCACCAATGCCCGATAAAATAACATTTAAAACAAAGACATCGTTTCATTTTAAATTTTCTTTGACCTACTTTCCACAAAGAACTTTACAAAGGATACATTTATCCGCAAAGAGAACGAGCCTTCCGATGGAGAAATGCCATCCTGTTTGTCAACCAACGCTCGGAATTAACGAAGGATAAAAAGAACAGCCGTTTACTACGGCCTTCCTCATCTTCAAGTAGTCGTTCATTCTCATTACGTAATATGACAGAACAAGAAGTTGGAAGAAGCGCCCGCCGAGACGAGAAAGTTAATTTCAAACGCAGGTAATTTACCTTAAAGAGAAGTTTTTTAATCGATTTTGAAAAATTAGGCTAAAGCGTTGGAAAATTTGATGTCCTCGGAAGCCAGATGGGAGAAAAGCAGTCGGAATTTTTAATAAAGGAGGAGTATTAGGTCAGTACGTGAACGACGGCGACTTTAAAATTGCTTGCAAATGGAAACGTTGACCGTTTAAAAAGGAAAAAAATTGAAATTTCCCGGGACGTAATTTACGCTTCGCTTATTGTAGTGTACTACCAACGTCTTTCGAAGACTGTTCGTGTCTTCTTGACATCATTTGACACGACAGAATGAAGAATTTACTCATACAATTTCAAGAAATACGAGGTAAAGTAATTAAATAAGTCACAAACTGCTGTGGGGAAAGTGAAAATGGTAATGAGTTATTTTTCTATCACTAGGTGTCAATCCAACTTTATGATACTCAAGTAACAGTAGCCGTGACGTAAGCAAATAGTTTTAAAATAGCGACCGTGTTCGAGGGGTGTACTGTGGAAGAGTAACGTGTTGTTGTGCTTTTTTTCCTGGCAAAACGACATCCTGTAAAGGATTTCCATAAGGAAATACCTCCTGTTTTCGATGAAGTATGTTTGTCGTCTAAAGCCAAGCTGAGTCGAGAAATTTTCTCAAGGGTGCTCGGAAGTTGCTGACTGTCAGCGAAGTGGACACCCTGTTCAGATTGCGACAGCTGGTAAAGATGATTTGAACTGATAGGCGGGCAACAATGGAGAGTATAGAAACTATAATAGAGTGTCCTCATGGTTTAGCCTGCGAATTGATGCATGATCGATTAAATTTCCGAAAAGGTTGCTCACAGTGGGTACCTAGACAATTGACCGAGGAACACAGAGGGATTCGAATAGGCTTGTCCTTACAACACCTCTCTCGGTACGTAGAGGAAAAAGAGGATATATTACTGGTGATAAGTTATGGGTGTATCACTATCGACCCAAAGCAAACCAAGATTCAATGCAATGGAAACATCCTTCTTCACCGTCCAGAAAGAAATTCAAGGTGGTGCCTTCAGCTAGCACGGCTATGCTTACCGTGTTCTGGGATTCGCAACGAATGCTCCTAGCCCATTGCCAGAACAGAAATTCGATGAAAACGTCTAGGCCTATTGACGAGAGGAATATTGCTGCATCAGAGGAGAATTGCACAAGGTGGAAACATCTTTGGCTTACAGTCCCGATCTAGCCCCAAGCTACTATCATCTGTATGGTCCACTCAAAAAGCATCTAGGCGGCAAATATTTCGACGATGATAACTATGTTCAACAAGAAGTACGCATGTAGTTCAGACGCCAGCCCAAACACTTGTATGCAGCAGGCATTGGGACAATGATAAAGCGATGGGATAACTGTAATATAGATGGAGACTTTGTTGAAAAATAAAAATTTTTGTTTTTGGCTACTACTTCTCTAATTATGTTCATAATAGCTTGTCACTCATTTGCTGAATTTCACTTGCGGAAACACTTAGAATATACTGCAGATGGCGTTTGTGACGTTATATTATTCTTGAATTATTTTACTTTGTTCTGTATTGAATGATAACTTACTTCCACCACACCCGCAGTTTTTCCAATTAAGGTCAATTAGTTCGATATTTACGAAGCCATCGATTAGAAAACAATTGCCTTTAAAAGGTTTCCCCGCATTGTCTCCATCGCCAGCTGGTTTCGAGGGCGCTGAATGTAAAAATAGATCGTAAAACTGCGGCGAACCCGCTAATAACGGGTAATATTTTATATTGTCGTAAAAGTACAATTCGATACGAGTTACGAGGGGGAAGGTTTATGAGGTGCTTATTATTAGCTTTTGATGCTTATTGTTACGGTCGAAAGCGTATTAATCATTTTGCGCTATAATTATCTAAACAAGGGTCTATTTTCTGGGATATACACTCTTTCTCATAGAAAATTGGATACTCGAGGAGATTTTGTGGTATAACTAAGGATTATATTAAAGACACGTCGAAAAAGGTGCCTACAATATCTTGGAAGCAATACCCAAAATACCATGCGTAGCTGCATTAGCAGCCTTATTTTTCGAATAAGGACTACATTATTACTCTTTAAGAGCAGTACTCAATCCTTTTTCATCTGAATTTTTGGCCAAATCTATCAGTAAAATTCTTGAGAAAGCTGAATATAGTGTCAAAAACTCATAAGAATTCACCAAGTTTATAAAATATAAAAGACCAACAAATTCCTAACGATTATCAACTTAGCAGCCTTGATGTGGTATTATACGAGGGCGAGCTGAAGTCTTTCAGGAATCGACAAGAAAAACACGGAATTGCTGTAGTTTTTTATTTTTATTTTTCAGTGGAGTAGGGAGTCAATAATGCATAAGTCACAATAAGTCAATAATTAATGCAAGATATCGGGTGCATGTAAGCCGACATTGAGGGTTGAAATTTTGTAATCACAATACCTATTCTATTTAATATTTCTAATCTTTTATTTTCTTGTAAATGGTTTGAAGAAGTTGTGAAATGTTGACAAAAGGAAGACAAAATTCAAGAAACTAATCACTTGTTTCTTGTTTTAACGATTCCTGCTGAGTGCATCATAAATTCAACGAGGAAATAAATTATTGTTGTTATCATCATCAAGAAACGTGATATTCTTGAGCGCTCAAACATATTCCCAACAGCTAAAACGTGTTTCAATAACGGCCCGCTTTCTTTCCAGTCCCGGCACGACGCATTTTACGGCGGAGACAGTTTATTTACTGCAGTTTTGCAGCTACATCGGCGCATAATGTATTCGACGCGCGTGCCTCGCGAATTCGCGTCGACTTTGCACAGTAACCGTCGCTAGGGCAATATTTTATAACCTGCTATACGAGGCTGACTACTAACTGGTTTTTAGGAAAACGTTCGGCAGGTACTAGAATGATGTCGACTATTGCGATGTTCGGCTTCGATGGAGGCGCCTGGCGAAAACTTCGTTTGCTTATTTCCCGGATTAGCGTTAGAGCAAGCGTCGCAGATGAAATATTCCGTTAGAATTTAAGCTCGAATCTTGAATACTTTACGGAGAAAAATTGTGTGGAAAATATAGGTAGAGTTCATATTCTAAGAGGGAAACGCATGTAATTCGAACTTTGAGAAATATTAAAGAAAAAAACGTGTTTTGTATGTTGCTGTTTTAAGATTGCAGTTAAGAAAGGTATTCCATAGGTCAGGGGTGCTCAGATTTGGACTGCTGGCGATCTACCTCAAAATTGTTAGACTACAAGCGATCGACTCTGCAGATGCCGCAACTATGTGTAATACAGACAATTAAATCCGACAATTTGGAAAACTAGTAAAATAGTGCCAGTGTTTGAGATAGCATTGTGAATAACAGACCTATAAACATTTTAGCTAATTTTGCAAAAGTATTTGAACAAATTTTTATAATAATATTTATTTTAATGTTAAACCATTTTTGTCAATCCATCAACACGGATTTATATCAGGAAGATCCACTGTAACCAACTTGGCAAATATCACCCAGTATATATTTTGAGCATTGGACCAGCGAGGACAGGTCGATATTATTTATATTGACTTTGCTAGGGCTTCTGATTGCATTAATCACAACTTACTTTGTGCTAAATTGGGAGGTACTGGCTTCTTCCCTTCGTTGATAAAATTGATTTCATCTTACCTGTTTGGAAGGAGTGGTTACGTCTTCTAAATGGTTATTCGTCCACTCGCTTCGGAATACTATCTGAAGTCCCGCGGGATTCTAATCTCGGACCAGTCTTATTTAACATTTTTCTGAATGATTTGCTCGATAAAGTATATATAAGTGGATAATCTTAAAATCTACAATGTTATCGATTCACTGGTGCACTCTGAATGGCATATCTCTGTAAGAAAAGTATGTACATTTGATGATATCATATTTTAGTTTATCTGTCATGTCGTAGCTCATGATTTCAATACGCCTTCAGTAAGTTCAGTAGCAGGCATGATCTCTGTTTTATCTTTAAAATCTCTAAATAAAACCTCGCCCGCTTCAAAAAATAGTTTCTTCACAGCCATTCCGTCTTCAAAGGTTTCTTGTGTTTTGCCAATATATGAGAAATTTTAGATGACGCGAGTGTTGCAGCTTTTGATTGTTTAGCACCAACTAATGTATATAAAAACTTTCGTTTAAATCTGAACTCTTAACTATTAAAATAAATATGTATTATGGCCAATTTAACTGTCGAAAGGGTTTTGAGTTATAGATTCCAGCATGGAGGTAAGTGATTCTATTACTTGCTCAAGCCCGGATGACTACTACTAAACATCGGCAATAACGATTGGTGGTTATTTAATACGGTTCGTGATCATCATAACCGTAACGGGATTACGCGTGGAGAACAGACCGGAACATGCCTTAATTAACTGTTCCAGGGATATGTATATTAATCGAATTACAGCAAATTAGCATAACATTATAGAGTGGGCAGTACTGACCGTAATATCAAAACGTTATCGGGTCCATTTACCAGTTGAAATGCGGTCTGCCAAATTGAGATATATTCGGCGGTTTATTAATTGCTAATCCGCAAAGTAGGGCAGTACCTTATCTACGTCAAAGTACTAGAGTACTATATACATATAATTTAAATGATAATGTAATTATCTTGATATTACTAACGTTAAATTTTAACCTTACCTAGTGCCACTTTCTATCTAGATACAAGCCCAAAACCTACGACAAATGACTAAACCAATTCGCAATTTGATTAAAAAAAGCTTTATCCTGGTTTAACTCGGCATCAATTAAGATAGAATCAGAATGCATTAGTGCAAACAACTCTAAAGTATCAGCTGTTTATATTTATTATTATTTGGAAATGCTCGTCATTTAACAAGGATCTAAGTGAAAATTCAGAATCTGTGCAAATAGCTTCAATGTTTTAACGTCATCGAACTTACTTCAAAAGAAAAATATTTTCCATTGGTGCACATTTTGCAACCCGTTTGGAAGCATGGAAGATAGGGAATGACGGTTCAAATTATAACTATAAAAACGAGTAGAATGACAATTTGTGGCATTAGTGACGGCTCTTAGGTGTAGGTGGTTCAATATTTTAGGTGATTTCGATGTTTCCCAAAAACCTTTAAACCTTTTAAAATTCGTCAAAATTTCATTCATCTTAGATTTGGATGGATAATTTTCCTGCAATCTAGTCATCAAAATCTTCAGTTGCACACATATTTCAGACGCTTTCGATTTTTCGCAAAAAAACGTAAAAAAACCTTGAAAATTCGTCAAAATTTCTCTCATCCTAGATTTGGTTCAAGGCTCACCGACAGATACTTCGATTTTAAAATCAAAATTGGCACAGAAGATCTAATATGGACGGAATTCGTTTCTAAAGAATTGAAAACATGTGAAAAGTGTAATGACGATTGCTAAATCCCTCTCTAATTTTAGAATATTAAGTATTCCACCATGATAGATAATTTTCCTACAATCTAGTCATCAAAATCTTCAGTTCCATACGCATTTTGACATATTTTAGATTACTTCGATATTTCGCAAAAACCGTGAGTGAAAGTTCGTCATAATTTCGCTCATCCTAGATATGGTTCAAGGCTCACCGAATGATATTTCCAATCATACGGAGTACGATTTTAATACTAAAAATTGACTTAAGAGAACTAATCTGGACGGAATTCGTTTCTAAAGATTTGAAAGCATGTGAAAAGTGTAATGCCTATTGCTAAATCCTTCTCTAATTTTAGACTATTGAGTATTTCGCCTTGAAGGATAATTTTCCTACAATCCAGTCATCAAGATCTTCAGTTGCATACGTACTTTGATATATTTCAGATGACTTCGATTTTTCGCAAGAAACGTAAGCAACGTTTGAAAATTCGTCAAAATTTCGTTCATCATAGATCTGGTTCACGGCACATCGGATACTATTTCTAATTATACCGAATACGATTTGCATATTAAAAATTGACATGAGAGAACTAATCTGGATCGAATTCCTTTCTAAAGACTCTATCTTCTATTCTTCTCTAATTTTAGAATATTAAGTATTTCACCACGATGGATAATTTTCCCTCGTCAAAATCTTCAACACATTCTTTCATGAATCCATTTTTACTTAATCTAACGCTGACAGGGGCTATAAAATAAACAACAAAAAACCAGTAATGCCAAGATGTTAAAATTTACTTTTCAGAAGAGATCATTTATATTTTGTCACTGCACAAGTAAAAGCGTGATGTGTTGTGTCCATATATGAATTGATAGTAGATAAGTAGGAGGGTTGTTTGTGGTATATATTGCGACAACTATTGTACACATCACATTAGAAGGTATTTTGTTGCGTATAGATCGAATACCGTAATAGGCAGTAGAATTCTCATGGATCTCTATAGCACACAGAATTTTGAGCACTTTCAGAGAAGAGCCACACCAAACTTTGTTTGAAGTGGACTACACTAGAATTAGAGGGTACACTGCACTACAATAGATCTTTAACAGTCACCGAGCGCTGAAAATGGCATTCACCTAAACCGATAACGCGTACAATAGACACTCCAGCGTGTTCAATCTCGGACGAGTATATCATGCGAGCGCTTCATAATTCTGCTGATTACTTAACTCCGCAGAATATCGTTAATGTTTGGATTAATTACATGGCGACGTAATTAGATTATTCCGCATACCATCCAGCGATATAATATGAAGTTGCACTCTACGAACTAATTAAGCTTAGCGGGGAAATAATCCAGCTACTTCGTCGCTACCTCTCGTCATACGAAGCCAGAATTCAAAGACAAGGATAACCGCCATGATTACGGAATTAAGAGGCTACGTGGGAGCAAACACAATGAATGCACCGATCGCTTCATCGCACGTTCCGCGGCGGGTTTTAGCGGTGGAAGCGCGGGAGCTACATCGTCCGGTATCAATCGGTTAATTTGCATGATTCGCTAACTGCATTAACCTTTAATCGTCCGGTATGACAGGCGCTAACGGATGGCGAGGATCAAGCTTGCGACGGGCGTGTTGAAATTTTCAATTATCGTAATTATGTATGCGCTCGCGTAACGGTTGTACGTAGGCGCGTACGAGCCTAGGAACAGATTGCAAATGCATAATGCCCCGTAATCGCGGTATTCACGCTTTGGTCGCGATGAATTTTCGATAAACTTGCGTGAATTAGCGCGCGTTTGCAATATGGTGAAGTGGGTAAAACAGATGGCCGATATAAAATTATAAAGCGTGTGGAACGGAGATGGTGTTGGATGATTAAAAATTATGTTGTTAAGGTTTTATATAGTGAAAACGAAGTAAAAGAATTGTACTCCCAAATCGGAAAAATACTGAAAGAATTACTCAAACAAAAATTGCAGATAGTCATGGGAGGTTTTAATGCAAAAATCAGAAAATAATGGGTATACGATACTACAAGGAATAACAGAGTCAATTTGCTGAGCCAATTCGCCGAAGAACAAGAACTCATAATAACAAATCGTGGTTTCAGCTTCCAGCTAGAACCCTATCTACATGGAATGCATTTAAAGACGCCTACCCTGGAGCTGACATACAATCAGAACTCAACTCCTTTATTGGTGTATTTAAAATAGAGATAAAAAACGCAGAAGAGAAAAAGGTACTGCGTAAATTAAAAGATCAAGTACTTAAATAATGCAGTTAAATCGATGGCAGGCCTGAGATACGAAGATTAACTTAGTAAATTCAGCACAACAATTGAAACTATTAAAAATGACCTATTACAACCTAATACAACAAAAAAGGAATTGTGGATGACCAATGAGATTTTACAATTAATGGACACCATCGGATATAGCAATTTAAACCGAATCATCAAGAGATAGATCAGAATTTATCACCTTGCCGAAAAAATTAGCAGCCAAAAAATGTGAAGAATATAGAAGAATAAGTTTGATGAGTTACCTTCTAAAACTTTTCCTCAAAGTCATACACAGGAGAATTTACCGTACCTGTGAAGAACAAATAACATGTACGCAATTTGGATTCAGAAATGCAATGGGTACAAGAGAAGCCATATACTGCATACCGGTATCATTTCAACGATGGGTTTGAGATAAATATGGATAAGACGGAGTACATGGTAACCGGCTTACAAGGAAAACAGTGGAATGCCAGTATTTCGAATTTGTATGTTCCACTCCTTTGTTGAAAGCTGTGTTACCTACGGAAGTGAAGTATGGGTGCTGAATAGGAACACTTTAATTAAGGACACTGCTAACATTTTTGATATCTTTAGGACTCCGTTTCAAGTAATTCCTACTAATATTGCTCCAAACCTAGTACAAACCACTAACGGCAAAATTGAAACAATTCCCTTTTGATAAAATAGTTCTTTTTACAAATTAATCAATTGTAGTTCAAATACGGTTCCCTAATTATACCTGACATTATTGTTGTTTCCTATATTCACACGACCACTAGAAATTTGATTATTATCAACACGAGAAACCGACGTCAAATACACCGAGGTGTTTAATTGATATTTAATGTTTACACCAGTGCAGACCTCTCTCTGTTCCAGTTCCATTAAACGAAACAAACAGTCTACGTTAGATACGGTTAATTCTCTCGCACCCTCGTTATCAAACAATATTATATTAGGGCAGATGCGACCGCCAAAATCAAAGTCAAATTAAATACAAACAGTCACCTGAAGCGGAGTTGGCGGCCCCCACATTATGAATGTGTAATTTTCTTTCTGTAGAGGTTACTTATTTCCGGTAGGGTTCAGTTAATCACTCTCAGAATAAAACAATTCGGTTTTACGAGTCGAAAGTTTTGCAATTGATGCTGTTTATATCGTTCTACCATTAATGTTAATTCTTATTTGCCTATTTTCAAAATTATGCGTATAACATAAAAATGTTGATTTGTTTCGATCAAACAATACGCTTCCATAGCGCTAGTAGGAGCTGATACTTACTCTCAATTTTGCATCTGTTTCGTTTTGTCTTTTATTTAATTTTCCCTCAGTTTTAAGCTGTTTAAAAGACAACAGTTCTTTTAAAAGCTAATAACTACTAACCATCGCATTTGCAGTGTTATTTTATATGTAGTTAGTTATATATGTACACATGAAACCACCAAAGTTTGTAGCATTATTGTTTAATCGATACAGTGAAGATAAGCGCTATATCTAATAATCAGACTCATACGTATACGCAAGTGAGATAGAAGTACATAATTACGAATTAAATCCGGAACTGGACCGTGTCATGTTGAGATATATAGAAATGAAATAAGAGTAAGAGGAGAAGGAAATAAAAATAGAAAGAAGACAAATGATAAAAGGGGGGCGTGAAAAAGAAAGAAAAGGTGAAAGCAGTTAGAGAAGGAAAGAGAGACAGGAAAAGGGGGGAAAGAAGGAAAGGAAAAAGAAAGAGAAGAAAAGAAAAAGGTGGCACCCCGACGTTTCGCCTCCGTCGTAGGAGGCTTCTTCAGGAGAAACAGGGAAACCAAAGTGGCACAGTAACTCGACGTGTAAACCGCGCTAGAGGCGAAACCACTTTGGCAGGTCATGGTAATTCGACGTGATAACCACGCTAGAGGCGAAAACCTTACATAACAGAAGTTGTAGTTACTTAAGATATACGTACATATTTCATTCAGGATCAAAGAACTAGTTGAAGCGAGATAGAATACGGTCGAGTAATGCGCAGATAATAGCTTTGACCTATGTAACACATGGGCTGAAAAGTCCCGGGCCTAACAAAGAAAACACGGTTTTTTTGGTTCAAAATTAGCTTTATTCATCAACGTAATCTCCATCAAGAGCAACGGAATCATTCCAGCGCCGCTCTAACATTTCAATACCACTTTTGTAGAACGATTTATCTTTTGCCTCAAAATAGGCCTCAGTTTCAGCGATAACCTCTTCATTCGTGCGAAATTTCTTACCGGCGAGCATTTTTTAAGGTCTGCGAACAGCCAGTAGTCGCTGGGAGCCAAATCTAGCGAATACGGTGGATGTGGGAGCAATTCGAAGTTCAATTCATGTAGTTTTGTCATTGTTTTGATTGACTTGTGACAGGGTGCGTTGTCTTGATGAAACAATTTTTTTTTTCTTTGGCATATGCGGTCGTTTCTTTGCAATTTCGGCCTTCAAACGCTCCAATAACGCTATATAATATTCACTGTTGATGGTATTTCCTTTCTCAAGATAGTCGATGAATATTACACCACGCACATCCCAAAATACCGAGGCCATAACCTTTCCAGCCGATTGGTGTGCTTTCGGCCGCTTTAGACGAGGTTCACCAGTTGCTGTCCACTCAGATGACGATCGCTTTGATTCCGGAGTGAAGTGATGGATCCATGTTTCATCCATTGTCACATATCCACGCAGAAATTCCGGTTTCCACTTTGAATAGAGGTTTCTCATAGTCAAATGCTCATGCAATATAAAGTCAATACGTCCTTTTGATATCTTTACGATGTCAGCTAACTTACGCAACTTCACTTTTCGATCATTCAAAACGATTTTGTGGATTTTTTTGATGTTTTCTGGTGTTACCGCGTCATTTGAACGTCCACTGCGTTCTGCATCATCGGTGTCTCTACGACCACGTTTGAAGTAAGCGAACCAACGTTTTATTGTTGTTTCCGATGGAGCGGAGTCCCCATAATACTTTTCCTCGAACGGTATTTTTTTTCCATCAAGAAGCAGTGTAAAATTAAAACACAAAATTGTTTTTGATCTATTGTTTTGAAAATAACAAAAGTAGCGTGACTCTTAGCACAATAACTCACAAACTAATGAATAGAATATCATGAAATTTTAACAGCTGTCTTTTGAAGGTTAGTACTAACTGAGAGAAAGGTTACTGCAATAAAACTAGCGTCATCTATGTGTTAGGCCCGCGACTTTTCAGCCCATGTGTTATACTACAGTGCATGCACTCCTCATAATTATAACAGAGAATACCGCTCCGTTGATATTTGACATTTGCTAAGTTTAGAGATGTTAAAAAAGTAAATGCAAACTTCAAACACTTTTTTTAAAGTTTACAGTCTTTTACTAGTGTACTTGATGCGGTTCATGAGGTAAATTATAGTTGGTTTACATTGCAAATTGTACGTTTTTGGAGCCTGAGCAATCGAACTTCTACGCTAAAACTAGAAGCGTAATAAACGTAAAAACAACAGCACTTCAAAATATATTACTCGTACTTATACTTCGTACTTGAATGAACTATAGCCATACTAATATTAAGATTATTAATTTTTTCTTTTGCTGAGAAGGCAGTATTACATTATAAATTGTGTATTATAGTATTAGTAATACTACAGGTTGTCAATGCATATTCAAAATTTTGGAGGTATATTACACTGATTTTTCCGGAAAATCTTTCTAGTTTTATTCAATCTTAAAAATAGACTAAATATCATATAAATTTTGCCTGAATATTTTATTAAACGTTAAAAATCCGTTACAAAACCAGTAAACCAAAATTTACATTGCTCAGCATTGCAAATTTGTCACGTTGGCCAAGTAAGCCAGTTGGCCAGTAATTCTGCTGGGTGACGATAGTAAAGTTACTATCATTTTTTAGAGTGTGCATCAATATTCACGGCGATTATGCAGAAAAGTAACCATGTTTGTATATAATTTATGGTAATAAACTCATTTTGTTATTTACATTTTTCTTGTTTGTATAAGCTA
The DNA here is from genome assembly GCA_023509865.1 of Trypoxylus dichotomus. Classification (NCBI taxonomy): domain Eukaryota; kingdom Metazoa; phylum Arthropoda; class Insecta; order Coleoptera; family Scarabaeidae; genus Trypoxylus; species Trypoxylus dichotomus. The sequence continues at coordinate 55,346,682 of CM042075.1, forward strand.
TCGGAAATTGGAAAAGAAACAGCCCTCATATATACAATTTTTTAACGCTTCCTCTTCATAATTTATACATATTGCAATTTTAATTGTTGGCGAACATAAAAAACAATTGCAAAATATCTAACAGGTTCCCGTCTCTACCGTCAAACATTATACAACATTCATGAAACAGACCCGTATTTATATCGTCTACCTTTCGTACAAACCTTCGCATCTTGGAACTTGCCGGAACGGTACGACGATTGTGTAATTTCCGGTTTTCACGCGTGAACAGACTGTGGACTAGCGTGACGCGCGTAGCGTGGATCTCGGAGGATATTTTTATATAAAAATGATGATACAAGTCTTATCGAATGTAAATAGAATTGGAAGAGGAAATGCTGGAAATAGAAGAGTATATCGGAAGCGCTTTGTGCAAAAAGGAAAGATGACTAAACCGATTCTACTGCGGGAATTTTGAAAAAGGAAACGGACACGAAAAGACCTGCTGAGTTGATCGTAACGTTGCATGTAGTTTTCTTTAGTAGATGTTTTTGAAGGAGTATAAAATGTCAATAAGTTTCAGGTGAAGTCTATAGCGTTCACACTGCTGTATGCGTTGTTTTATTGTGCAGTATATCCCCCTTTTGTGTTATGAAATGATTTGTTCGGTTTGAAAAGCCTGTTTCTTTATAAGCATATATTTTACGATGTCTTCATAAAACTTTAATCAACGATCAACTATTCAAAAAAAGTCCAATAGTATATTCTCCATCATAATAAAATTAACTTAAAGAAAATTGGAAATGCGAAAGTAAGCACCATGGAAAGTTTTATTAGACGACATGTCACAATGTATCAATAGTGACGTACAAGAAAAACAAATCTCCGCGAACATCGACATTCCTAAGTGAATTCTCTTCTATAGACGGAACTTTCTTGACATAATACATGCAGCTTGACTTCTTAAATAGCAGCTTTCCACTTGTAATAGTTAAAACTCAAGTCATATAGAAATGCAGTGTTCATATTTCTCATTAATTTGCACGTAATTATAGCAGCAATGTATAACAAGTATACACATAATTATAAACGCAAAGGTAAGTAATACATAAAATAAATATATTGAGGAGGTGTAAAAGAAGTGTAAAAGGCAAGAAAATCAGGAGAACAAATGATGTTTGATGGAATGACACTCTAAAGTTCTTGCTAAATGAAAAGAAAATAGCATATTCGAAGTGGCTGACAACACAAGATCCGAAGGACGGAGATATCTATATGAACTAAAAGAAAAGGAAAAAATGAAGCCATGAATAATTGTTGGGAAAGGAAATGTGATGAGGTGGATAAACTTACAGGAGGATGGGAAATCTTGAGAAGTCTGAATTAAGTACAAGGGAAGTGAAATCTATAAATCTAATAGGAATGGATTGCTGGGAGAGCTGCTGTAAATCCTTATTAATTGAAGATATAATTTTAAGGAAGTAGAATACACAAATAAACGGGCCAAGCAAGTCGTAAGAGAAATAAAAGAAGTTCTAGAGGCAATGAAAGCTGTGAAACTAACAAAGCGGCGGCGCTAGAAGGTATGCCCATGGAACTTATCAATAATTCCTCAATCGTAACATTAGAAGCGATTGCCAGGTTGTTTACATCCTGTTTAGAAGGTAGTGAAGTACCGGAAGAAAATACAGTAGGTAGAGAGTCCCGGATAGAGCCTCTTGGAGATTGGGATACAGTAGATGAAAAAGTTAGCTGTTTACAAACCGCCATAATAGAAAAAATATTGAGAAAAAAAGAAAGCAATGTCAATTGATCAGCTCAACTGACGACTACTACCTTACTTAACGTCTTCGCTGAAAATTTGGTAGAAAGCACGGAAAAACATTGTCAAGCTATAGTAGAAATGTTTTTCGGATTTTGTGTCATAAGTTTTCTAAAGACTGGTGTTGTTGTCTCTTGCTTCTCGATATATTCCATTTCTGTTCCGCTTTGCTGATCCATAACCGTTCCGCTTTGCTGATCCGTAACTGTTTCAGTTGAATCGCGTCGTTCGTTGTATGATGACTCCGCAGTGCTAACTTCCACGTGTTGCTAATCTTATATCCCTCTTCGCGATTGAAGTTGTTAGTATTCTTCATTGTTTCTATTGATTCGCGTATCCTATCCTCGGGTAGTAGTGGCTGGTCGTGGCTAATACCCTAACGTCGCTGTAGGTTATCCGGTGGTCTCCTTGTTGGTGCAGGTGTTCTGCTACTGCGGATTTCTCAATATGCCTGAGGCGTGCGTCTCTCTCGCGTTCTTTCACCCTGCACTGAATATTCCGTCTTGTTTGACCGATGTAGCTTTTTCCACATTGGCATTTTAGTTCGCATATGCCTTCTGCTCGTAGTTTTGGTAACACGTCCTTGTTGGGAGGAAGTAGCTGGTCCATTTTGGTCACCGTGTTGTATCGTGTGGCAATGTTCTTTTCTTCTAGGGCATTTTTTAGCCTATCGGTGACTATGTATGGAAGATATGCGTACCCTGCTGGTTGTTCTTGGTCTTCGTCCTTTTTCTGTTTCCGTAGTTTCCTTATATCTTTCGTCCTGTAGCCGTTCCTCTGCAAGGCGTTTTTGACGTGATGTATATCACTATTCCTGTGATGATCGTCACTAATTTTATCCGTTCTTCTTAACAATGTGTTGATGAGGGATCTGTTCTGTTGAGGATGGTGGTGGGATGTTGCATGCAGGTATGGATCTGTGTGAGTCTTCTTCCGGTACACACTGTGACCCAGTTTGTTGTTGTCGGTGCGCTCCACTAGGACATCTAGGGATGGCAAGTTGCCGTCCTCTTCGATCTCCATGGGGAAGTAATGTTAGCATGTTGTCTATTGATGTGTTGCAGGAATTCCTCTAGAGTCCTTGGTTCGTGCGACCATATGACAAAGGTGTCATCCACATATCTGTACCAGCATTTAGCTTTCATCCTGTTAGATTCGATGGCTTCATGTTCGAATGCTTTCATAAAGATGTTGGCGATGACGGGTGATAGAGGAGATCCCATTGCAGCACCACTCGCTTGTTCGTAGAATTCTGCGTAATATAGGAAGTAGGTCGAAGTAAGGCAAAGTCTCGCCAAATTAATCAGATCGGGCTGTAGTCCTACCAAAAGGATACGGTAGGTGGACTACAGTCGTAAGAGCCTCAACTATTGTCAAGCTATTCTGGATAGTAATGGAGACTGGACCCTTTTTTAATTTAGCATGTACTAACTTGGAATACGTTCATTTTAAAAATATAAATACACGCTTTTCTTCATTAAAATTTGTTGGAACTTGTAGACTGTATTTATCAGATAGTAAAATTACAATAGCGAAAAACATGTAATCAGTCATACACTATAGTTCTCCCTTAAAAATCCTATTGCAACAGTTTTAGAAAAAAACTACCTCTTCAGGAAGCTTTTGTGGTGGATGTGCTGACGTGAAAGAAGGAAAACATACTGCTTATTAATACGTTAAAACATGAACAGCATACATACCACTTCTATATGCGAATACGTTGCACCAAACCTCAGATATAACAAACTTGGAACCACACAGTTTGTCCAATTACCATACACAATACCTAGTTCGAGTGATCTTGAACATGTACACGGAGATCTCGCAAGTAATTACTGTACAACGCAGTCTGCCTGCGTAAAGGAGGAATCCGATACACACAGTCGGGCAGATGCTTTGTTAGATCGTCTATGCGGTCCTTGTTTGCTAAGGATAGAACAGACATACAGTAATACTAGTGGTGGTAGTCCTTTGTACGCGCGAAAGCGAAACCGAACATCAATTACGCCATCAAGTCGAATAGACGTATGCACACATCAGACGACATGGTAGCCGGCGGACTTGTCAAGATGGCGGCCTCGCCGGGAGTATCGCGAATACGAGATTCAATTATGCGTACCGCTACACTTCCTAGTTAATACCGGCGCGTATTTGTTTTTGCATGGCCATCTACATATCGTCCTATCGGGCTTACGCGGCTGGAAAGAGAACTTGCGACGATATTTAATTAAATCCTAATATACCAAGAAACGGGGCTTGAGAGAGAGAATTATTATGTTCCCTGCAATCCCGCTGAGGACGAATGTGTGTGACGTGGGACAGGAAGGTCGGTAATTGAATTCTGAAGCTGCGAGGGTCGTTCGTCACTTACGTATACGTATAGTCTGTTTCTTTATGCTTATGAAGCGTTTTCAAAACCATCGATTTTCATAAAAACAGTTATAACTCCTTTGATCTGCTTCAAAGATCGATACTTTATAAAAATACCAAAGAGTGCGAAGAAAAAAAAGTGGAAGTAATAATTTCTATTATGTTACTGGTTGTCGTAACAGTGGTGACGATTTAAACTTTGTTAGAAGAAATCAGGACGCGAAAGAAAAATTTTACAAGCATGTAACTATCTTTGCAGCAAACCGTAGTTTCGGGTCAACAGTAAATAAAAATTTCCAAAAGAAACTGAAGTGTTAAGACCAATCTATGTTCCACCTCTCAGGCTTCCGTTGTGATGGCTTTTTCTCAATGAAATCTTTAAAGAGGACAAATAAAGTTAATTGTTGGGTCATTAAAGGGGTACCAAAAAATAGGCGTTGGCAAAGGAAATTAAAAATTATAAAGAGGAAGGAGTTAGTACAACCATATACTAGAAGAAAATAAAAGTGATTAAATTATAAATATATGACAAAACAAAAATTGAAAAGTTACAAATACTTTGCAGAAAAAAATGCAAATTACAAACATCTTGGAAAAAATATTACAAAATTCGTTGTGTAGTCATCAAGTACAAGCGCAATTTCGAAGTTGACAATTCGACAGTTATCAAATACGAATATCCATATATTTAACAAAAAAATACAAATATTTTGCAGAAAAAATATAAATCACAAATATTATGGATTGTAAACATTTGGCAAAAAAAAACTATAAAAATTACAAAATTCATTGTAGGACCATTAAGAAGCTATAACAGAATCTAAATAATTCCACAGATTTTCAATCTGATCATCGTCTGTGAATATCGAATTCAAATTTCACCGGACTTCATCTAAAAGAACAGTATATTCCACTTAATGTAGCAGAAATAGGACATTTTATGTTTAAAGATGAGAAACGAAACGCGAAAATAAAAAAAAAATACCAATATCTTTCGGGAACAAAATTTAAAATTAATACAAATATGTTTGCAAAAAAAAGCAAAAAGTTGGAAGTATTTTATAAAAAAAGCTACAAATATTTTGAGGAAAAATATATAAATTATAAAAATTATGGAATTGTAAACATTTTGCAAAAAAATACAAAATTTATTGTGGAGTAATCAGTAAGGTGCAAATATTCACAGGTATCGCAGTAAACTCCACGAAACGCAGCGTTTCAAGAACGCATAGACTCTCATTGTCAAGCGAATTATCGATTAACAATGAGAGTCCATGTGCTCTTGAAGCTTTGGGTACTGAATATATTATCATGTTAGGGGTGGAGTTTGCTGCGATACCAGTGAAGTATACAACCATACAGTACTTGCAATCGTTGTAGTGAAGGTGTGAAAGAATCTTTATTATTAGATGGATTTTCGATTTGTATTTCTTCGATTTCGATCTTCGTCTGTGCATGGTTTATACAAACGCATAAGTAGACAATTCGACGGTTATCGAAAATGCATTTGCCTGAAGTTCATCTGAGAAAGCAATTATATTCCGCTTGATATAGTAAGAATATAAAATTTGATGTTTTAAAATAGAAAATAAACACAAAAATCAAAAATTCATCAATGTCTTTCGAGAAAAGAATTGTGAAAAAGGAGAAATTACAAATATATTTGCAAAAAAAATAAGTAGTGAAAGAAAAGTAGTATACAAAGCTACAAATATTTTGTAGGGAAAATATAAATTACAAAAAGTATAGAATTACAAACGTTTTGGTAAAAATTAGAAAATTTATTTTCGAAAAGAAGAAAATAGGCATAAAAATCAAAGAAAATTTTGAAAAAAAATGCAAATATTTTGTAGAAAAAAATTGAGGTAAAAACATTTCTTAAAAATTAGAAAGGTGTCAAACTTAATGGTGTGGTCGCCAACAGGATACAAGAAAATAAATTGTTTCAAAAATAAATGACAAATAAGTGACAAATATCTGTTTAGAAAAGAAATAATCAATGCAAGAACTAGGCAAAACATGGAAATTATAAACATTTTGTAGCAAAAGGAAAAAGAAGATATTGGAAATACTAAATAGTGAGGTATGGTCACTACCGATTTTGTTGAAAACAATTTTTCGGATCAGAATTCCTATAAGCAATTTTGAAACATTTATCGTGCAAAAATTGTACCAACTTAATTTTCAAATACTTATAGATTCCTTAGAAATGTACTAGGACGTATGATATTAACAAAGAGTCCTCTTTCATTCGAGTGTTTTAGAATTGTTTATAAAAAGGGAGAATCTAAATTCACTCAAACGATTCAAATCACCTCTGAATGAATAAAAACGTCAAGAACCAATTTCCTAATTCAGTCTAGAAAGTAGTTCGATTCCCGTACTGAAATTAAAACTCCGATAAAATCTTATAGAACATTAATTGTACAACGCGAACTTTGACTTATAAACGAACTACCTTCCTTTCTTCGTCTTTCGTTTCAAAAAAAAACATTAATATTTACTTTAGAGTTCTCGAGAATTTAAAGTTCGTTCGCAGGCTGCCGACGTTCGGTAGCGGACTTTTCGTTTACTTATTTTTATAATTATAATTCGCCGGCAAAACTTTCTGAAAACGAATTCATTTTTTTTTAGAAAACCAATTTACGGGCGATTTTATGTCCTTTTTTTGTGAAAACGAAGAACGCTAATAACATTCTGTCGATAGTAGACGATGTTTTATTTACGTATGTGCAGAGGCGTAGCCAGTGGGGAAAATTATATTGCAAAAATGTTAACAGGACTACGATTGGGGTCTATCGGGATACACATTAATAGATGAATACGTTGTTAAAATGTTTGTTTTTTGTTTTAATAAACATATACAACAATCAAACAATGTTTGAAACCGTTGAAAGTTTTATGGATTCTAGACCTTTGTTTTGTTTTGAAAATTTGGACTCAACCAATACAGCCGTAATCAATTCTAAAGTGTCAAGACGGTAGCCCAGTGCCTTGGAACTCTGGCTATCAGTCTCGATGTTCCGGGTTCTCTGTAATTGGCGAAAGCTGTTGGGAAATGCGACGAGATGGATTATTATTATTATGATTGCTTATTTTAAATGGAATGCTGCGTCTTTTATTACATACTTAATTTCTACATATTATTTTTGATAGAATTTCATCAACAATTGTTATGCAAAACATAACATGAAGAAAATTAAATTAAAATATGTCAATATCAAAGGAAATAGTCAGCTCGGACAGTTAAAAATGTACTTAATCTGTGTCTTCGTACCAGTCTTTAATTATTTTATCTGTATGATTTATGCAACTCTGTGCAGGTTTCGTCTAGGTATATGATACCTCATTTTAAAAGTGATGTCAACAATTCATTGTACTTCCTTAGGAAAGAAAATTGTAATGCTGAAATATTGGTCCTTTCCATAAGAGCTCTGCTGTTATCACCTTTTTTAAACGTAAATCCCAAAAGATGGAATAAACGTCGCTTTCTACTAACTCTACATGTTTTGTCGTGGGTGCTGTGAATTCGCTCTTTGTTCTAAGATAAATCTTGACCTATGATAGGAAGTATCCTAAAACAATCTCAATTGACACCAAACCAAGTAGTGATCTTTGTTAATGATGCCGACTCTTCGTTGTGTGTTTTGTGAGGGACGTCATCTTAAAAGTGTGTATTCCAATTTATTGGATATAAAGTGTCAGTCACCATTATATCTGGTTGCAGAAACTAATCGTAAGCATTACTCAATTGTTGACAGTTTAATAACCATTACTAAGATAAAGTTTTTCTCAAATCTTCTGAATGGAAATCGGAATTACACAAATATTATCTTAACATTCTTAGATGCTGAGGTACGTGATTACAGGTTCCTTTTTTTGTTCCTAAAGAAAATTATAGAATAAATTAGTATTGCCGTTCAACCCTGAAGAATCAGTAATTAGGGAAGAAACTAGATAAAATTCTAACGTGTTCAAGTTCAAACGGATTTACAAATATTCATTGTAAGTTACTTAAAGTACGTCATAATGTGTTCCGCAAAAAATAACTTTTGATCAAACGAGACACTAAGATCTCTCACAGACGAGTGTCTAGCTATAATTGTCTAGTTAATGAAATAGTTGAAGGTACTTGGTTTCCTACTTTTAGTATAAATCACAACTATACACTTGCTTAGGTTCAAGTAGATTCTGTTTTCTATGCACCACGAATTAATTGCCATACAGTCCTGTTTAGGCGTGTTGGAATGAAAAATCTTCTAGCCATCTGCATAAGCTAATACATTACAGTTCAAGAGTGAAAAAATATCATTTATGTAAATGTTAAACAATAGAGGTCCCAAATTTGACCCCTGTGGAACTCCAGTAGTAACAGCAAATGAGTTTGACGTGAAGACATTGTAGTGAACATAGCAAAGATCTGATACTAAATTAACACTTTGTAAACTACGTGGTACTGTTAGAAAAGTCTATAGCACTTAGTTTATGAATTAATAAAGAGTGGTCAACTGTATCGAAAGCCATGCTAAGATCTGTATATATAACAACTCTACTTGCTGTCGCTTATCAAGCAGTTCACTAATGAATTGTGTGATCACCAAAAGATTCGTAACTATTGACATCCCCACAAAAAGATCCACGATGATGACATGATAAGTATGGTCTAACGGTGTTAAATATTCTTTCGTGGAGAAGATGTTCAAAGATTTTAGCGAAGTTCGATAATAGGTGTATAGGTCCATAATTAAGGATATCAGAACGATCACCTTTCTCCAAAGCTGGTGTTGTTCCACCAATCTTCCAATAATTAGGGAACATTGAAATTTTCATGGCCAAGTTGAAAATAACAGCAATAAGCTTACATAGAGAGTGTGAACAGTCACGGACCAGAAAACTTGGCAGTCTTACATGTCCGGTAATCATACTGGTTTTGTGTTTATCTGCCGTAGTGTGTACGTCTATTGGAGTAACGAATGGCATAGTCCGACGTATTTGGAACCAAGGTTCATTAACATTCAGTATCTCCATTGATGGAATGATGAAGTCTCGCAACAGATTCAGACATTTTGCTGTTGTGAGGTTACCGTCAATGAAAAATGGGGTAATAAGTGTCCATGCTCCAAAATCCATGCTGATGGTATGATAAATATTGTTTAACACTGAAATGAATACGTAGGCTTCCACGGCCAGAGTTGATAATAAATGAACTGAGGCTTCTTCAGGAGAAATAAGGGAAACCAAAGTGGCACGGTAACTCGACGTGAAAACCACGCCAGAGGCGAAACCACTTCGGCAGAAGGTCTTCGCTTCTAGCGCGGTTAACACGCCGAGTCACCGTAACATTCTGCCAAAGTGGTTTCGCCTCTAGCGTGGTTTACACCGTGCCACTTTGGCTTCCCTTATTTCTCCTGAAGAAGCCTCCTAGAACGGAGGCGAAAAGTCGAGATCCCACTTTTCTCTTTTGTTTTCCTTTTTTCTTTTTTTTCTCGGTCTTCCCCTCCCTCCCCCTTTCTTTCTGTTTCACGCACGCCCTCCTTTTTTCATTCTACTTCTTATCTCTTTTTCTCTTTAATTCTTTCTCCTTTTACTCTTATTTCATTTCTATATATATCTCATCATGACACGGTCCAATTCCGGAAGTAGTTCATTCATTATTGTTTAACGCTGTTAAATATTCTTTTCTGGTAAAGATGTTAGGTCTATAATTTAAGATATCAGAACGATCACCTTTTCGGAAAACCGATTTAAACTGTTAATGTGAAGTTTTGTTGAAGATAAATGCTTTTCAGAAGACTAGTCGATTTAAAATTGTCCAACTGTTGCCAATCACTGTTTTCAAAGAGTGGTTTGTCAGCCGAGCTACGCATTTGCGTGTAAAATATGTTACTGAGGGCCCCCAATTTTTTTTTGATAGCTCAATGTAGTATTTAAAAAAAAACCATACAAAACCCGAACTAGAACCTATTTTGAGCGTCAAAAAAAAAATCACATTCGCAATAACACAATATAATTTTTCATCGCTTGCAACTCCATTCGGGACACAATATCCATTCGTTCTGCGAAACGAAACGAGGACGAGGGTTTTATGCATTAATGCGCCAGGTTTTTTGCCGGAGGACAGAGGTCAGGTCTAATGTGCTGCGGATGACACGAGAACCATAAAACAAAATAAAACAATGGAATAAGGGGAGAGTAAATACCTCGTTTTGGAAGCGAGAAAAAAAGCGAGGATAGCTGCTTGGTAGTCAGCAACGTCCTCGAAAAAAAAATACGTACATATTTATATACATATATACCCGCGGGCCGTTGAAAAGAACCTTTTGAATAATATATAATTTTTCCAGCTGGTGATTTATTAAATTCTTGGGTAGAGATTATTCATACGACGATGCGGACGCGTGTTAGTGTAGATGAAGAGATCGTGATGAGCGTGCGGTTAAACAAAAATAATTGCGAGAGTGTTCTCGGGAGCGGATATATTAAGTCGGAACGGGTTTGTGTGTTTTAAAAGGGACCGAGGATAAAAATTCGAATAATTTTTATGACGGAATGAGCTTTACACGATGTTAATGAAATTCCATGTTCTTCTTGTAGCTTATGTCACTCTTAGAGATGGATAAAAATAAAGAGAGAGAAAAAAGGTTTCATTTTATCTATAGATTTTGTTGAGTAGATTATACGAAAATTATCCATCATGGTGAAATACTTAATATTCTAAAATTAGAGAAGGCTAGCACTAGCCATTACACTCTTCACGTGTTTTCAAATCTTTAGAAACGTATTCCGTACAGATTCGATCTCTTGTGTCAGTTTTTAATATTAAAATCGGATTCGGTTCGATTGGAAATATCATTTGCAACATTTTCAATTTTGACGAATTCTCAAAGGAACGTTTTTGTGAAAAATCGAAGTCGTCTGAAATATGTCAAAATGCTTATGCAAATGAAGATTTTAATGACTAGATTGTAGGAAAATTATCCATCATGGTGAAACACTTAACATTCTAAAATTAGAGAAGGATTGAGCAATAGTCACTTTTCACATCTTTAGAAATGAATTTCGTCCAGATTAGTTCTATTGTGTCAATGTTTAGTATTAAAATCGTATTCGGTATGATTGGAAATATCGTTCGGTGAACCTTGAACCAAATCTAGGATGAGTGAAATTTTCAGCGTTTTTTTACGAAAAATCGAAGTCGTCTGAAATATGTCAAAATGCGTATGCAACTGAAGATTTTGAATACTATATTGTAGGAAAATTATTCATCATGGTGAAATACTTAACATTGTAAGATTAGAGAAGGATTTAGCAACAGTCATTACATTTTTTCAAATCTTGAGAAACGAATTCCGTCCAGATTAGTTCTTTTGTGTCAATTTTTAGTATTAAAATCGTATTCGCTATGATTGGAAACATCATTCGGTGAGCCTTGAACCAAATCTAGGATGAGCGAAATTTTGACGGATCTTCAAGAGGTATTTCTTACGTTTTTTTACAAAAAATCGAAGTCATCTGAAATGTGTCAAAATGCGTATACAACTGAAAATTTTGATGATTAAATTGTAGGAAAAAAATCCATCATACTTAATATTCTAAAACTAGAGAAGGATTGAGCAATAGTCATTACAGCTTTTGCATGTTTTCACATCTTTAGAAACGAATTCCGTCTAGATTAGACCTCTGTGCCAATTTTCATTTGAATATCGTATTATGCTATTTTAAATAGAGATAACGCTCGACAATTAAATATTTCTGTGTGTTGTCTGCGTTGAACAATTAAGAGAAAGGAAGAGACCAATAGGCTTTCAGAACAGAAAGCGAAGGCCCAGATCAACGACGGAAGGAGACAACCAATACATCTGAGTGATTTCCTTAAGAAACTGATTATAATTTGATTAAAAAAAGCTTTACCCTGCTTTAAGTCGGCACCGATTATATTGAAATAAAGTAGACAATGATTTCATGATATCGTTTCGACAATTGAATGTTTCTTAAAAAATTGTCGATGACGTAATTATTTGAAAACTATAAATGACAGAAACTTAAAATTGATGCAAAAATGAATATTTTTAAAAAATTAAAGGTATTGGTCTGAAAAGTTCCTTAAGCTTTAGAGAATTTATTTAATTATTTAACTTACAAAGGTTGAATGGGAATAAGTATTATCTTGTATTGCTGCTGAAACCACATGCCGTTAAGAGCAATATTTTCCAATTGAGGAACAGAAACCTGCGTTATTCACCGTTACTGCATTACCTGCCTCATCTTAAAAGAAATACGATCCAATAATTCCCTCAGACCAAAATGCACACTAGACAGTGACACGTTTTGGATGCATTGCTTTCTGATGAATCAGTCATGGATCATTTGAGCCCCAACTGCGCCAGTTTTGACGATTAACGCAGTCATCGAGGTTCAATTCTGTTTGCTCGAGGATCCAATTGGTGAACTGTCTTCGATGTGCATGGTCTGTTGGCCAAAGTTGTTGAGTCAATTGGATTTTCTAGGGGTGGAGACGCAACTCTTTAGTTAGCATACGCTGAAGAGTGGCTGTTGTAATGTTCAATTCTTGTGCACGATGACGAATCGACGTCTTCAGACTTTCGGCCTCATTCTGGCGAACTGTCGTGATGCTTTGTTTTGAACGACCTCTACTAGCTCGTGGCGTATGCTTCACACCACTAACCGAAGAAGTACGTTCGAATTCTTCGATTATTCCTTTCATGAATTGGATTAGGGACGACTAAATATTGGACGCATTTTCCGAATGGTGGCAATCAAATTTTCGCCATTTTGATAGTAATGTTTAGCATCAATCAGGACGCGTTGTTCTATCGTATAATTCACCGTGTTTACTAACACCCATCTGTTACGTCATAATCACGTGTCATTATGACTGCCAAACATGGCGAGCAATTCAAATCCTGGGTTCTTATTGAAACACCTTATACATTTGTTGTTAGGGTGAACATCTTCAGTAGAGAGGAATGACATCTTACGATAACGGGATTCCTTCAGAAAAAACAAACTATTTTAATCCGGAACCCCTCCGCCATATGCAAATCGGAATTAAGCTTCTCGTTTATTTAACAATGGAACAACGTTCGCAAAAGTACGAAGTCTCTCGATCCCAATCTCCTGACGAAATCCGCTCAGGACTTAATAGAAGGGACCGCGACCGACTTTCGAGCTCATTATGCGAAAGACCATAACTCGCTCCTAATTCAAAATTTACTTCCTCCTGCACCCGGGCCATGTAGATTGTGACAGTCAGAAGTCGAGCCGTCGTCACCGTCTCGGCCTCTTCTCTTCACTCCCTCCACCCTACTATATGGGGGCTTCACCGCCGGGCGCGCATACTGTTAGGAAAGTTACTCTCCAACTTACACAAGAATGCACTTATTCCGGTAACTTCTTTAATTAACTAACTGTTGACACATAAATGGAAATTACAGTTCGTCCGCGCTCGAAAATAATATTAATTCCATCAGTGAACTTTATCCTTAAAGTTTTACAAACTCTGGATGTATGAGCGTGACAATGCTGATTACCGCTACGAATTTTCCGGCGAGATCTTTCGCCGCCTGTCTCGCGTACGCGGACTTTATTCCGGTAGCTTAGCGAAAGTAGAACAATCGCATCATCTACGGCATAATTATGCCCTCTCGGATTACGTTCTTTGCGAATTTCTTGTCGGATTTTATTTAACATCTTTCTTCTTTTACAAGCACGTATGTATACAGATTCCTCCCAAAATAACGATGTCTTTAACTCATCTAATATCTTTGTAAGTACACAATATGTAGTAAAAATAAAGTTGTTAGATTGGAGAGGAAAGAAGTTAAAGTGAGTATTAAGAGAGACAAATGAAATTTTTGGATAGAGTTTGGACTAAAACTGGGGGATAACTATAGAGAAAACCAAAAATTATTCTACGTAAAAATAAAATAACTGAGACAGAAGAAGACACCAAGATTACAAAATATAGAAGATGATATATACTAATTGAGGAAAAAGAGAAAATGGAAAGATGGAAACAGTACTTCGAAATGCTCACAAAAATAATCCAACATAGATTTATAAGGGAAAAAGACTAAATACGGAGGATGGAATCACGGCTGAAATGATAAAATGTTTGGGAGACAAAAGTAACAAAGAACTATTTGACCTCTTACACAACATCATAATAAAAAAAATAAATACCTAAGGAATCTAATATAGGAATAATTATGCCCATATACAGAAAAAAAGACAAAAAGGAATGCTTAAATTACAGAGGGATAATGTTAACAAGCATTCCAGGAAAAGTATTGATAAGAATACCAGAAAAAAGACTCCGAGAGAAACTGGAAACGACATTAGAAGACACACAACATAGATTTAGAAAAGGAAGAAGTATCCAAGACTTACTATTTGTAATCAGACAATTCGGAAAAAAACTAATAGGAAAAGGAAAGGAAATAATCCGAACAACGATCTGGGTCAATACCACTAACCTTATATCTGAGATATATGAGAAATCTCTTTTGGACACGTTCTATTGAAATAACCCGGTAGGTGTTGTAAGGTTACCATATTAAGTTGGCATACATCAATTTGGACTGAACAAGGGCATAGTCTAGAGTCTTTGTCGCTAAGATGTCACGAAAAGCACAAGCTCTTATTAGGAAGCCTAATAATCGAGAAGCAGGAAGACATACAACAGATATATGATCACAGAAGCTTAGCTTTGAAACAAAAAGTACTCCAAAATCCCTTACTTTTTCTGTTCTTGTAGTAAATGTAGATTGAATAATGCAGTTAAAAATGATAGGTTTAGAGCGTTTGGTATAAGACATCACTACACATTTTCCAAAATTTAAAAGTATTGCATTCAGGGTATACCAGTCATTAATAAGGCCAAGGCAAATGTGCACCTTGATGCAATCGACTACAACTGCAATCGATAACATTGTAGATCTTGAGGTCGTCCGTATATACTAAAAACCCACATCGCAATTTGGGAAGTAAAACGTTTAAAAAAATGTTAAATAACAATGGTCCGAGATTAGAACCTTGCGGAACCCCAGATGATATTCCGACGCGAACCAAAGTGGTAAGAGGAAATCAACTTCATCAATGAAGGGCAGAAGCCAGTACTCTCTAGTTTAACACGATGTAAATTGTGGTTAATGCGATTAAAAGCCTTAGCAAAGTCAATATAGACCACATCCACCTGTCCACTCTGGCCCAATGCTCCAGGTATACATTGGGTGATATTTGCCAGGTTGGCTACAGTGGATCTGTTCGGGATAAATCTGTGTTGATGGGTTGACGAAAATGGTTTAACATTAAAGTAAATATTGTTATATAAAATATGTTCAAATACTTTTGCAAAGTTCGCTAAAATGTTTATAGGTATCTAGCTCACAAATTAGCTCGATCACCTCCCTTAAAAACTGGCACTATTTTATTAGTTTTCCAAATTGTCGAAAAGTGAAAGTTTTAATAATTAAATTGTATAATATAGACAGTGGATACGCAAAAACATAGGCACACTCATGAACAAGAAAACTAGGCATGTTACCATCAGCTGATGTCATATCACTCTTGAGTCCTAAAGCACTCTTCAGCACCCCATTTTTAGTAACAAAGGAAACACTAAAAGGATAGTTGGTATTTATAGCCTGTGAAGTCAACGTATGGTCGGAGGTGAACAAATGATACGCAAGCTATGTCTTGAGATTGAGTAAGTTGTTCATCATCGCAGAATATGTGTCCAGGAATCCTTGAAGTTGTCCTTCGACTATCAACAAATGACCGAAACGCCTTAAGGTTAACTTTGATATTCCCTTCTATCGGTTGTATATGCTCTAATTTAAATAACTAAACTCACTCAAATAATAATCCCATCTTGTATTTCTCCATTTTCTAAACTCGAGCTCTTCCATATTTAGGTTTTTTAATTTTTGCCGTGAACCAAGGCGGATAGTGTCATAATTAACATTTTCCACTATTTTTTTTTTTTAAATTTCAGACTACTGTGTAGACTTACTCATTTCTAACTTCTTCCCGACACAATATATAACACATTCTTATATCGATCGTCGTGTCGAACTTCCTAGAGGCATGACTCAGTTTGATACGTTTCTCGATAAAGATGAGATGTTTCTACACTACCAGTTAGTCAACTTTCTAGTTCTTATAGTTTACGAATAGTATAGAATGCACCAAAAAGAAAATCTTTATAATTTCTTCAATTTAATCACCTCTACAGCTTTAGTACTAGCGTCTACAAGACAGAACCGATTGCTTGAGATACCCACCATATTTCTACACACTACACTAGACGATCATGCTTTATTTTCAATTACCTTAGACGATTTTTATGTTCTTACCCGAAAACTCCCTTTTAAAACCTTTTTTGTTGCTACAAACCATAACTCGGCCTAGGCTCCTTCGCAATTTGTTCGCTCGTTCACATAAAAATACGCCGGAAAACGAGGGAAAAAAGCATTAAGCCCGTATGTGTAGCACATCGACGATAAAACATCCCTTTCGCCATCGTTTCTTTCCCTTTCGGCGAGCCGCGGCACGGTTATAATCTTCTCCATAAAAGTGTGAAATTAACAAAATATTTCATTAAACTGGATTTTCGGGCACGAATACTCGTAGACGTGAAATAAGAGGAAGAAAGGCGAGCTGTGGAAAAAGTCCGGACGATAAATTTCGTTTACGACTTCCACTTATTCATTTATTTCTAGCTGGGGTAAGAGGAGGGGGGAAGAGGTGGAGGTTCGAAGTATATGGAACGCGCATTGGAGTATAAGTTACTCATAAGCAAGACTAAGTAAACTTGCGATGTATGCTACGTCCCATTTTCTTTCTATAATAATAATGGTTTATTTTCAACTGGTAAAAATCCAAATACAGAAAATATAGAATATGAAACACGGTAAACGCTAGCAATCATATTACTGTGTGTTTATATGTACGAGGGCGATCTTAAATGTTTCCTGATCGATGCAGTATTAAAGGAGAAACGGCCTCGTTTGCAGCGTCAAAAAATGTTTTTCCACCACTACAATGCACCGGTTCATTTATCCGCATGGTCGTGTACAAATTGAATGTGTTATGCTACGAATTAGTCTCTCATCCTCCATATTCACCGGACCTAGCCCCCAGCGACTTTTTCCTATACCTAAACCTGAAAGAATCATTGGGAGACAAAGAATGAGGAGATCATCGCCGCTACAGATGGCTATTTTGCAGATCTCGAAACATTCAGCTTTTCTCGACGGCTTCAAGAGGAGACTACATCAAGGAATAAAGATAAACAACCACACCAATACCGTGTTTTTCTTGTAAATTCCGGAAACACTTCAGGTCACCCTCGTACTGCTTATGTTTTTACATCAGAACAACGCTGAGGTTCTGTGTTAGATATTCTATATTCATAGTCTAGGGTCTAGGTAATTAGTTCTTATCAACATTCTGAAGCAAATGGTTGATTTTGTACCAATAGATAACATTTCCCTATACGCTGATTAAATAAGGAAAGAATGGTAGGCTTTGTTCGTAGTTTCAAACGCTATACGTACACCACAATCTTAATGTTCTGCAAAGGTATATTGACAGGAGATAGATATCCAGAATTTATTCGGAATTTTAACGCCAATTATCTGATGTGCCAAAATGTATACTTTCAGCAGGACGGTACTCCTGCACACAACTACCGCATAGTAGATAGCTATCTGGGCAATTTCTTTACCGATAAGTGGATTGGTACTGCAACGAGAAAGAATAAGGTAACTACAACCGTTGACTTGGCTCGGATTATATCTGTGTACTATTATTTGACATATTTATAGTAAATTCTAAGTGTTACTCTATTATTCGATGTGATCGCGAATCTTTAGCTACTGGCCGGAAAGTAGGAGGTGGGGTTTTATTATTATTATTTACGATATCGTTGACACCTCGATATTTAAAACATCAGTACCCTTAACTAATATATTAATAACTAAAATGATGAATCTTCTGAACATTATCTTGATTCATTCGAAATCTTTATCTCGGATAAACTTGTTCGCATTAGTAGTGATTTTAATTCACCCAATTTCGTATTCTGATCGCAAATTAAGCTTATCGTTTGTAGAGTCTCTAAACCTGCGCCAATTCATTCGTATTTTGAATTCGAATAATACAGCTTTAAATTTAGTTTTGTCTAATTTCGATTGTGAAGTGGAAGTTTTGCAAGATTTTCTCCCTCTCTTAGTTGAAGTTAATCACTATCCCGCTTTGGATATTACTATACCTAGTATCAAACCTTCTAGGGTATTTCCGTTTCCTTCCAACAATGATCTTCGGTGTAATTTTTATAAAGCGGATTATAACAACCTCTACTCTGATTTACCTACAACCAATAGGTTATTTCTTACGAGTCACCAACATGTTAACTTGTATGTGCAGGATTTTTACAATAAATTGTATACTATCTTGGATCGATCTGTTCCTATGCTTGGTTCAAATTACAAGACTCACTACCCCGCTTGGTTCTCCCCTGTAATAAAAAAAATCTGAAGGTTTATTATCACAAAAAATGCAATACGACACATAACAATTATTATAGAATGGAATTTCAGAGATTACGTAAATTCGTTAAGACGGACATTAGTTTCGCCTATAACTCACACGTTCGCATTAGCGAACTGAGCCTTACAAAATATCCGCCACTAACGAATACAGCGATCCGACATCGATAGTTATTGCTTTCGCTAGATTAGTCTCTGGTGTTTTTCTATCTGAATCTTTGGACTCTGATCTTCCAGTTTACCGCCTTTGTGTTTGCAGTCTGTTTAGGAGGAGAAACTGATACAATGCATCAAGAGTTTAAAGAACAAATTTACAGCTGGTGAAGACAACATTCCTTGACTTCTTGTGAAGGAATGTTCTGCTATCTTTGCCACTCTTCTGTGTATAATCTTTAATCTAGCCCAACACACGTGTACGTTTCCTGATATGTGGAAAGTAGTCAGAATTTCGCCAATGTTGAAAAAGGGTGATAGTTCTAATATTGGCAATTTACAGACCTGTGGCTGTAATTTCTTCTTTCGCAAAGGTTTGAAGTCTTAATTTATAAATGTATTTCTTATGGTATTAAATCATATTTCGCTGAATCTCCGCATAGTTTTATGTCTAATAAATCTACTGCAAACTAACTTAGCGCAGATTTCCCAAGCGATAGTTGAGACTGTGAATGGGGATGGTCAACTGGATGTTATTTATACAGATTTTTCTCGTGCGTTCGATCTAATAGATCATCGCAAATTGTTGGAGTTGTGAGTTGTTTCGGTGACGGCAGAAATTTGCTAGGCTTCATTCGATTGTATCTTCTTGATAGAATTAACTATGTTTATTTCAATGGATTTAAATCTCTAGCTTTTTACTCCACCCCTGGAGTGCTCCAGGAGTCGAACCTAGGCCCATTGCCCTTTAATATATGCATCGATGATTTGCTAAAATCTATTAACTACTCTTTATTAGCCCCGACGATATAAAGATCTAGCACGCTGTTAATACATTCACACCCGTCTGTCTTTTATTAAAGATTTAGGTCTCTAAATTATTAGGATTTACTTAATTTTTCTTTTTTATATGCTGAGTTATTAGTATTTACTTATTTTATTTGATATTTAATTATTATATAGATTTACTTTTTGTATATTTCTGATGCACTACATGTATTATCTTGTCCACTCTGGATAGTTATCTTGTGGGCATTTAATAAATTATTATTATTATCATCACTACTATTATTATCAAATTTTGCTGTCGAATCGAGTAGATTGTTTTCTTTTCGGTTCGCATTTCTCTCCAAGACATTTACGCCTTGTGACGGGGTTTTGGATAAACAGGTGGCACGCTATAAATAAATTTGTAACCTTATTTGTTTTTGGGAAAGTATTAATTTGGTAATCAATAAGAACACAGACCCACTTCCTCGCCCACGTGCAGGCTGACACCCCAGGTGAGTATCTCATTATTTACGGGGTTGAACAACGCGCTAACGAATTGGACAGACATTTATTAAAATGTAAGTAATTGAAGCGGTGTAGGCCGTCACACTAGGTTCTCTAGTAACTCTGGTCTTAACACAACTTCCCTTCGATATAATCACGTTTTCCACAAAAGTAGACTGCTCTCAATGAATGTGATATTTCACACATACACGGCTCTAGGACGCCACTGGTTGGACGACATAATTTTGTAGCTCTAGTAATAAGTGACTAAACTCAATTGTTGTTTTAAATTAGCTAAAATCGCGTCCATATAATGCCGAAACACGTGCGTTAACTAAACGAGAATTGAAAATCGACGTTCTTCCGCGTCAGTAGCTCGAACGTATCCATAGGAAAAGATTCGATAGTTAATTATTGCGACCGCGTCTGGTTTTCGTCCTTACCGAGCGGCCAATATATTACGTCCTTAAGCGTTCCGCCAATAAGTCTCTTTCGACTCTAATCTTTTTTGGGACAGTTTTCCCCCGGTATCCAACCGACACCCTTCGCAGGGCGTTCCACCCGTGCAGATAGGGGAGAAAAAGTAGAGAACTAAAGTGTAGCGAGACGAGAAACAAGAAGACCATGGAAGAAGAAAAAGTAACTGCCTGTTTATTTGCTTTGAAGAGTTGATGACGCTGAAATTGATTTAATCTCGAGGCACAGCGGCGGTAGTAGTGGAGGGATCGGTTTTCGTAGAGCGGCGATTATAGTCTCCTGTAAACAAAGAAGCGAACGAAGATGGGAAATCGGCTGTGGATCGTCTGGGACGACAGAAACGTCGCCGTCCGCACCCCGTTTAGGCTTTTTATTGCCTCGCGCGGTGGTGTAATAGAGGGTCGCTGTCGTGTAAACATTGACGGAAGTTCCGTTAATGGGGGCCCGTATTTACGGTTCGCCGTTTATGTCAACTTCGGAAGGCAACCACTTCTTATTAAAAATGAAGGATTAAAGTAATCTTTTCGTATCGATATTTACCGAATGCATTCAGTAAAAGTTTACGGCTGACATTTCCTTATACGGTCCTATTAAGGAAAGGAGGAATAAAACGGCAGATTAAACATTTGAGCGTCATAACCTCTTAAATTATTATTCTGTATTATCAACATCTACAGAAGAAAAAAAAAGGATTCACAACATAAATGGTCCATGACTATTCTAGGTAAAGTGGGTCAAGTTACAGTGCAGTGCAGAGAATAACGTGGCGGAGCCGAGCGGCCTTATCAAGGCGAGTGTTCAGTAACGTTTACGTACTCGTACTTCCACAGTGCATCATCCGATGCACCTTCACAAATTTGTCTTAGCACGAGAAAATCTGAATCCCTGTCAATAACACTTTTGCCTTCCACCATACATAGGTGTGAGTGAATATAATCTACAATTTGAACAGAATCAACAAATGACATCAAATCATTTTGTAATTTTTTGAATTCCCTCCGCTAGACCATAGTAGTTCTTACGAATATTTTCTAAATTACATTTTACCTGACTATATTGAAATATTTTCTGGCTTTTCTTGACAGCTTTGGCGCATTTCGGATCGAATTGTAAAACTGCCTTCTCTTTGCAGTAGCAAAATGCAGCCTTGAATCATGTTCCCCAACGCGTGGTAATCGGCTGTGATGGTTCAGGCACCTTGGGACACAGTTCATGAAATCTTTTTGTACGTTTTTGGGAACTTCAGAAATACTGTCTTCGTATGAGCTATTAAAGCGTTTACTCGTGGATAGTACTTAGGGATCAATTGCGTTACAAGGTTTAAAGCATGGACTTTATGTTATATGTAACAGATTGTCAGTCTCTTTATTAAAAGATCGACCTCAGGAAGGCAGGTTAGCAGCACCATCACTCACAAACATTAAGATGGATTGTTGCTTGAAATTTGTTCAATGCTCTCAAGACTACTCTTAAAATATCATCGCTAGTACATTTTGCAACTCTTTTGGACGTAAGTAAGATAGGGGATGACGGTTCAGAGTCTACCATCACATTCACCACAGAATATTTTTGCCAATCCGTTACTTCGTCCACACATAACCGCAATATTTCATCTTTCAACTCTGCTGTAATTCTTCTTACAAAATAGTTACGAACAGATGGCATAAAGTTTCTTTGGCGAGACTATATATTACTGTGTCGAAATGCTAATATTGTCAATTGTACCAGAAGATCGATTAAATTTGCTCTCAAGCAAGCATTGAGATTTTCTTCTTTAAACTGAAGTTGATAGAAAAACTATAAAAACGAGTGAAATGACAATTTGTAGCGTTAGTTACGGCTCTTAAGTGAAGGTGGTTCAATATCTTAAGTAACTTCGATTTTTCCCAAAAAACGTAAACCTTTGAAAATTCATAAAAATTTCGCTTATCTTAGATTTGGTTCAAGGCTCACCGAATGATATTTCCAATCATGCAGAATACGACTTTAAAATCAAAATTGATACAGGAGATCTAATCTGGACGGAATTCGTAAAGATTTGAAAGCATGTGAAAAGTGTAATGACTACTGCTAAATTCTCTAATTTTAGAATATTAAGTATTTTACCGTGATGGATAATTTTTCTACTATCTAGTCATCAAAATCTTCAGTTGCATACGAATTTTGACATATTCCAGATGACTTCGATTTGCCGCAAAAAATTTAAGGGGTACCCCTTTGAAAGTTCGTTAAAATTTCCCTCATCCTAGATTTGGTTGAAGGATCACCGAATGAGTTTTCCAATCATACCGAATACGATTTTAATACCAAAAATTGAAACAAGAGAACAAATCTGGACGAAATTCGTCTCTAAATATTTGAAAGCATGTGAAAGGTGTAATGACTATTGCTAAATTCTTCTCTAACTTCAAAATATTTAAGTATTTCACCATGACTGATAATTTTCCTAAAATCCAGCCATTAAAATCTTCAGTTGCATACGCACTTTGACATATTTCAGATTACTTCGATATTTCGCAAAAAAACAGAATTTCTTATCTTTTAATTCTGCTTTAATCCTTATTTCAACATAGACATGATCAGATGGCAGGACGGTAGTTTCTTAACGACGTCCGACTTGGCAATGTATAATCTGAATACTTGCTACAGAAAGCGACGAATGCATATTGGTCTAGTAAAGTGAATGCTACATTACATAGAATAAAACAAACACCTACATCAGATATTAATTGCTCGTTTTATCGTTTGCCACGGATTGCAGAACAGTGTTTTATACTTTTTAGGGAGCGTTTACACTTGCTGGTGCACGTCAAATAGTTATCGCACTTTACACATTTAATTCTATCGTCTTCGTATTGTAAGTTGGGCATACTTGCTGTTACGTTTTCTAGTTTATTCGAAATACACCGTACCTAAACGCGACATTTTCTAAGTATATTGTTGTACCCCTTAATTAAGTGAATAATATATAAAAAGTACAAGGATCTTAGTCAGCACTTTTATTTCCTATATAACCGCTGCTCGCAAAACCCTCAAAAGGGTAGTACTAAGAGTAGTACATTGTCCATCTAAAATCATGTGTAATTCATGTAATTTGCTCAACTTATTTCAACATGTGTTCTATTTACGTTCGATTATAATTCTAATATAATAAAGCTGTTAACTTGTGTTCATAGTTTCAATTTATATTCAAATTGTAATTTGTGTGTTGCGGAACTTCACAATAAAAACTGCCCTGGTGTCAGAACTGCCTTATTGAGAGGAATACCAATATACGTAGTGACAAGCTCTCACAGCGATCAGTCGAATAATACTGAACAAGCGTGCTTTGATACGGGTACTCGATTTTCCGTGCCGCGCGCTTCACCCCTCCACGTTGTTCTCCGCACTGCACTGCAACTTGCCCCTCTTTGCGGAGACTGCTTATGATTGTTCGTTAGTGAAATACCTAATAAGTTTATTGAACTAAAAAGTAATGAATTTGTGAAGTAGTATAGATCTTCTTCCACCTTCCGAAGTATTATTAAAGAAAGACTACCTTATCCGACGGAGTACGCTAACAGATCGCATTAAACTTTCACGGAAAGCGACCGGTCTTGTTTCTTTCCTTCGGCCGTATATCGTCATCGTCTTCGATCCATCGCCCCGCCGAGAGAACTAAATTGCTGCCATCGGAAGAAGAAAAAATCATCGTCCGAACGAGATCCGCCAACCGCTGAATTATACATTATCCATTCGATTTAATCCGGTAATTGAGAAGCGCAGATAGGAAGAGAGGTCGGCATCGATCGATCCACGTCGACGTCCACGAGAGGAACGCATAAATTAATCCGGGACGTTCATTTTGCATAATATATGAACGAAATCAGTGCTGTTAGATGGCGTGCGCGCGCGCGTGAACGGTATCCCAGGAAAAACACCGGTGAGCTTCGCTCCGAACGCGGAGATGAAACAAATCGCGCAGGATTTTACGAGGCGAGCAGAACTATCGCAGTAAATCCGATCTAAAAGAGGGGCCGGAATTTGTAATAACCGATAGGAATAAGCAATAAGAACGAAAGGTTTCGTCAGGCACCCCCAGCATCTTACTCGTTGGATTTTACACGAAGCGTCTGATTGATCAAATGAGTTTCCGTCTCTTCTTCTTTTATTTCATTGTTTTTACCATAGTAGTTCCTCTACGCGGAGATGAACTTTTTGTTTCTCCAGGGGTTGTTTATTTTCTTGGAGGTACTCATGGGTTATCTACGAAGGCGACCTGGAGTGTTTCCGGGATCGACAAGAAAAACACGGTATTGCTGTGGTTTTGTATTTTTATTTTTCGATGTAGTCTCCTCTCAAACGGTGCTCCAGTCTCTTCAAGTCGTCGGAAAAGCAACTCATTCAATGTGGATGCGACGATGCGGGATGAATGAGCCGGTGCATTGTCGTGGTGCTAAAGCACTGCAAACGAGGCCATTTCTTCTTCAATACTGCATCGAATCGGGTCAATAAATCGCTGTAGTGTTGCTTAGTGATTGTCCTTCCCTTCCGCAGATAGTCGATGAGGATCACACCTTGGACATCCCATAAAATGGCAGCCATGACCTTTCTGACTGATGGAACGATCTTCGTTCTCTTCGGAGCCGATTCGCCTTGAAAAGTCCACTGCTTCGACTGGATCCTGGCCTGATACTCCTCCAAAATGATTACCTGATTTCGTCTTTGCTCTGGTGTGAGCAAACGCGGTACCAATCGCGCCGAAAGTTTTTTCATACCCAAGATTTCGTGCAGGATATGGCCAACGCGTTCTTCTGAGACGCCTGTTGTCTCTGCTATTTCTTTGAGCTTCAATGAGCGATCGGCTACCATAACATTATGGATCTTGTCGACCATTTCATCGTTGGTAGCGGTTTTTGGGCGTCCATTATGTGGATCGTCACTTGTGCTTGTGCGGCCACTTGAACTCCCTCACCCAGAAGCTGATCGTCGAAAATGATGCAGTACGTCCGCCATGAACCTCTAGCAAAATATTTCGAATTTCCGTGGCGGTCTTCTCAGCAATCCAGAACCTCGTCCAAAAGCACATCATTGACAATCACTCAAAAAAGGGCTTGTGTCGATTAGTGCAATCAAATGCTCAAAGAATAAAATCGTGGGGCGTTAAAAGCCGTGCTTTACATTTATATGGGTGACGAGTTTTAGATCTATGCATATGAGCCCGAAAGCAATCGACTGTATGGGTTTTCCAGGATGAGCCAAACCCAATAAAAGTTGTTCGCGCCAGAAACATCTCGAAGCAAATGGTCGCCTGTTTTCTTTTGGGATAAAGGCCCATGTGGCTACAGTGGCACTAAAGGATCGTAGAGTGGTCAATTCTGAATGGTACGCAGCCATTTGTTTGTCGAAAGTCTTTAAAGAAATAAGAAAAGGTAGCCACCGACATAGGATCATTCTCCACCATGACAACGCGAGCTTTCACTCATCGAGCCAAACAACTCAGTATTTCCAGGATAAGAAAACGCTGTAAATACAGCTTTATCATGGTATTAGTGAAATCAATTCACGAGAAAGACATGTGAGACATAAAACGCTAACACATGGACATGTTCCTGCCTTCTCGGCGTCATCAGCGTGGTTTCGAGCAGTTTCATGCTAAGCACATCTAATTCTCCCGCTGCTTCTATCGCCATGTCTAACTCTACGATACAAGTGAATATTACTGGCGCTAACTAGTGCCAAAAGAAAGAAACATTTGTCCGCAAAGTCAGGCAGCGAAAAGAAGCGGGTAGTTTCCCACCCTTCTCTCGTGCAATTCGTGGATTGCACTGCCCTTGTGGTGCGCCCTCTCGGGAGAGCAATCCACGAATTGCACGAGAGAAGGGTGGGAAACTGTACTCGCTTCTTTTCACTGTCTGACTTTGCGGACAAATGTTTCTTTATTTTGACACTAGTTAGCGCCAGCAATATTCATTTGTATCGTAGAGGTAAGTATGGCGATAGAAGCAGCGAGAGAATTACATGTGTTAACATAAAACTGCTTGAAACCACGCTGATGACGCCGGGAAGGCAGAAACATGTCCGTGTGTTAGCGTTTTATGTCTCACATCTCTTTCTCGTGAATTGATTTCACTAATACCATGTGAAATCTGTACTTACAGCGTTTTCTTATCTTATTTTCTAGGCATTCTTTTAGGTGTGTTTTAAACTAAGTATTTAACCGGTAAAAACATCGAATTGATGTGCGATCTATCTTATAGTCCTGATTTGGCTCCCAGTGGATTGTTTTTATTACCGTCCGTGAAGAATAAATTACGTGGTCAACGATATTCGACGCCAGAATGCATGTTTCGGAGATACCTCAATTGGAATGGAAAGAATGCTATGAAAATTGGCTCGAACGTAGGCAAAAGTGTATCGATCATCGCGCAGAATATTTCAAAAAACAATAAAACCATTTTCAATGACAAATATTTGTTTTTACTTATTATTCCGGATTCATAAGTAGCAACCCTCGTATAGAATACAGTCACATCACAAAACAATCACAATGTTTGTTCCAACCATCGATTTTTCTACGGTACGCGTATCAGTTCATACATAGATCAACACGCATGCGTTAGAAGTGCAGAGTTTCTGAATCGGTCAGCAATTTTAAGATAGTTGGAATATTTTCGGAACCATTTTGAGTATCGCTGCTGATTGCGATTATGCTTTTACAAATATATAAGTAGACTAGTGCTCACCTTGATACTGCGCATGTCAGTACAGATGGTTTCTACTCTGCATCATGTATCAGTTCGACCGTTCAGTAACTGGTATATACACGATACACAGTGAAGTTGGAACGCTGCAGTTATCGTTCCAAGTACGATGCATTATGTAGTTTGAACGGCTTCTTGCATTGTGCAGGTACCGGACGGTTTTACCAGGGAGTTGGAACAAACCTATAGAAGGCTTATGTGCATGTATACACTCTAATACCTCTAATTTATTTAATTGAATAAGTCATCGGTCCTCTTTTAATACAGCTGAAGCTTCGTGTGATACATTTTGGTATATTGTCTATTAAGCACGCAAAATAAAATACACGCTCGCTTTTGACACATTCGAATTGTTTCAATAACTGCTTACTGATAAAAATGAATGTATGTTAAATATTGATTGATTAGATTTAATTACGGAATTAATTTGGTTTATTAAGAGGGCATCTCCGTTGTAGCTCCGTACTGTGGAAGTTCAAGATACATTAATTTAATTAGTTTTTAATCAAGGTAAGTGCTCGTGTGCTGCCGAGGATTGCAACAATCTGGTGTTGTAGTCGCTTTAAGGGTAAACTCAATGCAACGCTTTATATTTTTTGTAGCGTATCTCGTAATTTGACTTGGAGAAAAAGATATTAGGAATATATACATAAATGTGGGATGAAATAAACCTGGGTAGGAATAAGAGGGGCGCGCGCGCATCATCTATACACATTAGTATTAGAGACATAGACGTTAAGATGTTAAGACGTATGTATAGTTAGGTTAGATATCATTTGTTCTAGTTTTTTTTATGCGTTTTGTTATCAATAATAACAAAGTAAAAGTAGATGTGTATGTGTTTCGATTCTACCCCACATAAATTTGTCACGTTTTCAAGGAAATATATGCTTTTTATCTTAAGCTTAGCGCTCTGGAAATCAAGAAAGAAACTAGTAGCAGTAGCACAAATATGAGTTAGATAAACATATATATTCTAGATAATAATAACAAAAAGTATAATAAATAAGTTAGATATATACCAATTAACCATTCAATGTTTTTTAAAATTTCTAAATTTTGCTATGAGCGTAGACATAATAGGCATTAAGTCCAGCTTGGATGTTTGCAGATCGAGCTATTACACAAAGTGCATACCCAAAGGAAGCCAAATCTGTCGGCAAAAATTCAACATGCTTCTTCCAGTTCAACTGGGTACCAATGGTCAATCGAAGGAATCTGGTGTTCTCGCAGGTGGTATCTTGTCTTTGAACGAAAATTTATGAAGATGATCTTTCTTGAAGTAATAAAATTTATTAATTTTGTCTTATCGATGTTCAACGCCATATGGTGTGTATTAAACCACTCCGCAAATCTACTTTGTGTTGAAGCCACTTCGTTTCCTAGATTGTCATTTCTTGCTCTAATAATAACGGATGTATCATCAGCATATGTTATAACGTGGCTTGATATTGTAATATCTGTAAAAGATCGTTTGGATACAGTTGGCATAACAGCGGGCCTAGTATAGAACCTTGAGGAACTTAATTGTTAATCAATCAGAGTATATATGCTGCCCTGTTTTTCATCAATACTATCCACTCTCCCCTGTTGGTTGGTTAAGTAGAATTTACTAAATACAAATTGATTCCTATTATTCCTAATAGTTCCAATTTCAAAGATATTTGTTCCAACAACACTGCCAAAAGTCACGAAAATTCCTACAGTCCCAGATTGATACTTGTTATTATGTCGCACATAGTTTGGTATATTGGTCCTTTTGATACATCCATTCTGCATGAAAGAGACAGGATTACATTCTTCAATAGAACAATGAATTCTGTCATGTAAGATACTCTCAAATATTTTAGATATATTTGACAGAACAGATATAGAGCAAAAGTTGTCGATCTTAGACCTTTCTTCCGCATTGTATATAAGCTTCACGGTGGATTTCTTAGGTTCATCCGGAAAAGTGCCTTTCTCAAAACAGAGACTTATTAAGTGAACTAATGGACATTCCAGAAGTGAACATCATTCCCTACTACTCTAGCATCCTTCAGACTCCACATCACATTGAATACTTCAGCTGGAGACGTGGTCCTCTTTCTTGCAACTATCTACAAGTTCATATCTAGTAGTGTTTCTTGCAAAATTGGAGCATCCGTTTGTATCTCCTTGATTATGTAATAAAACTAATTTCCATGTCGTTTTAGCTTTATTTTGGGAAGTGATTATAAACGCACAGTTCACTGCGCACTTCAAGTGCTGAATTTTATTTCGTAAATTTCTGCACAATGATTTATATTCTTCTTGACTGATCACACCCTTTAACATATCCTCATATAGAATCCTTTTCTGGACAAATTTTTGCTTTCTTCTTCATCAGTAACCCATTTCTTGTGATTACATTTTATAGCGCCCATAACAAGTCTCTTTGGACAAGTTGATATCATTACTCGAGAAAATATATCAATGAGTTTCAAGTAGCTAGGCATTTATATCAGTTTGGTTGGTTACAGCGGGCCAATCCGGTGCTCGCCCATAATTGTCTGTTCAGATAAGCTTCGAATTTCTTTGTGTAGGTGGCTTTAAAGTAAGATAGAATTATAATACGGAAAGTATAAACCAACATTTTTCAAAAATTTCTGGTCTGCTCTAGGGACACTATGAAGAGAATGGGCACTCAGCGCAGATATACGAAAGGAAACAACTGCAGAACTCATTCTCAGTTGTTTATACTTAAAATAAATCCAACAATAGCGTTATAAATCATCATACGATTTAGTACGTTGCAGATCCCAACAATGTCTCGCAAGAAAACCAACACCGTTTTAAAGTGATAAACACAAACAGTTATGAAAACGTCGTTAAACCTACACGAAATTAAATTTAAATATTACACCTCGTTGTTAGACGCTACGGTAAGGGAGATAAGTACCCTCCCGGCGCTTTTAGCGCCATCTCTGAATAGCACCACTACACAACACTCGGTCGCGATTTTCAAACAAGAATATCGCATGTCCCAGACGACACCGTTATATTAGCATATTTACAACGATAAGGACGAGTCGCAGGACGAAATCTTAAGGATATCTGAGGAAAAGCAAGTAAGACGAAGCGTATTACGAGCGGTTCCGTTCTTTTAATAAGTCGCGAGGGCAGCAAACAGGAAGTCGAGAACGGAACGATGGAAAACTGAAAGCGAAGGAAGGTAAGGGAAGCGGAAATATCGTGAAAAACGATTTTTTTCACGACCGGTTGCCTAATTAACGGAGGAAAAATCAGACCTGATTAGGGTATTAAGGCAAGAAAGCGAGAGGTTTTGTTCGGTTGGGATTTTCGATTTTATTGAATTGGGGAAAAAGTTGAAGAGAAATTGGCGGTGGAATTGTAAGCAGTTTTTGATGATGAATAATCGAAAAGAATTAAGTGAGGTATTGTTCGGTGAAAATTAGGCCTCCCTTGATATCCTCCCTGAAAATATTTTAATTACGAAGAATTATTGTACGAACCGTGAAAAGGTCAGATGGCCAATCTGGTGCTGATTGCTTTAAGAGTTTCTTTCAAGTTCGTATTCTCTTTTCGAAGTGACATCATTCGAGGGTAACTATTTAAGGGAAAGGCATACAAATTTTATGCATAATTGAACCATCGATCGCAGATACTTGGACATTGGTTTACCCCTAAATCTCAGATACTGTGCAAAAGCATCTTATTTTAATTTTCATAAAAAAGTACTGATAAAATATGCAGGAATCTGAAATTGGTAAAAAAAATTGCAAGCATTTATTTCTACAAGTGAGCAATCATTCTGCTAGCGCTTTGAAACATGTGGAAACTTGCAAATCATTTTGGACCGTGTGAAACTCGAATGCCGTGCTGTATTTTCCGAGGTTACCCTTTGAAGTTCAAAGAATGGGGAAAGGTGTATGTACCATGTATTAAAATAAAACTGAAAATAACAGTACCCTTTATCTTCCAAGAGGTATTCATACTAATAAAACAAACATGTCATAAGACATAAACTGCATACACACACTGATCTAAATAATCTCAAGATATTACAAAACAGCTATGTTATTAACGCATAATTCCAACATTAGGTAACAATTTTATTTTATCCACATTAATTGATGTTTTCCCAACTATTGTACGTAATTAGCAGCCATAAGCTCGTCTCTACATGTTGCAATGACTCATCCGTTCATTATGTCTAAAACAATAGGAGTGCGACTGTTCCAATGTCATTATATAATTGGTTATATTGCTATCCCTATTTCAGGCTTGCAATAAAAGTGAGTGAGGAACGTCTGAACAGCATGACCCGTCAAATTTCACAGTTTGGTTAGCATCGAGACAGGTTGGAAGCTGGACAAACACAACAACTCGTTGATCAAGCACTTGGTATATTCCACAGTGCAATTTTCCGTCTGTTTGGAGACAGAAAATGTTTATAGATGGCATGAACCCAGTCGAAAATGCAACTCAGCAGATGTATTGACTCGAACCATAAAAATTCATGTATTGAAATAAAGATAATGACAGTACCCTTCATTGGCCAATAGGTATCTCTGCTAGAACAAATATAAAGTTACATAAAGGGGTAATATGACATAAGTTGTACGCTGTTTTTATGGCACCATTCAGAGATTGTGTTTAAATCTAAACTAGTAATGCTAAGTTATTATCATTGATAACTGCAGACTAGATTTCTAGGTTCCCATGGGCTAAACTAAGGCAAGCTAGTCTGGAAAGCAAATCATCCATGTATAAGAAGAGAAGTAGTAGATTTAGATATATAATGATAGTAAAAAATTATCAGTAGTCCTGCATGACATTGTCGCAGTACAGAGTACAGTCAACTACATGTATGTACATATGTATGTAAGAAGGAAAATGTTATAAATAAATAAAAATATGTCTTATTCTTGTGTCAAAATAGTTTATCAACGTGTAATCTAATCTTCAAAGCGTTCCGTTAGAAGACATTTCACTCACGCAAATGTACAAATCCCTCCAACATGGAAACTGCATCTAAAGGTAGTTAAGCTTCCCCTCTCTCGGAACCGATCTACTAACTTCATCCATTTTTTTTCTTCCTTACCGGTCTGTATTTTCTCCACCTATCCGCTGGCGCATTAACTGCTTCCAGACTGATTTACGACTGCCTCCGAACTTATTTCTTCCCGCTATATACAGCGTCGACCCCGACGTCCCTTCAAATAATAATAAGTATTTAGTTTGAAATATGTTGAAAGTTTTTGCTCTCACGTAGCATCGGGATTACCTTCGCGATCCTATTTATTTTAGTTCTTATTTATGGACGCGTTGAAAGAAATTCAATGTACGTCCGTCCGAATTCTATTGGTTCGGGCGGAGGAAATATTTAGTGAGTCGAGAAAGGGAGATATTCTAAAGATATCTCGAATGGTCTATCGTATTTTGGAATTTTGGCAATTGTTTACGATTCCGAAAAGTAAAACCAGGACAGCTATGTTATTCGAATTTTAGAAATGAAGATTCAAAAACTATGGTATCGTTAGCGAGTCGTGAGCACAAGTTGCTTATAATAATTCTTCTTCGTCGCTTCAGATTTTAGGAACATTGCCTGTTACGATATCCATCTTTTGCCTACACTTCTTCCTAAACATCTCGTATACTTTGAAGACTTCATTTGAATTCGTTTTGTTTTTGATTTTTTCAACTTCTTATGTGTTTCTATCGTTGCTACTGCTATGAAATGTTCTGATCTCATGCCTGGTCCTCTACATACCTTTAATAAATCATGGAGATACCAAACAATGGAGGAGTACTCGAGGTTAGAAAGAACCTATGCATAATATAAACGCTCCATTATATTTAAACCTGAAAAATGCTTGCAGGCGCGCATGACAAAAACCAGAACTTTTAGTAAATAACAGGCTACTATCGAACAAGACAGCAAGATCCGAGCTGTGATCGTGTTTTCGACGTCGTTACGTACAGCTGGTATATAGTTCTGTAACTCTCTCCAGGATGGTAGCTTCCAATTGGAACTGTATTTATTTCAGAAGTCATGAAGCGGTTGCTTATCGAGTGACTTCTACAGTCGCCTTTGTACTAGCACATCAATGGTTTATAGCAAACTTTAGTGTTATCTTAGTACCATTATAACATAAACCAGAAAATTCATCAAACAAATTTTTGCACCGCGTTTCCCAATGATCTCCTTTTTTGGCACTGCGTACTTAATACGAACTTGGTCCGCGGAAGAACATCCCAACTCTACTGATTATTTATTGTCCATGTGCAATACATTTTACGAATTCTGTTTTTCCATTCTCGTTATTGAATAAATTATCGGAGAAAAATATTTTCGCTTACTGTGTTTGCTCATCCATTATTGCAGAAATAAATGATTTACTGTTAGGTATCGAAGCGAGACATGTTTTCATAGCAAACAGTTACAATTAGTGCTTGGTAATCTTCATAATAATGCGAATAATCTTATTCACTTCCTAAATAAGTTCTTGAAGAACAAAAAGTTTCATCATGGATACAAATACTGCCCAATACACATGTACATATATACGTCTGCCTTTCTGCAGTATTTTATATCAACCGAAGAGACGCGAGCTTCTTTCTTGTATTCGAGAAAACACCAGCGTTTCAGCGCATGTTCCTAATTTATCACCGCCCGCCAGTAAATTGGTTGTTTCACGAGAAACAAGGTCGAGGAAATGTAAGAAATATAATATCGTTCGGTGAGCTGGACTTCATTAAGAAATTGTTTCATTTTTCCAAGGCTACCGCAAAAAATAATGAAATATACTTCGCTTGATGAAGTCGCCGAGCTTGGTTTTTGTTTGGTTTCATTGTACAATACGAGGGTTGCCGGAAGTATTGTCGGAAAGGATGTAAAAGACAAGCAAAATTTAATAAACTATCTGTTTCATATATATATATATATATATATATATATATATATATGAAACAGATATATATATATATATATATATATATATATATATATAAAGGTATATATATATATATATATATATACCTTGGATGACTTTATGGGATGCCCCTTTAATAATATGTCAAAACTACCCTTTGATAAGTTAATAACAGTAATTTTTCTATAATCCATACCTCAGAATCATTGTTAAAACATCGCTACCTTCGGATTTGCTCTAATATAAATTGATCTATAGTTTTGACTATGTACAATACGTTCATGGTACCATAATTATTGTAGTAGATCGAATTTAAAAGAAATTTAAGTCTGAAGATCTAGAGGGATGTCAAACCTGTTAAAGTCTTAGACATCTTTTGCTCTAACCTTAGAAATATACCAATTCCACAATAAGATAACGTTTGCATATACACACTGCACAAAACAATCAGAGTTACTAACATATAATTGCAACGATGAAGGAGAAACAGCCTCGTTTGCAGTGGAAAGAAGTACCTTTCCACCACGACAATGCGCCGGCTCATTAATTCCTCATCGTCGTGTCCAAATTGAATGAGTTGCGAATTAGTCTCTCATCCTCCATATTCACCGGACCCTTCCCCCAGTGACATTTTCCTATTCCTAAACCTGAAAAAGTTACTGGGAGGATAGGGATTTACCTCAGATGAGGAGGTCATCGCCGTAACAGATGGCTCTTTTGCAAACCTCGAAACATCCTACTTTTCCGACGACTTGAAGAGACTATAGCATCGTTTGAATAAGTATTTTGATCTTCGAGGAGACTACATCGATAAATAAAAATAAAAACCACACCAATACCGTGTATTTCTTGTCGGCTCGGGAAGCGTTTCAGATCGTCCTCGTATGCATCAATCCGGTATTTCATTTACATCGTTCTCGTATTGTTTGTAGATATTTCATATGTCATTGGAACTGAATTTCAATTCAATTGGGATGAATCCAAATTGACGTACTAATTCCGTTTAAATTATTAAGTCGTTTTCAACTGAAAACATGTGCATATGTGTATTTACACTTGCATACGTGCGCTTTAGAATTTACGCCTGTGCTATATAGCGATAGTAATATACCTATAATAAAATATTACATCCGTTTCACGTTGGTATTCCTGAATATGGCATAATTTAATTCAGATTTAATTTCTATTGTTTGCAGGCAGCTCCTACATAGAACTACACAACTCAAATTATGTATACGTTATGAATAAATATTGAAACGTTGCTATCGTTTATCATTAAATAAATAAAGGCGATCCTCCCTAGATAAATATTTTCATTGGAATTATTATTGTTCTTTGTGCAGATATATGCGGGCATATAGCGCTTGTTAAAACTGGCCGATTCGGTTAAATATTATGTATATCACAATTATTTTGATATATATGTAAATTTTGAATTTTCATATTTTTTCGTTCCATTTCACTGTTACACTTGCGGGATAATGTTTTTCAATGTCGGTTACACAAAAACCTATCTCTATATATCGCCCAAATGTGGGTGAAAAAAATGTTGCAGAACTAATTATGAACTTATATTTTTTTACACAGGGCAGTGTTATACACTAAGTGGTTAATATTTAAATAAAAACACAATTGGCCCACTCAGAAAAAAATCAAGTATGTTGCAATAAACATTTTAAAACGAAAAATTGCGAACATTTTGCAAATTATAAACGCTGGAGAAATTGAAAGGCTATAAAAATTATGGAATTGTGAATATTTTGCTAGAATGAGAAGAACTTGGATAAAATTGAAAGCCTACGAATAGTTTGAAAAAAGTATAAAATTATAAACTAGAAATTAGACAATTACAAGAATCATGAAATTTTATAAAAAAGTAAAGAAATTAGGAAATTATTTTTTCTGCACAAAACAGGAAATATTTTGCACAAAAAATAAAGAATTACAAAGATTAGGAACTTACAAATATTTCCCTAACCATTAAAAGAAACAATCAACAACTATTGTTGGGTCGTCAAAAAGAGCGACAAAATAAAAAACCATTAACGAAAAATTACAAAACTTATGAAACCATAAATATTTTGAAAGAAAAATAGTAATAAGCAAGTAATATTCATTGTCAAGATGTCGAAGAGCGTAGAAAAAAGAATAAATAGTTGCAAAAATGTTTAAAACCGCAAGTATTTTGTAAAGAAATGTAAGTAGTGTATAAGAGGATGAAAGAATTAGGAAACCATATATTGCAGAAAAAATAAAAAACTACAAAGATTATGAACTTACGAACACCTTCAAAAAAATTAAAAGAAATTAATTATTTGAGTAGTGCAAAAATGAAGCAATTACGGAAGTAAAAAACCACAAAAGTTTTATTAAAAAATCATATTTTGCAAAAAATTATAAATATTTTCCAGAAAAGTACATAAATCGCAAGAATAGTTAGACTGCAGATGTTTCCTAGAAAATCTTTTGCTGAGATATCAACGCGGAAGCAAAAGATTACACAGCTGCATAAATTTAAAAACCGGGAGTATTTTGTAAAAAAAATGTAATATTTTACAAAAGGAATTGACAAGAAAATAAAATTAGGGTTTTTCCTCGCTGAAAATTCTAAATATTTATCAGAAAAAAAAGTAAAATAGAAAAATATAAAGATTATGTACTTTTCTTTTGTAAAATAAAAAATAATAAAAGTTATAAGCATTTTATAGAATAATAGTAAAAATTAGAGAAGTCATAAAACTGTACATTTTACAAAAGACAAAAGTGCAAAAAATATAAAATTTAGGAAATTTACTTTTTTTTGCAAAGTACTAAAGAACAATTCGCAGAAAAAATCAGAAAACACGAAAATTGCGAAATTACATATAGTTCATATGAAGCTAAAAAATACGTATAAAATCGATTGCTGACTGGTTAGAGAGGGGGGGGGGGGGTAGAAAATTTATAAGAATAGAATAAAATGGAAAAATTATCCATTAATGTTAGAAGAAGAAAACGTTTTTTTTGTCAATAATATGAAAATTATGAAATTATATTCTTTCATACAAATAGTTAGTGCTAACATTTGCAAATCACAAAAAAATATGAAATTACAGGTACTTTGCAAAAAATATAGGAAAGGTTACAAAAGAGTATAAAAAATTAAGCAATTATAAAAATCCAGAAATATATTACACATCAATACAAAGTTCTTCAAAAAGAAAAACCAAAAATTACGATTGTCCTACCAAAGAAAAGTAATAGATACTGTTATAATGTTCCTTCAAAGTAACTCGCTTTTTGCATTAACAACTGCTTGACAAATACGAAGCATCCTCAGAACTAATCGCTCCAACTACGATTCCACACTCCCTGCAGAATATTCCAAAATGTTGCTTTGCTAGTCAGAGATTTTTTCCGGATCTCACGATCCAAGTATTCCTATAAGTATTAAGTATAGGATATACATAGCTTCATCGCAGCTAATACATTGTGTTACGGTTGTAACTATTTTAAAAATAAGGGAAATTTATACTAATCTTCTTAGAATGGCATTTACAATCTATTGTTGGTAGCATATATTCATAACAATAAGACTTATTTACAAAATCCATTCAAACACGTACTTCTGTATTAAATCTTATGATGCCAATAAAGTAATAATGCGCTAGTAGTAGGAAATA
Organism: Trypoxylus dichotomus; assembly: GCA_023509865.1. Classification (NCBI taxonomy): domain Eukaryota; kingdom Metazoa; phylum Arthropoda; class Insecta; order Coleoptera; family Scarabaeidae; genus Trypoxylus; species Trypoxylus dichotomus. The sequence goes on from CM042075.1 coordinate 55,384,653, forward strand.
AATAACTTATGAAATAGAATTTGGGAGCGGTACTGAATCATCCACCTGCCCTATAATAAACTGTAGATTCAATACGCATCCAGTATATTACCGAGATGGTAGAGACGTGTGATTTCGTCAGGAAGATCCTATTTCATATTGTTACTTTATTTGATCGAAGATATACCAAAAAGAAGCGAATTAGATATTAAAATGCGTGCTATAATATGCGTTTCAGACGAAATAAAACCGGCCTGAAGGAAGGTGTAGCAGTAAGAAATCCACGGTTAAATTCTATACATAAGCGAAAACGACTATATTGGGCAAAAACTCACGGAATTTGGAGTCGAAGTGATTGGAAAAATATGGACGGAGGAATCAAAATTCGAATTAATCGATAGTAAATATCGCAGGTTAAAGAAAAGTCGTGAAACGTGGGGAAGGAAACATCATGGTATGAGGTTGCTTTGGGATGTGAATTAATTGGGGAGGGGTCTATTTATCAGCAGATACTGACTCCAAACACACCGCAACTTATTCTCAAGACAAATCCTTTGAAGGAGTACTTTTCCTAGTGGAGTGGCCGCCAGAGAGCCATGATTACAACACCATTGAGCTGTTGTAGGATCACTTGAATAGTGAGCTCTGCAGGAAGTGTGTAATGTTGTAAACGAATCGTATTTGGAGCGACTAGTTCTAAGGATGCCACGTATCTGTCAGGCAAAGTTAAAGCAAAAAAGGGTTACGTTGAAGGAACATTATAACAGTATGTATTTTAGTAGAATGTACTATTTTGTCAATAAAACATTTTAAGTCAATGAGTAAAGTTTGTTTCTTTGATAAATTGCTCGCAAACAAGTGCGATCAAACTTATGACTGGTAGTGTATATTGCAAAAACGTAGAAAATTGAAAGAATCAAATACTTTATTTATTATTACCTTTGACGGCTCGGCAATAAATTAACTTGCTACTGTATAAGAGCACCAAATCACTGTGTATATATGTATGTATCTATGTATAGACATGCATACATATACGGTTTTGAAATATACAATATGTATTTGCAGGATACTGCTGTTGTTAAGAATTATGAAAAATATCTAGAATGAGGTCTTGATGATATATTTTTTTTTCAGCGTTGACATTAAAACAAAAAAGGGAGGGCATTTCCCCGGCTAATACAATTACAGCTCAGCAATGTTTCTAAATTTGCCCGCGTTCAACGCATATACGTGTGCATTTTCCGACCGTTCAAACCGCTTCACGCTCCATCGGCATCAACACAGAAATTACCGGGTTCCGACAGCGGCGAAACGAGCGACAATAACCGAATTTACGAAAGAAAATGTCACGGACCAGCGCAAAACAAAGGACGTCGCCGATTCGATAATTATATAATTGGAGAGACGGAAGAGTTCCCTCGTCATTATATCGTCGGCCGACGCGCGCTGTATAATTGAAAATTAAAAAGAGCAATCGGCAGTCATTTACCACCCCCGTTCTGTGCTCGCTCGATTCTCTCTCTACGCTCTCTATTCTTTCTTCTTTCTTTTTTTTTTATTTCCGCGCCGAATGAAACTCAACGAACCGAGCTACTGTTTCAAATCTTCTGTTCTCTTCGTACGTTAATTCCGGAAAATTCTAAAACAATGGTTCCATTCCGGTCGGTAGCCGGAGCGAAATCGCTCCCGTCGGTGAATTAGGACGGGCCATTATCTCGAAACCCGATCCGCGAGCCCCGGCAGCGCGGGTTGATGGCGGTGCGGCGGTCTCACGGCGACGCCGAGGTCGTATAACCCTAATGGAGTGTAAGAGAGAGTTTGCTGCAGGTGCAGATACATATATATATATATATATATACGTGTTTTGTAACGATTTTTCTTTTTAAGGAAAGAATTATAAGGAACAATTTACGGATATCGTACAGGCTTTGTTGTTTCGAGATACGTAGATACGCTTAAATGCACGGCCAATTTACGAAGTTCAAAAAAAAATTGAGGAACTGTTTTAAATTAAAACGTTTTTATCTGCAGGCTAACCAACTACACAATTTAACTGATATAAATTCAATTTAATTTAGTTTAACTTTCTTCTACGGTAAAGCTAATGTACTCGTATTTAAAGGCTTTACAAGTAGAAGGATTGCATGAATTCCTCCTGGTTTGAAGAATTTATGTTTCTTTTATAACACGTTCTTACCTGTTTGTAGCGCCTCTTATGGTATATTGTATATCTTCGAACAGTGTGTACCGTACTGTTCTGTTCATAAATCGCGACGTTCTTATCCTCTTTGGTTTAACAGAACTACAGTTCAACGCCTTAGACAAAAACATAACGCTCGTAGAAGCAACAAGAAATATAACTCCCCCTATTATTATGACCGCTTTAAACATTTCAGAGCCTTATGTAAAACACTTATTGATACAGCACATAAGGAGCATATATCCGACGATCACGACTCTTTGATGCATGATCCTAGGAAATTATGGTCATGCGTCCACTTCAAACGGAAAGAAAAAAATAAGAATTCCTGGTATGATGAGATTTCGGAGATTCCGGAGTTAAGTAAACCTTTTCAGATAATAGAAGCGTTTGCTGAATATTTTAGCATGGTATATACAATATCTCAAACCCACAAAATTGGTATCAACAAATGTTCTAATACTATGCTGAACATTAACGTAACTTCTGTGCTGATGAGATTTTGACGGCATTGAGAAAATCAAAAAATAGCTTCGTGAGTGCTGTTGACTCGGTGGCGAATTTCATTTTACGTGACTGTGCGATTGCATTTGCTGAGCCACTTCGTTATTTATTTTACATGATCTTGCAATAATCACAGTTTCCAACAATCTGGAGGATTGCGGATTTGCCCCGTTTTTAAAAGTGGTGATCGTCAAGGCATAACTAATTATCAACCAATTTCAATTTTGTACAACTTGTAAAGTGTTTGAATCAGTACCTTACGATAAAATATGCAGCTATATTATTAATACTTTGTCGCCACATCGGCATGAATTCGTACACTAGCAATCAACGATCAACTTAACATGTTTTACGCAATATGCTTTGGAGGTGCTGGGATTCAGAAGGCTTTCGATCAAATAGATCATCAGCTTTTGCGAAAAGCGTCGGACATTAGTTTTACCCCGTCTCTATGCAAACTAATGTCTTGATACCTTACCAATAGACAGCAATACGTAGAGTATCGGAGCTGTACTTCGACAATGTTCATACCGACATCTGATGTACCACAAGGCTCCAACCAGGGTCCTATCCGTTCTTTGGTCTTTACTAACGATATTGCCTAGAATCTGCATTGTCAAAATCTACTGTTTGCAGATGATATGAAGACATTCTTTAAGATCTACTGCTTATTCACTACTGCAGGAAGATCTTGTCCATATTGACTCTTGGTGTAAACTGAACCATTTACGCCTGAATGTTAATAAATGCAGGGTTATGACATGCACTAGGAGAACTAATCACATAGAGTATGAATATAGAATAACTAACACAATACACAAGCGTTGTTCTAGTGCAATAGGCTGAGGCATTACTTTTGATAGGTAACTCAGTTTCATAAACCACATTAATGATAAGATTGCCAGTGCTTAGCGTATTTCCGGCTTTATATATAGAAACCGCAAAGATTTCAATAACGTAAACTGATTGAAACTATTATATTATATCACAAGTACTGAGCGAGTTCAGAGGCCATATTTGAAATTTTCTATGTTTTCTATCGACCGAATTTACCCTGTTAGAGATTATGAGTATTCACGAATGTTATCCCGATTTCAAATTGTGTCTTTAGAAGTGAGACGTAAACTTTTAAGCTTAACATTTTTATAAAACTTCTCGATAATATTGATTGTAGGTATCTCCATAATAAGCTACAGTTTAATGTACCCAAACTTTCTTCGCGGCATGAACAGTGCTTTTATTTACTTACTTGTATATATATGATGCTCAAATGTAAAATTACGAATTATAAGTTAATAAAGAATACCCAAAGTAGATATCTGTAAAAATTTAGAAAGAAAACTGCACAGATTGAATATCTGTGCTAAAATTCCATAAAGAGGTAGTACTAACGGTACTCTGTCTCCAACTGTAATGTCAACCATAATAAAAATAACGGGGTGAACCAAAGAGTAACGAGAAAATATCTGGAATAGGTAAACTAGTAAAATCATTGATAATTAATGGGCAGTATTTCATATCATTACAATACATAGTAGTTTGTTCAATATAAGTTTGAGGATTAAGTTGGGAGATGTATGGTAAACTCTTCACGAATTAAAGAAAAAAAAACAGACAATAATGGGAGGTTGGTTATATGCTATCCTACTATATATTGATTGTGGAAGATCTTAGTCCTTCTTCTCTTATTTGTAATATATATTCGGAGCAAATGCTGACATACTATAATACCTGGACGTATGACGCATAATAATTACTGAATCTACTACATCTGCTGATACAGTAAATACTTTTACGGAATACTCTAATAACATATACGAGGTATGTTTCAGAATTAATGAGAATGACTAGTTTTAAAGTGTTTAATTGAATATATCTGCAATTTAATATTGTCCCCTTCAAGATACGCTCCTGTTTATTATTGCTACGTCTAGGTTGTATGATGGATATGGGAATGCTTGTTCTTTTCTGCCAGAAATTCTCTAACCACCAAAGAGCTGTGAGTGGGGAGGCATTATCGTGATGCAAGATCTACTAGCTGGCAACGTCAGGTCACATAAGCAAAACTTTTCCGTGAACGTTCAAGGACTTCGCAATAAAACATTTGATTCACTGTCTAGCATTGCGGTACGAATGGCGATCAAAAATAAAGACCGTTCTTACTCAATTGAAAGAAAAGATACCGCAACAAAATCTTATTGACACTCTGATTCTAAGCTTACTTATAAACGCAGTCGCCACTGGTGGTAAAGCACAATGCTCCCTAAGTTTCTCTACGTCACTGTTGTATTCATCTGGCACCAATGAGTGTTACCACAAACTAATTAATTATTTGTGTTGTTTCCCTTTTTAAAAATAGTTTTTTACAACTATTACCAGTTGAAATCATTTAAGAAAACAAGCGAAGATAACACGAAAAGCCGTTCCGAACATCGTCACCGTCAGATTTTTCCTTTTAATACGCAAACACGGAACAACCACGCCATAATACAGACTTCCTTTCGCTAACAACATAACAACGCATTATCATCCAACGGCCATTATAATCATGGAACGAATAACGACCGCCTCGTGTTACCCGCTAGCGGTTAATAAAGGCAGCTGGAGCAAATAAAAACGGCGAAGCGAGCTTGCGAAATTAACATACGGTAGCTCGGAACAGACCCCGCGACAAAAAAAACAGCGAGCTAGCCGAACGACACACGTTTCTAAAGAGAAATTCAATGGATACACACGCTGCATAAGAACGCATACGTGTATTCAACGCATAGAGACTATGCAACGCCAGAAGATGGCGCCACGAGCGCAGCGTATGTTGTACGTTTCTGTTTGTGTCGTATGCAGATCGCCGTTATACATGTATGAATATTATAACAGACACGTATCTGCAAACGGTGTTGGTTAACGTACAGAACTATAAACAAAAAAACGGATAATCCTCGAGTCACAAAAAGATGCGATCGATTCACAGTATCAAAGTGTTATAACGATTGCAAGGATTGAGGTTAAACTAATATCAATATTAATACTGAACCACCGTTGGCATTAGTAATGATAAAATTACAATTTTCTTACAATTATCTAACGTAATTAAATTACTGAAAAAATATCAGTCTCGGAGGGACCCGAACCCACAATTCTTATGTTTCCGGCGTACTGTGCGTACTGCGTATTACACCGCGAGACCACCGAGTTCAAGCCACCTTCAATCCTCCTAGATGTCACGATGTCAATAGATATATCATAACATCTCACAGGCACTATACTCTTAATACGGCAACCCCGTAACAGTTAAACTAATATCAATATTAATACCAATATTAATATCAATATGAATACTAAACCACCGTTGGCATTAGTAATGATAAACTTGAAATTTTCCGGCAATTATCCAACGTAATTAAATTACTGAAAAATTGTGAGGTTGTATAATTCATAGATATTGCTAGGATACCAGTCGAATATTTAGATATGAGTTATATTTTGTTCAACATGTTTTCTTCTGCATTCATATACATATAGTTAATTATATCGTATACATTTAACATTCCATATTCAGGCAGAAGAAAGTTAATATATATAAAAAGAACTAAGAAACCAATGCGCAGACGGAAACAATGAGATCAAAACAGCAATGATGACGGACGTTGATAAATCTAAATATATGGACGGAATTAAGTACACAATAAGACACGAAGTCGATACGTCGAACAAACGGAATGAATGGAAATTAGTGAAATTATCTAATTACACGTTTTTGAAGAGTAATATTCCAGTTACGTTATTTATCAACTTAGTTCTTTAATAAGTAAATAATGCTTATAATAATAATAGTAATAATAATAACAATTTATCTTCGACGGGTATAAAAACCCAAATACAGAAAATATAAAAAGTAAACGCTAGGCGACTACATGTTAATAAGAATTCTCGGCCTGATAGGCTTCTACAGGTTCAAGCGTGTTCAAACTTCGTCATAGCATGCATGCACATACGCTAGATCTACGCTATGAATATGACGGGTTCGAAGAGCAGTAGTTCTTAGCAGCCAGCCAATCAACGTGACAAGCGCATAAAAATATCTGAGGTAATGAAAATTGAGTACCGCACGGTCATCAAATTTTTAACAGAAGAAAGGCATATGCCTAATTACATAAAACAACGTTTAGACGGGGTTTACGGTGATTCATGTCCTTCATATTTCAACTGAAAAAAAGTGGAGAAACTGTTTCCGTTTGGGGCAAGAATTCCTGGAAGATATTGAACGGTCGAGTGAAAACTCAACAAATTTCAATTATAGAAGATTTAGTGCTAGAAGATCGCCGTTTGAAAGTGATGGAATTAGTAGTGATAACAAGCATATCCGAAGCAAATACTTGCCGAATTCTCCATGACCATTTGGGTATGAATAAAATTAGTGCTACTCGCCAACGTGAACGTCGTGTCGAATATATGTGGTCATTCTTAAACATGTCTTGAGGCGACCTAAAACCGATTTTGGATTCCATCGTCACTGGTGATGAAACAATGGTTCTGTTTTACGATCTATCCAAAAGGGAGGTAACGGAATCGCGGCAATTTGATGAACCTTGTCCCAGAAAGACGAAAGTCAATCAACAAAATGAACGAAAAAATATTCTGAGATTGTGAGGATATTTTGCTAATTGAGTTTAAAGAGCGCAATACAACTGTGAACGGCATATACATATTATGCATCTTTGCTGCATAGATTAAGTGACAGTATTCGTGCAAAACGTCGGGAAAATTGACAAAAGGTGTGCGATTATTCCACGACAATACTCCCGTCCATACTGCCGCCGTTTCACAAACTGCCATCCGTGAATGTGGCTTTCAAGAATTGTTACATCCATAGTATAGTCCGAATATGATTCCTTGTGATTTTTATTTGTTTTCTAATTTAATAAAAAACCTTAGAGGATGTCGTTTTAAGGACAACAGTGAATTGCAAACAGCTGCTATAGCACATTCTGACGGAAAAATTTCAGATTATTTTTAGAAGGGTATCGAATTATTAATTAATCGTTGTAATGAATATATAGAAGTTAGGGGAGATTACATTATTTGGAAAGGATTACTTTCTTAACTCCAGTGAATGAAATCTCATGGTACCAGGAATTCTTATTTCTTTTCGTTTGGAGTGGACGTGACCATAATTTCCTAAGATGATGCATCAAAGATTCTTGAACGTCGGATATGTGCTGTATCAATAAGTGTTCTACACTGAGATGTTTAAAGTGGTCATAATAATAAGGAGTGTTATATTTCTTGTAGTTTGTATGAGCGTTATGTTTTTGTCTAAGGCATTGAACTATAGCTTTGCTAAATCAAGGAGGATAAGAACGTCGATATTTATGAACAGGATAGTACGGTACACACTGTTCAAAGACGCTATACAATATATAATAAAAGGCACTACATGAACCACCCACTTAGATGGCGCTACATACAGGTGACCAGTCAGTATTTGCAATAATATTATACATCAAATACAAATTAGCATTTCTAAAGTTAAATTTAAGAATATTATTCACTACACTGAACGTTAATATTCAATGATTGATGAAAGGAATCCTCTGTGACTAACGAATTTTCACATCTCAGAGTGTAGAATTGGACATTTGAAAAAATGAGATCAAGCGATCTGTTGTTAATATTGAAAACAGAATTACACTGATCTAAATTACAAAAGTCTTGAAAGCTTCGAAGGAGAAGGAAGCTACTGTCATTATATAGCATGCTGTGATGGAGTTTGAACACGCTTGAACCTGTATAAGCTTGTCAGGCCAAGAATTTATGGCGCCTACCTTGTATGTTGTCAAAATTTAAGGTGTGCATCCTATTATAAGTGTTGTACATATTTAAGATACGCAGCATATCAAACAATTTGGTAACACCCTTAGTTACATGCAAATTCACATAAGTTGATAAAAGACGAGTATACTCTATATGACTCAATACTTTGGAGCCTATATAATCATTAAGAAGGCGTCAGAATTATCACCGGCGCATCCACCGAAACCACTCCCATCCGCAAGCAAATTCTTTCCTTTCGATTAATCCCGAAAACATTAAGGCCACGAGAAAGCTTCCTAAAACCATCAGAACCGCTCCTCGTTCTCCGGCAACGGAAATACACTGAAAGCTCCGGAGCAACGCCAATAGATTTATATCCGAAAGCAATTGAATCAAACGGCTACACTTTCTCTTTCGTCCGTTTCGCCTGCGCTCCCGAATAAGGATGAGCAATTTATTCCGGAACCTAAACCGCCTCGGGCGTCCTTCGGCTAAGCGAAATCGAATCGAAACAAAACATTCCGATACAAAAATAACACGAATTTGCAACGCGATAAATTAGAAAGAAAACCCGCGGCGTACTGCAGCTAAATTCCGTATAATTCATTCGGAACAATGAAGAAGGAGCTTCCAGCACCACGAGGGGGGTCGCCAATGAACGTAAGCGTAGGAAGTAAATATACAACCTCGCCGGTTCGCGCGTTAGATAAAATCTTAGAACAAAAAGTTTAATTTATTTTCGCTGTACCGCCCGTTGTGTGTCGTATTTATATATACACTACCGTCCGTATTAGTTCGGACATCCAGTGAAATCTTGTAAACTCTACTAAAAGATAATATATTGTAGCGAATTTTTTTCTCAGAGTTCAAAAATTTTACGTCTTTTGGAAATAGTATTTAGAAGACGTTAATGAAATTAAATGAACTGAATGAAAAGTAGATTAGATTGAAATAAAGAAATTAACAATACATATATTGACAAATTTAGAAGATATCACTTACATCGGGAAGGTGTTCGACAAAATACCTATCGCAATCCATAGTTACCTAATAAAATATGTATTTTGAAATTTTAAATAATAAATGACGTTATTAAGGATGAAATCCTTTACTTTCTTTACTCACAGAAACGCACTTTACTTTTGCCGGACGGTGTAACTCCCAATCTTAGCTTTGACGACGGAAGGCCCTAGATTACGCCGTCGTTACTCTGCTGGATCGGCGGTGTTTCACTCGATATTCGGGTATTTACATGTGGTGACAAGTCCACTACAATTTCATAAATTTTTTTGAGGTACTTTCCTCACAATAATATGCGAAATTCGCTAAATACGTAATTCACAAACTCTGTTGATGCTCAGCTATCTAATATCGACGCTATTATTCGATTGTCGATCACGCTCGCAAACCGCCACTAGATCCAGATGTTAGGCGACAAATGACTGGCAGTAGGGTCATCATGGCAACAAAAACATCTCCTATGTGTTTTCAGAGATGGAGATGTAGGCCTTGGATGTGATCTTTGCTAAGTGCGGTGTGGATGTGCGTGTGCGTTAAATATGTTTGTTTAAAATTTTACATTAATTATATTTACTTTTGTGATATAGACTCCTGTTGTTTAAAGGACTCCTTTTTTGTCAAGAAAGGGAATGTTCTACATAATAAAGACGAAAGGGAATTTTGGGAATTTGTAGAAAAAATGCAAATACATCGCAAGAATACTATAAATTGCCCTATGTTAAGATGTTTAGTGATTAAATAAAATGTTAAAGTCTTATCCGATGTTAGAGGGAGTCCAACCTTGCATTCTCCCTAACGATACCATTAAATTAAAGAAAACTACAATTACGGTAAAAGAGCTAAATTAAAGCTGAGTTTAAGAATTGCAATAAAAAAAGGGTATCTTCTTGAGGAGAACAGGGGCCTCGAAAATCCCATTACATACTTCCCCCTTAAACTGGTATTAAAGTTTAAACCGCGCGTACTTTGATGACAGTTTACCAGACGGCGACCTTGAAAACTAAAAACCAATACTAATACCAATACATCATAGAATAGTAAAAATACCGCGAAACATGAATGAAAATTATGTAAATAAAAACAATCAATATCATTGATAAATATGGAACGTAAAGGTAAGTTTTAATCAAGTAAACTTTTAAGTATCTTTATTAATATTTAGTGTTGTTTGTAGGGGTAAATCAGTTCAATCTAGAATATGCCCCGCTCTTTGTCACGGACAGTCTACCCTAACCTATAAGTTTTCGAACCTAACACCTCTGTTATATGATACGGTCCCTCATATGGACAAACTAAGTTTCTTTCAATGCCCTTAGCTCTCTTTCCTATCCGTAATGCTTTTAAAACAACAATGTCTCCAACGGTATATGTTATTCCCTTCTTCTTATCTCTCTTCGATGTGCATAGGGCGTGCTTCTGCTGAAGATGCTGGAGGTGCTGCGGAGTACTTCGGATCAATTCCTCCCGATCGATATTTGAATGGTGTAGGTTCCGTGGTCCTTCAGGTAATTTTGATTTCAGGACATATTTGTGTGGTCACCGATGGGGTAGTGCAGCTTCGATTTCGTGGAGGTAGAGCGTCCAATCTCCATGGTTGTCAGAAACATATATCCTCAGGAATTGCAGAATCGTTCTGATCTGTCTTTCAGAAGCGTTTGCCTGAGGGTGCCTCATAGACGTAAAAATCACTTCAATATTATAACCCGTTATAAAAGAGGTAACTTCATTTGCATGAAAATATGCAGATACGTGCAGAGGCATCAATGCCCGGGAAGTTTAAGAGGTCGGGCACGTTTTACAATAGGAAAGGACTAATATGCCAAATAGAGTCTTTGAAAAACTAATAGAGCAGATGCCTCGGATTATGAAAGGTGTTCTTCGCGCAAAAGGGAGTTTCTTTGATAAACAGAATGTTTAAGAAGACTTTTCTTTAGAATTACTGTCCTTTTTACTTTTATAGTTCAATTTTAATCGCTATTAATAAAATTCAATAAAAACTTTAAGCTTTGGAAAAATCGAATATTTTCTCGTTTCTTTAAAATTTATTTGCGTGTCCGAACTAATATGGACGCTAGTGTAAGTACGATGTTCTCGGGCATTTGTAAGGATTAAATTACCTTCGCGAAACCTCCTCGCTGACCCCCCGCTTTTATTTCCTGCGTCAGGAATTGCGCGGGTGTAGGAAATTAAAGACGATCACGATGAGACTGTTTACGTTTTAGGGCGCGGAAAATTTTAATCCCCATATAATAAAGCGATCTTATCTTCGCTCGGAAAATCGGCCGCTCGCATTTACGACGATTGCCCGATAACTTTTTTCAATTATGAAACAAAAGGAACGGTCTTCTCAGCTTCGAAATTAACGTTACAATGGGAGGATGGCGATTCGAATTGGGGGTAGAAAAGGGGGTAGGAATATAGCGTGAAAGTTTAATAGGTCATAAAATTCGTAATGAAGAAAGAGAAAAATGTTTGGTTTCAAAATATAAAATGGTATTAAACAATTGCCGAGTCCACGCTACGAAGTGCTTGTAAGATAATGCCTTATTAACGGTCTTATTTAAGATGAACAAGGATGAAGATGTTACTGATATTATTGAATTTAAAAAAGGTTACTGGAAGCAACGTATTTGATACTGTGATAGTCATAGTACCGATTGCGACAACAAACTGTTGTTTGGAATTGTGAAGATACCGCAAAAAATACAAAAAATATTTTCCTGAACGATGTTAATGATTTTCAATATCCTTCAGGTTGTTATGGAAAGGACGCTTTAGATACTAACGCAATATGAGAAGTTAAAGCTGACAACACTGCATTTATAGATACTACCATCCTTAAGCCACTTTATAGTTGAGGAGCAGCATGGATGTTGATGGAAAATCGACCGTAACGAACTTGTGCACCTTTCTTCAGTATGCTTCTGAAGTTATTGATTGTCACAGCCAAGTTTATGTCTTATACACAGATATATCCAAAGCCTCTGATCGCATAGATCATGGTTTTCACTTGAGAAAACTTCAAGACATTGGCTTTAGCGACTCTCTTGTTAGGTTGCTTCAATCCCCTACCTTTATCAGCGAAAATTTATTGCATCTTACAACGGCTACACATCCAAAGTATGCGTTGTTATTCTTAACATTTATTAATGACCTGTTGAAACACATTGATTGAAGAAATTTGATGTTTGCCGATGATATTAAATTGTATCGGTCTGTGGTTTCTCTAAACGATTACATTACACTACATGCGAATTTGATATCTATTTCATTCTATAATAACCAACTGCTATGGCTGTAACTACCTTCGTTCATAAACTCGAAAGAAGAACGTTAAGGGAATCACAATAACAAACTTCTCGGAAACCAGAAACACGATGTGAACATTCCCAAACGGCTGTCGACTCCTTTGTGTAGACGAAAAGGAGAGAAAAAAAGAAAAAAAAACGCGACAGAGAACAAATTACTAATTTACATCGACGCAGTGGATAAATGATTTACATTTCTCCCCAGTTTCGGGAAGCACCAGGCGCACTGGGCCTCTTTCTCTGCCGCTCTCCTTAATGAATTAGTTTGCCGGCGACTCTCGGTTAATTTATACATTTATCAAAATTAAACGTAATTTGATTTATTGCGGCCGGGACAGCTTTGCCCGGCTGGTCGTCGCTAAAAAGAAAGGTAAATGTTCACGGGGATCCCTCGTTTTTCTCGTATGCACAATACGGAAGCCGTGATGTACTAGCTTTGGCTCTTCAACGGAGTACGAAAATTAACATTTAATTACATGGCCAGTGTAGCCTTTCGGGAATTGCAAGGATTCGTTTGCTACAGTATGCTATTGTAGTTGAAGCATCGGGTATATTAGATTAGAATTAGTGCATTGCTCCTTATTTGATGTGAAAAGGTTTAAAAAAATATAAATATCTTGAAATACAAATTACAAATACAGTAGACGCTCGATTATGTGAACGATATCAGCCAAGCACTGTTCACATTACTGAAAGTTTAATTAACGAACCTTACTTTATTTACAAAGAAATTGCATAAAAGAAAATATGTATGTTTATTAGAAAATAAATTATGAACAATGAATAACATGGCACATATAATATTAAAAATAAATTCTAGATTATTTTTAAAAACACCCTCCTGTTTTTGTTTCCGTAAATTTACGCGTGGCATTTTTTAATGACATTGCCCGTAGTTAATATTTATTTATTATTATTATATGTTGTTTTCTTCAGCCCAATCTAACGCTTGATTAAAAATTCCTATACCTTGCGCGTCACTTACTGTATTTTTCATTTCAATTGGAGGGTCGTCATCTTCACTCACCCCATGTTCCTCTTCATGTGCATCATCCATCTCTTCACCATTATTCCATAAACTAACATCGGTAATTGTGGAAACAATATCGGGATTTATTGCTTTTAATAATTTGAGAACGTCCGATGATGCACTGTCAATAACTTCAACGTACGATAGTAACTGTCTTTTAATGATGGTTAGCGGTACATTGTCTTCATCGTCATAATTATCACTGGAGTAAAGCAATTTTTTTCAACACTTTTTGATTATTTGCTGGTTAAGGGCATTCTACGCCATATCTAAATTTAAAATTGCTTCACGTAAAGTTACCTATAATTAAGGATTCAGAAATATTTTATGACGCAGACGAATGTAGAAATTTTCGATAATATAATTCAGTAATTTTTATTATATTTTGATCCATCGATTGTATAAGTGGAGATACATTAGGCGGCATGAATATAACAAAAATTGAGCCATCGTTGCTTCTTAATTGTTCCTCTGGAGGGTAACTTGGTGGGTTATCCAAGATTAACACTGCCCTTATTAGAAGATTTTGCTTTCTTAAGAAATCTTTCACCTACAAATTGAATATGTATCATTAAATTACCTTACATATTATTACAGTGTTATTGCCATATCTAGGGAACAAAGTATTGTGGAACTATTCCAGAAATATACGTTTGGTCATCCAAGCGGATTTTGAACATAATTAGAGACCGGTTTATATGAAAAGTGCAAATCTTTTATTTAGTTTATTTATTATATTTTACGACTATTTGTAGATGTCTTAGAGTGATTAAAGTTAATTAACGCTAATTAACTTTAATCAGTACAATACATCTACATATAGACGTAAAATATAATAAATAAATAAAATAAAAGATTTGCACTTTGCATATAATCCGGTCCCTAGTTATAATCAACGGGACTCTTAAAATTTCTAAATGAACGTGGATATTTTGCCTTCTCTATTACTAGTGGCCCTATTTTGTGTGCATTTGTGCACGCTAGAAAAGTTATGAGTTGTCTTTCCGACTTTCCACCCGGAGCAGATTTCTCATGTTTATTATTTTCAACCTTATTGTGAAAACGTTCGTTTTTCCATCCGCTTGGAAACGTGCTAGGATTTACCCAGTAGTTAAAGGTGGTGCATCATCAAGGTTTTGCGTGTCCTACAGTGGTTTAGAATCAGCAGACCGATTAACTACATCGGGTGTGCTGCAAGGTTCAAATTTGGGCCCTTTACTGTTTCTTTTATTCATTAACGATATTACCCATGTCGTAGATTGCGAGATTCTAATGTTCGCTGATGGTATTAAGATTTTTTCTTATATAACCTTACACAATAATTGTCAGAAACTGCAGATAAGCTTGGAATTGGTGTCTGATTGGTGCATCTCAAATAGATTAAATTTTAATATATTTACTTTTACTAGGAACAAGTCATCTTACGACTTGATTTCGTTGCAGAAATTGTTTCTCCAGCTACAAAGACCATGGGTATCCTCATTAACAGGGTTAGTTTTTTCTTTTGTGCGTTCTAAACTTGAGTACGCCATAATTGTGGTGTCCGTTGAGCGTTGATAGAAAACATAAAAAACAAAGAATTCAAAATTGGCCCTTTCGGGCCTCTCGACGGAGCAGTATACTACGCAGAAGGAAATCTACTGCAGAAAGTTTGATGCATTGGTTGGTAAGAGGCCAGACAAACAAAAGTTTTATCGAAATTGCATTTATTACTGTTAGTTACACTTTCACTCAAATATCCAATACTAAGAAAGTTCAAAATAATTTCAATATTATGGGATATAAGAAATTGGTGTTGCTTATTCACTTGATTACAATAGAACATTGTAGCAGTGAAATTATTGTCAACTTAATTTGCATGTGTATTTATGTAATTCGCGGTGTAAAGCATCCCTACGTGTAATATTTCTCTTTCACGTATGTAAAATGACATTTTTAAATGATACGATTATAATAAGTATATATTCATAGCGCGACGCTTAAGTATTACAAGATTACGTCGTAAATAAGATTTAATAAGCGAAATGGAAAGCGCGTTGCGCATTTCCTCACTAAACAACAATTAGACGTAACTTATTCGTACCGGCGGTATTTCGATGGTAAGCCTATTACGAATTTCGTACGCATAAATTCGACTTAATTGAAGTTTATTACCGCTCTAAGGTTATGCGGAGCAGACGTTGCTGTCGTTCTACAAAGAATATCGCGTAAGTTCGCGGAAAGCTCGTTAATTGGAGGGGCGCGAAGACGCAAACAGACGAAACGGAAAATGCCGTCTCAGGTATCGACCGCGAGCTAAGTTATGTCTCTGCGTATGTTTCGATCTCTAATGTCTTTTATTTAAATTTATTAAGTTGTATAGCGCCATCTGGGAGTTTAAATCATTACCTAAGCAATTCAACGCAAATATGGAGTATAATGAAGATTATGTGAGGAATTTTGATGGTGTATAATGAATGTGAGAATATTAATACACGATCTATTCTAATTTGAATAGTATAAAGATATTGGATATATATATATATATATATATATATATATGAGGAAAATTATAATGAAAAATGGTTTTTACCCCCAATTTCTTCAGGATGTGTAAACAGACTTAGGGTTACTAGACTCAATTCATAATCTCAAATCACACAAAGATGTTTATAGAAATCAACTTCGTATGCGAATTGACATTCCAAACAAATTTCTGATACTAATATTTCGAATATACACTGCGGTGCAAAAGAAAGAGCCACCTAGATAAATTTTATAGAAAGGAAATTTAAGAGAAAATGTGCTAGCGTAATGTAAGTAACTATATTGTCCGATAAATGTTTACTAATACAATATTTACATCAGTAAATGGTATACTGAATAGCTTCATCACTTTTAATTTTTTAATATCTTGTATGGCTGCCCTTATTTTTGATAGTGTCTCTTACATGGAGACGACTCATTTAAAGTGTATGGTGCCCTTTCAATCTTTTTGCGGTCAAGATAATTCCAAACATGTTCGATAATATCTATGTCCCGGCTTTATGGCGGTCAGACCAGAGTGTGAACTACTTCGTGCTCTTGTAGTTGACTTAAATAGGTCTTAACGAATCGAGAAGTGTGTTTGGGATAGTTATATTGCTGGAGGAGGAAATTCTTACCAACTAGACGATGCCCTGAAGGTCTAGCACGTTGCTCCGATATTGTTCAATATTTCTCCGCTGTAAGCTTCCCTTCAGCTTTACCTGTTACGTTCTCCTGGTTTGAAGAACAGCGCCGCTGTAGCCTGCTCGTAAATTCCTGAATTACTTAACCAATACTTACTTGTAGAGTATGTTCGCTTATTTACTAAATGAAAGGTTGTACAGTGAAACTCAATGCGCATGCGCAAAAAAAAATATATATTTAAAAAATAAAATGTGTACACCGTTTCCACTCTTGCCTATGTACAGTTACGATGTACGTAAGATATATATATTTGCAGTTATTCGAGCTCTCTTATACTGCACTATTAATTTTTTAAAACAGACCATAAATTTTACTGCCTTTCTAGACTAACACCGACAATTATCCCGCCTGCTTATCTATTTATTTATCGCATTCTCGAATACTACAGAAGGATTACGATTTACAAGTGTTCTCTTCTATTCATGCATTGGTATACCATTTACCACATTCAGGTAACTCGTAAATATAGTTACAATTAAAAATATATTAAGAAATAATTTCGGAACCCCAACCATTACATAAACTTTTGGAAATATATCTATGTGCCTCCTTATTTTGCACAATAGTTTATATGTACGTACAAAGAAGCCCAAAGGAGACAATTTAGTTCGTCGAATAATGATGATATATACCACAAAGGAGTAATTCTTTCTCGAGGTAAGAATACCCCTTTTACGGCACATGCATCAGCCCAAAAAATAATACCATATACCTAGAGTCACAACTGCACCGGTGCAAAAATTGCGCAATCTCAAGCAAAACCTGCTTCTCAGATTTGTGCAGTGAGAATGCATGTATTAACTGCTTCGGCAGATGAAAGACAGCTTCTAATATACTTGTGGATCTTCTACCTCTTTCAATCCCGCTTTATTCCTCCATCACCCTTTCCCTTATTACTATTTCTCCTTTTTTTAATCACTTTTGTTTTCAACTTACATGAAATTAACAGGAACTCTGCTTCTTCTTATTGTAATTTTGCCCAAACTCGGAAAAATAGGAACCTAATATTTAAAAGTAAAGGACAAACATAACATATGATTCATAAGAATTTTATTGGATATAGGCTCTTTATTATTTTTTGTTGGTGACGTACGTACTGTAGCGAAATCTCAGGCCTCCCGATGTACTATATAGCGTAGTGGTTTCCCTGTATTTGGAATTTTGTTTGTATAAATACTTCAGAAAACTAGATTTGATTCAATAAGAAAAAAAAACAGTAAGCAAAAACTAACAATGTATTAACTAAATAAGGTTATATCACTTACCTACCAAAATATGACAAGGTTGATCATGAAATTTTGAATCGTATTGTCGCTGCTGATGAGATTTGGATGTCACATTTCACACCAGAAACAAAGCGCCAATCAAAGCAATGGCATCATCCGCAATCCCCAACGAAAAAAAGTAAAACAAATTCGAGGCACCAGAAATATTATGTCTACTGGGTTTGGCTTAGTAAGGGGGTCTTGCTCATGGGCTACATGCCTACATGTGAGACCACAAATGCAGCAGGTTTACTGTTAGACGCTTCAACGACTTCGCTGTGGTATTCAAAACAAACGGCGCGGAATTCTAAGCACTGGAGTCATCTTCTTTCACGATAATGGACGTCCGCATGCAGCGGGAGTGGCACAGGACTTCCTTCAGCAGTTTCGGTGGAAAATTTTCTGCCATACAGTCCGGACTTACCCCCAAGTGATTTTCACTTATTTCCCAAATTAAAAGATTTTTTGAGTGGACAACGGAAACGATGATGAACTTAAAGAAGCTCTTAATCAGTGGTTCAGCAACTTGGCGGCAACTGAATATCCAGAAGGTAAATTTGAACAGGGACTACGTAGAAAAGTACCTTGGGTATCTAATTTCATGTAAAATAAACTCTCGTTTAATTATACCTGAGAAACATTTCTATAAAAAAAAAAGTTCTTTACTTTCCGCATGGTCCTCGTAATTAATAGGTTCGAAGAGAATACGATAGGAAGATTAGAAGAAAAAGAGGAAAATCTCTGGAGGAAATAAGAAAGCGACCTAGGGAATGAGTGGAGTAAAACAAGCAACAACAGCATGAAAATTCAAAACATCCAACGCCCGATTTGGATACAAAGGTTACAAGAAGTTTATGGACAATGCTCTATAACATCTTGGATTTGTTTCAACACGTTCATTTGCATCAAACTTACAATTCAAAATTCAATTGCGCAAAAATGCATCCGAATCGAAAAACATCCGAACTTAAATTACAATCGCATCCGGTCCGGAGTACTGGCTTTAAATTATTTTAATTACACAAGTACTGCTCCAGAAAAAAACTATTAGTCGCGCACCGGCTTGGAAACAAAAGTTCCTTCAGCTCTTTTAACTTCGAAAGTTTTGTATCGCTGGAACATCGCGTACCAGGCGAGTTCTTCGTTTATTTTCAGTTGAAAATTTATACGAAACTTGCCGTTCGCAATTGCATCGGCGAACGATGGCACGCTGTAGCTCTGGCAGCCGAGGCCAACGTTGAATTAAGGAAGAGTTCTCTTCTTTTGCCCGTGGAACGGATACCGGGGCGAAATGAACAAAGGACAGAAATGCAAGGCATTAGTTGTCGCGCAATGTGAATAGTTTTAACCATTGGATTTGGGTTCGGGAAACAGTAAGATCTCAAGCGAATAAGGGGAGGTACAGAAACTTTCGCTGTTGGGTAAAACGATAACTATCTTATAATAATATTGGTAACAAAAGCGCCCTCTGCCTTGCTGTTGTAGAGTAGCGTTTAATACGATTCAAAGAATCATGCTGATCCTCTTTAGCTCCTCCGGAACTATACCTTCATCGATGGCAAGAATATTAAAAGAAATTTTATTCATTGTTTTAGAAGCAAAGAGTTTAACAAAAAATGTTTACAATAAATCACAAAGTTTTCGTTATCGACTTACATACTTCAGAAATGGTATAAAATTAGAAAATGGAGAGTGGTTGTACACCCTACAACCATGTACATGACTGTTAGCGGCAAAGTATTTAAGAATCAGTGGCAAAATTCCGTGAAACAGGATTTGCATATCGAAAACCAGGTAGTGGCAGACCATTAAAGTGGACAGCTGAAAATATAGCAGATGTTGAGGAACGAACAACTCCAAGGATAAAAACGCCGCTAAATACAGCTTTTCTCACGGTATTGGTGAAATCATTCACGAGAAAGACAATGCGAAGAGTTAAATGGTCCTAAAGGCTTGGTTACAGCGTCTAGGGTTAAAGTTGCAATCGCATATTGATGAATGCACAGTAGCTAATGGAGAAGAATGTTGTAGCTTGGATTATGTATCGGTTCCAATACAATTAGAGGATAAAATTGTGATTAATATCTTGGTACTTCCTGATCTACATCATCATTTAATCTTAGGAGTTGACTTTTGGATTGCTTTTCATATTGTCCTGGATTTGCATAAAAGCTTTTGGCATTTTTCTGATGCTGAACCTTCCATTTTTGTTAGCAGTAAACTGGCAATTTCCTCATTAAATGAGTCACAAAAACATACTTTAGATGAGTTCATTCTCAGTATGAAAGAACTGATGCGAACTTCTTTAGGTGGAACTCATCTCATTATACCATGAAATAGAGCTTATGCCAGGTACTAATCCTATTAAGCAGAGATATTGGTAATAAGCGTATCATGATGACTTATAAAAAATTAAATAAGAGTAACAGAAAAAAGGAAATAAAAAGAAAAAGGAAAATATTAAAAAAGGGGGGCGAAAAAAAGAGTAGAAGAAGGAAAGAGAGAAGGGAGACAGAAAAAGAAAGAAAGAAAAGGGATCTCGACATTTCAAATGCAATTCAAGTGAGGTAAGTAGCAGAAGCAGCTATGGTGATAGTAGCAGAGAGGAAATTGCAATGTGTTGAGTAGAAAACCCCTCGCAACCACACTGATGACACCGGTTAGGCAGAAACACGTCCGCGTGTTAGCGTTTTTTGTCTCCTCAAATTATGTTGTATGTAACAGCTTTTTTATCTTTGGTGGCACTTTCTAGGCATTCTTCTAGATTTGCTTTGAAAACGAATAACTCAATCGCCTAAGAAATCTATTTGCAAGCTTTCGCAGTAAGTACAACTTTCATATGGAACGTGATAGGCAATCCTTAAAGAATATCTACAAAAATTTACATACAAGTTTCATTGGATGCATTTGCTTTTACTCATTGATCATGTGCATGGTGCCATTTATCATATTATATAAATAAACAAACAATCCGCATCTGGTCTAGTGAAAATCCGCACCAACTTCACGAAAGATCCTTGCATTCTCAAGAAATATGGGTCTGGCTTGCTATTTCTCGTAAACGGTCCAATATTATTTAATGATACCATAAATGTCGAACGATATTGTAATAATTTATGACAACCATTTTTAAATCAATTGCATGACGACAAACTCCTATCGCTACTATTACAATCCCCCGCGCCCTATTATGCCTCATTTTTGCGGCTTGTAAGTATCAACCGAATTTCCAAAAAATATTAAAAAGAGTATAATACTATATTTAAAATTCTATAGATTCGTACAGAAACTTTGGTTTTGTGTTATTATGCTTGCGTTTAATCGAATGTCGCGGAATGTATAGCACTCAAACTTTAGATTTAGTTTAAGTAAATATGGAGGTTAATTTTTAGTACTGACACTAGTAGTAGCGCCCTCTATGTTCCAGCATGCAAAACTGACAAGATATCTCTCATAGTAACTTATTCACGTGATGCTTTATACCCAGGGGCATGAATATGAAGTACCCTTTCGATGTTTTAATAAAACGGTATTAACAGACAAATAGTAGGGTTGGTGGGAGAAATACCGCTGTTAATCCATTTATTGCTATATTTGCGGAACTAACTGTATTTTACACTTTCGTTAGTATAGTTCGGTAAAGTGACCGGTGAACATCAGTATTTTTATTTTAAATTATACATATCTGGGTTTGTTATTGGCAAATAAAAATATTTATTCCTGATTAGTTTATGTGTATGTAACTGAAAATGCCGAAGTCTAAAGAACTTTCTGAGTTTCAACGTGCGCAAATTATTTCATTACATGCCGAGGAATTATCGCAAGTGATGATTAGTAAAAACGCAAAATGTGCACGATGTGTCGTACAAACAACTCTAAAACGTTACCAAGAAACAGGGGATACTAAATCAAGATCGGGAAGAGGTCCAACACGTAAAACGACAGAAAGGGAGGACCGGTGGTTACAGCGACACTCTCTACAAAATCGACGTCAAACGGCAACAGAATTGGCTGGAGCGTTAAATCGACAACTCAACGTTAATTTATCGCCTAAAACAGTAAGTAGACGTCTTAGAGAAGTTGGTCTATCATAGAGAAAAGCTAGAAGGAAACTGTGGCTGTCGGACGTAAATAAAAATAAACGATTGGCCTAGGTTCATAAACACAAACCGTGGTCAGAGAAGGACTGGGCGATTTGTACTGATGAATCCAATATAGAGGTAAATATAATTAACCGTTTTATATTCAGTATAAGGTAACTAAACGAAATGTGTTAAAAAAAAATCGAGAGCTGAAAGAATTAACTGGATAGGTTTACTACAGACTTTTGGTACATTTGGTGCCGTGCTAGTGCGTCGGAGGCCTGGTGAAGAATACCATGCCGATTGTGTGGTGCCTACCATCAAACATGGTGGCGGTAGTGTCATGATATGGGGGTGTATGGCGTCGCCAGGGGCTGGAAAGATGTTCGTGTGCACTGGTAGAATGAACTCGTGGACCTACGCCAGCATATTAGATGATTACTGCCCTCGGTTGAAAAATTATTCGGAATGAATACTGATGAAGTTTTGTTTCAACAAGATAATGCACCATGCCATACTGCGGTTGCAAGCATAACATGGTTCCGGGAAGTGAACATTGGCATCTTGGAATGACCACCCCAAAGCCCGGATCTAAATCTGATCGAGCATTTGTGGGCTATTATTAAGCGAAAAGTATGCGAAGGCAAATGCAAATCCAAACAAGAATTAAAAACAATACTTGAAAGAGTTTACCTAAAAGGATTGAAGCTGTCATAAAAGTCCGCGGGGGGCCAACCAAATATTGAATTTCTAGTTTCTAGTATTTAGTAATTAATATTTCACAGGTATAGCAGTAAACTCCACTCACGCAAATTTTATTAATTAGGCGGAACGTAGCGTTCCGAGAGCACGTGTTACCGGCCAGTCGGTAACACGGTTCATAATGAGAGTCCACGCGCTCTCGAAACGCTGCGTTCCACCTAATTAATAAATTTGTGTGAGTGGAGTTTACTGCTATACTTGTGAATTGTACAACCACAGCAATCATTAATTTATAATATTTGTTTTATTTGTACATTGTTTATCTTAAAGATAATTGAAAAAAATGGGGGTGCCTGCCTGTATATCTTGTAACGGAAACTATATTAGGATATGTTATCTAAAGGTAAATGAATTAAGTGCAGAGGTAAATTAAATTAATTTCTTAGGAACAAATTTCGTGATTGTTCACGTATTCTAAACAAAAGAGAAACAACAAGAGCCGAATCCATACCGACCAGCATCAATCATCGAAAAAATTACGATGTTGCTTAAAAATAACTGCGTGTAGCATACCATTGCGTACGATTACAAGCGTGATCGAGAACCGGTCAGGCAGCAGCAGGTATCCACCGCAAGACGCACAGCTAAATTAAATCTCCTCGAGTATTTATAACCTAACAGGCGGCCGGCTTTGAAAACAGCAGCGGACCAAAACTGGATTGCGCGGATCGTGAGAGATTGCCTCGGGCGGACGGTGAATAAACGAAGCTGAATCCATTCATTGGTCGGTGTCGCGTGGCCGAACGGTGGCTGATCACGATGTACGAGCATCCTCATTTGTATTCCGGTGACCGGTTTCGCCTGACAGAGGTAAATAGTTTCGTAGCACTCTTATCGCTTCGGGTGTCTTACCGTAAAGTCGATCGCCTTCGGTGTATTAATGAAGGTTTTATTTTTATCGTTCTTATTTTCGATACCGGTTCGTAGATCAAGGCGGCTTGAAATAGTTAATTATTATTAAGCGATAATAAATTTGAACAAATTGATTTCATGCACTTTTAAAAGTTTTGAACATGTCATTGTTTTCTCAGGTTTCGGTTGATATCCTAATCGTTAACAAAGACTAAGCGACCAGATATGCTTGCAGTCGACTGGAGTTTCTTGGATGAATACAGTGATGTGAATATCGCTGTTGAAGCATTTTATACTACATTATATTCCGTTATAGATCGATCAGTTGAGAAAACTAAACGACCTACCTCCACGTTTTCTCCATGGTTTAGTAGTAAAATGAAACAACATATTAAATTAAAAGAATTTTACTTCAAGAAGTGGAAAAGAACAAAAGCAATATGCTATTTTAATGAATTCAAACGAATGAGATCTCTCATAAAGAATGAAATTAGAGACGCATACAATGCTTACTTGGCAGATGCTGAAATTAATATCAACAGAGACCCTAAGTTGTTTTGGCGCTTCATTAACAGCAAGAAAACTTCTTCCAGGATTCCAAGAAGTATGTAGTATGACGGCAGAGAATTTACCCAGCCAAACGAAATCATGGATGCTTTTTCCAGTGTCTGTGGGAGTGTTTATAAACCTAGTGTTCAACGTGTATCTCTCAACTCTTTTCTCAATTGTAATAATTTTTGTGTGCATGCTTTCTCTGAATTAGATGTGGAGAACAGTATCAAGAGACTTAAATCTAATATGATAACTGGAGATACGGATTACCGAATTTATTTGTACGCTCGTCTTCTGTCCTGTCCACTGTCAACTGTATTTCACCTAGCGATAAGCACGTCAGCCTTTCCAAGGGTTTGAAAGATTAGCAGAATTACCCCCGTATTTAAGAAAGGAGACGGATCTAACATTACTAATTATAGGCTTATAAGTATATTGCCCAATTTCGCTAAGGTATTTGAACATTTGTTTTACAAAGAGATATACACCTGCATAATTCCTTTAATATCTGAGCATCAGCACGGTTTTGTTGCAGGAAGGTCGACGATCACTAATTTAGCATGCATTGGCCAATATCCTAGTGAAGCACTTGATAACCGAAAGCAAATGGACGTTATTTACTTAGATATTTCTAAAGCGTTCGACTGCATTAACCACGCCATGCTACTACAAAGAATGGATAGATTTGGTTTTGGTGTGGGTTTCCTGCCGTTGATTGAGTCTTATCTTACTGGAAGGTAGTGTTATGTCTACTACAATGGTTATTCCTCTAGGTCATTGTCTGCAACATCAGGTGTTCCTCAAGGTTTTAATCTTGGACCGCTTCCCTTCAATTCTTATATAAATGATTTACTATCTCTGTTTACATATCACGTCTTAGCATACGCAGATGACGTAAAAATATTTAATACTGTTGCCTAGCATTTATGATTGTAAACATTTACAAGACAATATTCTTCTTATTAGTACTTGGAGCAAGGTCAATTATCTCCCTCGGAACATCAACAAGTGTACTGTGGTTTCCTACAATAACCCTCACACTACTTTACACTATAACTACCAAATTAATGATGCAGCCATACTACGCAACATCAAAACTTTGGATCTTGGTGTTTTATTTGATAATAAACTGTTATTTACGAAACATATTTTGTCAATGTGTTCATCTACTTCCAAAACTCTCTCCTCTTCTCCTTTCTTTGGATCCTTATATATTACTAGAATTAAAACAAAAAAGAGGTCACCTCCGTGTCATTCTTTTCACAGTATAAGATCCTGTCGTTTTGTCTATATTATTCACATCTTTCGTTTTACTGTAGTCGCGAATTGTCTCCAGTTTCTATTTTAGGCCATCATCAACCTTTTTATAATTAGAATTTTCAAATTCTTGAACTAAACGCTTTACAATCTTCTCCTTTTGATTCCTTCTTTTTCATCTTCCCTCTTCATACCTTCTCTCCTTTTTTTAACGACACTGAAGGTACAATGGATTTCTTCACAAAATGCGCAATATTTTCTCGCTGCTACTGTCAATATCTGCTCAAAGCTTGCGTATATTTTTTTAATACACGCTTTTCTTCGTACACCTATTATTCATGAAGATGAATAGGAATAAAAGATAGAAAGCGATTCGAAACGTCCTGGAACCTAAAATACATACATACAGCGTTAATTAAACTCATTTTTCTTTCGCGGTTATTCGCATTCGCACTCGTAGAATCATTTCCGCCTATATTGTTCGACGTTATTAGCCATTACCGTTCGATAATTTACGATTTTCGACGTTACCGGTTTTGACTCCCCCCACACTCTCCTACGCGCCGTTTTTTCGCATTTTTCACCGCGCCCGAATGGATTAATTTGCATTACGTCGGACGTTTTGTAGCGGGCGTTTATTGTTGGCGGCATTAAAAAATGCAGGATGTACTTCTCAACTATGATTAAACGTCGAAACTTGTTGGCGGCAGCGAACGTAATGGTACCGATGTAATTGAGTGAACGTATTTTTTTATGCGTTCGTGCGAATAAACGAACGCTAAATTTTGAAATATGAGGATTTACTGTTCCAAATTTTCCAAGTTGGGATGAATTTGTATCCAATAAAAATTGTAGGTATTAATATCATTCCTTTCATAGTTAAGGAGACTAGATTAGAACATGATTGTGGAAACAAACAGGAATGGGTATATTTTCCTTTGGTAAATAATTTAACTTACAAGTGAAGGTTTTCATGTTTATATTAACTGAGAGGGCTTTGTTTAGAAGTTGCTCTACTTTTGCTACCTGCTGAGACAGAGAGAAAGGAAAACTCCCAAATAAGGTTATTAACAAATGTCTGTTTTTCCGTTTATTGTAGTAAATAGAAGTAGAAGATTTTGCATTTATACGAAGGTTGTCTCTTGAAGTTCATATATAGTGCTGAAATAGGACAGTATGTTGAAAGAACAATTAAAGCAGAATTGAAAGACAAAAGATTGCGTTTGTGTTTTTTTGCGAAAATTATCCATCATGCTGAAATACTTAGGTGTTTTGCGAAAAATCGAAGTCATCTGAAAAATGTCAAAATGCGTATGCAACTGAAGATTTTGATGACTAGATAGTCATGACACTTTTCACATGTTTTCAAATTTTTAGCAACGAATTCCGTCCAGATTAGATCTCTTGTGCCAATTTTCATTTTAAAATCGTATTCTGCATGATTGTAGGAAACTTATCCATCATGGTGAAATACTTAATACTCCAAAATTAGAGAAGGATTTAACAATAGTCATTACACTTTTCACATCTTTTTAAATCTTTAGAAACGAATTCCGTCCAAATTAGATCTCTTGTGTCAATTTTTAGTATTAAAATCGTAATCGCTACGATTGGAAATGTTATTCGGTGAGAGCTAGACAGCTTAACGGAACAAGATATCCACAGCTGTTATAAGGAATAGAAAATTCAATGGAGACGTTGTGTGCATTGCAAAGGAACACACTTTGAAAGGGTCGCTTTAAAATTAATCATTCTCATTAATTCTGAAACATACCACGTATAACACCAAAGGGATAGAAAAGTTCATCTATACGTAGTGATATCAAAAAAATAGCTTAGGGTTGATATAGCAGTGATATACACAGTAAATTTGAGATTCTCTTGCCATACTTTCTTTGAGTTTGATTTTGTATTCTTCCAAACACCCTAGAGAACTCGCTACTTGTTTACGTTCCAATTTAAAATTGAATTCTTAAGTTAAAACGACCCCGTAAAGCAAACGCAAACAAAAAGTAAACCCACCTCGTAACGGCCATTCCTTCTTAATGGTGTTTTAATTCAGCAACTACACTTTTTAATTTGTTTGCTGATTATTTCATTTCCGACATAAACAACTGAGAAACTCGCACAGGCTAGCATTTACATTAAAATATTTTAGACTTACTATTGTTAGTGCGGGCATTCGGCAGCGTGAAATTCACAAGCATAACAGTTATTTTCTTCCTGTAAACATCAACTAACCCGAACAAAGGGCACTTGTTCCAGGAGTCGCCTTTTATCGCTACTCTCTTCTTTTTTTCCTCATTTCACTGCTTATTCTATTTCTCGGCGCTGCAGGTAACCTCGATAGGAAGGTCGCACGTTTTACTGAGGTGATTAAAATTTAAAAGAATACTAGGAGGAAGCTACCGTAACATGATATTTAATGATATAGTCACATGAAAAATTAGGAAACGTTAATCTCCTAATGATGTTCAGCATCAAATTCGGGTCCCTATCTAACTGAACTATTTAACTGAATAAGTATGGGATAGACTCAGAGCGAAAAATGATAAATTAGCATTTTCCTTGTAATTAGCAAAGTTTTTAAGATATTAAAAAAAATAAGTTGGTGTGGGTAAGACCTGCTATACGGGCAAGTGTTGTGATCACTAGACCACAGGACATTATAAGACCAAACTATTTTTAATATCTAGATAACAAGAATAAAGACAGAACCTCCAACGCAAAATCAGCTGAATTCGAAACACAAATTGGATTAAAGCAGGGATGCGTATTAGGTCCATTGTTTTTCTGTATATTAATAGATGATGATATTAAGATAGCCAAACAAAAAGGAAAAAATAGGAAAGTAGGAAACTGGAAAATGAATGCAATTAATGTAGAGGAACTAATGTTTGCAGATGATACGGTATTGACAGCAGATTCACAAAAGACATTACAGCAAAACCTGAACATATACCAAGAAGAACTAGAAAAGATAAACATGGAGATAAATACGATGAAAACAAACACAATGATGGAGGAAAAAAACATCAGCATCGGAGGAACAATCTTGGAGCAAGTTAAAAATACAATTACTTAAGCACAACCATTGGAGATAACGGGAGAATAGAGAAAGAAGTAAATGAAACAATAGGGAAATCCGTAAAAATACATAATACATTAAGAAAAAATTTCTGCATGACTTTTGACTGGGACGACTTTGTTCAAGTTTGAACCAATATCCATAAATACCCGCGAAAGTTACGAATTCCTATGTGGATTTTGGCCGGTATGATGACAGTGAAATGACATAGGCAGAAAGTTAGTTATACAGGATGGTTGGCTTTTAGTGTGCAACGAAAGTATTGAGTGGCATTGTATACTCAATATTTTCGTTGAGAGTAACATATTTTGAAAAATGAAAAATGTATATGCTGAAACTCTTTTGAAACTAACAATAACTCATTAATCGCTAAACTATTTCGACTGATCAACTAGTATACAACCTGACATTTCAATAGTATCTTATTTTTCACTTGGTCACATTTCCAAAGTCAACTTTCTTTTATATATGGGTTTATTCATTGTCTAACGAAAAAGAAAACAAAATAATACTACATTCAGAATTAAATAAGCTAGCTGAATATGCAGTAAAATACAGGGTGTTCAATTAAAAACAAATACAAAAAAAATTCATTAGATCCTCCTTTATTTTTCAAGTGACAGCATTCTATTACACAAGATTAGAAGGAGAGCATTTTCTATCTGACGGATTTTGGATTTTTAAAAATATGTTACTCTCAACGATAATATTGAGTGTACAACAATAAGCCAACCATCCTGTATATTTTATATTGATTACTGGTAATCAATCTGAAAACTAAAAGAATTGAAGCAATAAAATCGGATTTCGTTTAAACGTACAATACCAGCGTGCACAATAAATGAGAATTTCCCCTTAATAATTTCTTATACACGCTTAAGACGGGTCCCCAAGGCCGACAATCGATGATGTCGACATTTGTCTGGGGAGCTGTAAAGTGCGATATTTCATTGTTCCGAGATGGAGGGTCCTCCAAATCATCGTCGTTCGGACGTTGAGTTTCCCATTTCTCTTTGTAAATGTCTTCGAACGGTAGAATATTATAAATGTTTGTATGGATTGTCAATTTAACTTGCTACAATGTACGGAAAAATGTACATACATCTTATTTCAATTTTTGAAATCCTCCACGGTATTTCTTTTCATTTTGCATTAAATATTCAACAGAAATTATGTCTTTTGTTTATTGAAATCAGTTTCATTTCGACGTACTGTTACTGTGCTGTTATTTTCTGGTATCGATGCAAAATTGTTGGGTCAGTGCTTGTAACTAAGTGTAAAACAAAATCTAAGCTTCTCTCAATGAACGGAGATGCACATAGATATTTGCTGTGGATTCAGATAACAATTAGTCAGAGAAGCAAGCAGTATGTACGCAAACACACAACTCCAGTCCTCGCAATGCTACACACATAACTAACTAGAGCTGCTCGATTTTATCAGGGCAACAGTGCCGGTTAAAATTCGCGAAAGTATGCGAACCGTGAACAGGTGAACAACGTATTTTCGAGTTTCACAAAGAGTGTTCTAGAATACCTGAGCCACCGCAGTCTGTTCTTAATTGTTCTGGGACGTGGCTAAAGGAAAGATCGCTTATTACTTTGAGGATTTTTATAAAATAAAGTCTGTAGTGTTAGAATTTGATCTTAAAGAGGCAGCTGTTGCCATGGAAAGTCAATCGACATCTCATGAACCTTAAATTGAGCCGTATTGACAACTTATTTACGATAATCAAAAACGAGTAATTCAGGCAATAGAAGAACCTACGACATCCTTCACTGTTATTAGTACAGTCACATTAAAGATAGTAGAGTTGAGTTTGAGGGTGTTTTCAAATAAATATTTAGATTTTGTTAGATTAAAACAGATGTGTAGTGTTGTTTCTGTGACTATAAATTCGTTAAGTAAATGTAATAATTGTTTCAATTATTTCAATGTTATAATGATGTTACAGATACAGTATAGGCGTTTTCTTCATACAAGATGTTCTAGTCCACTTATTGAAACATATCTTCTATGTTGAACGAGATTTCACTGCATATGTAGTCAAAAAGTTGAATCAGTATAGGTTATTATGCACTTATACTATAATGCACTTAGTCCATCGTTACTCCAACATCTCAGCAGCCTGCTGGAAAAATTTTTGTTCGATCTTTGCAAACCACCTCTCTACAGCTTACATCACTTAATAATTACTGGAAAATGTTGCCCCACGTAAGATTTCTTTTAATTTGCGGAACAGCCAGCAATCACTAGGGGCCAGATCCGGCGAAGATGGCGGGTACTCCACTAATTCAAAGCCTGCTTGGTATATATCAGCCATAGCAATACCAGCTGTATGGCTGGAAGCATTATCCTGATGGAATAGCACACCGTGCCTTAATATTCCTCGGCGTTTCTCTTTAATAACGTCTCGCAATTTAGAAATCAATTGTGCATAGTAGGCCCCTGTAATGCTCTGTCCCTTTTGCAATAGTCAGTCAGGCTGATTCATTGAGCATCCCAGAACACAGAACCAAAAGACGCTTACAAATCAACACCCGATTTATTTTTTGATCAATGGTTAACATTCGGGGCACTAATCTTTTTTATATCTAATTATTTTGTCCGTATGTTGTGCACCACGTGATATGATAAGCCAGTATTTTCCGCAACGTCCCTGATGCGTACTCGTCGGTCTTGCAGTACGATATCGTGTACCTTTTTAATGGTTTCGTCTGTTGTTCGTCCGTTATGGAGGGACCACCGGCACATTGGTTTTCACAGGATACTTTTCCGCATTTAAAATCTCGACACCAGCGTTTGACTGTATCACAAGAAACCGCTGATTTACCAGTAGGTGCCAAAATGTCTTTATGAATGTAAGTTGACGTCATGCCCTTTTTCTGGAAGTAGTTTATTACGGCAGACACAATTCAAGAATTAGCCACAGCACAACAACATATTGAGGTACAAAATTGATATTATGTAGATGTGATCTAGAAATGTCAGTTAACTAAATGTGAAAAACATTAATCAATCAACCAATTAGAGGTAAGTGAAGGGTGGGACATGAGGATCTACGCTAGTATAGTAATCAAAACGGATTTCTGAATTAACCTCACGCCCACCACGGAGCAAAAAATACTTCCGTGTTCAATCCCTCTTAATATGTCAGGAATTTTATCTAGCATTGCGAAATTTTAACCTTTACAGTCGTTTTCGCCATAGTTCAATGCTTGCGAAAAGTAACAACTTGTAGGATGCGTCGTTTTTCCGCTATCTTTTCTTCGGTCGCCGACATCTTTTCCTTATATTCCCTGTCGTATGTGAACTTTAGTTCGCTGACACACAAATAGTACGACGGAGCAAAATAAACTTAAAGGAATGTTAGTAACGGTGGTGGAACGTTTCCCGGGTTGACAGTAAGAAAACATGAATGTCGGAAAAGATTTAAAGGTAGACGCCGGGCGTCAACTATAAGAACTTCCCCAACGGGGAAGCAACGAAATGCGATTTCTAAGTTCTCGTAAATAAATCGGTCGTTTTGATTCGCTTTGTATGTGGAATATGCTTAAAACGACTTTAGGGGTGGTTGTTTGGATACATGAATCGGTTGCATGGGAAAATTTTATGACGTTTCGCGTGCTGTAAAAATTTCAGCAAGCCGATGCATGGAAAATGTCTACATATTATAATGTAAATAGATGTAAATTATGGGATACTATGAAAGAGCAAGGATATCCACATCATTTAATAAGAGCTATACAAGGTTTATACACAGACACCAGAGTTATGGTGGATATAGGCGGAAGCTTAATTAAGGAAATACCAACTAACAAAGGAGTTAGACAAGGTTACTGTGTGTTGCCAATATTATTTAATATATATATCCTGACGTTACTATAAAGGAATGAAAAAGATGACGATTTAGTACTCCTAACAGAAACAGAGGATGATTTAGAGTAAGGAATATGCACATTACAAAAAATCTGCCAAAACTATGACACAAAAATGTCGGCAAATAAAACCAATACTATGGCTTTCCTGGGTACATATCCAATTAGGACAAAAATATTCATAAACGATACTGTATTGGAAGAGGTGAAACACTTTAAGTATTTAGGTTGCAATGTGTCTTATGCTCGAAATAAAGACACAGGAGAAGAACTTAATAAATTCACACATATCTGGGGAAAAATCAGCAGAACGTTGAAAAGCAAAACGAGAATGGATACACAAATGAAATTTTACAAGACAATACTAGTGCCAACTCTTTTGTACGGTAGTGAAACATGGACAACAACGAAAAAACAAGAAAGCAGGATACAGACACAAGAGATGAAGTTTTTGAGAATAGTGAAAGGCTGCCCAAGATCTGATAGAATAGGAAATGGAGATATAAGCAAAGCATTAAAGATCTTCGACATAAATGATAGAATAAAAGGAAACAAAAATAAGTGGAAGGAATACGTACAACGTATGCAAGTGACGAAGTTGTCAGAGGTTTTATAGATGTTTATTTAGGAAGAACAAGTGTAGGTAGACCAAATAGAAAATGGGTATCGTAATAGGTAATGTGGCTAAAACCCAAAGTGAAGAAGAACATGTCGATAGGCTTGTCGAGGCCTCATAAAATATCGGTGATAATTCGGATGCTGTGGTGAATGGGAACTTGCAGGATGTTCCACATCGATCAAAATGTTCTGTTGATCGATGCATCCTATCAAATTACAAATGTAAGTGACTGTTAATTTGAATTTATTCAGTTTGTTACCGTTGGCGTCGCCTTGCTTTCCAGACACCCCTCCTGACTATATATTATCAGAGGGAGTATTGTGAAAGCTAAATGAGAGAAAATCGAGTCTTCTTGACATCCCCTTTCAGTAACCTTGCATAAAAATTAATTCGATTTCCCATCCTCCCTCAGCATGCTTCAAACAACATATCGTTTACATTCGTTGTCGTCCTAAGTTCCCATTCCATACGTACCAATTTTTATTTCATTCCCTAATATTCTCGAAAGCATAACATGGTAATATTTACGACAATATAACTACATTACCGCCGAAAATGTTCGACGATAATTCTCAATTCGGTTCTCAATCGCAATATTGTACTACCGAACCGAAACCGCTGTTTACGTAAACGGGAAAGGCAAATACTTTTCATCGTCTCCATAATGGAGAACCGGGGCACGGTCTAGGCTGAAGCCAATTTATCGAATATTGGCACCCATCTATTATTTTCGAATACGGTCGCCCAAACAAGCATATAAAATTTGTAATGTAACGTACGTACATGTATGTAGATGAGAAGCGTAGATTTATAGACCTCGCAGCGTCTGGAGCGCAGTCGACTTCGTATCAATTTTCGCGAGCCCGTAAAAGTTTTATTGCGAAATTATCTTGAAGCGATCGCGTTCGGTAGCCGTTGTTTGGAACTGTCGAGTTTCCGATATGAAGTTCTTTCGGGGCATACGTTAACTTTACATGGACAAATGACGGTGAATATATGCAATGAATAGAGGAACAAGTGGATTACAATAAATGATTGATGTGATTGTCTAAAGAAATTTTCTTTGGAAGTTATAGCACACGCTGTGACGATAACGTGAGGCAACAAATTCTCAATTTATTTTCTTATCCTGTACGTCTGCACTGAGAGAATAAAATTGTTGCATTAACCATAGAATTGTGATGTTAATATTATTTATTTTTGAATACCAGCGCATTGCTGCTGAAGTGTTTGTTCAATGTCTAGAAAAATGTATTTTAGTTGACTGAATGATAATAAATATTTAAGTCGATGTTTTGCGTATAGCTAAGCTATAACATGCACATAACACATGGGTTGAAAAGTCCCGGGCCTAACAAAGAAAACACGGTTTTTTTGGTTCAAAATTCGCTTTATTCATCAACGTAATCTCCATCAAGAGGAACGCAATCATTCCAGCGTCGCTCTAACATATCAATACCACTTTTGTAGCACGATTTATCTTTTTCCTCAAAATAGGCCTCAGTTTCAGAGATAACCTCTTCATTCGTGCGAAATTTCTTACCGGCGAGCATTTTTTTGAGGTCTGCGAACAGCCAGTAGTCGCTGGGAGCCAAATCTGGCGAATACGGTGGATGTGGGAGCAATTCGAAGTTCAATTCATGTAGTTTTGCCATTGTTTTGAATGACTTGTGACACGGTGCGTTGTCTTGATGAAACAAAATTTTCTTCTTTGCCATATGCGGTCGTTTCTTTGCAATTTTGGCCTTCAAACGCTCCAATAACGCTATATAATATTCACTGTTGATGGTATTTCCTTTCCCAAGATAGTCGATGAATATTACACCACGCACATCCCAAAATACCGATGCCATAACCTTTCCAGCCGATTGTTGTGCTTTCGGGCGCTTTGGACGAGGTTCACCAGTTGCTGTCCACTCAGATGACGATCGTTTTGATTCCGGAGTGAAGTGATGGATCCATGTTTCATCCATTGTCACATATCGACGCAAAAATTTCGGTTTGTTACGTTTAAACATGGCCAAACACTGCTCAGAATCATCAACACGTTCTTGTTTTTGGTCAACAGTGAGCAAACGCGGCACCTACTTTGAACAGAGCTTTCTCATAGTCAAATGCTCATGCAATATAAAGCCAATACGTTGTTTTGATATCTTTACGATGTCAGCTAATTCACGCAACTTCACTTTTCGATCATTCAAAACGATTTTGTGGATTTTTTTTATGTTTTTTGGTGTTACCGCCTCATTTGGACGTCCACTGCGTTCTGCATCATCGGTGTCTTTACGACCACGTTTGAAGTCAGCAAACCAACGTTTTATTGTTGTTTCTGATGGAGCGGAGTCCGCATAACACTTTTCAAGCCATTGCTTCGCTTGAATGGTATTTTTTTTTTCCCATCAAGAAGCAGTGTAAAATTAAAACACGAAATTGTTTTTGATCCATTGTTTTGAAAATAACAAAAGTAGCGTGACTTAGTACAATAACTCACAAACTACTGAATAGAATATCATGAAATTTTAACAGCTGTCTTTTGAAGGTTAGTACTAACTGAGAGAAAGGTGACTGCAATAAAACTAGCGTCATCTATGTGTTAGGCCCGGGACTTTTCAGCCCATGTGTTATGATTAAGAGCTGACATTCAAATTGTTTCCATAAACAAGGACAATGTTAGTGCGAAAAACTATATTGGATACGTTCTCGTCAGTGTATGGTTCACGCCCTTATTTTGTTTGTGCGTTAGCACTCCGTCTTCTTTAATTTATTTATAATATTTTTTCCATACGGTTTTCTTTCTGCGTATTAAATTTTATACATATCTACTTTAGTTGTTCATTACTGACATATAATTTACAAGTTTATAGTTAAAAGAAAAAGAGTCTCTTAAACAACATGTGCAGTGGAGACGTAAACTCCACTATCCTTTACTATATACATATGTCGTTTTTCGTAGACATATCAGTGTGTTTAATTATAATTTCTTCCAAATTTATTTCAATAAGACGTATAATGTACTGTACTCATGCATTTTCATCATACTATTAAAATATGTATCGTGCCGAAATTAAAACACTATTTTCAAAATTTCTCGTTCGTCGGATGGATGGCACTCCTAGCAACTTTACTTGTAAATAATTTCATTCCATCAAGAGTGTGCTTAGTGCGTGGTCTAACATATAGGTAAACAGGCTGAATATATTGTGTGTATACCTGGAAACGACCTTATAAATAACGATTCGGTCAAAGTCAGAGATGTCGGAGTTGTTTCTTCAGAGAAAAATTCGTTGTTTTTCGAATTAATTATAATATTTGAAATTCTTTAAAGTTATTCAAAGTTAAAAAGAGTGTCAGCTGATATTTTCACAATAATTTGGAGTTCCAGACACCCTGGTGGGGAGGAATGTCGAGTTGGCTACATAAGATGTAACCATGTAATCGTAAAACAGCTAACATAAGTACAGGATGTCTTTAGAGGATGTTTAAAAAAACCCTAGGAAATTGTAATATGTGCCACCTATGAATGGCAGAATCTGAATACGTAATACATCCATCCAACCAAACTCGTGTACGTACAAGCAGACTGCATACACTGCAATAACACAGCCGTTGATATTATAAAAACTACAGAATAACACTGTCTACCTTTCAAATGGCACGCTAAGAGTTCAATAACATGCTTACGTACGAATATTTCGGCTGTGAATAATAAAGAAATTTTCATTTTAGATTCAATTTTTTCTTCTAAAGCCTGCGAAGGAATTTTCGCAAAATATTTTGGATATAAGGCTAATCGAAATTAGATCTTTCCATTTTTCACACTTTTCATTTTATTTCATGGACACCCTGTACGTCAAGGGGCGATCCGTATTGACTGAGAATAAGGTGAACTTAACGCCAGACAATATCTATTGTTTCTTAGAAATGTGCAATGTGCAAAGTATAAGCAAGACTTTAACGTACTATATTTGCATAAGTATTAGCATAGAGTATTTTAATTTTAGTATAATGTTATTGTATCATTATTATTTAGTTGTTAATTGAGCTTAAACACCAAGCTGAAAATAATCTAATTAGTCACTACATTCAATTTGTCCTTAACCACGTAAAATCACCCTACGAGGGAATTCTAAAATTTACATTTTTAAATTCAAGTAAACATGGATGGTCAACAGAATCGCAGAATTAGACTATTAAGCAGCAGTAATTAGATTTTTGATTTAATACATATCTGTATGTAAAGAATGGGTAAGATACATGTGTTTTAAAATCTAAATCTGTATCAATATACATCCAATCCAAGACTGTTAACATACCGAATCACAGGCACCGGAGTATCATCAGTAGTAGTATGAACATTTCTATTTATCAGTCGAAAATACGGTTTGTCAAAAACTATTGTGGATGGTTTAGAAGGATTTAGTTCTAATGAGTAAGACTAACTGCATATTACTAAGATGCACACCCCACATAATGCTAGTAATTATAGTTACTCATTGTATTGGTGGGATCATTCGCTGGAAAGCCAATGTGAGGAGAGGAAGGAACGCTAACATGTGGACATGTTTCTCTAGTATGCCTACTCACTTAACACAGCTTAACATTGTAATTCCCTCTCGGCTAATATCACTGTATATTAACGAATAGTATAAGTGAGCATTTTTGGCGCTATCTAGTGCCATAAGAATACACACTCGTCTGTCGTTCAAATACAGCGAAACAAACGGGTACAGTCTTCCAGCCATTCTCCCGAGCAGCTTATGGACTACTAAACCAGAGAGGGCTGCAAAACTAACGGTATCATAAATTAGTGTATATCTCCTGGACCCTCATCAAATATTTGCGCACTACTTTTTCTTATTTAAAAGTAACTATGTAGAATTATAAGAACCATTGTTTCTAAAAGATATACTAATGAACATTTCCCATTATTAAATACTTCTGACTACACGTAAATGACTTCTAGCACATAGTAGACAATATCTCAAGAAACGTTCCTGGGATTCCCTTCTTCTCTTTTATATAGAATTTTTTAATAACTTTATCAAAGAACCATTCGAATGTATTTCAGAACAACTTACAGAATTGTTACTAAACCAAATCTGACTTAAAGGCGTAGTAATAAAATCACAACATTGAGAAGATCCACTTTCTTTCATCTAAATAACGACCTATTAGCCGCGAACATATATCGCGGAAAAGGTACATAAAACGCTGGCTTAATGTACATAATTAAGAAGGGGAATTGTTTTGTTCTCCTTCTCTCGTAATGCCGAAGACAAAAAGCGTCCGGCTATATATTCGGTTCGTACAACTTTTCACAAATTTATTACGCGAACAGTTTTACAATGAAAATTAATGACGCCCCCGTCTCTTTTCTTTTTTTTGCTTTATTTGCCGACATAAGTTACTTAGCGAGAGAGCTTCATTGTTAGATATTGTGTTTTGCCGAGGGAAATTTATCAATTCTGATGGTGTTAACGAGCGCGTTGTATCTTCCTTTCCAGGGGCTTTATGTATAGGTGCTGGTTTTTCAGCAGCTTTTATAGCTGCTTAGCTTATCTGCTTGACAAAGAGATCTCATTAAATATGTCAGTTGCCGTGTTTCTTTCGTTTCTATACGCATAAGTAGTACATGACTATCATTTAACAGAGATACACATATGCTTCCGACGGCATGCTATTATTTCACGAAATCTGTAACCTCAGCAAAATTGTTCCGTGTTAGAAATTAAGAAACGACACGTTACATTTTCTGTATTTTGTTTTCCCAATTAGTCTAGGACTAAATTCTTAATAAATTTAGTTCAAACGAGGACGACCTGAAGTGTTTCCGGAATCGGCAAGAGATGGCGCACGAAGGTTGAAGTGGATTCATTGGTCGGCAAGGGCAACCTTCTTTATGGCAACTGTCAAAGTTTCAGACGTCTACTGTCAATAGTTTTTGTTTAAGAGTGTGTTTTGTGTAGCAAGTCAGGCGATCTCGCAAAAATGGATAAAATCGAATTTCGTGCAGTGATAAAACACTTCTGGATGGCTGAGAAAACGGTCTCGGAAATTCGAAATATTTCGCTAGAGGTTCATGCCGGATGTACTCCATCACTTCCGACCATCAGCTGCTAGGTGATCGCACAAGCACAAGTGACGAACCACGCATTGGATGCCCCATGATGTCGTGTTAACTGATCGCCGATTGAAGTTGAAAGGGATGGCAGAAAACAGACATCTCAGACGAACGTGATGGCCATGTCCTACACGAAGTTTTGTGTATGAATAAGATTTTGGTGCGATGGGTACCGCGTTTGCTCACACCGGAGCAAAAACAAAATCGGGTGATCGTTTCGGCGGAGTATCTGGTCAGGATCCAAGGCAATTCAAGGGATCTGCTCATTCGTTTCGTAACCGTGGATAAGACCTGCATCCACCACTACATACCAGAGATCACGGAACAGTCGAAGCAGTGGCGAATTGGCTTCGAAGAAAGCTAAGACGGTTCCATCGGCCAGAAAGGTCATGCCGACCATCTTTTGGAATTCCCATGGAGTGATCCTTATCGGCTATCTGCATCAGGGTAGTACGATTACGGAGTAACGATCCAGTATTGAACGGCTTCATTTGCAGCGGAAAAAAGTGCTTTTCCACCACGACAATGCAACGGCTCATTCATTCCGTATCGTCGTGTCGAAATTCAATGAGTTGCGCTACGAATTAGTCTCTTATCCTCCATATTCATCGGATCTAGCCTTCAATGACTATTTCCTCTTCCTAAACCTGAAAAAATCACTGGGGGGAAAGAGATTTGCCTCAAATGAGAAGGTCATCGCCGTTCCAGATAGCTATTTTGCAGACCTCGAAACATTCAACTATTCCAACGGCTTGAAGAGACTGGAGCACCGTTTGAAAGAGTGGATTGATCTTCGAGGAGACTACATCGAAAAATCAAAAAAAAAAACACCAATACCGAGTTTTGCTTGTCGATTTCGGAAATATTTCAGGTCGCTCTCGTGTCATGCGGGTGTTCGTTTTACTTTCCAGAAAATCTTTGGATTGTGTAGTCGATTTGACATGTGTATGGACTTTAGAGATTACTTTATAGTTTGCTTAGATACTTGATCATAAATTTTCATTCTTTAGGAAAAATCCTTCAATTATATTGAAAAGAATACGATGAACTGTACCTTTGCTTACACCTATTAAAGGAAAATCTATTTGGTCGCCACAAAGCGAGATAATGAAAATCCGTGAGAATATTCGCCAAATTTACGATGGGCATTGTTCGGTCGAAAAAAAAAAGACCGAGAGGAAATAAATTTTATTTAATCGAGTAAATCCATTTTATCGGCGAAGGAATGCATTTCGAAAAAGAACCACAATCGGTATAAATACCGTCAACCGTTCGTTCGCCTGACTCGCTAAAACACTGCCACGGTAAATTTCAGGGAGAGAAAAAAAAGAAATACATAAAAATCGCGCGGAACTGGACAGCAATTATTCAACTCTGGTAATCCGTCCTGCGCGAAAATCTGCAGATGAAACGGTAAAGCGTACCAACGTCCACCTACTGCCCATCCCACTACCTACATGTATGTACCGTTAGCAACGATGCTCGAAAGCTTCACTCATTCCACGCTCGGCAACCCCGCGAAAGGATGGGGCCGGAATGAAAAAAAAAGGACGATAGAGAAGGCACTCGAACGTTTTATGAAAAGAGTGTGAAACGTAGATAACCAGAGAGAAATTAAAAAGCGGTTCCCGCATCGGTAAAGCCGTCTCTTAAGTGGAAATTGTAAAAATCCACTACGCTACCGCGATTATTTGCTCGCGCTGAATGCTTACATGTACGAAGGATCTAGATATGTATGTATCAAAGGATTCGAGTAGTTTTAGTTTAGTAATAAGCGCGAGATGGAATTGGGTTGCTGCGGAACCCCGTGGCGACGAAATTGTACGACAATCTCGACTCGATGTTGTATGCTTCGCGCCATATAGATTCGGGATTAACCCTGCTATGCTTGTCCGTGGCTTCGACAGCAGTGGCGATGTGAACTTTATTTTAGTATACACAGCTGATGGTTTATTCAAGTATGTTTCTGGTCGAGGAAATTCCTTGTAATTTATTTCTAGGATGGTTAATTTTTATTTTCTTCTACGCGCCTTTTAAGTATTTTGAACTTTATTAGTAGGATTCAGGATACAAATTGGAAGAATTCCAAATTAAAGAAGGAGTACAACAAGGTAACAGTCTGAGTCCACAGTTGTTCGTACTAATGATGGACAGAGTAGTCAAACGGATAAAAGCACAAACTGAACAGCACAGCACAATAATAGGCTACAGAAATCTAGAACCTGTAAGAGTGAGTGGCTTGCTATATGCAGATGATGTGATCCGGATTACAAACTCTAAAAATAAAATGCAAAAGCAATCAACATCTACACAAAGGAAATAGAAAACGTGAAGATGGAAGTAAACTTGAATTAAACTAAGGTAATGATCATAAACAAAAACCGAGACAATAGAGTCAACAAAGAAATTAAGTGTTGAGGCTATGCATTGATGAGGGTAACCACATATGACTATTTGGGCAGCATACCGACAGGTGCCGGAAAAATAGATAAAGAGTTAGCGAACAGAGCGAATAAATCAACAAGGATCAAGAATGAAAATATTAGAAAAATAACAAAGCAAGAATCAGCTAAAAAAATAAAGAGAAAGCAATTAAATTTGTATGGATATAAAGAGAGGAGAATAGAGAAATGGATAAGAGAAAAGGAGAAAACTTAGGAGATATGAAAGCAATTGCAAAAGATAGAAGAGAGTGAAAGAAATGTGTACAAAAAGAACCGGAATCCACATCCGACACCTGAAAAGGAATAAGTATATGAGAAGAAGAAGAAGAAGAAGTAGAAGAACTGTATTAGTTTGCCAGTATATTTGAAAAGGGAATACCACTTTCTAAATTTTATACTTTCCACATGTTTATAATAATAAGAATAAAGCCAATATCTGCGGCAATTATGTTTCCTCCAAGGGAGTAAAATCTTCGCGCTAAATGTATTACGAAAAGAGACGTTCGTCAAGGAGACACCATCTCCCTAAAATTATTTAATTTTGTTCCAGTATGTGTGTAAACAGGTAGAAAGGACGAACTTGATATAAATACAAATGGCGTAACGCTGATCTACCCTCGATTTGTAGATGATATTGTCTTGATATTCAACTCCATAGATAAAGTCCAAAGAATGCTACAAAAGCTGAGCGTTACATCTAAACAAGTGGGACTGGAAATTAAGATCTCAACAACTCAAGTGATGACAAATCTAGTAATTGGAGGTGGAATATCTACATTAATGAAAAGCAAATTAATGAAACTGCTGCTTACAAGTACCTGGGTCAAGAAATATGTATAACCCGCCAAAAACCAAACCTGTGAACTTATCAAAGACATAGGACCGACATGGGCCCACTATGAACGACTGAAAAACACTTTAAAAAGTGCACTTTCGATATGCTTGAAAAGAAAGGTTTTCAGTGAATGCGTACTACCCGTTCTAACGTATGGTGCGCAGTCCCTAACATTAACAAAGAAAACAGAGAACAAAATTAGAATCGCAAAGAAAGCAATGCAAAGATCAATGTTGGGACTACCTCTCAAAGACAAAGTACGAAACAGAACAAAATCGGACGCCATAGAAAAAATAACTACTTTGAAATGGAATTGGGTAGGGCACATTACACGGCTATAGGATGATCGATGGACCATGAAAGACAAGAGGCGTTCAGAAGCAAAGCTAGTTCTTCAGCCAGATGGCATGAGCATTTAAGGCGCGTCCACAGCAACTGAATGCCGTTTGCTCAACGCAGGGAGTTATAGAAGCAAGCAAGGGAGCCTACGTCCATATGTACACCAGTGAAGGATTTATTTACCTATAAGTTTAATGACTAAACTAGGTGGCCTTGGAGTGAAAAGAATATATTTT
This sequence comes from Trypoxylus dichotomus, assembly GCA_023509865.1. Taxonomy (NCBI): domain Eukaryota; kingdom Metazoa; phylum Arthropoda; class Insecta; order Coleoptera; family Scarabaeidae; genus Trypoxylus; species Trypoxylus dichotomus. The sequence continues at coordinate 55,428,051 of CM042075.1, forward strand.
TGACAGTTTCTGATTTTTTATTCATACATGAATCTTAAATTAAACACATTTTATTGAAAGGTGGGTAACTAATTTAAATAATGAGTAAGTACAACAGATGAAGTAGATGTAAATGTGGCAATGATAACGTGGTACCGGAAGAATAATAGTTTAAGGACAGTTAGAGAAATGTTTTCAATTAATTATCCTGACAAGTCTATACCTTGTACGAAAACAATTCTAAACATCTTTAACGAATTCAAAGAAGACGGTTATCTTCTAAATTCCCACAAAAAAGAAATAAAACCAATCACGGTTTAACAGAAGGCATGAAGTTGAATATCCTGCGTTATGTAGAAGAACGCTTTGTAGAATCGCTTTTAGATACAGCGGAGCATTTTGGAGTATCGGTGTATAAAATCCTAAAAGAATTTAAATACAAGCCATACAAGATGTTAAACAGTCAGGAGCTTTTCGAAGAAGGTAAGGTAAAGCAAACTGGTCTTTGCGAAATAATGTTTAATGTGTTACACGAAAAAATTTTAAAATGAATATTTTTTACTGATGAAGCTACAATTACTGTAAGTCGTGAAGCCCACTCTCAGAACTTCCGGTTAGTAGCCTACACTTATCCATTGAAAAATACAAAATTTCCTTTCCGTTCATCCGAACACGGTACCCTCAAAATGTTAATGTCTGGATTTTAATAATAAACGATAGACTTATTGGTCAATTTTTTACTAACGGTAACCTTACAGCAGCAAAATATCTGAATATGTTACAAGACCACATCATTCCATTCATTGAGATACTGAATGCTAATGAACCTTGGTTCCAAATAGAAGGAGCTACGCCACATTTTACAAACACCGTCGGGAGTTTCTTGAATGACGCATGATTTCTTTCTTTGGTGTAAAGTTATTGAAATACCAACATACACGTTCAGAAACCTAGAAATGTTGTTTGTATATATATATATATATATATATATATATATATATATATATATATATATATATATACGTATATATATATATATATATACGTATATATATACTACCAAGGTTTTTAACTTCCTGAAAAATTCTTGTCTCGGTAGGACTTGAACACACATCCTTTCCGTTGCCGGCGAAACGTTATACCAACTAGATCACGGCATCGTTTGTGACTTCAAATGTCTTTTAATAATGTCTGTAAATATATAGCAATATCTCAGCAAACATAATGCTGTTCGAGGCAAGTTTTTGAATTAAGTTATATATATAGTAACACAAACAAAGGTATCTGAAGAAGTTCGTAACTGAGAACAAAATGTAAAGTTTACAATTACTCTAATAATAAATAGACTAGGATATATTTAAGGCAATACCTCTAGGAATATCATTATCCACATGCTGTTTGGTTTTCAAAATTATAAATTTGCTGGAACGTTACATCTGATGCCATCGCATATCTCAATAATCAATTACCAGGAGTTGATAAAAAAAACTTCTCTCTTTCTCTACACTGATACCGTACTAACGCATTCAAAACCGAAAGCTTATATTATCCGCTTCGAAGATAAGCGCATTATGGTTTTTAGCGAAACCGACAGTAATTAAAACTCTTTTCATACAACCAAAGTTAGAGTAAATAAAATAGCACGATCGTTTTAAAAACTAAAACGCACCACAATTGCAGCTAAACAATAGGATAGGCGTACATATTATTCAAAATTAATTGACTCACGGTTTAAGTCGAGCGTAACGGAGCTTGAAATTGGCGCCACCTGGTGATTATTCAGCGCCTGACACGTGAACACGTTATGCAGATGCTTCCGTTCGAGCTTTTCCAAATGGAGCACATTCCTGACGCGTCGCTCCGAGAGATACTCGTACGTCGTATCCAGACGCGTGTTCTCCAGCCACCACGTCACCGTCGGGGGCGGCCGACCTGAAAATAAATCTCCTTTCTAATTGATTTCATTTTCGAATTAAATATCCGAAGCCGACGGCTGCGGCGATGTACGCGCACACTTTTATCTGGCCGCCGCGTTTCGTGCCGCTGGCCACGGACATTTAATTAAATTAGGTGGCGGACTTTTTCTCACGTCCTTTAGCTGTCGCTACTACTGTGAAGTAGGTGTTCTGTTTTTGGTTTGCTGGTGTGTATTTGTGTGGTTCTACGTGAGTTTATATATAAATAAGGGAAGCTGATATCTTGTAAATGAAATCACATTCGTTATTCAACTAATTTTAGCGCATATACCGGGTATCGACGATGTTTTTATACATTTCGGAAATCAAAATAGATTTAAAAAATCTGGTAAGGGACTTCCAAGCTATTCCTTCAGAGAAAATAATTGTAATAATGATATCCTTTTTCTCTGCTGCATACGTAATTGACTAAATTAAACAAATATAGAGTAGTATTAAAATCGCAAGAAACTTGCGCAGAAACCAATTTACGCATTAAAAAGAGATAGCACGACGAAATTAAGTGAAACAGATATACATTTCTCGTGTAAAGCTCTACCTACAAATATCGACTGTCGATCACCTGTTTTTTCCTTGGCGTTCTGTATTTAATGAGATAAGAAAAACTAGATAGCGTGTTGCATAGCTATCCCATTGTGTGTATATCAATTTTTAACAATTATGTGTTTATAATGATTGAAACAATTTGACTAGATTTTTGGTTAGAATGCCGGATCTCCAAGGTGTGCGGGTTGTAGGACCAGCCCAAAGAAAGGAATGATTACTTCTGAACGTTCTCGTAAAATAGATATAGTGTCATCCAGGGGGTGCCTACAAGTTTATATTTCCTTAAAACGAGACATATATGAGTGTTTTGTAGACAATATTTTAGATCTTGTTGCTGTGAAGATTCCGGTTGTCAAATTCAGATATTAAGAGAACTTGGTAGGTAAGTAGAGTGAGTATGTTAAGACTTGAAAATAATTTTCTTTTGTTAGTGCTGAAATTCACTGTGAGGGGGGTGAAAATTAATTTAATTATTGAACGCAAATAGATAGAACAAAAAATTGAATAGTAAATATTGCACCTTATCGAAAAGTCTTTCAGGACACGTAAATGATGTATATACAGGGTATTGCATTTAAGCGCCACTCTTTTGTGCTAGAGCTGATTACAGTAATGCGGAAGAGAAATTTACGTAAAATGTTCATATTTAACATCCTTTATTGATTTTAAACCATTTTCAATTATACAAGGTGCTCTAAAAGTGATATTAACATAAGAACATAACTGCAATCGCCAATTGATATGGTATCAGATGCAGCTGATAAAATTACAATTTCCTTGCAATTACCCAACGCAATTAAATTACTGAAAATATATCAGTCTCGGAAGAACTCGAACCCAACATCCTTACGTCTCCGACGTACTATGTTAACCCTTGCACCATAAGACCACTGAGTTCAAGTCGCTTTAAAGCCTCCTAGATGTCACGATGTTAGTAGATATATCATAATATCTCACGGACACTATATTATTAATACGGCAAGTGCGTAACAGTTAAACTAGTATCAATATTAATACTAAATTACCGTTGGCATTAGTAATGATGAAATTACATTTATCAGATGTAGCTGTTAGTCTAACTGGATATAAGTAAAACTCGATAAAATTGACACATTGACATGTGTGATTGTTTCTTATTGTAAACATTCAAAAATATTACATTTCTTTAAAGCGAAGCATTGACGAAGCACATCCCATTATTCGGAAACTCATATTATTCTCTTTTAATTTACATATTAACATATTTTGATATTGGCGGTATTTGTTCGATTCTAGATATTTCGATAATATACCAAAATTTCTTTTTGCTAAGGTTTAGAGAAACAAAATATATGATAGAGATAACGTTGTGGTTTTATAATACAACTTTTATATACCTACTCGATGAATTCAAAGGAAGCAGAAATCGTATTATATAGGCGGCATTACAAGTGTATCTAACAAAGTCCTATAATAATACATGGGCTGAAAAGTCCCGGGCCTAACACATAGATGACGCTAGTTTTATTGCAGTGACCTTTCTCTCAGTTAGTACTAACCTTCAAAAGACAGTTGTTAAAATTTCATGATATTCTATTCATTAGTTTGTGAGTTATTGTGCTAAGAGTCACGCTACTTTTGTTATTTTCAAAACAATGGATCAAAAACAATTTCGTGTTTTAATTTTACACAGCTTCTTGATGGGCAAAAATACCGTTCAAGCGAAACAATGGCTTGAAAAGTGTTATGGGGACTCCGCTCCATCAGAAACAACAATAAAACGTTGGTTTGCTGACTTCAAACGTGGTCGTAGAGACACCGATGATGCAGAACGCAGTGGACGTCCAAATGAGGCGGTAACACTAGAAAACATCAAACAAATCCACAAAACCGTTTTGAATGATCGAAAAGTGAAGTTGCGTGAGTTAGCTGACATCGCAAAGATATCAAGAGAACGTATTCGCTTTATATTGCGTGAGCATTTGAGTATGAGAAAGCTCTGTTCAAGGTGGGTGCCGCGTTTGCTCACTGTTGACCAAAAACAAGTACGTGTTGATGATTCTGAGCAGTGTTTGGCCATGTTTAAACGTAACAAACCTGAATGTTTGCGTCGATATGTGACAATGGATGAAACATGGATCCATCACTTCACTCCGGAATCAAAACGATCGTCATCTGAGTGGACAGCAACTGGTGAACCTCGTCCAAAGCGCCCGAAAGCACAAAAATCGGCTGGAAAGGTTATGGCCTCGGTATTTTGGGATGTGCGTGGTGTAATATTCATCGACTATCTTGAGAAAGGAAATACCATCAACAGTGAATATTATATAGCGTTATTGGAGCGTTTGAAGACCAAAAGTGTAAAGAAACGACCGCATATGGCAAAGAAAAAAATGTTTCATCAAGACAACGCACCGTGTCACATGTCAATCAAAACAATGGCAAAACTACATGAATTAAACTTCGAATTGCTCCCACATCCACCGTATTCGCCAGATTTGGCTCCCAGCGACTACTGGCTGTTCGCAGACCTCAAAAAGATGCTCGCCGGTAAGAAATTTAGCACGAATGAAGAGGTTATCGCTGAAACTGAGGCCTATTTTGAGGCAAAAGATAAATCGTTCTACAAAAGTGGTATTGAAATGATAGAGCTGCGCTGGAATCATTGCGTTGCTCTTGATGGAGATTACGTTGATGAATAAAGCTAAATAAAAAACCGTGTTTTCTTTGTTAGGCCCGGGATTTTTCAGCCCATGTGTTATATAACATAATAATATCTACATCTGGTAGATTTAGTTCTCCACTACTGATAGAATTAAAAAAGCATGATGGCAACTTTAGGTCCCAAGTACAGCAAATAGTATTTCAACCTGCAAACGTTGTTATTCAAGAATCATCTTCAGGAAAATTAACCACTGATTTATTTAACAATTGGTTTCTTAATATCTACTTATCAAGCATAGGGCCAAAAGTCTTATACTTTTAGACTGATGGACAAGACACTGTCCAGAATCTTTCAAGAAAGAGGCCGCACCCAACAGAGATGTTCAAATATTGACAATACCAAAGAAAACAACAGATAAGATTCAACTACTGGACGTCTATGGATTTTGAATATGGAATTAATAGTCGATTTTCTAACTTGGTTCTTATCTCAAATTATGATGTTAATCTCAATTTGCAAAATGTCATGAAATTGTAATCATTAATACACAATCTATTGTCGTCTTTTAAATATATCAATTTGTTTGCGTATTCCTGGTACATGTTTGATTATATAGAGAGTTGTTCTCCATTTTCTGACGACTTTCATTACAATACCAAATCTTAAATACATAATTTAAATACGCATTAAAATAAATACTTTATTCATCATTATTAATACAAAGGATTTGTTATCACGTCTAACCCCGTGTTTACATTTGTATTAATTACGAACATTAGGGTACAATAACTGATGCAGTTTTACTAATTAATGATGGTATTTCTTAATAGAAGACATGTGTATGCAATATATAGATAGTTTTGGTGTACGTAGCATAAGGTATGACTTGTTCCACACCTTTGGAACATCCTGTATAATTGAAATTGCTTTAAAATCAACAAAGGATGTAGAAGATTAACAACTTAGTTTCTTTTCCATATTACTATGATCAGCTCTAGCATATACAACATTCATGTGCCCTGAAAGGCCTTTCGATAAGGTACAAGATTTGTGTTCATATGTGTGTTCAATCTATTTCCGTTCAAGAATTAAATTAGGAAAACTGAAAACCTGTAAAATTTCGAAGGGCTGGTCCACCCCCTCAGAGTGACTTTCAGCACAAACAAAAAAAAATATTTTGAAGTATCAACATACTCTACTTACCTACCAAGTTTCATTAAGATCTGAATTTGACACCCGGGAACCTTTCCTTGTTAATTTCGAAGTGAGTTTGCAATTATCACTGAAAGGCCAAATATCTGTCGGAAAAGGACCAAAATAACGTACTCTTTAGTGCATGTCATGAAAATGCCATCCTTATATTTCGAATTAAATTCAACATTAGAAACCCTCTAATTTTTATAGGTGTCCTTTGGAAAATTCATAACTGCAATCACGAGCATAGAAGTTTGTAACTAAGAATCTTCATCCTTTATACCCTACGAGAAGCGGAAATTGTGCATACAACTACGAAGGTTTACATTCAATTTACTTTACTACACCCATTACCCTATATGTCTTAAATAATGCAATCTAACTACAACAAAATCGCTCTTAGACATACACAAGAACGCCTTGTACTCGGAAACTTCCCGAGCACGTATGGTATACATGTACATTCACCAAGCGGAGACTATATGAGTAATAAGGAGACCTCCTCCGCATCTTCTTCATCTAAGGTGCTTACGTCGTGCGACATCAAAGTTAACGATTACATAATTAACTTACCTCCGGTGGCAACGCAAGTGATGTTCACCGAGGAACCTTCATTATACGGACCGAGGATGTAGTGCGGTATGTGAACGCCTTTCTCGTCTAAGATGCTCACTTTTTCCGGCGGAACTGAAACAGAAATTAAGAAATTCCATAACTACGTGCCACTCCTACGTCGTGAGCGAGACGAAGATCGAGATACCAGCAAATAATTACGCGTCCTAAGCGCGCCTAAGTCTACAACTTCTACGGGCATATGTCAAACGCTCTCGGCGCCGTTACGCGAACGCGTTTTCGTTCGGGAAATTCCCTTGAAGAAAATTGCAGCGAGAAAATCTTTTGGTTATAATTATTATGAAGAAAATTAATTTGTTAATTAAGAGGAGCACGTGGAAATATATCGGGAAATTAAAATTGTTCTTTCTAGGAAACTAAATTATCCAAAGATCTTTTTCAGACACGTAGGAGGTTCGCAATTTAAAAATTCAGTTTCATCCAGTTGAATTTCTGATGTAATTGTGACTAATACTGGTACGACAGTCACGCTATATATTTTAAGATCCTACGGGAATAGAGAAGTTAGAGCACTACAACACTGCAGTTCCAAAGAAAAGCCATCTTTAAGTAATAAGCTCTGATAATCAGTTGAGTGGCTGCTGTCAAAGAGCAAACATGCTACATGCGATTTGTCATCGGAACATGGATTTGTCAAGAGAACATTTGTGCGTAATGATTTACTGTGATTTTCGGAGGTCGATAAACGTAGGTCGGTTTAAGTGGACAACAAAGTTTTGAACGATTGCAACCCGCATTTGGTGATGAAAGTCCTTCACGGGCAACTCTGTTTCCCTGATATAGCGAATTTAAAAGAGAAAGAATATCGCTTGATGATCAGTAGAGACCAGATTATAGGCAAAGAAAAACTGGAATATATTTTTGAGAAAATATGCATAAACCTGGGGCATGTATGTAAAACAATTGCGACAATTTGCAAAATTTTTACATAAAATAAATAAGAGCAGAAATTTAAACATTAACTTTATTGCATAAAATTTTTTACAAAATATTTCTAAACCAATTTGTAATTAAATGCTTTTCAAAATTATGTAAAAGAATACATATGTTTCGAAATAGAAAAGCTTCCTTGAACATCCACAGATGTAATTGGTGTATTTTTTAACTTTGTAATACATTCTAAACTAAAATTAAAGACGAAATTGTTTACTGTACCGCCTTTCAAAATTTTCTTCAATTTCAAATACCATACATTACATACATTTTTATTTCACTTTTCTAAATGTATCGTATATAGAATTGCCTATTGTATCCTTAACCTTCTTACATAGCATATCAAATTCATTGACTGTTTCGACTGATTCCGAGAGAGACATCCGTTGCTTGTTTGCGTTTCTAGTTTACGAATGGAACTTAAAAAAAGCTATAATTTGGCTTAATACACAAAAGGTTTTGCAGCAATTCCGTTGATGTTACTATCTTTTTACAGTTTTCTAGAGCAATGCAGTCAGCGGTGATTTCAAGAATTACATTTTCTATTCCTTCAAAATTATCGGCGTAAAAAATTGCAGCGTCTAACCATGTACCCCATCTCGTAATAATCGGTTCAAGAAGCAACTTAACACCAGGAAGTCGCTCCTTATAAAATTGGATTTGTAAAGGAGCTTTTAAAAATACTTTTTTGACATTGCTAATTAAATCATTAATTAAAGAAAATTGATTCCTAATGTCTTCGGCTACACCATTGAACCCATGAGCTAAAGTGGTAGTGGTATGAATAATGTTACTATCAAAAATGTTTGCATTTTGCGCGGCTTTTATCATGTATGGTGCAGCGTCGAACAACATTAGTAAAACTTTGTCACAAGGTATACTTCCAGGTACAAAGATATTTGATAAACCTTCTTGAACGAATTGGGCAATTGTCACATTATTTGTTTTTTAAAGTGTTTTACAGTAAATTAAATATGATTTACCTACAATATCTTCATGAAGAATTCCTATTAACAAATGGGCAACACTTATCCGTATTCTCATCTACCATGATATAAATAAAATTATTCCCTACTAATTGTTGAAGTTCTGCCATTGTTTGCTGGTAACAAGATGTGACATAATTATTTCGTAAGGTACTTTCGTCAGGTATATTACGTTTGCAATATTTCTGCAGAAATGATTTCAAATTAACATTCTTTAATCATGTTAATGGTATGTTAGACGAAATTAATGCGTTACACAGATCCGTATTATATTCTTCTTGTTCCGAGTTTCGTGAGTTGATGCTACACATTGATATGTAGATTGCTGCACACATGCGGATCGCATTAGTTTTTCACATTTTCCAATATGTGATGGAGTTTTAGCGTATTGATGAATCAGGTACTTTCTCTCACAAGACAACCTACAATAACAATTGTCATTTTATATCAAAACTTAAAGAATTTAAAAGCACTTTTAGTAAAATCAAACTTACCAGTTTACTGCAGGCTCGACAAAATATTTTGTCGCTATACTTTACCAGTTCAGGATACGGCTTAATCCATAAATAAATTTTGTTCGCTATACTCATTGTATGTGCGCATAGTATTTAAAAACGTAACAGAATTACATGCTGTTTCGCTCAAAGATATTTAATGAATGAATAGTTTATTTGCGAATTAATAATAATAAAACGTATTTACCACATCCCTTCTGCAAGGCGAAATTAAACGCGTGCAGTTCTTGGAAAAAAGTACAAGAGAAACCAATGTAAAAGGTTTATCGTTCTGAGAATTGTCCGTTGTGGATCTAGATTAGGAACTACTAGGTAATTTTACTAATAGAAAGGATAAGAAAAATCCTAAATATGCAGACAGTTCAATCTTTACGTGAAAATAATGTAAAAGTCATTAAATATCCATCCTGTTCGCTTGATTTGGCCATGTGTGATTTCTAGTTTTTCAGAGAAATTTATCAATTTTTTGAAAGCATTCCAAAAGATGACTGGCTTCACGGTTTTACGTTGTGGAAGCTTCGATTACAAAAGTTGCAAAGATCACTTCCTGCATCAAAAGGGCATAAATAAAATCATTTTCGTAAAAAGAGTAGTTTTCTATCTCAAAGTATATAGTGTGATCGTAGTAGTATTATGAGCATTTGCAAATGTTTGGTGGTATACATTTGAGGTAGATCTTTTTGGCTAATTCAATGTGTTCTAGAAGGTCCTTATTTCGATAGAGTGTGCTGTATGCTGAATAACTTGAAGTCACATTTTACATATTATAATATCTACCATCTATAGGTGTGTAGAAAAACAACAGAAAGATTCTGTAGTTTTTACGGGCTCGAGTAACTTTAATTGTAAACTTTAAGTTTCAGAATGTAAAATTTTGTTATTAACTCTTTAGTTAGTAAGTTTTAGAATAGTGTTGTTCAGAAGTAATACAACATCTCATATGTTACGTTGTGTATTATGTATGTATATATACATATAGGAAATATTTGTAAAATTGTGTTTTACTTCTTTGCGTATGTTCAAAATGTACATCTTCCAAAATTTTGATATATCGCGACAAATGTGAACTGCATTACTTTTGTAATCAAATCCATTAGTCAAAACTATGAATTTGTGACAGAAGAACAATAAAACAATCTCTAATGGGGCAGTGTTAAAGTGAAATATAAGAAAAAACGCCATGTTCATGTGAAGAGATCTTGAAGAAATGACAGTGAACTGGTTCAAAGAAGTACACATAATCTACCCAAAATCTGTGTTGTGCAAAACACATTTCGGATGTGGACAATTTTCCTTTCCAATCCAAGTGAAACCAAAGCTCGTCGCTATATTTCCGGTACAGTTCTATTAATCTGATTTCAGAAGATTGCGCTGATCCAATTGGTTTTGGAACAGAAATGATAATAGCCCTTAATGCTGCTTCGTAAGGTTGTTTGTTGTTTATTTACGTTCTTTAAATATGAATTCGTCCATGGCTACCGTTATGACCTTCGAATTCGTTGGAAGTTAGCACAGCATTACTTCAATTCAGATATAAATAAACAATCCATTAGAAATACAATTGCTGAATTTAATATTAAAATATTAGAAAGAATTCATAACGAAATTCGTGGTATTCTAGATAAGATATTGCAGCGCGTAATGCATATGACGAGAACGACACCATCTACAGAACCCAATTTTCAGAACGGCAAGCTGTAATTTTCAATTTGTGGCAATAATTTCTTCTTTTTTCGATTTCTTATATTCTTGTTCAGTTCTTCTAAGGTACCCATTTTTTTGTGGTCGATTTCAATTCTTTGATAAAGTAACATCGTCTTTATTCATTTGTTTTAAATCTGTTATATTCCGAGTGCCGCATATCTGAGGTTAAACTGAAACACCATCAAAAAAAATCAAAATCTTGACAAGTGATAGACTCAAAATGTTCCACATCATCGAAATATTTGATAACTCAAGGAAAGTCAAATATTTTTATATTAGTATTCCCCATTTATGGCATTGTTTATTAAAGCGTAATAAATTAAGAATGTCGAAGGCAAATTGACCTCTGAGAAGTCGGGAATCAACAAAGAAAGATCTAAGGCGCGCAATATTTATTAAAATGGACCCGTAAACGCTTGCAAGCCGACGCAATCGACAGTGAAGAATTTCCATAATTCTCCGCCTTATTTGCCTCACTAAATGTCGCCCGCGTTATGACGAACGAGGCGGCTACCTCAAACTCACGGAAGGGCCCAAAAAATAATATATTCTCTTCGCGTCGCGACCCTCAAGTACTGTACTAAAACCTAAACGAGTGGCCAGATAGGCAGCGCGCACAATGAAAATTAAAAACGCCAAACTCCAAACAGACACCCGCTTGCATTCGGGCAGATAGCGAGGCTGTTGTTGTTTTACTGCTCGTTTAAGTAAATATTTAGCGTGACGGAGTGTATACAAATATATCCTTCGTCTTGTTTGCGCATATTAATTTTTACGTTCAAACAAGCAATATGTATCGCAATAAAATGATGAAAGACGCACGCTAATTTTATCTCGGTTAGCGTAAATTTAAGTACGAAATGAGTTTTTTTTTTGTTTCAAGTTCGTCGAATTAAAAGAATGTCTGTCAAAAACATGAGCGTTAATATCCAGATATATGCAGGCCTATTTCTGGATATTAAATGTGAATCTGAATATTTTATGAGAGAGAACGTTAAATGTTGAACTGGCAGGATAAAGTACAGAGTGTATTATCGGTTTATTTCGTAAATTAAATATCTTTAAGTTATAATCTTTTACAGGTATCTAGTCTCAGCCCTATTTCGATTAAACATTTACAATTAGAATCTTTATGCTAAGTTCACTTCTCATATACATAAAAGTTTCCTGATACTTAAATGATATTTGTCTTCACGCAATTAACAACAACATCGAAGATCTAATCTCATAAATGACATTGGTTGTTAAAAGATTACAGAAGAGGCTATTTAATAATGCCTATTTCTACAATCATGCGAAACAATATATTGACGATCTTTTAAAGTCCTTTTAATCCCTTTATTAGCCTATGCTGATAATATTAAAATCTACGACGCCGTTAACTCCTTCAAGGATATTGACATTCTGCAACGTATTTTGGATATGATTTATACCTGGTGTCTGCATAATAATTTAAAATTAAATGTAGATAACTGTTTCTTCATGTACTTTACAAAAAAGGTGTCGATTTTGTGTGTTGGATTAACAATATTAATACTGCTCGTCAATCTTATATTAATGATTTAGGCGTGATATATGACGAAAAGTTTAACTTCTCTAACTATGACTTAGATGTCGCGACAGCCGCTTCTAAATTATTAGGATTTATTTGCCACATTTGGAAGGATTTTACCAGCCTTGATGCTATAAAGACCGTCTTCTCTGCTTACGTTGTTTCCAAGCTTGAATATTCATCCGTGGTTTGGTATCCTTTCTACAACATCCAAATCAATCTTCTTGAGCACAAATTTTTGAAATATGTATCATATAAGAACGATGGGCGATATCCTATTCGAGGTATACCATGCGACGAGCTATTTCAGAGGCATGACTTTGTAACGCTTGTTGAAAGAAGAAACCGCATTAGTGCTTCTTTTATGCAGAACAATCTCACAGGACGAGTTAACTCTTATATCTTTCGTATAATACCTATTTGCTATGCCTACGCTTTCGTAGGATAGGCTTCGCATCAATGTGCGTATAATATGAGTCCGTAGACTTTGCTTTATTTCTGTGTGCTTATAAATACGTGCGCAAACGATACATTATTTGCTCCTTTGCCACAGCCCCCTCACTATAGGGAGAAAACCTTAAACCACCAATCGTGCTAATAAGATGACTGTATATTGGCCGTCGAATACGTGCTCATGTAACTCACACTGCTTCTGTCGCCATATCTAACACTACGATACAAGTGTACTTGTAGCAGCAAGAGAATTATATGGGTTGAGCATAAAGCGCTCGAAACCATGCTGATGGCGCCTAGGCATTCTTTTAGATGTGTTTTTCTAGTCTTGTTTGAAAAAAGAAAAGAAAAATTGCAACTGAAATTTAACTTAAAAATTTGAAACGTTGCAGTTCGTTCAGGCAATACTGCGTGGCAACATGGTACAGTTGTATGTGCGAATAAAAATAAAAGGAATGACTAGTTGACGTTAGCTCCGAATATTTGTTCATCGCACATTTAAACCTAATTTATTGAATCTTAGTTCATCGAAAGGATATACCCTTGCCATTAGAAATTTCGCAATGCCTAAACAGTTAGAAATTACGTAATTCGTCGTCTTCGAATAAACTCCATTAGCGCCCGCGCTTTTTTGTCTTCGATACGTTCCAGACTGGGGATTAAATTTGGCGCAATTCACCGTTCCTCTCCTCAGTTTAGGAATTGAGAAACGCTACGGCGGCCAATTTTAACTCGGCACTTCGGACGCGAGAAAAAGATTCGCCCGTTTCGACACCGCCGGGGCGAACTAATTACTCGCCGAAACAAGGCAAAATGGAAAAGTTAGAGGGTACATTAGAAAGACGTAAGTAGGGTAGTTCCAATTACCGACGGCCCATTCAAAACTTAATTGCATTATTCGTCCTCTGAAAGATTCTCTTCGCGCGAATCTTTCCCGTTTCGTCGCTAGATGACGCGAGCGTAACTTATTTCCGTTCCGTTTTCTTTGTAACTAAAACTTGAATGATTACGAAACGAAAATAAAAAAGTGTAACGAACGTCCAGATATACACTACCATCCATAGAAGTTTGGGCAAGCTTCTTTAGTATTAATTGCTCTTTACTTTATCTTCTACGGACGATAGTGTACTTTTTTTATTTTATTTTTTTGTTTTAAATTTTCAAGGATCCTCTCCATTTTTCATTTATAATACGTTTTGTGTATTTCAATGCTAACAGTTTATTGTAGGTAGATATTAGAAGCGATTATGGTATTGCGGTTCATGTCAAATTATAAACTATAACAACCATTTTCCTACCACTCCAAAATTGAATTAAATACTACATTTTACCTTCGCTCTAAAACAAAACTCACCTTCGCTTAGAATTAGCTGAGTAAATAGATATTTATTAGGGTTGCTCATTAAATTAGTATAGTCGAGTGGTGGGTGTATGTACGTATATATGTATATGTTACGTTGCCAGGTAAAACGGATAGGTGCCCGCAGGATACGGACAATAACGTCATGATGAAGCGGATCCGATGCCTTGCCCGTAATCTAGTAAAACAAGTCCGTGACCAGGATCCTGTAATTAAGTCATCAGTAACCGACAACGAGGCAACCGGTCGCAGTTGCAAAACATCGCCTCCGCAAGCTCCGTTTGAACGGATAAAATACCGTAGCTATTTACGCAGGGGCGCCTTGTGCAAACAGAAGTAATTCTCTGGTAGACGCTTGTGACGTTGAAGCTTCTTATATAAAGAAAGACGGATGTTCATCCGAACTAGATACGCTTGTCACATATAGTTGCCGTTTCCATATGTACTAGAGCTTTCTAATACGTTCAAATAAGATGTACATCTAAAACACGAATCTCAGGTATATTTGCAAACGTTCGTGTACTTACATAAATAATCAATTCGTGCCCATCTGTATTGTTAGAGTTCGAAATGTCAGATGAATTCTACGTTAGAAAGGAATAAGAAAATTAAAGTTAACCGATAAAAGAGATGTTGATGTATGGAAGAAAAAGTAATTAAATAGGCGTATAATTCAAACTACAACAACAAAAGACGAAGTGAAAGTAGAAAAAAGAAAAAGAAGGAAGAGACAGACGAGGAATACAAAGAAAAATAAGAGAAACGGACAAGCAGATAAAAACAGAATGGAAGTTACGGAGAAAAATTCATAAAAGGAAAAAACGAAGAGAAGAAGCACTGGAAAAAAAAGGACTGGCAAGAAGAAAAAGAAGGAAAAGGGCAGAAAGAAGTTAAAGAAAAACAGGAGCAGAAAAAGATGTAGAAAAACAAGGAGTTGAATAAACCGGTGAAGCAGGAGAAGCAAAATAAAAGTAAAAGGAGATGGGGAGGAAGAAGTAAAGAAAAGAGAAACAGACGAAGAACCAAAAAAGAAAGAAATTGAAGAGGTAAAAGAAACAAAAAAAGGTAAGGAAAACGGAAGAAAGAAGAAGAAGACCAGAAAACTGAATAAGCAGATAAAAGCAGATAGAATAAGCAGCAGATGGAACAGAGCTGGACAAGAGATACAAAAAGCAGAAAAAGAAGAAGTACAACAAAAAAGAGAAATTTAAAAAAGTGAAAATAATACAAAATAAGGATTAAAAAATACAAATTTAAACTACAATTTCAGTCAGAAAGATAATTATAATTGGCGATAAAATTGACTAATTCGATGAAATGTTCAGAAACCGCGTTGGTCTCTCGTTGGTATATCAAAGGTTCGCCCTCGTTTGGAAGGAGCTTCTTTTGGCCTGCATCATGCCGATAATGTTGCCAAAGAGTTTTCAGTCCTTTAATGAACCTTCAACGTGATTCGTCTCCGAACATTGAGAACCTTGATTTACGCAAGAGATCAATAATTCAACCATTGGTATTTAATTTGATCCAACTTAGTCGTTCTTTTTCAATAGTCAGTTCAAAACAAACGTGCACATAATTATTTGAAGATATACGAGTAGTTCCGTATTTTAGATGTCCGTGCAGTCCTTTAGATTTTTACAAACAGATTATCAGCAGTTCATAATTTATTACCGAAGTTATAATGAGTATAATGAGGTCCTGCAACATCTATGTGTTTCTGTCTTCTCGTCCTACAAACTTTCGCACAATGACTACTAGGTGGAAGTTCCTTTTGGCTAAACTAACCTTTATGTTTATTATAGACAATTTCATTTTTGGTGTCACTAGAATTGATGATGAATACAACTATATATGCGCATATTAATTTGAAGATAAGCAGAAATAACACTATCAATATGAATTTGTATTTAAGCAAAGTTGTCTTCTGTGACGTCAGATTCATGTAAAGAATTGGACGCAATTACAACCATTGTCAATTTTTTCTGGAAGGCTAAGAAATAGAGGGGTGATATACGGCGGTGCAATGGGTATTGACGTTTTTTGGAGGGTTATTACCGACATAGAAACAAAACGACCCGGATTAAAAAGTACACCCTTATTGTACATATAAAATGCAGTTCAATAACAAAAATAACTCGTTGTAGCATCTCCTGTTGTATTGCTCTAATTTCATGGGTCATGTTGAGCTTTTAAAGTTTATCGCGTTCGGGGAATATTTTGGAAAGTCCTAGCCTTCAAATAACACCATAGAAGAAAATCAGGGCTGGTCAAATCCGGTGAACTTAGCCGCCAATTTAAACCACTAATAGATTGCTCAGACAACATGTTTCTTAGAGCAGCCATGCAAATTCGCGCAGTTTAGCTTGTTGCTCCATTTTGTTGGAACCACAAGTCGCTGTCCTCTATCTCAAATAGTTGCAATTCAGCAGGTAGAAAATTTTGGGGAATCCCCAAATACCGTTGACAAAATAGAGTTACTGTACGGTTATTTTTTTCGAAGAAGTACGGACTTAGTATTCCGAATGCCGCCACACTGCACCACATGGTAACATTTTCGGAATACAGAGGTTGTTGGTGAATGTTGAGGCTGCTCGGCAGTCCAGTACCGAAAATTGTTCCTATTTACAGATCCCGATGTGTGGAAATCCGTCTTGTCATATATTAAATTATTTAAAACATTTGGGTAAAGTTAATTAATAAAAGTTCTAAAACAAGAGACATAAAGCGCTAACACACGGACATGTTTCTGCCTTCCCGGCGCCATCAGCGTGGTTTCGAGCAGTTTTATGCTAACACATGTAATTCTCTCGCTGCTTCTAGATTTGTCCGCAAAGAAAGCTGTATTTACAGCGTTTTCTTATCTTGGAATAAAAGTTCTAGTTCCATTAGTTACTAAACTGCATTACATAGCGATTTATTTTATTCCTATTTGCAGAGTGGCATTTCAAGAACAGTCAATATCCATTGTACCATCCTTTATAACACTAACTAAAAATAGTCCCTCTCTAGAACTACGCTAAAATGAATATTTTATTAGCGTTACTGTTCAGAAAACTCGAAACAGTTACATTCAATTCTTTTTTAAACTAATTCCATTCACGCCAGACGTTTACCAACATTCGCGCCGTACTCCAGGACGACAGAACGCGTATCACAGGTTCGATTCCAATACGTGCCTGTTTAGATATTTATTACATTCCTTTCCTTTGACAGCTTTTCAGTTTTATGGGCGAAGCTCCGCTCCAGCAAAAGAACGTATCGATTTCGCTTGCAGTATTTATATGTACGAGGTGGTATTCCATGACAGTATGTTATATATCTGAGCCGACCGTGTATTGATGGAGGTTACTAAAATTGAAATATTCTCGGCGAGAATTTATAGCCGAAAAGAATCGTAATTTAGTTCATATTGTGAGTAGAGCGAATTGAATAATGGCGGTGGATTCTTTTCTTGCAGAACGTCCGATATATCTACAGGAGAAGCCTGTTTTCCGGTAGATATAATCCGCAGGATATTCTAAGTTTTTGAAAAATATAGGGAAAAAAGGAACATTGAAGAATATATATTCATGGTGTTGGAGCAAAGGAAATAGTGAAGAATTAAAATTAGATATAGTCGCCAAAACAGTTTATAATCAGCTACCGCTGAAAAATATTCACAATATTAAGACATTTAAAATGCAATTAAGGATAACATCACTGAGAATTGCTTCTATAACTTAGGCGACCATCACTTATTATAGCAACTAATTTTGTGAGAGAGATAATTTCATAATGAAATAATTTTCGCTTCAAAATGCAGTAGTTTGTTTTTAGATGTTTCTCTGTAAATAAATATATTTGCTATATAATAGTAATAGTAACATTTATTATACAATTGGTCATAAAGGTTTAATAACAGGATAATTACAATGTATGCATAAATGCGAGGGCTGTTTTTTTCTTTTCAACCGCTATTTCTGACTGTAAATAGTCATGCGCATCTCCACCACTATAATATCTGCCACCTGCAGCGTCAGTACGCCATTTTAGGCTGAGTTGCAGACACTTAAACATGGCTGCTACAATTTATTCCCTTGCCAAGAGCGAGTTTCGTAGCGTAATTCGATTCCTTCAAGCATGAGAGAATAGTGCAGCTGAAATTCATAGAGAAATGAGCCGAGTATATGGCGATAACCTTATGACGGATGGTATTGCGCATGAATGGTGTAGGAAGTTTAAAGAAAACCGAGCCGATGTTCACGAAGAAGAGGACAAGGATGCAAGTCTGTCGCATCGGAAGATATTATTCAACGAGTTGACAAAATGGTTCGACAAAAACGGAGGTTTACCATCAGTAGGTTAAATGTGAAATTTCTTCAATTTCCTGCGCTCGATGAGTTCCAAAGATGTCTGATCACCACAAAAAAATCCGTTATGAGGTTAAAGGTGGAGGCAGAAGGAAATAGTGCAGCTGAAATTCATCGAAGAATGAGCCACGTTCAGCATTGTTCAACGAGTTGACAAAATGGTACGAGAAAAACGAAGGCTTACCATCAGTGAATTAAGTGTGGAATTTCCTGAAGTTTCAATATCAACTGTGTACAAAGATAGAATAGAATCAGCGCTGATGTTCCTTTCTGTTTATCAGGTTGAAGGTGAAAATTTTTTGAAATCCGATGTGACTAGATATGAGATCTGGATCCAATACTGGACCCTCGAAATAAAACAGCAGTCACAACAATGGATATTCAAAAAGAAATGACTAAAACTCGCTAAACAAACCGAAGTTCAAACGAACATTCCACAACAGGAAAGTTATGGCTACAGTGTTCTGGGACCGAAAGGGTGTGTTGGTTATTGAACTTACAACGATTGAAGTGGTATGCTGACTTCTGGAGTTCTTCTCATTCTTGACTATGCTAGCCCTCACACTACTGCTGTAACCCAATCACTTCTTGAACAATTTCAAGGGCAAATTTTTGAATACCCGGCGTATAGCCCTGACATCGCGCTAAGCAACTTCCATGTCTTTTGTGAATTGAGAAAGTAGGTAGGTGGGCAGAGCTTTCAGAATACAGAGGAACTTCGAAACAACATCACGGACCATCTCAACTCACTGACGGGAATCTACGCAGAGGGAATTGGAAATGTATGTACTGTTATTTTAGATTCTTGGTGTTGTCCAGAGTCTGATGTTGGTCCACGTTGCAATACAGCTTTGTTTTTCGGCGTTTCAATAGAGATTTTAGACCAGGATAGGAAGGATCCTCAGGCAATGGAGAATTATCAGAATACATTACTTTAAAGTTGGAATCAATATTAGAGTAGAATATTTTTACCATGAGAATTTACGACATTATGATGTTGTTTCACATTAAGTACATTTACAAAACTTGTTGTTTAGTTTAGCGCTGGTGAATAGGTAAAGACATACAGGAGTGGTTAAAGTCGCCTCCTAAAATACGTCATAGACTGCTGGAACAGACTACACAAACTGACGAAGCAAGAGAAATGGTGAAGAATTAGAATTAAATACGTATAGTCGCCATAACACTCCATAATCAGTTACCATTAACAATTATTAGCGATATTAAGGCATTTAGACTACAATTGATATCCAAAGAACCGGTAAGATGCAAAACGGAGATTAACCAAAGAATAATAGAACAAGTGAATGAGTTTAAATATTTCGAAGCTGATGTAGCAAGCTCTGGAAATCTAAATAGTGAAGTCCTATTCCAAACAATGAAAGGATCTCAAATCCCAGGCTGTTCAACAGACGCCGTATGGAGGAGCAAATATCTTAAAATGGAAAGCAAGGTGAGAATTTACAAATCAGCAGTAAGGCCCCTAATGATATGCGCTGCTGAAATAAGATCAGACACCTCCAAGACATAGCAAATGATTCGAACAGCCGAAATCAAAATAATAAGAAGCATTCATGGAGAAACAATTCTTAACAGAATCAGAATCGAAGACCTACGACAGCAAAGCAAAATACAAGACATGGAAAAACGGAAAAGAATACGAGGAAAATGCTGGAACAAGCACGTAAGCAGAATGCGACAGACTGGTAAAAAATGCTAAAATAAATAATCCATTCAGGGTAGGCCATAAAAACGTTGGAAAGAATACTACATCTACATCCAAAGAGGCATAGGAAGAAAACAGGCAGTAGCCTACCTACCACGTGTAGAAAGGAAGAAATAGAAGAGAAATGCAACTATTACATGCGGCAGTATTAAACATTCCCAGAGATATCGCAAAAGAAGGCTTCAAAGGAAAAGGAATACACACCATTTTCGGAATATTTAATCAAGTATCACCAACACCAGGTATACATATGCTCTTACACGGTACTTCCTTTCATCAAGCCTTATTTACAATAGCGTATTCCGAACAGGAACCACTGGTTCGCCCCTACATTAGCGAACTTTGCGCGAACTTCTCCCTAAACTAACCGAAACATCCTCACACCACACCTCGGTTATCCGCGGACTTCCTCTGAACGTCGTACGGCGTGTGCATTACCGCGAATCCTTCAGCTTTACTAAGCCGAAACCATGTTTACCTTAACAAATTGTAAACTAATATTCGTCGTCCCAGCCGCGGCTTAATGAAAAGCTGTATACCTTTGATGACGTCACACGTAACGTCTAGAATTTCATTCGCGTAAGCCGGCGGAGACCTGCACGTTGCATAAATAGAAGGCAATTTCATTATCTTATGCAAATTACTGCAACTACATAATCTGGAGGAGAGAAGCCAAAGAGATTGGCTGTGTGTACGTTATGCGATCTTTTTATGGAATTCTCTTTGAAAATGCTTGACCACATGATGATAGAAACAATTTGATAATATTCAGGAAAAACAAGAGCATTATTGAAACAATAAATTGGACATGGCATAAGTAAATACAAGGAAGAAAATAAGAAGATAGAGTTTGTTAGGCCGGATGGCTTATAAGGAAAAGTTTTGTACCGGACCTATTACGAATACAAACAATGCAATATTTATGCTGTTAATTACTACAACAACGAAACACTTTATTATCTGCCTAATCACAACACTAAAAACTGGACGCACGTTTCGACAGTTAAGTTATCATCTTCAACAGCAATACTGAACTAACAAACTAAACTGAAACTACACCATTTATACCCTATTAAAGTTACAAGTTATGGTCATGCAGAAATAAAGCCTGGAATTTAGAGGGCTAAATTTGTATTCAACCAAAACATGTTTGTCTTTATAAATTTCTATGCCTTGATAATATAAATAAACATTGTTGTTTATATTTCCAATTAATTTTATATAATCAACATTTTTATTTCTTTCTAGTATACATAGGGTGACACTAGGTTTGCCGAACCGTTTGAATTTAAGATGAACCAAATACTTTTTGTGCCTAATTTTAATAAACATTTTTGTTCGGCCAAAGTATATTTGATCACAATCTTATGTCTACATGATATTTTGTAATTTCCTGATTTTTCCATGTTATCTACTTGGTCCTTAAGGTGTTCTAAAAAGTTTTTGAAGTTATCGTTTATCGAATAAACGATTTTGCGAACAACTTCAGGAAAGATTTTTTAGACCTTTCGTGTAACATGGTAACAATGGTAACTTTATATAGTTACTATTATTACTGCTGGTACCTTCTAGTGTGCTTATATTTCTAATTCTTATTCTATACTTATGCTGTCTAATAGTATTACATACATCTTCGGGGAATCCGTTAATTGCCGAAGGTTTATGTTTCCATGAGTGATTAGAATCTACAATGGAGCCAAACCAATGGTAGTAAGTCACAGTATTCTTAAGATCATTATCCTTCTCAAAGGTAACCAAAGTATTACCTTTGTTTGCTTATAAATCGAAATAATTTCTGTCTCTTAGTCTTTTAGCAATGATGTGATTTTTGCGTGCAACATTAGGTACTTTTTACACTAAATACGAATGAAGATTATTGTATTATCATTATATTATTGTATTTCAAACCTTCGTTTAATAAGTTAATTGATCCCTTACTAAAGGACTCTGTCATTCATTACTACATAATTCACACGGAGTACTTATCTGGACAGTTTTTGGTTTCTTAACGGTGATTAATGTTGTCAGCTCTTTCTCAAAATCTCTTGTCCAAAGCTTTCCTAGCAATAATTTTCCTTAACCTATCCAAATAATCGATACAATCCAAATACGCCAAGAAAGATCTTTGGTTAATTTTAAATGCAAGCTGTAAGCTTCTAATACTGAAGTATTGGTACTTAATTTCTGAATTTAGCCAACATACTAAAGCGGCTGATGAAAAATTGACAAATGTTAGGAGGAAGAGACACGACGAAGAAAGACTGCATCGATGATAGATTTAAATGGTTCGCCGTTGATATCCCAAAGATCAGAGATTCTGTTGAAGTTAGTGCAGGTCAAGTATACTGGGCATCTTACAAGGACATTCGTTCGGATGCGACCGCAATCCAAGGCAAATAACGACCTGGAGCTAATTCAGTGAATAAGAAAACTACAGTTATTCAAGAGCCAGGGACAATCAATCTTGTTACGGACTAAACAAAATAAAAATTTTAACAAAGAAATCGTTCTCCTTGTAGAAAGAGAAATAAAATTAAGTTTCTACAGCACTACACTATATGCATAGCCCCTATGTGAATAAGATCCTTCCAACAGAACATAGAAGAACTCGAGAAATCTTCTCTGCACCGCCTCAATAGAGTTTTTGTGTGTTTCATAAACAGGAAACCAGACCAACAGCGTAATCCAACCGAGATTGAATAGGAGACGAGAATAATGCAGATAGAGCTTGTAAATTAGGGAAGTCCCTGCAATTACGATAAATAATTCCATATATTTTATAGCATCGCGCCATCAACTGAGTTACGTGATCAAAAAAAGACAGACTGGTGTCAAAAAGCACTCCCAAATCTTTGACAGATGTTGAAATCTGCAGTGGTGTTCCTTCAACGTTATAATTGTAGATAATAGCTTGCTGACGCTTAGTAAATGTAGTGCATTTAGGAATATTTAAGGACAATCTATTGAGCTTACACCAACTAGAAACACAATCAATACTTCTCTGAAGCAAAACACAACCCGCAGTGGAATCAATGCTTAGAAATAGTTTAATATCATCACCGTACATTAGCGTTTCGCATTGAACAGTACTAGCAGTTATGATGATTTCTTGAAATAATAAAACTCATCAACTTTGTCTTATCGATGTTCAACACCATATCATGTGTACTAAACCACTTCGCAAATTTAATTAATGTTAAAGCTACTTCGTTTCCTAGATTGCCTTTTCTCGCTCTAATAATAACGAACTTATCAATATGGTATCAAAGTTTTCCCGAATCTTTGACTGATGTTGACACTTACAGTGACGTTCCTTCAACGTTATAATAGTTGGACAATTGGCTTGCTACCGCTTAATAAACGTCATAGTAGTGCATTTAGATATATTTAAGGACAATCTATTAAGTTTACACCAACTAGAAACATAATAGAAAGTCTAGAAATAGTTTAATATCAAACAGGATACATCAGAGTTTCCCATTCAACAGCACCAGCAAAGTTGTTTATGAAGAGTAGGAATACTGGAGGTTCAAGATTAGATCCCTTCAGTATACAATAGTGTATATAAATAGCTAGAGTACACAGTCGTGCTCATAGTGCTTGGATGACGTCCTATAGCATACTTGGAATTCTCTATTGGTCAACAATATATAATTAGATAGCAAATACGTTGAAAGTCAGTGGCAAGCACTTTCGGTGGGATATGCACCACAATCACAAAAATGACGTTACCTGTAGAGCCAAATAACTTCACCTCAACTAAGCTAATGGCAGAACTAGCAACTCATACAGATGAAAAGTCCAAGAGCTGCCATTGAAAGGTAGATCTGATCCCCAACAAAACTCCACTTCCTCTTAGTAATAAATGAACTACTTCCGGAATTGGACCATGTCATGATGAGATAATATAGAAATGAAATAAGAATAAGAGGAGAAAGAAATAAAAGAAAGAAAAAGAGATAAAAAGAAAGAAGAACGAGGGGGCGGAGAGCGTGAAAATGAAAGAAAGCTGAAAAGGCAAGAAATTACCGAGAAATCAGCTTATTAGAGACAGAATGAAAATCATAGCAGAAGAACTAATGGAGGAGAAACAAATGGAAGAAGAAAAAATAGATCAACCACAGATGGAATATTTATTCTACAGCAAATAATAGAAAAGCACAGAGAATACAACAGAGAAACACACATAGGGTTTATAGACTTCGGGAAGGCTTTCGATAATGTAAACAGATATAAATTATGGGATATTATGAAAGAACAGGGATATCCACATCATTTAATAAGAGCTATACAGGGTTTACACATTGACACCAGAATTATGGTAGATATAAGCCGAAGATTAACTAAGGAAATACCAACAAACAAGGGAGTTAGACAAGGCTGCTGTATCTTGCCAACGTTATTAGACATACATATTTATGCTATTATAAAGGAATGGAAAAAGAAATTTCCTCAAGGAATACGTTTAGACCAGAACACCATCCTAAACTCTATCGTATATGTTGACGATGTAGTACTCCTAACAGAATAGGAGGATGATCCACGGATACTGATAAATACATTACAACAAATCTGGTAAAACTATGAAATGGAAATATGGGTAAATAAAGAAGAAGACTTGAGGTACTGTGAGATTGATCCTGTTTTCTTCCTTTTTTTCATACATTTTCATTTTCAAAACTTAAATGACATGAATCAGCTGACATCACTTACATATTTCTAGTTAACACTATTTTTCCCATTTTCTGACCCGCTTCCTAAAATAAAGTGCAAAAAAACGGATCTATTGCATCAACCACGCTTGTCCGTATGACGTGGACAATGATTGATTCGCTGAACTAGCGATAGTACGTCAAAACCCTAATGATCCAAATTTGAGAATCGGCACAAAAAAATCGATACAGCGAACGAACGCGCTGGCACGTCGGAATTAATTCAAAGGACAGCGACGTGCAGAAGTCCGGGCAGGATGCGGGCCGCATTCGTGATTTTCGCGAAATTGATTTATTCCGATAATTATTTCGGCCCCGAACACGACCATAACTGACGTGGATCACGTACCGCTATGTAATTTAACCTCGAAGCCTCGTTTTTTTTTTCGACCACTTTATGGTTGACGTCGACGTGATGTATTCGAAAGGCAGAGATAGTAAATTTTTTTACGCATTTGCGTCGATATCTGACGCTGTTTCAATTGTGGACCGCTTTTTTTCTCTCAATGGGAACTGAAGGATGAAATGGAAGGAATTATGAAAGACTGGGATCTCAGATAACACTGGCCAACATACATTTTAGTGCCTATGACTTTTTAAGTGTAATTAAGCAATTTTGGAGTGCCAAATCCAAAAGTGCCATCGGATTTGTTCTATCTATCAGATCTAGTTTTCGAAATTCATTCTTTCTGCTCCATTTAGAAAAAAATCGCCAAGATTAGGTACAATATTTTGTTATGTACGTCACTTTTTAAATATTACCATTTGATAACTGTTAACTGACACACAAAAAATGGGTAGGAGGTATTTATTTCACAGAAAAATATGCATATACCTTTCATTCATCAGTTAAAAATTTCCTTTTATAAGATTTCCTTGCGTGAGGTTTACCGGAGCAGTCTCGCTGAAGATTCCACAAGTAATCGGCTATCACATCTTCCTTGGTACCTTTCCTCCATAATACTGATATCTCTGTGAAATATTTCCCCCTGTTCCTCACTAGCATTACCTAAGTTTTCTAGGAAATGATCTAAGTGGCTGTGAAGCTAATGAATCTTGATGCTCATGTTACACCCGAGCGTGTGAAAGTTGGAAAGCATCTGTTTTATTAATTCGATGTAATTTGCTACTATATGATATCCAAGAGATTTTTTAATCACTCCAAGAGCACCAGGCATTAGACTCACGCTCGTTCATTGATTCCGCGAATTGCGGGTTATTTTTAAATCGATACATATCACCTACTGATACTCTTCATACTTGATATTTTTCAGAACCAATGATAATGTCTCCTATTCCTCTTTCATAGTAGTGGAATATCCAACATCTATAGAACTATGTTTATTACCATTGTGTAAAAGCAGACTTTATACTTCGAGATGAACTGTCTATAAAAAGACACCATTCACTTGGCATGTATTCATTTAACCCTATTTTCTTCACGAGCCATCTTATATCATTACAAAACACTAAGTTGTTTTCTTTAGAGAAATACGGCAGCAGATCTTTCTGCCTGACACGATAAAATGTAATATTGCTACCTGGACCCAGTAAATTCTTTTTCTTTAATCTGGAAGCAAGCAATTCGGACGGCTCCTTTGAAAGGTTCAGATCTCTAACAAGGTCATTAAGCTCTTGTTGGCTGAAGCGTTGGAGACTCGCTGATGGTCCTCCAGAATCAATACTACCTTCACTTTTCTGAAACTGCACCTTGTCAGATGATGTACCTGAGTCATCCTCCGGAAGCATACTTAACTTACTGTATGTTGGAATAGGCATTTCTTCAGAATGAGGAAGAGGTTTCCTTGCTGACTCCATGTTAGAGTATATCCATTTATGCCGATTATTGCGATTAAAGCCTTTGATGATGGCAAATCAAAAATAACAGTCATCATGATGGTTTTTACGCTCCCTCCATATCATAAGTACTCCAAATTTTAAGCTCTTTGTCCTTCTGTTTATTCAAATGTTCTGTGCATGTTTTGCATACAAAATGTGGTGTCCAAGATTTATCCTGGTCTCCTAACTGGACTCCAAAATACGCCAAGTATGCTCTTTTTATAAAGGGACATATGGGTTTTCTACTTTCCTTAAAAATGTATACACCAAAAATGAAACAAAAGACATCTGGGTGGTTCACACAATTCCGTCGGATTGTAGAAGCCATTGTTCTCATTCGAATTTTTAATATCATGCAACAATTTAAAGCAAATATTTAGAACACATTGACACAGTTAACACACGAAACCACAATATTAAACTGAACTGTGGTATGCAGACAGAGGTACGGGGACCCCAATTTAAGGGGTAAATGAAATAGTGGGGATTAGGGTCGGGTTAGACAGGTAGATTTTCTCTAGTAATGGGGAATACCGAGATTTATGCTTATATTATAATTTTAATTTTAGGTAAAAACAGATAATTTAGGTTTCCTAAATATTTAGTTAATTATTTTGATTTCACCGTGGTGTATCTCAAAAACCAGAGCTGCTAGGGGGAAATGTCAGTTATTTTTGGAACCAGCGCGTCAGAAGTACCCTATATCAGTTCGTATTTTACAGGTACCACGACAAAAAATTATTTTGTTGGGCGATGTAATTGGCAAGTCGATATACGTGTGAGCATAGGCAAATGACTTGACTAGGATATCAGAAAATCCAAAAAAATTTAAACAGAAGGAGTGTTGGAAGTAGCTGAAACTGTAAGCGAAAGAGATCTATCAATAAATCGAGACTAAATCAAACACAGCACGGAGTTTCTTAATTTTGAAACTTATTATTCTGAAAAAAAAAAACTACGTGTTAATGTTGCCCCTTTTTGCGATGAATTAAAATAGAAAATCCCATGAAATTCCTCTTTCTCTTTTGATCGGAAAACGATTGATATTAAGTTGATTGGGATTTAAAGAAGGTGCACAAATAAACGTCATGCTTATTGTCAATCCTGCATTTATCTAAGGCAGCAGTCAACTTTTTCGTTAAGAACTCTCGCTGAAGAAGCGATAAACTTTTCTGTTCTTCAAATTCTGAGATACTTCTGTATGGGCTATCCTTTTCTCTTAAAACAAATTAACGTTGGCCTAGGTTAGTATTATAATCTGGAAAATAGTATTGAAATTCCTCTTTTTTGCGTTGTGGCCATAACTGTGTGAATTTTTGAGTTAAGTTTGTTTCAGTTCAGTTAGATCTTCTACAAAAGAATCGTCCTTCTTTATTTGTTCTACTTCGGTGTAGGTACTGCACATTAATCCCTGTAAGGATTCATTATAAGAGCGCTTTATTACTTAAACACTTTCAGAATTGCTAAACTCAATATGAGTTCTTTCTGAAAGAAAAATTAGAACTACGAAGTGCAAACTTCCTTAATTAAAAAAGAGCGCCTCTAGTAAGTTCGCGTTGTTGCCCTAGTACTAAGACGGTGTCGTTAACGAAATCTGCCGGCAAACTTTCCATAGGCAAGAAAAGACTGTATCTAATCATAGAGATCTCCTTTTAGTTCAGTAATAATACGGGAGCTTTTTTAGAAAGTTATTATAACAAGTAACTAGCGTTTGTGAGTACTGTAGACTTCTTTAATCTCCTTTATTAACATTATTGGTGAAGTTTCACGTGAAAATTATAAAATCCGTTCTCTTTTATGTGAGTTCCTCATTGTGCGCACTTGCTTGAAGATTACAAAGCTCATTAATCTAAAAAGTTCCGTTAATAATAGCAATACAGTGTCGAGAAATTATAAGAACGAATTATACGCGTTATAGGCCAACAAAACATATGTGTATCGTTGGAAAATAGTGAGGCTGATAGGTTATAATGCCTAGTAAATAAAACTGCATTAGGCTATTAACTTTAATGCTACATACTAATGACACCTTTATCAGAAACTAGTAACTTATTTGTAGATTATTGGTCGCTATTCACATTCCACTCTCTCGAAATGTTACCAACAATAATACACAAGTGTAAGACATAGGTTTTGATGCGAACTATTAAATAAATTACAAACTTCTTCATGAACTCTAAACAGGTTTCTAGGTTTCATCAAAATTCCTACTCGATGTTTATGTATTAATTAATTTTCGATATTAAGACTGGCAAACATTTTGTAAATGCTATAATGGTTATCACAAGATATTGCTATACTACTGTAGCTTCATTTGAAGATCGTGCCTGATTCAAACCAACAACATGCAGATATGACGAGCTAGCAAGGTGTTGGCCCTTGTAACTTAGTGGAGGAGTCAGGGTGTCCCTTAGATTATAAAGTTTGGAGAATCCAGCAATAGAATATTGCAATACAATGAGTTGTCTTTATTTTACGAATCATGTACGCAGTCTTCCTTTATTTTTATGCAAATAATTAATGTAATTACTAGAGACAGGATTATATGCAAAGTGCATATATTTTATTTTTTGCATATCTTTAGTTATAGTCTATATGTAGACGTATTACACTTATTGAAGTTAATTAGCGCTATTAGTAACATATTGCATATTTAGGCATTTCTATGCATATTTTTACAGAAGTAGCATATATTGCATATTTAGGCTTTTTCTTATCCTTTCTATTAGTAAAAATTCCTAGCAATTCCTAATGTAGATCGACAACGGATAATTCTCAGAACGATAAATCTTTTACATTGGTTTCTCTTATACTTTTTTCCAAGAACTGCACGGATTCAATTTCGCCCAGCAGGAGGGATGTGGTAAATACGTTTTATTATTATTAATTCCCAAATAAACTATTCATTCATTGAAAATCTTTGAGCGAAACAGCACGTAATTTTGTTACGTTTTTAAAGACTGTGCGTACATACAATCAGTATAGCGAACAAAATTTCTTTATGGACTAAACCGTATCCTGAACTGGTAAAGGATGGCGACAAAATATTTTGTCGATCCTGCAGTAAACTGATAAGTTTCATTTTGCTAAAAGCTTTACAATTGCTTTTAAATTCTTTAACTTTTGATATAAAATGACAACTTTTGTTGTAGGTGTCTTGTGAGAGAAAATACCTGATTGAACAACACGCTAAAACTCCATCACATGGAAAATGTGAAAAACTAAAGCGATCCGCATGTGTGTAGCAATCTACATATCAATGTGTAGCATCAACTCACGAAACTCGGAACAAGAAGAATATAATACGGATCTGTGTAACGCATTAATTTCGTCTAACATACCATTAGCATGATTAAACAATGTTAATTTGAAATCATTTCTGCAAAAATATTGCAAACATAATATACCTGACGAAAGTACCTTACGAAAAAATTATGTTGTCCGACGCTGCACCATACATGATAAAAGCCGCGCATAATTTAAACATTTTTTATAGTAACATTATTCATACCACTACCATTTGTTTAGCTCATGGGTTTTAATCGTGTAGCCGAAGACATTAGGAATCAATTTCCTTTGATTAATGATTTAATTAGCAATGTCAAAAAAGCATTTTGAAAAGCACCTTTACGAATCCAATTTTATAAGGAGCGACTTCCCGGTGTTAAGTTGCTTCTTGAACCGATTATTACGGGATGGGGTACATTGTTGGACACTGCAATTATTTACGCCTATAATTTTGAAGGAATAAAAAATGTAATTCTTGAAATCAGTGCTGACTGCGTTGCTCTAGAGAACTGTAAAAAGATAGTAACATCAACAGAATTGCTACAAAACCTTTTCTATATTAAGTCAAATTATAGCTTTGTTTCCATTCGTAAACCAGAAAGGCAAGGGATGTTGCCCTCGGAATCAGTCGAAATAGTAGACGAATTTGATATGCTATGTAAGAAGGTTAAGGGTACAATAGGTAATTCTATATAGGATAAATTTAAAAAAAGTGATAAATAAAAATGCGGGGTATTTGAAATTTTGGAAGGTGAAACAGTAAACGATTTCGACTTTAATTTTAGTTTAGAATGCATTGCAAAGTTAAAAAATGCACCAATTACATCTGTGGATGTTCAAAGAAGCTTTTCTAGTTCAAAACATATGTATGTATTCTGATAGAAGACAAAACTTTCTCTTACACAATTTTGAAAAATTTAATTATAAATTGGTTTAGGAATATGTTGTAAAAAAAATTTATGCGAGAAAGTTAATGTTTAAATTTCTGCTCTTATTTATTTTATATAAAAATTTTGCATATTGTCGCAATTTTTTGCGTTTATGCCCCAGGTTTAGGCATATTTTCTCAAAAATCGATGCATATATATGTGCATATAATAATTACTTACTATTTTAGTTTGATTTCGCTGTTGATGTAAAGCAACGTAAAAATTCGCAGTAGTATTGTGTAATCAGCATGTCTTCCAATGCCGATTCAGTTATACTCCTACAGCGAGGTGAAAATATGTTGATGTATTTAGAAAAGGAAAAGAATCTAATGATGTGGTATTCACGAATTTAAAAAGGTTGTTATCTTTATTTGATCCGTAATCGTGTTTTTCATCAGATGAAACTTATACTATAATTGATTTCTTGCTGACAATCTCCATTCCGGAATGTATTTCCCCCAAAACTTTCGAAATCCCTCTTTGCTTACAATATTCTGTGGAATGTTGCACACACTTAACATATAAATAAGGCCATATAACAATTTATAATATGAAATGATTTGAATAGAGCGTTAGCTCCAAGAAATCGTTAAACATTTCCCAATACTTAAAGAGATATCATTCAGAGCACACTAATAATTAATAAGGGTAAGATAAATCTGCAACTTGACACAATCTATCGACTAGCAAATCGATAGCATTGTTAAGATCCTCTGCATGTGCTTAAAACTCACATCTGAATTTATCAAGCGAATCATTGAGAAAAATATTAAATAATAGTGGTCCGAGATTGATACCTTGCAGAACTCCAGATGACATTCTGGAGTGAGGGGACGGATACCTATTATAGAAGCCGTAGCCACTCCTTCCAAAGAGATAAGAAGAATTCAACTTCATCAGTAAAGGACCAAAGCTAATATCCTTTAGCTTAGCGAAAAGTAAATTTTGGGTAATGCGATCAAAAGTCCTAGCAAAGTTAGCATAGACCACGACTTGTCCTCGCTGGTCCAATGTTCTACAGTGGATCTGCCCGTAAGAAATTCGTGTTGATGGACTGATAAAAATTATTTAACATTAAAGTAAATATTGTTATATATGTTCAAGTGCTTTTGCAAAGTTCGCTAATATTGTTTATAGGTCTCTAATTCAATTTATGGTTTCACAGAGATAATTTTTTAACAAAAACGTCTTCGTGTAGTAGTTGCAGTATAACGTTATTTTTGGTACACTTTTTCTTTTTCGTTTTGCCACACTATTAATTAAATTTGTATTTTGTTAATGATATCTATAATCTTTCTATTACTGAAAAGAATACGTTTTTATCCTGCGACGTGCTTTTTGAATATATTGTATGAGGAAAAAAATTACCTTCCAGATATGGCTATAAGTTAGACTTCCTCCTTAAGTAGTTGAACTAATCGATATGAAATTAGAAAATCACCTTTTTACACAATTCTTTTTATGTTTATAGAAGCACCAAATTCCATTCGAATCGTTACTTGCCGATCAGAAATATTTTCTTAGAAAGTAAATAAAATACCGCTGCAATTCTATTTCTAAGACATCTAAAAGCTGCAGAGGTAATACTTACTGATTACTGTCAGGTTTACTTTCACGTTCTTCGTGGGCGATTGCTTGAAATCTACTCGACAATGATAGATGCCACCGTCACTATCTTTAGTCCGTTCGAGGATGAGTTTTGCCGGCTGATCTTGGTACCGGAATGTCGCCCTTTCGCCGAGCATCGATTCGTCCGACCAATGCCGACCCTGCTCTAGCTTCTTGTCTCTCGAATCGAATCTGCAAGGAACACAAATTATAATGATAGTTAAAAGTTCCTTTTCAATAAAAAATTTGACATCCATGTTATTACGTAATATCATTCATAAGTTTGATCGCACCTAATATACAGTGTTATACTTGGAATTATTTCAAAAATATTTAGGGAAATCCATACTTGTCTTCTTAGAGTGACATTTACAATCTAATACTGATAACATATATTCATAACAATAAGATTTAGTTACAAAATCCATTCAAACACCAAAACAATGAATTCCTGTATTAAATTTTATGATGGAAATAAAGCTATAATGCATTAATAGTAAGAAATTGAGCTTAAATGTATTATGAAAAAGAATTGCGGAGGGGTATTGAATCATCTACCTGCCTTATAATAAACTGTAGATTCAGTATGCATCCAATATATTGCCGAGATGCTGGAGACATGTGTGATTGCGTTAGGATGACCTTGGTCCATATTGTTACTTTATTTGATCGAAGATATGCCAACAAGAATATGCGTTATACATCAAACATATATTTCAGATAGAGAAATTCATCGAGAATTAAATATTCTTCACTGCTGTGTGCGTAGGGCAAGTAAAAGAAAGGAAGAGACTGGTAGGCTTCAGGGCAGAAGGTGATGTGGAAATCCTAGATCAGCAACTGAACGATACGACCAATACATTTGAGTGATTTCCGTAAGAAATCGACGCCTTCCGAACCACAAATTATACTTTCAATTTACAATGTCATCAGCCAATAAGAAGTCGTTTGGCAGTGAAGAAACGTTGATTATGTTCTATGCACAAACGAGAAAGGACTGAATTGGAGCTGCCCTGGAAAAAGAATGTTGGACGAGTATATTTCAAAAACAGTAAAATATGGAGGAGAAAACTTCATGGTATGGGGTTGCTTTGGAGACGGAAGGATTGGGAAATAAAATGTATGAAAGAATGACAAAAGACGTGTATTTGAGAATCCCAGAAAATGATGCGATACCAACCGGATGGGAACTAATTCGGAAGGAGTTCATTTATCAGCAGCATAACGACCCCAAACACACCGTAAAGGTGATTAAAGGCAAATCTTCTGAAGAAGTCCTATCTTTAATGGAGTAGTCTTTACAGAGCCTAATTGCAATCCTACTGAGCTGTTGGTGGGATCAGTTGGATCATGAGGTCCGGAAAAAATCTCCGACTGGCAAAGCAGTGGTCTGGAATGCTTTGTAGTAGGTGTGGAGCGCTATAGACCAGGAGCATCCAAAACTACCAACCCGCCGGTGTTATCAATCCGGTCCGCGACAACTAATGACGAATGTCATGAATTCGGTCCGTGTTAGCTAATGGCTTATTGTTGTTACTGTTGCTGTGATAAGCTGGATAAGAAAACAGAGAATGATAACAACTCGGTTTCATTTATTTGCTAGGTGAAGCTTAATAACAAGCATAACACGCAGAAAATTCAACTTAAGCATAATAACTAATAAATAATTGAAATGAATCCCACTAACGTTATAAATTAGTGAACAACCCGCGGTTTCATACTCTGTAGTTATGTTGATATATCGATGTTTGGAATGTATATAGCATGAATTGCACATACGATTTTTATCATGAAAATCACTCAGAAACCAAAAAGCCAAATTAACATGTCCACTTGTAAAAAATACTAATGAGATTTATGTAATTATGAGTTTCCACTGACAATAGTTTGTAGTTCTGGACCACATTTTACTTGTACCAGTTATTGCTCATCGGTTAACTTAGATCTGCAAACTTTCCTTGTGTACTTCATGTCGGAGATGTTTTTCCATACAAGTAAGTAATACCAAAAACCGGAAACAGCGCACAAAATTTATGCAAATTATCAAATTGTACCAGTGAATGCCTTTATAAAATTCCAACAAAGATGAGTTTTGATATTTGTTCTTAACGATATCGCTGCAGTGTATATCAATAATATCCACTTCAAGTTCCGGGGCTAGAGTTTCAATGTCAGTATGAAAAGGATTTTGAAAAATCTTAATTTCATTCGCAATAACATCAAAGTCTGAAACACGAATATAAAAATTTATCTTCAAAGCACTCAAAGCTACAATTGCAAAATCGACGGAAAAGTTAGTCTCAGTAGTGTGGTTGATTATTTCACATATTTGAAAATGTGTGAAGCATTTTTGACGTAACTGTGATTGGAACAGTATTATCTTTACTGGAACGATTTGATGTTACTGCACAAATCAGGGAGAAGCTGGTTTTTTCCTTGCAATATTAAATTCAGTTCGTTCATATGTTTTATCAAATCGGCAAAGAGTGCTAACTTCCACCTGTCATTCGCTATTTTGTACTTCAGTAATAGGGCGATGCTTTTCATTCAAAAAAATTTCGATCTCTGCTCGAAGTCCAGAAAAGCGCCGAAAGAATTTTCCGCAACGGTCAATCTAATCTTTTCAACAAACTCGCGGAATTGTCGGTGAGACAGCCCAGCGAATCTGATGAAATTAACAACTGACATGACTGATTTTAGAACTTCAGATATATCCAAACATTTTCCGCATAACTGTTGATGAATGATATAATGTAAGACTAATCGTTTTAAACCATCAACATCTTCTACAGCATTTGACGCATTTTTACCAAGCATGTTTTTGCCTCCATCAGTTGTAATAGATTTTTAGTTTTTCAACCGAAGGTTCTTTTTAGTAATGGTATTTTCAACTCTTTTAAAAGTATGTTCCCCAGTAGTCGTCAGTGAATACTATCAATATCAAGAAATTCTTCATACACTTCATAGCTTTTATCTATTCCTCGAATAAAAATCAATACCTGAGCAGTATCTGACGCATCCGATGACTCATCCAAGGGTAGAGAAAACTGTTTTCTGCGATGTCCTGTACCCATCGAGCCACGCTGTTTGCTGACAAACCGACACTTTTAAATAAATTTACATTTAGGGGGTACATTTCTTCGGCTACTGCAATTACGCATTATTTGATAATTTCTCCATCGGTGAATGGTTTTCCATGTTTTGCAATTTCACGAGCCACACGAAAGCTGACACCAGTTGCAGCCTCTTGTTCAGTATTGACTTTCGTAAGCAAAGATTGCTGCGATTTCAATCCGCGCTTCAGAGCTTCAAATTATCATCTACAAACTTCCTGCATATTTTGAGTAATTTCGAAAATGTTTCGTTTTACGATGACGTTTAATGTTATATTCTCTGAGAACGGCTATGGTTTCATCGCAAATCAAACGGTGTCTTATTATTGGACTCAATCAAAACTATTGAAAGTTCCATTGATCTTCAAATGTTCTGTATTCACTGTACATTTTTCGCTTCTTTTTTATACTAGTAAATCGTACATAAAAACAACAAGTAAAATCAAAATACTATTACGTGTGAGCGTTGATCGGTCGGTTCGAAGATGTCTTTTAAACGATATTACGCACTACTTGATTTGACAAAAGACATTTTCATTTTCTTCATGTTCCCTAGACAAACTCGTCATCGCCGCTAGCCTTTCTATATTCCAATTACTGTCATCCCGAAGTGACTGGAATACATCAGACTTTTCTCAAACCAACGAGGCTATTTACGAAAGTTTAATTGTAACTGGGCTTTCGAGAGAACTATTAGCGCCATCTATTAGCGATAGAAAGTACTACTACCTATTTCCGCTTTTAACCACCAGATGTCGCGAGAACTATATATGCTATAGATGACGGGAAAATTGAAACGATTTTGGCCCTTGCAACTTACTGGAGTAATCAGTAT
This sequence comes from Trypoxylus dichotomus, assembly GCA_023509865.1. Lineage (NCBI taxonomy): Eukaryota > Metazoa > Arthropoda > Insecta > Coleoptera > Scarabaeidae > Trypoxylus > Trypoxylus dichotomus. The sequence continues at coordinate 55,464,925 of CM042075.1, forward strand.
GGCGCTAAGGCTGAAAAGTTTGGGAACCCCTGCTATAGACGAAACGTATTTGGGCGATTAGTTCTAAGCAGACTGCTTACCTGTCAGGCAATTATTAAAGAAAAAGAGGGATACTTTGAAGAAACATTGCAACAGTTTGTATTTTATTAGAATGTATTATTTTGTCAATAACATTTTAAGATAACGAGCAAGGTTTATATAATGCGATCAAATTTAACGGTACTGTATATTGTAAGTCAGAGAGGTGCTATAAGACCTACGGAAGAACATATAACACCGTCAGACGTCCTACTGATTTACTTGACTTTTAGATCTGTCTCGAAGAAAACCGCCACCACAGCAAAATAATTACCTTCACCCTCCCCTCCGTAATAAATGCATTCGTAGGGAAGAATCGCCGAATAACCTCGTAAACTTTATTACCAACCCACTGCGCGTCCATCAGCAAAAATAAAATAGATCCTCGGAAATGTATCGTAAAACGCGGAGAATCGTCGAGGTGGTAGGTTTCTTTTTGTGCCCGATCCGATTGATTGCGATATCGTCGCAGTCGTTATCGTCGACTGCAATCTCAAATTACAGAGACCACGCCCGCGATCTTGCTAAATCAAAATAACTATCGGCGCTCTAATAAACCGCTAGTCTACACGTAACGTACACATGTACGTAAGTCGTAAAATAAATACGTTGCACGCAAGATCTACGGTCGTATCTATGTATATGTAAGGAGTGTACGGAGGAGCATCTCCCCGTTTGGCAATTTATCCCCGAGTATCTGCGGTATACACCGTAATCGAGTTCGAAGAAATATTATAGGAGCCATTCAAGTGACGGTTGACCAATAACTGGCTTCGAGTTCTCATATTGATGCCCGATATTGCTTCGTACATTGAATTACGAGTTTAAACTTGTTCTTGTGTGAGCGATATATCTTTGTAAACGTTGTAAAAATAGTATCATCTCCGGAAAAGTTCTGATCGGCAGTGAGCGAGTAATATATTTTTTTTAATATGTGTACATTAGAAAACATAGACGTTGAATATTTTAGCAGTAATAGTTTCTTCTTTTTTTTTTCTTTTTGGATTATCACTTACACTATAATTAACCCGATTTATAACGATGCATATATAGCGCAGTGAAGACAGCGTATTTAGTGTGTTTAAAAATTAAAATAAACATTTCCGTTGCGCGCGCCGCGCCGTTCAATTAGCTAATGGAAAATTTCCAATAAAGAACAATATTGATAAAAAAACACGATAGAAAATACACACTACAACCTAAATATAAATGGTCTAACAAGTTACTACTTAAATTCATTTACAAAGATCACTAAATCATTCGCTAACATTTCTCGAAGCATGTATCATAAGAGCTCCTGATAAAAAGTTCGTTTTCAATGTGGGTAAGGAGAAGGTTTGCAGAGTTCTTGATGCCAATCAAAGAACCAAAAAAAAAACTATTTTTTCAAGAATATAATGAGAGTCAAAGCTGTTATTAACGACGACACCCAAAAAACTAAAATGAGCAACGGACAATTACATCCGCAATCGTCCAGGACATCAGCTTGCAACACATATTGGGTTAAAAAAAAATTTGGTTCTTCGGTTCTTCGGTTCTTCAACCGCAAGCATCTGCAAGTTATGTAAAATTCGGGACCTAAATAGACTGATATCAAAGCAGTTTTATTCAATGATAATAGTGTTTGCTTTGACCAACAACAGCATTAGAACCTTCCTATACAAGAAGTTCGTTTTATTCGTTACGAATTGCCTCTTACGCACTTTGGTGCGGTAGATATTCAAGCGAAAACTGCTATTTTATTCAGTCGAAATGAAATAAAATTTTGTTTGTTCTCGGATGATCGCATTGGGTAAACTAAAAATACGCCGCATTATGCACGTGTTAAAGTTGCGGGTACACGAGTATGCTCCCAAGTCCAAATTGATTCTTTTTTTCTAAACCAGCTGATCGAATTTGCGGTAGAATGGAATTAGAGTTGCGATCGTATTTATTGAAGAACATGTGAAACTTTATTCAAAATTTGAAAAAAGGTTAAAAAGATGCGTACAACTCATCATTGATGGAAAGCTTTTAAATTCCTTGGAATTCCTGAAAAGATATGAGTCACGGTAGGATTTGAACTCACGACCTTTGCGTTCCCGGCGCATTGTACTATCAACTGCACTACGAGACTGAATGTGAGTTTAAATCACTTTTAATACCTAGATGTTACAATATCTGTAGATATATCGTAATATCTCAGTAGACAAAATATTGATTTAACCTTTTAAATAATAATCAGAATAGGATTTACTCAAAAGAGATACAGCCAAAGCAAGAACAGAACAAAGTTGTTATTCAAATAGAAATGCATTATTGCTTCAACGAGTCATTAAAAAAGTTAGTTACATCGTCAAAAAAAAATAAAGGAAATATATGAAAGGACGATAAATAATCTCCTGAAATAAGCATATGGTGATCGCTGTTATTTACTGCATAAATTCGAGTGGTGATTTTAGAAGACTTTATTGTCGACAAAAACAGTCTAGAGAAATGTGAATCAATAGAAGAGAAACTAAAACTGAGATTATAAACATAAGTGGTTCATATCGTTCAGTATTTTTGATTACTTGTACAAGTATTCTTTTTTTTTAATTAAGTTAACCCATCTGTCTCACTAAGATGCAACATATACAGAGTTTAATCTGATTTACAAAATATATAAGTAATGTTGAAGTAAGTAAATATAAAAACGTAAAGTCAATTTTAAATTTTAATGAGAATGAATTGTGTACCCTCATTGTGAGAACGCTGCAGGGGACTGGAGTCGATTATATGTGAGTGGAGAAGGCCACTCACTCTAGTGTTAGCGACGTGAGCTCGAGGTGTTTACCCTTAAATTTCTACACGATATCACATGTAAAATGCAAGCAAATATCGAATAGCGACATGCAACTAAATTTTGCGTTGAACTGGGAAGAACTGCTTCAGAGGCAGTACAAATAATAAGAACAGCAAATGGAAATGCTGCGTTGTCGTCAACATGAGTTTTTAGATGGTACAAGGCATACTCACTCCAAATGAGGAAGATCGAGTGATATGGGGTGTGTCGGTTGCTCCTGCGGAATCAAGTGAGCGAGGAATGGCGGCGATCATCAACGAGTGAGGCGGAAAACATCAAAGCCTTTGATGTTTGCTGCCTCACTGGCGGAGCAAGAAAAGATTATTGCTCCTCAATTGTTCTACACTAGACGATTCTAGATCATTCCTTCATTATGCCTGTATAAGCGGGTGGATGCCCCGAACTTTAGTTTAGCTCTATTTGAGCTAACGAGGTGATAACTTCGACAAGCGATATCCAAGCGAATTGCTAGTGCCGTCAATTTGCTTTGTGACTTTGTGTGCATCTTGAGTGCTTACTAATTATATTTAAGTCTATCGAACGAAAAGTAAACGAAAATGATGTCAGGTGGAAAGAAACGAAAAGTAGAAGCAGAGGGTCGCCAGTTTCAAGAAAAATGGGCTGAAAACTTCTTTTTTATCTTGCACAATGGTAAGCCTATTTGTTTGCTGTGTAATGAATCCATTTCAGTGATGAAATAATTCAATATAAAGAGGCATTACTCAACTATGCATCCTATGCTGCACTCACTGATAGGACAAATAAGAAAAGACAATATTCAGAAGCTTACCGCAAAAATTTGGAAAAACAGCAGCAAATATTTCATAAACGAGGAACACAACTTCATAATGTTGTGGAAGCTAGTTGTATAGTTAGTTCAAACTTGGAAAAGTTATTAAAACCATTTACCGACGGAGAATTTATCAAGGAATGTATGTTAGAAGTTTGCAGTGTTTTGTGTCCTGAAAGGAAAATTGAATTTGAAAAAAATCGTTTGTCAGGACGAACTATTGCCCGACGTATAGAAATGATAGCTGATTATGTAAAAACAGCTTTGACTGACCGTGTGGCTGGTTTTGAATCATTTTCCATAGCATTCGACGAGAGCATCCATTTGTCAGACACAGCTCAACTGGTTATACTTATTCGAGGTGTTGTAAAGAATTCACTGTTACTGAGGAATTGCTTGCTTTTCAGCCGCTAAAAGAAGCCACTACAGGAGAGGAAATTTTTAATGAAGTTCAAAAGGTATTCACAAGTTTTGGCTTGCCATGGTCAAAATTAATTGGTGTACTCACAGATGGTGCATCTTCTATGGTCGGCTTACGTAAAGGTTTCATCGAAATTTTGTTGGAAAAAGCAACTGAATTAAATGTGCAAAAAGATGATGTGATAGTCCTTCATTGCATATTTTTTTCATTTCATTTTCTTATTTTAATAAATTGCATTATAATAACATTTTCGTATTATTTCATGTTTGATATCTATCGCTAAAAATTATGAAGACTATGTATTTTAAAACACTAACTTAAAATGCACTACTTTTAAACGCGGTCAGCGAACGTATTTGCATACTAAAGTTTGCCCCACAACATGTCAAAGGTTGACCATACTTGTTATAAACAGTGTAAGGGAACAAGAGTTTCAGAATTGTTACCGGAAATGGAAAACTTACTAAATACGCACTCCAAAGAAGCATACTTTGAAGGGGGCAATATTAAATTGAAGATGCATTCAATTAAACACTTTGGAACAAATCATTCTCATTAATTCTGACACATACCTCGTACAACGAAAGTAGGACACACTGTATATATATATAGATAGGCTGAACAATCTCAACATAGAATTGCCGCCCACCTACAGCCTATTACATATTACGCGAACATATGTAACGAGCCATTGCTCAATGCACCTGCTCGTTTGTCAAACAGCGCTGCCTAATTGTCCACCTCATTAACCAGACGGGGGGCATTGTACGCATAGAGTACACGTTAGCTAGGACGCGCATCTACCGTGGCTGCGGAATAATCTGTCAGCACACGGTCGGGCGCTACCGGAGCGGATAAAATAACAAGAACGATCTAATCGTGTGAACTGTAAAAGCTGACGTTTAGTTGGGTATACGTGGGTATACTGCGTTTTCGTTTCTAAACAGAATGCTAAGATAATAATTCAGCTAGGATTCTGTCGTCTAGCGTTAACTGGTTCTGAAATGTGTAATTCAGTGGTTTAAATTAGTAAAAGGAATGAAAAAACTTTTACCTTCATGAATCATACATTAATCTGCATTTTATGTACTTCACCATGTGTAATTATATGCTACTGCAGCTTAAAAAATAAAACTTCTATCAAATTGAATATTTCTATAAACAAATTTAAAATCCAATTGTTTATTTTTCTGCAAGAGTTTTACTTTAGTATGTGCTAGCATTAATGTTATTTTATTTTCATTTTTGTCGTTTATATTTTCTCTCTTTACATAATATACGAGGGCGACCTCAAATGTTTACGCAATCGGCAAGAGAGGGCGCACGAAGGTTGAAGTGCATTCATGGGTCGGCAAGGGCAACCCTTTTTATGGCAACTGTCAAGATTTCAGATGTCTACTGTCAATAGTTTTTGTTTTAAGACTGTGTTTTATGTACTAAGTCAGGCAGTTTCGCAAAAATGGATAAAATCAAATTTCGTACAGTGATAAAACAGTTCTGGATGACTGGAAAAACGGCCATGAAAATTCGAAATATTTTATTTGATGTTCATGACGGATGTACTCCATCAGCTTCTGGGTGAGCAAGTTCAGACGCGGCCGCACAACCACAAGTGACGAACCACGCAGTGGACGCCCAAAAATCACTACCAACGATGAAATGGTCGACAAGATTCATGATGTCGTGTTAGCGGATCGCCGATTGAAACTGAAAGAGATAGCAGAGACAACAGGCATTTCAGAAGAACACGTTGGCTATATCATACACGAAATTTTGTGTATAAAAAAAGCTTTCGGCGCGATGGGTACCGCGTTTGCTCACACCGGAGCAAAAACGAGATCGCGTGAGCGTTTCAAAGGAGTGCCTGGACAGAATCCAACGCAATTCAAGGGATATCCGTGGATGAGACTTGGATCTACCACTACATATCGGAGACCAAGAAACAGTCGACACAGTGGACTTTTCCGGGCGAATCGGCTGTGAAGAAAGCAAAGACCGTTCTATCGGCCGGAAAGGACATGGCGACCATTTTTTGGGATTCCCAAGGTGTGCAGGTGTGATTATCTGCATAAGGAAAGGACGATCACGGGGCAATACTACAGCGATTTATTGGATGTAGTATTGAAGGAGAAACGGCCTCGTTTGGGGCGGGAAAACGTGCTTTTTCACCAAGACAATGCATCGGCTCATTCATCCCGCATCGTTGTGTCCAAACTGAATAAGTTGCGCTATGAATTAGTCTCTCATCCTCCATATTCACCGAACCTAGCCCGCAGCGACCTTTTCCTATTCCCTAACCTGAAAAAATCACTGGGAGGAAAGAGATTTGCCTCAAATGAAGTCATCACCGCTACAGATGGCTATTTGGCAAACCTCAAAACATTCTAGTTCTCCGACAGCTTGAAGCGACTGGAGCACCGTTTAGAAAAATGTATTGATCTTCGAGGAGACTACGTCGAAAAATAAAAAAAAGCACACCAATACCTAGATGGTTTTTTGTCGATTCCGGAAACATTTCAGGTCGCCCTCGTACATACATTCTTCTAAATCCTGCCAATCTAGTATCTTGCACTTTAACGATCAAAGTCCGTATTAGTAATTCTGATGTTTCGTTCAAGTTAAGGATTAAGTTGGAAACCCGCCATTAATCTCAAGTACAAGCAGAATTATTTCCATTCCGTTCAAAAATGAAAAGCGGGTATAACTTATATTTTAAGCTTATATCGGAAACTTACGAATATATCGGTCCTTTTCCGTTCGGCGTCTCTTTGAACCAGATGACGATATGCATTTTATCGCCCGGTACGGACGGCGTTATATCACAGGGCAGCCTTGCTTGTTGACCCTGAACTGCTTCCACGTCGTAGACCACGCTCGCTGGTGATATGAAAAGAGAAGAAAAAAGAACGATCGTTAGTGCGATGATGGTGGTGAAGGGTACGTTTATAGAGCGAGATAACGCATAAAACATCCCCTTTTATTATGGCGTCTTTATTTTATGGTACGGAAGGATGGGACGATATGGGAGAAAACGGCTTCGTAATTGGTCTGCGGGAACGAGGAGACGTACAGGATAAAAAAAGAAGAAGGACGTGGCAGTTAATCTTTCAATAATTGCTATCGATTATTTCGTGACATTTACATGCGGTGAGATGCCAAAAAAGGAGACTTTACTGTTTACGGGTTTAACGTTTTCGTTTCCAATTTGTTCCGAAGCAGTTACTGTCAATCACGTTAATACCTTTTCTAATTGTACAAAATTGTAGTGCGCTATTGAAACGGATACAATTTTACGCTCCTTAGTGATGGTTTATGATCTCAAAGCAGATGTCGTTGTCTACAAACTTGGACGATGTGGTAATTGATATTCTCCAAAAGAAATTTTAACTTTGAAAGAGTTTGTCGGTTAACTAACTAAAAAAGAACCTAGCTTGGACTTTACGTACTGCCGTCCGAACTGAAAAGGTAATATCTTCGCCTGATCAATTTTGAGAAAACGTATTAACAGTCGTTAGCCCGCGTTGCGCCAGGGCATCGCCGCTTTGTGTTTTTATGCGGCGAACTGCTGGCGCAACGCCGCACAATGGGGCAATGGAGAAAATAATTGCGGCCGGTAAAATCATCTTTTTTTTTTAAGAAATACACCGATCTCTAGTTTTAAAATAGTGAATATCAATTAGGTATAGACATCTAGACATGCCTAAAACATATAACAAGCGATTATTTAAAAAAAGCTTTACCCTGCTTTAAATCGGCATCGATTAAGTTAGAATCAGAATGCATTAGTACAAATAGTCGTAAAGTGTCAGCTGCCTCTATTTGCCTATTTAGAAATTCTCGTCAGTTAAATGGGATCTAAGCGAAACTTCTGAATCTGTGCAAACAGTTTCAATGTTTTAACGTCGTCAAAGTTATTTCAAAAGAAAAATATCCTCCTTCTACGTATTATATAACTAACTATAGAGAATGCCCCACCAAACAGGTTTATTAGGATTTTTCGAACTTCGTGGGAACGTGATTTTGAAACTTGCAGTGTAGTCATGGTGAACCATTTATATAGTCCATTTCAAAAAAAATAGTTTCTTAGCAGTATTGAAACGTACAGGGTGTTGATATCTACTTTCTTATTCTATGTCTAATGGTAAAGCTTTTCTCCATTTGTTAAACTTCTCGTATCATTTACGGACAACTTGCATTAGGGTTACATATGTATGTACGTCCAAACTTAGCTTTTGAAGTATATTTATTGTTCAAGTAAGCAAAACTCGTTTTTCTCATACACCGACATATTTTGGATGATTTCAATTTTTCGCAAAAAAGGTAGGGGGTACCCCTTTGAAAATTCGCCAAATTTCGCTCATTTTGGATTTGGTTCGAGGCTAACCGAATGATATTTTCAATCATACAAAATACGATTTTAAAACCAAAGTTGGTACAAGACAACTCATCTGGACGGAATTCGTTTCTAAAGATTTGAAAACATGTCAAAAATGTAATGACTAGACGCCGGATTATATGCAAAGTGCATATATTTTACTTTATTTATTTATTATATTTTACGTCTACATGTAGATGTATTACACTGATTAAAGCTAATTAGCGTTAACTAAGTTTAATCAGTGTAAGACAGTTACAAATAGACGTCATGTATAATAAATAAATAAAGTAAAATATATGCACTTTGCATATAATCCGGCCTCTAGTAATGACTTGCTAAATCCTTCCCTAATTTTAGAATATTATGTATTTCATCATAATGGCTAGTTTTCCTATAATCTAGTCAAAACCTCCAGTTGCATATGTATTTCGACATATTTCGCATGATTTTTTGCAAAAAACGTAAGGGGTACCCCTGTGAGCCTAAATTTCGCTCATCTTGAATTTGGTTCAAGGCTCATCGAATGATATTTTCAATCATACAGAATACGATTTTAAATCCAAAAGTGGCACAAGAGAACTAATCTAGACGAAATTCGTTTCTAAATATTTGAAAACATGTGAAAAGTGTAATAACTACAGCTAAATCCTTCTCCAATTTTAGAATATTAAGTATTTCAACATGATTGATAATTTTGCTGCAATCTAGTCTTCAAAATCTTCAGTTGAATACGCATTTTGAGATGCATCAGATGACTTCGATTTTTCGCAAAAAAACGTAAGTCAGTCAAGATTTCGCTCATTTTGGTTTTGGTTCAAGGCTGTAGTTTCACCACTTCAATGTCACCTCCACCTGTTGAGAATTTGTAATATTTGCTTTCTTTCTTTGTTATTTGGGTGCATCACTTTAAGTGGTTCACCCTGTATAATCACAAGTGCATATAGAACTTGTCCGTGTTAAATGAACACATTCAAAAACAACACATCACCCTCTTGAGCACTTTTGGATTATTGAGATTCGGAGTATCATATAAGAACCTAATTTATTATGTCTTATAACTCTTTACTTTCAAGCTAAAAGACAGCTTATCATTAAAAAGAAAAAAAAATAATAAAGAAATCCTTCTAAATGAAACAGGATATTTTGCCTTATGTAAAAGGAAGCTACTATTGATAGCGACAGAAACACTAATTTATATCTTTATATCTTTATATCATCACGATGCCACGGCAACGATATGCCGGACGAAAAGTGAAATTGCTTTTAGAATCTAATTTCGCTTGGATTTTCCTTCTCTTTGCTCGCGTTACAAAGGCCGGAATTCGGCTGCAATTTCATGCTCAAATTCAGTTATGTACCGTAGAGGAAATTAAGGCTACGCTATGCTCACGTATATTAACTCTTAACAGTGTTTTATTGGGTAAGCACATGAAGAATATATGCTATTACCGAACATTATAAATGAGAATACTGAGATGAAACTTATATAAGAATAACTTTATCACTAACAAATATAAACTACACTCAGCGAAATTTCTTCGGCAAATTATACAGAGAAGTTAATGCTGATCTACAAAGAAACGCAAATGCAAGGGAAAATAACATTAAAAAAAATTACTACATTTTATACAGAAAATGTTTACAGTAATGGTAACTCAAAACAGTAAAATTCCTATAGGTCAATTAACACAAAATTAATAAATACATAAAGAATTATGATTCTCTAAACTTAATACTGAGTGTTAGATTCTGTATTCAAAATAACTTCAAACAACCGGGTCTTCATACTGTCTATCAATTTGGGCAATGATAAAATAAGTGGATCATTCCAACATCTCGTTATCGCAGATTTCTCCTGTCAATATTCCCCGAAGGTTTTCGTTGGGGTTCACATCGATCGAGCAAATAGGCCACTGTAAAAAAATTCCTTTTGATGAAATCACACATTTGTTTGTCTAGAATTTTAAATAGCTACATTTTGTCTTGCTGAAGTATCTAGTCTTTCGTCAGCAATTATTCACCAATGTCTATCAGAACTATTTCCGTATTAGTTGTATATAAGAATTAGAATTCAATGGCGTAGAAGCAAGTCTTCCAACAAGGGAATCGCTCTGCGCTAAAATCAGTAAAGTTTCCTAATAATTTGAAATTGAGATAAGCAGCCGTAATATCCTTCCAAGACAATATTCTTTTTTAACAAAGCTTGTTCTGGGAATCTAAATTATACAAAGATAAAACCAGTGAATATTGTGGTTCTTAAGCAGTGTCCACGAAAAAAATTTAGCTGATAATACCCAGAACAGCAGATTCTTTCTTTCCTTTCTTAACATCGGTTAAGTTTTTAAACCAAAAGAAAAACAGAAATTAGAATCAAAATATCATAAGTACATCAAATTCAGAAGATCTTTAAAAAAAATGTTGGTAACTTTCAGGCAATAAATTCTTGAACGCAATATTTTGAAAGAAAGTAAAATAAGTGTTTCTAGAAGTGAAAATAAATTTGTAAATTAATTCACATTTGATTTAAGAAATGTTATTTTAAATACGAGAACACTTTTAAGTTTTCAGGCGACAGATATATCTCCAAATTAGTTTATTTCTAATTATTGTACAGCTGAAGTATTTAGTGTGTTCGCAAATTAAAGTATATAAACACATCTCCATCGTGCTATATTGTGAATTTATTTTTATTTTACGAGAGACAGTTTTAATTGCTCGTATTGCAAGTAAGAAAATCAACATGATGGAGGTGAAGAAAACGAGAATTTGCATTCTCATAGAAATGGGAATACACTCTAAATATGAAATATAAAAAAAGTAGTTAAATAAAGATAATAGTCTTGGAAAGGATATAAAAAAGCGAAATTGTAAATATGTACATCAACATGAAACCATGTGTCAACCCTTTTTCTAAAAGCATATTTATTACCATACATCGAATGCTTGACATAAACTAAAGTCTCTACACGTTTATGCATGACAATTTTTTGAGCCATAAAACAGTTCAAAATGATCTAAATTCAAAAAATTGGCCGTTGCTGGTTTGAAAATTCTCAACGCAAGACGTGTTGGATGTTTTAAAAACATAGTAACTTAACACAAATGTGGCCTTAGAAATGAATTATTGAAAATAATATGTTAAACAGCTATGACCTGTCTCAACGATTTCTTTACCTTTATGAAAATCAAGTTTTATTCCAGTTCTATATGTAATACTTGAAAGACAACCCACGTATTTAGATTTAACTTTGTACTGTTTAACATATTTACTTAAACAACAAAAAACTTTATTTATACCACCTATAATTAAAAAAATTTCTCTTACTGACAAATCTGTTTGACATTATTAACTTTTAATTGTCTAGGTTTTGTTCAACTTTACAATCATTTTAATGCGTTATTTTAATTTTACTTTTGCTATTTTTATTGCCGTGATGCTCTTTGTGATTGCTATTCTCTTCTAGAGTTCTAAGTATAAGAACTTCGTTTTTACGATAGTTTTAATAAGTTTGCCATCATTTAACTATTTTAGTTTGAATCTGAAGATGTGCAGAATCGTTACACAAAACTAATCGCTCTGGTACTTATTAAAGAAATTCAAATATTGAGAAATTTGGTCCTTTTTTCATTTCATCCGTGTCTGCTATCTCCCTCCTTGGTACCAATTCTTCACTATAATCAATTTTATTCATCATTTAGATATCGTAGTTTCTCATGGTCCTGCTCGTAAATAATTTTCAATGCTGACCATTACGTGTAAATTGTGCAAACAACCGAAAAATCGTAGCTTTTAAAGTAACGTTGCTGCTCAAAAAAAAAAAAAAAGAAAATCACACTGCCGCCAGAACGCGGCCAAATTTTACTTATCAGCATAAGAAACCTCCGAATTATTATTATTATAACCTTTTTCCTCAAGTTGTCTCATCAACATTTTGAAATTCTATTAGCATAACTCTTATGTTCCTTTGCACAATTTCAATCAACATTAACACATAACTTACAAACTCCTGTACTTATGCAGTAATTCTCTCAGAGCCTTCGTCATTTCGTGAAGGGGTGATGAGGTAGGAAACTAAAGTAGAAAACGGCACCATGCACTTCGTCATAATTTATTCCCCAACATGCGCGGTTTGCGCGGAAAACTTTATATTACACAAAGTGTATTCCGTTCCGTTTTGAAAGAACGGAAGCATCTCTGATTAGTTTCAAACTTTGAGACGAAGCCGGTTGTTGTTCTGTTCGGTTACACTACACGAGTTCGTATAATTAAGCAAAGAAGGTGAAAGATATGATTTAAACTTCTTTGTAAGAAAATAAAGCAGAAGTAGCAGCGCTTTTTTTTCTATCTAGAGAATGAAATAAGACGGTATTGTTGATGAACAAAACGCATCGTAATTGAAACTAGTAAAACTTGCAGAAGAGCTACTAATTTGAGTGAGTTAGTTATTTGAAAATGTCTTGTTTTGTTACAATAAATAACAGTGAAGCCACATAAACCAACGAATAACATTAAAGTTAACATTAACCTAGAAAGTAAGGCACATGAAAAAGGAAATAACATTGAAAAAGTTTACTACAATTTTCAGGGAAAATATGTAGAATAGAGACAATTGAAAACAAGTAAATTTTTATTATTTTTATCTGTAATGGCTCGAGTATCTACAAAGGATATAGAACCATTATTTTTGTCGCCCTAATGTAAATGCTAAATGGTAATTTAAAGAGTTAAACATGTTTAGGGTTGAGGATACATTGTCACATGTCATTGCACAAACATATACCGAGCATTTTTCTTATCATTAGACATACATTTTTCCTATGTGTAACTTTAAAAAAGATAATTGTCAAGGATTTAGAGGCATGGTAGGCAACTACATATACGAGGATGACCTGCAATGTTTCCGGAATCGACAAAAGAACAGTATTGCTGTGGTTTTTTATTTTTATTTTTCAAACGATGCTTCAGTCTCTTCAAGCCGTCGAAAAAGTAAGCTGTTACGAGGTCTGCAAAATAGCCATCTGTAGCGGCGATGAACTCGTTTGAGGCAAATCTCCTTCCTCCCAATGATTTTATCAAGTTTGGGAATAGGAAAATGTAACTGGGGTCTAGGTGCGGTGAATATGGAAGATGAAAGACGAATTTATAGCGCAACTCATTGGATTTCGATACAACGATGCGGGATGAGTGAGATCGTTTCTCCTTCAATACTGCATCGAAACGGGTCAATAAATCGCTGTAGTATTGCCCTGTGATCGTCCTTCCCTTCTCCAGATAGTGGATGAAGATCACACCTTGGGAATCCCAAAAAGAGGTCGTCATGACGTTTCCGGCCGGTGGAACGGTTTTTGCTTTCTTCGGAGACGATTTGCCCGGAAAAGTCCACTGTTTCGACTGTTCCCTGGTCTCTGGTATGTAGTGGTGGATCCAAGTCTGATTCACGGTTACGAAACGCATGAAGAAATCCTTTAGAGTACATTGGATTCTGGCCACACTCCTCCAAAACGGTCGCCCGATTTCGTTTTTGCTTCGATGTGAGCAGACGCGGTACCTATCGCGCCGAAAGCTGTTTCATACCCAAAATTTCGTGTAGGATATGGCCAACGCGTTCTTCTCATATGCCTGTTGTCTCCGCTATCTCTTTCAGCTTCAATCGGTGATCGGCTAACATGACATCACGAATCTTGTCGACCATTTCATCGTACGTAGCCGTTTTTGGGCGTCCACTGCGTGGTTCGTCAGTTGTGCTTGTCCGGCTACGTTTGAACTCGCTCGCCCGGAAGCTGATGGGGAAAACTGATGCAGCACATCGGTCATGTACCTCTAGCAAAATATTTCGAATTTCCGTGATCCGTTTTCCAGCCATCCAGAAGTGTATCATCACTGCATGAAATTCGACTTTATCCATTTTTGCGAAATCGCCTGACTTGTTACATAAAACACATTCTTAAACAACAGCAATTGACACTAGACATCTGAAATTTTGACAGTGCCTATAAAACGAGTTGCCCTTGTCGACCAATGAATCCACTTCAAGCTTCGTGCGGCATCTCTTGCCGATTCCTGAAACATCTTAGGTCGCCCTCGTACAAATGTATTTGTTATTAAATGCTATTAAAACCATACCCACGTTTCAGGATTTTACTTGATCACCGGTGAGTTAAGGTATTCGAGAAGATCGGATAGTTTGACTCTGATGTTCATATAAAATATCTGGTTTCTGTAAATAATTGGTTCACTTCTCGCTTCTAAATGTCTATCCTTCTAGCACTTTTCGGTATTATGGCATCCTGTAATGAGATCTAGATAGAGAATCAGTAAACTCACGCGGAATTCCATCCGATTCGATCGAACTTTCTAAAGAACGAGTACAGTTACATCCCCTTGGAATACAGCAGCGTATATCATTGAAGAAGAACGGCTAATCGAGATAGATTCTCCGTAACTGTTAGCTAATTCTTTACATAAAACACTTCTCACGTCAGTAGCTTGCAACGTGCAACATATACGTGCCTCTCTTTTTAATGCACAACAAACCGGCTCATACTTTTGCATCTTGCTCATCTCGCGTAGTCAGCGTATTCGACGTGACGCCGTACGTCTGCGCCGATTGCTGGGAATCGCTGAAGATTCATTTAAGTTCGACGATGCTCGGATGTCTAGGTGCATTTATTGCTCTTTAAGGAAATTATCCCACCGTTCGCCGGATCAAGCGGATTGAAGCGAATAAAGTGGGTGTATGGAGAATTCGAAGTTCTCTCGTGGGCGTCGGTGGATACTTTCGGGAAAAGAGGTCGCAGCGTTCGCCCTGTGAAGGGCGCTTAACATTACCTACTACCCGTGAATGGATGGTTAGGTTACGTTTCGCTGTTTTATTTATCTCGTTTGTTTACGCGATTACGATTTATACCTTCTCGTTTGAATCGTCGGGCGTATTTCGTTGAAATAGGAATACATTTGCACCCGTCTGAAAACGAGAAGTGAGTGAGGGTGGCTTCAAATTGTATGGCAGCTGTAGATCTTCCAACATTGGTCGTGTTCCAGGCTTGTTGAGTTGTTAAATTGAAATGCGAGGGTGGATCCCTATGCTGTACCCTTGACCCCCTTACAGTAAAACTACGGTGGCATTATATTTTTTATTTTTCGGCATAGTCTCCCTCTACTCTAATGCACTTGGTCTATCGGTGATCCAACATTACAACAGCCTACTGGAAAAATTTTTGCCCGATTTCTGTAAACAACCTCTCTACAGCTTGCGTCACTTCATAATTACTGGAAAATTTTGCCCCACGTAAGCTTTCTTTTAATTTGCAGAACAGCCTGGGTAGACCGATGTAATTTACACGAAGTTTCTAAATTCATTCAGAGTGGCGATAAATTCTTTGGGCCTTTTTCCCGTTCATTCTCAACGAAACATGTACTTCTTTCAAGGGGATTTCCGAAAAATTTTTAA
The DNA here is from genome assembly GCA_023509865.1 of Trypoxylus dichotomus. Lineage (NCBI taxonomy): Eukaryota > Metazoa > Arthropoda > Insecta > Coleoptera > Scarabaeidae > Trypoxylus > Trypoxylus dichotomus. Next base: position 55,480,867 of record CM042075.1, read on the forward strand.
AACTGGTGATCGTCAAGACAACTAATTATCTACCAATTTCAATTTTGTGCCACTTTTCTAAGATATTTCACTCAGTACTTTGTAGTAAAATCATATTATGAATTTTTTGTCTCCACATAAAAATGGATTCGTACACCAGCGGTCAACGACGACCAACTCAACGTGTTTTACGCAATACCCTTTAGAGGTGTTGGATAGTGAGAGTCAGATCTATGTAACTTACACAGACTTTAAGAAGGCTTTCGACCAAATAGATCATTATGTTGCGAAAATTATCGGACATTGGTTTTTCTCCGTTTTTATGGAAACTAATGTCTTCATACCTTATCAATAGATAACAATATGTGGAGTATCTCAGCTGTACTTCGACAATGTTCACACCAACATCTGGTGTACCACAAAGGTCCAACCTGGGTCCTATCCTTTTCTTGGTCCTTATTAACGATATTGCCGAGACCCTGCACTGTCAAAAGCTACTGTTTGCAGATGATGTGAAGATATTCTTTAAGATCGACTTCTTTGATGAACACTGTTTGCTACTGCAGGAAGATCTGGTCCATATTGATTCTTGGTGTAAACTGAATGATTTGCGCCTGAATATTAATAAATGCAAGATTATGACATGTACTAGGAGAACTAATTACATAGAGTATGAAGTGAGAACTAACACAATACTTAAGCGTTTTTCTAGTACAATAGATTTAGGCATTACTTTTGATAGTCAACTCAGGTTCATAAACTACATTAATGATATGGCTGCCATCGCTTACCGTATTTTCGGCTTTATATATAGAAACTGTAAAGATTCCAATAACGTAAACTGCTTGAAACTATTATATTATTCCTTGGTTCGATCTAAATTGGAATATGGAGCACTAGTCTGGTATTCCATTTACTCTGTACACATCACAAGTATTAAGCGAGTTCAGAGACGCGTTTTGAAATTTTATAGGTTTTCTACCGATCGAATTTACCCTCTTCGAGGTTATGAGTGTTCACGAATGTTATCTCGATTTCCAATTGTGTCTTTAGAAACGAGACGTAAAATTTTAAGTTTAAAATTTTTATATGACCTCTTACACAATAATATAGATTGTACGTATCTCCAAAATAAACTACAGTTTAATGTACCCAGACTTTCTTTACGGCATGAACAGTGCTTTTATTTACCTACTTGTAGAACAAATATAATGTTTAAGTCACATCAGTATGTTATGTGTAATAACTTTAACATAATCTGTAAGGAGTTCGATATTTATTTTTTGCTAAATAGGTGACATTGCCGATTATTTCAGGAATTTTTGTAATTAGTTTAGAATTTTTGATGTATTCACATAGTGTTTCTTTTTAATATTTCCTGTATTTGGGTTTTACCCGTTGAAAATAAACCATTATTGTTATTATTATTATTACTATATTTTTGTCTGCTACCGTTATGAGAGGACCACCGGCATTTTTGGCTACGAGAGGACCACCAGCATTGGTTGGTAGGATGTTTTTCCGCATTTAAAATCTCGACACCAGCGTTTGACTATACCATAAGAAACTGCAGACTCGCGAATAGTTGTCATAATGTCTTTATGAATTTAAGTTGGTGTCATGCCCTTTCTCTGAAGGTACTTTATTACAGCTCTTTATTCTATAGGATCCCTTTTTATGAATAATCACGACACACAATTTCAGATTTAGCGACAGCACAATAACACTTTGAGATGCAAACTTTATATTATGTAGATAGGATCTACAAATACCAGTTAACCAAATGTCAGAAAAATTAATCAAAGAACCAGTTAGAAGTAGGTTTGGGTTGGGGTATGAGCATCTGCCCTCGTAAATAAAATTGACCTCTAAAATATTACGCCAATTATATAAGTATTTATGCCGCGTGAACCTGTGAAGCATATTCTAACTTGGTGACCACTAGACCAAGGTAGAGCTGCCTCAAAAGTATTTATGTTTTAAACATCATTCGACACTAAAGCATAGATGGAAATTGTGTGACCAGAAAAGCTTAGACGGATGTCAAGCAGCACCTCAAAATTCTTTATAGTGTTAATTCTTTTCAGGATTTCATCATGGGGGTCTATGTGCTTAAGTTTGCATCTATAGGACATAAAATAGCATTACCGTACATTTAATTTTAAGCAGAAATTATAATGAACGCATATAAATTGTCTCTCAAAATTGCCAGGTAAATTTTATTGTGGGTAAATTATCCCCCGGATTATAATAGTTTAATGCTTGGACACAGTTAAATTGTGTCCTCAATATGGTCCACATGAATTCCCAAACAGTATCTAGAAGAAAAAGTTCTCGGGTGTCAAATTTAGATCTTAATGAAACTTGGTATGTAAGTATGTTGAGAAGAGTGCCAGCAAAATGTACTTTGTTTAAATCGGCCTATAGCATTTCACCGCTTTAGTGAATTTCACATTCATACCGTGTAGCCACACGAACCGTTCATTATATGCATTGTAGTGGAATATCTCAGGCTCTTTATTTTTTCTTAATTGGGTTCTTTAATTTAAATTTTGTTCTTTTTGTTTTTAAGTTCAATAATAGTGCTTTCTAATTAAAATAACCAAAAATAAAGTTGTAAAAGTAAATATATATACCGCTTTTTTTGACAAAATATCCTTTTTTAATAGACAACCTAAGGCAATCCCTGTCTAGCTAGTTTTAAATATTCTAATTGAGATACGAAGCAAAATGAGAGCAATAAGCACAAATAATTTTGAGAATTGAAGAAAATTCGTAGTCTTTAATTTTCGTAATCGTACTCACTCACACATAATTTATCGTCTCTTGGGCATCCTTGTCTTTGGCTTCTAATAAATGTGTCCGGAACTTCTAAATCTTTAATATAGTATCAGCTGGTGCACTTTACGATTGGATATATTTTAAGATTTTCATAAATTAAGTTTTTCTATCAGAAAATAACTGATTATTCTCAGGAGAGACGATGTCAATATGTGTGACTTTGACACGATATTTGTTTATATCCATAGTTACACATTTGTTTGCCTATATATTAGGCCACACAGTAAACACAGACTTGATGTGAATGAAATTATATAGAGATAAATGCTGCCAGTTGTGCCATTCTTCCGTCGTACGAGAAATTTTGAGAATTGTGTGATATAATGTACCGTGTAAGTGATGACGTCAGTAAGTATTGTGACTATACTGAAAAGTTTACAAACAAAAGTATGTATACGAAATGCGATATATATAATAAACGATAGTGAAGTTTACGTCTTCTCTGCAAGTGTAGTTGAAGGGATTTTTTTTTGTTAAACCTGAAAATTGGGAATTATATGTTAATAAAGAACACTCAAAGTAGATATCTGTAAAAATTTAGAATGAAAACTGTACAGACTGAATATCTTTACTAAAATTCCATAAAAGGTACTTTGCCTCCAACTATAACATCAACGATAATAAAAAAATGACGTGAACCAAACAGCGACGAGAAAAATATCCAAAATAGGTAAACCCGTAAAATTTAGAAAAATCATTGATAATTAATAGACTATATTTCATATCATTACAGTATGTTTAACACAAAGAAGACTGCATTGAAATGCAAATCTCTGTTGCCAAATATTCTGCTGATTTGTCGCGCAAATACCATACAGCTTCCTCTGGTAGTTGATCGCATCCAACAGCTAAAAGAATTGCTGCATGTGAACTCCATAAAAAAAAAACGAAACAAAGCTCAATAATGTAAACAGCTGAACGTCAGCAGTAAACAACGTTAATTGGAAATCCTTAATCTCTTTCTCGCCGCGCCGTCTTTTTTATCCTTTATTTTTTCAGCGTTCAACCGGTAATTTTCTTTTTTCGCGCGTCCTTTACCGCTCTCAAAATCCAGTTTCACCGGCGGCGCCGTCTCTCTCTATCCCTCGCAAAGATTAACAAACACGCGGAGTACATCCCGGTCATAAATCCGACCCGATGCGAACGTAATCGAAATAAATGCAGCCAATTTCGAAGCGTCAGGACGATTCGAAGTCACCATTCGCTTTCCGACGTGAGATTGCCAACCTGCCGGGCGTGAAACATCGTCGCATCGAGTCGATCGGTTGGTTCCCCGATTGGCTGATTATATTGGGAAGTAGTATGCGTTGATAGACTGGCGTAGCGGTGGAATGGGATGAGTACGCGGTATAGAGGAATTTGTACGGTTGCTGCCTCAAGGATAACAGCGTCTGATTAGCAGCGATTGGTGTGCGATTATTAAATGGGTGTCGCGCAACGCAACTGGCTGTAACCGAATGAGATTTGAAAGGCTCTAACGTATTAATCCATTAGTGTTTATAAGCAACTAACGTTGCAGTTACAAATATTCATTCCTTAGAAGAAGTGCACCATAACAAGAGTCACGGAGTCCTTTAATGTTCGGTTTTTTAGTCATAGTTTAAGAGCTGAATCCAAAATTTTAACTTGCGCCATGATTGCATGGACTGTACGGCCATTGAATAGCAGAAGAGACAAACTTGTCGGCTTCTTTGATGTTCGTGTGGTCTTATTTTTCGACCTTCAAAGTGAAGTGAAGTTAGCTAGCCGCCACATTGAAAATAATGAAATGGTAGGACGTTCAAACGACAAAATTGTAATTAGAATTTATTCTGTTGATTTGTAAGCGACACGCTTGAAAAATGTATTAGTAAGGAAAATAATATGGTTGCGCTTTTATTTTAGTAACGAGAATAACATTTAAACAAAATTAGATGTATACACTTGATTGTAAATTATAGAAGTTGATTATAGAGGTGTTGTTGCTGTGTTTCAGTTTGTAGTCTGCATTTTGGATTACTTACGATAATCATTGCCTTATAGAAAAAGTGTGTTCAAATCATTTATCTTCGTAACACACTTGAAGCCCTTTTGTGGAATCATTGCGGCTAATTACACCTCCTCAATTGGTTTGTTAATTGATATTTGAAATTTCGGTTACAGCATGCAACATACAACTCATAATATTACTGGGTGATTGAAGCACGTTTCCTACTACATCGCACCTACAATGTACAAGTGGCATATTTCAATTTATAGGCATCAGTTAGGGGTATAAACCTGCACCGGAGTGAAATGAATAATATAATTCGTAATTCGGCACAATAACAACTCTAGCACAATAGTAGAGAACAAATTGTTGCATATCGTATTATACTTATCACTGTGTTGAATTTCATATTACAGTATTCAGTTTACTTCTGTCTGACTTCCAATCCCTGTTAATTTATAAAAGAAATCAAAATATTTAACATAATAGAAAAAATGAAAAAACAAATCGTGTTTATTATAAATGTCTCACTATACTTAATTTCACATTCTTTCTTTTGTTAGACGCCAGCTCTCTATTTATAAATTTTATAGCATAAAATATTCTTAATCTAACATATAGCGAGAGCAAATAGTCCACAGGAGAATTTGGATAAGGTAGTACATAACTGATAACATACATAAGATATATACATAATTTCCAAATTTTCATTTTAAAGTGAGCCCTACTTTAGGGAGAAGGACTAAACTAGAAAACTGTTCTAAGAACATTGTTTCTATCTTATAAATACAGTGAACAAATGGCTCTCCTGGGATTAATAACTTACCAAACAATTTGTCCTATTTACCACGTTTAAAATGGAAAAATGTAGAGGAAGCAGTAATATAATTAGATACCTCCAGAGCATGCTTTTCGTATTCTTGGCAAGAATGTTTCTCCAAACATGTTTTTATTAGTTACCCACAAACGTAGGTAAAAGCATTTACTGCTGGAGGATCCAAGTTTCTATAGTCTCTTGACCCTACAAAGATTTCTTCGTTTTCAATAATTGACACAATAGGTGTCTGTATTTGTGAGCTATTTTACTGTAGTAGGTTCAGTATGACATGCAAAACAACTTTTTAAATGCACGTTTAAATTGTGTCGGAGTAGGATTTCTTGCTGAGTAAGCTTATGGTTGTACAATACGTTTTTCATTTTATATTTTAACAAAATCGCTATTTTAGCAAGTTGCCCTAATAAATTGGACAGGGACTCTGGATAGTTGCATAACGATGTCGTTTATAACAATTAACACCTCCATCACCAAACAGGTTTAAAATTTAAAATGTTTCTTAAGCGTATACCTACCAGCTAGTAAAAAAAAAGAACTAAGTTCTTATTGAAAACGTATGGTATCCTTAATTTCCAGTTAAAGGTCTACTTAGAATACTTTTTACTAAAGATACGGTCTAAGTCCTTTACTCAGTTATAAGTTATACAATTACCTGTCGTTCTAAAGCAAAATCACTTATGTCCTTAGCTTACTTATACACAATATATGTGATAGACAATAAATATTGTATCACATAATAATAAATATAAATAGACGGAGGTAGCGTAAAATTACTAGGCAAAAACCTATTGGTGTATTGTTTCACGATTAGTTTTTGATTGCCTCGATTTATGGTCGTGATAAAACGTCGTCCTACAAACGAAAGATTTTTTATGGACTTAGCGCTGCTATTGTGACATTTCTTTCAAAAGCAATTGTTTCCTCTAGATTTACGCCTTTAGACATTTGTCGATTGCATGTTTGTAAATGGGACGCCCTCTTTATTGATCGTATAGAAGTACGTTTCGTTTTATGGCCCCACACATCGTTTCAATCATCGCTTTTTTCCCTTCTTTGCATAATTATATGTACGTTTGCAATGAAGTGGTAGGCTTGTTGCTTTAATGCTGTTGGTTTAGTTATGACACGAATACTAGATGTATTGGTGTTTCTATTAGACTCACAAGGAAAGGTTTCCGGGTGTTTATTTTATTTATTTAATTTAAATATTGATGAAACTTTATATGTAAGTAGAGCACATTGAGACTTGAAATTTTTTATTTGTGATAAAATTCACCGTGAGGGGGTGAAACACCCCTTCGAAAATTCGCAGATATTCAGTTTTCTTGATTTAATTCTTGAACGGAAATAGAGAGAACAAAAATTATTTTGATAAGCGCACCTCAGCCGTGCTTATTTATATGTCCCTTTGCGGGAGCCAGATATTTTTTCTTTGCTTCGAATTTGTCTAAGGGACTTGACCCTGTTTCATTGCCTTGTGTTTGTACTCGAATCATATACTACTGTTATTTGTACTTTCATAGGGGAACCGTATCCTATCTCTTAGAACCTAAACGCCTGGCTGCGGGCGACAGTAGCGATAATAGCGGATCTCAAAACAAGAGTATGTAATATCATAGCTACCCAGGCGTTCGCGCCATAGAAATAATACGCTAGGTGTTCTCTAGCTCTTTGCTACTGTCCTCTTATACAAGCGAAAAACAGTAACCAATAAATGTGCGGAGTGTGCACCGACAAGGAAAACGGCAAAGTTGAAGTTGACATGATGCATAGAAATTTGGTCCGTAAAACTTGTCCGCATCGTCGGAGAACTAGATGAAAAAATTTCATTTTACAACGGAAAATCGAACAAATCTACAGATTACAGCGGACGCTACAGCCTCGACGGCCGTTAACTAGAAGCGGAGAGCTTGTACTTGTTAAGGATGCGCAATGAAGCTATAAAAATGATTTCCGCCACAATCTTAATAGAAGGAAGACCAAATGTACGTATAAACGACAACGGACACCGAGGCCTCGACGATCGATAATAGAAAGTCGAGAAATCCTATTTGATAAGCTTGTTGCCACATAAGTTCCGACGAAGCTACAATAAAGGTTGCCACTATACGAGAAGCGAAGAGGTCTGCCCGTATTTGACAATATTGAATAAAACTGAAAACTGCCGATATTTGTAAGAGGCTGTTACAATAAAGCAAACCGAAGAGGTACGAAAGGTGGCCGAGAGTGAATGATTGCCATTACCTCGACCGTAACACGGGAGTCGACTGCCTGTACTTGAAAACATTGAATATTGAAGACTGCCGATATTCGTACGACGAAGTTGTAGTTAATGGGTCTAATATTAGGCAATTGTAGTATGAGTATTACGAATGGCTGAACGCATACATACATAATGCGTAATGTACATATGTATTATGAACTAAAAGTATATATATTTTACAAAGAGAGAAAAATAAATGATATAAATGAGAATAAAATAACAGTAATGCTAACACATACGGTAGCAAAATCATATAAAATATATAAATTAGTAAAAAAATGCATAAAATATAAATAATAACATTTCCTCAGCAAAATAAAATTCTTATAGAAAATACATAAATAATGCTAAATTCTTAACAGAAGACAAGGACAATTTGTACAACAAACCAAAAATTAATTATTTGTCTGCCATTGCTAGGGTTATAACTTCAATTCGTGTTAGTTTGGCGATTTAAATATTGAAAGTTAACTGACAGTAACAGATTATTCTTGCCTCGGGCGGTAATAACGCCAAAAATCCTATCTAAAAATATTAATATCCGTTGTCAATAGCACAATGCCTCGGGTATGCGAACGCAAAAATGATTATTAATTGTGCTCAATAAACGTGGCGGCGCATCGGACAGGCAAAAACGGCTAAATATATATCGGGGACGTACGTTAATTTACCGATCGCGAAACTAATTCTGTCAGATGCACAAAGGCAATAAAAATAATCAAAAACCCGTATATAAATGATCGGTACGCGATTATTTTTATAGCCGCCTGCAATCCGTATATGTATGAATTCCGTCCGGTAGGTGTGTTATTCCTGCAGGCCAGAACAATTGCAGCGCTATCTGTTTGGTAAAAAAAAAAAAACAGAATGGTGGTAGATCGCTGCGAATTTAATTAAATATTTTTTTATTTCTATCAATTTTTGCAGAGGTCCGATTAGAACAATTCTGCACAATGTGGTGTATTATCTTTTGGTATATTTAGATTCAATTTCCATTATATTGTTGAAAGCTATGATTTTTGTAATACATATTTTAGCGGATTCACACTTATACACATTATGTTATTACTGTTACTTCTGATTTTTACGTGTAACCAAAATGTGGGCCTTCTATGTAATAGCAATGCAGTATATAAATAGTAGTGATGATAATGTTAACAAGTGGTGGACGATATTTCATTGTCGGTGATTTTATCATCGTGATATGAAAATCACTGATCACGCCCGTGGAATAAAATCTCAGAAAGCAGTGATCGGTTATTTGGTAGCGATTGGATGAAATAACTTTTATTAGATATTCACGCAGTAACGGCGCGATGAAACGAAACTATACGTGATCACTAGTTGGAGATATATACGTGAATAACTAAATACGTTATTAAGTGAATAACCATGTGGGTTAACAAGTGACCTTCACCAGTATGCCAATATACTAATGTCTGAATGAAACGTCTATTCCAGTTTATTCTTGCTAATACGTATATATGTACAAATACTGCCATAATACCTCTTCATTAATACTTACAGTTAATTTATAATCATTGTTAACTTGAAAAAATAGAGGTATATCTATATTAGTTTTATTTGAAAGCAAAGATGTATTGTTATAAATATGAATGTAATGCTAAAAATTCAAATTATAATTTGAACAGAGGAAGATACATTTTAAGTCTACATCTATATGTTGAGAGTTATATTTGCATTTTATGAATTGGTGTCACAAAATAAAATTACCTTTATTGTAATGTATAAGTTGGTATAACACTTTTACGCTTGCTAATATTTTGCTTAGTATAGAAAAACATAGGCAGGTATCTTCCTGAGTGAATATTTAACAAAATATCGTATATTATAAGATAAAGCGGACTTGCAATGCTTTCTGCTTACATTAAATTTAAAAGTTTTAATGTACAAATACATAAACTCGATCTTTGTCTTTCTCTATATTGTGTTATATGTAAATAGAATAATTATTTAAAAATGGAAATGTAAAATACTCCTTTCAAATTTAAGACACGATAAAGTAGAATAAATCGAAACAAATCTTAATTCAAAAACATGATTTTAAAATATACTTATTACATAATGGACAATTTCTACTTACAAAATTTTTCATAAAGAATCCAAATTTCATTTTTTTGTAGTAATACAAAGTTTATAAAAAAATACGTACAATTATACCAGTCCATTGCAGTCGTTAAAATAAGTTTGACTTAGACTTCTTCTTGCGTTCAAATCACAAAACACAGTAGAAATATAAAATAATATGTATCTTTTTCTCTCCGCATCCCTTTTCTCTGCGTTTCCTAAACTATGTCTTGTAGACTAAACGAATGCTATGCTTAATGATTTAAATATTTTCTAACAGTGTATGTAGTGCAAGTGGTGATGCTATTGTTATCGTTTGTAAATTTTTGAGTATTAAAATTCGTAAGATTTAAGTGTTTCAATACATAAAAATATATATCTGTCATAACGATAATTAACGTGTATATTGTAACCTTAACATTCCGAAAAATAAACATAGTCTCTTGTCATGTAATATATGAAATGCTCGGACTAATCTTATAACATATCTATTTTCGAATTAAAAAAAAAATTGTAATTGTTTTTTTCAAAAAAATATTATTGTATAAATGTGGTTTTCATTAGTATTGATGCTTACGTGACATTTGAATATCAAACTTATTAAACCATCCGAGAATTTCTTTGCATTCGATTGCATTTAATGACAATCCGTTTACAATCACCGTTATTTATAAATCAAGATCACTATTCACGACGCGATTTAAAAATCACGGTATCGCTCAACACTTATATTAACAGTAGTAATAATAACAGTAATAATAATAATAAGAATAAAAAGATACACAATACTACAGTCCTTGTCCAATTTATTGGGGACACGTTCTAGAATTAAACCAAGAAAACTAAAAATCTGTCAGAATTTACAGGTATAGCAGTAAACTCCACTCACACAAATTAATTAATTATGCGGAATGCAGCGTTTCGAGAGCACGTGGGCTCCCATTGTCAACCGTGTTACCGATTGGTTTGTGTGAGTGGAGTTTACTGGTATACCTGTGAATTGTACATCCACACAGTCCTTGCAGTCGACATCTGTCAGAATTTTCGAAGGGGTGAATTTCAGCACAAACAATAAATTTCAAGTCCCAATGTGCTCTACTTGCATACAAAGTTTCATTAATATTTGAATTTGACAGTCGGGGACCTTTCCTTGTGAGTCTAATAGGAACGCCAATACATCTAATCTAACAGCATTAAAGCAACAAGCCTACCACTTTATAGCAAACGTACATATAATTATGCAAACAAGGGAAAAAAAAGCGATGATTGAAACGATGTGTGGGGCCATAAAACGGAACGTACTTCTATACGATCAATAAAGAGGGCGTCCCATTTACTGTACAAACATGCAATCGACAAATGTCGAAAGGCGTAAATCTAGAGGAAACAATTGCCTTTGAAAAAAATATCACAATAGCAGCGCCAAGTCCATTAAAAATCTTTCGTTTGTAGGACGACGTTTTATCGCGACCATAAACCAAGGCAATCAAAAACTAATCGTGAAACAATACACCAATAGGTTTTTCCTTAGTAATTTTACGGTACCTACGTGATACAAAATTTATTGTCTATCACATATACTGTAAAGTGAAGGCTAAAGACGTGAATGATTTAGAATCATTTTGCTTCAGAACGAAAAGTAATAGTGTAACTTATAGTTAAATAATGGATTTGCACCGTATACCTGTTAAAAATGATTTTGAACAAACCTTTAACTGGAAATTAATACGTTTTCAATAAGAACTTAGTTGCCTTTTTACTAGCTGGTAGGTTAGTAGGCTTAAGTAAGACTTTAAATTTCATACCTGTTTGTTTATGGAAGTATTAGTTGCACAATGAAAATCTGCTGGAACCCGTATTAATTTTTGTTATGTTATAAAGAAATCGTTATACAAAGATCTACATAATGCGATCAGATATATAAATGTGTTGAAACTCATGTTTCACTATTTTATAGCCGTTATACAGCAGATTATAAAGGTCGATGCAAAAAAGTACAAATAAAGAGGGGCACAGGTATATGCTTTTCAAAGCAACTTAGTTCAATCGCATTGTTAACAACAAATCCGATCGATCTCATTGTCCAACAACGGAAAAAACGCAAATCCAATGCGAATCAGTTGCTCAACCGAATAACCGACTACATTTTTCCCCCGTATTTTGCTGATTGTGGTTAAGCATCTGTACATCGGCGTGTGGAGGTGGACGTATGCATCTGGGAAATATTGAAACGTTTTGTGCTGCATCGTTCGTTTCATCCAGGTCTAATGAGTGTACTTCCATGGACGATTTTTTTACGACTTACCAGCACCGCCATTTCGTCAGTCAAAGTATTTTAAAGAGAGGATCGACACAGGATTTACGCATACTTGCCCGTGTTACTAACTTTATTTTGTCATTTAGAAACAGAGAGAACAGTGTGGGAGCAAAAACAGATCCTTGTGCTAGATCAATCCCGCTAGGCATCAAAGACGATCGGAAAGTTCGACTTGCATCACCCCTTTTTATAGATACTTCAACAAATGGCACTCTATTCGATGGTTATGAAGCGATCCACTCGTAAATCTTTCCCTGAAAACCCACTGAGTGCAACTTATCGATTAATAAGGTCTTAGTTAGATCGCAAACAATGCCCACTGGCTATAGTTTGCATTCGACAGTTCGTAGTATATTTTGGTGGATATCTAGCAATGCTGTAATAGCTAATTTATTAGTTCGGAATCCATGTTGAAATGGGGACAAACGATTGTATCGCTTAATAAAGCTATTAATTGAGGTAACCAATCCAGGTTTAAATTCTTTAACAATACGAGCCGGAATACCATCCGGACCAGCGGTGGATTTGTTTTTAATATTAACAATGATCGAGAGCATTTCCCTTTCCGAGTAAAGATGTAAGTATATTCAGTAGCTATTAAATATAATATGTGAGTTGGAGGTAGACATGCATATGAGGGGTGGATAACGATGTATTAATACGCGTCTGGACAAAGTGCCGATTGAATGCTTCCACTATTTGTACAGAAGAGCTTAGGATAGAACCATCCGGTTTAATTTCAATTTGGTTGCCAGAGTGTACTTGGCACTGTTTGTTTTGAAGATTATTCAAAATTCTCCAAGTAGTACATTTATTATTTGAATGAATTATTTGCGTCTCAAAAAATCTTTGTTTTGTTCAGCGCACTAGATTATCATGGGCATTCTTTTTTACACTGTAAAGTCTTTTTCAATTGGGATAACTTTTCTGTAAGAGATAGTAGGTCCTTTAGTTGACTGCTGGACTGTTTAACTTTCTGGCGTACCCAGCGTGGTTTCCGAGGGCGACCAGAAATGTTTCCGGAATCAACAAGAGATGGTGAACGAAGTTTCAAGTGGATTCACTGGTCGGCGAGGGCAACCTTTTTCATGGTAACTGCCAAAATTTCAGACGTCTTCTGTCAATAGTTGTTGTTTAAGAGTGTGTTGTGTGTAGCAAGTCAGGCGGATTCACAAAAATTGATAAAATCGAATTTTATGCGGTGATAAAACACTTCTTCATTTTCGATCATCAGCTTCTGGGTGAGCGAGTTCAAACGTGATCGCATAAACACAAGTGAGGAACCACGTAGAGGATGCCCAAAAACCGCTACCAACGATAAAATGGCCGACAAGATTCATGATGAAGTGTTAACCGATCGCCGATTGAAGCTGATAGAGATAGCAGAGACAATAGGCATCTCAAAAGAACGCATTGGCCATATCCTACATGAAATTTTGGATATGAAAACGCTTTCGGTGCGATGGGTACCGCGTTTGCTCACACTGGAGCAGAAACGAAATCGGGTGACCGTTTCGGAGGAGTGTCTGGCCAGGACCCAACGCAGTCGAAGGAATTTCTTCATGCGTTTCGTAACCGTGGATGAGAGTTGGATCCACCACTACATACCGGAGATCAACGAACAGTCGAAGCAGTGGCATTTTCCTGGTAAATCGGCACCGAAGAAAGCAAAGACCATTCCATCGGTCGGAAAGGTCATGGCGATCATTTTTTGGGGGTATGATCCTCATCGACTGTCTGCAGAAGAGAAGGACGATCACGGCGCAATACTACAGCGATTTTTTGACCCGATTCGATGCAGTATTGAAGGAGAAACGGTCTCGCTTGAAGCGCTAGTCTCTTGTCCTCCATATTCATAGGACCTAGACCCCAGTGACTTTCTCGTATTCCCAAACCTGATAAAATTACTGGGAGTAAAGAGATTTGCCTCAAGTGAGGAGGTCGTCGACATATCCTACTTTTTCGATGGCTGAAAAAGCATATTGATCTTCGAGAAGACTACATCGAAAAATACAAATAAAAAACCAAACCAATACCGTGTTTCTTGTTGATTCCGGAAACATTTCAGCTCGCCGTCGTATTATTTTGATTCACATTTTAATGTTTGAGAAAAAAGTTTTAAAAACGCTGAGTAAAAGCACTTAAATAAGTAGCGAAAGCGTTTTCCTTCATGTATTACAACTTTGTACGTTACAAATGTAGCAGCTTTCTCTTCAAATCGCTATATTTCGACGTAAACAGCTTCTTCCCGAGGTTATAACGCCACGCCATCAAGTAGACCGATCGATTTCCGCAATTTCCCAATAGCAAACTTAAACATCTTTCGCTTTCAATGGGCCCAATTAACAATTAAAAGCTACAACTCTCGCATGGATCGCTCCGAGTCACTTTCATGAATACATATACATATCCGATGTTGCCAAATAAGGCGGTTGGAGAATTGCCGCTGCACATATACATAGATGTTTCTATATTATTCAAACGATCGCCTTCGGCTTGCTAAACTTTCCGAGACCGCCGTACATACGACTTCTTCCTGTCTTTCTCTCTCTCTCTGTCTTTCTTTCTCTTACTCCAAATCGAACATCCGAATTCTCCGGATATCTGGCATACAATCGTACTGGCAACGTGCCTAGACAATCGGTGCTTGTGTGTTGGTAGTAGCACATAGCGACCAACTTCAGCCGAGTAGTTTCGTTATGGTTGTACTAGCGTTGAATTTATGATCCTCGTCGGGGTCAAACGTTGTATTACCCCATTCTTCTGGTCACCATCGGGCGCAATTGTTAGCGCCTCATTAACCAGCGGTTACCGTCGAAGAAACATGCTCTTTAATAGATGTTTTAAGGTCCATATAAGCGGAGGGTGTTTTTTTACGCGCTACACCGAACCGCTTGAATTAATACGCGCCCCGGATTCGACGCTAGTTGGTAATTTTGTTCATTTGCAGTCGGACGGAGTTGCATTCGCGGACATTACGTCGCGATATATGGCCGATCCGGACGGCCGGAATTGCCTTTTCAAATTTTATTTGCGGCCGAAGTCCGGCGGACGTTTGTTCCGGCTCGCCTACATAATTCGTACGGCGGGAAGGGCGGGATATTCAAATTAATTACTAAGTGGTTTCGCCGCCGGGAAGAATTATTGCGCCAATAAAACGTATCCAATTGATTTTACCTCTAATTTCATGCATCAAGAAGGGGATCCTAATGAATTACAGCAAATTAGGGAAGTCGATTCTTACCGGTTGGGGTTTCGCCGTTTAAATTCATTCGGAGTGGCGATAAATCCTTGGCATTTTCCTGTTCATTCTCAACGAAACATGTACCTCTTTCAAGGGGATTTCCGGAAAATTTTTAAAAGTGGTGATCGTCAAGACATAACTAATTATCGACCAATTTCAATTTTGTGCAACTTTTCTAAGGTATTTGACTCAGTACTTTATAGTAAAATCATATTATGAATACTTTGTCTCCACATCAGCATGGATTCGTACACAAGATCAACGACGTCCAACTCAACATGTTTTACGCAATACCCTTTGTAGATGTTGGATAGGGAGCGCCAGGTCGATGTAACTTACACAGACGTTCAGAAGGCTTTATATCAAGTAAATCATTATGTGCTTTTGCAAAAATTGTCGGACATTGGTTTTTCCCCGTCTTTATGCAAACTAATGTCTTCATACCTTATCAATGGACAGAAATATGTAGAGTATCTGAGCTGTACTTCGACAATGTTCACACCGACATCTGGTGTACCACAAAGGTCCAACCTGGGTCCCATCCTTTTCTTGGTCTTTATTAATGATATTGCCGAGATTCTGCATTGTCAAAAGCTACTGTTTGCAGATGATATGAAGATACTCTTTAAGATCGCCTCCTTTGATAATTATTTGCTACTCCAGGAAGATCTGGTCCATATTAACTCTGAACCATTTACGTCTGAATACTGATAAATGCAAGGGTGGGACATGTAGTGGGAGAACTAATTACACAGTGTATGAATATAGAATAATTAACACAATACTTAAACGTTGTTCTAATACAATAGACTTAGGCATTACTTTTGATAGTTAACTCAGTTTCATAAACCACATTAATGATATGGTTGTCATTGCTTACCATATTTTCGGCTTTATATATAGATACTGCATAGATTTCAATAACGTAAACTGTTTGAAACTATTATATTATTCCTTTGTTAGGTCTCAATTGGAATATGGAGCACTGGTCTGGTATCCCATTTACTCTGTACATATCACAAGTATTGAGCGAGTTCAGACAGAATCCTTAATGTTTTCTACCGACAGGAATTTACCCTGTTAGAGGTTATCAGTATTCACGAATGTTATCTTGATTTCAAATTGTCTTTAGAAACGACGCGTAAAATTTTAAGCTTAAAATTTTTATATAACCTTTTACGCAATAATATTGTTTGTATATCCATAGTAAACTACAGTTTAATGTACCCAGACTTTCTTCACGGCATGGACAGTGCTGTTATTTACCTACTTATAGAACAAATATAATGTTTGAGTCACCTCTGGCTATGCTATGAGTTATGTGTAATAACTTTAACATAATCTGTAAGGAGTTTGATATTCATTTTTCCTCAATAGATGACATCGCTAATTATTTGAGAAATTTTTGAAATTAGTATAGAATTTTTTTTAACATTAGTTTACCTTTACGTATGTATATGTATTCGCATAGTGTCTCTTTTTAATGTTTTCCGTATTTGGGTTTTACCCGTAGGAAATAAACCATTATTATTATTAAAAGATCTTGCTCTCAGCGCAAGATTCACTATGATTAAATAAATGAACAGTTGCACTACACTTATTGGATATCATTATTTTTTTTATAAGAATTACTAAAACATTTGATAAAAATATCTTTTTTAATCTTGTGGTAGCCTTAACAGCAGTCTGAATCAAAATCTTGCCAAATTTGGAAATAAGTTTTGATTTGACAAGGTTAGAGATTTAAAGATGGCAGTATATTCTGGACATGAAATAGAATAAGATCGGGGGAGAACAAAGGCAATACGTCGCAGCTGTTGACATGAAATGTACAGTGCCTGTCAATTTTATTAGAGCCACCTTATAAATTTAAGCCTTTGTGTGTTTCCAACGCGCAAATTTACAAATGCAAGCATAAAATTTACGAATAGGATTTACAATATCTATGTAAATACGTTCCCTAAATATCTTTCTGAGAAATCGAGAAAATGCTATCTACTGACCTCTTGTCCATGAATCATTCTGTACTGTATAGAGGATGGGTAGGGCCAAGATTCAAAGACACAGTAATTTGTAAAATTTATTTGGGTCGGTTCCTATTGTAGAAAGAATATTTATCTGATATGGAGCAACGTTCGTATTTATATATTAGTGTTTCACTTTAAGTTATTGCTTGTATGCGCTTCATATTCTTTCGTTATGTGTAAAGAAAGGACACACCAAATGAGAAAGAACTGCGCACTGGAGCATTGTTAGGTACAGGAGTGTATTCTGAACGCCCAGTTGCGAAGAAGGATGAAGTATTCCGACAAGAAGTGCAGCGAATCGTCGTTTTAATGAAAGAAAAGATACTCACTACAAGTACCGGAAGAGCGTTCTGCGGCAAAAAAAAGATCACCACTAATCGATATCATCGACGTATCCTTCAGCTAGCAACTGAAAACCGAGGTTTAACATCGATGATGAAGCGTCTACGTTATGAATGGGCAAAACGTCACCAACATTACACAATTGAAGACTGGCGAAAGGTAAAACAAAATAACTCGAATGAATATGTAAATCAAGCAAAATTTCTTTCTTTGAACAATGTCTTTTGGTTAAAGATCGTATTCAGCAATGAGTCAAAACTAGAAGCCATGACAGAAAGAGCCCAATTTGTTAGACCACGTCCATCTGAACAATTCAGTGAAGCTAGTGTTCTAAAGGCGGTCAAACACCCTCAGTTAGAGGTGTGGCAGTGATATGAATCAACTCCAATATAAGTGTGTATTGGAGGATGTCCTGAAGTTATATATCAATGATATAGATGCGAATGAAAGCCCTTACATATTCATGTACGGGAAAGAACCATTCCACATGACCAAATCCATCCAAAGTATTTTGGAGACGTTTCTAAACGAGCGTTACCTCGGCTCCCCAAAGTGTTCTCTCAACCCTTCATTTCTTGCCGATTCCAGAAACATTTCAGGTCGCCTTCGTACAATAATCAATATTGCATTATCTTGTATGATTTTAGAAAAAAATCTTAGTTATTAAACTAATATTTAATAATTTAAATGCATTCTTCAATGGTACACATTACCTATTTTATTAACCGCAACGTATTTACTTGTTATACGTTATTGCATTATTAGCATATTGTATTCTATCTAGTGTGAAAAAGAAAACATAGATGGCGATATATTGAAAAAGCAATCTCAAATTGTAACACTCTTTCAAATACACCGCAATTTCACATCGGAAACATATGGAGTATGGGAAGGAACCCAGCAACTCCTCTTCAGAAATAACACGGAGGCGAGATAGTGCAATCGCTTCGATTAGCTCTAGACTAGAACTTCCATCCGTGAGAGCCGGTACAACTTCCGAAGCCCCGGACAAATGCAGGCCACTAAAGGCAAAGTTTATGCTACGTATCGAAGGCGAGGCCAGCGTGCAGTATAATATCTAACGATGAATCTATTAAGTGCTACAGATTGTGTGTATAGCATGCGGGTGGAAAGTTACGAGGCCGAAGTTACCTCGGGGGAATACGGACCGTTTGATCGAAAAGTTATTATCCCTTCCACGGGATGCCCTTTATATATGTGTACCCCACGGGATATTATCTGTTTGATTTGTTTGCTTCGATTGTTTACTCGTTCGAAATTACATTTAAGCGAGTCTGTCGAACGCATCGTAACTAGCTGTATTTATCACTAAGTAATGTCACATAATCTGTCCTGCGTGGATGGTCGGATTTGAAAGATACATGTTTAAGGAGTCTTCTCTGAATACGTTCAAACTCGCTTAGTGTACTACTGTATTATGCCTTTGCTATCTATCGCTCTTATTTGCAATAAATACATTCTTACTTTTACATCTGCAGCTCTATGTGACTTGACTTATCCTGCATCCCTTTTAATGTATACAGGATCAAATGTGCTACTAATATTGCTATTATTATTAAAATGTGTAGATTAGTAATCAATCTTCTCACGTGCATTGACATGTATGTATTGTGAATTTTATAGATATTTTGTCAATTTAACGCGCAAATAAAATTTCTTCCAAAAAAATATTGCTTGCACCGTGTTTTGTTATCAAAGAACTGTAAAACGTTAGGTTAGGATAAATTACGAGATAGTTCTTGGCCTATCCCACTGCGACCTGTTCAAATCTATTGTGGCTCCCCTTTTGTTAGCTCGACTACATCAGCTTTGCTTTCTTCACTAGAGCAACTTAGGTTTCTTTAACTACCATATATGCTATTCCTACTTGTCAGCCGAAGAACTTGCTCGGATTAATTCGTCTGCTTTCATATTTTCTTAATGGGCTTCGTATCCCGGTACTCAGGCCAGGGTCACCTTAGTTCGACTTTCCAACCTGTTGAGCAGTCCCACGCCAATTTTGACTTTGCCTGTGAGGAGTCCACTGATTTTATTATTGGTTGATTGTCTGAATAGATAGCAATAGATTGGTAATTGACTTCTTGCCTATCTAATTCTTTAATGTACCCTAATTCCACTACTATTTCAGCTTGGAATACTGTGGTGATTTGGTTTGGGCTTAATGATTTAGATAGTTTTGGTTTAGTCCCCCAAATCCCGCCTTCTACTTCAGTCTTTGCCTCTGAGCTGTCTATCCGGTGATGATAGGCAAGCTTTTCTTCCATTCCTCTTTATATTGTCTTAGGGTTTTGTCAAAGTTCTATTTGGGGCTTATGGCATCATTGAGCCTTCCAGTTATCAGAACCGCTTTAAGTTCCTTTGACAGTTTTACATGCGATCTGATTATGTGAGCTTAACCATTCATTAGTCTATAGCTTGTGTCAGCCTGGCCTCTCCTTGGATATATATATATATATATATATGTAGTATCCAGGGTGAGGACGACTTCTAGGACGGCTGTTGGATGGTTTTCATGGCACGCGTATACCACTTAGCCGCCTTATTGTCTCCGCCTGCTGTAATATGTTGAAAATAGGTTAATCTAAGGCAAGGTATAAAGACAACGTGGACTTAAGGTTTTCGTTTGAATAGAGATTTTTTTACTTGCTGGTACCCAGCTCTAGTTCATATTCGATTTTCTAAGCTGTTTTATTAATTCTTCCTTTTTTCCGTTTCATAAATTTATTTTCTTTTGTTTTCCATAAATCGTCACCGGTATCACGTATTTCACCTTTAGACCTTTTCTCGGATACCCAATACTATATTCTCGCTTTTCCGTACATTTTAATGGCTTTAAAGTTGCATCTCGAATGCCGGATGAAAACAAACGATACCGCTTCGCTTTATTCTAGAAAATATTATCGGCGCAAATATAAGCATATTTATTACACAGTTCTCAAGTCGTCGGTGTCTATGTACATATGTATACCTACCTCCGTATACCGCCACGATATAGCAAGCTTTTCTTACCGAAAAGCTAGTAAATTCTATATATATATATATATATATATATATATATATATATATATACGTCTTTGTACGTAGTCGTATAGATGTAATTGAGAAAAAGAGGAACACGCATATCTGGCAAATAATCACTGCATATGTTGTTCTGTATATTACTGCGTTGGGAGTGCCTACATGTTTGTATACGAAATGAAATGAAATAAAGTCGATCTTAGTTGTAGCGGCGTATGACTACAATGCGGTAGTTTTGAGGCATATTTCGGAATTACGAAATTCGAATATGCGTTGCGCATGTTAATGTTTCGCGAGTTGTACAATTTGGGCTGCGTGACGTGTTCTAGTTGAATTTTACATAAAACGGATTTTATTCCCTATTTCCGTTTTAGAATCGATTGCGTAGCAGTTAAAATTTTTGATACTAAAATTACATTAGATTTGGTTCAGGAGGAATTTGTATAATACTTGTATAGGTACAGTAAAGTTCATTTCAATTTATAATCGGATATCGAAAACAAATTAAAGATGGATTTATTTTTAGTCTCCTCATATCTGGATCGAATTAAATATTAAATTAGTATTAATATTAAAGCACCGTTGGTATTAGTAATGATCAAGTTACAGTTTCCGTGTAATTAACCAACGTAATTAAATTCCAGAAAAAAATATCAGTCCCGGTAGGATTTGGACCCACGACCTCTGCATTATCGGCATATTGGGCTACCATTACACCACCATCGGTTTCGTGATACTAGCAGTACTGTATGTATTCAGTTAGAGTACTTTATGACATGAGTAGTGCATCTAAAATTGTCGGAAATTTAATGTGTACTGCTTATGGTATAGTTCGTTGACAAATAAATGTGCATGAAGTTTTAAAACTTGTATTATTTGTTACTCCTTAAATTTCATATACGCTCAATATTTGGAGTAGGTTTACACGAATGAACATTATGATAATTATTTGTTTCAACAATTTGTGTAATGCGGAGTTTACCCGCACCTTCTGTCTGTTATATCATTCCATGTCCTCTCATTCCTATCATAGACATAAACGAAAGTCATCGTTAAATACAAGCATTATTATTACTCTGAATTTGATAAACAACACGTCTATAATTTCGAACAACGACTACGCAAAGGTTGTATGTCACTACTGGCATAGAACCAATTACATATATTTGAATGACGAAATTCAAGCGGTGTGAATAACGAATACAGGAACCGTTGAGACGATTTCCAAACAATGAGAGCGAAATCAATATGGGCGACCGCAATAACGATAATTAACTGCTACGCGTACATATATTACGCCAGATTGCTAATTATACATTTAGATATATGTGTATAACCACCCCCGAATACCCTAGAGTCTTCGCTAAATTACTCGAACGAGTAACGCAGATATATACGTATATATGGCTTAGATGTATGTCAGGATGTATTTCAGAGGCAAAACGGTGCTTTTGATTTACGAACTTCGCGCTAGTGTTGAATTAGAAAGCTATATTACGAATGAAATGAAGTAAATGTTGGTCTCAAAAATTTGTGATCGAATATATATTGATCATTATTTATATACGAGGGTGACCTGAGGGTGTCTTTTGTATCAAAAACACAATTAAACTAAAATAGTAAGTAATTACATTAATTATTTTTAGTATTGATGGTGACCCAGCTGCACGCATCTCTAATAGCACTCGTTTCTGCACTGTATACATATGATCTAAGGAGGCTGCTAAGATATTTTTGACGGAACACTGAAACATTTCCAACGCTACAATATTACTACAAAGAGACTAGCAATAAATCAATATAAAACTGAATTAAATCCAGTCAAACGCTCTATTTCCATAACGCAACTCCCGAACAGGTATAGTTAATCATTATTTTCGATAACACTGCGAAACTAGCGCGGCCATTCATATTTAATGAGCGGGCGCGTCACTCGTTTCGACAGAATGACGTAGCGAGATCGATACGCACTCGTTACATAATAGAAATTAAAGTTAGTCGTGCAACATTTACCTCGAAATATATTGCGATAGTATCGATATTCGCTTACCGTAATTTCCATGTACGTATAACACCTCGACGCAAGAGCAATTTGGCCTTTACATGCACCGTTAAACTGTTCCTGCACGTTTTAATATCGTACGTTTATATGTATACGTTATTATAAGAGTACTAACTGTTTCAAAACAGTATGAGGTAATAATATGAAATCATCAACATGAATTGCAGCTATTACGTAACTAACTTCAGCCTATGTTATGTATGTGTGCCTAATATAGCAAATAGCTGTCGATAAAATATTCAATAATAACAGTGAATGTTATATTATCCTTAATTCAACTAAAACTATAAATCTTTACCTTATTGGGCGTGAAGTTGGCACATGAAATTATCGCTGAAAGGAAAGTTTAGACATTTTTGATAATTTTCAGAAATATTCCCACAATTAACTTGTTTTCCTTTACTTTATTGCATTTAATTAATTTCATAATATTGTATATTGTAGCTGTGGTAGCGGATTCGGTAACAAATTTTATATAGAATTCTGCATTATCAACATGGCCTTTATGTCAGCTGATATTTCACATTTTAACGTGTTGTTCCGTATAGCTCCGTCTTGTTTGACTTGTTAATCTCTGAAATTATATATATGGTTTGAAATGCTGTAAAAACGTAGAAATATAGAAGGGGGTAAGTGACTACATACCACTTACGCTTTTACCTTTGCATTATAGTTAAACTAAAAGTGTACTTACGTTATCTAGACATGTGTCTAATTTAAAAAAAAATGTAGTTGCTATGTTTCAATGTAAGATTCAATTCATATTGGCTAGAGTTCTATCATTTTTTTTCATTTTAATACCCAATACAAATCAAAGCTAATACACGCTGTAAATACATTACATACCGGCTGCCAAACTCGTGTTAATTTTAACCTTTTTTTTTAAATCTAACTAATGGTAACACGCTTTATAATGGTCCCACCACTTTATTTAATAACAGTGGTATTCCCTATAAAACAAATTTAAAAGGCTTTGCATCTGATGGCGCTAACGAAATGATGCGAAAACATTATTTTGTTGCGACCCAATTAAAAAGGATATCCATTTCTTATATGTCATAGAATGCATTTGTCATTCGATTCATTTATGTGATATTGCGTGCGTGTGAAAATTTGCCAATTCATGTGGAAGATCAAACATGGCACATTACTATACAATTATTTGAATTCTTACTCAAAGAGAGTGTCTGATTAGTCAGAATATTAAAACTTTTGTAATATTAAAATACATTAAATATTCGTCGATTCGTCTGAAACTCGTTGGATTTTAGAGCAATATAACGGTCTCAGATTATATTTTATTGATGCTGCAACTACCAATGACGTACAAGTTGGAAGTAATACCGCCATGAAAATAAATACTCCTATAGCAAAACAGTATTTGCAATTCTTGGACTTTTGTTTACCATTGTTTAACAGTTTGGATAAAGTTGAATAAAGTATATATGATTTGAATCTCTGAAGATACAAATATTCGTAATATTTTATGAACTGTATTTTATTTCTTAATTAAGAAGGATCATATAAATAATACACCAGCAGAAAATGTAGAATTCACTCATACAAATATCTGGCAATAGAAAAAATGTATTTTGGAGCGCAAGTAGAATCGCATATCACTCCACAGGAACTGTATGCAGTTAGATTAAGATGCTTGGATTCTTCTAAAGAATTTAGGTTTCCCGGTTGAGAACCCGTCGTAGTCGCATGAGTCTGCCGACATTTCACATGTTCACTAAAAAAACGATATAATTTCTGGCTTATTTCTAACGAACCGTTACACAATACTCATTATTAAGATGTCAATATTGAAAATCAAGTTTAACTTCTAGCATTAATATAAAAATTAATGGAACATTTTTAAAATGAAAAGATATTTAATATATATTTTTTCATTATGTGTATGCCTTAATGCTTTATATACTGTTATATATAACTTTATAATAACATAAATCGTATAATGAACTGCAATTTTCATTAATAAGCGTTCATCTTTATTTTAAACTTGTTTTTTGAAATCTACAGAAAAATATTCATAGCATCTAGCAACACTTATAGATGAATTAAAAGTGCATTTTCTTTATGTACGCATATATCTAATCTAAAAAAACTACGATTACTACGTTCCCATGTAAGATTTAATTCTTGCTGACTATATTTACACGATACATTTTTCATTTTAATACCTACTTGTTAACGTCAGCTTGTTTAGAATAGCATACCCAAATAGAACTGAATACACACGATACTTTTTTAGAAGTGTCGAATTTCTCTGAATTTTAACCTTTTCTTTTAAATCTAGCCTTGTACTTGATAGAACATCACCAAAAAGTAGACGTACAATATATCCATGGCAATAGTAGAGATCTATTCCTTACTACAAGCATAAGTATTGCAGGATTACTTTTTGCTAGACGCGATCTTCAGTTACAATCCAAAAAGTATTTCATCTATATATCCGTAAATGGTTATACCATTAAACGTTGTCAGATTTTTAATACAAGAGTTATTTCAAATAATAAGTTAGAATATATGTATATCTATATATATTGCGGTGGAAAATCTCAGACTCGTTAACATTTTTAACTGGGTTCTTTGAATTAAAATTTTGACTTATTTGTTTTGAATTAAGTGAAAATTTTTTCTAAATTAAAATACCAAATGTAAAGTTGAAAAAAAATATATAACTATATATACCGCTATTTTACAAAAGAATATGTTTTTACAGAAAACCCTCAATCCCTGACTAGCTAAACTTGAAATATTCTAATTAATTTATGAAATTAAATATGAGATCGAAAGATAGAATTAATTTTGAAGAAATTAAGAAGATTCGACGTCTATAACCTTTGAAATCGTACTCACTGGCTCGGCTTTAGGATATACTGGCCTTCGGCTTCCAACGTAAGTGTCCGGAACTTCCAAATTTTGTATGTTGTATCAGCTGATACACTTTATTATTGAATATAATACGAAGATATTTATAATTTTACGGAGTTATATGAGAAAAATAACGACTCATTCTTTCTTAGGAGAAAAGATGCGAACATCTCTCACTTTTGTTCCCGATCTTTTTCTGTCTGTTCTTCTTTTGTTTTATATCCATGGCAACGTATTGATTCGCCTGTACGCCTGTATGGTAGGCCACTCAGTACACACCCACATTCTCGATATGTGTGACATTATAAAGGAAATTGCTGCTAGTCGTGCCATCCTTTCGTCGTACGAGATATTTCGAAGATTATGAGTACAATTTCGGAATAATGTATATTCATACAATGTAATTGAAATGTGTGAATACTGTATATTAAACGTCTTTTAAGAATGAAATTTTGAAAAATTTATTTACATAAGAAATATGTTTACGAAAAGCGAAATGTAAGATGAACGATAGTAAAGTTTACGTCTCCTCTGCAAGTGTTGTTGAGGGGACTCTTTTGTTTTTTAAACAAGAAAAATTGTGAATAATTAGTTATTAAAGAATACCCAAAGTAGATATCTGTAAAACTTTTAAAAGAAACTTGTAGAGAGTGAATATCTGTGTTTAAAATTTCATAAAGAGGGCGTACTGACGGTACTTCGCCTCCAACTTCTAACATCAACCAAAATAAAAATTAACGCCGTGCACCAAACAGTGAGGAAAAATATATCAGCAATAGGTGAACTAGTAAAATTATAGAACAAATTCATTGGTAAATAAAGGAGAACAATTTATATCATTACAATATATCTATACTTCGTCTATTTTATGTCTTTACCTACGTCATTGTTTTGTCGTATAAGTTAATAAGACAATCTATTCATTTGACGATCTTTCTCTAGTACTCTTGCTGAAAAAGGAAGCAAGATTTTGCGAATAAATAGATCGTCTTAACTTATACGACAAAGCAAAGACGTAGGTAAAAACATAAAATAGACGAAGTGTATATATAAATATACCCATACTGCGTAATTTGAATCATAATTTTATTCTGCTGATTGCAAGATAAATAAACATATATACAGCGTGATCGATTGAAAGCATTCGTTAAAAGTATTATGCGCTGTAGAAATGTAGAAAGCCTTCTCTTTTTGAAAATTTGGACTTTAATTGCACAACCGTCCATAAGTTTGATTGCACTGTAAGCTGATAAAAGAAGGGTATACTCCATAAGACTTAGTACTTCGAAGCCTGAACAACAAGGTCTACAGTTGCAAAACTATATTTTGACTGATATTACAGAAAACTAAAAATTAATAAAAACTGAAAATGGACGAGGAAGGACGTAAAAATATGAATAAAACGAATTAATTTAAATCATATTCAAAGATAATAATACCACCTTAAACCTTCTTCCCATCATAGTCGTAAAAGCAGAAACATTACAGTAAACCGAGCAACATATAAAATTTTTCCTAGTTTTATAACGTCATAAAAGTATGTGGATACCCTCAGTTATTAAGGTTTCGTTGATGTTCTGGAGAGGGACACTTTTAAACACAGTTCTAGAAAATGGAGGTGGTATACAAAACGTGGTGTCGTAAGGAAGAAAACTGTTTGATAGCGTAGGACGCTGCAATTGCACGTGAATTTATGACATATTCCCAGGACAGGAACGTTTGAGGGTTGCATTTTTTATTATTTCCTTAGAGGTTTCGCTTTTTCTTCGGATATTTGATGTAAGTGATAGGAAGGAACATTTTTCTGGAATGAAAGTTTTGTAATGTTTGAAAAATGATTTTAAAACTTACTAGATGCAGTATATAGGGCAACAAATGAAAAAAAGACAGTGACATAATAAGAGTAGAGAGAAGTTTAGAAACGTGTTAAAGGTTTCAATAACTTATAATAGGCGGTTCATAGACGTAGAATAACCATATCACAAGAAATAGGACGCAAGTTTAAATTTAACGAAATTATTACATTTAGTACTTGTAGAGAAATAAATTTCGTTGTGATTATCTTGAAAGTCGAATATATAATGTCGGATAAAACAGAATTTTCGTAAATACTATAACAAATTTGAAATCCTTCCATAGTAATTGGATTTTCATTGTAGTAGCTTCCTATAATGTCCTAGATCTATTTTTTTTATTAAAAACCGAAAATCAGTTTATTACGGAAACGTTAAAGCAGAATTGTTACCTCAATAGAACAATAAAGAGTGTTTTTTGGAAGAACTCTATGTTTTTTGTAGATGTTTCTTTCTCTCTTTTCTTATATATATTGTAATTACTGATTGCACTACATATTATTTGAAATGAATACGTAAGCTTCGACGGCCAGAGTTAGTGATAAACGAACCACTTCCGAAATTGGACCGTGTCAGGATGAAATAGATAGAAATGAAATAAGAGTAAGAAGAGAAAGAAATAAAAAAGAAAAAGAGATAAAAGAAGAAGAATGAAAAAAGGGGGTGGCGTGAAGAAGAAAGAAAGATGAAAAGAGTAAGAAAAGAAAAGAGAGATAGAAAAAAGGGGGCGGAGAAAACAGAAAGAAAAAGAAAAAGAGGACAAAAGGGAAAGGTGGGATCTTTTTTCATTCTTCTTCATGATGACATGCTCCATTTCCGGAAGTAGTTCATTTATTACTGCATATTATTTATTTACTTAATATATTGTCCCATAACTGAATGCACAAATATCTGTTGGGCAATAAAGATTATTATTACTTATTACTAGAGATCGGATTATATGCAAAATGCATATATTTTATTTAATTTATGTATTATATTTTACGTCTATTTGTAGATGTCTTACACTGATTAAAGTTAACTAGCGTCAATTAACTTTAATATATCTATATATAGAGACGTAAAATATAAGAAATAAATAAAATAAATATATGCACTTTGCATATAACCCGGTCTCTACTTATTACTATTATTAAAGAGAGTTAAAGAACAAAGATGAGAAAGAAGCAACATAGAAAACGAATTCACAACAGAGTAAGCAAAAAATTGGTAATCAGCGCCGAATCAGAATTCCATCCGAGATGCGTGAAGATCAAGCTAGCACATAAAGACCAATACCGGAAGAACTGTGCATGTAAAATTTTGTGTGAATGTCGTAGGAAATACACTGCAGAAACGAAGAAGCCACTCCGAGTAAGGATCCTAGAACATCAGAAACTTATTAGACAAGGAGAAATTCATAAGTCACACATTGCACAACATGTCTGAAATGAATATCATAAAATTTAATGGAACCAAGCTTTCACCATTGTGAAAGAAGAACTTCCCACCGAATAAAAATTTAAGGCAGCAATACACATCAAATTAGCTAAAGATCCTATAAACACCCCCAGCCTAGAAATGAAAGGACTATGGCTTCCAATCGTAAGATAACAGGTTCTTAAAGAAGAACCACATCGTAAATTAACTCAACCTAACCAACTGAAGGTTAAACACTAGAAGAAGAATAGGATACAGACTGCTGTATATAAAAATTTTGCCTCACTACATATGCTGACATAAAAATTGGAATACTAAAAAGGGGTACGATTCAATAAACTTGACAGAAACGTATAACTATTCAATTGATTATAAATTATATCATAAACTCAGTGTAGTTCTTGCCAATTTTAACTCAACTAACTGTTCTATCTGAGTTTGAATTAGATATTTTCCAGAAACTTAATACTTAATACCAAGCTTCATTTTTTTTAAGCTATCTGCCTTCTTATTGCCGCTTCACTTACTGAATTGTGAAAATACATTACTTGTGTAAAATTTTTGGCACACGAAGGCAGGCGGTATATAAAGTGAAATGAACTTAGTTTTTACGCTAAAAGTTGAATAAAGAGTAGAATAACAGGAAATAAACATCTATAAAGTTATAAACGAAATAGCCGAATTAAAACACCGCTCCTTACTAATCACTCAAATAACTAATCCTAATTGACATCTCTTTTGTGTAATGTTGTAAATAAATTACAGTTTCGTGTTCATGTTTCGATAGAGGACATTTTCATACCGCGTGATTGTACTAGACGATGTACAATACAGTGCAAGGACCTGTGACTTCGCTACGATACGATTTCATGCATCTTTAGAATCCTTGCAAGTTATGTATCCCTCTCATTGTCCTCGAAATGTCATATTTCGAAATTACATCTCGAAGCAACTGAAATACTCCATGCCCGTTTGCAAACAGTCCGCATACCATCGAATTACACGCCGAACATTCCGGTAGTCCTTACAATTGTCAACCTATTTATAACGTCTGCACCTTCGGGAAGCCTACGTGACACTCTAAACGCCATATCAATGTAAACGTGTATACCTTGCTTTACGCTGTACATGAAAATGGAACATGAATGTGCATTCTATTGAGACGTGGAAGCCTGAATGTGCAAAATGGTACTTATAACAGAAATACATATGTGATATATTATATATACGGACGGCAACTCCCAAGTTATCTGTGCTTCGTTGCAAATCTTGTTATTAGTAATGATAAATTAATAACGTTTAAGTACGAGAGTATTGTTTCTTTAGTTAATTTAAAAGGAATCTGTACTGACACATAAAGATAATTATATATAAATTAGAGATAATTTTATAAGTAATACCGTATGATCAACATACATGCGTATCAAGTCGATATTGGCTGATCTACAAGATGTAGACTTCATCAATCATTTCTTCAATGCCACAGTCTGTCAACTATATACACTACTGCCTATAAATTTAAGATCATTTGAAGAAATTTGTATTAAGACTTAATCAATAAGAAAACATGTTTTTTAACAAGAAAAACGTGTACATTTCTTAGAGATATTAAAAGTATAAGACGAGAAGTTATTATACACACACAGTGAAACCTCGGTGGTATTGTGCACAATCATCTACTTATAAATTCTGTGTAGATAATCCTCGGTGCAATGTAACTGTCAAGATCAATGACCTACTAATATTTTGCCTTTTTAAAAACAAGCACGATCAAACATACAATAAACTTTTTTTACCGAAGATTAATATTTCGCATGACTTTAATCTTCTTTCTGAGTCTTCTGAATTTCGAGAAATATATCCAAAATGCTATAGCTCAAGAATGATAAAATGAATGAGTATCGATTCTGTTTTCATCAATTTTGGCATCAAAAACTCTGATCACCATGGTTAACACAAGAATACAAAAACAATAACCCAGAAGTTGAAAAATATCTCTGAAGAACAGAAAGGGCAATTTCCAAAGTTACTCTAATATTTTCTCAGTACGCCTACGCGTAATCGCCATCTTGAAAATAATCTGAGAAAGTAACTTCATTGTATTTACCGCATTTATTTACGTTTCATAACCTTGTCATTGCTTGTCATCGTCTGTACCAGTATTTGACAGAATTTACCTTCGAAGTGCGTCGTAGAATTTTAAAAGAGTTTGAGTTACGATGTATACAGAGTTATCGGTTTTTATTTCGTCCTTGTTTCTCTTTTTTATTTCATTGTTATTATTTATTCATTTATTTATTTATTTAAACTATAAGACAAAAATGAGTAGTGATGGTAATAGTGGAAGCAAGGGCACAAATCCTCATATTTGTGCCGTGCAAAACTGTAATATAGTTTCTTTGAACAATGGAGGATATAGTATGTTTGGCTTCTTTTTGGATAAATCCATGATGAAGAAGGGAACGCAAGAATTCCTACACCGATACTACTTAAACGTACATTTAAGAAGTTATTTTGCATGTCCTACTTTCAGTATGCTGAAGGAGCAAACTATGTTGACGATATGGATAGTGGACCAACTACAGTTAAATAGCTCACATATACAGACACCTATTGTGGCAATTATTGAAAATGAAGAAATCTTTATAGGGTCAAGAGACTATAGAAACTTGGATCTTTCAGCAGTAAATGCTTTTACTTATGTTTGTGGGTATCTAATAAAAAAATGTTTGGGGAAACATTCTTGCGTAGAAAGCGAAAAGCATGCTCTGGAGGCATCTAATTATATTATTGCTTCTTTTACATTTTTCCATTTTAAAAGTGGCGAAGAGGACAATTTGTTTAGCACGCTAAAAATGTCAGGAGAACCATTTGTATACAATTTCCTCAGAACAGTTTTCTAGTTTAGTCCTTCACCCTAAAATAGGGCAGACTCTAAAACAACATTTTGGTAATGTCAGTTATACACCACATTGTCCAAATTTTCCTGTGGATTATTTGCTCTCGTTATATGTTAGGTTAAGAATATTTTATGCTATAAAATTTTTAAATAGAGACCTGACCTCTAAAAAGGAAAAAATGTGAAATTAAGTATAGTGAGATATATTTATAATAAACACTATAATACGATTTGTTGTTCCATTTCCGTATTATGTTAAATTTTTTGATTATTTTTATAAATTAACAGGGATTGGAAGTTAGACCGAACTAAACTGAATAATATAATATGAAATTCGACAGTGATAAGTCTAATACGATATGCAACAACTGTTCTCTATTATTGTGCTAGAGTTGTTACTGTGTTGAATTATATTATTCATTTCACTCCGGTCCAGGTTTATACTCATAACTAGAGACCGGATTATATGCAAAGTGCATATAATCCGGTCTCTACTCATAACTGGTCCCTACAAATTGAAATATGCCACTTTATTATTGCTTTAGTGGTATAGTACATTGTAGGTGTGATGTAGTAGTAAACCCACTTCATTCACCCAGTAATATTATGAGTTGTGTCACACGAAATTTTAATTATAGATTAACAATTGAGGAAGTGTAATTAGTTGCGACGCTTTCATAAAAGGGCTTCAAGTGTTGTACGGAAATAAACGATTTGACCGCTCAGTTTTTCTATAAGAGAATGATTATTGTTAGTGATCCAAAATGCAGACTAAAAATTTGAAACAAAACTTCGAAACACAATGTCTGCTATATTTTTTTTGAACACCTCTATAATCAACTTATAATCAAGTGTTTACATATAATTCGCTCTAAACGTTATTGTTATCACTAAAATAAAAGCATAGTCGTACTATTTACCTGGCTAACCCTTTTTGCAAGGGTGTTGCTGACAAATCAACAGAATAAATTATAACTACAATTTTGTCGTTTGAATTTCCTACCATTTCATTATTTTCAATATGGCGGCTAACTAACTTCGCTTCATTTTTAAGGTAAAAAAATAAGACCACACGAACATCAAAGAAGCCGACACATTTGTCCTTTCTATTATTCTGTGATTATACTTTTGGGTTACCAGAAGACGATGGAGATTGGTTTGTGTATAATTTACTTTCGTAAAAATGATAATATATATTCAAAGTCGGTTGTTTCATAACAACAATAACAAATGCTTGTTTTATACTCGTAAATGTTTTTACTCCACTCTCCCCAATCTAAGTAAATTTCTTTTGCCATGCTTCCTGTTGAAATAAGATTCAGGCAAAAAAATTTGAACACACTGTATAACCCCTGTTCCATTTGACGGCAGGTGGTAATGCGGGACATACGAAATCTAATAGAACAAAAGGCTCGAGAGGGTTCGAGAGGGTTAGTCAAGTTGAAGTACTCATGCCAGACAAAGTCCATCGTCGTTAAAGTGCACCTCTCATTAAACAGCGCTTTGTATTCTCTGCATACAGTGAGAGATGGGAACGCATATATGTACATGTACGTACATACGTGCACATAAGATAGTCTCTTTATGGTTTATTATCCCGGTATAGCTACTTTCCCTATGTGTAGGGTATGCCACACCCCTGCTTCGAGTCGATAACCGAGTACTAATATACATAAATGTATGTACAAGAGTACGCGTATGTCCCGGGGAAATTGCCCCGAAAGATGGAACTCGACACGCCATTCTTCTAGGCGGGACGAGCGATATGTTGTGGGGATGGTAGAACGACGGGAGGATTCGGATTCTTTTATATAAAATTTAATAAAGCCGGTATGGCAGAAATTCGCAGGGCAATTTATTTTCCGTCGTTGTCCTCTTGTTGCCGTCGTCTACTTTAAGAGAATCCAAATACGATGCGGATGTATAAGCTGCAAAATATTTCTTGACATAATGGAGGACTGCGTCCTTCTGCATCATATTACGTTACGGTATGACAATGATGTGTCGGCCGATGATTGCGAAAATTCCGATGTTTGTTTCACTATGTTGGTATTCCGTAGGAAATTCATCTTTCAGCTAACTACTCTTGTGTTTGTATCAACTCATTTTCTTTGTTGGATTGCTTCTGTTCTTTAGAGATAGTCATAGTTACGAGGGTGACCTGAAATGTGACGACCGGAATCGACAAGAAAAACACGGTATTGGTGTGGTTTATTACTTTTATTTTTCGATGTAGTCATCTCAAACATCAATACACTTTTTCAAACGGTGATCCAATCTCTGCAAGCCGTCAGAAAAGCAGGATGTTTCAAGGCCTGCAAAATAGTCATCTGTAGCGGCGATTACCTAGTCGCTGGGGGTTAGAACCGGTGGTCTTAGTTTTATGCTTTGCCTCGCCTTCGTTTCCAGCTCTCTATTTTAAGTTAAATTTCTCATTTCTTTCTTCGTTCTGTAATATGTTGCGGAGATCTACATTACTTAGAAATTTGAAATGACAATTGCTATCGACATTTCATGACCTATTTTTAAATTGTCTTACTATATCCTTTCTACTGTTGTGTGGGAGATGGTATTTTATGGCAAATGTTACCTTTACAGGATGTATGATTTGATTACTTTCTTAATGTTTATCCTTGTGGCATTTACCTTCGCCTTTTACATGTGTATAAGTAAAATAAGGATCGTCTGGGTAGCAACCACCTGAGCACCCAGTAAACCAGTTTATAGACATTATATACGCACGAGGGCGACCTGAAATATTTCCGGAATCGACAAAAAAAACACGGTATTGGTGCGGTTTTTATTTTTATTTTTCGATGTAGTCATCTCAAACATCAATACACGTTTTCAAACGGTGATCCAATCTCTTCAAGCCGTCAGAAAAGCAGGATGTTTCAAGGTCTGCAAAATAGTCATCTGTAGCGCCGATTACCTGGTCGCTGGGGGTTAGAACCGGTGAATATTGAGGATGAGAGTCTAATTCGTAGCGTAACTCATTCCATTTGAACACGACGATGCGGGACGAATGAGCCGGCGCAATGTCGTGGTGGAAAAGCACTCTTTTCCGCTGTAAACGAGGTCGTTTCTCCTTCAATACTGCATCGAATCGGGTCAATAAATCGCTGTAGTATGGCCCCGTGATCGTCCTTTCCTTCTGCATACAGTCGATAAGGAACACACATTGGGAACCCCAAAAAATAGTCGCCATGACCTTTCCGGCCGATGGATCGGTTTTTGCTTCCTTCGGAAAAGTACACAGATTCGACTGTTTTTTGGTCTCCCGTATGAAGCGGTGGATCCAAGTCGCATCCACGGTTACGAAACACACGAAGAAATCCAAGAAATCCCTTGGATTGCGTTGGAAACTGGCTAAATACTCCACCGAAACTGTCACTTGATTTAGTTTTCCTTCCGGTGTGAGCAAACTTTACCCATCGCGCTAAAAGCTTTTTCACACCCAAAGTTTCGTGTTCTGAGATATCTGTTGTATCTGTTATCTGTTTTAGCTTCAATAGGCGATCGGCAACACAACATCATGAATCTTATCGATCATTTCATCGTTGGCAGCAGTTTTTCGGCGTCCACTGCGTATTTCGTCACTTGTGCTTGTGCGGCCACGTTTGAACTCGCTCACCCAGAAGCTGATCGTCGAAAATGATCATCCTCTATGAACCTCTAGCAAAATATAATAAGTGTTTTATCACTGCACGAAATTTGATTTTATCCATTTTTGCAAAACCGCCTGATTTGCTACACAAAACACACCCTTAAACAGAAACTGTTGACAGTAGACGTCTGAAATTTTGACAGTTGCCGTAAAAAGTTGCCCTTGCCGACTAATTAATCCACTTCGACCTTCTCTTACCGATGCCGGAAACATTCCAGGTCTTCCTCGTATACCTCCTCACCAGTGGACGACGGCTTTTGTTGTGGTCTATGTAAGACGGGCGATAGGGCAGATGTTTACAACTATCGCCCAATATGAGTTTTATCTGCTTCAGGAAAAGTGCTATGGTCGATGCTTATGGATAAAATAATATCTATCTTTGCTGCTTATTTAGTTTCCAGAACAAGACGGTTTAATTCGTGGTAGAAGCACCGAAGCCAACTTTTTGGCTTACCATCAATCTGTTTCTCAATTGCTGAGGAACGGATTTGAAGTTGACTCGATTTTAGCAAAGTCTGTGATCGAGTCGACCATCAGCTTCTACTATGGGAGTTAAACGCTTATGGCAGGTATGGGCAACCTTTGACATGTTGCGGGCCAAACTTTAGTGTGTAAATACGTTCGCGGGCCGCGTTTAAACCCCATATCATTCGATCTTCCTCATTTGGAGTGAGTATGAGTAAGTAGTGTAATATTTTGTTTTTAATTGGATTTTTCAAAATGTCTAGCGGGCCGGATCAAATCTTACGGCCCGCTGTAAGATTTGGTTGTTACCCACATATGGCTTATGGAGTAACGAGAATGCTTTTGTCTTGGTTCGAATTTTATATGTGTGATCGTAGTCAGGTCGAATACTTATGAACTTGAACACCAAGCCCAATAATCTCCTGTATACCTCAGGGTAGCCATCTGGATCCCATTTCATAAACGACATCAAATATTAGTAATGTTCTCCAATAAACTGTTTCATATTTCTGTTATTTGCAGACGAGTTATAAATATTTCTTTCTCTTTCCTCTTCATTGGAATGTATTAAACTTCAAGCAGATACCAACAACATTCCTATGTTAGGTGTAGAGGTAATAATATGATGTTGAACATCGTTAAGTGTAAAACCATTTCATTCTCAAAAAAGAGGCAATCCACTGTACATACTTGATTGGCAGCGTTACACTCATTTGCTTAGATGTAGTCTTTTAGTCTTGTTTGAATTTTAATCTGAGTATCAACATTACGTGTGGAGCAATCAAGCTATGTGAACTCACTAAACGGTAGTCCCACGGCTTTAAAAACGTAATTGGACGTATCTCTCCATTTTAAAGTTTGGTGCGTCCTATTCTTGAGTACTGCTTTACGATGCGGAGTCCTTATTCATCTTACCATGTTTTTCAAAAGATTCCAGTATTCTAAGGGACTTAGGTCTGAAAAATTCTAGGGCCAATACAGCAGCATTAATTTCTTTGAATTTGGATAATTTTCAATAAATTAATAAAATAGCTTCGTAATAACGTGTTTGTAATGTATCTGGCTCATGGTTCACTCTACAAAGGACGGTAGTTGTGTTTTCTTTGCGGTACAACATTCACCTCAGCGTTTTCTAACATATCCAGAAAGAATACTTTGTTACTCCCGCATTGAACACAATCTGCAGGAGACAAACAGAAATCAAAAATGTACAAAGATTACGTTCATGAAGCTATTACAATACACTCAGAACAGATTCATTTCTAAAACAACCACGCTGCGCTGTTCCAAGCAAGAAATAACTTTCCCCTTTCGAAACTCCGACTTCGAAAAGTCGAACGATCTCACCATCATTAAATATCTTAAGCTGAACGTTCGTATCGGAAAGCTGTTCGCTCTAAAGCGATCGCTTGCATTTTACACTCGCCTCGAACCATTTACCTCTTTATCTGTTTGAAAGAGCGATGGCCTTCTGCGTTTAGGTACCAATCCAGAACAATGTATATGCGGGACGTGGCGCCTGGTCGATGCCTGGTCTCGAATGCGAATGGCAGAAAACTACTCGCCAAATCTACGTCCGATTCGCTTTTCTACCGCTGTAGATTATCCGAAATATGAAGATTTAGATGTGCTTCTGTAGGATGTATGTGCATAAAGTTTGAAGATTTTTCAATGAAAGGTTTCTCAAGATAGGTCTGGTTTATGCTATAAATATTATTTCGAAAGTAGTATTCTAAATTTAGTTATTAAATTATGTCCGAAAAAAAGAAACGTTATGCTAAAAACTGTTACTTATGCAGTGACTACCACAAAATTCTGCTAAAAAATTACATATCCCAATTCCGAGCTATTACTTGCTTTCGGTTCTTTTATGGATGTAATTATGGTATTAATTTGTGTTTATTTGAAAACTAAATAACCCCAAATCAGATAAAAAGCTACTATTTGTTTTGGAAAAGGCAATTTTGGAATGAAGTATAAAACACCTTGAAAAGACTGACCTCTGCATGAAGATTTTTGAATCTGTTTTCAATGCTTTGAAAGTGAAGACACATGGAATAAATGAAAAATTCGAGATTATAAACAGGAAGGTGGAAATAAATGAATTTGTGTGCAATTACGAAGCTGGCCTATTGCAACATTGTGAATATGTTGCTGCAACATTGTGAATATGTTGCTGCAACATTGATCTTGTGCTCAAGGCAAAATGTATTTGATTTTCTGGTTCTGTCATCTACACATTTTACTCCATCAGAGTATAAAAGTTTTGAATCAGTAACATCACCAAGCACAAGTTCTAATAAACAATTGGGTATAGAATATATAGTTTGTTATAGCACTTTATCTGGAGGATAATAATGATTCTCTGATGAAAAGCTATTTGGTACCAGTTTAGAAAAATACTAGAGGCATTACGCTGAAAGGTTTGCCCCACATCGAAAACAGAATTGAATGTAGTGAAGAACCATTAAAAAATACATGTGAGGTAAACCTAGCTACAATTGCAGGGGAAGCAAAAGATATAGACAATAGAAATACGTTAACGACAAAATCACTGTAAATACAGCTTTTCTCATGGTATTGGTGAAATCTTTCACGAGAAAGACATGCGAGGACATAAAACGTTAATACTCTGACATGTTTCTGCCTACCCGACGTCATCAGCGTGGCTTTTAGCGGTTTTATGCTCAACACATGTAATTCCCTCTCTGCTTTTTTGGCACTAGTTAGCGCCAGGAATAATCACTTGTATTGTGGGGTTAGATATGGCGATAGAAGCAGAGAGGCAATTACATGCATAAAACCGCTCTAAACCATGCTGATAGGTAGAAACATGTTTCTGTTTGTTAGCGTTTTGTCTCCTCACATGTCTTTCTCGTGAATGATTTCACCAGTACCATGAGAAAAGCTATATTTACAGTGATTTTGTCGTTGGTGTTATTTTCTAGGCGTTCCTTTAGATGTGTTTTAGAAATACGTGGTTTAAGGAAGGTGAGTTTGCCCAATGAGTTAATACTTGGCGAACTCATAAATCATAAATAAGAAATACTAAATAATAGTGGTCCGCAATTAGATCCCTACAGAACTTCAGATAGTATTTTGAAGCGAATGGACGAATTATAGAAAACGTAACCACTCCTTCCAACGAGGTGAGATGAAGTCAGTTTTACCAACGAAGGGCAGAAGTCAATACCTTCCAATTTAGCACAAAGTAAGTTGTGAATAATGCGATCAAAAGCCCTCAGCCAGTATAGATAACACCGACCAGTCCTTGCTGGTCCAACGCTCCAGATGTGTTGAGCATAAAACCGCTAGAAGCCACGCTGACCTCGGGTAGACAGAAATATGTCCGTGTGTTAACGTTTTATGTCCTCACATGTCTTTCTCGTGAATGACTTCACCAGTACCATGAGAAAAGCTGTATTTACAGTGATTTTGTCGTTGGTGTTATTTTCTAGGCGTTCCTTTAGATGTGTTTTAGAAATACGTGGTTTAAGGAAGGTGAGTTTGCCCAATGGGTTAGTACTTGGCGAACTCCGTAGTGATCGTTAGCTACATAGTAAATACATCCGTTATTTTCAATTTTTTCAATTATTGTAGTATGTCCATGCTATTCCATTTTTAGATATTCCGTAAATGAATGGAAAGCTAAAGCAAAGGCATATTTTTGACTGAAGAATTTTATACGCAAATATACAAACTATGGACTACAGCAAAAATTTCTGCATGTTCAGAATCATTCCCTGATGGAAGACCTCCTACATAGCAAGTTGAATCATCTCCGTCATATTTTTCTATTTTCAAAGTTCGTACGAGATTCCATTATTTTCGTATTCATACCCAGAAACACCTGTTCCCACAACATGCTTATAGAACTGATATTCAACATTCCACCTGAGATGATCGAATGCAGAGGACTCTACACCGTATCCTTGTTCTCACGTCGGATACGAGAATATATTTTATTTATAGTACACGACTTGCGACTTACGAGGCGGCATCGAATACTCCCAGCCACTATACGTCTCGTCGAACCGGAGCAGATTTTCGTAACGTTTGAGCTTCGCTCTGCCGTAAAGTATGATAGATACTCTTGCAAATTGCCGTGGGAGCCGCCCGAATCTGCATAAACAGATGCGAAATCAATAATCCCCCGTTCAGCAACAATAATAATACTCGTCAGAATGGAGTTCGCTCTAATCCGACAAAGATTAATCGCTGGGGCAGCACTGGCGGGCCCCCCGGTCGACTACCCTTTTCAACGTTCGGAAGCTTCGCCTTCGCATAATTCGCATTCACCAAGCGATAATTCCGGTGGAATATATTGTGTAGTTTTGCGTTATAATGATGGTACTTCTTAGAGATTGTCTATAAGTCGTTTCTAATTGAAAGATTTGTATTAAGAAAGTATTTAAGGTTATGAAAATAGGCGTAAGAAACACGTACAAATGTGTTTGATATTATTAAGTATAAAAACACCGTTAAGGTTAGTTCAATAATGAAATTCAAATCTAATTCAGCCAGATCCTTTCAGGTGTGATCCTAACACCAACACTAGTGAAGTAAGACATTTGTTGGAAAACAATTGCTAAGAAGAAATTAAGCGATTATACTTCTTTCACTTTATATTGCTAAACCGTAAGCAAACCTAGTATGAATATTATGACAAACCGTCCCATAGTGGAACCCGTATGTTAATTGGGTTATGTATGTCAAAATAGTAGCCTTGATGACACTGGATAATCTGAACCACGATCATGGTAAGTACCGCTAATATTATAACTAAGGTATTTGAGGAATGAATGTAGAATCAACAGTGTAATTTAAAATGATTGGATTAGAGCGTCTGGTACAAGAGATCACTAAACATTTGCCAATGTTTAGATATATGCTATTCAGATACGAATCATTAAAAAGGGTAAGGTAAGCCTGCAACTTAACACAATCAACTAGCGAATCGATTACATTGTAGATCTTGAGATCATCCACGTATGATGAAGCCTCACATTGCAGTTTATCGGACAAATCATAAATAAAAAATACTAAATAATAGTGGTCCGCAATTAGATCCCTACGGAACTTCAGATAGTATTTTGAAGCGAATGGACGAATATCCATTATAGAAAACGTAACCACTCCTTCCAAAGAGGTGAGATGAAGTCAGTTTTACCAATGAAAGGCAGAAGTCAATACCTTCCAATTTAGCACATAGTAAGTTGTGAATAATGCGATCAAAAGCCCTCAGCCAGTATAGATAACACCGACCAGTCCATGCTGGTCCAACGCTCTAGATGTAGACTGACCGATATTTCCTAAGTTGGTTACAGTGGATCAACCTGCCATAAATGTGTTGATCGATCGACAAAAATAGTTTATTACTAAATAAAGATTATTATATAAAATACTTTTGCAAAGTTAATTAAAATGTTGTAATTTACAATATTAGCCCAATTACCTCCCTTAGATACTAGCACTACTTTATTACTTTTCTAAATTTTTGGAAAATGTGGAACTTCTAATAATTAAATTGTATAATATACACAGCGGATACGCAAAGACAGAGATACATTCACCAGCTAGAAAACTTGGTATGCTATCAAGCCTTGAAGCATCCACTGGAGCAACGGACAGTTTCTCCATAAACACAGAAGTGTCCCCTCCAATACATCTCCCTGCTAAAGCAAATCTATCACTCCTATACACTACAAAAGTAGGATCCTGAAATCCTCTGTTATCCACATTATCAGCCACCCAGGTTTCTGTAAAGAATACAGCTTTTCCATGACAAGCACTACTGAAAGAAAGCACTACATCAGTTTTTGTACCCGAAACATTAAGACCACGAACATTTTGATATCCGAAGCGAAATGTATTATCAACGTTGCACTTGTTTAGCTTAAAGACCTTGACTTAACAATTTTCGGTATGTCCCTTAAATGCTTTATATAGATATCAGATTTTCCCGCAGTTTGTCGTGCGAGAAGTTCCTTCCTTACCCAGCGATGCAAAGCAATTTGCTCTGGAGTTCTCTCCTTAGATATATTAACTAGTTTAAAGTTTGTTGAAGACTTTAAATGTTTGATTTCGAATTGCCCTATTAACCTGGTCACTGCTTTCAAGTGTGATAATTATTGGGCGCTCTCTGTCAGACTTGGTAGGATCATACTTGCCCAGATGGATAGGTTTAATCGGACCGGTAAGCACAACATCCAGAGCAGACGACATATTATTGCAGGTAACCACGGTCTAAACTTTTGAATATGAGCCTAGTTGTGTGAATTCTACTACTTATTCGAGATGTAGGTCTTCGTAGATTAGGTTGTCTTCGATATTTAGGTTTC
This sequence comes from Trypoxylus dichotomus, assembly GCA_023509865.1. Taxonomy (NCBI): domain Eukaryota; kingdom Metazoa; phylum Arthropoda; class Insecta; order Coleoptera; family Scarabaeidae; genus Trypoxylus; species Trypoxylus dichotomus. Next base: position 55,523,397 of record CM042075.1, read on the forward strand.
TGTCTATTTCAATATTGCGAAGTTCCTTACTATTTCTATAATCGATTACAATTTCTTCAAATATCACAAACATCAGCCGTCACTGTTTAAATAATTATTTAATGTACGTAAATCGACTACAGAAAAACCTACTAATTTCGAACAACAAGAACTAGCGTATACTGACAACTGGCATGTGCACAAGTACAAAAGACACCATAAACAAAAGCGCGCATAGGTAACTAGAATGATTCTATTATTTAAATTCCTTTTCTTTTTAAAATAAAACAAAATTACACCCTCGATCCAGTAGCGCACAAATATACAGGATGTTCCATTTAAGAAACTAAAGTTAAAAATATTCCCTGAAGAATAGTAGGCAATGAAAAGTAATTGATTATGCAATTTTATAGAATAAAATAAATCTGGTATTTCTGATAAACATAATATAAACTGGTCAATGGAAAATCAGCCACATACAGAGATTTCAGCGCTCTTACATCAGGGCTGTAGTACATTTTTGTTTGGAAAGATGGTGTAGATTTGCCATTACTAAAGAAATGTAATCCTCCTAGTTTTTTTTTTCTGGTTTAAGGTTAATTAGTATACTTTCTAAAGTTAAAGTGGTTATTTGAGTTTAAATAATTGCGTGTTAAAATTATATAATCTACTTAAGCAAATAAAGAAATATACGTAATACAATATTATCTTCTTTGATATAAATGACCATATACATATATGCATCTAGAAGTGTTAATGCTGACACCAAGTACCTTAAGCATGCTTTATATTCATAAACAAAGTATTTCAGTGAAGTGCTAAAAGCAATTGTCGTTCCTCTTCATATTAATGTCAACGCTGCCTATATACATACATAATTTCCATTAGTAACGGACCGTTTATTTGCGTTTGGTCCATTTTTAATAGGATCTTTCGAAATAACCGCTTTGGTGGTCAAACGTTTGATGCGGCATCGACTCAATTACAATCCAAAGCTCTAACAAAAGACGGGCACTCTAGAAGATATTTGTTTACGTTTAACGCTAAAAATTTCCATAAACTCATTATAGAGTTTCCAAAATGATGAATATGAACATATTTACACTTCCCAGGTTGACATTTATGGATGGTGGTACGTAATTACTACGACGTAGTTTGTAATTACTTTGCAGAATTTAACGAATCTGATCCTCAATTTCGTTTGTTACATTTGCATATGCCCAGGAAGGTAGTTATTACGCCCATATAAATCCCCGCTACTGGAAAATGCCGCCCGTTGTTTTAGCCTTAGGGTACAATACTGCTATACTCTGTTATTATGGTATACATCGCATGTATGCAATAATTCAGGTGTAATTGCATTGGTGGGTAGGAGCTTTGACTTTAACATGTGCTTCCGTACCTTTAAAGGATTGGAAATAAGTTTACGTCCAGATTTGGAACGTATTTATTTAGGATACGAAATAAAATACTGAAAGAACATCTTAAATATGCGACAGATACACCGAAAAATTCTACTATTTCTATGGATTCTATGTCTGTATATCGATTGACCCTTTACCATGGTTACAAGGATCAGAAATTTGTTGCAACAGCTGATTTTATTCAAGCAGTATTGAAACAAATGCTGTCATTACTTCGGTAATTTATGTTGTCCGAAAATTCCCTTAGTTAGGATATGACATCTATTGGTGTTTATTGTTTTCTATTGTACATTGAATGTTCCATTAAGATTACATCTGGTGTGTAATAATTTTATTCATGTTATCTTTCTTAGAATTGTGATTCTGTTTACCAGGTAATTAACAATCAATAATTTCATTGCTTTGTAATTTCGAACACAGATTTACTTTTTACTAAACTATCTGTTTTATTTAGCATCTCTCTTTTCTGGTAAATCTTCTTTTGTTTTTTCCTTCCCTTTTCCTACAACTTGGCATTGTTTCTACTACTCTTCTTAATGCTGTTCAGCCTCTTGCGAAACAGATGTCCAGCTTTGCACCATTTTTTAGAGAACCGCGGGGATGTCTCCTAGAATTTGCATTTTCATCCTCTGCCCATTTCGTCCATCGACCTTCTGCCATTCTGTCGGCGTTGTCCCTCCAAAATCGTCGTCCCGTCGTCGTAAGCCGTATTATGTCTCGAATTTCGAGATCTTCTCTGATCATTTTGCTTCTTATCACATCCCTTAATCTCACTCCTTAATATGCCTCAAGGTCTTCATATCCGATGCCCTCATCATATTCTTCGCTTTTGTTGTATTTGTTCGTGTATTCACTGCATATGTGAGTACGAGTGCGACATGAAATGCTTCCGGAATCGACAATAAAAACACGTATTTGTGTGGTCTTTTATGTTTTTTTTTTTGATGCAGTCTCCTCGAAGATCTATACACTTTTTCAAACAGTGCTACAGTCTCTTCAAGTCGTTGCAAAAGTAGGATGTTTCGAGGTCTGCAAGATAGCCATCGGTAGCGACGATGACGTACTCATTTCAGGCGAATCTCTTTTTTCCCAGTGATTTCTTCAGCTTTAGGAATAGGAAAAAGGCGCCGATGAATATGGAGGACGACAGACTAATTCGTAGCGCAACTCCTTCAATACTGCATAGAATCCAGTCAATAAATCGTTGCGGTATTGCTCCGTGATCGTCCTTCCCTTCTGCAGATAGTCGATGAGGATCACATCTTGGGAATCCCAAAGAATGGTCGCCATAACCTTTCCCGCCGATAGAACAGTTTTTGCTTTCTTCGAAGCCGATTCGCCCGGAAATGTTTACTGCCTCGACTGTTCCTTGGTCTCCGATATGTAGTGGTGGATCCAAGCCTCATCCACGGTTACGAAATGCATGAAGACATCCTTTGGACTGCGTTGGATCCTGGCCAGACACTCCGCCGAAACAGTCACCCGATTTCGTTTTCGCTCCGGCGTGAGCAAACGCGGTATCCATCGCGCCAAAAGCTTTTTCATACCCAACATTTTGTGTAGGATATGGCCAACACTGAGATGCCTGTTGTTTCTGCTATCTCTTTCAGCTTCAATCGGCCATCGGCTAACACGATATCATGAATTTTGTCGACCATTTCATCGTTGTGCTTCAACGGCCACGTTTGAACTCCCTCACCCAGAAGCTGATGGTCGAATATGATGAAGTACATCCGCCATGAATTTCTAGCAGAATTCTTCGAATTTCCGTGGCCGTTTTCTCAGCCATCCAGAAGTGTTCTATCACTGCACGAAATTCGATTTTATCATTTTTTTGCGAAACCGCCTGACTTGCTACACAAAACACACTCTTAAACAACAACTATTAACAGAAAACATCTGAAATTTTGACAGCCACCGCGCTCTTGCCGACCAATGAATCCAGTTCGACCTTCGTGCGCCATCTCTTGCCGATTCCAGAAACATTTCAGGTCGCCCTCGTTTCGTTCGGCTGAACAGGTGAGTATCCTGTTTTTAATTTGATTAATTGTTTCTTGCTGCAGGAAATATCGAAGTTCGCGTAAATGATTTACGAGCCACCGGTACTTTAGCACTTCTTTCGAAACGGAACGGGTCCCTTTCTCCGGTTGGCCGATAATTTTATTCAAAATTAATGTCAACGACGTAGTTTCCTGATTAAAATTCGCGAAAAATTATCACCTTTTTAGACCCTTTTGCTTCCGATCCATTAGCGGCCGTAAAATATTAATTTCAGTACCTGCTACCTCTCGCGGATAATTTACGTCCGACTGTTTTAGGTTCACGAGACGAGTAATTTCGGAAAAGAAATGAAAGGTGTGAAGTTTACTTTTGCTCTGACATTTTAAAATAAGGTTATAGATTCCTCTGAACATTTGGAACGATCTGGTAAATGCGGAACATTTTGGGTTCTGTCTCTGACCAGTCTAGATCAATGAAAAGGAGCACTTTCTTTGTTTCTAAATAGGGGAACAACCATAATTTCTTGCTGAACATGTACTTGTGCTGTTTATTGACTAAGAAACATTATTAAGTCATTATTTGAAACAAATTTGCATAACTTTTCTCAGTGAGTGGTGTAATTTATCGAAAATCTGTATTGAGCAAAAGCTTTTTATAGCGGATGTCCGAAAATTTCAACAACCAAAAGGATGTGAAAACTTCCATATTGACTAATTCATTTAATTCCAGCTGATCTTAAAGCCTAACAACCAAATGTACGAGGCAATTTTCATATTGACTGCTAGATTTTGCTCTAACTTAGCAAGTATAAAAGTTTCATCATGAAGAATAGTGTTCCATAACTCGTGTTTCAAAATATTTATTTTCACATATATTTTAACATATTTTTAATGACTTCAATTTTCGTTAAAATTTCCAAGGGGTACCATTTTGAAAATTCGTCAAAATTTCGCCACTTTTAGAATTGTCATCTTGATTGCTAGGTCTTGGTATAACTCGGCAAATGTAAAAGTTTCACCATGAAGGATAAATTTGCAACATATGATACGTAGGTTACCATTGACCTTGTTTTATTTTTGTGTGTATATGTATGTATATATGTTATCGTTATTTTATTGTAATAATAGCTGAAGATAATTTTATTACAAGTGTAACGTCCTGTGTTATTGGGTGTTTCCTTTCAGATAATAAACGTATATTATTCTTGTTGTTCGAATTATTAGTAACTTGCGAAGGTGACACCTCTACTACACCACCAAAACGAACATTTTTAACCGTAACACGGAGAGATTGCGAATATTGTGACGGTTATGTCTTCCAAGCTAGCACTAATTTGGTTACCAGATAAAAGCCGCCAACATTGAGAACTATATGCACTTCCGAACAAAGTGTTCATTACAAAGTGGACAGGGATAGAGAAACTTGAAAGCGCAATACCGACGCTAAGGTAATCTAATAAACTTGTGCATTAACATGATTGCCTAATGCTAATTCGAGAGGTAGTAGGGTTCGAATCAGCGGTCTTTCTTTGCGCCGGATAAAGGAAGGACGGTATATTTAAGCTAAAATAGATGGATTATCCGGGACATCAAAAGTCGGGAATAATAGAAGCGCTATTGAATTAACGGGCATCGCCAGCGGCGGGACGGATCCTCCGATGCAGCTGCAATTTTCTTTAAAAGCTCATTAAAAAGAATCTGCAGAGAGCCAAGGCGCGGGCTTCCTTTGTAAAATTAAAGAGATACTTTTTTGCGAAGACGACGTTAAAATAGCGGAATATGGAGGATTTTGCGAGGCGGAACTCCTTTGACGAAACTATCTTTGTCGGAGTGTAAGAGGATACCCGGTCCAATTTACTGGATCCACTACGATAATGGCCTATCAAAGATATCTCAGCGTATATATTTTTGCAAGAGTAGGTCATTAGATAATAAGATACAAGACAAATTGCTTTACCATATCTTTCTATAGCTATGGTACGTTATCAAGGCAAAAGTAAATGACCAGTTAACAATATGGTAATAGATAATAATTCGGAAACGTATATATAAACATTGTTGGGAGATATATTTCTTTTAGATCTTCACAAACTTCCTCGACTGCTTCCTATCCTTTGCCAACTTTGCTGCTTTAGTCCATGTTTTACCTCTTCTTTCCAGAATTTTCGCCATGACATTGTCTCAAGTCTGCTCTGGCCTTCCTTTTCTCTTATTTTTCACAATATTTGCTTTCCATATTCTGCTAGGTTATCTCTCATTACCCATTCCTCCCCACTCGTCTTATTTGTGGGATATGCCGTAACTTTTCTCTTGGAATTTTATGGAAAGCTTTCTCTAAATTTATAGGAATATTTTCTTCTTTCCTTGCGAAGGTTTTGGTATTAATTGCTTTATGGAGAAGACGAGGCCTTGCGTGCTTCTCCCTTTCATGAATCCGCTCTGAGATTTGTAGTATATGTCTTCTAATAGTGATCTTATTCTTCCGTCTATTATCTGTTCCAGTATTCTCATGGCTGAACTTAATAGGAATATACCTCTATAAATATTAAAATCTCTCTTATCGCCCGTATTCTTATGTATTGGCATAATCAACGCTTCTTTTCAGTCGTCTGCTATGTCTTTGCTCTTCCAAATCTTTCTAAATATTAACATTATTTCTCTTCCACTCCTATCCATAGTTATGATCATTTCTATTGTTATTTTATTACTTATTGGTTCTTTTCTATTTTTAAGTTGATTTATTGCTTCTTCCAATTCTTCCATGCTGATTTCTTTCTATTTTCTCTCATCTACTATCTGCTATTCGTTCGCATTTTCTTCTTTTATTTCCTCATTTAATAATACCTGAAAGTGCTGCTTCCACCTGTCTATTGTTGCCCTACTTTCAGTTCAGAGTCCTCCTGTCGTATAGACAAGAATCCATAAAACATCTTTTGACTTTCTTTACTACTATGCTCCATATTTTCTTCAATTCCCATCACGTTTTATTTTTGCTTTCTATTACTAGTTGTTTTTCCTTTCCTTCGTTCGTTTTTACGTTTCTAGTAATTATTTCTTTTTTTTTCTCTCTCTTTTTTATCTTCTCGTATTATCGACATTATCTAGTAAGTTTTCCACGGTTTGTCTTCATCTTGGTATGTTTTCTTATTTCTTCTGTCCACCACCTCTGTGTATTTTTGGTTACTGCTAGTAGTATGTTCTTAAAGGTGTTTCATGCCTCTTCTATAGTTTGAGTCGTCTATTGTATTTGTATTTTCTATTCTTTCTTTGTAGGCTCGTATTACTTCTGATTGGGGTGTCCTCTATTTGTCTCTACCGCCGTTCACTTTTCCATTCATCTTCTCTTTTACTTGAGATATGACCACAAACTAATCACTCCCTATTTCTGGTCCTCTTGGTGCTGTTGTATCTAACACGCTTTTTCTATTGCATTTCTCCACCAATATGTAATCGATAATCGATCTTTCACCTCTGTTTTCTCTTTCTATAGTATATCTGTGGATGTCTTTATATTTGAAGAAAGTGTTGATTATGATCATGTTGTATAATTGATTCCTACTCCCCACCCTGCTATTCAGGTCACCAAGTATAAATAAGCTTCCTTTTGCTTCTTATCTTGCTGCTGCAAGATCTCCCCAGAATTTATTCCTGTCGGAAACGTATAAACAGTGTAAATAAAAGAGAAACTTTTCGATTTTGATTTTATTGTCGGTTTTCCTCCTTTTATTTTGTTAATTGCTGTTATGCTTTTTCAAATACACTAAAAATCTAGAGATCTGCTTTATCGATTACTGGATCGAGTTTCAATAAAATAGACTGCATATAGGAGGCTATGTAATAACACACAATATAGAGATGATATATGCATATGTCATAATAGAGATTATAAATTCAGACATTCAATTCATTACCGAAGGAGTTTTATTGTATTAACTAGCGTACAGATGGTGCAGTAGTTGAAGTTACTCTATGAGTCCTGTTCCAATGATGATGTCTCCAAAGCGCTGAAGGCGCTCGGAAATTATTCGTGTGACCGTTGGTAACACTGTTGCGTTTGATATTTGCCCAACTCCCAAACAAGCCTGCGCGCATCCCTTGGCTTACACTTGTAATACAACACGGATTTGGTGCTAGTCAAGATAATTTTGATGTGTAAAAGAATACTGGTTATTGTGTTATCAATTGCATATTCTATTCATTAAAGTAAAACGAACAATAATCATGATTGTCAGCAATATACATACTTAAAAATTGTAGGACTACTCTCACCTGTCTTTCGGATGGATTTGATTCAGGATGCTTAATGGGAGTAAAATTTGCCTTAACATTGCTTTTCTTTAAAAGTTTAGGGAGTTTGATGGAGTGAAAATAGGTCCTACTATCTAATATGACTTATTGTCTAAAAATATTTTTGTAAAAATGTAATAACAGAAGGATCACTTGTCCTCTTTGCTGAATATATTTCAGGTCAGTTTGGAGAGATTATTAGGGTTAAGTCTTAATAAAGTACAATGATTCGTTCTCCTTGTACATGTATTTCACCTTCTTTAGTTTCTATAATTCTCTAATCATCTCGCAGCCATCATGACAAGAAATGGTTTCAAACGGGAGGGTCATGTTCAATAATTACGCGAAATTATTCTAATTAAGAGTGTAGATGTTTCTGTTGAAGCATGTCCTTTCTTTAAATGTTTGTTCGTTCTTAAGCACGCTTAATTGGACTGCGAGATTCAGCTCCTCTTTTCAATCCGCACCCGTTTGTTATACGTTTATTTTTCGTAGAACTAATTCGTTACTTTCGCGTAGAGTTTTTGTCTTATTTCTTTGCTACTTTATTACTGTGTCGGGCGTTCGAAATAAGTTCTCCGTTCTCCACCCCAAAAAAAGGAAGAGCTACGGTACACGAACTAATTAGAGACGCCTTATAAATTAATATAAGAGGCCAATTTAGCGTCGAGATGAAATTAATAAGTTATAATGTATTTCAGGCGCGATATATTTATTCATTACGTGAGGAAATTTCGTCGAAGTAATTTATACGAGGGTAAGGGAAGGAGAGAATAATTAAAATTAAAAGGTCAAACGAGACAAGGATTCTGGGTTTCGTTAAGTGTCTTCGTATTTTCAGCAGAAGATATCCATTAGTTTCTACATGTAATGGAATTTAATTGATTTTTCTTTTCTGTATTCATTTTAAAGCGTTTAAAAATAAATAAGGGGCTATACAAATAAGTTCTTTATTTCAAAAGTTACTCACATGAGGGAAGTCTTTCAAGTTTTGCATACTGGGACATACAGGACGCCACTAATTAAATGTCACTACAAAAAATTAACCCCCATCTTTAACTTACCTAAATCCAAAATGTTAGCACGGTACCTGTAGTGATGTAACTACATAGAACGGTCAAAGTTGACAAGTTAGTTAAAAAATTGAACTAAAGAGGAAACATCTTCGCAGAATAATAACCTTTATAATTTTCAAAGACATCTCTACAAGAATGCCTCGCCAAATTGGTTTCTGTTTTCGGCAATGAAGCACCACATCAGTACCAACAGTTTCTTCGTTGGTATGGAGAATTTAAACGTGGATGAATTAGTCTTAGCGACGATTCAAGAGCAGCCCAACCAAAACCGGCAGTTACTCAGAAAAACGTCCATGCCATGCGCAAAATCATCAACGATGATAGACATGCGACATATCACGAGAGAGATTGAGGCAACATTGGTGATTTCAAAGAGCTCAATTCAAGAAGTTCTGCATGCAGAATTTTGTATCAAAAAATTAGTTTCCCGTTGAGAGCGAATTGGTGCCAAGAAATTTTAGGCCGCTTCAACGCCGGAAACTCTAAAAACAATGTAGCAGCAATTCTCCTACAAGATCAAAGAACTGTTACTGCCCATTGGTATACAACCATTTATACAACCACAAATCATTGCTGGCCTTCGAAAAACCAACCCTGAACGAGGAATTATCCTTCACCAAGACAGTGCAAGTTCGTCCACAACACGCAAGACAAATAAATTTTTGACTTAATGAAGCATCGAATTGTTAGACCATTCTCCGTACAATCTGGACCCAAGTCTCCAACGATTCCCCAAGAACGAACTGCGTTCGATAACATAAGGATGATTACATAGCAAGCTGAAAATAAGGAGAGTGTAAAGAAAATATAATAATCCTCGAGTAAAGGCGGTCGATTGTTTGTTTGAAATTTAAAATGGTTCTTATACAACAATTAAACATGAGCAGAATCTTCAAATTATTAACTATAACCAGGATTGTCATAGTTTAACCGCGCCTTTGTCATATATAGAGCTGAAAGTATTCCTTATTGAAAATCATTCTGCAATTTCAGTATTAGTTTTACTATACCAATTTACAGGTTGTACAACGAAGGGTGGCTAACACAATGAAAGTGATTGCAATTCAATAGTTCAAGTGATCTTAACGTATTTGGATATTACTAATGAAATGAATTCAGATATCAATTTGTGTACTTTGATTCCGTTCTTAAGTTGTGTGATTACACTACCATTATATTACTCAATATTGATCCTAATAAATAGCAAATAGTTTAAGAATTTGATGTATATACAATAACGCAATAGGACTTCTTGCATTTTAGATTTAATCTAGCTTTATTTTTAATTATATTATAAAATATATTCTAATCAAACGGAGACCATCATTGGACAATCTCTTTTAGGTAACTTCGTACAAAAGATCCGGGAATTAACAAACATTAACAAAAAAAATAGATGCTAGAAAAATATTTAATAAATCCTCACACCTATTCAACGTCTCTATTTTTGTCCCATTCACTATTGCTCTTTTTATCGCTGCTACCACCACCGACTTTTATAATTAACGATTCAACATATTTGTTAATAAGTTGCGATAGAGTTTCACACCCTCATCCATTTTTTCTAATACAAAATTTCCGAGTAATTTCACTTTCCTGTTTAAAACATAATACACAAACGTCGTGCCTTCTCATAGAACAAAGCAGATCGTATTTTTTGATTTAAAAGAAACTACTAAAGATTGGAAAAAAAACGTAATTCTGACTAAAGTAAACGCCATTCAAAGCTATCTATCATTTTATTCCAGCTTCAGAAGCAAAATTTAAAAGACAACTATCGTAGATATATTCACTGATGGCAAAAGATCATAAATACAGTGGATAGGACAAAGAGGATGGATAGCACAGTGAATGAGATAAATGTATTAAAAGTGGAAAAACCTGAAGAAAGAAAGCTGTTAAATTTGTTTTTCCTAGTCAGTAGATTGGTCAAATGGATAGAGTAAAATCGCTTATCAGATCCTACGTTACGACACCCCTAGATTCCTTCTTATGGGAGTGTATAGAAAATGCAATATAGTTATAGGAAAGAAGATATACTACGTAACTGTTGAACCAGAAACAATTCAAAACGTATTGCAAAAGCTTCAGAATAGTTTCTGGCGCATTTTGAGCATTTATTAAGACTTTTCAGTCGGGACACTTTACGATAAGTTATTTGTAACGCTCCAAAATATAAATACACAAAAAAACACATCACAAACAAGAAATGCAAATAATTCTCAAAAAATATAATTTAATTTATTCCTTAATTTTTACCCACAGTAAATATGTATGCATAATTTCGGACATTAGTAATTATCTCAATCCCATACAAGGCAGAAGTTATTTCAAAACTATGAACACATAAACCTGGTGATGTGTGAAATCTAATTACGATCTGGGGAATTTACCAACTATCCAACTCGCGAACAATTAGCAGCTTTGCGCGCAGTATCTAGCGTAGAAAATGAAGTACAGGAAGGTTATTACTAGCCGTTGCGGAATTTGAGTAGGAAATAATGGTGTTTATTAGATTTCAATTTGCTATCTTGTGGTTAGTTGCGAGTGAAATAATAATATCGAGCTGCACGTAACAATATATACTGGTAAACTGAATTCATCGCTAATCTAACTTATGCATACTTTATGGAGTAAATATAATCTCTGCCGGAACTCAGTTTCATTTATAGTGTGATAAAATTTCTACCCGTATATTACTTAAAATATATTTAAAAATTTGGAAAAGTAATATGCCAGTGTTGTTAGTTATCAATATAGTTCATTAATTAGTAAATTCTGTACATGCTTATAGAATTATTACATGAATAACAAATTATATTTTAAAATATCCTGTTAAAATTTAAAGTGTCATTTATATTGTGGGCGGTGGTGTATATTTGACTTTTATCACAAATTAATTTGTACACACATTCGTAAAATTGTAAAAGAAGTTAAGTTAATTAAAAAAATGAATCGCTCCGAAGAAGTTTTACAATTACTCTGACTAAGAAATAAAATTCAAATACGTCAGTTAAACAATACAAAACTCTACACCTTTTCAGATATCGATAACATAATTGTTTAGAATGAATGATATGAAATCTACCGTACAACATGTAGAGGCTTATACAATATCATTCTTATCTTACATGTAATACTAAAAACGCTTACCCTGCCCGCAATAACTTACATGAACCACTTAAGCAACTCGCGATAAGAACCGCCGTATTTGTTCAAGGGGGAGACAATAATATTTCTTCTGAATATTATGGAGTGCACTTAGTGATATTACTAATAAAGTATCTTTGAGAATCGAGGTACTTCGTTTTAGAATCTCAATAAATATGAATAGCTTTGGGTTTTATTTCTTACTCATAGTAAGTGATGCAGCCCTTCTTAGAATTAGATATGTTAGATTAATATGCATTTCGTTGGTATATGCGGTATACACTTCACATCTTTTAAAAGGCCGTAAGCAGTAAATTTTAAGGGAAAACGTATATACAGGAGAAATTACGCTTATACGAGGGCAACTTGAAATATTTCCGGAATCGGTAAGAGATGGCGCACGAAGGTTGAAGTGGATTTATTGGTTGGCAAAGGCAACCTTTCTTATGGCAACTGTCAAAATGTCAGACGTCTACTGTCAATAGTTGTTGTTTAAGGGTGCGTTTTGTGTAGCAAGTCAGACAAAAATTGATGAAATCGAATTTCTTGCAGTGATAAAACACTTCTGGACAGCTGGAAAACGGCCACGGAAATTCGAAATATTTTGCTAGAAGTTCATGGCGGATGTACTGGATCATTTTTGACCATTAGCTTTTGGGTGAGTGAGTTCAAACGTGGCCGCACAAGCACAAGTGACGAACCACGCAGTAGACGCCGAAATACCGCTACCAACGATGAAATGGCTGACAATATTCATGATGTCGAGCTAGCGAATCGCCGATAGAAGCTGAAAGAAACAGGCATCTCAGAAGAATGCGTTGGCCATATCCTACACGAAATTTTGCGCGTGAAAAAGATGACCGTTTCGAAGAAGGATCCAACGCAATCCAAGTGATTTCTCTATACGTTTCGTAACCGTGAATGAGACTCCATCACTACATACCGGAGACTAAGGAACAGTCGATTCAATATTGAAGGAGAAACGACCTCGTTTGCAGCGGAAAAGGGTGTTTTTCCACCACTACAATGCACCTGCTCATCCACTCCGCATCATCGTGGCCAAATTGAATGAGTTGCGCTACGAATTAGTCTCTCATCCTCCATATTCACCGGATCTAGCCCCCAGCGACTTTTTCCTATTCCTAAACCTAAGTAAATCATTGGAAGGAAAGAGATTTGCCTCAAATGAGGAGGTCATCGCCGCTACAGATGGTTATTTTGCAGACCTCGAAACATCCTACTTTCAGACGGCTTGAAGAGACTGGAGCACCGGTTGAAAAAGTGTATTGATCTTCGCGGAGACTACATCGAAAAATAAAAAACCACACCAATACCGTGTTTTTCAGGTCGCCCTCGTACGAGGTACGTCTCACAATTAATGAGAATGATTAGTTTCAAAGTGGTTAATTGAGTGTATCTATGATTTAATACTGTCTCTTTCAAAGAGTGCTCCTTTGCAATGCGCAATGTCTGCAGTTAGCTTTCTGGTCTGGGGCTGATCTTTTGGCGTCTATTCCTTTTGCTAGTTACCACTATTACACGATCTTCAGCAAAAGTTGTCGCTGTGGGTTTCCCACTTCGTGACTTATTTAGAAAACTTACAGTCTCTCGACATTTCTACGGTGGTATTATTTAACTTTAATTGTTTCGCAATTTACCGGTTGTTTTTGCCAGCTTGATGATACGCAATTATAAGAGCACGCGTTTCTATGTTTTACTCTTTTTGTATCAGCATGTTTCACAGTTTGACAGCCACTGGATTCCTCAGAAATCGTAGCAGACTCCATCTCATCTATCCTACTCTTCTTCATCCTCCGGTTATTGTCGTTATGGTCGTTTTACTAATCCGTCCGCATTAAGCACATCGTTCGCCTTAAAAACGCGGCTGCGTGGCAGGAGCTCGGTAACGTTTCAGCAGATGGCCCGTAATTTATAAGTGAACTGCTTGCGCTCTTGGCCGACCGCCAACACTTATTTCCTGTTCCCAGCCAAAAACTGCAAGCTCGCAACCGCCGAAGCTCATATTAAGCGACGACCGCTCCCTGGTAATGCGACGACAGCAGACGAGTGAACGTAACGGGACCGAAAGCCGTCCGCTTGATGGATTCTGGATGTGTTTGTATTGATTTTCGCTAATTCGCCTTTCGGCGTTTGTAGACGCGTCTCGCGGATTAATAATGCGGAGACGACGGTGGTATCGACGAGTGTCGGCGATTGATATTGCATGCCGTATAACGTTTGGAAATTGAACGGGGTTCGTTCCAAGTTACTAATGAAATCGTAAATTTACCGTGGGGTATATGCAACAATAATTTTTGTGTTCCAATTTCGTCTTATACAGATATAACTTGAGCATAGTCAATAACGGGGAGGTATCTACAGCCCTACGTTCCCACGTCCTACGTTCCCACTGTAGCTATAACCATGATGTAGTAAGGCAACAGTGAAGTACTGCTTACGGGGAATCTCTGATAGACTGATTGTAGGAAAATACTGCAATACTACAGCGAGAAAGAATAACGGCAGACGCACATGCGTATTATAGCCGTTGACTTTGGTCAGATTATATCTGAAGAGTGCGAGTACCACTTTTTTGTCGCAATACTAATTTTTTTTGACAATTTCTTTGGTGTATAATATCCGTGCAAACTAGAAGTCGTTTTTATGGAACAAAAATTTGCAAAGAGACAATTGCCGTTTCTAAACTATTTAAAATGCTTCCAGTATTCGTACATGGCTAGCAAGTTCAAGTTAATCCAAGCCTCTGATGGATCTTACGAGCCTCTACATTGGAGATGTCGACGCAATCTATTGTGTAAGGCTTGTCCCACGCACTAAAAAATTCAATGAAAACTACAGAACAATTCCTGTATTATTTTACAGTATCATTACTGTAACTTATTATTACTGTAATTCTACATCTGGCTGTATATATATTAAAAACTTCCAGAAAAGCTACAGAACAATTTCTGTATTATTTTACAGTGTCACAACTGCAATTCATTATTTAAGGTATTATTACAGTAATTCTACATATGCCATGGTTTCTGTTAGGCTTAGTTAACATTTATAGTTACATATATTTCCCAAGTCATCGTAGGGTCATTCTCGTAGTCTATCTTCTTTACGTATATCCACGGAAAAAAACCAACGATCTCTGTGGCCATGAGGTAGTATGATCTGGAAATTTCTCAAGCAATAGTTTAATAGTTGTGTCAGACTTGTGTCACATACCATTGATTAATTGCAAACAAAAGTTTTCCAAGTTCATAGGTTTGAATTCAAGCTATAAAATGTTGACTAACACCGTTGATTTTCGATGAAACACGGACCAATGATACGACGAGCCCGTAAACTGCACCAAATTAATGCATGGTATACTCGTACTCCAAAAAAAAGAGCCCTACATACATCAACAAATGTATGGAATAAATCAGGACTTCAGCGAGATATTAGACATCATACTTTCGGGAGTATTTCAAAAATGGCGCGTACATAAATTTCTTTCATGAATAGATATTGACTAATAACTTTACAAATGGTGTCGTTATTAGACGCGACAATTTGTGACGCGGGGCTATTCTTTTATGATTCTGACTTTTGTTGGGTTACGATGGTTGTTATAAAATCTTTCTACCTTTTTTCAGCCTTAAATGGAGCAGTTTCGTTCGTTAATATATCGGTTTAGGTGATAATTTTGTTGTAAAAATGATCGTTGATTACTTGCGTTTCCAGCACCTAATTTGAGAATGTATGATGTTGTAGTACGTGACCTCCACCGATTTCAATTCCCGTGTCAGCTGCATTTTATATGGGTGGAGACCTAGATTTAAAATTCAATGCAGATTGGTCCTGTTTAATTGTTGAGAATGAGATGCTCCGATCAGTTTCTTTTGCGGCGTGAAAATTATTTGCTCATCTTGAAGCGCAACAACGTTCCAGCTTCTTTCGGCTAACTCAAATTTTGTGGGTATTTTTGCAGTTGTGTTACGATTCGATGCTTGATGGTGGTTAAATTGGATATGAATTTTCCGAAACGTTTTTGCAAAATTTTTATTATTTTCATAGCGAATTTTCACAATCTACCTACGTTGCATGATTGTGTATTTGGTTTAGTAAATACGAGTGAAGATCATTAAATAATTCGCAAACTGCTGTGGGAAAGCTGGAAATAGCAGTGAGCTATTTCCTTACCTGTCACTAGGTGTCAGCACAATCCTGATTTATGATACTTAAGTGACAGTCGTCGAAAAAAAATCATCCAGACCCGCTGATTATAGGAATATTACTGCATCACGATAATGCCAGGTTCCATTCGGCCCACTAGACCCAGGCGAGAATTGCAGAATTAAGGTGGGAACTTCTTGAACATTCGGTTTACAATCGCGACTTAGCACCAAGCGACTATCATCTGTTTGGTCCACTCAAAAAACATCTTAGTGGCAAACATCTCGAGGGTGATAACGATGTTCAACAGGAGATACGCACGTGGTTCATATGGTAACCCAAACACTGTTATGCAGCAGGCATTGAGGTATTGATAAAGTGATGTGGGATAAATTAGCTAACTATTTATCTAATTATTTTTATAACCTTTGGTGACATACGTATCCCTCGCGTTTCATACCAAAAGCATACAGGGGGCAGAATACTTATACAATTATATAGATTTCGTCTTTCCTAAATATACCACCCTTATACTTAAATGCTTGCCCGTATTTGATTAAATAGTTTTAATTCTTCAATTGGACGTTATATTGTGAAATAAACTATACATGAACTGCTATTATATAGCATTTTTATAGACGCTATTATAAAATTACTTCCATCACGTTGCGTTCTGGCTTCAAAAAGCAATAAAAGAGACTGCTATCATTTTTAAGACGAGTCACTATATATAACATATAGCACCCGTACGATACAAACACGGAGCACAATTATTAAATTGGTCTTGTCAGATGTCCGTTATTCTTACTTATAAAGCACTTACGCGCATAGTTTAATGGGTGCCGCGATAATTGCTTGTTAACTTTTTTCCCCCCGGTCTCGCGTCCTCTCCGAAAACAAGCGAACAGAAAACGAAAAGATAACTAATTTTAATTACTACTGCAGATGATGATCCCTGTCATTCTCGCTCGCCGTTCTTTTTTTTCCGAACAAACGCCAGCGCCTTTTTTCTCGCTACTTTCCGTGCTTTTTTCTCTTTATTCCGCTCATAATGATGTCCGTGCATGTTAATTAAAAGCGAAAGCCGTAAGTTCGTCTGCGAAGTCTACATTTTCGCCTAGGCCAGAATTTACTAATTACTGCCGCGGGTTTTTGCTCGAATTTTAAATCGAGCTGAAGAGTTTTCAGCGCGGAATCTTTAATTAGAGGACGTCTCTAACGTTTTCCGGTCGGAGCAAAGCCGGAGTTTTTGTTAATTGGTGTTGAAACGCGGAGTAGTAAAATCGTTTCGATGGGAGGATTCTTAGGTCACCGAAGCGATGGGATAGGTATTGGGTGGATCGTGCGTAATTCGATTGCCATGTTGAGTTGGTTAGTATTATAAAGTCTTATAGCGAATAATGTTAACTTTATTAACTATGATACGACGAAATGGACCGCTTAAAGTTGTTGAACTTCAGCAACATTAATCAAGTCACTGTTCTTCCTTCTCTGCTTCAAAACTCCCCTACTCCCCTTTATTTTATTACTTCTATTAAGTTCAGTTAGCACACATTAGCAGAAGCCAATTTGCCAATATAAATATCGAAATTGTTATGTAATTAGATTAGTGTTGCGCATTATATACGAGGAAAGCACCATAAATTTGCAAAAACTTTGCAAAAAATTTTGAATATCTGTCTCACAAAATTTACGGTAGTGTCAAGCCTTATTTATCTACGTGACAACATGGTTTCATTCCAGGAAGGTCTACTACAACCAACCTTGCAGAGTTAGCACAGTATATTGCCGAATCTATGAAAGGACGTCAACAAGTAGCGAGTTGTATTATATACCGATCTTAGTAAGACATTTGATACTATCGATCATTCCTTTATGATATCTATGCTCAGTAGTTTTGGTTTTCCTCCAAATGCAACATAACTGATCTGCTCGTATTTAACTGATCGTTCATGCTATGTTCACTACAATGGATATACATCCCTAACATCTTCTGCTTCCTCTGGTGTATGCCAGGGATCTAATTTGGGGCCTCTTTTGTTTACTATGTATTTGGATGATCTCCTGCAGGAGCTCGATTGCAATGTACTGGAATACGCGGATGATCTTAAGATCTGCAGTACCATAACCTCCCCGGCAGATTGTTTGTATCTCCAGAACAGTCTGGATACTATTGTCAGATGGTGTACGCAGAATGGAATTAATTTGAATCTGGATAAGTGTGCTGTTGTAAGCTACTCTAGATGTCATAGACTCTACAGTTATGAATATGCTGTGAGTCAAACTTTTCTTCCTAGACACTCATCTGTGATGGACCTGGGCGTGCTGTTTGATGCAAATTTGTCGTTTGCAGACCACATATTATCCCTGCGAAATTCTACAATGAAATCCTTAGGATTTGTCATACGATCCTGCAGATCATTCAAAAATCCTGCGTCACTAAAAGCATTATACTATTCGCTTATCCGTCCTAATTGCCTCCCTAATTTGGTACCCTCACTATCTTCATCTGCAAGTACTAAAGAGTGTAAAAACGATTTTTAAAATACCTGTCCTTCAAAATTGATGGCACTTACCCTAGGGGCGGTGTTGATTATGCGGGTCTGCTGACGAGACACGGCTTTGTATGGTTATCCGACAGAAGGAAGGAATTTAGCAGCAATTTTCTATTGAAACTGATTAATAACGCCATTGACGCTCCATCCCTTCTCCAGAATTAATTTCATGGTACCTCAGTTCGATACCAGGTCCTTCCCTAATTTTAAGGTCGACTAGAAATGCCAATGAATTACTTGAGAATCATTTGTGTTGAAGTGTCTATATGGTTTACAATATCGTCCCATTTTGTTCTTGCTTTTTGATGTCACCGAGCTATTATTCTGTTTACGATTCAGTTGTATCATTTTCCATTAATTTTAATTTATTACTGCATTGTATATTATTACTATACTATGCTATTATTATTGTATGTATATTATTATCACATTGTCATTTAAATGGAATTATTTTCTGTTGGGCAATAAAGATATTATTCTTATTATTATTATAAATTCTCGGCCTGACAGGCTTATACAGGTTCAAGCGTGTTCAAATTCCGTCACGGCATGCATATACATACGCGAGGTCTACGCTATAAATATAACGATTCGAAGGGCAATAGTTTTTAGTAGCCAGCCAACCAACTAGCGCATGAAAATGTCTAAAAGTAAAGAAAATTGAGTACCGCGAGGTCATCAAATTTTTAACAAAAGAAGGGCATACGCCTAATCACATGAAACAACGTTTAGACGGTGTTTGCGGTGATTCGTCTCCTTCGTATTCTACCGCAATAAAGTGGACATGTTTTCGTTTGGGACGTGAATATCTTGAAGATGCTGAACGATCGGCTTGACCAATTGAAAAACCAACAAATTCAATTATTGAAAATTTGGTGGAACAAGATCGCCGTTTGAGAGTGAAGGAATTAGCAGTGATAAATATATCCGAAACAAGTATTCGCCGAATTCGCCATGACCATTTGGGTATGAATAAAATTAGCACAAGATGGGTATCGCGGTAAGTCCCTCATAGAGTTGTCTGTAGGTAAAGGAGATCCAGTAGACAATTGGAATTGTCTTACGGGAATAGGTGATAATTTTGCATTTGTTCACATTAACGGTTAGCTTGTTGTTAATACACCACAGGTGGAATATATTAAGTTGGCTTTGCAAATAAACGCAATCCTGAGAATTATTAATTGTGATATATAATTTCAAGTCATCTGCGTATAATAACTTTGGACCCCTCAATTGATAACAGAAATCATTGATAAATATCAGGCACGAAAGTTGCTCCCCTGAGGAAGACCAGAGGTAGTCGTGAAGTAATCAGATTCAAAGCTCCTTTAGCATGATAGTCTGCCGATACAGTCTGCAAGCACATACTTTGTGTACTAAGGGTTTGGTAATGCAAAGAAACGACGAAGAGAAAAGAGCGGTAAGACGGTGTTTTGAGTTACGGAATATTTATTTGCAAGATACTTACGTATCAAATTGTTGTATAACGACTGATGAATAACTTGAAATTTTCAGGGAAAGATGTCGTTTTGGGCAATATATTCCATCAAAGCCTTGAAGGTATAGAATCTGATATTGGTTCCGAATAATCATCTGCATAATATATTTCTTTAATATGAAACTTTCTTTGGTGTTAGTGATGACAATTTTACCATCCACGTATATTTGTTCTTTCTACTTGCTTTGTAATTGGACATTTTCTTTTAATTAACTGTATTTTATTGAGCATTGAACTTTATATAGAATCACATCTTTCAATTTTCTTCTAAAGCTTGTGGAACTCTCCACTAAGTTTCCTTCTCTAATTTTAGAATTGTCCAAGAGTGTCTCTTCCACGTTCTTGCAATTTTTGATGAATTTCTCCTCCACGCTTCTAGAACCCTATACAAGTTCAACATCCCTATGCTTCTAAAATGTTTTATAAATTGCTTTTCCATACTTCTAGGACTCCATAAGTTTTTTTTTATATTTATACACTTTTTTTATATTTAATGAACAGAAAATAGCTTTTGATGACGAATTTTATTTACGCACACACGTATTGTGTTTCGTTTGAGATATCATTGAACGGAGAGGTAAATAAACACATAAAAACGACGTGTGTGCGGTCGTTTTTAAACATGTGTGTAGACGACCCTAAATCGATTTTGGAGTCTATCGTCACAACGGATGGAACAATGGTTCTGGTTTACGATCCTCTATCGAAAACGGGGTCCATGAAATGGCGGAGACCTGATAAACCTCGTCCCAGAAAGGCGAAAGTCACTCAATCAACGAAAGAAGTGATGACCATAATATTCTGGGATTGTGAGAGCATTTTGCTAATTGACTGACCTTAATAACTAGAGTTGCTGTTTAGGCTATTTCCATTGTTCGTTGAACCTACATAGTCCTGGACTATATAAGTTTAACGAACGATGGAAATAGTCAAAACAACAATTCTAGTTATTATGAGAATCCATCGTCAACAATATCACGTCAAGTAATTGACTTTAAAGAACGCAATACAACGTGAACGGTACACATACAAAACGTCGTGGGAAATTAACAAAAGGTGTTGGATTGTTGAAAAACAATGTTCCCGTCTATACTGCCACCGTTTCACAAGTTGCCATCCCCAAATACGGTCTTCAAGAATTGGAACATCCACTGTATAGTTCGGAGATGGTTCCTTTAGATTTTTATTTGTTTCCTAATTAAAAAAAATACTTTAGGCGGGGTTGTTTTAAGGACGACAGTAAGTTCCAAGAGCTGTTATAGAACATTTGGACCGAAAAACTTATTTTTATTGTTATTATTTTTACAAGGGTACCGAATTATTAATTAATCAATTAATATTAATTAATTTAACATGTCCTGTAAAGTCATATCAAATTATCGTTGTTAGAAGACAATTCTACAAAAGATATTATTGGAACTCTGAAGAAGAATCTCTACGATAATAGGAGACGAGAAAAAGATAAATTCTAACATGTCGACGAATTTAATCCTATTTATAGGAAACAAATTGAGTTCATGCTTTTACACAAATTAATTACGGAAAAGTTGGCGGAAGGCGTATGATTCTGAATGGTGACAGAAGCTGCGGTCTAATGAACGTATCGAGTTCAAAAATGTCAACGACAGAATAATACAGCAGCAGTTTCGCTATGCGGGCTGCGTCGGCTGCTCGTCACGGCGGCGGCATCGCTTGAAGGTTGCGGCGACCGTACAAATGGCACGGGCGATGACAACAGTGAATTAACATCGACGTCGAAACGCTCATTCTGTGTTGTAGGTCATTTATCTTTCTGACGTAACGCATTAGAAGTCGCTCGGTGAAGGAAGAGAGGAATGGCGTCGTCCGCTTAACATTTACTTTAGATATTGTGTGGCTGTAGTAGCGCGCCACCTAGGAATAATAGAAGAAAGGTTAAGTTTTACTTTTCGTTTCGGGAACTATTGTAGATGTTCTTCTATCACGTTTCTTTAATATTATTACGTTACTTACGGAATAAAGGGAGTATATCACATTTGGTTTATGGGGTCCCGAACAGTGATGCCAGTTATTAAATTACCCCGTAAATTCGTGAACTAGTTCATGACAAATTAGAAACGCTAACGTCAACCAAATTATTTCAGCATAATTGATTAATGAGTAGTTTCGGTAAAGTGGGGCAAGTTACAGTGCAGAGAACAACATGTGAGTGAACATCATCCACAATTTAAACAGAATTGCTCCAGAAGGAGACAAATGCTTGTTGATCTAGTAAAGTGAACGCTACATTACTTACGGTACATTAATGCATAAGTGAACAATGTTTCTGTTTTCTTAATTGCATTTTTCGCAGATGCTAGGTTTTTCCTTCATACATTTCCATTTTCCTCAGTTTTATTATCTTTGCAAAATTGTATCCGACATATTCACTGCGATTGCAATATATTGCATTGGCCACCAATATTGCTTATACGTTTAAGTTTTCTTCTTAGAGAAATTTGTGACAGTCCTTCAATGGTTTTACGGGCATTCAGAATATTTTCTTGTTCATCATCAGTGCCACAAAAATAATCACTTTTTTTTATTGCAGACTACTTCATTCCTATTTTAATTTGCTCATTTTCAGAGTCAGTATATTCCTGACTAATATTTGATTTATTCTCCAATAGCTTTTTCACTGAACGTTTAAACATGTTCAGGGATAAAATAAAATTCAAAACAAATGTACCGAATATTAAGAGATTTGTTCACTCCTTTATGTCTTTGACAGCCTTTAAGCTTCGATCGGTGATCTGTGATTCTCACAAGAATACTGTATTTGGGTGTTGAGTACTATTCCAGGTGAAAAGCTGCAAGCTGCGGATTGCATTCTGGACGACTGGAAATGGGAAGGACTCCAGCTGTAGGCGTACATAAGCACGAGGCCTCAGCACAGGTTTGTTAACATTCGGCAATTCGTCATAGCTCCCATAGGGGGTTGTTTTCGTAAACAGATACTTCATATCGGAAAAACAATTACACAATCGTTTAGGGCATATAAAACAGATAAATTCTTGGCTTAACTTTTTTTTGATACCAACCAAAGTGTCTGAGTTATTAAGTGAAACAGCGAAGAGTAGTCTTGAGGTTAGGATGGCCGACACTCCCTAACGGGCGATTTGGCCGTTGATCTTACACTTGCTCTATAAACCCACCAAGTTTAATTTAAATCGGTGAGACATATTTTCCCCCTTCCCTTGTAAGCGAGATATTGTAAATACGATTTAAGAAGTTTGTAAAACTAATATTAAAACCCACGTTACTTTTGTATTAGTGAAAAGGGAAATAAGACAATGCTCATTTGATAACTAAAAAACGCAATAAACTATCATGTATGTATATCAGATAATAGCGATTAACGTAAATAAAATTCTGAAACTTGACAAATTCTTATTAGAATAAATAAAGAATTAGTAAATGTAACAACTTAAGCTAACTTAACTAAAACAAAAATTGTAAAAGAAAACTAATTATTTATTAAATGTTCGAATAACTGTCTCCGTTGGTATGAACAGTAACTACTCTATTTTATATCTATGTATATATGAATGCGATAAGTTATCACATTCAGGTATATACAACCACGTACAGCCGGTTAAATGTATAGCTACATCATCCTACGTGAGTTCCAGACAGAGAAATTTAAAAAGAAACTTGTTAACCAGTGAAATGAACGGCCACTGCAAACAAGTTAAAAATCTAATGTTTTGGGTAAGGCTAGATGAATAAAAAAATAATAATAAATGTGGTTTTCAATCAAATTTTGAAACAGGTCACTTAATCAAGCCTAAAATATTAGTATTAAAAGCATATCTTCTATTATATAGGAGGACGATCTTACATTTGATTTTTCTTTTCCTTCGAAACAATGATACCGGAAATAAATTTGATCCTCTACATTCTCCACATCCACCTTCATCCTCATTTCCGTACCATATAGACTCGGCATTCCGTCCCACGTATACAGAAAATCTTCAATCTTTCAATTTAGAAGTGTCACTGCGTAAACTTCTAGGCCACTTGTTTCGCACATTACATATATCGCATTCCCTGTTCGAATATCGCGTTCCAACGCATCCGCCGTAGACATACATATGTACATATATACGAGAGAATAAGCGTCCTCCTCGATCCGCTCGTTCGTTCCTATTTGTCGGGACCTTCGGGGATGCGACTTCGACGTTTCGAAGAATCGAAATTCTCCGCGTATATGCGTCGCCGAAGCCTAGGAGATTAGATTTATCGGCGGATCCTTGCGCTGCGTGAAAGACGCGAAAACGGCGGCAGCGTTCCTCACCTATTTCGATAGATTTGTTTTCGTTGACTGACAGGCGGGTCGACGTCGTGCCGAGGCGGTGATCGAAATGACGCGCACCATCGCATAAATTAGCCGAATTGTTCCGTGACACCGCGAGCAAGATCCGAAATCGACGATGTGGGTGTAAAAAAATGATTGGCGGGGTGAAGTTCGTTTGGAATGTGCTTGTTATCGAAAATAACTGGAGAGTATAGATAGATCGGTGTCACAGTGGGGTCAAAAGCGGAGAAAAATTAATATCTAGAGAAAGGATAGAGAGTACAAGGGACAAACTACGCAGTGGATGCCCAAAATCCGCTACTAACGATGAAAAGATTCATGGAGTGGTGTTAGCCGATCGTCGATTGAAGCTGAAAGAGATAGCAGATACGACAGGCATCCCAGAAGAACGCGTTACCGGTCACAACACTTCGAGAACGGATGACTATTGCCAGCTTTTCTATCATACTAAACCTTTGGATTTAGAATAACTAAAGGTGCAGATTAATTTTTAGTACTGGCGTTAGATTAGTGGTGCCCTCTGTGTCCCAGTTTGCAAAACTTAAGAGTCATCCCTCCTGCAATCCATCGAGAAAATTGTTTTTCACATAATTTGCCTTCCGCATTCTGCCGCAAATGTGCAGGGAATTTTTAGACTAACTAACACAAATAAAAACAAAGGAACAAAGTTAATTGAATAATGACTCAAGCTTTGGCTTATCTTTCACAAAAACTTACTTACGTAAGAGCCATTTTTGTGATGTCAATATTGAAGAGCCATTACCCTCTCAATTATCTAGCAGCACTGTGACCAGGTTTCATTTATTGCGGCATATCGACGATAAAACAATGCATGGACTTTACTAGTCATTTCTAGAGTTATCACTATGAATCCAGACCCCAGATGTTCATCATTATCTATGCTTGTCTGAGACCACTATTGAAATCAGTGGAGAGATTAGATCATCCATATTTATGAAACTTTTCTTCGGCTTGTTTAATGGTTTTCGCACGTAAAATGGTGATTTAATCAAGGACCGAGACTCTTCCTCCCTCGGTATTCACAGCAAATGGTTGACTTTAAACGATTGCAAAAAACTTAACCATCTGTCAGCTTTGGGTGAAAGTTTGAAACTAGGATTCTAAGACTGGGTTTAAGTTACATAAGCCGTTCAGTGGTCCAGTGTTAAGAGGATCAGCATTTGAATTTGGCACCTCAGGCGTCGTGCTTTCGAAACTAACGCCCGTCAAGTTCAGTGGTGGTACTTTTTCGGGGAGGTTCGGTATTCTCCCGAATCACCATGGCGCTTCAGCCTTTACCCTGAGGGGGATGTAGCAATGAGGCCACACACACTTTCCTATATCTTAAGGTTCCTAAGATTATGACAAACTAAATATGGCCTCGTTGGGCCGCTCACCAGATGAACAAAGTAACTTATCATTCGGTCTTTGTCTGATAAAATCATTCATCATGTTATAAATAATTTCGACGTTAAAGCGTTTTGTATCTGGTCGTACTTAATAGACACTCATAATAGTGCAAGCAGTTGCATAATTATTCTAAAGTCACGCTAGTTATACGTGGATGGTTTCAAATTAGCGTAATTTGTTAGATTTTACTCAAGCAGTTCATGTGAGCGGATAGTTTAGAAACTGTTATAAATCATCATGCGTACATGTGCTGCATATCGAATTAATGTTGGAGAAAATGTAACCGGCGACGGTTTAGCGCGAGTTATTATGGTAACATGAAAACTGTAATTTAGTATGCAAAGTTCGGGCGAATGATGTGTATTATTCATTATAATCATTGCAGTGGTGTAGACGAAATATTACGGGGATTATAATGAAAGCGGATTATTCGTGCGTCCAATAAATCCTTGTTTCGAATCCATCTTATTTCTTTCATTGGCTGGAGATGCCATCGCTAATTAACTGGAGGGTAGCTTTCGTGTTATACTTTTTCCAAATTAACCGTGATAAAGGTAGTGTGTTGTATTTCGTTTGTAAGATTGACGATCATCGCTATCATTAAATTTTGTTAAGCAAAAAGGAACGTTCTTGACTCTAACGGAAGTCCCCCTACAAGGTTTGGTTTACCATACTCCAAAAAGAATTCTTGAAACAAAACACGATGAGGAATTGGAGATATCAAAGGATTGTGAACTCATTTAGTGTGCTTTATTCTATGTAATGCAGCGTTCACTTTACTAGACTAACAAGCATTTGTCTCCTTCTGGAGGAAGTATTCGCACTATCCATTACCAAGTCGGAAATAAGAAACTTTGTGCCATCTGTTAGTGACTATGTTGAAGGATGAATTAAAGCAGAATTAAAAGATAAAAATTGTGGCGATGTGTGGACGAAACGACCGATCGGTAAAAACAATCTATCGTCAATGTGATGGTACGTACAATGGAAGAGTTTGAACCGTCATCCCCTATCTTACTTGCTTCCAAAGGAGTTGCAAAATGTATTAGCGACAAAATTTTAAAAGTGGTGTTGAGGGTATTGAAGAAATTTCAAGTTTCAAAAACTCAAATTTTAATGTTTGTGAGTGACATGCTTTCCTTACGCCGATCTCTTAAAGAAGAGACAGTCGCAATCTGTTACATGTAACATGTAAAATCCGTGTTTTAAACCTTGTGAGGCAATTGATCCCTAAATGTTATCCACGAGTAAATGCTTTAATAGCTCATACGAAGGCAGTATTTATAAAGTACCCAAAACGTACAAGAATACTTCAGGAACTGTATCCCAAAAGTGCCAGAAGCACAACAGCCGATAACTACGCGCTGGGGAACATTGTTAAAGGCTATATTTTACTACTGCAAACATTTTGATGATATAACGAAGATAGTCTTATAATTCGATCCAAGACACGCCAAAGCTATCAAGAAAAGTCAGAAAATGTTTCAAGATAGTCAGGTAAAATGTGATTTAGGAAGTATTCGCAAGAGCTACTGTAAACTAGCGGAGGTAATTGAAAATTACAAAATGATTCGATGTCGTTTATGGATTCAAGTTGTGGATGATGTTCACTCACACCTATGTACGGCGGAAGGTGGAAGGCGGAGAACATGAAAATGTAATACAAAAATTTGAAGGTGTTATTGACAAGGATTCAGATTTTCTCATATTAAGACAGATTTGTGAAGGTGCGTCGAAAGATCCATATAACATATACTCGATGTGGTACGGTCGTTTTCATCATTAGAGAATATTTATTGCACATGCTGTACTCATTTGACTAAAGCAAGTGTGGGAACATATTTTATGATTCTATATTTAATAGAGCCCAGTTTGTGATTTTCTGGAAACAGTAAGTGTTTCAGAGCAGCACTGTAAGTTGCCCCACTTTGCCGAGACTAGTCGTATGTGCATTAATTGACTTCTCTATTTGTGTGCCAGAAGTCTTTTTCCAATCGCCAGATATTTGTGGGAGTTCCTAAATTCGACACTTTTGAATGGTGTATCGTTTAATTTAGACAATCGTCTTTCCTCCAAATGCTATACTAAACTTCTTTACCAATAAGTATGACTTCCATGAGCATACTGCCGATACATTTAACTAACGTACAAGAATTTGGAGCTCCTCTTTGAGACTTATCCAATATCGATCACCATTAGAGCATGTTTACATAATTTACCTTCGCCGTCTCCGATTCCTAAAGAGGTCTTTTTAACTCGTAAAAAGTTCCCGTATCGTCTCCAACTTTTAATCTTCAATTAAAAGACTTTCCCTTTGAGCAGTTTCCCCCGATGTGCTTCGGGATAAGACTAATTAAAACCGCGTTTATGCCTCCATTAAATATGCAAAACCTAATTAGTATAGCTTTCAGGAACGTACTTCAGCGTCCTGTTGTAAAGGGCCTCTGGTGTCGCAATTATCTCTCCTACGAGCGACCTGGTCGTGTTAGTTATATTCAATTCGAGGTTGCGGCCGCGAAATTGTCTGATGATTGGACGTTATGAAGAGTAAAATAATAAGGACGTGTTAGTTATAAAGTTTGTACGCGATTTCATACGTCGATAGGTTAAACAGTAAGATGCCAGTATCAATATCGTTGTAGGAATATTCATTTCCTTTAATATAGGAAAGAAATTTCATCATTTTGTACGATGAAGAATACAAAGAAAATTGGAGATGCACGGAACGGAATCACCAAGAACATGGAATTTAATAACTAGAAAAATAAAGCAGAAGGAGAAAAACACTGCAGTAGCAACAAGCTCGATAGTTGCATAAATAAATAAGTGCAGATTGCAATGTCAAGAACAAACGCCACTTAACTAGAAACAGCATTGCAAAGGAGGGAGCTAAATGAGGAAGAAATATACTACACCACAGTTGAACTGAAAGACAATAATCCACCAGGATTTTGTGAAGAATGAAGGTCAAGGTCACAGATGCTCAGACTTGAACTGCTGGCGATCTACCACAAAATTGTTAGACAACAAGCGATCGAGTCTGTCGCAAATGTGTGAGATACAGGATTGTAGTGTAGGTAGGTATGGTGTATCATGGTGTAAGCAGGTTATAGGTGTAGGTCACTGCTTTAAAAGAGTTAGTGAAGAAACCGCTGTCCAAAATTTAAAAGTATAATGTGATATTTTGGATTGTAATTCTTCTTTTTGGTCGAACATTGGAAGATCCGTTCCGGATGTGATAGGGCGTTAGAATTTGGATCATTTATGTAAAATGACACTGATTTCTGACAGAGCTTTCAAATCCGGCCCTAAAAGGTATTGAATTCCAAAACCAGCCGAAATATTGTCTCTTCAAAGAGAAACTATACGGATATCTGGTATATCGCAATGTTAAAAAAAAAGAACTTTAGCCCAAATCTGACAATTTTATCGTATTGAGCATGGTCAATTACATAAATAACCAAAATTTGAGCGAAATCGGAGACGTCGAGATCTTTTCCGAGATCCTATGGAAAAATTGTCGATTTTTGACGATTTGCGAAAGTCGTTCGATTTTGCTCAAATTTTGGTTATATATGTAATTGACCATGCTCAATACGATAAAATTGTCAGATTTGAGTTAAAGATTTTCTTCTGACTAAAAAATTGGGTTGTACGAGTGGAACATGCAGGTTTTGATGCTAGGCGGTCTAGAGATCGCTCCAAGCTCTATCCGATCCTCTCCGCAATGCTACCCTCTAGTGTAAGGATCTACGGAGGACATGTCGAAAAGCGGAGCACGAGTCTCTTCCAATACCCGTATAATCGCTCTTTAAAAAGCCACTATTTCGGCTAGTTTTCATCTTAATTAGTTATTAAAAAAGCATGTTTTAGTTGCTAAACCAAAGAATTATAAATTTTTGGATGCATGGCAGTGCATGTCTTTAGCGTACTTTTCGTAAGATGGTATGTAATTACTAAGTGCTAATAGCAAGCATGATATATGTTCGTCAGTTAGTCGATTGCGATATTTTGACTTAATTATTTTCATTCCACAAAATGCAGCCTCGCAGAAATCAGTTGACCCAAACATTGCTGTCAACTGAAGGACAATTTGCCTTGTATGTTGTGGCTTTGATATGTATATCTGAGATAATATGCACTACCTCATTGATGATAGGATGGAGTATTCGAGGATGAGTCTATATTAAACTGACTTGGTATTTCAGTAGCAGATATCTAAATGCGTTAAGAGGAAAAAGGATAACTCATAAAATTTGAGATATTTGTCACTTCACTAAAATCCTAAAAGTCTTTAAATTCACTCAAAATATTTATTAATTGTTTCTCATATATATCAAAATTCAATTGAGGAGTCCTTGCTTTCAAAGACAGAAAATGTTTCTTTTCATTCAGTTTATCTTTCATTAGTTGCAATTTGCTTTTGAATGCGTTTACTGCGCTGATGATCTCTGTAATAGTTTTTTTCTTTACCTTGCAGCTCCAAATTAATGGTGTTTAAATGCAGTCAAACATTTTTCGTTTTTAAGCATCTGAGTGTTAGCACCTCTTTCGTGTAGAAAAGCAATTATTTCGGGCAACTTTTCTAGGAATTTTCCGTGACTCAACCATCTACGTCCGTCTGAAAACCTGAATCAGTGTGTTCAGCAGATTTACAATTTCAAGAGCCGTCGTTGCAGATCTCGGGCGCGGACAAAATTCAAAATTTTTATTACTACATTCATAACCTCTTCCATGTTTAGAACTTTAGAACTTATTGATGGCTAATGCAATGGAATATGAAAAACGAATGCATTGTGTCGAACACAACATTTTGTGAGAGTCACAACATAATGACGAGACACAATGCAACAAAGCCAGTATTGTCTCCAGTCGCTGGTGCTCCATCTGCTGTAATGCACACTAGTCTATAGATTGGTAACTTGTAGCTTATCACAAAATCTAAGGAAGCATCATACGCATCTTTGCCACTGGATTTTCCTTTCAGAGGAATCATGGTTAAAAATTCTTCTTTAGCCGATATGTCATTAAATACCATTCGAATAAAAATTCACAGCTGCGCAGTATCTGTCAAATCGGTGGATTCGTCGAACTGCAAAGGAGGATATGTACATTTCATGATATCATGTTTTAGTTTATCTGCGATGTCCTAGCGAATAACTTCAATATACCTTTTGACTGTCGGATGAGATAACTGAAGTTCTTTAGTAGCGGACATGATCTCTGTTTTATTTTTGAAATCGATAGTATACTCTGGAAAGAAAAATTGCAACAACAACTGCCATATACATATATAGAGTTTTAAAGCATTAGCGATAATAAGTACAAATCCAGAAAGCTTATCTCCTTAAGCCACAAAGCCTACGTTTCAATTGCTGTCATCTACAAATAGCTCCCTTAATGCAACCCAAACAATAACCCGAGTAAATACCATTCCATATCAACATCAATGCCACATTACACCTAAATGAATTAGACTTAATCATAATCCATTCAGAGGAATGGAGAGCCATGTAGATGGATCTACATATACGTATATACGTACACCTAACCTTTTTGCGAATCTCATTCGCGCGTCAATGTTATCTCGCCTCTTCCCCCATTGTGCGAGATGGAAGTTAAGCCGTGAACGCGTTTCACCCCTTTCCACCCTCGGAAATCGCGACGGGTAATTTATTCGCATCGAAATTTACATGAGCCGCGTTCAGAAACTCATTAGTTACGGGGAGCTAGGCGCTCATGATTGACGTCTGAAAGAGCGTAAGAATTTCCCCCTCAAGGAAATGTTATTGAAATGTTACGGATTCCTCGGATCCGCGCGCACCCTATATTTTCATAGCCTTCCTTTCTCCGACGTTAGGATCAACACCTTTGAAATAATGGCGTTGGTACGACTGAGGAGTATTGTTAGAATTTCGAGGCGTTGTCTCGTTTGAGATTATCTTTTAGATTAGGAGGTTCTTCTATTCTGAACTAAAGGATATTGTAGAATAATTGTACGCGATATTCCACGGCAGAATTTGCTGATTTAGACTCTGAAAATGTTTAATGATAATAGCGGTAGAAGAAAAACACAACAAAATCTAGGGAACAGCGGTGGCATAAGTTAAAAGTCACAATTACGGAAGAATATACAAAGAAATAAATGAGAGAATAAGGAAATGCGCAAAAATATATAATACATTTTTAGATAAAGAAAGAAAGACCAAAACAAATAAAAACAGAAGTATGTATATAAGCTGGTGGTCAGGCCAACACTAACATATGGCAGTGAGTCATGGACAACCACGAATAGAATTAAAAGCAGAGCTTCGGCCATGCAAATAAGATTCCTAAGAATAGAAGAAGTAACAAGGAGAGACAAAATCAAAAACACGACAATCACTTCTAGTTTAAATATGAAGGCAAAAGAAATAATCATAGAGGAGAGACAACTTGGATGGCTTGGACATGTACACAGAATGGACGAAGATAGAATAACAACGATCATTTTTGAAGCCAAAACGGAGGGCAAAAACAGAATAGGTGGACCCCGAAACACCTGTAAAGGACAAACGTATAAAAGAAGAAGTATGGGATGGATTAAAGACAAATAACTGGCTTAGAACAGGAAACTGTGGAAGACAAGATTAAAAAAATGGTAGTCTGACACCGTAAGGTGCAAAGGATGTAGGATTAAAAAAATGTTTAGTCATTTACTTTCAAAAGAAAATTTATTTCGTGCGATTAAACAGTAAAAATATTGTCAGAAATTATGGCTTAACGCAAACGAAAAGGCGCTAACAATATTTATTTTACTGTACAATTTCATACGCGCATGTGCAATTCAAACCATATAACATATTACTACGAGGATCGACCTTTTGAATTTGGTGTTATTCCTCAAGCTTTTTTCTACAATCTACTGTACTAGCAACTTTCTGCGTTAATAAGTGGTAGCACTGCAGTCCCCCGCAAAAATGACTGATTTACTGTGAACGAAATAATTCAAAACTGTGCCATCGGCAGGGAAAGCTGTGGCGGCAGTGTTTTAAGATGCAAAAGGTGTAATTATGGTTGATGCTTTGGAGCAGGCATGCACAAAAGATTCTCTCCAATACGCCATAACCCTCAAAAGGGTTAAACCACGTCTTTAGGGAATTCGCCTAAGAAAAGCCATATTACAATGCAAGACTATACACCAGTTACTACACCACTTCATCCATACAGTCCCGCAAAATGGATTTTCGTGCAGTGATAAAACACATCTGGATGGCTAGGAAAACGGCCACGGAAATTAGAAATATTTTCCTACATCAGTTTCTGGGTGAGCAAGTTTAAACGTGGCTGTACAAGCATAAGTGATAAACCACGCAGTGGACGCCCAAAAACCGCCACCAACGATGAAGTGGTCCACAAGATTCACAATGATTAGCTGATCGCCGATTGAAGCTGGGAGAGATAGCAAAGACAACAGGCATCTCGGAAGAACGCGTTGGCCATATCCTACACGAGGGTTTGCGCATGTAAAAGCCTTAGGCTCGATCGGTGGCGCATCTACTCACACCGGAGCAAAAATGAAATCGGGTGACCGTTTCGGAGGAGTATCTGGCCAGGATCCAACGCAATCCGAGGGATTTCTTCATGCGGTTCGTAACCATGGATGAGACTTGGATCCACCACTATATACCTGGTATCGAGGAACAGCGAAGCAATGGACTTTCCGGGCGAATCGGCTCCGAAGAAAGCAAAGACCGTTCCATCGACCAGAAAGGTCTTGGCGACCATTTTTTGGAATTCCCAAGATGTAATCCTCATCGACTATCTGCAGAAGGGGAGGAAGGTAATGGGGCAATTCTGCAGAGATTTATTGACCCGATTCGATGGAGTATTCAAGGAGAAAGGGTCTCGTTTGCAGCAGACGACAATGCACCGGGTCTTTCATCCCGCATCGTCGTGTCCAAATTGAACGAGTTGCGTTACGAATTAGTCTTTCATCCTCCATATTCACCGGACCGAGTTCCATGCGACTCTTTCCTATTCTGAGACAGAAAAAGCACCGGGAGGAAAGATTTTCCTCAAATGAGGAGGTCATTGCCGTTACAGATGGCTATTTTAATAAAAGAAAAACCCACACCAATACCCTCTTTTTCTTGTCGATTCCGGAAACATTTCAGGCCGCCTCGTAGCAAACGATATATTAAAATACCTAAACCAAAGCTGTGAAAATTATTGCAAAAATACCTAAAGTACCTGTACAAAGTGAATGAAAGGCAGATATAAACACAAAGTACAAATAAATAAATTGTAGCGTTAGAAAGAGATTAGAAATGTAGAATGGAAATTCGTTTGGTTGTATCTGAACAAACGTTTTATATGAAACGCCGTATTCAACCGAACAAACATCATCAACAACATCCATCCAATTTTCTCGCTTTAACTCGACAAATTAAATAGGCCTTTTTGCACGGCCACGCTTACCACCTCTTAGTCTAGTTAAATTTGTTCCACCAGTACTGCGAAGCTAAAAGACATCTTCGCACGCAAGAGATACACATTTAATACGAATTTCAGTTCTTCATTTTGCCGACATTAATATTTGGATTCTAACCGTAACAAGCGCACTGTTTGTATACACATCCACGCCAATATGTGCCATATAGAATATAAACATGCGAACCAAGTATACTTACTTCTGCTCTCACGCCTATGCACGCGTATGCGTGCGGGTTTTATCGTAAATGTTAAATATTCGGACGGATTTTACGCGGACAAATATTTTGGTTGCGGTTTCGACACGCAGCCAGTATCCATCGGCAGATTTTAGTGGTTTTGAAACGGTAATCGAAAACGCATTACTGGCACGCGTCGTCGAACATGGAACTACATCGAACTATGCTGGTAATGTGTCAACTTTTACGTAAATTATAAACAGTATCGCAATCGATTAATGAGATTTTTATTCCATGTTGTGTTTTTATTAGTGAAAAGCGCATATGCGATTGGTTTTGGACGTTCAGTATTTCGTATATATGAGCGAGTGGAAAAACAATGGTACGGTTGTAAAACAAAAACATATTCCTGTACAAAGTTATTTATTACGAATGTATTAATAATTATTTCGTTGTATGGACTTTATTATTGACCCTTCTGCCTTATTCGTATATATTGAGTTGGCAACGAAGTAATTACTAGTCTCGACAAAGAAAGGCAAGTTTTAGTGCCACAACGTGGAGGGGTAAAGCGCGCGGCTAAGAGAATCGACTACCCGTTTCAAAGCCCGCTTATTCAGTATTACTCGATTGGTCGCTGTGAATGCTTGCCAGTACACACATACTTAGAAAATGTCGCATTTAGGTACGTTTCGGAAACGGCGTACTTCGAATAAAATAGAAAATGTAATAGCGAGTATGCCAGATTTAGAATACGAAGGCGATAGAATTAAATGTATAAAGCGCAACAACTATTTGATGTGCACCTGCAGGTAGAAGCGTAAAAGCCACCTAAAAAGTGTAAAATACTGTTCTGCAATCCGTGGCAAACGATACAGCCAACAATTGATATTTGATGATCCATGTAATGTTCACTTTACTAGACCAATTAGCATTTGTCTCCTTCTGGAGCAAGTATTCGGATTATACATTACCAAGTCGAACATCGTTAAGAAACTTTATGCCATCTGTTCGTGACTATGTTGAAAGAGGAATTAAAAGATAGAAAATTCTGGCTATGTGTGGACGAAACAACCGATCGACAAAAACATTCTGTGGTGAATGTCATGGTACGTACAAAAGAAGAGTTTCAAAATGTACTCTACGATCTCTTAAAGAAGAGAGTGGCAATCTGTTACATGTAACATGTAAAATCCGTGCTTTAAACCTTGTTTGATCCCTAAATGTTATCCACGAGTAAATGCTTTAATAGTTGATACGAAGACAGTATTTGTAGTCCCCAAAACGTACAAAAAGATTTGATGAACTGTGTCCCAAAGTACCTGAACCACCACAGCCGATTACTACGCGTTGGGGAACATGGTTACAGACTGCGTTTTACAATTCGATCCGAGACACGTCAAAGCGATCAAGAAGAGCCAGAAAATGTTTCAAGAAAATCAGGTAAAATGTGATGTAGAAAGTATTCAGAAGAACTACTATGCATTACCGGAGGGAATTGAAAAATTACAAAATGATTCGATATCGTTTGTGGATTCTGTTCAAATTGTGGATGATGTTCACTCACACCTATTTATTGTGGAAGGCGAAAAAATGAAAGTATAATACGAAAATTTAGAAGTGTTATTGATAAGGATTTAGATTTTCTTATACTAAGATAAATGTGTGAAGGTGCGTCGAAAGGTTCACCACGTTGTCACAAGAATTACTTTAAATTTGCAAATTCACAAATGTAGCAATTTTATTAACTATTGGGAATTAGTCGATTTTAAAATGTTAGAGAATAAAGTGAATAACAAAATCCTTTAACTGTAGCAATATTTGTAATAATTGGAAAAAATAATGATCAGTAAACTTATTTAGATGACTAAAAATATTACATTATATATTATAAAGGTTTACTGCCTTAAGTATTTTCTGTTGTCACCTGTTTAGCATGGTAGGATTTGTTTCTTTCTGTTCTGACATTTATTGCATTTGTGTGTCTCTTAAGTTGTGTCTTGCT
This sequence comes from Trypoxylus dichotomus, assembly GCA_023509865.1. NCBI lineage: Eukaryota > Metazoa > Arthropoda > Insecta > Coleoptera > Scarabaeidae > Trypoxylus > Trypoxylus dichotomus. The sequence continues at coordinate 55,559,935 of CM042075.1, forward strand.
TTGTCTATTATTAGATGTCTTTTACTTGTGGACAATTATGTCTACTTCATTTATGGTGGAAAAAAATTAGATGCAAAATTCATAACACGGGATTGAAATAGAAATAGTATTGTTTCGATGCATCGATTGCTGAAGGTAACGTCAATTTGTTGGAAGTTTTACTGTATTAAGGCCTTGTCGAAGTACATTGTTACTTTTTGGTGTTTCAATCCCTCATTCGTGTATTTCTGTTATTTGTATATCATCTGTTTAATACAAGAATAACAACAGCGTTCTGAAATAATAGTCAGTCGAGTGGACAATATGGGAATACCGTGATTGCAACTGATGCGTGCAAGGTAGTAAGAGATAAATGTAACGAGTAAGTATTTCAGCGAAATTGGTGTCGTATTAATGAGCTGACCCAACGATTAAATTGATACAAGTTACTATAAACTTGTGTCAAATTATTTCCTGAAATACTGTTTTTGTGTTTGCGACTTACTACCTTTGGAGAAAATCATCTTCTAACTGTATATGGAAAACTAAGCTTTTTGTAATGTGTATAATTATTGGAAAAATTTTGTTATCAGAATTCTGGAAATTCTTAGATCCATATTTATTAACACTTATATAAATATCGGTTAACCAACCTCCCGCATGATTTTTAATTGTGCACTTGACATAAAATATTATATCTGTCGAGGTATCAAGATATATCTACGAACATTGTTAGATGAGAGCATTTAAAGTGGTTCGTTCCTCTGTCTCGGCTCCGTAGCGTATAGGGTAACGTATACAACTTGCAAAATTCACTTGATGTGGACGAAATTATTCAAAGCAATTGTGTCAGTCTTTCTTTTAGAGCTTTATCGCAATACACACTGCTTAACTCTTTAGCAGCTTCTGTTGCTTTTCGGAAAAATAAAGCAAAATATATCGAGAATGGACGCTTTTGTTCTCCATGTTAAAATCAAACTCACACAAACAAATCTTAGAAAAAATACACTAAATTTGGTTTTGAAGAAAGCCAAACTTCAAAGCTGACAAGTACTAAAACTATATAGCAGATGTGGGCAACCATGGGCCCGCTGAAAGATTTGATTCGGCCCGCGAGACATTTTGAAAAATTCACTTACAAAAGAATATTACACTACTTACTCATACTCACTCCAAATGAGGAAGATCGAGTGATGTGGGGTTTAAACGCGGCCCGCGAACGTATTTGCACACTAAAGTTTGGCCCGCAACATGTCAAAGGTTGCCCATACTTGCTATATAAAATTGATATTGGTAGAAGTTATTCAAAAACGGGAGAGTTTTATTTCTCAATAAGCCTACCTTGTTTTAAATGATGTAGAGATAATTCAGTCAAGTATGAACACTCAACTAAATTAGCAATACGACAGCTGGAAGAAGAAGATGGAATCACTTAAGCGATAAGATGCTAGAAATACTGCAAACAACTCTGATTTCGATTACTAAGATATCATAAAATTTTATAGATTACGTAAATAAATAATAGTATATAGTTGCTTCACTCCGCTCCCTTATATTTGCGATCACGAGTAGTTTTCATTCCAACCCCTCGTATCTATCCAACCTACTCGACCTATCCTTGACGCTAAAGTAAAAAATAAATTATGAGCGCTCTATTTAAAAATGATTACACGCGTACCCTGACACTCTCGCGATAACGTGACAATCTCGGGACTGCTGGCGCATTTCATCCGCTTAAAGACGACGTTGATTAATGATCGAAACAAAGGACGAGGCGCTCGCGTGGGACCCAAGGATGTTTGATCGCGACTATGCAAGAGGAAAACCAATTTAGCGATTAGGGCTTAACGACCATCACATCAGTCCGTCCATCATCTCATCATCATTGTCATCGCCTTGTCGAACGGTATGTTGCACGCGATTAAAACCAGCGGTGCCCTTAAGAAGGTCCCGCCGTGCCGATGGTAATCGATCAAGATCTCGGGGGGTAATCACTCACCGTTTTTAAAGTTGTCGTCTGTCCGATGGAGGATGCGGGCTCGCGCTTTCGCCGATAGTCGCAGAGAATGAGTACTTCTACTTCTTACGTGTTCTTGTCTCTCTTAACTTCCCGGATGTTACGAGAACTAACGAAGTATGTTGATCGTAAGAAGTGGAAGAAAATTAATGAGACTTTGGGACCTTTTTTGTTGTATTAAGATGAACTTAAAATTAATTTAAAAGAAAATTCCCAGTTTGACTTGATTACCAGGTGCATGTATAAGTATTTTTCGGTTTAATTAAAAAAATGGCACCAGCGGAACGTACGCAGCGTATTAATTTGACACATACGCCATTTTGTTCGTCCGACATTGAAATTACGAACACATACAGGTTCTGTCCGCCAGAACCTAGCGTCTTTGCTTTACCGTTCAGTGATCATGTCCAGTTCTGTCCTTGAAAAAGAACATTTGCGGCACGCATTACTTTTCTTATTTAATCAAAAGGGAGAGGCTGTTGAAACTCATCGCTTGCTAGTAGAAACATATGGTAAACGCGTTCCATCGATTAGAACACGTGAGACATGGTTTCGACAACTTAAAAGTGGTGATTTCAAGGTGAACACTTTGGGAGACTACAAAAATGCGAAAACGAGCAATTGCTGGAGTTGTTGGATGATGACCCAACTCAAACTCAACGGGAATTAGCAGAAGCATTAGATGTGTCACAAGAAACAATCAGCAGATATTTACACGGGAAGATCAATAAACTCGGTAAATGGGTGTCACATGATTTGAATAAACGTCATATAGAAAATCACAATCACCTGTGAAAAGCTGCTTCAACGCGACGAAAGGAAATAATTTTTGTATCGAATTGTTACGGGTGACGAAAAATGGATTTATTTTGAAAATCCGAAGCAGAAAACATCACGGCTTTCACCTGGCGAACTCGATCCTTCAATATCAAGGCCAAATCGCTTCGGCAAGAAGATCATGCTCTGTGTCTGGTGGGAATAGAGCGGTATTGCGTATTATGAACTTTTGAAGCACAGCGAAACCGTTAATACACAACTATTTCGCAAACAAACCATCAATTTAAACCACGTATTAATCAAAAGACGACCGGAATGAGAAAACATGGCAAAGTGATTTTGTTACACGATAAGCAAAACTAGTGAAAGACATCTTGAAATCGCTTGGATGGGACATCCTTCCACATCAATGGCGCGTGCGCTTCAGCACTATCAATTTCGAGGAAGCTGGAAAATGGCTCGACGAATGGTTTGCCGCAAAAGACTAGCAGTTTTTCTTGCAAGGTATCCATAAATTACCTAAAAGATGGGTGAAATGTATAGAAGCCGATGGCCAATATTTTGGATAAAAAGAAAACAATTTCTCTTGAAAAGTAGATGTTTCTTTTTAGCAAAAAAACGGAAAAAGCATACACCTGATATTCCTATGACTGAGATGAAATTGGAACGTTAAATATATTATATGGTCTCTTCTCTAGTATTACTGTGTTTAGATATGTTTGAAAGTTTTAGTGAATCCTGTACTACCTAATTGAAAAATCTAAGGGTAGAATTTCATTCCAGATGTCAGTTTTGTCTCACTAAACGAAGGAGCATAGTTGTGGACAGCGAATGTATGAGAAGTCTCCCAAAATTTGGAGCTTATTCCGTGTCAAGGTTTTGATGTACATACATTAGGAGTGTCGTCCTAGTGACGGTTATTTATTGACGTCAGCGCTGCACAAGCTTTAATTCTGCAATTCTCGTCTGGGTCAAGTGACCCCAATGCGGCCTGGCATTATCGTGATGCAGCAATAATCCTTTGGTGACTAGGCCAGGGCATTTTCGTCGAATTGCATTCCGAAGCAACAACAAAACTATAGTATGATTCAGCAGTCACGTTTTCGTTTCTATTCTGGCAATGGGCTAGGAGCACTGCTTGAGAATCCTAGAACGCGGTAGGCGTAATCCTATCAGCTGGCGGTAAATCCTTGAAATTCTCTGTCGACGGTGAAGAAGGATGTTTCAATTGCATTGAAGCGTACTTTGTTTCGGGTTGGTGGTAGTGCACCCGTGATATATCGCCAGTAATAATCCTACTAAGCATGTCTTCCCCTTACTCTGCGTACCAAGAGAGGTGTTGCCAGGACAAGCCAATTCGAATCTTTCTGTATTCCTTGGTCAGCTGTCTAGGTACTCACCGTGAGCAAACCTTTCGAAAATTTAAGCGATCGTATATCAATTCGTAGGCTAAACCATGAGAACACCCTATGATAGTTGCCATGTAGTCTATTGTTATCCGGCTGTCAGTCCAAATTATCTCTTTCACCCATTACACTATTGCATCTATCGTAATCTTAACGGGGAGGCCATTTTACCGACTATCAAGAACTTTAAAGTGCCCTTGAAAGAATTTCTCGACCTACTTTACGCCACAAACACTTTTCACCGTAAAGAGGGGACATTTCCTTATGGGCATCTTTTGCAGGGAGTCATTTTGCCTAAAAGAAATGCACAACAGGACGTTGCTCTTCCGCAGTACATTCTCCGAGCACGGTCGCCATCTTAGCACTGCCTATGTAAGCGCACCGCAACTGTCACTTGAGTATCATAAAGCTTGATGGTGCTAACACCTAGTGACATACAGAAAAATAGCTCACTGCTTCAGCTTTCCGACAGCAGTTTGTGTCTTATTTAACAAATCTCCATCGTATAGATTGAATTTAAGTCTTCATGTTACATTACATTTTCTTTATGCCGAAGCATCAAGATTCTCAACTTTCTGGTAGTTGGCTCTGTTATTTTCGTAAATTATGAAGCTTTTAATAGTATTTGAATCAAATAGTTCGTCTACTTGCATCAAAGCATAGCAGACATTCGGGACTAAGCACAATTTGCGTTACATTCATAGTTAAACACTGCCTTTGCCCTCCATTACATATTTTTTCGTTATTGAAAACATTCATATGAATTGGTTCATATTCTGTTAAACTAACTGTAACACTATCATCACAAGATTTGAACATTATAATTCTTGGAATTTATAGTGCTCTACGACTTTGTTCGTTTTAACTAAAAAAAAACGATATTGTTACACAGTGTTACACACCTATTAATACTTTTACAGCATAACTTTACAAAAATATGATAGTTATAGCAGCCAGGATATCTAGCCTATTGTCTTCAAATATGTAAGAAAGAAGAAATATACACTGCACTCTTTAGAACTTTGCCAAAATTTTATAGTTATATAGCAAAACTCCATTCTATATGGAGAAACTGGAAATGTCGTAGCCCCATTCTACTTACAAGAAAAAACTTCCAGTGTAATTTAAACCTTTCTGCGGGTTTTCCCGTTGATTACTTTTCTGCAAGGAGAAGCTATTGGAGATGCTTTTTAATGCAGAGGTAAAACTAACTGAAAGTTAATTAGTATGAGTTGATAAAACCCTTCTGGCTTAAATAACACAAACAAACAAAACGTAAAAACACTTGCTCTAAGTTAATTTCGACCCTTTTACTTTCAGCGATTCCTTCAACGCCGCCAAAGTTTTCGAATTTAGAGTAAAACCATCGACGTTAGCTCTATTAGGAAAATTAATATTTACATTCGCTAAATCATCAACCCTCGAACTCTATTGTTATTGCCTTGCGAAGAAGATTTAAGCGTTTCGCCTCAAAGTTCTTAATTGCGAAATACAAGAACCCCTGCGTGAGGCCGCAGGGAGGGTGGAACACCGCATCGAGGCGGGCAGGTAGCTAGCTGGAAGCCAATTAAAACAGTTCTATCGTTTACGGAATGATATTGGCACTCGATAAACCGAGTTGATGCCGTAGGAGATTGCCTCGTTAGCGAGATGAATTACCAAACTAGAAGATTCGCGGAGAAACTTTGGTACCTTGTTTTGCATGTTCGGTTAGATAATAGGGAGTAAGCTGAAATAAGTTACCTCTCAACTGTGTAATTGCGTACTATTGCAGGAAGGTTGAACAAATAAGAAAATAATTTACTGGGAGTTTTATTGTGCCTTTTTGAAACGGATTATTGCAAGACAATGCCAATTAACGAGGTCTCTTTCTATTGCATCTTAAGCCGTGTACCTTACGAGGGCGACCTAAAATGTTTCCGGGATCGACAAGAAAAACACGGTATCAGTGTGGTCTTTTATTTTTATTTTTCAATGTAGACTTCTCGAAGATCAATGCACTTTTTCAAGCGGTGTTCCAGTTTCTTCAAGCCGTTGGAAAGTAGGATGTTTGGAGATCTGCAAAGTAGCCATCTGTTGTAGTGATGACCTCCTCATTTGAGGAAAAATCTCTTTCCGCCCCTTGATTTTTTCAGGTTTGGGAATAGGAAAAAGTCGCTGGGGCTAGGTCCAGTGAATATGGAGGGTGAGAGACTAATTCGTAGCGCAACTCATTCAATTTGCACACGACGATGCATGATGAAGGAGCCGGTGCATTGTCGTGGTGGAAATGCAGTTTTTTCCCTTACAAACGAGGCCTTTTCTCCTTCAATATTGCATCGAATCGGGCCACTAAATCGCTGTTGTATTGCCCCGCGATCGTCCTTCCCTTTTGCGGATGGGGATGACACCTTGGGAATCCAAAAAAATGTTCGCCACTACCTTTCCGGCGGATGGAACGGTCTTTGCTTTCTTCGGAGGCGATTCGCCCGGAAAAGTCCACTGCTTCGACTATTTCGTGGTCTTCGGTATGCAGTGGTGGATCCAAGTCTCATCCACAGTTACGAAACGTATGAAGACATCCCTTGGATTGCGTTGCATCCTGGCCAGACACTGCCCCGAAACGGTCACCCGATTTCGTTTTTGCTCACGCGTGAGCAAATGCGGTACCCATTGCGGCGAAAGCCTTTTCATACCCAAAATATCTATCTAAAAATGCTATCCCTTTCAGCTTCAATCGGCGATCGGCTAATACGACACCATAAATCTTGTCGACCATTTCATCGTTGGTAGCGGTTTTGGACGCCCACTGCGTGGTTTGTCACTTGTGCTTACGCGGCCACGATTGAACTCGCTCATCCAGAAGCTGATGGTCGAAATAATGGAGTACATCCGCCATGAACTTTTTATTGTTTTGTCCATCTTTGCGAAACCGCCTGGCTTGCTACACAAAACATACTCTTAAACAACGTCTATTGACAGTACACGTCTGAAATTTTGACAGTTGCCATAAAAAAGGTTACCCTTGACGGCCAATGGATCCACTTCAACCTTCGTGCGCCATTACTTGTCGATTCCGGATTCATTTCAGGACGGCCTCGTATTGTGTAACCTCTTTTTAGAAGTAAACCAGAAATTATATCGTTTTTGAGTTGTACTTGATGAGAAAAGTTACCACAAATTCCTCAATTCGTGTGTAACGAATTTGTAATGAGTATTGATTGAGGTGCTATCATCCATAATTTGGACCTCTGGCGGTGGGCATTATAAGCTAACAGAGACAGTGGTTTAATGATCTGGGTCTGGAATTCTGAGAGAGTTTCCAAAATAGTTTCAAGAAAAATAAATAGATTTATTAGACGATCATATGGTACAGTCCCTGAGCAAATGGAGGAACATGTTTTCGTGTTGAAAAATTATATGTGAAAAATGTTGAAAGAATTAGCAGTTTCTCTTGCCTGCTTAATAAAACTAAGTATATTTCACATTAAATTTTCTTTGAAACAGGCTAATTATAAGCTACAGCAGTAGCATGTTCGTAACTTGTTAGGCGAAAACATCCGTAAAATATAGATAAAATCCGAAGTTTAATTTGAAGTTCAGTGTTATTATACCATGTACATTTATGTGTATACATAATACTGTATACACATAAATGATATGTCCTCAATGTTTAAAGGAAATATTTTCACTGCAATCTCCGTCTAGAATCCAGAAGCTTACTAGTAAAAATCGGATTCAGTTAATCTAGAGTTAGCCGGTAACTGAGTTGCATAATTACATTGAAGATGCAACTGCACGTCAATACGTAACTAGATTTCGCGGAACTTTACTAATCAGGTCAAGATCCTGGCGTAAGTGAAATTAAAATGGAATTTGACTTCATAAGGCGGATTCATTAGGTAGAGCACGACGCCGGAATATAGATGCTTTTAGGACGTAGAATTCTTAGAGGAATTAACTGGGAATGACGTATATTAAAGGGGTGACTTGGGTGATGGAAAATCGGTTAAAAGGGTAGGTTTATGAGCCTCACTTGAATTATCTGAGAAAATGCAACGTTATCATTCATATTATTCGTGATTTTTTTTGATTTATTTTAAATATAATAATATTTTAAATATTGAAGCATTATGAAAGTGTATTTTTGATTAATCACCGATAAATCTGTAAGAATAAGAACAAGTATGTAACAGTGATATATACGTGTTAAAACAGTGACGGTAAAAATGGAAATACAAATGAATCTCAACTAAGACAAGGTGAAGGAAATGTGGAAGCTGTAACTATAGAACACATAAAAAACAAAAATTTAGTAAAAGTGGGAATTCCAACAGCTCCAGACATGCAACACATGAAAAAGAGATATCGTATGCCTAGACTAAACGTGGATATTTCAAAGGGAAGTGAAGGAAAATCATGGCAGGATGACAATATAAAAAGTGTCAGAAAATCCGAAGGTACTGATAAATGATTTATTGTATTGCATGCAGATATCAGAAGCGGATTTGTATGAAATGCAAACTTAATATTTGCCTCAAAATCAAATATAGATGATGATATGGTTATACGAATAGCGATTTATTTACAAAGTGGGCTGAAGCTCAACTAATCCCTAATTTAGAAGAACCATCAATAATTTTAATGGACAATGCTCCATATCATAGTGTTTTACTTGAGAAGTCGCTAAATCTAAGTTGGTCCAAAGGAAACATTATCGCGTGTGTTACAAACGTTAGATTTATGTATTAGATATATATATTATATTATTGTATATTTATATATATATTATAGAGCACTATGTATTAGTATTACTAAATTCAATCATTATTCATTGTATTTATCATAATGTTTGCTTCTCCCGATAATTTAACAGTTTGTGTATTTAAATTTTGATTATTAAATCTTTGTTTCGGTAACTTGCCGATGACGTATACCATATGACACATTCATCTCAATTTGAACTTTACATTATTTAACATTTTAAAATCTTAGTCAGTAAGAAGTAAGAATTCTGCTTGAGTACATTGTAAAACCACATCGTGTATTTTAGTAAATAAATTAGTGTTATTAGCATCCATTCTCTCAACACGTGGGTAAACAATAATAACTAGAGACCGAAGTATATGCAAAGTCCATATATGTATGTATTTGATTCTATTTATTTATTATATTTTACGTCTATTTGCAGATGTCTTACACTGATTAAAGTTAATTAACATTAATTAACTTTAGTGAGTGTAATACATCTACGTATAAAATATATGCACTTTGCATATAATCTGGTCTCTAATAATAACATTGTCTATGAAAACACAATGAATAAGAGTGAATGTTTAGACATAACAAGGGGACATATGAAAGAGAAGGTTTATGTTATTAACGAATTACTTCGGCTATATGGACATGAAGTTTTAAGAATTCTCTGTATTACTGTGATTTCAATCCTATGGGTACATGCGAAAGGGTATTATAATAAACATATTGGTCGAAATGGTTATGGTGACAGACGAGTGTTATATATGTGGCAAGAAGATTTAGCTAGCTGTACACCAGACATCTAGCAAAAGTGCATAAACCATACCGACAAAATAAGTAGGAGGAAAGTGAGCAAATGTAGAAGACTTTCATGTGACGGCTAATTGTGGACCAGAAGACGAGATTGAAGATACAGATTAAATATATGTTTAATTGTCCTATCTTTCATATGAGATCTATATTATTAGTGTGACAAATGCTTTTTGTTGTTTTTTTAAATGCATCGCTGACCGAAATGTTATATAACCAAGAAAATGTGTTAAAGATGATAATAACTTAAAATTTAATAAAAATTTGACAACTGTTATTTTCGTACTATAGACTAGGAGGGCATGACGTGCTACACTGAAAAGTTTCCAAACAAAACAAAGACACGTAATAAAACCATCGTACTCCTGTCAATTCCTCTTGTTTACGCTATTTATTGTGCTGTTTTGCGATCGTAAGCAGCATTATGTTTTCGCTAAGTAAATTTATGAAATTCATTACAATTATTATTAGAATCTATACTCATTTGTTTAACTTTAAAACGTATCTAGGATGGACTGCAGCAAATATACCTTATACCTGAAGAAGATCAACTGTTAATTACATTAATGAAATGAAGTTTCAGTTAAACTTGCACTATGGAGATCTAGCTGTACGTGAGATTTTGTATTACCGGTTGATGAAATACGTACCAATCTCTAGGAGGAATGTAACTTATACCATCATGCTTTAGTACATTTACAAGTTGTCATATTATACTAGACTATATTAAGATCAAATCTGAAAACCGTGCTTTACTCGATCGGCAAGAATTAACATACATTTCGTATAAATATACGAATACTGCCCAAAGGCTTGTTGGTATAACTCTAAATGGTTTAGTAGCATATATTAACCATTGGTACTCTACTTCAACATCAAATAAAGAAATTGTGAAAATTGTGGTGCATTAGAAGATATAGTGCTTGGTTTGTTGCTGTTACTAGATAAAGGATTCTTCATTAAATACTTATTATTTGTATACACGTGTGTGAGATTTGTTTGTATCCTGTTTATTTCAATTGTTTTATTGTTGTCAACTGTCTATCTTTTTCTTTAAATCGGCAGTAATTATTCACATTTGTATGCTCGTTTGGCAGTTAAAAATATAACTTTACATCTTGTATATGAAAACATACTAATTTTAAAATCAAAACTACAAATTTATTTAACGTGAGTGTAAATTATTTTTTGCAAACGTAACGGTACTTAATTATAGCTTAATGATATGCTTTAAATAATAAAATAAACAAGTTTTTTTATTACTTATATTTAGAAAAATATTTACACTTGCTTGGTCGAATTTCAGAAAATTGTTATAAAAGCTGTATTTTCTATGAAGTAGTAGGTATACATAGAAGTGACATTGATAATTAAACAGGGTGCACAAAATGATGACTTTCCAAATACATTCTTATTTTAACGAGATATCCTGTATATTGTTGCATGGTTGTATTGCACGTTTGCAAGTATTCCATAATATAACATACAAACTAAAAGTTTTTCAAACAGATAACACGTTTCTTTCATTGAAATAAATCTCATTGTACGAGGTTTTTTGTGTCTAACAAATGTTTATGTGACTATGGAAAAGTCCTTTCTCTAGTGCAAAAGTATCAAACAAACATGTAGCGACACGATCTTGGGATATATTAGAAACAAATGCAAGTCGAAGATAAACAATCACAGCCATTATAAAGGAGCAAAAAGAAACACCTACTTCGTTAACAGCATTCAGCATTTTCACATTCTCAATCCATAAAATTCCAGCACTTTCACTCACAACGCACGACTTACATGTCTAAAGGGTTCATCGTCACAAATATATCCAAAATTCTAACCTTCACTCTTCCGTTGTAACATAGTTAATAGCTAACACCAACGCGAAACCCGTTACCACTAGTAGGCATCAGCATAAGTGAAAACCTCTGAGATTAAAGGAAATTACATATAGATTAGTGTTCCCCAAACTTGAAATATTATTATGCTATAGCTGTGTTGTGATGTATCTAGAAAAGGAAGGTGAGTCTTCAATTAAAATCCTTTATCAACTAATATTAGATGAAATAGAGTACGGGTGGCTAATGTATGTTACTAACCATTTGCAGTTACGTTAGCCAGCCCTTAACTATATTCATACATTTACACGAAAAGTATATGTTTCATCAACAGGTAACACAAAGTCTTAAGTACAGCCAGATCTCCACGATGCAAGTTTAATCGAAGCTTCATTTCATTAATGGAATTCTTTAGGTATATTTTTATATTTAAAGTTAAGCAAATGTGATACCAATAATAATTGTAATGAACTTCATAATTCCACTAAATGAACAACATAATGCTCCTTACGGTCGCAAAGTAAACAACGTAAACACGAGGAATTGACAGGAATAGGTTAGTTTTAACAAGTCTTTGTTTTGTTGGAAACTTTTTCAGTGCCGCCATAATACTATTGAGGTCATGAATTTCCTGATCTATTCATTGCAAACATAGTTGATGTACCTGAATTTGTTTCAGGCGCTGCATACGTCATAACCAACTATGACGTAACTACAAAGTTTCGTGGCTTGCAGCATAGGTACTTTTCCAGACATGTATAGAATATGGAAATCTTCATGTTGGAGTGCAAATTTCAGATCCCCCCGTTTGTTCTGGGAAACGACGATAAGAAATAGAATTATCTTTATTTTACCTTGACCTCGAGGTTTCGAAACCGAAGAAAACAGAAGAACCGCGGCAAAATACGATTTATTTCAATATTTAACAAGGGGAAAAAATCAAATCGCTTTAGCGTCGAACGCGGCGACATTAGGGACGTCATAAAAACGGGGAAAAAACAGAAGAAAATCAACGATCGAGATATCGTAAACCGAGATATATATTTTCGACTTTATCGCCGGTCGAGGCAGCAAGATATTTCTGGCCAACACCGCGAAATTCGAAAGCTCGAAGAAAGCGGCGAGCAAGAACGAGCGCTTCCAGATATGCTAATAGCCTTCGTTGCCGGGCCGAAGTCCTAATTCAATCATTTCGAGTAACAGAATTTCGCGAATAATCTTTTTATAAATCGACAAAACACGGACTGGCGGCCATTTGTCTTCGATTCGTGGAACTGAATGCAAACCGGTGGTGGAGACGCGCGGAACGGGGAGTACGAAAGAGCCAGCCTCCGGATACTCGATCGGAACAGGAGAATAAATTTAAAAGTCTATTTTCGGATCGTATTACCGAACATTAATAATGCGGACGGGCAATAAGTTTGAAACATCTACTTCTGAGCAGCATATTCTGCCACGCGTTCGATCCGAATATTGATGCATTTTTCTGGAACATCGGTGGATACAGTGATTTGCAAAAGTATTAAAGCAGGAATATCGTGGAAATATACGAAAATGGAAATATTATAGGGAAAAATTTAAAATGCATGGAGTGAATCAAATATTTTAGATACTACAGTACGTAGGCTTTCGAAGAATAATTACAGAACATGCAAAATGAATATCAACTTTCAGGTGATATGGATACCATGGCAGGAAAAGTGCTTGCTTGCTCTTTGCGGCAAACCATTCGTCGACACATTTTCCAACTTCCTCGAAATTGCTGAAATGCTGCTCTGCAAGCGTGTGCCCCATTAATGCGAAGAGGTGATAGTCAGATGGCGCCAGATCTGGGGACTACGGCGGGTGGGGAAGAATGTCCCATCCAAGCGATTTCAAGGTGTTTTTTACTGATTTTAGTGTTTCGCGTAACAAAATTACTTCTTCTTCCAGTCGTCTTTCGATTAATGCGTGGTTTAAATTAATCATTTGTTGGCGATAGCATTGTGTAAGAGACTTGGCCTTGGTGTTGAAGAACCGCTTTCGCCAGGTGAAAACCACATTTTCCGCTTCGGATTTTCATTTTTGGTCACCCGTCATAATTCGATGCAAAACTGATTTCCTTTCGTACCCCATTGCTCGTAAACGTCTGCTAATTGTTTCTTGTGACGCATGTAATGTTTCTGCTAATTGCCGTTGAGTTTGAGTTTGGTCATCATTCATTAACTCCTGCAATTGCTTGTCTTCGCATTTTTGTGGTCTACCAAAGCGCTCATTGTCCTTCACATCGAAATCATCACCTTTAAATTGTCGAAACCATGTCTCACATGTTCTAATCGATTGAGTGTGCTCGTCATATGTTTCTACCAGCAAACGATGACTTTCAACAGCCTCTTTCTTTTGATAAAATAAGAAAAGTAATGCGTGCCGCAAATGTTCTTTTTCGGGTATAAAACTCGACATGATTACCGAATGATAAAGCAAAGACGATAGTTTTTGGCGGACTCAACTTGCGTTCTTTTCGCTGACGCCGTCTCTTAGTTAAACCGGAAAAAAATTATGCATACACCTGGTACTTGTATTTCAGTTCTTGATCTAGTGGGCCAGCTATAAAAATTTCCATTTTGGAGACATTTTTTCTCGTTCTGGTGGATATGACTGTAAATTGCCAAAGTGAGTGCGGATGCTTCTATCCGTACTTCTTCGCCTTTGAGGAAAGTTTTACAGCTGTCCCCATGTTCCAAGTTGCACAAGAATCTGCTAGCACTTGTCTGCGGTATGAAAATACTCAGTGCTTCCGAAAACGTCCCTCATAATACCAAATCATAGTACATTGTAGAGTGGAGTCCGCTATGTGCTTAAGCTCCTTGAATACGAACAGTGCAGACGATGGTTTCTTCGGCAGGTGCTCAATATGCGGGAGACTACATAAAATCACCATCGGCAAAAACGCAAAAGATCAATCTTCACTTTCAATTTGTTAGGCACAAACGATATTTTCGCCTTTCCAATAATAGCTTGGGATTTACGATGGAGGACTCTCTTGATCGAGATCCTATAGTAATAGAGAAATGCTATCAGTGTATATGCACGTCGCAGCTCGACTAATAGCACCCTGATATAAATGACGAAGAGTAAAGGGCGGCGGACAGAATCTTGGGGAATGCCGCATTATGCATTCATCACCTGGGACTACAACCCGTTTCACTCCATTAATTGCAATCTACTTATCAGGTAAGATCTCAATAAATGGAGGTAAATAGTTCTTATTGCGTAATAATCCCAGGCTATTTATTGCAACATTGCGATTGGATTAGGTGCGTTCCGAATTCGTTCTTGATGTGACGTCAATATTGCTGATCGTGTTTCAATACCGAGCGGTTTTCCGCGAGATATTTTACACATGAATTAAATTATTTACTCGCACAAAGAAAGAAACATATCGAGCTGCCTGTAACGGTACCTAATGATAAACTAAACTCACTGTTAATGTAATTCATACATACTTTATGAGGCAAACACCATCTCTGCAGGAGCGCAGACAATTTTTATATTTTATCTGAACTGTCGGTAAATTTAACATACCTTAACGTTATTATTGCCGCTTCAATAGGATCTAATTTTTATTACATACACACGAAAACCCGTTGAAAAAGAAAGTAAATAACGAAGAATAGAAATGTCCTTTTTCTCCTATTGTTTTCTGTCGCAATTCGTAAAATTCAACCGGCTAAAAAACGTCAACGCAATTACACCGCTCCAGTCTACGGTAATAAATTGCTTCGCTTAAGTCGACTCACCGACACCAAATTTATCTTTGTTTCTGTTAGTTAATTATTAAGAAAGCGGTGGATGAGCTAACAAGACGAATGCCCTTATCTGTGCGCTGTGGCGCTCTGCTGTTGTTATGAGCGCACCCGAGCGGCAGCGCAGGGGACTTCCGCCTCGAGATATCCTCGAACACGTACCGCAGGGTGTCCTAATTCGACGTCGACCTTGTTCCCTTAATTCCGCCGGGAGTTGCAGGTACTATGCCGTTTATAACGGATAGATCTACTCCATTAGGGTTCGGATGTTTAGGTCATTACCGACACCTTTTCGTCCCTCCTTTTGTAGGTATTAATTTGGTCGGTTAACTTGGAGAATATGCACCGGTGGTTCAGTAACATATGTGTACTGGTATTGCAGAGGAAGGAACGCGGCACTATGGTGAAATATTTGGATGAAATCAAACACAGATATTATATTGTTGCAATGATACCGTTCATAAATTGCAATGATTTTTAATAGCACCACCACTCTCTAAACTTTGTTCCGGTAAATTGCATTTTTCTGATTCAAATTTCTTCGAAATCATAATCTTTAAAATGCATTGTTATTGAGCAAGTACCTATGTAGTGTTTGTTTTCGCTTAATAGATTGGGAACTGCTTAAATTTAAAGACAAGTTGATATTTCCTCTAATGCTATACAGGAATTACCATCCCCAAATATTGTTTGTAAAGATTTCAATCAACTTGAAACGAGTGTCTGGTCCAAGAACATCTGTTAAGTATGCTATAGGACGAACAAATTACAACACCAAGAAGGGGCGCGATTTTTTTTACCAAATTTGACAAAGACGTATAGCCATTTAAAGGAGATAATTGATTATATATTTTTTTTTGTGATGGATCATATGGTCATAGCATCTCTGACACTTCTTACAGTCTTCTCCGGTATTAATGTCATCTGCATTTCTAGCAAGTGTTCATAAAATTTTCCCCGTTTTCTTTTGTCACATTTTTGTTTAATGTATTTGGGTGATTGGGTTGTACGAAGATAGTTTCTCCTCCAGGGAGAATCGCTGTAACCAGAACCAATCCACCGTCAGGCGGTGTTGTCAGTCATGAACTAGAAAGGGCCGAAGAACGGATGAGATGCAAGACCACTACCTTCCCCTAATGACACTAAAAGACTAATTCTCCATTGCAGATCTACGGTTGGTAATGAAAGTCGTCATCAGGTGTTTGGCCCACAACCATATCGGCAACAACTTGTGTTACCACTTACGGGCCGACACCAACAGTAACGCTTAGAGTAGTGTAGGTTATGAATACACTGGAACATGGAAGCCATATCACATTCCGGTGAGTGATGTTTAATGAAGAATCTCGATGTTATATAGAGACGCAGAGGTGACGATATTCAGCTTATGTACGGTATATCAGCATATTGGTAGAGATTTCAGTTGGTATGCTACGTTGATGAGATGGTGGAACCGCATATTCTTCCATAGCTCCAATAGATCGAAGACCCACTTTTCCAATGGTAATGCCTGTCTTCACGATTGCAAGAGGTCGATGTTAATGCCTTGCCTTGAAAATTGGGAAACTTGATAAATTCTCCGCAAGCACTGGAACTTCTCCAGCAAGAATTGCAAGTTGGTTACGACACCACAATCCAAGCGGATGACGACCATCTATTGGAATAAATAGTACGAAAAGTGAGGAAGTGTGAAACTAATAGGGTGGAGGACGTACCGAATTTTTAATAAAAATGAAGTTCAATGTGTTTTGGAAAGTGTCTCATATATCATACGCGTAGTATAGTTCTAAATAAATCTGTATGAAATTTAAGCTATAAAGAAGGTAATACAAAAATGTGTATGTTTAGATAAATTACTTTAGGAATAATGAGAGAGAAACAATCTTACTTCCAAAAATGTGGCTTTATTAGCTTATAGGCACCTATAAGTCTGTAAACTCAGTTTCAGAACTTATAGCATTCGTTAATATCAAAAACAGCAGAACGTGAAGGAAGGGTGTTCAATCGTCTTGTTGGGTGAGTGTGTATTTTTACTGTTGAGTGTGCTGTAAAATATATATGGTCAAAATTCAAACTATAAGGAGCAATTGAAGTTATGGAATATATATACAGTAGCGTACAGATTTTCATAAGTATCGGATGGTGTTGGATCCGCAACAGTAAATTTAGTTTTACATGATCATCTCCGGATGGAAAACAAATGTTACTCGTTGGATGCCACGCACGCTTAACGATATCCAAAAGATAGAGCGCGTAAGAATTGCTCGGGAAACGTTAGAAATGTCAAACAATGGTGGACATCTTATTTCATCTAAAATAGTAAAACAGGTGATGAGAGTTACATCTCCTTTTAGCATATTCCTAAAATATATAGCTTGATCCTCGTATCACTTACACCGAAGTTTCTCCCTAGATATTTCGAAGACATTTACTGCACAAAACAAATGGAATCACACTTGTTACACACTATTTCAGTTAGCATCTGCTATTTCCCCCAGGTTTACGTACGTTTTCTCCGTTATGTAGAGGTGTCTGCCATTTACAGGTTTTGGATGAGAAACGTCTCTACTTCTCTTTACAAATATAGATCCTCGTCACCTTTGCTGGGTTTCAAAACGAGACACCACACCTGTTTTCTTAGTCAGCATAGTGATATGTGTCTAGTCTTCCAAGTCTTTCTGCTGAAACTACTAGATGGCGCTCACGGCGTTGCAAAAGCAAACCATGGTAGACGAAACGTCTTCCCCACATATAACTCAGCACATAGCCGTCTTTGATTTACGCATTAGCATTTTTATGGAATTGAACCGCGGGAAAAATACCGCGATCCTAGATGAATTATACGTTTCGTTGATTGGTTCTTTGACAGTCGCCAACTAGATATTTATTTTTCGGTTACGGCTTGACGCGAAATATCGGTCGCCCTCGTTTCACACCGTATCTGTTGAATACCGAATTAATAACCTTTTCAAAGGCGGGTATAAATATTTCGCTTTTCTCAGATGCGTCCCGATAAAAATCCACGCCATGGTTTATCGGTTGAAACGAACGCATCGAGAGAAGCAAGGTATGGTGGAGAGGGAAGGAGCGGGTTGGTACGGAATTTTCCCCGTTTTCGCGAAACGTATAAAAGTATTTTATGTTTATAATATCGAAGGAATAGGAGAATAAACGGCAAGATTTCGGCAAGTTCGAGTTCATATTCCGCAACGGGTGGAAGTAATAGAATAAATTTGAACAATATTACCCCACGAAATATTTCCACGACGAGGAGATAGATGGCGGGTTAAAGATTGCGCCTTTTATTGATAATAAAATATATCTAGTTATAAAATGCGCATCGGTTACGTGCGGTTAGGATTTACGGTTTACGTGGGAAGCGCTCGCATGGAGTAAAAACTGAAAATAGGTCTTGAGATTTACGGGACGAAGTATGTACGTGTAGTAGTCGTCATAAGTAGAGGATGTTCCCGAATGAACGGTTTAAAATCAATCAAGAGGAAGCTTGTTCCTGCCTTCACAATTGTTTAGGTAAAGCAAATGGAACTTATGGATTTCCTTTAAGGAGAATATAAGATGTTGGGTGCTGGATGTTGAATGGTGTAAAGAGAATTTTTCGATGACACCGTTGTCATTTGATCATACCATCTCCACATCCAGTCATTTTACTAATTTATTTTTCTAAGATGTTTTAATGCATATATCCCTGTTAAAAGAAAGAAACGTGAACTAGCTAATTTACCCAAACATTTGTATGAACTTGAGACATCGCTTGTTCACTACAAACTATTTCTGTGTATAACGATGAATATAAGTATAACTATATTTATTATAAAAAAAAGCACGACAGGGTAATTTATTCTCTGCAACGAAACAAAAATGCACATGGAAAATAATTAATTATCACCCCAGAAAAATTGCCCGGACGGGGGTATTGCCCATTGGTGACGATTTCGAACTATTAGGTAATAAATTTAACATGGATGTCAATGTTGTACATAACGTGTTCACTGTAAGCGGTGGCAATAACTTTTATACCATTCGTAACAATCCTCATTCTTTTTATTTGTTTCCTATATGTCCTGCTGAACTCTTAACCGTTATTAAATAGTTAAGGAGTTCCGGGGCGTCGGGGATTTGTGATATTCCCATCTATTTTTTTAAAATATGTTTAGAGTGTTACATAGAAGCACTTTACCATATCATCAGCCCTTCTTTTCAAAACGGTATTTTTCCCAATAACTTAAAGCACCCAAATGTGATATCTATTTACGACGGGGGTGATGCTGATGATCTTCGTAATTATAGGGCTATAAGTTTACTTACACCTTTTTCAAAAAGTTTTTGAGAAGGTTATATTGCACCGGCTATATAACTTTTTTTTAATAAATATAATTTGATTAGTTGTCATCAGCATGGATTCCTTAGGGCTAGAGATATTGAAACCTCCATTTTCATGGTATTCGTGTTTATTCAAATCTCATTTATATTTGTGAGGGCGTACCACAAGATAGTATCTTGGTTCCACTACTATTTATTTTGATGGAGAAGAGACCCATGTTAATGAACTACTCCCATGACACTTCTTTGGTAGTTGTGGGATCTTCATTGGAGACGGTCATTGACAATGCCTCCAGGTACTTGACGCTACTTAAGCAATGGTTAACCGCTAATAGCTTAATTCTTAATGACAGTAAAACCAATATTATGCTTTTAAAAGTGAAGTAAATGAATTATCCTGAGCTTCTATCTATATTGGGCCTTGCTATCGATGACTGTCTCAAGGGGAATAGTCATATAGATCTACTTTGCAAGAAAGTAAGTACTTTCTGTTATTTTATACGAATATTACGAGATGTGGTTAGCGCTGAAGTACTACGAAGAAAGTTTGGGGTCGTCTTTCGGTGAAGCAGTAGAGAACTCAATCGTATTTTCGTTAGTTAAAAAAGTACTGCGTTCAATGTTGCGCCTCAATTACAATCAATCTTGCAGAGGGAATTTTAGAGCTAACAGGTTTTTGACCATGTTTGCAATCTATATTTTCGAATGTTTAGTGTTTCTATTCAAACATAATAATTTGTTTGAATATAATACTTTCCTTCATATCCACCATACTACACACAAAATAAATTAGTGCTACCCCAAAACGCAGGCTACAGCTGACTGAAAGGAGTCTTCGTTATGTGAGTTTAAAATTTTTCAATAGTTTGCCCCATGGACTAGAGTAAGCAATAAAGCAACATAAATTCACGAATTACTATTAAATTATTGAACCTGATAGTACAGATGAATTTCTACATTTCCGACTACTAGGTGGATGAATATTATTTATTTATTTATTATTATTTCGCTAAAAAGAATAGATCTATGTTAATGGAGTTTTCGAGCATAGCATTTAGCGTAAGCCCATATGTACGAATTTATTTCTAAAAGCACATTCACAGCATCAGCCATCACAAGTCAACCCCGCGGTAGGAACTTTAATATTACTACCCGAAAGTAAAGCAAGCAAGGGCTGCAAAATCAAATTACAAATCCAAGTACTTTCGAAGTAAAAAGACACACTGTATTTATATGTTCAGCAAATGATAAATGGCTGTCAAACAGAATACCAAGATCCTTTACCGTAGATGTTCTGGTAATAACTCGATCTTAAATTATATAATCATAGTGAATAGGGTTTTTGGATTTGGTGTATGATATAACCTGACACTTTTTACTGTTTAAAGATATTTTATTTTGGTTGCACCAATTGTCAATCTTTAATAATTAACTGTGGAGAGATATACAGTCATCGGTCGAGTTAAGTGTTGAGGTCTAAAATTCGTTTAAAAATATATCAAAAAGCAACGGGCTTAAGTTGACCCTTGGGGGACACCAGAAGGCATTGGAAATAAACATAAAAAACATATGATGTCCGATTTGCCAGATACGATCTCATTAACTTCAAAAGTGATGGACAAAGGCGAACAGATTCCTGTTTAGCTAACATCACCGTATGATCTATGGGATCAAATGCCTTTGAGAAATCTGAGTATACAACATCAGTTTGTTTTTGTTAATCCATGGTTGATGAAAGGTATTGTGTTGATGTATAGTCAAAAAAGGTTGTACATTTCTATAAATTCTGTTGTATAATATATGTTCTAGGGCTTTAGCAAAATTATACAATTATATTTTCTTTGCATTCTCTTAGTACGCCTTTTATTTTGAAACAACATAAAATGTGAATTTAGACCCATCAATCTTCTGTCCACGCTTAAAATTTATGATTCCGTATATTTATCAGCCCGTATATTCAAACTTATAACCCTGTATATACAATGGCGGTTAATTGCTTTCGGATGACCTGTATACTACTTTGAAACGGACCTATACGCTGCTTTTGTACGGACCTGTATACTACTTTTTACATCGAAACAGTACTTCCTGTTATTTGATATTATATTAATGCAGAGTGCGTATGTGTTAAACAAATACTGTCGTCCGCACGGCCATCTTGCTATCGTCATCATTTTACCGCGTGGTGTCATCTATCATCTTGTTTGTGTATGCCTAGCTACCCTCTCACGCTTACCTTCTTATGCTTATCCTCCCACGCTTACCCTCTCACGGACGCCATCTTGAACAGTATGTTGTGACACACCCTGTATATATTTCCTTATGAGACAACCTGTATACATTTTTAGTTGCGCCGTCACCGCCGGGGTTCCCACCATCGAAACTATATCTATATCTCTCCTACACATTGATACTCCCATAAGGAGTGACCTCTCTCTCTAACACGTTGGATTCCCATAAGAAGGGTCCAGAATCGGCGAATTTCTTCTACTTACTTATAGGCCTATAATTGTCAATAGAGAATTTATTCCCTTTCTTAAAAATTGGGATGATCTTACTAGTACTCCTAATATGCGGAAGCGTAGAGGTTTTTACAATTAAATTAAAGCAGGCAAAGGCATTAGCCTAGTTGCTCACTATAAAACTCCTCTGCTCAAGTCATGTCTTCCTTCTCTTCTATAGAAACAATATTAAACGAAGAATTACGGGCAAAGAAAGAAGAAGGTGCAGTACTACTAGAGGTAAACATTCTGGAAATCTCTCTAGCAAACGCGTTCACAGTTGTTGACGGTTGCGAAAGTTTTTCATCACCATGAAACATATGTCTAGGAATTCTACTTTGTGCTCTCCTGCTATGTAGGTATGCAGCATATGCATCTTGTGTTTCACATTTAAATTAATAAAGATAATTCAAAGTTTTCCATTTTGTATAATATATTTCCTTTATACGGATAAGTTGTTTAATGGTACATTAACATCAAATTGGGTAATGACGCCCAGAATTTTGAATATTTGGTGCTAGTTGACTCAAGATGGAATGTAAAGTCTGGTAAAATGCCTTTATAGCTTCGTCAACATCGTCAATCAATCCGAAACAGCGCACTCTGAAGTAATAACACTTCGCAGTAATCGGCATATCATAAACAATACAACACTTAGTGTGTTACTTGTTACGGAGTCACAAGCATGTGTTTTTAAAGGTGCATTCGCTGTTTAAATACAGGGCATCTTTAAGGCGTCTGAGTGTACGCACGTAAATTTCGTATATAAGGCAAGTTCCAGCTGGTGGTTATTTAAAATAAAACGACTTCATGGTCTCTGCGTTATTCCATCGGTATACACCATTAACCTTATTTCACTTCATCCGTCCGTTTTCATCGCAAACTTTTGCCTCCGTTCCTATTCACTTGGCTCTTAATAAGCTTTTTAAATAACCCTGCTGGCGATGAGGCGATATCCCAAAATCGTAAAGCCATCTAAGATTGGTAATCAACAGCAATTAAATAAGTTGTGGGGAAGTTCCGAATCTTTCACCGTTCCACTCATCACCAGCGACCGATAACTTCCTTCTCCTTCTTCGTCCTCCTTTCTCCGTTTCATCCTCTTTCGGCTTACAACGCCACCCATTCCAGGAATCCTCTCCATATAACCCCAGAAGATAATTAAGTTCGTGTCAGCGGCGTTAACCGTTCAATAAGTAACTCGAACCCCGGTTAGGCCGAGGCTTCTATCGCAACGGGCGAAATGCCTTCTTCTTCTATATATATATATATATGTATATAATGGAATCAATCCTATCGGAGACTGAAACTAACCGATGCGATCGCGGTCGCTTTGGCTAGAGGACAACCGAAGGAGGACCAAGAGACGCAAATCTCTTCGCCCGGACATTTCGATAGATTTATAATGCGTATCGGGTAGATAACGTTGAATCTCGTAGCCGAAAACGTAGCGTTTATGATATTGCCGAAGGAGCTGATACTCCAGCGCCATCTATACCGGCTGAAATTTATTGGGGTCAAGTGTGACACATTTTTTCGTTGTAATAAATAAAATTACTGATTAGTAGTTGGTAATGCCAATGATAATAAATAAAGCTGGTAAATCATGTGGGCAAACCAGTGTCGTACGTGATATTCACGATACGTCAAAGTTGCTTCCGTAGCAAAAACCACACTCAGCACCTTTCGAACGCATACAGTTACGACTGGAAACTTTAGATAATAAAAAACTCTACTTATATGTGGACATGATTAATTTGGAAAAAGAGGGGCAAGTTTCAATGTGAGGGGGTGAAGCGCGCGACACGGAGAATCGAGTACCCGTATCAAAGCGTGCTTGTTCAGTATTATCCGACTGGTCGTTGTGAGTGCTTAACAGTACACACACGCTTAGAAAATGTCACATTCATGTACGTTTCGGAAACGGCGTATTTTTAATAAACTAGAAAATATAATACCGAGTCTGCCGGATTTAGAATACGAAGGCGATAGGATTAAATGTCTTATTACTATACCATGGGACATTGTGGTAAGCCATTCGTCCGACAGCGGAAAGCGAGAGGACCGAAAGGAAGAATCGCCATTGGACATTTGGAGTACAATGTGGTACTTTGGATTGTAATCCTTCTTTTTGGTCGAAAATTGCAGGATCCGTTCCTGAAGTGGTATAACGATGAAATTAGGAACACTTATGTAAAATGACACGTCGAATCGATTTATCGTCCTAACCCTTTCGAATCTCACCCTAAGGGTACCAAAGTCAGAAACCAGCTGAAATAGGGCCTTTTTAAAGAGTGATTATACGGGTACCAGTAGAGACTCGTCCTTCGCTTTTCGACAACTCCTTCCTAGGTTTATATTAGAGAAGACCGCAATGGAAGGGCTTCGGTAGATCCCGGAGCAATCTCCGGGGCGCCTAGTGTCGAAGCCTGCATTTTCCTCTCACAGAATGCAATTTTTTGGCCAAATAAGAAGCTTTAGCTCAAATTTGACAATTTTATCGTATTCAGCGTTTTCAATTGCATAAACAGTCAAGGTTTGAGCGAAATCGAACGACTGGACCACGCTGAATACGCTAAATTAAAATTGTCAAATTTGGGCTAGAGTTTTTAGTTTGGCCAAAGAATTACGTTCTACGAGTGAAAAATAGAGGCTTCGAAACTAGGCGAGCTCGAAATCGTTCAGGGCTCTAGAGAACCCCCTTCATGGTGCTTCACCCTAGCAAAAGGACCTAGCGGGAAGCTAATGAAAACGGAAGAGGTGTCTCTTCCAGTACCCACATGTTCACTCATTCAAAATACCCTATTTCAGGTGGTTTCTGACCTTGGTGACTATTAGGGCGAAATCCGGAAGAGATAAGAGTGTTATTTGACGTAAGAGCTCCAAATTTCATCGCTCCACCACCTGCCGAACGGATCTAACATTACTAAAACTATTACGAGATTAAAGATATTAACCCTTTTCTGACGAAACTTGCTTTATGATGAACATTCGAGCTACCAAACTTTCCATACTTCCTCAACTAAACATGCCGGCAACTAACGCTTGAGGTACACATTCCAACGTAATAGTTTTAAAACATCATCGGCCAACTATTTAATTTGAGACTCTGAACGATGTATTAAAAGAATATTTATGTTTACTTTTGTTGTTGTTGTTTTTATTTTAAAAACGAAACTGAATTATCTTTACACTATAATAATGTGCTGACAATGAATACGACAGGTGTGTCACTTATCAATGCATTACCACTACTATATAGACTACATTGCGCCCTCGTTTTGCTTGTGCGCAAAGCCGTGCGCATGATACAGACACATATATGGCTCCATAATAATACAGTACACTAAAACCAAATAGGTTCAAATTGTGATAGATACTGATTTTTGCCTTCTTCAGACCCTGTAAGAGTGAATTATTTGTTGCCAATATTCTAGAATTTCTTGCTTTCAAATTCTAGAATTGCCATGAATCGTGCATTCATTAACAACTTCGACCATTACGCCAGTATTACGATTTCTAAGTATTCTTTTTTATTTATGTGTTGGTATAGCATTTACCAAATTCAAGTAAATCGTAAATATGATTACAATTAGAAATATATTGAAAAGTATTTCCAAAATCCTGACCATTACATACACTTTTAAAAGCATACCTATGTGCCTCTTTCTTTTATACAGTAGTGTATATAGAAACTGCAAAGATTTCAATAACAAGGATATGCTTACGTCACGGCGAATATCATGCATCGAGACAAATGCGTAAATGTACGTAATGTTGTAAAACTTTTAATTAACTTTACCCAATTTGTGCTATACATTAAAAGCTGTGAATAGGGTATGTGTTTCATATATGCACTACTCTCCATATGTTTGTTGGTACACTGCTACAAAGCATCTTATCCTGCCACACTGAGAGAAATTGGCCAGTCTTTTTATTACAATAACACATGGATTGAGTTGTGAAGGTTATAGTCGTAATATTACCCGAGCGATATTCTTCCGAGTATGTATCCCTCCCCTAACAGTCTAATACCTACTTCTCCCTATGTCTCGGTAAAATAAGACTACCACAGACACTTTTCCTAAGATAACCTCTCTTCCCACGCTCTTCTTTTCAAAAGCGCGAATTCTGTCGTAAAAGAATAATACAACAATCGCCGGTAAGGGTTACACGAATCTTTTTCTTCTCCTTCGCGACATTTCTCTTTCTCCTTCTAAAGTCTATAGATCCTTTAGGTACCGTTCGGGGCGCGATTCCGAGATCCCTATCCGAAGCCCATCATAAACATATTGTGAGACGCATCCGAGCCGGATAAAGCTCGAGTAGATTTTCCGATGGCCTCTCCTTCCATATTCTCGTCTCGGAAACTACTACAAATATTTTATGAAATTACGGGCCGCAATATCGTTACGTGAAGGGAGAGACGAATTTTATGGAATTAGATTCTATCTATCGGATCGACGTAATTTTTTATCGAGTATGGTATAGATTCTGTTTCATGGAAAAGTTCGTGGAGTGTTTTTCTCGCAAAGTTCTGGTCTAGGGTGCTCAAGAAAATGGGTTGTGTGAAATTTTCGAATAACGATATTCAGTTTCTGTTGCAAATTATCGAACGGATACGTATAATTGTAATACAGTAGACGCTCGTAATTTTATTAAGTTACGTCATTTAAAGATCTAATGCGAGAGTATATTTTGAAGTTTTCGGCGTACGCCAGTAGTAGGAAAGGTAAAGACGTAAGCAGATCGTTTATAAACTGCACAAACAAAAGTGGTTCTAATTGTTATCTTTGTGGTACTCCTGATGCGGGAATGAAGATTTATAACCGTTACAAAATACGTAGTATACTCTTTTTGTTAAATAGGGAGGTAGGCGCTGTAACGAAAAAGCTCAATCCAAAGGTCGATGGTTTGTTAAGTGCAAATCCTTCATGAATTATATTGAAGGCTTGGTTCTTAGCACACACAACATTAACCTTGTACACCTAGTGATTCACTAATAAATTGACATACAGAAAAAAGACTAGTAACTGCTAACCTTCCACGGGCAAAACCATGCTGCTTGGATGTAAACAAGGGTAGATAACGTATCGATAATCTTGGCAAAATTTTGTACTCCACTGGACTTAACCACCAAACTGTCCGCCCTATTAGCTTAATGGTCAAGTCCACTGGAGTAGGAAATTCGATCCCTACACGAGAAAGGTTGATTAATAAGAAATAGAGAAAACTAATTAATAGGTCAGATAAAATCATTGAACGAATCATAAATCTGGCAAGTAGCAGGCCTTCTCAGGGCTACTCTGAAGACGGCAGTAGGCACACTCTCGAAACGTCGAACGTGAGTTTCACAAACAATGAAAATGGCCCAAACAACAATTCTAAATATTCAACAATACCAATTCAAGAGATAATACCGATTATGTTGCTTTCCGTAACAGGTAACAAGGTAAAAAGAATGCAGTTGGAGTGGTTGGTTTCACATGAAAAGCTAGTACTGTCTATGTGTATAGAGAAAAATTTTGAGACAGATATGTCAATTATTTCATGTGGGGTAGCAATATATAGTTAGTGTAGTTAATATAGAGTATGATATTTAGGTTATCAAAACTCTGTGCAGAAAAGAAACGGTTCAGAAATTATCATCCGACAATTACTTATTCTGGAAGATCTATAGTAACTAACTTGGCAGTTGTTGCTCAATATATTAGTGAGATACTTGACAATCGTGGTCAAGTTAATGTATTATATACAGACTTTTCATGTGCATTTCGATACAATAGACCATGGAATTCCGCTTAATCAGCTGGATTGTTTTAGATTTACTTCATCATTTCTCAAGCATGTGAGCTCCTACTAATCGAAGCGCATTATTTTACCATGGCTAACGGTCACAAGAATTTGTATCTACTTCTGGTGTGCCGCAGGGTTCCAAAATAGGGCCACTATTGTTTTCATTATTCATTAATGATCGGTTGGTTAGCCTTTCCTTCCGGCTTTGGCTTATGCTGATGACATTAAGATATATTCAGCTGTTTCTAACCAAGAAGATGTTTCACCCCTTCAGAAACATGTTGAGTTTGATAACCGCCTGGTGCGTAACCAATAGATTCAAGCTTAATATCAACAAATGCGGGCACATCACCTTCACGCGTAAAACCCCATAAATTTGTTCTATGCAATAAAAGGAGAGATTGTACCTACGGTTGAATCATTTAAAGATCTACCCTCTGATAGCCGTTCAGTTCGTGTTCAGTATATTGAAGAATTCTCCTTAACTTGTTCTAAAAAGTCTGGCTTCGTGGTGCGAAGCACCCGGCAATTTAGTGACATAAATATGTTAAAGTCCTTGTATTTTGCCTTTGTAGTGAGTTGCCTGGAGTACGCTTCTATTATTTGGTCCTCTTATTACACCTACCGTCAGCTTACGTTGGAATGAATTCAACGTTGTTTTCTTAAATTTCTTTATTACAAACTTGATGGTCAATACCCTCCTACAGAAATGAATTACCATTCTTTGCTGGAGCGTCATGGCATGGGTTCCCTTAAAGAAGGCAGAGAGACTTATTGCACTCAATTTGCTTAGAAATTAATAAACGGATTCTATTCTATTCTATATACTTTTGGGTTCATCTAAGCTACTTAGCTTAGATATCACTTGATAGCGTTTTGAATTTATATGGATTAGTTAGATGTCGGCACTATCTTGGTCCTATGCTTTTCAAGATATTAACAATTAAACATGCTGCTTAAAGAAAGACAATAAGTTCACATTGTAGCACGCCTAAAGGTAGATTTTCTAGTGACCTATAAATTAACCCGAGAGTACTCGCGAATACCAAAGAAAATTATCTAATTCTATTCTTTCATTTCTGAATACGACGCCTAACAAAGAAGCAATCAAATTTCGATAGATACTCCCCTACAAAAATAAATGTTTGAACGCAGTAGGGGGGACAAAAACTCCATCCGATATAGTGTTCGTTCCATTGTCGTGTGCGAAACGGGTATTTACGTTTCATTATGCAACAGCAACAGCGACCTCCATCGTTCGTCAAACGTTGTTGCGCCTAAACGGTTTCGATCGGGATTCTATTCCGCTAATGGCGTCAGAATGAAAGCGACGGACGTCTATAGTCGAACAACAATCTGTCTTTTCGATTCGTTCTACGGTTTCGGGGCGTTCGGCGAGACGGAGAAGCGAAAGGAGGCAAGAAAACAATTTATACCCTCGAACTCGACGGTAGTGTCGGGACGTTCCGATGTAATAAAAGAAATTCCCTTTCGACCCGACGTCACGCCAAAAGACAAATTCCATCAATCACGTCCGAACTTGTATTATTGATGGCGACAAAAGAATTTAATAATTGACTTCGCCGCCCGCTCCGCGTTAAAGTGCCACCACGACAATACGTCTAGTCGCATCGTCGTATTGCTACGGGATGAAATGCCTAAACTTTGCGGTACCGTTGTTAGATCCCTTCGCTGTGTAAGGACTCTAACCTTCGGGTCCGTCGTGTCAATCGTTTCCGCGGTAAGATCGATCGGTCGTGACTTAGCGGCATTAGGAATGGTATCCCAGGGTCATTCGATGAGGAGGAATTGAACGCGTGACGGTCAGACAAAATCGTCCTTGGTGTAGTTGGTCGTTAGGGGAATCGATGGTTCTGTACTTTGGGCAGATTTATATCTTCGGATGATGAAGGTTAAGCTGACAAGAAGAAAATTATCTACGATGCTAAATACACCGCTTATGAACAGATATATATATATATATATATATATATATATATATATATATATATATATATATATATATATTAAACACGTTAGCGTTGTAAATTTCTTACGTATGTAATGTACAGTGGGGTCAAATGTGAAAAATGGAAGAAATTCAATATCTAGAGAACGGATAGTCCTATCTAACTACGGTTGGTCTCATCTGATTCAGGATAAAGAAGTACATTAAAACGATACTAAATTAAAAATATGAATCAGTTCGATATACGATTTATTAAAAATAATGTACTCGAAATACGGGTATATTCTAACAGCATTATTTTAGAGACTAGTGACGATAAAGTAGGACTTACTCTTATTTATAATAATTTGGCCAAACACTCACTGTGGTCACATTAATTCAAGTGCTTCTTCACTGATGGGAAGGT
Organism: Trypoxylus dichotomus; assembly: GCA_023509865.1. Taxonomy (NCBI): domain Eukaryota; kingdom Metazoa; phylum Arthropoda; class Insecta; order Coleoptera; family Scarabaeidae; genus Trypoxylus; species Trypoxylus dichotomus. The sequence goes on from CM042075.1 coordinate 55,590,294, forward strand.
GTTTCTTCTTAGGCTCAGGCCTCAGGTGTGTAATATAGGGATATCATATGGAATACATCCGTTTGTGGTTGTACGGGAACATGTTCTTGTGAAGTGAAGTCTATAATATTTGTAGTCTTTATGTCTACTTTCTTGAGCTTCTTCTGATAGTAGCAAAGGATATAGCAATAGTCATTATATTTTTTACACGTTTTCAAATCTGTAGAAACGAATTCCATCTAGATTAGTTCTACTGGGCCAATTTTAGTTTTAAAATCGTATTCCGTATGATTGAAAATATAATTCGACGAGCCTTGAACCAACTCCATGATGAGCGAAATTTTGACGAATTTTCAAAGACATTTTTTGCGAGAAATGGAAATCATCCAAAATATGTCAAAGTGCATATGTAACTGAAGATTTTGATGACTAGATTATAGGAAAATTGTTCATCATGGCGAAATACTTATACTTCTAAAATTAAAGAAAGATTTCGCAGTAGTCATTACACTTCTCACTCTTATGACAATTTTGCTTTTAAAATCGTATTGTGTATGATTGATAATATCATTCTATGGGCCTTCAACCAAATTTAAGATGAGCGAAATTTTGACGAATTTACATTTTTCACGAAAAATTGAAATCACCCAAAATACGTCAAAATGCATTAGTCATTACACTTTTCACGTGTTTTCATGTGCCAATTTTGTCCCAATTTTGGTTTAGAAGGTCAACGATTAACCCAAACATCTTCATCTTTATTTGCAGTTATTTTCAAAGGTACAATCGAGATAAATAAATGCGAATCACTTCCCGCTTCAACTTTTATAAAAAAATGACTGAGACAACTAATTCTGACCAGAAGAACCGTCAAAATCCCATTTTGTGTACAAAATCAATTGACGACCTTTCAATATCTTGAATTCCTTTCCGTGTTTTGTTTCAAGAATTCTTTTTGAAGTATGGTCAACCAAACCTTGCAGGGGCATTTCCTCTAAACTTTCTGTAACTTCCACAGTACTAGGGTAACAGTTTTTCTTTGATTTGTGGATTTATTTGCAGTTGGGGAAACTATTGTGGCCAATTTTCTTTGTAGCAGCTCTAATTATTTAATACTGAAATCCAGATAGTTCAGCCTGTGTAGAAATTGAAAGCGTTACATGAGCGCTGTAAACTTTGGCGTGATCTGCTTACTGTGAGGAGAAGGCAGCATTTATTAAGGCCTGGGAATGTGAGGTTCGAAGTTCGTAGAATTTGCTTCGCTTTTTCTCCAGAATCTTCAAAGTCTTCAGTAGGCCTTCATCTGTCAATTTTCGACGCCAAACACGAAGGGAAATTTAAATAGGCAAATATAGGCAACTGATACTTTAGGATTGTTTGCACTAATGCATTCTGATTCTAAGTTAATCGTGTTTTAATTAATTAATTAATGCAGCGATATTAATTATTAATATCGCTAGTCAATGGACAATTATATTGTAACCATGATATTCTTAAGACCCTTGAGCTGTTTAAATAAGTAATATAAACGAAGATGTGGAAACCACATTGCCATCATGTTATTCATAAAACCCTGATGTAGAAATCATATTGCAAGTACGTGATTCATAAGAACCTTTGAACTGTTTAGATAGATAGGTTATATATTTGGCAATAAAATGTAATGTGAGAATTGTTCATCTAAGATTGTAGTGGCTAAGACGTAACTCTTGTCATATTGCAATAGAACAATCAATGAAAGTTATTGATACGTTTTTATAGTTGCTTTTTAAAAACTAAAACTCGTGTTCGAAGAACTTAATTGGACGAATCGATCAAACCTCGGGATTACACGCAAATTTCAAATACTTATTTAATGTTGACGATAGGGATCAGTTGTCAATCCCAGACAATTGCATCTTGCAGAATGATATTTCAATGTTCATATCGATTACCATCACAAGACCTTGTGACTTAATAAAGCTTGTTTAAACTTTATCAAAAAAGTGTTAGCTTAAATTTTAACTGGCTTTAGTCGTATTTCGAGAGGAAAAATAAGATAATTCAGGAAACAAAAAATTCATACACAAAGGTTTACTCTATCAATTCGACCACCTAATTAGTTGCTTTACTAACAACGAAATTAGTTATCAGAAGTAGATAACTTTGAAGGTAGTGTAAATTTTACACACACCTTTTGCAACAGACTCCCAACTAATAATTTCGTCCATCGTAAACGTGTATTAGCTATTTTCATGGTGCATTTCCCTAAGTCATCATTATTTATGCTTTCATCTTTCATTAAGCGACTAACTCGCTACGAGTACGACGTGTTTCTCGGGAACGGCATACACAAACGAAGAGGACCGGTTTAATAAGGGCCATGATTTGAATAAACGGTCTGGCTCGAGGCACGAACAAGAAATATAACACGCATGACTCGAATACCAGCCGAATAGCGACGAACTATGAACCATCCTCGGCTCCCCATCTATCTCCGGCCCTATTCAGCAAACACCAAGCGTACAGCGGGCGCCCCGCGCTCGGAAAAATACCGGCGAAATGACGCATAGCACTATTAAATGTGCGGACCTAGAGGATATAATAATAACACAATCCTGCAGGAGCGGCGTTGCCTAAGCTCTGTGTAGCCTTTTCGTCGTCGTAAAATTACTCATAACGAGAACCCTTTGTCGAGGCGAGGATGGATTCACGGTGTAGAGTGGAAAATTATACTTTCTGTAGTATCTTCTTCGTCTACGCCCGCTTTAGGATGGTTGCAACGCCCGAGTTAAACACCAAGAGCAATTAAATATATCATATTTACAGGATACGGCGTTTCTGCGAGCAAAACTTAATTAGAACGATTGCATAGATGTACAAAGTGTATATGTACGTACAAAATTATGTCTAGCACATATACATGTATATATTTCATATTACTATTAAAACTCAGGCAGATAATATTTTTAATGAATGATTTTTAATGAAAGGCAACGTGTTTGTATTAATAGTATGGGACTTTTAAGTAATTTCAGTTTTCCAGATTAGCGTTGGATCGAATAGGATGAGAGTATTACTGAAAACATCAGCGTTAAAGAGACAAAACATGATTTATTTATCTGTAGGGTTGACCAAATCTTCGACGCGCAGGCCCGCACGCACGACCGATACGAAAAATAACCGAATTCGTTGAACCAGTCTGTCTCCGTTTCCCTGTATTTATACTTCATTATATAGAAGAACATTTAAATAAATAGTTTATCTGTATATATTTCATGAAGACTAGTAATATGTAATTGTAAAATAGGGCTAGCCAAATGTTTTGGCTCGACAAAATCTAATTAAGCTGGAGAAAGCGAGATCCTTTTTTTATATATAAAGATGTTCGTTAAAAACTTAACTGTGAAAGATCCCTTTTATTAATACATGTCCTCTTGTTTTTGCACGTCTGGGGAAGACATCGTGCCGAAAGCTTTTTCATACCGAAAAATTCGTGTAGGATATGGCCAACGCGTTCTTCTGAGATGCCTGTTGTCTCTGCTATCACTTTCAGCTTCAATCGGCGATCGGCTAACACGACATCACGAATCTTATCGACCATTTTTTCATCGGTAGCGGTCACCCAGATGCTGATGGTCGAAAATGATAGAGTACATCCCCCGTGAACCGCTAGCAAAATATTTCGAATTTCCGTAGCCGTTTTCCTAGCCATCCAGAAGTGTTTTATCAATCCGCGAAAATTTTACCCATATATGCGAAACTGCATGACTTGCTACAGAAAACGTACTCTTAAACAACAACTATTGATAGTAGACGTCTGAAATTTTGACAGTAGCCATAAAAAAGGTTGCCTTTCCCGACCAATAAATCCACTTCAACCTTCGTGCGCAATCTCTTGCCGATTCCTGGAAGATTGCAGGTCGCTCTCGTATTCTCAAACATCAAAAGAGAAAACATAGCTAAACAGCGAATTCAGTTACTGTTTTAAAGATTTTGAAGTGATAGGAACACGTCCCAAACTAAATAGTTTTACATGCAAAGCGTATTTCCTTGCTTTCGTCAAGAAATCTAAAGCACATCGTTAAAGAAATTCCTCATTCAAGCTTCGTAGGAGCAATAGGTCAAAAGACACGATATTCGTCAGTTATGCTTAGGAAAATGAGATAAGCAGACCATGAACGGTACTTCGTACAGATCTAAAGTTTGCCAATTAATATTCAAGAGCAATCCATGAAATAAATTCGTCCCAGAACGATTTACAGGATTAACATCTTGCCTCTTCTTTCGTCTCGAAATGAACATTACCCCGTTCCGCCGTCATTCTTCGTTTGACGCTATTGTTGTCGCGCCCGGTTCTTTGTCGCGATGTCCTCATTGAGCGTCACTCGTTATTAGAATATTTTCATAATGTCTCGAGCCGCGTTCGCCTTACATAAACACCGAGACGCGTAGAAGTAACTAGTTTGAGCGTCGAAAGTTCCCGTCTTCCGAACGGTGCCGCGCTCGCGAAAAGAGAGGGCGGCATTAACGGCTCGTCGTCTGCGAAAAGCGGATTAATTTAAACGGAGCGTTAAACGTCAAGTGTTATTGCAACGGGAACGTAGCGTCAACATCGCGGAACTGAAAAAGGAATATTGTGAAGAGGTGGAGATTGGGTGATGACGGCTAGGTCGATTTAGGGGTTGGGGGGAAGGTTAGATCCTATTTTCCAAAGGCATTGAGGTGACGTAGCTTTTTTCTAAGTGCTACCCAAATCTTGGCGCTCTTATACAATCATGCAAAAGCGAGAAAGGCAGCTTGAAATGCTCAACAGCCTCCTGGAAAAATTTTTGTACGACATCAGCAAAGTCACCTCTCTACAGCTTGCATCACTTCATAATTACTGGAAAATTTTCCCCTCACGTAAGATTTCTTTTAATTTGGTGAACAGCCTGTAATCCAAGTATGGGCAACCTTTGACATGTTGTGGGCCAAACCTTAGTGTGTAAATACGTTCGCGGGCCGCGTTTAAAAGTAGTGCAGTTTAAAATAGTGTTTTAAGGTAGTGTCCATATTAGCGATAGATATCAAACATGAAAATAATACGACAGTGTTATTATAATTTATTAAAATAAGATAATGAAATAAAAAAAATAGGTACAAAATTATAATTAAATCGTGAAATTTGGAATTATTACGAACTACGAAAGTTAAATAGCGACAGCGAAAACAATATAACATTTGAGCTTGAATTTGGGAAACTAATCCATCGATGTTTGGATTAATTCCACTGATACAAAGATGTACAGAATTTTACAAATTATCGTCAGTCAGCCTTGTACGGTTTTGATTTATTAACTTTCATCATTGAAATGAACTGTTTGCATTTATAACTACTGCCAAACGCACAAATCAATCTTCTTGCGAATTTTCTAAGCTCCAAAAATAGTCTTGTTCCAGATATTTTTTGTAGAAATCGCACAAACCACGTCTTCAAATTTAGATTAGTAGTGAGTTTTCTTGAAGCTCAATCAACTCCATTTGCAAGTGTATGGGAACATTTTGTACATTACTTTTTGTTGGAGTGACAAATAAATTGAAACTGTCTTCCATGTTTTTAAAATCGCTAAATCTGTTCGGAAATTGCTCCGACAGTAACTTGAGTTCTTCAGCATATTGGTGAAATGGTCACAGTTACCAGACAGCATCTGCGCCTCCCACAAGCGGATTTTGTTCTGAAACGCTTTCAAACGGCTGTACAAATCATTTACTAACTGTCCTTATTTCTGAAGTATCAAATTTAAATCATTCAAATGGCCTATAAGGTCGACCAGAAATGCTAAGTTGCATATCCATTTTGGGTCACTCAATTCAGATAGTGGTTTTTCGCATAAAATCTGCTTATTTCTAAACTCGTAAAACCGTTTCAGCATTTTCCTTTTGCTTAGCAATCTGATTTTACAATAATATGTTACGTCCTCATATTCGGCTGATTTTTCATCCGAGAACGCCTTGAACTGACGATGGTTAAGCCCTCGCGATCGAATAAAATTGATGGTTTCTACTACCACATTCATAAGATTCTAGAGTCGAATGGACTTAGAACACAGGTTCTGTTGGTGGATAGTTCAACGAAGGACTATCAAACCATTTTTTGCACATTTAATTTAGTTGCCCTTTCATACAAAATTCCGATGAAACCATTACGTAAGCCAACCATAGATGGTGCACCATCTGTGGATACATCAACTAATTTTGACCATGCCAAGCCAAAACTTGTGAATACCTTTTGAACTTCTTTAAAAATGTATTTTCCTGTTGTGGTTTCTTTTAGCGGCTGTAAAGCAAGCAATTCCTCAGTAACAGTGAATTCTTTATCAACACCTCGAATAAATATAGCCAGTTGAGGTGTCAGACAAATCGGTGCTCTAGTCTAATGCTATAGAAAATGACTCAAAACTAGCCATACGGTGAGTCAAAGCTGTTTTTATATCATTAGCCATCATTTCTATACGTCGGGCAACAGTTCGCTTTAACAACATTACAAAGCTGTGTTCTTTGTTTATGAAATATTTGCTGCTGTTTTTCCAAATTTGCGGTAAGCTTCAAAAGCAAAAGCAAACAAATAGGCTTACCATCGTGCAAGATAAAAAAGAATTCTACAGTCTATTTTTCTTGAAACTGGCAACCCTCTGCAGCTGCTTTTCGTTTCTTTTCACCAGACATCATTTTAGTCCACATTTCGTTCGATAAACTTGATAACAGAATATAATTAGTAAACACTCAAGATGCACACGAAGTCACAAAGCAAATTGACGGCACTAGCAGTTCGCTAGGATATCGCTTGTCGAAGTTATCACCCCGATAGCTCAAATAGAACTGAACTAAAGTTCGGGCGATCCACCCACTTATATGGGCAAAATGAAGGAATGATCTGGAGTCGTCTAGTGTAGAACAATTGAGAAGGAATAATCTTAATAACATCAAAGGCCTTGATGTTTGCCGCATCACTCTTTGATGATCGCCGCCACTCGGTTTGGTCGCTCACTTGATTCAGCAGGAGCAAACGACAAACCACATATCACTCGATCTTCCTCATTTGGAGTGAGTATGGGTAAGTAGTGTAATATTTTTTTTAATTGGGTTTTTCAAAATATCTCGCGGGCCGGATCAAATCATACAGCGGGCCAGTTGTTGCCCAGACATGCTGTAATCATTAGGGGCCAGATTCGGCGGATATGGCGGGTGTATAGCAGCTGTAGCAATGCCAGGTCTATGGCTGGGAGCATTATCCTGATAGAGCAGGCCAACGTGCTTTAACTTTCCTCGACGTTTCTCTTTAATAGCGTCTTGCAATTTAGGAATCAATTGTCTGTAGTAGGCCCTGTAATATTCTGCCCCTTTTGTATGTACCCAGTCAGGATTATTCCTTGAGCATCACAGAACACAGATAACAAAACCTTTCCAGCAAACAGCACGACCTTAAATTTGCATGGAGGGGGAGAAATTTTCATTGTTTGCTGAGTACCTTTCCAAAAGACGCATACAAATCAACACCCGATTTCTTTCTTGATCACCGGTTAACATTCGGAGCACGCATCATGCACTCATCTTTTTTCGTATTTACTTCCTTAGTCAGTATATTGTACCATGTGATATGATAAGCCAGTAACTTCCACAATGTCTCTGATGCGTGCTTGCCAGTTTTGCATTACGATATAGTGCACCTTTTTAACGTTTTTATCTGTTGTTACCGTTATGGGAGGACCACCGGCATGTTGGTTTTCACAAGGTGTTCTTCCGTATTTAATATCGTAGGAAACTGCAGACTCACCAATAGTTGTCATAATGTCTTTATGAATTTGAGTTGGCGTCATGTCCTTTCTCAGGAGGTATTTTAGGTAGGAGGCTCTTTGGTCTACAGGATTCGTTTTTATCAACAATCATGACACACAGAGAGTCAGTCTTATTCCTTTCCAGGTGTCGGATGAGAATTCCGGTTCTTTTTCCACCCATTTTCTCCACGCTGTTCTATTTCTTGCCATTGTTTCCATTTCCTTTACGTTTTTTCCCTTTCTAATACCCATTTCTCTTACCTGGTCCATTAATTTCCTCGTAGGTCTTCTTTTCTTTTTTGGGTGCCCTGTCTCATCGTCTTAATTCCTGTCCAAAACTTTCTGTTGTCCACTTTATACCTTCTTGTTGTCTGTTCCTCAGATTCCTTGCATGACTCCTTTTTCTCTTCCTTTATAGTCCTCTTTACTAGATTTCTCTTCCTACGGCAAATCCTGTTTATCTTCTGTTGTTTTTGTTTATATGTATTCTTACCAAGCAGTTTTCTTGCTCTTGTGCCCTAAATAAATGCTCACTATTTCATCGTCTCATCACCTCTGAAACGGATCCTCCAATTTTCGACCGAAAGGAAGAATCCTGATTTAAAATTTGCTATTTTCTTCCGGAACCATCTCTAAAGAGAGCTTTCCTCTGCTCTTCAACAGCTCCTTTCTAGGTCCTTATACTACATCGGACCATCACGCAGGGGACTCGATAGAAGACTGCACTTCCGCTCGTAAAACGTACTTTTTTGGAAAACAAAGAACTATAGCCGAAATCTGACGATTTTATCGTATTCAGCGTGGTCAATTACCTATACGGTCAAAATTTGAGCGAAATCGCAGAGGTTGAAATTTTTTTCAAAATCGCAAGGGTAGTCGGAAAAATTGTCAAGTTTCGACGATTTGCGAAAGTTGTTCGATTTCTGGCCAAAAAATTGCGTTCTACTGGTGAAAAATGCAGGCGTCGGCGCTACGAGCCCTTGATATCGTACCAAACTTTACGAGGCTCCTGCGAAAATGTTCCCTTTTAGTATAAGGACCTACGGAGAAGCTGTCGTAAAGCGGAGGACGAGTCTCTTCCGGTACCCGTATAATCGCTCTTTAAAAAGGCCCTATTTGAGCTGGTTTTCGACTTCGGTGTCCTTTAGGACCGGATCCGGAAGAGATAGGGCACTATATCCGCCGGAAATCGATTCTGCGTGTCATTTTACACACATGACCATTGCTGGTAATATGCCATTATCTCTACCTCGTTTTCCTATCTTGATTTCTTGATTGGCTTCTTCCACTTGTTCTGTTATATCTTGCTGTTGGTTCAGTTCTTCTCTGCTTATCCTTTGGTTTGTATTTATTGCGTTAAATTTGTCTTGATATTATTTTTTATTGCTTTTGTTTGCTTCTTTTTCATTCCTCTCTCTATCCTTACCCAAAATTTTATCTGTTTCCCAAATTCCTTCCATGACTTCTTCTCTTCCTTTATAAGTTTCGTTACTAGGTTTCTCTTACTACTTTATTTCTTCCCTATTTCCTGTTGTTTTTAGAAATGACCAATTTCCATATGTTTTGAAACGCATACGTTATTCAATTTTTCACGCTGCTGGCGCAAAAATCACATTAATCTAGATTCAATTTCCAGTTTTGTCCATTTCCTTCTTCTCCTACATCTATTGATATATTTTACACAAAATATCGAGCAAAGACAGCAACAGCCTTTGGCAAAGGATTGTTACTTCGTGTAGGACGCTGGTTCCCACTTATTTTCGGCTTCCTTAATGAAGTTCAGGATCTAATGTAATCATCTTAACGTCCTGCATCTTCGAAACGGAACAAAGAAGCGACACAAGACCTTGGCGAAACCCGGGGAAAGGGTCTCTCGTATCAGTTCGACGCAAGACCCGCATCGGTGCGCGTCCAATAAACGGGAAAAGTCCTCCATGTATAAACCAGTTTAACGCACAATTCGGCCGAGATTAGTTTCAAAAGTAATCCACGGTTTGCGTTAATTTACTCAGGGTTTAGATAACCTAACTAACCGTGAGAGATAATAGGTATGCAGATACAACCGATGCTTCCCGTATATGATTAAATCTGTTGGAGTCGGCGAAAAGGTTTTCAGAAACGGATGGAAAGGAGACTATAGGCGAAATTTTCATGCGGTGCGATTAATTTAGACTTACTGTTTGGTACAAGATGATTAGCAGCATTCGTTTGCCGAATAAAATATGAATAGAATTGTATTTTTCGAGATAATTTTAGTGAATGATGTACTGAAAATTATAATGCTTTTCTTTCTCTGTAAAAGCCTTTTAAAAAGAAAGAAAAATAGAAAGCTATCAAAAATGCGGTCAACCCATCACTGAATTTGGTAATCCTCCACTTCGGTTTGACAGCAACTACAATCCAATACTTGATTACTGTTTAACTGTACGACTTTAAAGTATGTGAAAAAATTGAAGATCCCACCATGTGTGAGGTGCACAGTATTATCCGCCTTTTAAACGAGCAAAAAGTCTGACCCATTGAAATTTATAGACAAATAACTGAGATTTACGGTAATGTGATGAACGAAGCGTCAGTTTGGAAGTGGTGTATCATGTTTACTGACGCACGGAAGAATGTTCATGATGAAGATCGCTCGGGTCGGCTCCCAGTGGTGACTGACGGACTCAAAGTTAGGATGGGAACAAAAGTCCAAGAAAATAGGCGTTTCACAATTGGTCTTCTCTGGAAATTTCAAGAACTGTGTTACACGGAATTGTTAGTACAGATCTGGGCTATAAGAAGGTGTGTGCTAGGTGGATACCACAAGGATGGTGATGAAGTTTTAAATCACATTGTCACAAGTGTTGGGAATTGGATATCACATTTTACACCAGAAACAAAGCACCAATCAATACAATGACATGATCCGTAATCCTCAACAAAAACGAAAGAAGAGACACAAATTTTTAGCACCAGAAAAATTATGGCAACGGTGTTTTGAGATCGTAAGGATGCAAGCAAATTTATTTATGGAAATATCTATCATTGTAAAAAATCTTGTGTCAAACGCAGAGGTGGATTTTTTCACGAAACTTACGTATTCTACTATCCAATACAATCCTCTTCGTTTCTGTATTATAATTTCTAAGAAATATATATCTTTCCTCATAAAGCTGGGTCATTCTCTTTTCTGAAATAACTTTCTCAAGATAATCTTAATCTCATGAGCAAGAGTGCATATGAATCGGATAAAACTGTCAGCTGGATGTTTCATTTTACAATTTACCTTAATATTCATTTAGGTAAACTGACATCAACAAATTGGCAAATAATTTAGGATTTAAAGGAGGATAAAAAGCAATCATTTAAATCTTTTCTGCTGCGAATAAAGATGTTTACAATTCACTGCTTAAGTCGGTTAGATCTTATGCTAAACAACAATTTCAGCCCTGCCAATCTACGTTGGACACATACCGAAACGAAAAATGAAAGAAAAATGTAAGTTAATTGCGATGGACCGTTCCCATTAGCTTTGTAATATAACCGGGCAAAACGCCGAACTGTCTGTAGGAGCTCCCCTTTTTTTAATAACCAAGGCTAGCTAATCTACCTTAGAGATTGTCGCATAAAAGAGAAAGGCTTTAAAAATAATTATTTCGATGAGGACGTTACGAAGAAATGGGTTAATAATTATGCCATTTCAATGATTACATATTAGTCTCCTTCATCCACAAACTATTCGTCTATGGTACAATTGTAAAAAGAAGCAATTCTTTCTATCCGAAGAGACTCAAAAATCGAAAAATAAAAACATTAGGCAATGTCGTCAACACCACACCAGAAAAATTAATGCGGAAAAAATATAGCAATCGTTCATTCTCGCCCCATTTCGTATCTGGTCGGATCTCATATGGTGAGAACCATTCTTGTAGCTTCGTCGGAGCTTACATAGCAACAGGCTTAACAACTACTATTTCCCGGTTTTCCATTAACGGTCGTCGAGGCTACAGCGTCCGTTGTTATTTATACATACATTTGGTCTTCTGTTGAGATTTTAGCAACAACCTTCCTTGTAGCTTCGCCGAGGCTGCAGCGTCCGTTGTTATCGTACGTGTGCTCGGTCTTTCATTATAAGGGGACTTTTTATTAATTGTTCGTTTTCTTGTCGGTGCACACTTTGCACAATTGTTGGTTGTTGGCTTTTTCTTTCTATAAGGGGGCAGTAGCAAAGAGCTAGAGAATACATAGCGTATTATTACTGTTGCGAGAACTGTGTAGCTGTAACATTACATGCTCTTGTTTTGAAATCGGCTATTATCGCTACTGCCGCCCTCAACCCGGCGTTCAGGTTCTAAGAGATAGCATTGGGGTTCCCTTAGAAATATACAAATAAGAAAAGTGTTTGGCTCCCCTACTAACACAAAGCAATGAAAAGGGGTTAAGTCCCTTATACAGTATCAAGGCAAAGAAATAAGACTTGGCTCCCACAAAGAGACATACAAATAAGAACAGCACTGAGGTGCGCTTATCAAATAACAATTAAATAGGATTGGATCCTTTATACAAAGGCAGTGGTGCATGCATAAATATATAGGCAATATTACATGCTTTTAAGCAGCAAATGAAGCCTTATGAAACTTTGAAAACAGCATGGGCTACGTATGCACTATAGTGGTACTTCATGTAGCAAATAAAGGTGAATGCAGACATATACACATGCTAAAGTACATATATATATATAAGAGAGCCTGAATAACTGCAATTATTGCGTGTATTACATATCTTAGATACGTAGTAGGTGTACATAGGATAGAGGGGAAACCTAGAATACATTTTACTTTTAAAATATATTTTTCGCGCATGCGCATTGAGTTTCGTTGTAAAACCTACCAAATAAGCCAGCATTTTCTACAAGTAAGTATTGGTCAGGAAATTCGCGAGAGAAATTACGAGCAGGCTACAAAGGTCACTGTTCTTCAAAACCGGAGAACGTAACATTGACGATCGGTGAAAATTAAGTAGGCTGCATTGTATGAAAATTTTCGTTTGTCTTCACCATATAAGGAATATAGACTAACTCTGGACATGTGAAATAAATAAAACCAAGCCGTTGCAGAATCTTTCGACAATTTATAGCGCGATAAACTAGCGGTAAATGGAGTAGACGGTCGCCGTAAATTTCCTTCTTGAAATTAAAGGACATCTCTCGGAACATGTGTTCCTGACAAACCATTAACTCCGCTCGTAGACAAACACGACAACTTACCCGTACTTTCGTCATACGTGCGAACACGCCGAAAGAAACTGAAATTTAACTTTATTTCAGTCGGATGGGGTTTTACAGCCGTTTTATGTTAAACTTTGTCGTTCAATTTAGCCAGTTTCTTTTATTTCGCATTGCCTTTCCTCTTCGTCTCCTACGGTTGCAATTTCCTTTTTCCTTTTGTTTGTTAGCGTTAAATAAACGATTTATTTAAGAAACATCCCTGTTCTCACATTATTTTCTCCTTTTTCAGCGTTTTAGCAAAAATAAGTTCGCAAACTTTTCGTTCTCTCCTTTAACCGCCTCTCGCCTGCTATAAAAGAAACAAAAAGTTATAAAAGAACTTAATTACGAAATGAAATCCTCCCTGGGGTGCTTTCTAGCTGCGGGGATTTAATTGGTTTGATCTTTTAATTACGATTGGCAACGCTGTATACTTTGTAAACTTTCCAAAAGTGAAGAAGTATCTAAATTATGTTCTCGATATATTTTGCTAAGATTAACAGGCTGTAAAAAAGTGATGACATTGTTAGAATGAACATTGATAACATCGGTTCAGAAAGCACGAAGATCATATCATGGAGGAAAGATTGTGTTGAAACTTTTCTGTTATGCCGGGTCCTTTTTTCCATGACATTACGTATATTTTTCCTATGTGTAACTTTAAAACGATAATTTTTAACGTATTAGAGGCATGAGAGGCAACCAGTTATACACTGCGATGAATTTACCGAGAGCTTAATGATTAAATTAGGTTGGCTTGGAGAGAAAAAGAAAAACATTTCAATCTTAAATTCAACATATTTTATTAAAAGGTAGATAACCAATTTAAATAATGAGTAAGCACAACAAATGCGGTAGCAGGAGGATAATACTTAATTTATAATTTATACATTTTTTACAGAAATTCAAGGAAGATGGCTGGCTTCTAAATTTCGACATTTCTTTTCTATATCTTTTCTATATCTTTTGCGGAAAATCAAAACTTTCGTCAACCTTATATGCGACCGGTGACCCAATAAACATAGGTAACTTTGTGTTGCAACCTTATATATTGTAATGATACGAAATATTGTCTATTAATTATCAATCAATTTTTCTAAATTTTACTAGTTTACCTATTCCAGATATTTTTTCGTCACTGTTTGGTGCTCGCCGTTATTTTTATTATGGTTGTTAAGTTGGAGGCAAAGTACCGTTAGTATTCCCTCTTTATGGAATTTTAGGATAGATATTCAATCTGTACAGGTTTCTTTCTAAAGTTTTACAGATATCTTCTTTGGGTATTCTTTATTAACTTATAATTCACAATTTTCATGTTTTTTTTTTAAGAGTCCCTTTAACAACACTTGCAGAGGAGACGTAAATTTTACTATCGTTTATTATATACATATCGCTTTTCGTAAACATAATTTTTATATATAAATAAATTCTTCCAAATCCATTCTTAAAAGACGTTTAATATACTGTACTCACACATTTCAATCATATTGTATAAATATGTATCATTACGAAATTATATTTCACAATCTCCAAAATTTCTCGTACGATAGAAGGATGGTACGACTGGCAGAATTTACTTCTATATAATTTGATTCATATCACGTATGTGTTTACTGCGTGCCCTAATGCATAGGCAAACAAACGTGTTACTATGGATACAAACAAACATCGTGTCGTAGTCACACATATTGACATCGTCTCTCCTGAGAATAATCAGTTATTTTCTGATATAAAAACTTAATTTATGAAAATCTTCGAATATGCAGTCATAAAGTGTATCAGCTAATACTATAATAAAAACTTGGAAGTTCCGGACACATCTATTAGAAGCTGAAGACCAGGACATCTAAAAGACGAGAAATTACGATTACGAAAATTAGAGACTTCCAATTCTCTTCAATTCTCAAAATTATTTGTATTTATTGCTCTCATTTTGTTTCGTATCTTAATTAGAATATTTGAAAAGTAGCTAGATAGGGATTGCCCTAGGTTTTCTGTTAAAAAAGGATATTTTGTCAAAAAAGCGGTATATATATTTTTTGATTTGTTAATATATTTATTTTTACAACCTTATCTTTGGTTATTTTAATTAGGAAACACTATTTTTGGAATTTAAAACCAAAAAGAACAAAATTTAAATTAAAGAACACATTTAAACAGTATATATTTAGGACTATACTATACGTTTTATATAACGTCCAGAATGGATGACGTTTTCGAAGTTTTAATATTTCATTAACACTCCATACGAAGCTATGTTTCATTTTCAAAAATAACTGATTTTTTTATTATTTCTGTTACCATTAGTTGGGGTAGAACAAATGTTTGTCGCCAAATTATAAGTACTTCTAGTAATATAGGCAATCTGATTTAAAACCTTAGTATATAAGAGCAAAGTACTTTTAATTCGTTTGTATGTACATTGCCTCAAAAATACGATGGTGTACAACAATCACATCATGATAAATTAACGTTGATTTGCGTAAAAATGAACTTCGACATATTAAGATTGAGCTCGTTGTCAGTACACCACAGGTAAAGAAGATGTAGCTGGCTTCATAACTGTTGGCAGTCTACAAGAGTACTTACTCTTGAAAATAACTTTATATCATCGGCGTACAATGGTTTGCCGCAATTTAAAATTTCCACAGAAGAAGAAATAAAACCAGTTACGTTTCAACAGAAAACATTAAGATGAATATTCTGTATTATGTAGGATCGCTGTTAGATGTAGCCAGGCATTTTGGAGTATCGTACAGTTCCTAGTACAAAACCCTGAAAGAATTTAAATAAAAGCCTTACAAGATATTACACCATCAAGACCTTTTCGAGGAAGACAAAGTAAGGCGAACTGAGTGAAGCTACATTTACCGTAAATGGTGAAGTCAACTCTCAGAACTTCCAGTTAGTATCCTACATTTATCCATTGAAAAATATAAAATTTTCTTTCCATTAATCCGTTAGACATTCGTTCTGTGCAAATCCTTATGCTCAAAACTTGACCCGAACACAGTACCCTCAAAAAGTCAATGTCTAGATTGGAACAATAAGGGATTATTGACCAATTATTTATTGATCTGTTGCGAGACCACTTCATTTCATCAATTGAGATACTGAATATTGCTGAACATTATTTCCAAATGGAAGGAGCTACGCCAATTTCTAAAATCGCTGTCAGGAATTTTTTAAATGACGCATTTCAAAGGCGGTGGATTGATAGATAGAAGATTAGCCGATTTACCTTCAAATGATTTCTTTAGGGTTACCTGAAAAGTAAAATTCATAACGTACAAATACGTAACATGGACGAACTGAAAGACCGTATACGTATTGCATGCTATGGAATAAACCCCGAATTTATTTAAAATACCTGGCGTTGTTTTCAAGATCGTCCTGCTTACTGCCTTGAGACTAGGAGGACACTTCGGAAACTTACTATGACATATTTACTTGTGTTATGTTGTTTTCTTTCTTTGTCTTAATTTATCGTTAAAATAAAATAAGGTCTTCATCAAATTTGCAGAAAAATTATTTTATTTGCATTAAGAGAGATCTGTGGTAGCAATTGTAACTGATTTTGTGAGGAACTCAAGGTTCTCGATCATTTAATATGAGTGTATGACTGGTTGCCTACTATTTTTAAAAAATGCAAGCCATGGGAACTCCTTTTTTATTGACCCTGTGCTTCAAGTAGATATTGAAACCATTATTAGAAATATGAACCTTTTGTACTGGGTAGGACTACATCTCATTATTTATGGTAAAATATTCCCTTTCACATCTTTCACACTCATTTATCTCATTAACATTTCATTGGAAACATGCATACCTCACACAAAACTTAAGTTGTTTACTGTAAGACCTCTTTTTGAAAGGAGATAGGAATGGTTTTTGTAACTTTCGGCCTATTGCCAACATTTATAAATCTATTATGAACAAAAACTGATGATATATTTAAATACTAATAAATGTATCTCAAGGGTCTGTCTTGGGTCCTACATTATCTTTATTATTCATTAAGGACTTACCGGCGACTTCAACTCAAGCACAGCTAATAGTATTGTGTGCTGATGATATCACTATTTTATTAAATTCAAGAACTTTATCCAATGTGCTACGTAAAATCGAAATCATTCATAATAAACTTAATGCATGGATCCAAAGCAGTCATTTAATTCTGAATAAAAAAAAATGCAGTTTCATAATTTTCATAACAAAATGTCATCGTCAATTAACGAAATTCAAATTAATCAAAATGTTGTTTCGGAAAGTAGATGTTTAGGTTTGGTTTTGGACGATTCCTTAAATTGGTATTACCACATTAATTGCTTTTAATAACATGCTTTCTCCTAAGACAGCTCACACGTTCATTCAAATTCCGTAGCGTGTATGCGTTATGGTATTATGCATTGGGGAATGCACTCTAATTCAGATAGAGTTTTTCTTAAACAAAAGCGAGCAATTAAAATTATTTTTAATATGAACTACAGTGACTCGTGTAGAACTACATTCACAGAAAATGCACTGTTTACGTTTTACGATTTATACATATATCTACGAAAAGTTGTGTTATGTTTTTAAATACAAAGAGGAGTTTTCAATTTACAATTACTTGCATCACTAGGCAACCCCTGTAAATAATTATCTTCTACCTCCTTCTCGCAGGAAAGCAATTTTTGGAAAAAGTCAGT
Source organism: Trypoxylus dichotomus (assembly GCA_023509865.1). Taxonomy (NCBI): domain Eukaryota; kingdom Metazoa; phylum Arthropoda; class Insecta; order Coleoptera; family Scarabaeidae; genus Trypoxylus; species Trypoxylus dichotomus. The sequence goes on from CM042075.1 coordinate 55,608,008, forward strand.
ATTTTACGATCTGCAAACTTTATAATCATCTTCCTTGTATTGTAAGGAATGCCATACATTTCAATTCATTTAGAAATTTGCTTAAGTATTTCTGCTTATAATTAAAATGGCTTTTGGTCTGCATAATTAAGTTTCTTTTATTATAATTATTGTTTGACTTATTTCAGGCATGTACATTGAAATTGTTTTGTATCTCTGTGTGTTTGTTATTGAAATAAATGAAAAATGTATGTGTAATGATAAAAAGAGAACCTGGTATAAAGAGGATTATTAAGGGAACAAAGTTAGCTATTCAATGCATCATACACAATATTTTAAAGTTGAAAAAAAAGTGAGGTTTGGCGTCATGGGCACCTTTCAACTGTTTTATACGCTTCTATTGGCCAATCATAGATATCTTTTAATGGGAGGTTGGGTCAATAATTTTTTAAAAGATTGTAAACTCGATCGCAGGGGAGAAGCTACAGAATAACACTTTAGTGCATAGTTGGTTACAATGAAGTAGAATAAAACGCTCATGTATACAACCTTGCAACAGTATAGCGCCATCTACTCCTATTATAAACACTAAGTAAGTGAACATCATGCACGGATCTCGGAAAAACGTGAGCTAAATTGCATCGCGAAAACTACTAGCGAAGCTCCGTTCGGTAGTGAAACTATAAACAGGGCCGTGATGAAATTTTTCATTGATATAGGTTCGACGATTTACCTTCTGAACAAGCGTTAAGATAGCGATCTAGCACATCTCGTAAAATAGTATTGCGCTATACGAACGGTGTACCGAACGAAGGCAGATTTAATTTAAGATTATGTTGTATGTGTGTTCGGTAGAGAGTTCTCAATAAATTGCTATGGCGCGGCGAGTGCCTCGATTGGCACGCCGAACTCTGGAGCCCGTTTTTGAAACATTTACGTTCGGCGTTCGGATACAATAAGGTTTTCGAGAGTATGCTACTGTCATTTCTTCCGTAAACGGTATCGGCGGAAAGGTTTTGAGCGGATAAGCTTCCGGAATAAATATGTCCTTGCTGTAAATGGTTCTGGTTTAATTAAATTTGCCTACGTTCTTCGTTAACAATTTCGTTTACTGGAAGTGTTTCACCAATTTTTGCTCATGTTCTCCTCGATCGACAGGAATTAATAATTAACTTTGGCAAATCTTATTTTGAATTGTATTTTCGTTTCTCATTTTATGTTAAAGTTAAGGAAAAAGGAATTTGATGGTAATGAAAAGAATTTAAAGCGAAAGAAGTTGGTCTTTTAACTACGATGGTTCAAAAATGAAGGAAGCAGAATCAACTTAAAAGATGATTCCTGACGTGATACTGTTGACGATGGATCCTCATAATGACTAGAGTTGTTTTGGCTATGTCCATCGTTCGTTGAACTTGTATAGTCCGACGTTTTGGCAGTCTGTCTACTGCCGTCTTCAGGGCTGCCCTGAAAAGGGCTGTTGCTTACCAGAACAACCATCATCATCAACATCATCATGATTGGCAAGCAGCAGCCCTTCTCAGGGCTACCCTGAAGACGATAGTAAACAGACTGCTGAAACGTCGGACTATACAAGTTCAACGCAACGAATAGTAGGAATAGCCCAAACAGCAAGTCTAGTTATTATGAGAATCAATCGCCAACAGTATCACGTCAAGAATCATCTTTTAGGTTGATTCTGCTTCCTTCATTTTAGAACCGTCTTAGTTAAAACACGAATTTTTTTCGCTTTCCATTCTTTTCACTACTATCAAATTCCTTTCTCTTTTACTTTAACATAACTCAAAATACAATTCAAAATAAGATTTGGCGAAGTTGATTATTAATTGTAGAAAATTGATGATGCATGAAGTGGATGATTGAAAACTGTTAAGACACCAATTATTTGAGCATTCGAAGAAAACTAGGATGTACAGCATTATCTTCTCCAGGAGTCACCTGTTAATAGCACTCATCCGCTGATAGCGGTGTATTCAAACCTCTTAAACATACACCCTCTATATAACGGTCATGATCATCGAAATGAGATTTCCCAAACGACTTTCTTCATAACAAAATTACCTTTATGTTAGAGTCAATACTAATTTCTAGGACTATATTACTATAGCGCTCTACATATTAACATCAGAAGGTATATATTGAGAAAATGCCTAATTCTTGCTTACGAGGGTAAGGTGAAAAATTAGGTAACTAAAGTATAGCAAACAGCAACATTTGAATGAAATGTGTTTAATTTTTCGACATAACCTCCCCCAACATTTACTTAGTCGATGCCTCTTTATGCCTTCAAAATAGTGAGGTGTAGCCGATGTGTTTCTTAAGCTTGGGGGACAGATGATAGTCCCAAGGACCTAACTCCAGTGAATAAGGGGATGCTCAAGTACTTCGAACTTTAATTTGGCCAGTTTTGCTTCGATATTCAACTCTTGTGAATTGGAGCATTGTCTTGACGAAAAAGGACTTTTATAACCTTCAAAAGTTTAGAACAGTATTGTTCAGTAATCGTTTGTCCCTCTCGATGGTAATCGATAAGCAAGATTCCGTTCGCATCCCAGAAAACGGAAGCCATCACCTTTCCTGCCGATAGAATGATTTTGGCCTCCTTTGGAGCGGGTTCACCACGTTTAGTGCACTGCTATAATTGCTGTTAATTTTTCTGTGCGTAGTGGTAGATCCACGTTTCATCGCAAGTCACAATTTGGCGCAAAAGATCCGTTGAATTTTGCTGAAACTGCTCCGAAATGGTAGTAGATCATTCCACGCGTTTGAGTTTTTACGGTGGTATGAGCAAACGCAGCACCCATCTTGTACACCACTTAGACATGTCTAATTCAATATTTAGCCTTGTAGCCTTAGCAATATCTTCCAATCTTGATCAGCTTTCACAAATTTCAAAACTTCTTGCACTCTTTCTTTAGAAGTGATTATTTTTGGGCGACCTGGACGGGGATCGTCATTTACACTCGCATCTTTTTTAAATTCATTTACTCATTTAGAAACAGACTTAAAAGAAGGAGCATCCTCGCCTAACACATTTACCATATCAGCATGAATTTGTTTGGGCGAAAAATACTTTTACCATAGGTATTTAGCAGTGTGCGAATTTCAATATTGTCTATTTTTAAAAAGCGCATAAAGTGCTCTGCTTTGAACGAGTGTAGACAACAAACTACTTGATAGATCGACATAAAGTTTAAAACGTATATCATTGAAGCATCAAGCTATACAATAGCGCCAAAGATTGCTTACATAAAGCACCATCTCATAGTTAGTTACCGAATTTCAGTTGACCCTCGTACATTGTCATCCATTTCACTAGCAAGCTTAAATGATACAAGCAACATATCAATAGACTAAAATCTCATATTAGTCCACTGTCATCTGGCAGAATTTGTTTGTATTCGCTTTATGCAGTAGAACAATTACATCCCACACACTGTATAAAATCAATCTTGCATCATCAGCGAGATTATTTCAATAAAGCTTTTATAAGCTGGTGTAGCCTCAGTTTTACTTCTGAAGATGATAGTCTGGCTATGAAAACATATAACTGATGTTGTGGTAAGTCTATTGTCACGGTGTTCAAATACTTGCTTCCTTGAATTCCTTAGCGAAAATTATACCGGAATACGATTGGGAGAAGTTAAATTTTCCCAGAATTTCACGTGCTACATTTTCGCCAAGTTTATAGAATTAACGCACGTCATTCTTTGCTTTCCATCCCTAGAGTAATAAATATGTATATATTTGCAATAACGCTGATCAAAGATCTTTGGGACAGGGATGGTTAAGATGGATTTTATCGGGCTATAGGCCTTAGATGCCGGGCAAAAGCGGATAGCGTTACTTTTCGATTAGTTCCGGATGCGAATTGGTGGCCGACAAATTGGAGAAAGTTTACTTCTTACACGGAAAATATCTTAAGGGTAATTCAAAAGCGATATTAATTTTAATTTTCTTCAGAGTGCTTTTCACTAACGTTCGAAAAAATTGGCGATCGCAGCTGCTTCCTTGGTTTCTTATTTAGTAAAAAAAATTGACGATGTTGTTGATGTTTCATTTCTAAAGGAAAGCTGTACAATACATGAAGGCTAATTCGATAAATGATTGTAGTTCTAGGTGCAGCTTTCACTTCTGCTGTCTTCTCAGGCGAGGACGTAATGATCCATTTATTTTGGAATGGAATTATTACATAATTAAAACAATTATAATTCTCCAATTTTCCTTTGTTATTGGTCCATAACCTTCGCCTTGATTTTAGCATAAACTTTTCGTATTACTTAATAGACGAGATGTCTTTAATTAACATCAAGTAGTTTGAGGACATATTCAATTTTTCAACCATCCTTCTGATAATCTACGTAAAATTTAAGCCACTCTCTCCATACATTCTTGCTAGTACGCTAAACATTTCTGGAACTGTTTGCTTGATTTCAAGGTAATAATTGATTGCATGATTTTGGACCATGTTTGCTTAGCAGAAAGAGATTAATAAAACAAATCTGTGCTGGGTGCTTTTAAGTTTCAATTTAAATTTCTTCGGAAATCGAGAGAACAAAATTGATATCTGTGACAGTTTCTTTATAATATTACTAGGTCTTCTTGAAAGATGTTACAGGTAATAAGTAAAGTTGAATCGAAGAATTTATCATAGAAAAATAAAACAGGAAACTACTTAACTAACTGGCACCACTATTTTGCCATTTAAAAAACCAAGGGAGCACTTAGCAAAATCTAATCAGCGATAACAGTTAAGTTCCTCTTATAGTCTCTTGCTTATAGCTAAATATGTATTAAGGGTCTATCTCTTTGTCAATACTATAAAGAAAGATTTCACAGACCAAACTCCATGGAGTTGAAACTGCTGCACATTCTATATATTGAGAACTTGATAGCGATATTTGTTCTAAGTACGAAATAGTAAAATATATTTGTTTGTCTAGATCCTGAGCGTGCTACAACGGGATTTATTTGACTCAACAATTCAGGGACACCAATACCATCATTAAGTAAAGTAAATAGGAATTTGTACTCAGCTTGTTTTCGACGTAGTTCTAAAGAATCAATATTAAATATCTGTAGCAGGGTATTATGATTAAATCCTTGCATCGGGTAAGTATAAGAACTTTAAACACCTTCTTTCAATCTGCTTCAAAAGACGCATCTGATAGATGTATATAGGTGATCAGACCAATTACCCGTACTCCAGTCGAGACTCAACAAAGGCGAAATGAAGACGAAGAATGACCGTTATAGAAGAAAGTGGTAATGTAACACGTATAATGAATCCTAACATAACCAATACCGATGCACAAATACTGGATATATGCACTATAAAGGTCAATGTTGAGTCGCATAGAGCTCTCTCTAGGTAAATGAGATCCAGCATAGTCATAAGTATAGATAATTGAAGTTATCTCACAAGTGTAGGTGACAATTTTGCATTTGTTCACAATAACTGCTACTTATTGTTGATACATTATTTGTGGAATATATCAAGCTGGCTTTACAAATAATTGGAATCCTGGGAATTATTAATTGTTGTATATAATTTTTAAGTTATCTGCATATAACAAATTTGAACATCTCAATCGATAACACAAATCATTTATATATACATACGTATCAGGAACAAAAGTGGACCCAAGTTACTCCCCTGAAGAACTCCAGAGGTTAGAGTGAAGTGATTAGATTCGAATCCCATATATGTCGCAAATTGCTTTCTATCAAGAGGATATGATTGGAATAAAGATAAAATCGAAGAGGAAAGTCCAATATTGTCCAGATAGGAGTAATTGTAACAACATTAGTTACTGTTGATCATTGAACAGCGAAACCGTGTTGGTTACTTAAAATCCATGGTCTAACTTCAGCATAAATATATATTGGTATAAACATTTGTCAAAAACTTTAGCAAAATTATTTAGTAACACCATAAGACAATAATTGGAAATAATACACTTCTCCCCACTTTTGAAAACAGGTACCAATTTGACAATCTTCCGCAGAGATGGAAGGACAGGTGTCTTAAGGGCAAGACTGAACAAGTAGCAGAGAGAAGAAGCAAATATATTTGCACAATTCTCACCAAAAAAGACCAGTGCAATTATCATTTAACGACTTTATAGAATACAGCCCGTCCATTCCGGTCACAAAAACTAATTCAACCATAGTAGCACACGGAGTAATTGGAGCAGCAGATATCGTAATTAATGTAGAAGAAACGTACACCGATTGAAAAAACTCCCGAAAAGCGTCCACTGTAGAAGGTGGATCATTATACGTATTGCCGTAATCGTGCTTCATAGTTTTATGAATACCTCCCTCATCTCCTCGAAAATGCACAAACTGCCGAAGATGTCTAGGATTGGTTGAAATAGAGAATTCAGTTGTGTTTTGAATAAAATTCTTGTATAACTGTCTAGAATCTACTTACAGTATCCTTTTCATACTTTTGAAAGCATTTAAATCACATAGGCAACCTGTTCTTTTATACATCAATCGATAATGAATTTTAAGTTTAAGGTTATTAATGTGATTACGTGTAAATCACAAGGGATAATTAGTGCGTGCACTGGTTTTTACTGGAACTAACGCATCTAAGTATTTGTAATTTTCAGCATAAAATGCAGAATAAGTATTATCTACACTGGCATAATTGTAAATAAATGTCAAATCTGTAGTTAATAAAGAATTATACAAATTAATAAAGTCTGCACGCTTAAAATTATGCACGCTTTTATTTTTACTACCACAAATACGAGGCAGCTGCCATATATTCTCGCCCTGATATAGTAAGAAGGAACTTGGAAGAATATAAGAAATTTTATTTTTCGATGTAATCTCCCCTAACTTCTATACATTTATTACAAAGATTAATTAATAAGTCGATATCCTTGTAAAAGTAATCTGAAGTTTTCCGGTCAAAATGTGCTATAACAGCTGTTTGTAACTCACTGTCGTCCTTAAAACGACGTCGCCTAAGGTCTTTCTTTAAACTGTAAAATAAATAAAAATTACGAAGAGCCATATCAGGAGTATATGGTGGATGTTCCAATTCTTGAAAGCCACATTCGCGGATGGAAGCTTGTGAAACGGCGGCAATATGGATGGGAGCATTGTGGTGTGGTAATCGCACACCTTTTGTCAATTTTCCAGGACGTTTTGCACGAACATTGCACCTTAATTTGCGCAATAGGGACGCATGATATGTGCCGTTCACAGCTGCATTGCGCTCTTCAAAGTCAATGAGCGAAATACCCAGATATTCTGGCCATCACCTTTTTCGTTAATTGAACGACTTTCGCCTTTCTGAGGCGAGGTTCATCAGGTCGCTGCGATTCCATGGACTCCTTTTTCGATAAAGGATCGTAAAACAAAACCATCCCCCATGTTTCATCCCCTGTAACAATGGACTCCAAAATCTGTTTTGAGTTGTTTCCACAAATGCTTAAAAGCGACCGCGCACATTCGACTCGATGTTTACGTTGGAGAGCAGAAAAAAGTCACTGCTAATTCCTTCACTTTCAAACGGCGATCTTCTAGCACTACATCTTCAGTAATTGAAATTAGTTGAGGCACTTCAATCGGTCGACCCGACCGTTCAGCATCTTCTAGGGATTCTTACCCCATACGAAAATATTTTGCCCACTTTTTATAGTGGAAGACGAAGAATATGAATGCCCTTCTTTTGTTAAAAATTTGATAACCGCCCGGTACTCAATTTTCATTACTTCAGACATTTTCATGCGCTAGTCACGTTGGCTGGCTGACTACTAAAAGCCACTACTCTTCGAACCGTCATGTTTATAGCGTAGACCTCGCGTATGTGCATGCATGCCGTGACGGAGTTTGAACACGTTTAAACCTATATAAGCTTGTCAGGTCGAAAATTTATGGCGCCTACCTCGTACGGTTAAATCGTGAAGATTTGATTGATATACTAGGATAACGATTTAAATCGTATAATGCTGCCGATTATCCAATTAGCTGCTACGGTGCTATACTTTTACGAATCAATTTATGCAAGTTTATATATCGTTAATGTCTTTCACCTGCATTTCATACGTGTCTTTTTCCTTTTTAACATACCGCTATAAAAAAAGATGGCAGCACGTATATACGTATGTAACGACGTTATACGTTACACGGTGTTGCATATTCCCGGAGTTGCATCGGGAGATGGAAACGAGATACTTGGAAGTAATTGAATTTTTAAAACGGCGAATCTGTGAGCGTATTTCGTGCCGAGATGAGCTTTGAACAACAGTTGTTTTACCAGTGGGAATATGCGGCGCTGGTATAAAACTGTCGCGGAATCGCGAAAACTAATGTTATACGATTGCAATTTCGGTTTTCCAATTTTAATCACGCTTGTTTAGTGATATGGTTATCGTCGAAGCGATATGATCTTCCGTAGTTTCGCGATTTTAATAAAAATCTTATATCGTTCTCCCGCGTGCTCGCTACAATTATTTACGTCGACTTCATAGAAACGAATTCATAAATTCGCTTTTGAGTAGTCGCAAAGCGCGAATGATAACACATATGGCAAAACGAAGGTTAATATTGCAAGAATCTCGACGATATTAAGATGAAATCGGCGTTTGGTGCCGTGCATTTCGTTTGCAGTAATTGAATTTTTAAAGAAAGCAATCTACGAAGACATAGTTCCATTGCGGCCCTACAGCAGGAGTATTGCCTCAGTTTACCGAAGTAATAGCCTTCTAAGATTTGATAGCATTAAAGCTTAAAATTTTATTAACACTGAATTCATTGACATCTGAAATTCTTTATACAATATTGATTGAAACATATTTCATTGTTTTTAATTACGTAAATTTTGTAATTCTATTGTTGTGTATAATCAAGTTCTTTTAATTATTTTCTTAGTTTCATCAACATTGTCAATTTTCAATTTCTTTTAACTTTAAATAGGGATCAATTTAAGATACTTGAATTTTGGTGACATACAAGGATGTCTTTGAAATAAAATAAGAAAGTACGGAAAATGGAAAGAAGTAAAATTTATTGAACAGAAATCCGAAAAATTTTCAATTCAATTCAATTGTGATGCGAATGTCGGAATTTAAAAAGAACCCTAGAGAATTGCAATATGTGCCGCCTATGGATGAAGAATGTATATCCATAATACAGTAGAGCTCACTTATAAGGACGTATATAACGTACTCTCGGATACTACGTACACTTAATTATTTTTGTTTCATAACGTACTTGATTTTTCAGTAACGTACTTATTATATGTCTGTGGTATTACGCAGCATGCAGTACGTATTAAATACCGGAGAATTAGCTTTCTCGATAGCACAGTAGAGACTCACACACCACAATCGCTATTAGGTGGAGTGTATAATATGATGTACTAAAGCAATGTAGTTTGGGCGATACAAAATCCTCATTCACTAATGATGAATTACTTCTTACGACATTTACACAGGTTAAATTGGTCAGAATCAAATCTAACACACGCACACTGAAATTTATGTAAGAAAAGTTAGTATTGATCTAATTTGGATGTAAAAATGAATATAATTATTAATGGACTGAGGTTTACTGCTATTTGTTTCGTCATGAATAAATTGTGGAATATTGAAATCATCTATAATAATAGCTTTGTTATCATATGATTGAATGAATTTCTCTAACACGCCAGAAAATGTTTCTAAATCTGCTACAGATGCGTCAGGAGAAATATTTACAATAAACATGTAAATTTTATATGATTCAAGTATGAATCTACACGAGACGTCTATATGAGGTAATACGTTACTTATAGCAGAGGCATCCATTTGTTCGGTAGTGGAATGTGATTTACACCCTAATAATAAACCACCACCGTGCTTAAGGTTAACAACATTGAAACTTCTGTCTTTTCTTAGCATAGCGTAATAAGATGGAAAGGGTTCACCGTTGTACACGTCCTTAAATAACCACGTTTCAAAAAGGAACACCACGTCATACGAGAGGGACAAACATTCACATAGAATAAATTTGTCTTTGTTCTAAGGCGCCTGACATTTTGATAGTATATAGCAAGTGAACTGCTGGCCTTTATTACTTTTCTGCGCTTGCATTGTATTCTCAAATTTGATTCACCACGAGTAACTCTGTTGTTTAAGTTTGATTTAACATTCTTATAATAGTTGGTTTGTCGCGGTGTACGATCAAACGAATTCGAAATATTCTTATAATTCGGCGAGTTCTTCAGACATCTGGCGCCTTTTATGACACGACGGACATCATTGGTGTTTCCCAATGGTATTTTGAGTAATCGTGGCCTCTCCTGGACTGAAATGGTCTACGCAAAACGCATCCAATCTACCCGGAGAAAGAGCTTCCACAAATTACGTGCAACATGTTTGCATAAATTTATTTTAATAACTTTCCTGCCTTTAACATACACGCAGCGCTAAGAAACGAAAGGATTCTGTACCATTGATTTTAGTTAATTCGCTTCTTATTCATTATACTTAACCACATACATTCTCAAATCGAGAAGAAAATATTTATCAATGCTATACTACTTCCACACTAGCAAAAAAAAAATCGGGAAGCCTTGAAGGAAATTTCCTCCAGTTCATTTTCCAACGGCTTTATCGCGGAAACACCTCATCGCTTTCCTTAATAGCTACATAACACACACGCTCGCACACAAACGTGCGGGTAACAATACACCAGTTGGTGTAATTAAATCTCGGGTATAATGGACTTCTTGATTGATAGATACGGTGGAAGTTCCACGACAGCGCACAACTATTGTACGTCATTGTGCGCCAATTCCACGTCTGCGAGGAACGAGATAGTACGCCGAACGTGTCGTATATAACTGCTTCAGGTATAGAGGAGACAATGATTGCATCACGAAGCGGAAGTTTCAACAAACATCCGTTTAAATTTGATTCTGTTTCGAGATGTCTTGGGAGAAGCGATGAAGATTTGTATGTTGCTTCTTTTAAGGAATCTCTTAGGATATTTAGCCGATTGTTTCGTTTAGTCTGACAATGGTTTATTCCCTTCATTAACATAGTCAAGACGTTCGAATGTAGTTCTCAAAAGTTGCCTCCTGGCTGGCTAATTTTGTGTCAAAATTTCATAGAAAACGTAAATGTATCAGATGACTAATTTTGACTCTATTTTTATTGCCTCTTTCAAATTTGACTTTCGTATGAAGAGATCAGATTTTTACATTCAGCTTAATAGAAATGTTAAATAGGTAAAATGTAACCATGCTTTTCACTAACATCCTGTATATACTGCACTCATATCGTTTAAGATTTAAGTAGCAACGGAGTAACAAACAGGGCGACCTGAAATGTTTCCGGAATCGGCAAGAGAATATATGTATATATATAGAAATATTTATGGACAGTAGTGCATCTCTAAATTACTTCAGCATGTCAAATGGAATATATCATGATTTTCTCGTGACCTTGTAATGTGATTTTTGTCTTGTTTAAAGCATTCGCGGAAAAATTCTCTATGCTTTCTTCTTTCCTGATATTAACTCGTCCATTTTCAAACAGAAACAAAGTCAATATGACGTCGCGGATGACGTATCTCGTTTACTAACCATATACCTCCATACAATTAGTTACCGGAGCTAAAGCGATAGACAGGCGATTCAGGAATAGAAACGAACAGCATGAAATATCGATTCAGCGCAATTCGAATACAAAATAAAGTGAATAGGAGGTAACCGGCTGCGATACACGCGCTTCTTCCAGCCGACCGGTTATTCGAAATGCCACTCTAGGCATTGTACGTCCACCGCTCACTCTCCCTTATTATTCGAGCGGAATTCAATAGGGACCGCCTCGTTTTCAAGGAGACGTATTTCAGCGTACGCCGACGGAAGTGTCGGACGTATTTTGAAAATATTTGTCGATTGTGCGACGGTGTTTCGATCGACGCCGTGGAAATATCGCAAGGCGACCGCTTTCGATAATAAGCGACGATTGGCGAAATTCCACGTTGCATTCCGAATGCAATTTTTAAGATGGGAGGTTCGATTTACCCCGACGGGAATTAGTCGGGTTGAAAAGGCGGCCTTGTGACGGTAAATATACGAAAGAAATCGAGTTAATGGATTTTCTTGGCGTCGAGTTTACTATTCGGACCATTAACGATGCTTGATCTAGAGTTGTCGATTTATAAAACGTTGAAGGAACACGTTGTAACGTAAATGATGCTCGGTATTTCTTGTACTGGTAATGCAATAGGGATTATTGAATTTATTGCATTTAAACCTTAATTTTGTTGAATTTCTTTTCATTTCACTTAAAAGGGACCTCCGGAAAATGGAAAACGTAGGTTCCGATGAAACTGTGGGGGCTGGCAAAGTATCTTGGTGTATGAATAACACAATATTCGAAGTCCAAGAGTCCAAATCGTTTGATTTTGGGGTATCAAATATTTGCTCAATATACTACTGGTTTGGGTATACGTGGCACTAGTTTTCACTTAAAAATGTCTATGGAAAACCAAACTAATAAGAAAAAAAAAATACTTGAAGGTACTAGTGCTTACACGCGCACCATTAAAACTTACTACTCAAGTTCAGTATATAGATGGAATTGGTCTTGTTATGCAGTGGCTTGTATAGAAATAAAAGATAAGCATTGCTACGTCTCGATTCCAAGGTGGTCAAAGTAAAGGTATTTAATAATATTTATTTTATACCATGGGTATTTAAAAAATCGCCTTTGTATATTTTCCATTTTGTTAATTCGTGCACATTATAGTACGGACACCAGATCGTCGTTACATATTCAAGTTTAGCAAGCACAAAAGACCAGAATATCACCTTAAGTGAAGAACAATACCTCAGCATCAACGGAGAAATCAAACAGAATTGGACATTTTTTTCTACAAAAGATAAGTACTTTACATTTAGCCAGATTTAATTTTAATTTATTTTATACACATCATCGAGACACTAATTCTAACTTATACTGAAGTTTCAGACAGTCGTTAACCGAAGTAATATTTGCGTAAATTTTAAAGTCGCCGGCAAACATCAAGATCTCGCAATCAATCAGATTCGAAATATCTGTGATAAATAACAGAAATAGTAGGGGACCCAGATTCGAAACCTGTGGTACTCCCGATGTAATAGCTCTGGTAACAGAACAGAAGCCGTTGTAAGACATAAAATCTTCGACGCGTAAGATAAGAGTCAAATAAATTAACAAGAGATTCAGCAAACCCAAAGCTATGTAACTGAGTATCACGATCGATACTATCAAATGATTTCGAACTATAAAGATGCTTAAGAACTAGATGGCATCGATCTATCCTTGAGCATCTATTATTTCTGTAGCGAACTCCATAAAATTAGATAGTCGTGGTAGATCTCTTTTATAATAAAACCATGCTGGGCTACAGAGATGTAATTTGTTACCGCAGAATACAGATGTCTATATAACGCTGTTTCAAAAATGTTTGATATATTGGACAGAATAGAAGTGTAGCGATAATTACCGATAATATAAATTGGATAAATCCTGGCAAAATTCCACGCAGGGAAGGTGTAGGTCTTCATTACCAAATTAAATATTGTACATAACAGTAGAGAAAGGACAGTGGTGTAGTCTCTCAGCAGAAAACTGGAAATCTGATCAGTATCGGATGTTCAATGATCAGATTTCGGCAACTCCCCCTTACGCTTCATTTTAAAAGTGCTTACAGTCATTTCCAACGCAGCTACTTTTGAGGAACAGGGTCGGTATCGTCACTATTTAAATTTTTTGAACGTACATATATTCGGGTATATTTGATATCTTTTGAAAAATATGTTTCAAGAAATGCAATATAATTTTTCTAACTTCTCGTTTGGCAGTGAAGTGAATGAAATTAGTCGATATGGAAAAATAGCAGGCAAGTTTAGGCTGGGTAATGCAGTAATAATAATAATGAATTGCCTTTATTCATGAAAGAATTACAAAAACGAGAACTGGCGAAGTTTAGCAAATGCTACTCCACCGAACCAGGCCCCACAAAATAATACAAAACAAAAGCAAGCTTGAAAAACAATAGCCAGCGAGCAATCATAAATACAAGCAAAAGCTAGAGCAATCGTATAATAATAAGGAAACTAACAAATACATGGGTTTTTTCGCGAAAAAACAAAAACGAAAACCAAAATGAAAATAAAAAATGTTATATGTCACTGTTAAGAAAGCAGATAAGTTTGAACAGTAATATTAAGCCTTCCTAAAATAGTAATATCCTTGTACATATTAAGCAATGAATTGTAAATCATAGCAGCATTATAACTAAAAGATCTTTTGAACAGCGGTGTATAGTGTTGAGATATCTGTAGTTGATATCGATGCCTATGCCTAGTATTCAGAACATGAATAAAATGACGAGGAATTAGAGAACCGTTAACAGGCCCAGCCAAAGAGAGCTGCAGAATCAAGTCCTGAGCAAAACCAACTAAATGTATCTTACAACGGTTTCCCATATTTAGCAACTTCAGATTCTTCATCATCGTATCTACGAAGGTTACAAACCAGTTTGCAATAAGAGTTTTGAAACTTTTGCATTCTGCGCTTATCGGGAAATAGCAAACATGGCCCATAAATAAAATCACAATAGTTAAATATTGATAAAACTAATTACTCACAAAGTCGCAACCTTCGGTTAGAATTCAAAATGTGTTTAGTGGCGTACAGCAGCTTCAAAGAAGTGTAAAACTTTTTAAGAAGGCATGCGACACGTTTATTTTAGAAACATCAGTCAAAGATAGAAAATTCCTAAAAATGTGTAAATTTAAATTAAGTTTTAAAAATTGTGTATTGTTTTAGTACCTAATAATAAGGCAATAGTTTTACTAAAATTAAGACACAAGTTATGGTCGAGTGATAATATATGAATTGTATCTAAATTCCGGTTGATAGCATCGATTGCTTGTAAGTACTCACCAATAGGAAACGAAGAAAACAACTGAGTGTCATCTGCATAGGATTGAATACTACAGGTTTGCACGTTTAAAATATCATTTGTATAAATTATGAAAACGAGCGGTCCTAGAATTGAACCTTGGGGTACACCTGAGAAGCATATTGTCTACGTTCTGTCTGTTAAGAATGAGCGCAGAAGTAATTGCGATTCCTCAGAAGACTCGCAATAATTGCACTCAGCAATACGCAATTCGTGACAGACCGTGTCAAAATCTTTGAAATAATCAAGTTATATTAGCACATTGCATAGACTCTTGTTCAAAGATACCATAATATTATTCAAAACATTAGCAGGCGCAGATGCAGTGCTGGAACCTTTTCGAAAACCCGCTTGAAAACTGGAAACATAATTATCAGTGGTAAAGAAGTTATTAATTCGTTTATAAAGAACTTTTTTCAGTATTTTAAATAATAGGTAACATACTGATGATTCGTAAATCAGAAGAAGTTTTAGGATTAGATACCTTAGGCGAAGGCCGTCTTCCAAAAATTAGGGAAACAGGAACGCTCAATACAACAGCTAATTACATGTGTAACATAGGGATCCATAAAGCGACAGCAATATTTACCATTTTGCAAGCGACGCCATCACAACTGACGTTACGTCTTTAGCTGAATCACAAAATATACAGTAATTGTCAGCGACACATTTATTATGGAACAAATTCTACTTCTTCCAGCAGAACTTTCAAACTAACAAAGACAAAAATATTTTATCCTAAATTGTCGTAATAACTTATAATTACGCAAAGAAGTAAAGCATTGGATGTTTACACATAAAACGCTGCGACTTATGTAAATTGTGCATCTCTAATTCCTTCAGTTGTATTGTTCTTTTTTTAAGTTTCTTTCCGTTTGTCATGACCTTTCAGTCTCGTCTCCGAGACGAGGATATTATGCACGGACAGCTTCTTAAACGATCCTTGCGACACGCCGGGCATTATATTAATTAACACTTATCTCGAAAATAAAGGGGGAAAATGGGCGCGTTAATTGTACGTTCCGGACGTTCCCATCTGCAGTGGCGCGGTGTTACGACGCCGGGACCATTCTAGATTCGAAATATAAAAGTACCCTTATGTCTGCCGGCTACGTACCAATGGAACAATGAAAACACCTTTGCGCCATTATATTATTCGTATGATTTGAATAGATTTCAATGTCGCTACGCTGGAGGAAAGGCAACGCTTGTATACATGAGTGTGTGTGCGTGGATGTGATTTCGAAACGCTCGACGTTAGAAGGGTGCTTTTGTTTTGTACTATAGGGATCCTGCGGGTTAATTGTAATTACGTTGTCAAGAGTTTAGGGAAAAAATATTACGTTTTCGAGTGTACATGTTAAATGTACAATGGTTGCTTGACGTTTAGTAGGTATGAGCAAAACTTTTGCAATGTGCTCAGTGGTGAAGGTTTTCAAATTAATATAGTCTAGTTCACTTTGCAGTATTGGAGTATTAAAGTAATAGAGATGTTAACGATTATTTATCAGTTATTTGGATACCGTTCTCCTCCAATATCAATATCATCTACAAGTAACATTTAACAAATATGTATATGAATGTCCCTTAAACGATGTTAAAAGTAACAACGTGGTACAATCGTTTAGAACCAGCGTAAAACCACTTTTCTACTTTCAGTAGGAAGGATTAGATTAGAATAAATTAGATTAATTAAGAATGATATTGCACTGCTATCTATTGAACTATTATGCCCCCCTAATGTGAGCTGTAAGCTGCAACAGTTTGCTGGCACTTATAGCTCCCTAAGAGCGTCAATAAACTGCAGTAGGTGCGATGGTTTCAGAGATGGTATTTTCGCCTTGTTCATTACGTCTTTGCCGAGATGATTGGTACGGCTCTCTATGGTACCAGTGCAGTTAGATGTTAGGTGTTCCGGACTTTCAGCTTTCGCCGCAAAAAACTTGCAGTCGCTATTCTGTTTTAAGCCCATCCTTGTCATCCTGTGAGGATGGATAGTCTGATTCTATTTATTTTTAGCATCGTATTCTAACTTGGAATGTCTCAGATTATGAAGAATATAATACTCTCAAATACTCAAATACTCTCAGCTTCTCCTCCCTGTCTTTGAGTTCTTTCTTATAGATCCTCATCCCTATACCATAGCACGTCTCCGGTCCCAAAGACGAAGTTGTGGCAGCCTTCTTTTTTGCTAATAGGTTAGCTTTCTCGTTGACGCATAGTGCAACTCTGTTTCCTCTGCCTAGGTTATTTAATTTTTCTGTGTACTCCAAAAATAATTTCGACCTGATGGTGTTAGAGCTCAATAGCATAGTGGCCGCTTGATCATTGGAGAAAATTATATCATATATCATATTTCCTATTGAGCTTCAATTGAGCACATTCTCTAATTGCATTGATCTCCGCTTGAAAGACGCTTGGGTATATTCCTATTGACTTTGGCGCGAATACTCCTGCACCTCTTCTTTTATCAGTTTTGGAACCATCCACATACCATTTAATGGCGTTTGCCTTTAGAAAGTAGGAAAATGATTTTCCCTTCCATTCCTTCTTGCTACTGAGTGTTATAAGAAAATTTTTTCGAAGTTATATTTTCTAACCATTTTGTCGTTCGGCAGACTTAGAAGTGGGGAGAGTTCCGCTCGAGATGACCAAGCTCTTTGGCATAAAGTCTCGTCCCCTCCAGTCCCCGGCCTGGTTAGTCAGAACATTACCGCAAGGGCCACCCCCTCCACGACTATGTGTAGGGTTGTAAGGTCTAAGATAACCTCCAGAGCCACAACTGGGCTCCAGGGATACAAACACATGCAAACCGTTGCAATTTATCATCATTGTTACGTGGGTGACCTTCTGAAACTAAGTTATCGCCCCGCATGTTACTATAGGTATTACTATATTGATGTGCAGCTATCGCAGTATATGTGGGTTACAACTCCACATTTTCCCTGGTAGATTTGGGCATATCATTAAGGCTCTTGTTGTCTTATTCATAGTCAATGTAATATACCGTATCCACAGAAGCTTTTTTCCTAGAGTTATTCTTCCGAATTACATTCGATCAATATTCCATTCAGCCGTATGTCTTTCATTAGTGATTCTAAGGCTCATTCATATCAGTTCACAAAGGACAAATATCGTCGGCATATCCCATATAGTGTATGTCTAAAGCTGTCAGGCTGCTAAGCACTCTATCTACTACCAGGCTCCACATTAAAGGCGAGCAAAGTGAATGGTTCTGATTTTCGTAGTCTGTTCGCCAACTGTTACCTCAGCTGCCCTTGCTTAACCATCGAGTTATCATTTTACTCATCCCCCTTCTTTCCACTGCTCGTCAGACTGCCTCATGTGACGTATTATCAAATGCACCCGAAAGGTCTAAGAAGACACAGATAGCTGTTTCTCCTTTGTCCAGAGTTCCTCTGTCAATGTACCTGCCCTCTATGCACGCTGACTTTGATGTAATGGAGGTACCTCCATAAAAGCAACGGTACTTTTGGCTCTTCTATAGACCGTTCTACTTTCAGTAAGAAGTATTGTTCTTATTGACTATAGCTATATATAGGTTTTCTCTTACGGAGATTGATGCCAGATTATTTAACACAAACGCTACATCCTACAATGCTTATGTCATTCAGTCTGTATTCCTCGAGACTGGCATTTTCTTGTGTTAGGTATTTTACATCTAATTCATCTTTTTAAAACTATCATACCATCGCTAGCGTCCTCGATTGTAAGCGTAATGAGAAAAAATAATTCCACGTAATACAAACATGATGAGTTTGTACAGTTGGAATATGGAACCTTGCAAGTGAAAGCGAAACAAATGGTTTTGATTTGCTTTACATATTTCCCAATAAACCCTTATATAGTAATTTCTTGAATCGGAGTTAATACTTCAGTAATTGTATTAATAACTACATTTAACCCTGTCAAAGTCAAATTCCTTTCTCCCTTGTTGTCTTTTACAATACCCTATTTTTAATATACGAAATCCATTTCGCCAGACCGCACCGATTTATAGCTAATTTATGCACCTGCGGCAGAAGTTTTCACGGTCCGATATGCATTAAAACCAATGTTATATAATATATTTCCATATTATTGTATAGGTTACATCGCGTGTAAAGAACGGCGGACACTCCCAACGTTGCGGAAGTTAGAATTTATTGCAATTGCGATAAATGCCACGATTAAATGTTATACATCAACTTTAACCTACGTTATTTTGTAATGCACAGCGCTTATTATAAAGGGCCAAATTAATAAAAATCATTTTAGGCTTGTTTATCTTATGCATTCGCGTGCAAATGATTCTTTTTTGTGTTTATGAAGCCGAAGTAGTGTAGCCGCGCGTATTAAAAGCTTCTGCAGTGAAAAATGAATGTAATACGATACGTTAAAATGTTTATTTTCTCTTTTAAATATCGTATGCGTTACAAGAATAAAATGAAAATCTAAATACGACCACAAAAGTACATTATAAGAACATAAAAAAGATTTTAAGTATTATTGCAGAAGTATTGCTATTATATGGCGCACAACTAGAAAATATCTTGCACTATTAATAGCAAATACCGCATTCAATATCAAAAACACTACTAATTTATAAGGCTAAAATACTATCAACCAGAGCCTTATTTGTAATTGCAACAGTAAATAATGCCACAACAATCGCAAATCCATAAAAACGTCATCATTTTTGTTTTATATCCAAATATTGACAATATGCTTGCAGTGCATTAAAGGAAAACATATTGATTCTGTAGAAACGTGTACGGCACCGTTTTCAATTGGAGTCGTCCATCGCCTTATTGTATTAAACTAATATACACAAAACATGGGCTCCATAAATACGATAGTTATTTTCTATTAGCTAATTTATATTATTTTTCTTTGTAATATAAATATATTTTCGTATTAAATTGTTGCTTTTTTTCTATAAATATAATTTTTAAATAATTATACTATGTAAGGCTCCAGAAACGAGCGCTTCGGAGTAGTATGTGACTCGGTTACTATCAATATTAAAAATGAATGTAGTCTTAATTCTATTTCGCTTAATAACATTACAATCTCTACATTTGGAAAACGCGTCTTCACCTTAATTCTACCCCACGATTGTAAGAGGCGCGGAGTTTAGGTTTGTCCCCACCAGCGCCAACCAGTACAACGTGTGCAGTACAGCCGCACAATATCACTTCCAGTCGAAACATACACCAAGTTCAAAGTGCGAGCGATTATTTGTTTTTGGCATGCAAATAATGAAACGCCAAGCTATTCAACAGAAACGAAGAGGAGGGTTGACGAAAGGATTCAGGCTGTTGAATGACAATGACAGGGCCTGGCTTCAGAAACGCAGTTGGGAAGTTATTGCCCATTCGCCCAATAGTTAGTCCTGGCTCCTTCTGATTTTCATTTGTGTGGGCCGTTCAAAGCTCACTTGTCGGGTAAAAAGTTCAAAGACGACGACAAACTTCAAGATGAAGTAAGACATGAACGCTGTGTAAGCACATACAATTGGCACTATACCACAACTTCTATTCGTAGGTTGTTAATCATGGATAGAGAATTGGATCTTACCTCTATGACTGCATCCTTACGAAGATACCGAAGAATCTAGAAACAAAAAAATCGGACAGCACCATTCCAGAAAATGTTCCAGATTAACTAGAAATGTAGAAGTTATTAATTGTTCAATCTGAACTTCAAATTATTTGTCGTTTACCATACCAAATTTTAAGGCAATTGGTACAAAGATTACGTAGGTACAGATTTTTGACAAAAAGTGTTGATTTGCATCCATAGTGTCTGGTCCAGCGGTACTGTGTATTATGAACTCTTGAAGCTCGGCGAAACCGTTAATACACAACGCTATCGCCAACAAATGATTAGTTTAAACGACATATTAATCGAAAGACGACCGGAATGGGCCAGAAGACATTGAAGAAGCAAAGTGATTTTGTTAAACGATAATGCGCCGTCTCGCACAACAAAGCCAATGAAAGACACCTTGAAATCGCTTGGATGGGACATCCTTCCGCACCCAGCGTACTGTGTAGACCTAGTGGCAGCTGATTGTCGCCTCTTTGTATCAACGAGGCGCGTATTCGTAGAGCAGCATTTCAGCAATTTCAAGGAAATTGGAAAATGGTTCGACGCATGGTTTACCGCAAAAGGCAAGCAGTTTTTCTGACATGATATCCATAAATTACCTGAAAGATGGGTGGAATGTTTAGAAGCCCATGGCCAATATTTTGAATTAAAAAAAGTACGTATTCCTATTTAGCACAAAACCAGAAAAAAATCATCCGTACGTCTGGTGTAGAGTTTATGATGCGTTGTGGTCTAGTTTTTTACATTTTTCAATACACTGCTATTTTTTCGCATACAGCTGTACCTGTTTTTTATTTCATTTAAAACAGGTATGGGTAACCTTTGACATGTTGTGAGCCAAACTTTAGTGTGCAAATACGTTCGCGGGCCGAGACAAACCCTATATCTCTCGATTTTCCTCATTTGGAGTGAGTATGAGTAAGAGAGGGTGTAATATTCTTTTTTAATTGCGTTTTCAAAATGTCTCGCGGGCCGGATTAAATCTTAGAGCGGGCCGGTGGTTGCCCACATACGATTTAGAATGAGGTGTTTGTCAAGTTTAACCTTAATACAGATTTACAAATTAGTTTCAAACTGCAGCTACATATAATTTGTTTAATAAATCGCAAAACCCAAGTTACTCTAACGTTAATACACAATTCCCCACACCATTCTTGAAAACCGCATTCAAACATTTACCACACAGCGTCAATTTCGCCTTTATTCCATTTTCTTCGTTAGTAACGGCATGAATCGATAGTAGCCGGCTGCAGTAAACGCGGATAACGCGTTTTATATTAAACCCAAGCGGCGGTAATCACTCGAACACAATTACACCTAACATGATTACGTAACACCAACGAAGGCAACAGTACCAACAGCAGAGCAGCCGGTAGATATTGTAAATACGCAAAATAGTAGCGATTAACTACGTAAATTACACTGTAATTAACTTCGGTAATTGAGTCTAGATGGAATAGCTGTAGGTAATACGGTTCCCAAGGCTTATACGGGTCGACGCGATACGCTAAGGGCGCTTTCGCGTTTATTTCCGCTTCGTATTGCAACCGAAAAGGAACGGAAGACTTATCCCTATGGCGATAGGTAGAGAATAGGCTGGTGCTAGCGCGGTGGTACGAGTCGAGGTAGATGCGAGCGTGCGGCATCGCATAGGCGAGGGGATTAACCGCGTAAGTCGAATCAACGAGGTTTTAGATATTAAACGGGCTCAGTTTATTACGGAAAATTGGTCACGGTTACGAGCACCGTAAAAATTCGACCGTTTGGGTGAGGGATATACCGAGAATACAAGCTGTAGTTGCTCCTATTCGTGCTTGGTGAATTATCATGGCATCGCCGTTCAAATTTAATTCGCAGCGTGAGAATTTTGTACATTTTATTGGGAATCGGGTATCTGTCAATAATATATTTTGTCCTAATATCCAAGGTGTTTACCTTTATGGTAAGGGAGACTACTCGGGACGTGCAATTCACAATTTTAACGATTAGAAACAGCACCTTCCTGTCAGAGGAAATCGTCTTATAGGATTGAAAATAGAAACTTTAGGAGTAACAGTAACGGAGACGAACGGTCGAATAACGAAACACACAAAATGCTATAAGAGATGAAAAATCAATAGAAATCATGACAGCATCTCTTGAATTAATGGCGAAGGAGCCGGTGCCGTGTAACAGATTTATACCTCTTTAGGCCCAGATATTCTAGAAAGGACTGTAAAGTAAACCAGAAGCCTATAATAACCATGAAGAACACTCTAGTAGCAAGAAGTCGGTAAATGTAAAATTAAAAACAAAATTAAAATATTTGTAAGATTAGACAGAGCAAAGCAATCTAAAAGTTAACAATGTCGGTGCAGACAAGTCTAACTCTATAATTACTTCAATTTGTTATTTAAATTTTACAATAATCGTTTAGAACAGGTATTTTTACATCTGCGTTACGAATTTTGGTGCGGTTTTGGTTTTCCTTGTATTAGGATAAAGACAATGTTTTAACGATGCGTCAACAAGCATATAAAGATCACTATTAGAAACAGCCCCGCACGCTTCGTCGTCATTAATAGAATAATAAATGTGCGGAGGATGGTATTTTGCAATATTAGATATAAAAATAGTATACAATATACGACCAAGCATACTACCCCGAGGAACACTATATATAATATAAAGTGGAAAAAGCAACGAATCATTATATGAAACTAGTTTTATGTAACAAGTATGAGGTGAAGAACGATATGAAATTAACATTAAAACCGATGTGCTACAAAATAAAAAGTAAAAGAGGGTGATTGATGGTATCAATAACTTGGTTTTTATTAATATTACCTAGTAAATCGTCTGCAATGTGAGTCAATTCAGACTCCAGCTAAAGCCTGAACGAAATACTGGCAGCTGGCGAGGTAAAACACCATTAGTATCAAGAAAATGTGAAATCTGCTTTCTCTAGTAGAATACAGAAAGAACAGAAATTGGCTCTAAATCAGAGAAATATACAGGTGTTCTGTGTTTAGGTAGATGTAATAGTGCTCATTTCCAGCAATCAGGAAAACCATTCACCAACGCGCAGCACAAGGTTTAGTAGAGATGCCATCAACACTCAATTATTTTGATTTACGCCCAACACAAGAAATTTTTGTCCTGCTGCATGGAAAATGCGAACTAATTGAGGGTGTTTCTGATGTGCTGGTTCCAAAAATAACTGGAATTTCTTCCTAGTAGCTCTAGCTTTTGAAATTTATTACTTATACGCATCAATAGCAAATTCAAAATAATTAACTAAATATTTAAGACACCTAAATTGTCGCTTGGATGAAATACATCAGTATCAAGATTCGTTACCCTCAGATGCACTTAGATAGTTTTCCAAAAAAATTAGTTGATGTTAGTGAGGAATAGGGAAAAAGATTTAAACACGAGCTTCTGTGAGGAATTGCTTCTTTTAGGTTGAGTAACTACTATTGTAAAATCCAACTTTAATTTGTATCAAATGAGAAGCCGCAATTCTATTTTTTAATAACTCGTTGTGACGCTAAACGAGAGCAGGGTTTTTTCGCATAGTTTTCAATCGTTATTCATTTGAGTTTATTTCAATATTTGCAGGGACTTATTTTTTTCTTCTATTACTTGAAATCAATTGTTACTTGAGGTGCTACCATCTTAGTTTCTTACGAAAATTTCGTAAACGACTGAGCTGCGGACATTTTGGCAAGCATCCCAACACCAATTTGGACTTGATCTGCAGGACTACCGCTAATCAACCCGCAACACAAAAACAGAAAGAAACAATGAAGTAACCATCTTCCTTTAATATTTTATTTTTTTTACATTTCTTAACAGGTCATTTAATCCTATCGGTCGTGCGTGCGGGACTTGGCGCGCCGAAGATTTGGCTAACCCCAGTTAAAAGTAAACCATCACTAAAAGTCACCAACAATACAACTAAACAAGAAAAGAAAAGCTTGCTTTCTCCATGTGCGGAACTCCAGAAACAGTAAAGTATACATTCCCTGTAGAGGGCCACACGGTATCTATGGAGAAGCCATAATACAATACTTGCAATGCTGTTGTAATAATTTATCACATCAGTGTCAGCACAGCCGTCATGCATAGAACCAAAGATATTATTATTAATTTTATTAACTTCTGTTGTTATTTGTTTGGTTTTGCATCTCGCATTTTATGAAGAATATATACATAAATATAGAGAATAACATAGTTAGATATTAACAATAACAAAGAGAACAGCCTAAAAGTTTTGGAACTATAAACTGAAATACTAAAACCTCAGAAGAATATTGTAACTTCAGTTTAATAGTAAAGGACGTAAATACAACGAGACAATATTTAAACATTTTTTTTTAGTTTAAAAATATGAAATCGTTATTTGCACTATTTTTATCGCTTAGAAACAAAATATTTAAGATAATAACACTTCTCAAACACATTAATTACATAAAGGTATACGCAACGTATAACTTTTACGAAAACCTCTACTACTGTCGAATGAAATAAAATCCCAACTAGATTAGAAAAAGTCAATAATTTCATTCCACCGCACAAGAAACAAAGAATATCCGGACGGCGCATATATGTATGTATATGTAGTAGGTACATACACACGGGTAAAATGTGGCTAATAAAGTTGTACGGATGTAAAACTTTATATTCCATTATACCCTGCGTTAAAATAATTATGTCGTGAACGTAAATTCCCGCGCAGCACGTATAGCGACCAAACGTGTGCAATAAAGTGAAATTTTAATAGGAAATATCTCGTATTCGCGCAAAGCGCTATAAGGGAAAAGGGCGCGGTTACTACTGTGAACGTTTAGGCAGATTGTTACCGACATTAGCAAGTGGCAAAATCTGCGTACATATTATTTCTTACTAGATATATTCGAAGTGGATTTTACATGCCCTGGAAATAAATATGTTATCACGAAAAACTTCAGATTAATAACTACTTAATTTTATCGTCTCTCAAATAATTCACCTTTCAAAATTAAATGAATAATTTCTTCTTTGTTTTCGAACTCTAAATTGTAGTGCAATATAAATTCGAAACCGAAAAATCAATCCAATTGGATATATTAATAGTGTATTATCATTAAAGCGACAAACAGATTTTAAAGATTTCAATTAAATTGTTGATTATATAGATAATGATGTTTATTGTATTTATAATTATCATTTATTAACACCCAATAATCGTTTATTGGCAGAATGAACTTGTTCGTTGGATCAACACAAAAATTATTGAAATGAAGCGAACTGTTTCCGGCACTGGACCCTGTCATTGTAAAAGTACAAAAAGAAATAAAATTAAAAATAATCGTATTATCAATAACATATTGTATTATCTCTACCTAGATTCTGTTGATGGTGCTGGCAATGAACTTTACTCTACATTACTTCGTTATATTAATAAGACTGTTTCAAAGACAGTACCTAGGAAGAATGTATTTCCACCATGGTTCTCTAATGAAATACGTAAAAACATTAAAATAAAGCGCCATTATCTCAAAATGTATAGAAACACAGGTTTACAATTATATAACCATAAATTTAGGAAATACAGAAAATATGTTCAATTGTCTGTTATACGGGATTCCGATAATCATATTAGGAATATTGGTCTATCCATTTAGGCGAACCCCAACAGCGTCTCGCCTTACATTAATTCTAAACTGAATTCTACACGTATACTAGGTATTATAACAGATAGCAACAATACCATTTCACCCCTGATGAAATTACCAACGCCTCTGCATCTCATTTCCCGGCGACCATGTCTAATGCGAACGTTGCTACTAACATCCCAATAACGATACCTTGAACTTCGATTAATTTTTTCCTAAAGAATTTAGTGAAGAAGATGTTTTACAAGATCTCTGTCAATTGCAGAGAAAAATGGCAGCTGGTCCTGCTAATGTTCCAGATGTTGTTGTTAGTACCTGAAGATTTGTTCTTTATGTGCTGCTCCTTTACATTTACAATCGAATACTGAAACAGGGAGTTTTCCCAAGTTATTGGAAAGTGTCTCGTCTTACTCCTGCTTTTAAATCCCGGCCGAGGAATAACATTCGAGATTATCGCCCTACAAAAGTTTTTGAAATTATGTTATGTAAATATATTTATTCGCACGTTGCTGGTAACTGTTTCCGGTGCAACATGGTTTTATTAAAGGCAGATCACCGGTGTCCAACGCATTTTCCAATGATTTGTCTAAGACTTCAGATCTACATCTTCAGACATATGTCATTTATTCAGATTTTGCTAAGGTTAGGCTTGTACATCAAATCCCCTTACGTAAACTGAATGTATGCGGTACCTCAAATGATCTGACACTGTTATTGCAATCCTATTAGAGTGGGCGTACCAATTACCGTGGCGTATATCTGTCTCCTTCGGGTGTGCCACAGGACTCTGTTCTTGGATCACTTCTATTTATTATTTTCATTAATGACCCCCTGACCGGCTATCTAAATGCTTACTATCCTCCGATGATTTTAAAATTTTTCATAATACTCCACTGCAGATTGTGACATTTTGCAGGGTGACCTGGTGTCTATGCATCTTTATTGTCTAGAGAACCATTTATCGCTAAATATTCCTAAGTGCAAAGCGATGACGTTTGCCCGTAGAACTGATACAGTGGGGTATGCGTACAATGTTGGCGGTAAGCTTTTAACGCGTTGTGAGGAGTACAGAGATCTTGGCATATTTTCAGGTACTAAGTTAACATTTATTAAGCATATTGTAAGTATGTCCCAACATCAAGCTTTCAGTTTCGTAATACTAAACACTTGAGTAATGATCCCCTTGTTGCTGCATATAATGCATTTGTCCGATCGAGATTAGGATATGATTCTATTGTATGGAATTCGGGATATCATGAATTTCGTCGAGATGGTACAGCGTAAATTTTTGAAAGCCTTATATTTCCGTAAACATCACGTTTTCTTGCAACATGGCTATCTACATATATACTCATCTTCTTAAAAGAATTTGCATTTACTTCTTTGGCGGATCGTCGTGTTGTAGCACAAATAATTCTTGCACATAGACTTGTAAATGGTGATCTACAAGTTCTGGATTTGCTGTCGCTTTTGAATGTTTACATACCAAGGTTTAACAGTAGGAATTGATTAACTTTTTATCGTCCAGTGGCTAACGCGCGCCACCATTCTCAGTTACTAATTACGTCAATCTGTAACAGTGTTAATGTATATGCATCTAGATTTCATTTGTTTAACATTACTATCAATGCCTTGAGGCAACTTTTGTTTGAGCAATTTTCTATTGCTTAAGAAATTTTTGCATCTTCGCTGGTTCGTATGGTTTTCTTTTGGTACTACACATTTACTTTTGTTTTATAATAGTTATCATGGTACGATTATCCTGTAATAAGCTGTATTCTGTTCGGTAATAAATTATTATTATTGCTACCCTCATTGCTTTAGGATAATCGCATACAGTGTCGACAAACTGAGTTATCAACTAGAGTCAGTCACCAAGCACGCTTAAAAAATTAGGCCATGAGATAAAGTGGCGGCGTCACACGTTGTTGTTCCCTTTTTTGCCTCGCCGCACCGCATTGTATAAATTCTACATGGGGAAGCGATCAAATCGTATTCGGGCGAAGTAACGGAAAAAATAGTCCACGCTTTCGCCCGGTTATCTCGAAAATTCAGGCGTAGTAGCACACGTGGTCGCCTCCGAAACCTTCTCTTATATTACACGCCACATATTTATATCCGCATAGGAAATTTATGAAAAAAAAAGTAATGTGTTTCTGAAATATCGTTCGAAATGTTTTTCAATTAGGTGCAACTATTTTATTCTGTAGTCATTTTCCGAAACATCTTGCCCTGAGGGTGTGCAGAATAACTGCGTGAAATCCACAATTTCAATAAATTATGAGATACTGTGAGACTAGTCTCTCATTCATTTTCCCACATATTAACGTGAATCCACGCTGGGTCAACAACGTTCCTTTATTTATTTATTAATTAAATAAGTTTTAATTAATCCGAGTTAGAAATAACTGCATGTTGTTTATGATTAGATAAAATATACCCGAGTTGGGTAATTACCTTCAAGTAGTAATTAATTTGCAATTACAAAATACAAAAAATAAGAAAGAAATTTTATCCGTAATTACAATTACAAATAAAATATAATTGGCAATTAATTTCTAATTACAATAGCAATTACATTTGTTTATAAAAGCTGGAGATAAAAGTTTTTTCTGTTATTAGTTCTTTGTTGTATATAATGTACAAATAGGAACTTCAAACAAGAATATACTAAAAGAAAATGGGAAACAAATAAAACATATTCACTCACAATATTTACTATTAAAAAGAGATAACATTATAAACTTAAAACTACTATCCAGGTGAAATTATAGAATCTGTGCATAACAAAATATGGTAGCACAAAAACTATTGTTTGTAGGGGTTAAAATAAAACAATTTAAGTAATTAATTTACTTACGCTGATGTTGAAGTAAAAGTAACAGAAACAATTTTGTAATATGTCCAAAATGTATGCTATTGTTGGTAAAATCCCACTTTTGTACGGAGAAAAGATTGGGGGTGAATAGAGATGTCATGTATTTTTCCCAAAACTACTGTTCCTACAGTAATTATTGAACTGGACTAGGGAATGTCACGCGAATTTGTTCATTAACATTTCAATTCTACGTTACACTTTACTCCACTTTCCTTTTCTACACGTCTCAGTTGGTGTACCAAATCAATATAGAATCCATAGTTAAAGTATTACTTATGCAATATCCTGTGTAAGGTGTGAAAGTTTAAACAACGCTATATATCTGAGAAGAATTTTGTATTATTGAGCCAACAGACCAATCACATCTACCATAGTCCTATCTTAATGTTTTTTATACTGTAGATATCACTAGGACTATTTTTAAAAGAATAATTTATGAAAATATGACTTAATTAGGTATGAAGTCATATCAATGATAATATTTATGCTAGACAAAATAAATTATACTAGATGTTTCCATCTCAAACACTAGCCCTAGTGCAGTAAATTTCAATTTTCTAGCCTTTTAGGTGTGTAATTGTAAATGGAAAAGTAATTTATAATTATATTCTTGAAAAGCAAAACGTACTTACATACAAATTACAAAGGTTTCGTGATTTCCTTTTATTTTTTATTATGAGTTGATAACCATAAGGTACCAGAACGATACAAGTTTTAAAATTTACATTCACATTACTCTGGAATTCTGGAATAAGCATCGTCATCACACATCATAATACGTTGATGAAATCTACACTTAAAGACCGGAAAGAGGAGGATTGTGTTTCAATGAAACTACTATTCTCCAGACCACAAACAAAATCCTGGATTACTGGAAAATGGAAGAAAAAGTCATTTGTCGGTCATCTACCGTGCAGAATAAGTATGAAGAGGTCCAAAGAGGAAGTAGCGTTAGAATAAAGAGAAACTTGAAAAGAAAAAAAATGGAAATAATAGATTTGGTATTTAATAATGTCGCCTTCAAACTTTCACGGCTGTGTTTTTTGCTGGCTGCTCTTCTGTTGTTGGATTCTCTACCATGCAGAAATTTTGTAGCACCTGACGTTTAGATTATACTGTTGCGATCTTTTTCAGAAGTGAAGTGACTGGTTTGTTGTAATTCCGATTGTATATGTTTATTGGTCCGTAACCGTCCTACTCTCTTGAAGCGTATCAGTTGCTATCCGTTTGGGTGTGGACAATGCTTTCCAAATATTCTATAAGTACAGTTCGTCCTTCATGTTGATGCTCTTCGGATTCTTCTGAATTTCAATAAATTCTCTGCAACGCCTTCTCCACTAATGCGGTTCCGTTACTAATTTCCTGCATCTACCTAAAATAATTTCGTATTTGCAGAGTGTTCTGATACGTATTCGTAGTTTGTACCTCGTACATGTCATTTTTACCTGATGTTAATGTTTCTGTCTGTTTTTATGGAGCATTAAGTACGTTTTCGTATTTAAAACACATCTATAAGAATGCCTAGAAAATAACACCAAGATAAGAAAACGCTGTAAATACAGCTTTTTCATGGTATTAGTGAAATCAATACCATGAGAAAGCTGTATTTACAGTGTTTTCTTATCTACGTTTTCGTAGTCCTTTTCTGATTTTGTCGGTGTACCCTTTGATGTATCGTAGACGGGGTGGTTCCAACAATGGTTGTTGGTTTTTCATGTTCCTTAGGTTATCTGCCGATGGGATCCTTAACGTATTTGAGCCTGCCGGTCTTTTATTGTAGCGCGTTCTTACAATGTTAGAGTTCAGCCTCAAGGTGCTCTTCATCTGATCTTACCTCAGCTCTATACACCAATATGTTTAGGATTTAGTTCCGTGCTTCGTGCTTATTGAATGCCCTTCTATTGCTTATGCGTATTTTGCATTTCCTGCATCCTTCTTTATCTCGATGTTTTTGCCTGTTTGCAAAATGTACCTTTTCATAAGTGCAAGGTAAACTCGTAGATTCCTGGGCTGTAAAGTTGCGAGGTACAATGTTTCGAACAATGTGGACAGCTTGAAGCATTGAAGATTACTTTGATATTGTGTTTGCGTAGTTTTCTTTCGACTTTGACGATCTCGAAGGGGCCTAGCATCGAAGGCTGGATTTTTCGCTGGTAAAACGCAAACTAAAAACTCTTGGTTGTATATGCAATTGACTACGCTGAATACGATAAAATTGTCAGATACGGGCTAAAGTTTGTTTTGACTAAAAAATTGCGTTCTACGAGCTGAAAATGCAGACTTCAACGCTAGGCGCCCTAGAGATTCCCCTTTATGGTGCTGACCTTTAGTATAAGGACCTAGCGAGAAGTGTGATTTCTTAAAACAGTAAGTGTTTCAGCACGTTACATAGTATCATTATTTTATGTGTAAACATTCCTGCGTCCGCATCGCCTATGTTCAATCATGAAGGTCACGAACATAAATGATGTGAATACGTAAACGTTACCGAACACTCGCCATGATACGGCCGCTCGGCACCCCATCCACGTTGTTGTCCGTACTACACTGTAACTTGCCCCACTTTGCCGAGACTATAAATAAGATTCACTGAAAGGTAATTATACCTAGCGAAGGCTCTAAACTAAAACAATCTAGCAGAATGTAGGGTGTAGAAGTGTGAAACATCTTAGATAGACAAATAAAAAGAAAAATTTTAATGTTTCCGTAAGCTTGCGATGAAATTCAATGGAGCGGAAGTTATTTAAGGCAGATGGCTTAATTGGAATCTTCAATGGATATACGTAGGATTGCAAACTTGCGAAAAAAATTAAATATCCGCAAATCCTAACCAACACATGATCCACGGAATGATGACAAAATTTTCCTCGAGGTTGCCTAAAATAGACGCGTTATAGATCCGGGATATTTATAAAAACGGAAGATATCGAAATTCTTGCGAGAATTCGGCTCGCTTCCCCCCAGTCATCGGACGAGAATAGGATTCGGTCGTTCAATTAAATAAATAATTACTGCCGCCGCAGGCGAATGCGGAACAAACGAAACGCTCAGATGGAAGACGGGTGCCCGCGTTTTCTATTTTTTTGACGCGCCGAAGTACATCCTGTCTGTTTCGTTTTCGGAGAATTTCGCGTCATTCTAAACTAAAGCACGGACGCCAGACGATCTTCAAAAAGCCGAACGGAGGCCTCGATTCATCGAATGAAGTGGATGCGGAATGAGAACGGGCTGTACGTAATTGACGCTGGCGTGACATATTTTTCTTGTCAGATTTCGTTTTCCGGAAGCGTTCTCGTGGAAACAAAAGAAATGGATCGCGCGAATCATTTACCGAATTCATCTTTGAAGGGGCGACTAAAAACATCCGACAGGTTTTTCGAGAAATAGGTAAGGATTTTAGGTTTGTACGAAAACGAAGTCAAATTGAACGATGTAGAATCTTCAAATATTTTCTGTTGCTCGAAATTAAGGGAATAAAAAAACGTGTGGTGTTGTATATACCATTCACTTTAAGAATGTAGTGGATAGCGCTGGTATCGGCGTTCATATTACACTGCCAAAACGTAGTTCGATTAAATAATAGCCGGTGATTTGAAAGTAAAATATCAGTTGAATTATAACAATTGTCAGTTTCTTTGAAAGTAATTCTAAATTCTAATGGAAAATACTTTAGTAAGATGTTTACAATCATACATTTGAGTTTATTGCAATTTATTGAGTCCAACTAAAAGAAAGGAAATAATTATATTTAAAATATGTCGTATATTTTATTATAAAACACATATAAGCAGGCTTCTGTGAGATGCTTTAATAGTTCTTTTTTAAAACAGCTACAAAAATCACAAACATATCCATAAAACAATGTCTTGCATATACAAAAAGGTCGTACATTTCTGTAAATTCTGTTGTTATATATGTTCTACGGCTTTACAAAAATTACGTACTATACTTATAGGCCTATAATTCTGGATGCTAAATATTTTTCCTTTCTCAAAACGTAGGATGATTTTAGTTGACTCCAACTATGTGGAAATGTAGTAGTTCTTACAATGAAATTAGATAAGGAAGTTAGAAGATAAGCGACGACACTAGGACAATTGTTCACTATCGAATCCGGAATAAGTGCATTTCCAGTAGTCATGCCCTTCTTAAAACGTAGGAAACTTGAGATAAGTTCCTTCTCTTCTATGGAATCAGCGCTAATCGAAGCATTATAGGCAAAAAGAGAAGGTGTAGTACTGTTAAAGATAAGCATATTGGAAAACTCTCTAGCAAACGCGTTCAGAATTATTGAAGATTGAGAAAATTCTTCATCACCAAGAAACATGTGCCTTCCTATTATTAGCGTATGACCGAAAAGTACGTAAAGTAAATTCCTCACTATTCCAGCTTCATCTGTACGCAAGTAAGAGGCTAATGCGTCGTATATTTACATCTTCAAAGACGACCAACCCTTTTAAATTCATTGCAGTATTAAAGAAAATCTCTGATTTTCCATCTTTTATATTTCCTTCGTACCGATAAGCATTTCAATGATACGTGTAGACCAAATTAGATAATGATGTTTGACGTATTGAATATTTGGTGTAAATTGATTCAATATAAAATATTGAGTTGAGTAAAAGGCCTTTTAGCTTCATCAACGTCCGCATAAACCTAAAGAAACAACCAATCACTCCCAAATAGTACGCTTTTAAACAGTGGCGCATTGATTTCTCGAAAGTTATACTTACGTTTTGTTATACGGATGCTGTTTGTGTTATTTAATAACTTGAAAATTTCATCTCAATCGAATTAACTCGTGAGAATTTTCATGCGATGATTTACTAGGATTATCGACTTGGATTATCTCAACAACAGTGCACCGATCAGCTCACTTAAAAAACGGGTCGTGTCAATCACGGTGCGTCAAAAGGCATGTATAACATTTGCACAGGTAACGAATCTTGAATCTATGCGTATGACCCCGAAAGTAAACAGCAATCGACTGTATGGGTCTTCCAAGATGAGCCAAACCCAACAAAAGTTGTTCGCGCAAGAAACACCTCTAAGCAAATGATCGCCGTTTGTTTTTTGATAAACGGGCTACAATGTCACTAGACAATCGTAAACCGATCACTTCTGAATAGTACACCATCATTTGTTTGCCAGGAATCTTTGAAGAAACAAGAGAAAACAATCAAACACGTAGGATCACTCTTCACCATAACAACGTGAAATATATTATCTCATATTAACTCAATATTTAACCGGTCGTAACATCGAATTAATGGGTTATCCGCTATACAGTCCTGAGTTGGCAATCAATGATTTCTTTTAACTTCCGTCTGTGAATTACGTGGTCAACGATTTTCGACGGCAAAAGAAGCGGCTGATGCGTTCAAAATGCATGTTTTGGAGATACCTCAAACGGAATGGAAAAGGTGCTATGAAAATTGTTTCAAACGTTTGCAAAAGTGTATGGATCATGGCGGAAAATATTTGAAGAAACAATAAAACCGCTTTCAAAGACAAATATTTATTTTTAATTATTATTCCGGACACATAAGTAGCAGCCCACGTATGTTCAATGGATCACTGCTATTACGAAATCGAAAGAAAAAATTTTCGTAAATCACAACCATTTTCCTTCCTTTTCTCTTATAATAATAATCCGCAAAATATTCGTCTCATTTGTTTATAAGAGTATAGAATAGGACAATATAATCGTAGTACGCCTCTATCAGCGTTTCGGAGATGGTCAAGGACTTATCGAGATTCGGCCGTAGTTGTTCGATCTATCAGTAAAGTGCATGTTCAAGATTTTTTTCTGAAAATTAGAAAAGGATCAATTGCTATTAAATATCATCGTCTAAAATCTACGATTAAAGGGTGTGCGTTTGAAGATTCGAATAGAGATACAAGATGGATAGCTGCACGGAAATGACGTATTTGGTTCTAATGAACATATTGACTACTGCTATATTTTTCTGAAGTCATCAATGAATTTTTATCATTAGCTAGACATTTTAGTAGCAGAGTAATGAATTTTCTTAGGTACAAGAGGAACTGAATCCGATTTATCCATTTTAAAAGCTAAAACAAACAAAAGACAATCATCCAAAGTGCTCGTTAACTGCTGATCGTCAAAAATGATATTCAAATTTTTATTCTTCCAAGCGAGTAACCAGCAGACGCACACGGTCCCGATGCGAATTGCTTTACATTTAAATAGCGTCGGTTTACATAATTTTATTGTGCATCCACGTCAAACGCACAGACAAATGCCCTGTTTACTGCGCGCTTTTCGCGAAACAAGGTCAACGGCGAAAAAAAGCACAGCATATTCAAAAAAAAAACGACGAGGAAAACAAGAACAACGACATATATATGTATATTAATAATTTGATATATCGAATAGTTTTTGTTTCATCGAGAAAATCGTTCGCCGACTATTTTATTTGCTATGGCTCGATTTGTTAATGGGAAGGCAGCACTTTAACTGTCTATTTCATCTCACTATCCTTACAATCAGCGCGCTCTATAAGTGTCTGCCGGCATTAAATAAGTTAAGCTTCGGGCAGTGTAGCTCCCGTATTGTAATCCAGAACAATAGTTTGACATGGGATGAAATTTCAATGGACGAAAGTCTTAGTGCGGAAAGAAAACAACTATAATATATTGATGCGCTAAAAGGCTGGACTCGAAGTAGAAAGCGAAGTAGCGGAAATATCTCTGCCATGTTCAGGTAGATTTTGAATGAAACAACAAGATATTTATTCTATTAAAGAGGAATTTCTCTTTGCTTGGTCTTTTAAGTAGAAACAAATATCATGTGTTTTTCAACTGCCACGCTCGTAAAATTTGATGTTCCTATTCCACAATTCTGTTGGCAGTAATTAAGTGAACGGCTTTTAAAAGAAGGTAGTCTGATTCTAAATGTGGTGCACTGTGAGGTTGCATAGAATAGTAGAAGTTTTCTAGTAGTTGGATCCTACACAAAGTTGAAGTTCGAAAACGATTTATTTTCTTTTATGTGTGTAAATACACACTATACTACCGTCATAAAGTTTAGAAGCTGTAAGAAATTTTGCTTTTTAATGTAAGTGTTACTTACGATCACAATGTATACATGAGAACAATGATGCATGCAAACAACACACATTTGTTATCTCATCCATTTGGATAAATCACAGCTTCATGTATTGATGCCAAGCCCCCTGTAAAGGGCCCCAAAGATTTTATGCATTTTATAGACATCGTATTTTGGTTTCTCTGTCCAACTCATCACACGAACGTCCAATGGTAAGATCCATTTTATAAAAATATTTTCATAATTTAATAGCATACTTGACTAAGCCAAAAGCGTATAGGAACTTCCTTATATCAAACAGTATACAGTATATAGGGTAGTAGTAAATATTTTAGGTGGTAGCAGAACAGATCATTTTAAATGGAAAACTTCATATAAATACGTCTCCAATTCTTAATGGTTACAGAGACACGGCTATATAAATGCTATACATAGGAAAATTTACAGAAAACGTAAAAGAAAGCAAAAGATTCTTTAGTTGCATTTAATAATTATCTAAACGATATAGAACATACGAATAATTCTTATTTACTTGCCCCGTGCTTATTATTTCTTCGTAGGTAACAGTAAGACTGCCCTATACAATCTTTACTAACTTCTATATGAGACCTGTTTTGTTTTACTAATTTGGGTGTGTTGAATCCGAAAATCACATTCGTTTTTGCGTATCACGTCAAAACTTTACTCTATGCCTCTATATTTCTTTGAAGAATCACTAACGTGGATAAGTTGTTACTTAAGAAGTGACAAGGTATAAAGAAAGTATATGTTACACTCTAATAATTAATTTATTTATTTAAATACAATATTAATCACGAGTATAGTACAAGTGTTTATTTTAATAATCATTAAAAGCTTACAAGAGTACTGGTAAAAACACAAATAACAGTTAAGTAATAACTTGTCGTCTGCTGCACTTTCTGCTGTGCATTTTGGTTTGGTAATTTCTTTTGAACACTCCAACAGTAGTCGGCCATCCTATGAGGATTCCACCTTTTTTGGTATCGAGTTTCTGCTGTTTTTAAATCTAGATGAAATCTCTCGCTTTGTTCATCGCTTCCAGCATCTAAATTTTCAGGAAACCCATCAGGACAACTATGAAGGAAATGAAGCAGTGAAATTGTTAAAGCATTGGTTTCACTAGATCTTTTGGAGGCCTTTTAGTTTCCTAGAAAATTATTCGCGACCATAGTGCATGAAGTCCAGGCTTCTTTCTCAGCTTCGTTCATAGAGTTGATGAAATTTTGACTTGTCGTTCAAGTTCTAATTTGAGGTATATCAAATACCCTAGATTTAATTATTTCGTATTTTAGTCGTGCGAACTTTTGACATATGTACTTGGAATAATCCCCTGGCAAATCTAGAGCTTTGACATATTGCTTCATAAGGCCCAATTTTCTCTGTCGACCAATGTTTATTTGCTCAACATCTAAGGATACTTTAGGAGGCCAATGTTTCCAGTGTTGGTTTCTAGCTCGATTATCCCAAAGACCCAGATGCCGTAGGGGGAAAAGAAAAAGAACGGGTTTCATATTTGGCAGTGGCGTATCTATATTAGTTAAAAAAAGTGTCAGACTTTAGTCAGCAGAAAAGCCTACAGATTATCAATAGCTAATAAAAATGGTGGCCCTAAGTTGGAAGCCTGTGGCACGCCATATGTGCCATATGAGTTCCTATGACCGATAAGTTATGCGGAAATGTCATTTCTTAGACCTTTAATAGTCAAATCCGGAGAAGTTCCTAGAATTTATATTGTAACATGGTTATTTCTAAATTTACTAGAAAACGTTAATTTATAGAGATTAGAAACTAAAAGGCTTTTATTACACCAACGAGAGTGAAAATCAGCAGTTCTGGTAAGGAAAGATGTCTTAATACCTTCAAAAATAGTACATACCAGGTGTACGCATAAGTCTTTTCCGGTTTTTTGCTAAAAAGAAAGACGTAGTCTTCAAACATTTTACCATTCTTTCAAAATCAATCAATTTTTCGTCATCCGTCACAAACAATTCGATACAAAAATGATTCCCTTTCATGGCGTTGAAGCAGCATTTCAGGTGACTTTGCGATTTTCTATTTGACGATCATTCAAATCGTGTGGGACCCATTTACCGAGTCTATTGATCTTCCCTACGTATACGCGCCATCTTTTAGTTAAACCGGAAAAGACTTATGCATACACCTGGTATTATCATTGGGTCCTAGCTCAGTGCAATAGCGTGTATCGCTGCTGTTAAGCTGTATATATAAATATATAAATTATCCAACTTATTTCTCACGCTCTGTATATCTTTATGGAGTAAAGTGTAATGTATTGTACTTTCATCTCTCTGTGCACTACAATAAAGATAAAAATAGATTTTTAGTAACTGACATTCGTGATGACATTTACAGATTGGGCTCGGATTCATACGAGTGCCTTCAACAATATGGTATCGACATATTTTATGGTGGCTCAAGGCTTGGAAAAATTGTTCGTCTCCGTACGAATTTGTCTGGAAGGTATTTAGGAAAGAAAACGGCCAAAACGTTTCAGATATTCCAATTTATTTCGCCAATACGGTGGACGTCATACTTATTAGCCGGTTGACTTTGTACCACCTCCTTCATCTTCATTAAATTTCACCGAAGAAATCAACTCATTAAACCGATAAATTCCCTCTTCTTGATCGTCCAATAAATGTAACCGTTATTTTCCGGCTCATCCTCGTCCTGAATTAGTGCCTCTTTCTCAAACGCTAAGCGCTCCATCAGCTCTGGAGAAACTACCGCCGTACTACGCCGACTTACATTCGCGTCGATCTTGCTCCTTTCGTCAACCCAACGCTGCGATATTCTCTAAATTATACTTAGAAAGTAAATGTTTTGTTAAGGACCGCCATTCGACGGGCGAGTGCGGAAAGGCTTTCGGGTTGTTGGTTGCGGCGAGAGGAGACTGAAATAGCTATTCCTTCTTCGCAGGAGAAGAAAAAGGACCAAACGCCCGAGCCGCTTCCATCTCTTCACCGCATCTTTGCCAGGGGACGGGTGGTCGAAGGAGTATTATAGGGGGGAAACTGTCTGGATTCTTTCGGAATCGACAAATTCGTCCCCACAAGATGGGAGTTGGATTGTTCGAAGGATGCAGGACCGGATTGAGGTTGTCGTCATATAATAAATATAGAATTATATCTTGGTACGGCTTAGTACATTCTAGAGTAGTAAAGACCGAAGACACCTTATACAATTTTATTCCAAATAAGAATAATTATCTTAAGAACTTTTTGTAAAAAAACTGAAAAATAATGAGTGGTGGCAGACGGGGATGCCCATAAGGTGACTGCGCATCTCCCCCACTCTAATGTCTGCCAATTGTAACGTCATTACGCCACTTTAATCCGAGTTGCAAGCACGTAACTATGGCTGCTACAATTGATTGTTCCGCCAAGTGCGAGCTCTCTAATGTAATTCGATTCCTTCAAGTAGAGTGAGACCAGAGTAGTAGTGCAGCTGAAATCCATCGAAAAATGAGCCCAGTATACGGCGAAAACATTACGGCAGATAGTGTTGTGCGTGAATGGTGTAGGAAGTTTAAAGAAGGCCAAGCCGATGTTCACGGTGAAGGGGGACGAGGACGTAAGGACGTAAGGCATCAGAAGGCACTCCTCAACCAATTTACAAAATGGTTCGAGAAAAACGGAGGCGACTTCTATCTCAGTCGTGAACTGAAAAAGTCCATAGATATGACAAATGCATCAATTTTCATGGGGATTATGTAGAAAAGTAACCATGTTTGTATAAAACTTTTGGTAATAAATTTATTTTGTTATTTACACATGTCTTGTTTTTATGAGCTATTGGAGTCCTCACTAAACCATGCTCTAGTAAATCCAAAACTGTAATATTGCGAAATGTTCCAATTCACAAACTGTTCCTGAGAGTCCAGACAAGAATGAGATATGTGATGAAAAGCGAACAATACGCTGTCTAAGAACAAGTCATTTAATCATAAATTCATTGATTTTCAATTGTAAAATATTTATTCTACCACCGGGTTCATGAAAATTATCTACAGGTTCTTTTATATTCTGGCGTATCCCTCTCTCCCCCTTATGTCCCTATTTCTTTCTCTTATTCTTTTCACCTTTCTTTCTATTTCACGTCCCCCCACCCTTATCATTTTTTTTCTTTTTGTTTTATATTTTTATTCGTATTTTTATTTATCCTCTCACTCTTATTTCTTTTTTATATACATATGTATATCTCATCATGACACGGTCCAATTCCGGAAGTAGTTCGTTTATTACTAACTCTGGCCGTGGAAGCCTACGTATTCATTGCTTTAGGTTTCTTTTAAATCGCCTGTTGTAGGAAAAGCCGACAAAATTTTACTTTACGTTAAGTTAATCCAAAGTCAAAATGCAAAATCAAATAAATATAATAAATCTGTTACTTACACGTATTTGAGAAGGACCGCTCCTGTACCGTACTGATGATATTCCACCATTGGACCTAAAGAGCACGGCCTAACTACTTATCTACTGTGGAAGTTTGAGACGAGATCGAGCACTAGCCGTTTCCGAGTCATTGTTTGTGTAATTTACGAGAGGGCTGTTCTTTTCGGCTTCATTTTACTTAACCCGACTCGAGCTATCATCATTCCGAATACCGCACATTTGCGGTATACTTTTCCTACATTCTTCTACGTTTTTAGTCCAGTAGATCGCTAGTATAACCACACTGGCTCGTATATTTCTGAGTTTGACCGTAACATGAAGAAGCTAATAAAGCGCAATGGAGATTTGTAATGTTTTATGAATAGTTTTGAGTTCACAAGTTAGGTTATTTCAGGTCTTATTAAGCTAAATAGTATACTGAACATTACTATATTAGATTAGTACATTAAATTGGAATAATATTTGCTGAGTTTTTTTCTTATACGAGGGTTGTCTTTTAAGATTTGCATATAGAACTGGAATAAAACAGTGGATAGTAGTAGAAAGACTTTATTGCTCTTCGTATTATCCACGAAAATTGATGCATTTTTGTACGCGCTCGAACCAAATTTAGAAGCAATTATTTCACTATCGTTTGTTGGTATAGTCAAAATTGCGTTCTTGGAAGGTATCGACTGCAGCTTCTGAAGATTCTGACGACTGGGGCCACGCAGTTCGTTCTTCGTTTTTAGAAAAGTAAAGAAATCGTTGAGACTTAAATCTGGACTGTACGGACGGCAGTCCAACAATTCGACGTTTTATTGCGTTAAAAATGCAATCGTTTTGGTGGAGTTTCGAGGTCATTCGGGGTTGGTAGAGGAATTGTTGCTACTTGAGCTGCTCCCGAAACA
Organism: Trypoxylus dichotomus; assembly: GCA_023509865.1. Classification (NCBI taxonomy): domain Eukaryota; kingdom Metazoa; phylum Arthropoda; class Insecta; order Coleoptera; family Scarabaeidae; genus Trypoxylus; species Trypoxylus dichotomus. The sequence continues at coordinate 55,649,497 of CM042075.1, forward strand.
AATGTCACGACCATCTTTTTCGAGACACTTTGAGAACGAATGGCACTTGTCGGCCTTTTTTACTTTGGAACACCTAAACGGTCTAGAATTTTTTGGCACCAATTCACCCTAGTTGCTTTCCATTCTTCGATTAACAGATGCAGTATCCAACGGGAAACTAATTTTTTACACAAAATTCCTCATGTAAAATTTTTTAAATTAAGGTCTATCGCGCGATATGTCATATGATGATGTTGCGCATAGCATCCACATTTTCCTAAGTACCTGCTCTTGAATCGTCGTTAAGAATAATCTATCCACGTGATATTTCCTTGCCGACTCGACGAAGCATTGCTGTAGTAATTGCCTTCGAAAACTGTAAAAAAGCTATTGCGCATTTAATTCCATTTTTCAACTAACCTATTAACAATGACAATTCGTTGCAGCTACAATGCTACACGTATACATAGCAATGAATCTTTAGACTTAGGTTAACTGAAGGTGGAAGTTTACTTTTTAGTAATGACATTTGATTAGTGGTGTTCTCTATGTCTCAGTATACAAAAGACATGCCTCATGTCTACTACTACTCCATTTACCTGAAATATTTTAATTGTCAGGCATGTAACAATAGGATTTGCAGATATTTGTGAGAAACGTGCGAAATCCGGATTGTTTCTTTTTAAGACTTTAGTCAGTACTGATACGTTGGCGATTGAAGGGGTTTCCAGAGCGTTATTTTTATTGTTTGTTATATGTGCTGTATGTTGTGTTCTGCTTGCGTACAGTGGATTGTATGAAGATGCTTAAAAGACGGGAGTTGACTGTTGCAGAACGTAGTCGAATGCTGTTGCTACATTCGCAGGGTATGTTGTAAAAAAAATGGCATCAACAATGAAGCGTTTGTGACATGCGATACAATTAACCATTAAACGATTTCGGGAAACTGGATCGTATGAAAATCGAGGAAGAAGTGGGAGAAAACGCAAAACCGCTGCGAGACAGGATCGATATTTGGAGCGTTTAGCTTTACGGAATCGCTCTGAAACACCCAAACAGCTGGCCACTGACCTATCGGTCGAATAAGACGTTTTTGTATGTGACAGAAGGTTGGCAGAGGAATTTGAAGTGCCGGAAAGCGCGTCGCAAGCCATACCTGAGTCAGCAACAAATGAAAATTCGTTTGCTATGGGCAAGAAAATATAGAGATTGGACTATCGAGGATTGGTCGAAGGTCATATGGTCTGACGAATCAAACAGAGACATATTAAGCAATTCTATTTTGTTGCAAAAATGTATACACATACCACCAATTTGCTAAATTAAAAAAAAGTAATTATTCTTAATTATCCAATTCAGATGTTTGGTACTCCTGGGGTTCAGTTTGTTCGCCATAGACCTGGGGAGGTATCTGATGCTGATTGTATCACTCCAACTGTCAAACATGGTGGTGGCAGCGTCATAATTTGGGTATACACGTTCGCAAATGGCGTAGGAGAAGTACTTGTGTGTGACGGTTGAAGAAACAGCGAGCGGTATATTTCGATGCTAGAAGAGATACTAGAAGTACTGAAAATATATGACAGGGATGACGCTGAATATTTATTCCAACAGGATAACGCGCCCTATCACAAATCCAGCTTTGGTTTCGTGAGAACGGGATCCGTTTACTTGAATGGCCAGCGCAATCACCAGATCTGTCGCCTATAGAAAATTTATGGCGCATGCTGCAGCTAAAGCTTTCTCAGTACATATTGAGTAACAAAAATGACCTAAGGGACAAAATTGTATAGGAGTGGGAGGCACTTTCACCTGAAGTTTGTTTACGTTTAGTAGCGTAAATGCCTAAACGGTTAAATGCTCTTATTAAAGCAAATGGTGGTGTCACCAAATATTAAATTTACAATTAAAAACTTATTTAGTGAATGTTTATGCATGTAGTTTAGTGTAAACCACACACCTGTGGTATGTCAAAATAATTTAAGAAATCGCCTCTTCTTAATTTGAAACAGGCTACAGATAGGACCAATGCTATCTTGACAATAAAGAATTCAAAATTCTCATACTATCAGAAATTACAAATCGCAACCACCCCGAAAACTTACACTATCTGCATTCTGCAACTTTCGTTTAAAGTTTCATCGTAACTAACCCACTAAAAAAACTGCTTCCCTATGCTACACAGCAGTGATTTAAAAACAACGTATTCTTCGCTCTTATTTTTTCATATCCGCACGCCTAGAGCTTAAATTTCCTGCTCGAGTATTGGGTGTCACGTTGAATTACCCTTAAAATGGTACCTAATGTGAATCCGAAATTTAATAAAGCTCTCGCGTAAGCTGCTTTCTCTGTGCCTATCGATTTTTTACGTTCAGACTCCGTCGGAAAGCTGAATTTCGCAGATAAAAACATTCACTCTCACTTGGGAATGTGCATATATCGAGTTTCGCGTTATTATTATTCATACGGAAAAGCGAATTCATTAGAGGAAGCAATTCTATAACTGGCGAAGTAGACAAACATTGCCAAAGGATAGAGTAAAGAAGCTGTGTATTAATATATCGTTAAATACCGTTAAAAATGCTTTGAAATTTGCCAAACTATTGGTTAAAATTTAAAAACTGTATGGTACAATTTAAAATTGCTCAAAGCTCAGAGACTCAAGTTTTGTCAAAGACATCAGATGAATTGTGGAAATCGCAGAAAATAACTGTAGGATGGACTTGTTCAAATACTAGAGGGATCAGAAGTAAGTGAACATAAGCACGATGGCTGTTTCTCAGGTGGTTTCCCTCCCTCCATAGCAAATATTGAGGACAAATATCTTAAGACACAGGTCTAGGCGTAATAATGACACATGGCCGGCTGATACCCCCTGTAATTGGCGAAAGCCGTTGGCGGATGCGAAGGCATGATTTATTGTTGCTTTATGGATGAGCGGCCCAACGAGGTTATAAGCTATTTTAGCTTGTTATAGCTCTAGGACCTGAAGATGTAGAAGAGTGTGTGCAAAGTGTGCCATGGCCTTGTTACTACATCTCCTCGCCGTAGTGGATGAAGCGCTGCTAATTATTTTCCCAATGGCAAATGGTGACTCAATAGCATGCATAAATTGCCTGAACCACCTGCTATACATACTGTCAGAAAAAGGATGTTCACAGTAAGCTTCTACAAGTATACTATGTCTTTCAGCAGCGCTTTTCTTTAAATCAGAAAAATACAATATGATTATATAAATTTATCCTCCAGCATGGCGAAAAATTATTTACCTTCAAAATACGTTGTCGGTAGTGAGTAGTGAATTCATAGTGACAAATAAAATACATTTCTCATGTGTACTGTATTAGCTCATTGACACAAAAATGTTTATAATAAATCAGAAAGTTTTCATTATCGAATCATACTTCACAGATGGTATGAAATTAAAACATGCAGAATGGCGGTACCCTTTACGCGAACGTATAGATTAATTTCGGGAAGAACTTCCAAATTTTCCAGTAACGTATGACCGTTTGCGGCAAATTATTTAAAAATCAGTGGCATGTCGTGAAACAGGGTCCTTGTCTCGAAAGCCAGATAGTGTTAGACCATCAAAACCGATAACTGAAAATATAGCAGATATTGAGAAACAAATAACTCAATCACCTAAGAAATCTATTCGCAAGTTGTGACAGCAAGCGCAACTTTTATGCGGGATATGCCAGGCAATCCTTAGAAAAGGTCTACAAAAATTTCCGTACAAGTTTCATTGCGTGTAGGAGCTTTTACTCATTGATCACGCAACCGGCTTAATTAATGTCAGCGGTTTTTAGGTACGACAAATAGTGATGACGTTCTTGACAAATTCTTCTTCTCGGATGAAGCCTAGTGTCACTTAGCAGGATACATAAATAAACAAACAATGCACATCTAATCTAGTTATAATCCGCATGAAATTTTTGAGAGACCCTTGCATTCTCAAAAAGTAGGGATTTGACTTATTGTTTCTCCTAGATGTATTATTGGTCCAATATTCTCTAATGGTACCATAAATGGGGAACGACATCATAATAATTTATTACAACCATTTTTAAAGCAATTACATGACGACTAACTCCACAAGGGATATTTCCAGCAAGGTAATGCAACACTCCCTACGACACTGGAAACGATCCAATTATTGCATTATTTCTTTGATAATTGGATAGTAGACTTTTCTCCGCGATCGCCTGATGTGACAATTATGGATTATTTCATATATTCACACTTTACTAAAATACTTAAAATATTTACAAATCGTCCTCATACAATTGACGAACCACACAATTTAAGGAATGCCTTCAATAACATGAAAGCAATAGTGGCGTTATGTACAGAAAATGAAGGGGTTCACTTTGAACATTTAATGTAACCATTCTTTATTATTATTAATCTTTTCATTTTTGTGACTGAAACGTTTGTGTGCAGTTATTTGTCAAAATGTCAAAACCTCATCTGACAACCGCGTGTCAACGGAGTAACTAAAAGTGAACCACTTACACTTAAGCGCTGTCACTAACCCCACAGAATAAATCAATTTAGACGTTTTTAAAGTTATTCTACCAACTTATGATTAAAGAGGAAAATGCTCAAGCCTTGCTAGAGTGTAAATTTAATCGATTATATGGTATGACAACGCTTCCCGCAAATGACGGCTATTGGCCACAACACTATCAAAAGAAGAAATATTTCATGACTTGCTAGGGGGTAAATTTAGTCAATCATATGATATAACTATCCATTCAATCGAATAAGAAACTATGTTACACTTTAATCAACTATCATGTAAGCTTTGAATATTATGAAGTGATTTTTCAAAAACATCCGTAGCTTGATTCACCCAGTACAAATAAGAGCACTTACGCCGCCTATTAGAAAAATGGAACTTACTTTTGCATGTACCAAACTTTGATAACATTCCTTGTGATATACAAGTCACAAGTTCCTTTTCTCCAATTTTTGTTTCAATTTTAACCCTCACTCTATCAACACAATCAGTGTCAAAAACATTTGGATTTTCAATTATTAAATCATCACCAACTGATGGATATGTTCCCAAACGCAAACTGTTAATAGTTTGGAAATACAAACGGTAATTTTATATCTATCTTATTTTATATCTCATCTTTATCGCACTCATTTATACCAGCATCAAATATTAGATCCATATTTTAGAAAGTATTACATCTGCACGTGTAAATTATTGCACTAAGAACGAATTTAAATTTTACTTTAACCTTCCATTCGGCGCTAGCGTTGGTAATACAACACCAACAAAAAGAAAAGTTCCATTATAGCAGCACTTGTAATTCTCGGCGCTACGATTTCAATAGACAAGCGTGTACAGGATCCAATTAAAAATTTCTCTCTCGCTCGCGATTTATTAAACTGTTCCGAGCGTCCGCCTAACAGCGGCGAAGGCTCTCGAGTACCGGAGGCCGCGCCGTTCTCGATCCGTCAAGCGAGAAAATGGAACACCGAGAGAAAGAAAAAAAAAAGGAAAACGATAATTTTCGCGCTCGAACGTGAGCCGAAGCCCTATTTTGCGGATAACCTCAAAAGTTACATAGTTTTCCGTAATCCGGTTAACCCGAACAATTTTAATTTCCCTTCCTTCGAGCCGGATCGTGTGCCCACAAGGACGACGTTAATATCAACTTAGCATTATGTAGAACATCTCCGGCTCCAATTAAGCTACTATTTCCCACCATCCGACGCGAGTGGCAATAAACTTTTAATTATGCGAAAGTTATTCTAATCAGTTTAATTTTGAAAGTTTTTGGTGGAGGCGCAGGGTAGGCTATATGTATGTACGCTGTCGTTCACGAAAGTTTGGACAGTTTGTTATATTTAATTTTTACTAGTACTGTATTTTCGATTAGTTAGATGTATTATGGGAACATGCTCCTTTAATTGTACAAATTCGATGTATAAATATTTAAAGTAAAGATGAAAGAATCAAAAATGAAAAAGGTACGGTAAGTATGTTCTGCGAAAATTAAAAGATCTATTAATAAAAGATCAGGTAAAGACTCATAGATAAGAAGATCAAATGAGCAAAACAAGTGCTACAATTAAAACTATTAAAGATGACCTACTACAACCTAATACAACAAGAAAGAAATCTTCAATCACCAACGAGATTTTAGAATGGATCCAACGAAGAAGTAAAAAGAAAGATAACACCATCAGATATAACAACTTAAACCGAATCATGACTAGAAAGATCAAACAAGCTATGCAAACAGATATTAAAGAAAAATGCACTCAAATCGAAACATTAGAAGCAAAACACGACAATTTCAAGGTACATCCAAAAGGTAAAGAAATTAGTCGGACATACAGGCGTAGGCACATAACCAGATTAACTATCAACGAGGGAATTACGATAATTAATACAGCTGAGTTGAAGGATGCATAGAGAACATATATTGAACTACTGTTTTACAACACAAGACTTGAACCATCTGAAGCAGTTGATGATACGGGGTTATATATCCCCACTAATGAAGTCACGGAAGCTATAAAATCTATGAAAAAAGGAAAATCGACAGGACCTGATATAAATACTAAGCTCTTAAAACTTTTAGATGATGACAGTGTAAGATGAATGACATCCGTGTCCAATAGACTATACACATCCGGAAAGATTCCGCATGATTGGCTTAGATCAGAATTTACCACTTTGCCAAAAAATACAGTTAGAGTTAAGAGTTAAAAAGTTAATAAGCTTGATGAGTTACATAGGATTCAAAAATGCAGTGGGCAAAAGAGAGGTCATGAACTGTGGGATCTACGCATGTCTTGTTGACTATCAGAAGGCATTTGCTAGATCAAAACACCAATAAGTCATCAGGATAATAGTTGACCTATACTGGAATCAATCTGGTTTACAGATCTGCTCTAGAGACAAACATACTACGAGGTGTGGAGCAAGGTTGCATTCTCTCTCTGTTACTGTTTAAGATATACTCAGAGTACATCAGAATATAAAGAATCTGAAATTTTTCTGAATGGAGAAAGACTGAATAATGTCCACTATTCAGGCGATATGGTTATTTTTGCTGACAGTTTGGAAGGATTACAACTTATGGATAGAATAAGATATAACAGCCAATTGTATGGTCTGAACATAAACACCAAAAAGACAAAATTAATCGTCATTAGCAAAGAAAAAATAGATAACTGTTATCTCACAATAAATCAAAAGCGGATAGAACGAGTGAGCAGTTTTACCTTAATGAACAATGGAACCACTCATAAGAAATGCGTAGCAGAATCGAAAAGGCCAGGTCTACTTAAAATAAGATGAAAAATCTATTGATAAACCATGACGTAACACTAAACACCCAGATAAGACTTCTAGGCTATTATATGCTCTCCGTTTTATTCAGTAAGAACTGACGCTTACTGAAGCCACAACAACGAAATTGAAGGTATTTGGGATGTTGCTATGTCGCAGGATACTAAAAATATCGTGGACGGAACATGTAACAAACATCGAAGTTATGAGAAAGATTGGAGGAGAAAGGGAAGTGGCTAATACCGTGAAAAATTCGGAAACTATAACACTTAGGACACATAATGAGAAATGAGAACAGATTTCTTTTCTGTTGCAGAATATTCTTCAAGGAAAATTAATGGAAAAGAGGGCTATTGGTAGAAGACGAATTTCTTGGTTGAAAAATCTCAGAAGCTGGTTCGGTATGAATACGACCGAATTACTCCGAACAGCAGAAAACGAAGTTAAAACAGCATCCACGGTAGCCAACATCCTGAAAACATAGGATTCGAACCCACGACCTCAAATAAGTTTACCCCCGTCGTGGATTCTGACAACCGCATGTCAACGCCAATCATTTTTTTTTAGATTCTTCCTTCTGATTACTTCATATGAAAAATTCTCTTCTTATTTTAATTCATTAGTCTTCTCTTTCTTTGTCGGTGTGCTTGTTCCCTTTTTTATTTTTACAGGATCATGTGTACACTTTACCTGCAAATATTCTCCCAGAATCTTCAAAGGTTTTAAACTTTTTCATCAGGTACACTCACTAAAATCCAATCTTAATTTTTACATTTCATTATTTGAAAAGAACTGTGACGTATTAGGCACTCACCAAGTAAGCTTTAAATTCCTATAATAATAATAATAATTAAGTTAATAAGCTTCCAAACACGTCTATACATCCCACACCACAATATACACATAAATAAGAGAACACAAAAGCAAGGAGAGTATCTGCTTCTATTGTCCTGCCAATTTTGCGCGTTTTGCAGGGTGGTTACCTATCTCAAGGGAATTATAACGGACGCTTCATTGGAATTCAGTGCCGTCGTGTAGATATTGGCGTAGGTGTTCTCTCCTACTTCACGAAAACCCCTGCGACTTTATCACACAGAAGATTAGGATCCCAACCACGTTCGTAGGATCTCAGAGCTTTAGTTGCGTGCTCCTGCCTTCTAGTCCTTGCTCGGCACGGTTACCCGAGTCCTTTCAATTGATTCTTCTCGAAATAGTGGCGGGTGAGGCCTCGCCAGAGGTAATCCGCTGATTTTTAGAAGCTAGTTTCGCTATTATTAAAAGGTATAAGTATTCTGCTTAGAAAAAATTGTAATTTGCAGGCTGGTATGGGTCTAATTTTATTAAAGTATTGTATATAGAATGTTCCAATTGTCCGGCAAAGTTTACTATTTACCACACCGTAAGTAAGTATAAGAAAAGAATATTAGATTAGTACCGTGTGCAATTATTTTCAAGTATATAGGATGTCTTATAAGTTCCTAAGTAGGACTCTAAAGTTATGTTTTTAATGGAACACCCTGTAGGCTTTTGTATATTCCTGTTCATAACGCCGTTTTTTTATTTGTTCTGTTTCAAAGTGCCATATTGTCTTATGGCAATGGAATATGCTGTTGCGGCCAACCCAAGCGAACGTACACTACTGTCCAAAAGTTTATAAACTAACGGATTTTACAAAAAGTCATAGGTACAGTAAAATTTTATTGTGATTATTAATTAATTCATATAACGTAAGTGGCTGTCGTCAAACAAAAGTAAATTCATTCAAATATATTTTATATTTTATATATATTTTTCCGTTATTTAGCACGTAAACTTGTTTTCGTCAAAGTGACCACCCTTGGCGTTGATAACCGTTGCACAAATTTTAGGCATTCTTCGAAGCAATTTTAAGAAACAGTCCGCGTCAATTTGTTGCCATGATATTGCCATACGTGTTGGGTGCTCTGAGGTTGTCCCACCTGTCTAGCCTCAAACTCATCCCATAAGAGCTCTATGGGGGATAAATTCGGACTTTGAGACGTCCAGACCTTTAATTTTAGTTGTTGAGTGTAGGCTTTCACGACCGTAGTTCATAGTAGAAACGTTTTTCGGGTTCTTCTCGAGAAGCAAGAGACGACAACATCAGTCTTTAGAAACCTTCCGAAGAAGCTGACAACATTATCAGCGAAACGTCAAGTAAAACAGTGAATATACGACAAAACCCGACAAACATTTCTACTATTTAATTTTGTGCATGTCTTGCTGATTTCTCCTCTAAAAGATTCTTACAGATTCGAGTCATATGTTTGGGGTAATTGTCTTCCTACAACACAAACGGCTCACCAACAAGACGACTTCCATATTGAATAGCATGATTTTGAAAAGTATTAAGATACTCTTCTTCAAGCATTGTACCATTAATATTCACTAAATCACCCGTAGTGGTTCTAGCAAGGCAACCTCAAACCATAGCACTACCATCTCCGTGTTTGAGGGACAACACCAAGCAGACTTCACTAGCTCTTTCTTCTCGTCGTCAACGAAGAAAAACTCACCGTTGCGCACCAAATTTCAGTAAACTGATTTCAAATTACTGAAATTTGGACTCGTCGGTTTATAAGTCTGCGTTCCAATCATCCAGAGACCAGTTTTCATGCTCTCTTGTGTCCATGTTAATCGTTTCTCTTTAAGCAAATGCAGCAGATGCATTACCTTGCCAATAATTACGATATCCGGTGCCGTTAGATGTCGAATTGTAATGTACACCTTGCGGTAAAATCTCTAACCGTAGAGCAATTTCTCTCTCAGTATATCCTTCGTCGCGAAGAGTGCAAATGTTATTATGATGTTCTAGAGTCAACAGTCTGCGTTTTGGCATTTTTACTCTCAGTGCCTTACGAAATTGTTACAGTTGTGCACTGATTTCAAAAAACTAATTCCACACAGGAAAACGAAAGGACACTATGGATTAATACTTTACCGTATGCACTAAACGATTACTGAAATAGTATTAAACCGTTTGACTGAAAGTATCGTACCTCATCCCCGTCCAATAGTCGTTTTCTTGGAAAAATCTATTCGTGTGAAATTTGTACCTAAATAAATATTTGCATACAACAATTTATAATAGGGAAAATGATTTCGCGATACTCTTATCAGTTGCATTACTTTAAAGGAATTTCACCTTGTCTCTAAACTTGTGGACGGTAGTGTATATTTAATTTGAGCTTCCTGTGTTTGTTAAACTTATTATACTTATGCATACAGAAGATTTAGCTTACAGATTCACTAAAATCAATTTAACTAAATGTTCAAACGTTTAAATTTTCTAGTATATTTCATCAAGGTAAGTTCATTATTCCAGTAAAACCAGGTAATTTAAATACATCTATTCAGTAAGCCAGTAATTCCAGGGCACATCGTTTTATTCTCTGACAGTTGCATTATATTCAAAATGAACCTTATAACTTGGCACATCCTACATAGTGGAATCTGTAACGTTAAGCCATTCGAAATTTCTGAATTTAAAATCATTATCCGATAAGGTACAATAATGGAGAATACAATTTCGATTAAGTAAGTCTGAAAAGCAAGGATATAGAAGAAAAGAATAGGAAGGAGGCCAAAAGGATGCTGGAATAAGGAAATAGCCAATCTTTTAGATAAGAGAGGAAAAACTTTCGATGAAGCTAAAATGCTAGCAATCCGACACCCAGTGTGTAAAGAGGTCTTATTTAATATATATAGCCAGTAAAGTTTTGTATACCACTTTTACAAAAGATTTAACCATTGTATATTCCGACCGAAACACATACAATTGTTACTAAGATAAAACAGTACACAGTACTAACACCCCAGTTTTATTAAACAAAAATCGCAGAACAAATTCTTTCAAAGGAAGAAGAATCTACACAAATCCTATGCTAAGTTCGAGGAGCTCATTTAAAATACGCCTATACACTGCAAAATGTTCCAGTAGTTCAGTCTAAGAAACCTTTACGCGAACTACATTTAAAATAAAACACTACATTATTAAGAATGAAGAGAGTATACTACAAATCGTATGTCTACTATGAATGAACCTAAATTCAGTCCAACCGAAGATAAATAACCGTCCTGTCGTTTATTTAGCCGATTATGATCGACGTGGATATCTGGGTCACGCGTGATAAAAGAGAGAACCTACCTTATGTCTGTAGGAAGCAAAGATGACATCCGTACGTCCAAATATAATCCGAAAGGAGGAGGAAAAGCAAGGGAAAAAAATCGAGATTGGAAAACGTGCCGCTTCAGGCATGATATTTCACCGACATCCTGCTTGTGACAGTCAAAAATCCGCGACTAACTAGCCCTGGCGGTTGGGGATGTTCGTGCCAGCCTCTTAGGAAAATTACATGTTCGAATTCCGTACGTCAGATTTTCGGCCGAGGCAATGATGTGCGCCGAGCGAGGCGTCCTACGCAGGTATCTGCAGACGTTACTCGTCTGTAACGTCACGATGATATTCAGCGTCAAAGTATGCCTAACGCTTGAATAGTTGGAATTTTGTTCTGCATTGCAGAGCAAGGATATGTTTCGTTCTTTTAAACACAGAAGGTAATAACTCCTAATATAATATTCACGGAGATAACGTCTAAATACTTCATTTTAATTCAAACAACTAATTCCGGTTGATAGCATCCATTGCTTGTCAATAATCACCAACAGGAAAGGGGAAAAGCAAATGAGCGTCATCTGCGTGGGATTGAATACAAGAGGTTTGCACAGCGTTTAAAATATCATTTGTATAAATTATGTAAAGGAACGGACCTAGAATTGAACCTTGCTAACTACAGCAGTACCATTATAAATAATTTTTAAGTATCATTTTTACTGTAAATATAGTGCACAGGCTGTAACTTCAAAATACCACAATAATATCGTGTTTTCCAGTTATCTCGATAGTTCTCACTACGGTAACTATCGGTTATACTAGAATACGCTACAATTGTGGGGCAATTTACCATACACTTTTCTCCGTATAGAGATAAGCACCTCTCTGGCACGGCATTTATATCTAGTGCGGAGATGCTATTGAGTTCTTCTTGGTAGGCCGTAATCTAGTCGTGACCCTGGGGTCATTTTGTAATTGAATCTGTCGAAACAGACTTATTGCATTTCCAAAATTACTTTTATATCATATGCTATAGATTGCTACACATTCGTTTTTCTTTTAAACCGTTTTCTTGCAATGTCTTTGCAGCTTCATCGTCCCGTGCATTATCAGTAGGACTGGCCAAATAAATAAACTGTTAAAATTTTCTTCCATGTAATAACGAACACGGTCAATTTTCATATCCCCAGTGCGTGTGGGCAAGTTCGGACCTGGTGCGCTGAAAATTTTACTATCAGTAGTGTCTTTTAATATTTGTAAGTATACTATCAGTAATTATTGGCCTAAATTTTAATTATAGGACTTAGTTATAGTTGTATCTCCTACGTTTATGAAACATGGACAAGTAAATACATTATTCGCTAAAAAAATGACGTAGGCGTTTAATTTTATACATTGTATCATCAAAATACTGGTTAATTTATACCACCGCTCGGCTTCGCTTGCAGGCATTTATTATTCTATTGTTGATTTTAAATTTTATGATCAGTCCTTTCTCTATATTTGCATGCTTATAACCTCAAATAATAAATCACACGGAAAAATATTTTGTTCAACCTATATCGCGCCAAAAAATAAATCTAAACACTAAACTGGTACTAAACGCAGTTGTTTATTGCACATAGTGCATGGAAATTGTTACTGCGTACTAATATGAAGCTATAAAATCGATCTTCGTTAATATATTTCAGTTAAAACTGCTTCAAAGAATGAAGAAAAGTCCACGTGTTTTACGTAGAAGTAGCCTCCATGAATACCCAGAGTCATTCGAGGACATTCCCGCTGTTAACGCAAATCACATCAAGAAAGTAAATTGGCGAGATTCTATTAACCGACAGTTACGCTCTCTGGAATGTCTACGGTCGGCCCATTAGCATGGCAGCGGACTCTCAATTAAAATGCGGCACCACCTTGTATTACCGAACCGCTTCGGAAAAGATTTCATTAATAATTTCAAACACCTACCGTCGATAGGCGCCGTATTCGTTTAACCTAATTAGAAATCAAATTTCATCGACTGAATTCAGACGAATCTATTAAGAAAATATATAATAAATTGTTGCAGGAAGACGCGTTATTATTGAATCCTTAACCGAAAGAACTGATTAAACTTTTCCATCAGTATTTTTTTGTAGGTCGTAGTCATTAGCCATATTTCTTCTAAAATTATTGAAGAATCATAGAGATTATTTCGAAGTGGACCATTATTTCAATTGCCTCCTTTTGTGTCAGGGATGACGATGAAGAACAAAATAGTACACGGGTTAGTGTAGTTGACTCGATTGCGGTTTTCCTTGGAATTACAAAGATAATCTTTTTCGTTCGTCAGCACAAAATTTTGAACATTATCCAAGACAGCTAATAACAAGAGAGTTTCAGAAACTGCATGACTCTGGCGACGTTTTGTTCTCCGTTGCAGGGAGCCTTTTTTGGGCTGCTGCATGTCGTATCGCTGCTGTGAGCAGATATGGATCCAGTTTTTGCAGGGTTGGATAAGTGAACGGCGGGTACGAGATAGCTTGTGATTAGAAGATTCGGCTAGGAGGAATTTCCACTGAAAATGTAACGGGTAACCATTTTCTCTATTGAGATTGTTGGAATGTTTGCGATACATGTATACAAGACAACAGGAACAAGAGATCCTCTGGGTGTGTAAGAGGGAAGTTTCATATTTGATTGACGCTAATAAGTCGGAGATTTTTGATAGGGGTTTAAAAATGGCCTTGATGTTTTGCTTCTGGAGTGGTTTGCCTATTTTATCGGTAACACCTAGAACGTATGGTAGAAAAGCGGTACAGACAGCAACATCTTGACCAGAAGCAGTAAGTTGTTTGGAAGTACGATATGTCGCTTGCTGAAATTGTTATCGGTGTGGAAGTCGGTCACATGTTTCAATTCCCGGGCCACCCACCAGGACCGCATGGGGTCCTTTCGAACTGAAGGGAGGACAACTTGGAGAACTAACCTCGAGAAGGAAGAAGCGAAAAGAATATTTCGTTTGCAATTTATGACACTTAAAACTTGTAAAGAATAAAGTATTTAAGGATCGATAGGGAGCCGACTACTTCCGCAGGGTTAAGAGATAAAATGTTCATAGCTAAGTAGGGAAGCGGGCTACTCCCGCTCTAGATTAATTAGAATAAGTTAGAGTGGTTTTAGATAGTTAGATTTGCATTCATTTCAAAACAGTTGAGGACATCTGGTGTAGTGCCTCAGGTGGAGCACCAGAGCTAGTATATTTATTGTCATATGGTTTACGTTCTTTTTTTTTATTGAGCATGTCGAGATGTTGGAAATTTAGGCAGGTTAGGAATTAGAGTAGGGATTCTCGTCTACATGGCCCGATGACATAGATGTAGCAACTCAGAAGAATCTCCATACAACTGATACCGAAGGAGCCGGCAGCTAAGATGCTGTTTTAACCTGGAAACCTAAATTATTCAAAACAAAACAACGACAGCGGACGGTTTCAGCTCCAGTATTTGATTTAATAATTTCAACAAACACCGACACGGCTTCGCAAACAATAACACCTTTCTCTTTTCTTCCACAGAAAAGGCGCTGAATCACTAACAAAAGAACGTAGTAGTGAATATTCATTTTCGGCTAAACGGAACGTGAATTTACATTTTTTTAGGTTAACTGCGTTGCTTGGTCGTGAGGCTACGGATTTTACATAACGCTACTAAACCACGCGGAGAAGCTATATGATGGCTGGTAATAAAGGGAATAGGTTGTTCATGTTACGTTTGCCTACCTAATTGACGCATTGTTTTTCCCTGGAGTAGAAGAATTGCATACCGTAATAAAGCAATGTTTCTTTAATTGGATGTAGAATACATACAACCTTACTCCAGAAATGGACTACAAAAACTCACTGATTACTATTCTGACTCTCGAAGATAACCCTCAAATAATATATGTATAATATACACCCACGAACATAAATATGAGGCACCCTTTAGATGTTTTAATATAGCGGTATTAACAGAAAAATAATCTTTACCTGCCGCTTCTTAAAAATACCCATAGTATAAATAGAAGTGTTGGTGGAAGAAATACCGTCGATAATCCATTTATTGCTGTATTTGCGGAACTAATTATACTTTGCAGTACATCACTATTTTTATTTTAAATTATATGTGCGTTTGTTATTGGCAAATAAAAATATTTATTCATGATTAGTTTATGTGTATGTAAATGAAAATGCCGAAATTTAAAGAACTTTCTGATTTTCAACGTGCGCAAATAATTACATTACATGCCGAAGGCTTATCCCAAGTGATGATTAGTAAAAACGCAAAATGTTCACGGTGTGCCATACAAACAACTCTAAAGCGTTACCAAGAAACAGGAGATACTAAAGCAAGACCGTGAAGTCCAAAACGTAAAACGACAGAAAGGGAGGACCGGTGGTTACAACGACACTCTCTACAAAATCGACGTCAAATGGCAACAGATTTGGCTGGCGCGTTAAATCGACAACTCAACGTTAATTATTCGCCTAAAACAGTAAGTAGACGTCTTAGAGAAGTCGGTCTATCATCGAGAAAAGCTAGAAAGAAACCGTGGCAGTCGGACGTAAATAAAAATAAACGATTAGCATGGGCTCATAAACACAAATCGTGGACAGAGAAGGACTGGGCGAATGTGATTTGGACAGATGAGTGTAATATAGAGGTAAATATAATTAATCGTTTTATATTCAATATAAAGTAACTATTTTATAGAAATTTCAACGAATTGTGTTAAAAAAAAATCGAGAGTTGAAAGAATTAACTGGATAGGTTTAGTAGATTTTTGGTACACATGGTGCCGTGCTAGTGCGTCGAAGACCAGGTGAAGAATACCATGCCGACTATGTGGTGCCTACCATCAAATCCGATTGAGCATTTGTGGGCTATTATTAAGCGAAAAGTATGCGAATGCAAATGGAAATCCAAACAAGAATTAAAAGCAATAGTTGAAAGAGTATGGGAGGACATTACAACTTCAATCTGCCATATGTTAGTGGCCAGTTTACCTAAAGGCATTGAAGCTATCATAAAAGTGCGCGGGACCAACCAAAAATTGAATTTCTATTTTGTAGTAATAAATATTTGCTTTTATAATATTTGTTTTATTTGTTCATTGTTTATCTTCAAGATAATTGAAAAAATTGAGGGTACCTAATAATTGTGTCCCTGCTTGTATCAATATCAAACTCCCTCCTCAGGATGCTTAACCATCATATTCCCCCCCGCAATCATCTTTCTCGTCTTGGTATTACTTCTAGTCCTTAGCGAAGAAGGGCACGTATTGGAACTTTCAATCAGAACGGTCTGACTGACTTCTCTTGACACAAAAATGCCTCGGCGTCCGATGGATCGGACGCAGTTAAAAACTTTTCAATAAGAACGTTTACTGCTTGAAAGCCGATAGATAGGTGCAGCGGAAATATTATGTATAGCGAGCTTCACGCCTTCAACCGAGATATCCCTCGAAAGAGAAGTGCAATGGCGCTGTCTGTCACGTATTGGATAGAGGTTTACGCTATATTGCGCTCGTAATTAAAAGTAGACAGTTGGATGGCTCTCGTTGAAACGGCGATGCGAGGGGGTGATGAAAATCTCTGCAGCCGATGTATACCGGTTGAATGTCTTAATGTTAGCCAATATACGGTTGACCTGGTTCTAAAAATGGATTTCTTTAACTATTATTAGTAATTATTGATTTAATTGAACGATCGATTCCTATTTTCGTCCCATAACAAGGGGAAGTGAGCTGAATTCTAGCGAGAATTTCGATCTCTTCCGTTTTTATAAATATCCTGGATTTATAACGCGTCTATTTTAGGAAACGAAATTTTGACATCGTTCTGTGGATCATGTGTTAGTTGGGATATGCGAATATTTGTTTTTCTTTTTTTTATATTTTCGCAAGTTTGCAAATCTGTGCATGTATACACTTAAGGTATTTCAGTTGAGCCATCTGTGTTAAATTACGTCGAGCCAAAAAAAACATCGTAAATTTTCTTTTTATTTATCTATCTAATTCCAGCTAAAATGTTTTAGACTTCTATTTTTCACGTTTCAATACTTTATTTTAGTTCAGTCGTACCTTGGTATAATTACCTATTTGGGCTTTACTGTACCTTCCCTGTATTTTTTGCTACATCTTTCAGGGTTTTTTTTGCATCTTGGCAACTTCATTGGCTAGAAAAATAAGCTATTTAATTTTCTTTTAATCCTCATAAGGGCTTGCTTCAATTACAAACTCGCTTGCATTCGAAAATTCTACGAATTCAATACAAAACACTTTACAATAGTACAATGAAGTCAAGAATGTTTTGTGGAGAAAAAATGACAATCTAGTAGGTTTTAACGTTAAATCGCAGTTTACAAATACCTCAGTATAAACAGGTCTCAACATCATCCAACAACGCTCTCAAGAAATTACCATGGAGGTCTATGCATTTTCAACATACACTACCGTCTATAATAGTATAGATTCTCCCTAGTCCATGCAAAATTTAACATTTGCTTCAAAATGTGAAACAAAATAAATAAGTTATACTTTTTCTTCTCATCGAAAAATCCACATCTTGACTTAATAACTAACCGCACAATTCGTGACTTTCTTTCCACCAATTTCCTCAGTGTATCTTGAGGAATATTATTCCACTCCTTCTGCAATACCGTCCAAAGATGGGCTTTGGACGTTGGACATTCTTTTCTAATTCGTCTGACTAGAAGCTCTATCGGATTACGATCCGGACCCTGGGGTGGCCAAGTCATTATTTATGTTTTATTTAATGTTCCTTCATTCCCCGCAACAGCGAGGTATTTTCTATTTCTAGCCCGATTCATTTCCGCCGTGCTTTCGGGAGCCGTTAATCGTCTATTTCCCTTACTAAGCAATTTTATGCATTCATTGTTGCCCATAGATGTTGCTCAAGGAAGTCGTATACGATTTCTGCTAGTAAGCGTACCAGTTTGCTCGAGGCGGCGAACAGCTAAATTTACTGCGGATCCTTTATATTAAGTCGCTCGGAAATATTCCGTACAGAATATCCTTCTTGATGTAGCGTCAATATCGCTGATTATGTCTCAACACTAAGGGCTCTTCCGCAAAGAATTTTTACACAGGAATCAAATTATTTACTCGCACAAAGGAATAACTATCAGGCCAAGTATATATCCTTTCTGTTATATAGAATAACATGCATGTTATTATCAAACATGTTGAATTATAACGATGTTCATAACACCCAGTAAAATATTGTAAAGTCTATTAAGAGGTAATATAATTGCTTTTATATATAAATTAAATTTATATTAGGTCCTTTGTAAAATTTGTTGTTAATTTATTGTATAGACAAACTTCCAAGAATATTAACTATAGAATTATTAAAAACCTATTACAATTTATGACACAATATAGTAATTTTCAGAATAACCCTCAACGCCACGAATAGGATTATATTTGGGACAATATTGGAGATAGTAAATTTACAATACTCTTTGGGGTGGGAGCAGGTCACCCTGAAGTGTACTGTGTATTGCTAAATGCTATATCATGGCGAAATGTTTAATATTCAAAAGCTAGAGAAGGATTTAGCAATAGTTATTACACTTTTCACATGGTTGAAAACATCTTTAGAAACCAATACCGTCTACATTAGTCGTCTTGTGCCAATTTTAGTTTTGGAATCGTATTCCGTAAGATTGGAGATAGCATTCAGTGACCCTTGAATTAAATCGACGAAATTATGTTTTTTCGCGAAAAATCGAAGTCATCTAAAATATGTCAAAATGCATATTCAACTGAAGATTTTAATGATTATATTGTAGGAAAATGTTCCTTCATGGCGAAATGCTTAATATTCTAAAATAAGGGGAGGACTTAGCAATAGTCATTACATTTTTCAGGTTTTCATATCTTTAGAAGCGAATATCATCTGCATTAGCCCTCTTGTGCCAATATTGGTTTTAGAATCGTATTCTGTATGATTGGAGATAGCATTCAGTGTGCCTTGCGCCAAATCCAAGATGAGCGAAATTTCGACGAATTGTCAAAGGGGTACCGTTTCCCTTACGTTTTTTGCGAAAAATCGAAGTCACCCAAAATATGTCAAAATACATATGCAACTGAAGATTTATGATTAGGTTGTAGGAAAATCATCCATCATGGCGAAATACTTAATATTCTAAAATTAGAGGAGGATTTAACAATAGTTATTACATTTTTAACATGTTTTCAAATCTTTAGAAACGAACACCGTCCAGATTAGTTCTCTTGTACCAATTTTGGTTTTAAAATCGTATTCTGTATGATTGCAGATAGCATTCGATGAGCCTTGAACCAAATCCAAGATGAGCGAAATTTTGGGTTACTTATGTTTTCTGCGAAAAATCGAAGTCATCTAAAATATGACTGACAGCACGTTTTTTAATTTATTTGCGCGTCCGAACTAATATGGACGGTAGCTCTCCAATTAATTTAAAATTAATAAATTTGCTAATCCGTCCTTTTTTAGAATAAACAAATCAATGAATAATTTCGAACTGATTAGAAGTAAATCAGCTGATAACTATCCTACGCCATATTTTACTCCTAACATACTTGTTACCTTGAACAGCAGGTCTACCGGCAGTGTACGGACATTTATGTTTAACTTAATTTTAACATATAAATCATAACAGGTCTCTTAAAGCAGCATGGTATGAAAGGGATATATACTTCTATATATGTTGGTGGGTAACATAACATGTACACCTTAACATAGCAGCTTTATAACGGGGATACATACTTGGCATGAATGTCGAGCTGCACGTAACGGTATCTAATGATAAACTGAACTCGCTGTTAATGTGATTTATGCACACTTTATGGGATTAATACCATCTCTGCTGAAACTTAGTTAATTCTTAGAATTCGAATTCCACTTATATAGTCTCATAAAATTTCTACCCGTATATTACTTAAAATATCTATACCTGGGTATTGTATCTAATTGTTTCACGATTTTGAAATGTAATATTCCATAACTTATGGAGTTATTACATGAATAAAAGTAGATCTTTTTAAAATATTTTGTTAAAATTTAAATTGTTCATTCTATTACGATCGATGGTGCATATACAAATACGTCTACTACACCAATTTATAACATAAACTAATAAATTTGGTACGAACTTATTGCAATTTTTTGTTTTACTTCGATAGTGTCAATTAAGTACTCACTATATAGTTTGCAATTTATTTGAATTTGACGCGCTAAATTGTTTCCTTGGAGTGTATATAATGAAATTACAGTGCTGCGTGGGTTGACACATTCGCCTGGTCCGACTATAGTTGTATTTTATATAATATCTCAAGTGATTCGATTTGATGACAGACATATAAGGAAGAAGAGATGGTGTGCTGATGATTTGCTTGACTACTGGATAAAGCATTACTATTACGAATGTTATATTATACTTGAAGATGCTTAGCCATTAAACCGGCGGTGTTTTCGAGTTTCTTGTTCGATACAGAGCATATAAGAATCCCTTAGAATAGGTATGTACTTACGTTACAATGCAAATTTATCCAAAAGACAGACAGATAGCAATTTGTGCACATTGTATTGGCAAAGGTTCTCATTATTCACCAGCGCCGAAAGTAATAGCGTTCCCCTTCATAATACGGCAATAAATCAAACGAAAAATGCACAATATGGCTCTCTCCCATTCGACGGCGAGATCTCCCCGATAATGATGACGAACGTCGAAAAGCGCACGGACATTAAGTATCGCTTATTTGCATTACGTTCTCGTCCTTTTCCGACGAAGGAGAGCTTAAATTCTCCATCGGCCAATCATCCTGCCGCCGCGCCAACAGAAATTGCGGCGGTGAGCCACTGGAAGCTATTTCGCTTTCGTAACGTCATGACGAGCCATATTTCATCTTTCGGCCGTACCGGGCTAATATAATTCGTACAATTTATATGCAAATTCGCGAAAGAGCGTAGCGTAAGCACGCTTTTCTCTTTGTAGTCGATTTCATTTTTTTTTTCGTCGAGTTCATTTTTGCCATCGCGTCACTCGGTTCCCACGTATTTTTTTTTGTTATTACCACCTACAGCTACAGTAGCGTACGTGCGCCAGATCATCGCGGAAATACTGAAATGCCCCTTTGTTGACATCGCAGTACAAGGGATGAAAGGGGAGTTATGGAGCTCAGTGGAAATAAATTCATTAGATTTAGAGATAAAATTTTATTTTTATTTTTTTGCTAAAAAGAATTACGTAATTTTCAACGGAAATTATTTTTTTATTCAGAATATTGGCCATCGGCTTTTACACATTTCACCAATATTTCAGATAATTTATGGATACCATGCCAGAAAAGCAGTATTTCTGGCCTTTTGCAGCAAACGAATCGCCGAGCCATTTTCCAACTTCCTGAAAATAGCTGAAGTGCTACTCTCTGGACGCCAGGTGTGGGGAGTACGTCGGGTGCAGAAGGATGTTCCACCCAAGCGATTTCAAGGCGTTTTTTGACCGGTATTCCTGTGAGAGACCGCGCATTGCCTTGTAATAGAATCATTTTGCCATATTTTGTGACCCATTCCATTTTTCGATGGCGTTGTGTATAAACGGCTTTGCCGGTATACAACAATTCGTAATATACAATACCACCCTGGTCCCACCAGACACAGAGCATGGTCTTCTTGCCGAAACGATTTGGTTTTGGTGTTGAACGACCGGTTTCGCCAGGTAAAAGCCACGATGTTTTCCGCTTTAAGTTTTTAAACTAAATCTATTTTTCGTCACCCGTCACAATTCGATACAAAAAAGATATCCTTTCGCGACGTTGAAGCAGCATTTCACAGATGACTTTGCGATTTTCTATTTGACGTTCATTCAAATCGTGTGGGACCTATTTGCCTACAATATTGATTTTCTCTTTAGCCCTTAAATGTCTACTAATTATTTCTCGTGGTACATGTAATGCTTCTTCTAATTACCATTGTGTTTGAGTTGGGTCATTATCCATTAACTCCTGCAATTGCTCGTCTTCGCATTTTTGTGATCAACCAAAGTGTTCCCTGTCTTTCACATTGAAATTATCACTTTTAAATTGTCGAAGCCATGTCTCACATGTTCTAATCGATGGAGCATGTTGACCATAGGCTTCTACAAGCAAGCGATGAGTTTCAACAACCTTTAAGTAGGAAAACTAATACGTGGAGCAAATGTTCTTGTACATGCACAAAACTCGACATGATCACTGAACGATAAAGCAAACAAAACAAAAATAAAAGCAAAAAACTTATGCATACACCTAGTAGAATGCTGTGTGAGAAGGAGGAATCAGCTTTGTTATTGAGCAATTTGTATAAAAATGAGAGATAGGCGTCATTGCTTCTAACTTCTGAAGATGTTGATGAAGACTGAACATGAGTCCAATAATGTTTTTTTTATGGTAAACCTCTGCAAAGGTAGATGTTATCTTGTTTAAGCCATAAGTATTTAAGAAAACGCCTTTGCACATTTTCAATGGCTTTTATATGAACATTATAATATGGACTCCAAACAACCAGTTTAGAATACACAAAAGGAAAACATAACGCTTTTAAGGAGGAAACATTAGTAAACATCCTGGTGTTGCGCAATATAAAACTCACGGAAACAATTTCTGTATATGGTCAACGAAATCAAGTCGACCATCAAATGTTATCCCAGGTTCTTTAATCCTAGTGCAACGAGTTAACACCCTAGTTTCGATTGAATAACTAAACAAAAAAGATGATTTCTTCCTAGTGAAGGTAAGTACTTTCCACTTCAATATATTTAAATTTAATTTATTTGAGATGCACCAACAAGACATAAATTCCAAAGCTTTTGCAGTTTCAGACAATCATTGTGTGAAGCTATATAAGAGAAAATCCTCGGAAATACCTCGGCGAACATTAGAACCTCGCTACACACAGCATGAATGATATCCTTCATGAATAAAAGAAACAGTAAAGGGCCCAAATTGGGACCCCGTCACACACCCGATATAATTAATTCATCTGTTAATTCGAAATTACTGTAGGACACGTGAAACCTGCGACCAATTAAGTACGAAATCATTAGTGTAATAAGTGGATCACTAAAACCGAAACTGCGTAATATATGTAGCAGTGTACCGTACAGTATATGTCTCTAGCAAGATGGCGGTTGATAATGTAGGAATATATATGAAGCACTTTATTAAGTACTTAGGTATTGTTCTGGATCAAAAGTATACCGTGATCAGTACGATCGAATGCCTTTAACATATCGGTATAGATGATACCATCTGACCGAGACATCAAAGGCATCAACTTGACCCCGAATTGGTTGTAGTCGACCATTTATCAACAAAACCAGGTTGAGCAGTTAGAAGATGATTCACAATAGTAGGATATATATTTTTATAAATTGCTATCTCAAAAACTTTCGAGGTATTCGATAGTACAGAAACTGATCGATAATTATCGATGTCTGATCGTATACCATTTTTAAATACACGGCAAATCCTACCACGTTTGCAAATAAATGGAAAAACGGACGTTTTCAAGATGAGGTTGAACATAATGCATGAAGGTTGAGAAAACTGGCGTCATCCTTCCAAAGGATACTAGCAACATGGTCATGTCCAGGAGTCAGTTTGTTCCCTAACAATTTCACCGCAGAAAGCATAATATAAATTGGCAATTTGAACATGTGCATAGAACAATCGCTATGCATTCAAAAAATGATCAGAAAATACATCAATTTGAATGTGAATTAAGTGAACATTCTATTATGAGCGGTAGTGCATATACACGTTATATGAGTGAAAGCAAAAACATTGTAGCTCTTTAAAAGATGCCATGCAATAGTTTTAGAAATAAGGGAAACTACAGCAAGAATTTTAATAATTCTAGCGATTCCAATCCAAACAAAAAATTTCCTATCAAATTTGGCAAGGAGGGTAAAGCCAATATACAATATGAAAACTGTGCGTACCAATTGCAATATAGATTACAAAAAGCATCTTCAGAAGGAAAAGAAAATTCCAAAATAAAATGAAAGCAATATTATGATAAAAATTTATTAATTAATAATGAAACAGGTAATAAATAAGATATGTTATACACGGTTCTATATAAGGTAATAGAAAATAAATCACAGAATATTGTAATTACCATAAAATATCAACCTTGTGATTATAATAAGCTACTATACAAAACTGAAACAAAGTAGGTTACGCAACGTATCCTGCTCTAGACTATAAAAACCATCCCCGGTAACTTGTCTCGGCCTCTAACTCAAAATCTAAAATAAACAACGGTCGTGCACAGCACACTTTGTTAGTAGTACCAACAACAAACGCCTGCAAACACAAGCAATAAAGCCCCAGCGCTAAACCGCGCCGACCGCTAAACCAGTAGAGCGCGCTAGCATCGAAACAGCGTTTCGTTTTGACGTTCGTCGCCGCCTACGATTTTAACCGAGGAAATGTAATTAACGTGCTCGCGCAACGACAAACTCCATAACAAACCGCATCAAACGGCATATTTATTTTGAATAACGAAATGAATGTCGAGGGAGCGAAAAAGACGTAGAAAAACTCGGAGGTTGCCGCTTTTCAACAGACGAACACGTTGACTGAATTTAAAATGCGTTCAAGGAAATCTAGAGAGTTCCACAGTTGTGGTTATCTTTCCGGACAGAGTTCTGAATGGTTTCCGGTAATTTACGATTTTTTGGCAAGAGATAAATAAAGACAATCAATAGAAACGTTAGTTATGCTTGTCTAATAAACTTTCGCAACAACCATTTTATTGTTATCAATCACCTGTTTAGTGGTTGTGTACTATTTACGTATTAAATTCTTCAATTACCGCTACAATTTTTTGCATGAGATGTAACTTGTCAATGTCAGAGACCACTGTACAGAACTTGCATGGGAAGATCGTTAATAAAGAGAAGCTTACCATGATCCTTCTGATCTTAAGTACAGTCTTTCTGTTCCCCAACAATAATACGGTAATTTAAAGAACCGTTGGTATTATAAATTTTCTTAGAAACAAATGAGATTTTAACAGCATAATTGCAATTGGTCGGTGATTTTCAATGTTTTGGAACTCGTCCTTTTCATGAATTGATATTACATCTGAATGTTCCAAATTTGACAGAAATATACCACTACTTCTTAATAGGCTACCTAAATCAGCAAGACGAAAAAATATCCTTGTCACATTGCAAAATAAAAAGCAAAAATGACTTCCATTTAGAGAAACAAGAATAAATACTACGTCATTAACTAAGTACTATTAACGCAATAAACCACTAATACGTCGGTTGCATTTTTCTTGATAGAAATAGATCCGTTGAATCGAATGCCGTAATCCTCATTCAATTATCTTCTACACTCTTTTGAGTAGATTTTAAATACAAAATCAGCGTTTGTTTTAGTTAAAGACAGCTAATAGATACATTTCAGATTTCCTGGGATACCCCCAGATATATTTTGCTTCTGAAATTATAGATCGAGGAATGTGCACTAAAACTTTGCCCAAAATCAAAATTTAAATCGCTTTTATTAACTCTAGTATCATTTGCTAGAGACTTTACAAGTGTTCGTTGTATTCCTCTTGATCGCTTCTGTAGAATCGATTGCCGTAGACTCTTATTACTTATTTCCTTCAATTTTCTTAAATTAATCTTGCTTGAACATTTATTATATTAATAATAATAATTTACTCACTGCTTTTACATACATGTGTTTGTAATAACTAAGTTATTAAGTCTAAGTCCGGTTTTGGAATGTTCCTCTGAATGGCAATCCGTAGTTGACATTCGTTTGGTTGATGACGAATGAAAATTCTCTGTTTACAAGTTGAAAATTTGAGATTTTGATTCGTTGATCCATAACACAATTTTCCACTTATCTAATATCTAGTTTGCCTATTCTTTCTCCACAGCAATTTCTTTTCTCTGGAAAAGCTTCAATGACGTTTCTTTTTATCGGAATAGTTTTTTACTGTAGTAACAGATACACTCCTTCTTCGCTAGATATTAAAACGTTATTATTAGTTTGTTGTTATTTCCGTAGACTGGTTCCTCTTTTCTTTGCCAAAGTGTGGTAAACAATTTTCGCTGATCTACCAACAATAGTCCGTTTTCAAAATCGCTCCTCTTGGAGAATACAAATTACAGAAAGTTGTTTTAAAGTAGGTTGCATGTGCTTTAACATTAAAAAAAAGTCCAAAATTTACTCACTGCAAGGAAATTACAGATCAACTTGGCTAGAGTCAGATAGGCTCGAATAAGGACCCAAACCGTTCATAATAAGTTGAGTCAGAGTGGAATAAAAGTCAGAGTAGCCGTTACATCTTCTCGTCTTACTAGGAATAACCGAATGGCCCGCTTAATGTTTGCTAGAAATCAGATGAATTGGGAAGTGAATGACTAGGCCAACATATTCTGCACAGTTTAGTCAATATCTAGTCTTTATACCTCACATAGACATATATCAGTGGATAGACGAGACGGTGAGTGCTATACCCAGTGCAACATTAGATCAAGGTCTAATTTTGGTGCTGGCTCTATCATGGTTTCGGAAGGCATCTCTTTAGTAGGCTGTACAGAATATCAGTAAATAAAAGAACAATGACTGCCCACAGGTACAGTACCATATGCACCAGTAATAGGCAACCAATTCTTCTGAATTGTCCGGAAATACATTGATGAGGTTGGCACTCCAGTCTTGGGACTGGCCTGCGGTGATTCCAGACATGAATCCTATCGAGAATGTACGGGACTATCTTCAGAGAATGATACGGACCAAACAATTTACTCCAGTAGAGCTACAACGATTAGAAGATACCCTCCGGGAGGAGTGGGAGAATTTAGGCCCATGCCGAAGAACCAGGGGTGGCAATATCGGGTATTCAATTACTATCCAGCAATTTTATTCCGAAAATGGAATTTCCTTTACCACATTTCTTTAACAAAAATTTCAAATGTGAGTTTCCGTTTTTATTAGATCCCTATATTAATTAAATAATCATAACGATTGTTTCTTGGAGGATATTAGAATATATTTAAAAGTCATAAAATAATTCATGTGTTACAAAAATGAATTATGCCAGTGTATTTGAGAAAGTTAATGATTGTTGGTTACTGTACACCATCCTTCACAACTCGCTAGACATGTCTGTTGTAAAACAAGTACATATTTAATTTTGAAGAATAGTTCAGAAAATTTATTTACATTATACATAATTATAAGTTGCTCCTTTATTTTGGGTTTACGGATTCACAAATTAGATTACTACAACATATTCTTTTTCTGGCAGAAATCTTGTTCATTTTCATCTACCAATATGTGATTCAATTACCTGGCAGCACTGCTATCAAATAACATTTCCCTCATTATCATATATGTACATATGGCTACAAAATAATTCAATTCGTATTTTTCGAAATAAAATTCGCAATACATATCTTTATGAAATAATTTTATTAATTAAAATAAATAGGTATTTAGAACGAATTGTTTAATGTATCTATAAAAGCATTTATTGTTTCCAATGCAAATTCCTAGCCATTTTTCAACAATCGAACGTCGATCTACGCGACGTAATTGAAATCATCATAACCTCATTTATTATCGTACTCGATCGGTTATTGTTCAAAGATCGTTCGACGCTCGTACAATACTAGTCGAATCGCGGAACTAGTAGGCAGTTAATATTCGCCCTATTCATGTCAAATTCATACCCGACACAGACTGTAAATATTGTATTATTTATTTTGACGGATGGTCGAAACGGGGCGCTTCTCACTCGCGCGCTGCGAACGTACGAGCCGCGAAATTTATCTCCGGACACGCGTAATGGACCGCTATTACACTATTAAGGGTAATAGGTCACTGCAGTAAATTGCGAGCCGTCTAGGTAAGCGCGCGAAACAACCGAGCGACGACGTATTAGCGAGATAATTATGCGAATGCGACGCGGCTATAATTAAAAACTTCCAACCACGTTAAAGCGACGTGTGCTTAACGTGGTCAGTTGGTCCTGTCGTCCTATTTAGAGATTACTTTACACCTCCGTCTATACACTGTTCCAAAATAATTATTAACCGATATTAAAAAAAAATGACAAGCTTCTAGTATCAGTATTTTAGTTTTATTATGTAGGAGAGTATAAAAAAACGTGTTTAAACTTGTTAGGATAAGTTTAAACTTGATCAAGTTGGAAGAGTACAAAATGTTGCATCCAGTACCTTCCCTTTTTCTTTGCTACTTAAATAAAGTTATCTAAGTCAAAAATTTGAACTTGGTGCTATTTCTCAAACCCTTTTCTATAATCCACTGCAGTAGTAACTCTCTGCGTCAGCACTGCAGTTACCCACAAAATGTCCGCCATCCATATTCGCATTAGACAGCGTTCTGCGATGGAACTCTTTATCGCAGAAGGTAAAATGCCCATTTGCATTCATCAAAGACTGAAAAATATATACGGTCATACAACAGTGAATGTCATAACTGTTAGATGATGGGTTCGGCGCTGTAACGAAGTTGAAGGAGAAACACCATTGACTGACGAAGAGCAGAGCGGCATGCTGTTGACTGCAGTGACTCCACGTAACATTCAGCGAGTTGATGACATCATTCGTGGTGATTGTCAGATGAATTGTGTGGTATTCTCTCGCTTAGTAAAGATAGTGTGATGACAATTTTTCGACAACTGAGATATTCAAAGGTTTGTATAAAGCACCCACCAAGAATGTTAACCAACCTGAATAAAGAAACAAGAAAAAGAATAGCCTTACAACACTTGCAGCGCTTCCGTTTGGAAGAAACAAATTATTACAGGAGACAAAACATCGTTTAATTTTTTTTTTGAACCTAAATCAGAGAGGTAGTCAATGAAATGGCATTACACTAATTTACCGAGGACAAGAAAGGTCAAAACAGTGCGACCGCCAGGGAAAGTTATGCCGACAGTATTCTGAGATGCGGAGAATGTGATTATGGTTCGTCCTTTGGAGAAGGGATGCACATCCATCTCTTGGCCGTGAAATCGTTCGTGCGTCAATGGCTTAAGAAGCAGGACTGTGCTTTTTACCACATTGGCACACATGCTCTTGTTAAAAGATGGAGTAAAATTATGGAAATGGAGGAACTGAATAGAGATTATATTGAAAAGTGACAAATGAATCATCAATATATAGAAAGAAAATAGAAAGCATTAGCTTTTGACTCATCTTCGTACAAAAATATTCTATTTTACAGATATTTGACACCAATTACACAAGTTGTGTCCACATGCAGCATTTAGCATTTCATATGTTATAACTGAAGCTATAAATATTTATAGATAGTTACTCAATGAGGCTAGACTATTCAGTTTTCTTTCAATACCGATTGTGTTGGTATTCTTTAAAAATCATTGTAAAAGGGATCAGCCATTGTTCTTGAATCATTAACTAACTAAGACACCTACCTCATTAGGCTACCCAGTTCCGAGGACATAAACAAAAAAATTCTTCGATTAAATAAGTATTATATTTAACTCTAAAACTACTTATTTGAGTCAAGCTACATTTTTTTAAAGAATAACATTCTCAATTTGTTTTTATTTGACAGATTGTGTTGACCTAAATAAATATAAGTTAAAATGTCTGTTGCGTACTGCAGCAATTTTCATTTTCAAGAGAAATAAAGTCTAATATATTCCCGAATAAAAGGAAACAGTTATATACAGGCTGTCTCTGAAATAAAATAAAAAATTACATAAAATGAAAAGATGTGATCATATAGAATATAAATCCAAAAATTGTGCCGCCTATTAATGCAGAATGTGTATATGTGATACATCCATCTAACGCCAAACTCACATACATACACGCAGACTGCATACACTGCAATAACAGAGCCGTCGATGTTATAAAAACCACAAGATAACACTGTCTACCTTTCAAACGGCATGTTGAGAGTTCAATAACATGCTTACGTACGTATGTTTCGACTGTGAATAATAAAGAAATTTTTATTTTAAATACCTTTATCATCTTTTGTCTCGCGTCAGCGAAGGAATTATTTTGGACTTCATACTTTTTTATTGTATTATGGACCCTCTGTATACTTCAAATTATACGAGATGCTGTTGAGCGGTGAGATGTAAATAAAAGAATAAGTAATTGCAATGATGCCTAATAATATCTAGATATTCATATAAAATATAGGGAATTAAATTCATGATTCCAAGCACTTGATAAATTTGATCAAATGATTTCGTAAGTATCTATGAATTGGTGTTTAAAGTATCATAATTGGGTGTTAATTGATGTAGCTGATATGTTTGTACTTGTAGCTACTTACCACATATATGTACTTACAAACAGAATTGAAAAATATGGTCAATATATTTGTCCCTTGCTGTTTCTTTTGAGATTTTTACTATCCAGATGAAGACTAATGAATGAAGAGTGTACTTACATATTTTACGTATCGTCTTTTTCCTTTAAATAAAAAAAAATAAAGATTTAACTTTTAATATATTGCGATTCCTTATTTTATCCACATTTGTATGGTCTATGCTTTTTATATATGGTTACACCACTGCAAAATGAGGAGCACAAAAGCAATATGCATAAACTAACAATAAATATCAGTACCAATAATTAGATTTCTTTTGTATATCCATTAATAGTATTTAATAGCAAATACAGCTATTATAATTGTTTTCTGAAATTATAAGTAAGCATAATATATGTGTGTGTACATACGTTGTTTCGTCTTTATTGTAACATCATATATATGTATACTCACACTAGCCGAAAAAGATCATTAAATGATACAGATTCACCATTGATACGCTTTTCTATCTGTAACCGTCCAAAACTTGTTTTAGAAAATTGAAATATTAAATGAACTTCAAGGCTAAGCTTCACCATTTAAACATGCAGCTCTGCAGCAAACTGACAAAGTTCCTCTAAAATTGGCGATTCATTTGAAGAGTCGCGACTCGGATAACAGAGACTGTACTGTACCACTCTTCTAAAAATTATCTCTTTGAACTGCCACCTTTCTGGGAATGTCATACAAAACGTGTTTTTGAAATATACACAGTTTCTCTATGGCAGAATGACACGTGTCATCATATTAAACTTTATTCGAAAATTGAATATGCTTAATACATAAATCAAATTATATTGAAAACTCGTATATTTTGTAAAAGCTATCTCATTAAATATAAAATGGATTGGAAAATCTATTCACTAAATTGCAGCAAAGAAAGCGAAAACCTTGTTTTTAATGTATAGATCGTTTGTAGTGTTGGCAAAATTTTTCTTCAGTCAACTTAAAAAAGCAAACCGTTCCATTTACAAATATTTCTTATCGAAACTTAAAAATGAAATAAAAATGCTAAATACTATTACTACTCGTTATATATGACAAAAACGCCATTATATAACGTCATAAAAAATCCCATTCTCACACTTATTATAATCCTCTTTTGAGACGTAGAGCACATGCGCGAAGGAGCACTAGATTTGCAAAATAAGTAATCTAAAGAGATACTATGCATTGATTGCAAAACTTTTGTTCTATCTAACATTTTCGAACTTTCAATGGCATCTAGATAGACGGACAACGCACGTCATCACTTTGCATGAGCTCAGAAGAACCCTGTCCGATTTTACCTCAAACCAATCAAAATTTAAATTAACCCAAATTTAAATTAATTACCACCGCAGCGGCGGGACAAGTTGCAGACGATCACGAGCACTGACAGGAGATAGAGTTGATAGGTCATAGTTACCACCTGTTTCTTATAATCCGCACTTTATATGCGACCCGTTCGTCGTCCTACCGATACTCGCCGGTACTCATCTTCAGCAGATCCCCACGTCCCCACGCCGTAGGCTAAACCGGGCGGACACGATTGTGTGCTGCGAAATAAGCGCGGCTTTAAAAAAGGTCGCGTACATTGTAAATGTGGGCCATATTTTTCGTCCGCCGGCGCGGTGTTTGGCTCGCCGCAATTTCCTGGCAATTTCGTTTATTTTATGATTGAGTTGATCCAATCTAACTCACCTGAAACAAAGACGAAACGTTAGAGCGGTAGAAGAGAGAATACGAGTTATATTAGCATGTTTTATGATGGATGCGGTGATGTTACAAAATGGCAAGTAGGTGTTGGTGAAACGGTAAGGAAAAAGGGGAGAGTTGCAGTGTTATTTTTGCAATTTTCAATCTTAAACATTTTTTTCTCAATGCTAGAATATCTTTGTTTGATATATATGTATATATCAGAAAACCTTAACTATAAACAAATTTCTTCTATAATTCTCTATTACTAGCCAACAACTAATCAAACATTTTTAAGAAATACATGGCATATTAAATCAAAAGTCTTCAAAAAAAACGATATGTTTTGAACATTTTCAGATTTGATAAACACAAGTAAAAAAATGCGATAATGGGGTTTCATCTTTTGAACCACACGTTGATTCCTTGTTCGAATAAGGCAGTCGAAACATTATTTGCATGCTTTTGTCTTCAGTGTATAGTTCTTTTACATCTCCATGTTTAAAATAACCAATGCAAATTCAAGTACAAAAAAAATGATAAAACCATCTATTTGCACTGGCACAAGGTATGAAAGTAGACATCCCCTTATTGACTTTGCGACCTAATGCCATGTTTTTGCTTAGATTTTGTTTGGAACGACTTTCCAAAGCAATACATTCTCGTCAACATTTTTGTAATTTTTATTAAAGACGATTGCTGGAAATAGCTCAACAGCAGATTCGTAACAAGATAATTTTTCACCAGCAATTAACAAGTGACGAATAGTTTTGCTTCATAACCGTCTCTTCCAGTTAATTGCTAATGAAACCAGCTAGCTTTATCCCACCAAATATTGGAACACGCTGCACTCCTTACTGTAAAAACCATGTAAAGAATGTAGTTTCGGTATCTGGATTTTGACACGATTTTGGAGTCTACCTTTGCCTAGGACTGCTTATTATTCATGATACTAGGCAATAGTTTAATAATTCAGTATTTAACAATTCTTATCACACAGTGTCTTCATTCAAGTTTGTCTACGATCACACCTTTATACTTCTTAACATTATTTCCCCGCAGTTTTCTCCCCTCCTCTGGAATCTGTGTCAAATGGTGTGGTCCCATTCCTTTCGGGGCCTTCCTCTTTTTCTCATTGCTCATGGTATTGGTGGAATCATTCACGGGAAGAACAATGTGAGGAGGCAAAGAACGCTAACACACGCTAAAGTGAGCATTCTTTACGCCATCTAGTGCCACAAGAATAACACACTCGTCTGCCGGTTTAAACACAGCGAAACAGACAGGTGCAGTTTCCCAACTCTTTCCCCGAGCAGTTTATGGGCTGCTAAACCAGAGACAGAGCGCATAAGCAATGCATAGGGTAACCGTACATGTGAATGATCCCTTAAATCATATGTGGACAACAAGCGGCCCGCTGTAAGACTTGATCCGGCCCGTGAGACATTTTGAAAAACCCAACTAAAAAAAAATTGGATTATAATAACATTGTCGTATTATTTCATGTCTGATATCTATCGCTAAATATTATGAACACTACTTTAAATTGCACTACTTTTAAATGCGGCCCGCGAATGTATTTGCACACTAAATTTTGGCCGACAACCTATCAAAGGCTGCCTATACTTGCCCTAAATGATGTCTTGGTAGTAGCTTTCGTTATTTATATTATTAGCATTATTCACAACCAAATCACCAAATTTGCTGGATTTTATAAGAAAAAAACAAAGATTGCTTAAGCTAAAAAAATTGCTTAAAAATGCATTCTTATTCCGATTTAAAAACTTTTTCCTACTAATATGTTTGCTAAACCTAATTATTTGCCAAAATCTACAATCTTTCATACAAGATTTGAGAGGCATGTTAGCCTTGTTTCATTCCACAACATTTTTTTCAGCGAAATTTCATCTTCTTCCTTTTGTTCATTCAGCAACACAAAGAGAACACTGCCATCCTTGTTATAAATTTTACATTTCTTATTGTCACCGCTTTGTGACAGTTAATGGTTGTTCTAATATCGGAAGGTTACGTCTTTTGGGCGCCGCTTTATCTTCTCCAAACATCCTTTGTTCCGACGTAAAACGTTGAGGGGAAACACGCGCAACATACATGAAACGTAATATACACGGGTCAGGTGTTAACGTAAAGAACGACTCCCTTAGGATCGCGCTTTTCGCGTGCAGTTATCTTCCGAGAACCGCCTCCGCACGTATACCGAAGAAAGTCATAATGAACGCGGAAATACTCGGCTGTCGCGATGTTCCTGCGAGAGCGAGATATATAGAGAGTCTCGGTCGTTGCAGGCGAAAAATATTTTCTTCGTAAGCACATCGAGGCTGACGGAACGGGTAGCACTTCCGAGCAAATCAATTTTACATATTTATAAGACTAAAAATGTATGCTCTCTTCTGAGTAGGGGACGCGATGGCATATTGCAAACGCGGCAAAATTTAAATGGATGTAATATTATTTTTGATGGAAAGGTTACCGCAGAGGAGTCGAATACATTTTGCAAAAATATTATGGTCGTCTTCGAAGTTGCTACTGTTCAAGGTGTCCATGAAATAAATTAAAAATGTATGAAAAATGGAAAAATTTAGTTTTCTTAGACAAATCCAAAACATTATTATTAGCTATTATTATATAGTCAGGATTACATCAATTCAGGAACTGACAACCAGTATTCTAATTAAATGGGAGCGTATAGGGCAAAAACTTATGCAAAAGTTGTTTGACACTTTGAGAAGCGAAGTGGTCCAACGCACTATAAGAAATTATTTATAAATAAGTAAATTTTTATTTTACATGTTTACAAAGTTTAATTACATCATGTTCTATACTTTTGACGAACCTTTATTTCGTCAATAACCCCAAATTATCATTATATCGCGTGTTTTTGTCCCAAGTAGTGATAGAGATAGTGAAATTTGTTTATTATATATAGAAAAAATATCCAAACTTGATGTGCTTAACAAAACAGTGAAATTTCTTTAAGATATATAGTGTACTATACTTTTGTCGCAGACTGTACATGTTAAAATTCTCACTGCATGTCCATAAGAATAAACATACACTATTCTTTGAAAATAATCCTGTACATAAGTATAACATAAGAAATTTAAATGTGCATCTGCCAAATCACAGGCTAACCCTAACAGCAAAAAGTACAAAAAATTAAAATTGTCCACCAGCTGCTTTACTATCTGTTTATCAATTTAAAACCTGCCTCAAGAAAAAACTATATTACACATTGGATGATTTCTTTTGTAATTTAGTTTTGTAGTTATATTCTTTGTTTGTTAGATACAGTGTACGAGGCAGGCGCTATAAATTCTCAGCCTGACAGACTTACACAGGTTCAAGTGTGTTCAAACTCCATCACAGTATGCATGCACATACGCGACACGTCTACGCTATAAATATGACAGTGCGAAGAGTAGTAGTTTTTAGTAGCTAGCCAACTAACGTGACTAGCGCATGAAAATGTTTGAAGTAATGAAAATTGAATACCGGGCGATCATCAAATTTTTAACAAAAGAAGGGCATACGCCTAATCACATAAAACAACATTTAGACTGCGTTTACGGTATTTCATTCGTATTCCACTGTAAAAAAGTGGATAAAATATTTCGTTTTGTGGCAAGAGCCCCTGGAAGATGATAAATAGTCGGGTCAACCAGCTTACTTTCGAAACAAACCCTCTGAAGGATTCCTATATAGCTCCATCACAATTAAAACTCGCTAACGTAATACCTATCTTCAAAAAGGAGGATCCAGACCAATATGAAAACTGTTGTCCCATTAGCACTCTCCCAGGCGTTTGGAAAATTTTTGAGCGTACAATTGCGATATCTGAATAAGAAAGGAACAACTAAGGAACAACACGGATATCGAAAAGGACGATTAGTGTCAAAGGGTGTATTAGAGGTTGTAAACAAAATAAATTCGGCGTTGGATTGCAGTGAACATACGCACGTTAGTTATCAAAAGGTTTGATTTCGTAAGCACCGACAGACTAGCTGCTAAGCTAGACTATTACGAAATCAGACCGTGACCAGTTACGACTACCTTACCATAGGTTGCAAAGCATACAGAACATAGTGGATTGGTGTGTGCTCAAATTATGTAATTTACTAAAGTCAGATATCAGCTGAATGCTACGCATTCGAGGAATTTGCGAATAGGCTTTCCTAACCTGGGTGTATTTTGTTTATTTTTCTTGTTAACTTATTCTCTTTTATGTTTGTTACACATACATACTCATCATATTTTACATGTATACTGACGTTATTTGTAATATATATGTATAAGATTTATTATTATTATTGTGGTCATAACGCCGCAACAAATTTCAATTATTGAAGATTTAGTGCTAGAAGATCGCCATTTGAAAGCGAAGGAATTAGCAGTGATAACAAACTTGTCTGAAACAAAATATTCGCCGAATTCTCCATGACCATTCGGGTAAGAATAAAATTAGTGCGCGACTTCTTTCTGCTCTCCAATGTGAGATTCGATTCGAATGTGCGCGGTCGTTTTTAAACATGTGTGGAGGCGACCCAAAACTGATTTTGAAGTCAATTGTCACAGAAGATGAAACAATGATTCTGTTTTACGATCCTCTATCCAAGAAGGAGTCCATGGAATGGATCCAGGCAGACGAAAGTCGTTCAATCAACGAAAAAGGTGATGGCCACAATATTCTGGGATTGCGAGGGCATTTTGCTAATTAACTTTAAGAAGCACAATACAACTGTGAACGGGACATATTTATTGCATATATTAAGGGACAGTACTACTTCCGTTTCACAAGCTACCATCCGCGAATGTGGCTTTCCAGAATTGGAACATTCTACACGTCTTTCACATTTAATTGCATTGTACTATGTATAATTTTATTATTGTTCACACGTCTACGTATATATATTTACGAAAGATGATTTGAGCTTGAGCATAGGTATTACTGTATACTATAGGTTGGTGTTTTATTATATTTGCAGACTTGTCCTCCGATAAAACATTGAACTAACCAAATCTTAGAAATGTTTTGCATAACCTACCGCAAAAATTTCGAAAGCTTACGAAGAAATTGAAGTAAATGAACAATATCTTAATATTTACAATATTTCAATACTATTATAGAAAGGCTTCCACAAATATATTAAATCACCATCCAATGTATTTTCCATGCTATCGAAAGTACGTCTTAAAATATTTTTTCTTCACCGCTGTATATATTTCCACCGCTGTATATTCTTCTATCCTTATCATCATAAGCATCATATCCAGCTGTGTCAGTCAATTGTTTCATTTCAAATAGGTTCCGTTCCAAAGCCAGGCTTGATATTTTCAGTTAGACTTCTGGAATGTATCGCATTTAGCTGTAAACAATTTTCCTCTAATCGTAAGGTTCTTAATCGTGGGCAATTGATGATTTAAAGCGATATCTCGGAAATTTGATTTTGATTCAAATTCAACTCCGACGCATGTAACCCATTTATTTCCGAAGGAACAGACTTAATCTCATTCCGTGATAAATTCGCCAGATCCAAATGCTTCAATCCGCAAAATACGACTGTGAACTCTTTAAAATGATTATCGCAAAGATACACGTTCTTCAGATTGATTAAATTAGCAATGGCTCTGGGCAAGTATGTACGGTTATTATGCGCTAGGTTGAAGTCTCTAATTTTGTTAGAGCACCAATACAATTAGGTATCTTGTTTAGTTTATTCTTAAACAGGTTGAGAAGTGTTAAATGCATAAATCGGCTGATCTCGTTAGGTAATGTTACAAACTTATTGTCCGAGAGGTCTAGAGTGCGAAGATTGCCCTCCAGTTGCAAGAAACCGGGTGGAAAATCGTTTTCTTGAGCACCCCCGTCTTCTTCGCATTTTCGAGGTCTTGTTTTAAACCCGAATTGCCCATTACTTGCCCTTATATCATCTCATTATTGCACTTTAGAATATTAGCAAGAATGCATTGTTTAGGAATAATAATTTTAAAAAGACCTTAGGGGATGTTGTTTTAAAGATGGCAGTGAGTTACAAGCAGCTGTTATAGAACATTTTGACGGAAAAACTGCAGATTATTTTTACAAAGGTATCGAATTGTTAATTTATCGTTGTAACAAATGTGTAGAAGTTAGGGGAGATTACATTGAAAATTTATAAATATTTTCTCTTTTGTACTTGTCATACCTTTTTTTGGTCAACACGATGAATAAATTATTGTGATGAATGACTCAGAGCGGGTGTTCTATTGCATATTCAAAGTTCAGAACAAGGCAATATTTCGTATAACACCTATCCCATCCATAAATAGACGTTTTTCTAAACACTAACGCCGTCGACCACTTAATAAGCTAACAAGTAAGCAATCTCCTTGATTACATCGCCCCACTCGAAAAATGCGCATTGTATATACATACATCAACTAATTAAATTGTCGGAAGCAACTCGAACGACAACAATGCAATCACACCCATGAATACACGATGGCTATTCAAATTCACCGTCGACTATCCTGTTGGTACAGCCGACAATGCATAAAGAGATCTCGCATGTACGCTTATGGGTTTGCGTGTACACACGCGATACAAGTCAATTTAGTTTCAATTCCTGCCCGCGCATACAGAATCCCCAAATCGCGTACACAATGAGCTGCATCGCACCGTGGAAATCTATTTAAAAAGGAACGTGTTAGAGTTTAACGACCGGTTTGGCCGGATGAACGCCGAAAAAAGAGTGCGGGGCAGTTTGCCGGGTCGAAAAGCGAAACAAGCAGAAAAAATGTATTCGTAACGCAAACGACGTAAGTAAACGCAATTATAGCTTGATATAGCCGCGAGAGGGCGGTATCAAAACCTCCCATTATCGTGCGTAGAGGGCGACAAGATAAATAACAAATAATTCGTAAAGCGGATAATTTCGAGCATAGTACTCTCATTGGTTTAAATTCTCAAACTGCTGCCCATTTGCTTCTTATCACTAATGAATTTTTTACTCAGAGCTTACATATTGTATTCGATTTTTTAAATAATCTAGATATTTGGTCAATTAATATAAACACAATTATTTAAAGGATTCGATAAGTAAATTCTCAAACTAAAGTATTTCTGGCCAATGAATGTATTTTCAATGAAGAATGGCCCAAGTAAACGACCCTGACCCATACATTATCATTTTGTATGTTGGAACTGAGTTTCCTCACTCTCAAGATAGATCAACGGTATCCTCTAACTTTTGTGTCTTCAGAAGGATGTCATTTATACGGATTTTGCTAAAGCCTTACATGGGATTGCACATCAAACTCTATTACGTATACCGCATGTACGGGGCATCTCTGACGATCTGATATTATTGCAATTGTGTGTATGTTGTGGCTTTGGCTTTTTGGTGTAATATGTTCTTCGTAATTTCTTGCTGTGAGGTTTCGTTCTCTTATATATCTATCTTGCTTTATTTTTGTGAATTCGAAGTAGTGTTTCTATCTTTCCATTATCTCCTTTTCCTCATTTAGTCTATTTCATTTATTATCTTTTATATTTTTCGATCTTGGTGTCTTCCTCTGTTTCAATTGTTTCAATGCTCCGTCGGATGGAATCACGGTTGAAATAATAAAATATATGGGGGACGATGGTAACCAACAACTACTAGACCTCTTAAACATCATTAAAAAAAGGAAATATCAGAGGAATGGAACAGACACAAAAGAATGCCCAAATCACAGAGAAATAACGCCAACAACTATTCCAGCAAAAGTATTGACAAGAATATTAGATAAAAGAGTCAAAGAGAAACCGGAAACAACATTAAATGATACACAGATAACTAGGAGAAAAATTGACAGGAAAAGGAAAGAAAATACATATGTATATGTCTTATGGATCTCGAAAAGGCTTTCGATAGGGTAAGAAGTGGAGATTGATGACAGAGCCTGGAAAGATGAGGGGTAGAGAAAGGAATGATAGAGATGATTAAGACACTGTATAAAAATAACAAGAGTATCCTCAGAACCTCCAACGCAGAATCAGCTGATTTCGAAACACGAATTGGATTAAAGCAGGAATGCGTATTAAGTCCATTGTTTTTCTCTATACTAATAGACGACGGTATTGGAGAGGCTAGATAAAAAAGAAAAAAATATGAAAGTAGAAAACCGGAAAATGAATGCAGTTAATGTACAGGACCTAATATTTGCATATAATGTGGAATTGATAGCGGATTTAGAAAAGATATTGTAGCAAAACCTGAAGATATACCAAGAAGAACTAGAAAAGATAAACATCGAGATAAACACGATGAAGACAAACACAATGATAATAGCGGTAGAAGAAAAAAAACATGACATCAAAATCGAAGGAACAACCTTGGGACAAGTTAAAAGCTACAATTACTTAGGAACAATAGAATCAAAAGCAAAGTCACAGCCAAGGAAATGAGATTGTTAAGAAGAATAAAAAAAGTAACGAGGAGAGACAAAATCAGAAACACGACAATTACTAGTAATCAAAATATCAAGCCAATAGAAATAATCATAGTGGAGAGACAACTGAGATGGCTTGGACGTATACACAATATGGAAGAAGATCGAATAACAGAGAAGATTTTCAGAGCCAAAACAGAGGGTAAAAACAGAATAGGTAGATGCCGAAACTGCTGAAAAGAACAAATGTATAGAACATTAGAAAAAAGAAATATGGAATGGAATTTCCAACATTAAAATGTTTATTAAAAATATTGGTTCCGGTAGGATTTGAACCTACGTCTTTTGCTTTCCAGACAAGCGTAATAACTGCTAGACGGGGAGCGCAGAAACAAATCCCTTTAGTACCTAGGTGTTGAGGTAAAAGAAAGTCTTAAGACAAACATTATTTATATGAATGAGTTATTAAGTAGACAAGAAAAAAGGTTAAATACTTCAATATTTTCTACATATTTTGATTTTCTAGGTTCGGAATCATTTCACAAGCAATTATAATTAAAAATATAATTAACGATTATGAATATACACCAACAAGTCAGAAAAACACCGAGTAACAATACTGTAACTACTGTCCTTCCAAATATTCGCAATTATTAACCCAAATATTCATCCATTTTGGCAACGTATATGGGTTAATTTTCGTCCGGATATATTTATGTGTGCTTCAATTTCAGTCGAATTTATACTGGTCACTCGTGACAACCAACTAAGCTGGATTATAATTGCGAAGGCAGGGTCAAAGCCTTTCGACTGTCAATTATCTCAGCGGCGTCCTATCTTTGTCTCTTGCGGATTTTGCGGCCTTCGTTCTGTTTATTACGTTGAAATTACGCGCCAGTTCGATATTAATCAAGTAACCATAGAGAGGTCCGAATATTTATAGATATACAAGCCAGTGATGGCATGGAAAATGTCAATATATATTCGTGTAGAGGATTTTCATGTGATTAACGTTTATTGGAAGACAGAACCGAATGAATAAGTGTAAAACTTCAATGTGCAGCAGAGGTTGAACCATTTTGTTATAGGACAATGACGAAGTTAATATATATGTACCATATGTACAACATAATAGATAATAATAGATAATAATAGATAATAATAGATAATAATAATAATAATAGTAATAATAATAGTAATAATAGTAGTAGTAATAATAATAATAATAACAATATATTTATTCTGCCCAACAGATGATCTACAGACATCCAATAATGGGATATAACTTAACACCTAACACAAAGCGGCACTTTTATAATATAAAAATAAATTAAACGTAGGAACAATAATGTACTTAAGGAATATAAAGTAAAGTAAATTAAACTAATAAATAACAGTAGTCCTAAGCATTAATTAAGTTTACAAATGATCCTAAGGAGGAAGGTAAATATCAAAGGAAGAACTATAATTACTATTAAAATGAGTATACACTCGACGTATCGGCGAATTGAACAATAAACTGGTCCGAGTAAAGCAGCAGTACAAAAGTGTTAATTTGATGAGTTGAGTATTGCTGGATAGTAAAGTATAAACTATTTATAAGCGGTATTACATCGCACCATTATCCACCAGATCATGCAGAAACTTCATTTCGGTTACTATGTCGCTGTTCAAGAGATCAAAACCTCGTTGTGGATATACGCTATGTTGCTTAAACTATAAATGTGACCAGATCAAGGAATCATACTCCAATTTAAAGCGCACATAACAGAAATACGGCGTCATTGTAGAATGTGTTAACGAAAAGTGCTTTGTATTGCGTATAATGAAACATAATGATTTTAGGGATGTTGAGGTAATATACCTAATGTGTTCATTGAAAGTAAGTTTGTAATCGAATTTCACACCTAGGTCCTTTATAGTAGCACAGCGATTCAGTGTAATATTATTAACTCGATATTGATGACTTGCGTAAAAATGAAACAATATTACACTTCAATACATTGAGATCGAGATCGCTGTCAGTACACCGCAGGTAAAGAAGATCTAGCTGACTCTGTAGTTCGTGGCAGTCTACGCAGGTACTTACTCTTGAAAATAATTTTAAATCATCAGCGAATAACAGTTTGCCGCAATTTAGAATTGGAGGGAGACCTATTATGAAAATTAAAAAGAGTAGTGGACCCAAATTGGTACCCTGCGGTACTCCAGATGTCGAAGAGAAATGGCTTAAACGATGGCCCTTATAGCTAACAAATTGTATTCTAATGGAGGAACAGCGCCAAGTTACACCAAAAGCCTGGTATGATTTAGGTGATCGATCAAAAGCTTTCGAAAAGTCTGTGTACATGAACAGCAAGATTAGATACCATAGAGCTTTTGGTCGTAAAACCATGCTGATGCTCGCGTAAGAAATAGTTAATTATTGACATAGGCCGATAGTTATCCACCATAGAAATGTCACCTTTTTATGAACAGGAGTGACTCACACAATTTTTCATATATCTGGAAAGATACCAGTGAACAAAGATAAATTAAAATAGATAAAACTTATTAAGAAAAGGAGGGAAACGTATTCGGTGGCTAAAATAGGTTTCAAAGTCTCCCTTAAAAGATCATATGAGATTAGGTCATGAGTGGAACAATTTTGTGTTGAAGGAATCTGTAGAAATCTCGCTGTTCTGAGTTACCACTATTGTAAATATTCTCTGTACAAAATTTAGTAAATGCTTTTAATGTTATTTGCATTTGTGTTTCTTTGTACTTCAGCATTAACTTCGACGCCTAATTTATTGAAGACATTAAGAAAACCAAATATTCTGTTTATGAGTTCATATGAAACTGTAAAAATTTCGCTGAGTGTATATAAAAATTAAGTTCTTCCACGCGTGTAATTGTAAATAAAAATTTTCTAAACATAAATTCGATCCCATGCATTTAAATGAATTTAAAACGCGAAGGTAATTAACCTTTCACAAAG
Source organism: Trypoxylus dichotomus (assembly GCA_023509865.1). NCBI lineage: Eukaryota > Metazoa > Arthropoda > Insecta > Coleoptera > Scarabaeidae > Trypoxylus > Trypoxylus dichotomus. Next base: position 55,693,423 of record CM042075.1, read on the forward strand.
TGTCAACAGTATAACACGCTGGAGCGTTTAATAACAGAATACGCTTTCTTTTAATTCCATATACGCCTATGTACATGAAAAAGAGAAATGTGCTAAAAAAACTTTACGCTCGCGTGAAGTAAATAGCGTTGAGTGCTGACGGCGAAGAGATACATTTGTTGGTAAAACAAAAGCGTCCCGTGTTGATCGGATAAACAATATTTCATTAGCGTAGAAGCAACGAAAAAGAAAAAAGGGGTGCGAAAATAACTGGATTCGTCCAAACAGATTTCGTAATTAAATTATCAATGAAGTTATTGCGACAGGCGTCCCCGTTTTGGGATCGTGCGGTGTTTGCGTTTGTTACAAATTTTATCGGTGTTTAGTCGAATGTATCTCGAGTGGAATATTTTCGTGTGAATAGCAACATATTTCTTGTTAAATTTGATAACTCAATTCATGGTTCCAAAATTTCTTGTATGCTTCCCAACAAATAGTTTAATCAACTATCAAACAACTGATTTACCACACATATCACATCATTGTTTGATGGAAATCCTCCACCACGTAAATATTGTTTAAGTTTTGGAAACACTCAGCAATCGCTAGGCCAAATCTGATGAATATAACGATGGTCAGCTAATTCGCTGCCTTCTTGAGCTATTGCAATGGCAGACTTGTGATTGGGTGTGTTATTCTCATGCAAGATAACACTTGGGAACTAACTTGGCATAATAAACACCAGTGATTATGACCCCCTCCTACAGGAAATCTATTAAAATTATGCCTTTAGCATCCCAAAATACCGATATAGCAAGACCTCCTCTGCCGAAGGTTGTATCTTGAATATTTTCGGCGGCGATCTGTACACTCCTTACTCTGTATTATGGTCTCTTCATCATGATGATGGATCCAAGACACATCTACTGCCACAAATCTTGCAAGGATATTTTCTTTGTCGTATCTATACCACGTTCAAAAACGACTACAAATGTCTTTCCGAGTTTGCTTGTGTGCATCTATTAACATTCGCGGTATCCAATTTGCAGACAATTTTCTCATGTTAAATTCGGCAGTAATTATATTATATACCACAACATGGTATGACAGGTCAGTATCTTCAACTAGTTGGCTAATAGTCATACGTCGATCCTGCAACATGAGACCATGGACCTTTTTAACAGTTTCTTGGGTAGTGATGATTGAGGACGCTCCATCTGCATGTTGATATATATATATATATATATATATATATATATGACACCACATTTAAACTAGATAGGACACCACCTTTTAACTATGTCACATGGTACTGCAGATTCCCATAATGTATCCACCAAATGTTGATGAATTTGAGTTGCGGACATCTCTTTTAAACATAAGTTACTTGACACGATCCATTTTGATATTAATATGTGTCAGTCTCGACTTCAGGTGCCTATTGCTGGCACGCTTTAACAGGTTCAAGCTTGTAGGTTTGTGGGTTTAGCCTATGCGTAACAGACTATAATACGATGTGGAGGAAAGCAATTGCTGTAGAAGGACCAGCCCCCGTATGTCAAGAAATGGAGACAGCGGAATTAGAGAAATGTCCAAGAACTTTAAGAAATTCTTCTCACTTTCTCTTCTATTAGAGGAATAGATAATTTTAAAAACTTATCAATTCTGTTTTTGTAGTATGTATGTTAACAAGTTCTTGAATTAATTTATTTTGTAGTTGTAGAGCTTGAATAATTTATAGCTCCTGTGCTTTGCACAATTAGCTCCCTCATATCACAATGTTATTTAGCAAGAGTATTAACTTAAAAATTGTTAAAAAGATTCTATTATAAGTATCAGACCGAAATTCCAACATATTTTTCGGCAAATCTAATGCGATATCTATTAGTGTGCACAAAACTTTGAGTTCTATCTTAAATTTTTATTTAAGGTGGGATCTATGCATTTTTTTGGTCTGTATTCATCACGTACACTATCGGCCATAAGTGTTGACCCCTTACATAATTGGAGATTATTCAAAGAACTATTTTTTATTCCCATTAAAGTAATTGTAGTATTAAACTGCAAGTTAGAGATAGGTTATAATTTCTCTGTAATGTTCTATGTGTACGTAATAAGGCGACTAGCATTAAAATATCGAAAATGACCCTTTTTGCGGATTATACATGTTCAGGTGTTCAGGATCGATTAAATAAAGATCAAATTTTCGGAAATGTTCATCACTGCTGTAATAAAATAAACGACAAGGGCACTTTAGTATAATGAAGAATTTAGTTGGTATTCAGTTTTCTTGATGCCAACAGTGAATGGTGAAGAATTTATGCAAAATGTTTTAAAAGAGCGAGTTATGTTAAAGTACTGTCGGCAAGAAAAGAATTATGTGACTGTTACTGTTCCTTGTATAAGTAGGCTTATTTTATAATTAGTTCTTGTAATATTTTAAGGGTGGGTAAACACTTATGACCGATGGTGTACATATGTATCTAATGCAACATCTTCTAATGTTTAATTAAACGTTTCCCTTTCTTCCTCAGTTTTTTCCTCTGACGGTAATTTCGTGACCTTTTACCTGCATGGGAGTACTACCAATTCCGAGAATTCAGATTTCAATAAAACTTGAAAGAATGAAAGAGGAGCTTGGTATAGAAACAACACATATTTATTAAGCTGCCGAATAGCCTGATTTAGAGGCATAGTAATCTAGAAATATGGAAGAACCTAAAATTTCCGTATATATTTCGGAATCCCTAAAAAATGTTATTTTTTCCCTTGTAACATTATTTGAAATATATTATAGTGTTTTAAAGATGACATACACTATGTTCTAAAAAGCAAGGGGCCCAGTACCTCATAACCCAATTTTTTATAATTTCTTTTTCTTTATAAATTTTCCGAGAAGAATGGAACAGAATTGAAATACCATGTCCACCAATCCTCCGGCTTAAACTTTCGTGCTCCAGCGGATACTCGGCCCTCTATTACTTACTTTTTTCGAATATAACTTAACTCATCTTGTCTATCTTGCATTTATTTCGTTGTATCAAGTTGTACTTTATTTAATAGTATATTCTATCCAGTAATGATGTTTAGTATCGATAACCTAATTAATTTAATTAACAATACAACTCAGTACAGTTATTCCTTCCATCTTCCATCGCCTTCTCTGAACACATAATCCGCAACCCCGTATAAAACCGAAGGCATAAAAAGCAAGGAAAACGGAAGTAAATCATCAAAACACTTCCAGGAAAACGACTGGGACTTCCCCTTTCTCATTGGAAGCAGTAATATAACCAATTGCTGAATTACCCTGCGGATGCCGTAACCAGGCTCCCGACTTTACACCTCCCACGAGATGGACGATAACGCCAACGGAGGAGCTCGTTGACTATCTTCCCCGGCGTGCCGTGCGAAAGTATACGCCGGCCTGGAATCAATATTCCTCGAATGTGAATCGAAATTTACGGTAGATAATTGCCCCTGAGTACGTTGGCGTGATTCCATGGTCTCTCCGCAATTTACGAAAGGATATATCGGTCTCCGTTGTACGTGCGCATGTTATAGAAACCGGTATATAGACGGAAACGTGCGGACGCGGTTATTAAATTATTTCAACGGCGAGGAAACGGTATTGTACAACGTACGGACGAAGTTTGAATCGTACGAGTTAGTAAGAAGCTTTCGAAGACAGCCATTCTCATCCTTTACAAACTTCGTTCAGATCACTTCAGTGTAATTGAACCATATTGTACTATAAACTATTTACCTTGAGGAGTTGGAAGGGGCTATTCATAAGCAAGCGTCTTGAAGGTGATATAACTTTTGAGAGGCAATATGTTCTGGTCTTATTAGCTTTAATCAGGGTTGAGATGATTTAATTGACCAATGATATCTAAGTACCGGACAAAAACAAAGGAAAAACTAATTTATTGAGATACTTACGCTCAAAGAACAAAATCAAAAAGTAAACTATGATAATACATAAAACTTAATTGTAGAGATAACCTAATACCTAAATCCTCTGCAATAAGTTAGGAAATGAACTAAAATTAATATCAATGTTCATGTCGCTTAAAAGTACAGTGTTGAACATGAAACATATTTGGTGGATTGGATAATGCTAATTAATTCAGCAGATACTGCGCTGGAAATTATAAATTTTGAATGGTAATTCTTTTATTCAGTCGAAAATTGTAGGATTCGTTCCGGGGAGGGGTAGGAGGATGAAATTTTGAAGTTTTACGTAAAACGACACGCTAAATCGACTTACTACGAAGATAGCGCCCTATCTCTTGTGAATCTGACCCTAAACGGCATCAAAGTCGAAAACTAGCGAAAATAGGATCTTACTAAAGGGCGACTATACGGATACCGGAAGGCAGTTGCTCTTCGTTCTTCGACAGCTTCTCCCTAGGTCCATATACTAGAGGGAAGTGCCATCGAAATGGTCTTGTTGGGCTCGGAACGAAAAATGCAGGTTTCGACGCTAGGTGCCCCCAAAATTACTCAGGGGTCGACAGGTCCCCTTCGATTGAGCTTCCCTTTAGTATAAGGACCTAGGAAGAAGCAGTCAACGAGTAGAGAACGACTCTATACCCGTATAATCGCACTTTAAAAAAATGTCCTATTTCAGATGGTTTTTGACTTTGACGCCCTTTAGAGCCGGATCATTTCCTCGGTAGTTAATTTAGCGTGTCATTCTATATAAAGGTTCCAAACTTCACCTTCCTACTACCTCTGGAAAGGATCCTAAACCTATCTTCCAAAAGGAAGAATTCTTTATAGTTTGTGGTTTTCTTTGAGCAAAATGTGGTTCCTTTGGATTGCGATTCTTCCGTTCCGAGTGTGACAGGAGCATGAAATTTAGGCACGTTGCGGAAAATGAGACATTGAATCGATTTCCGAAGGAGTTAGCGCCCCAATTTATGCCTAGTAATTCTAGTAAATCATTCGTCTTTTTAATTTAAACGTAGGAGTTAACAGGATATGTAGTTTACCGCTTGTAGGAGGCTCTCCTCTAAACGTAGTTTACAGTCAAGATTGGGTTTGTATCAATGGTGTTCCTTGCAGCTTAATGACTAGAGTTATACAAAATCTTGTAAACACATTTAAAGGAAGATAATGATTAAATATTTTATCAAAAGAATATTGTTATAGACTTTTCTTTTTTTGGAAATTTAAATGTAGGGATCTGAAGAAATTATTGTAAGCTATACTATTCACATTCTCGGTTTTTGTTTGTAATTAAAATGCATAAATGAAGACCTGCATGATCTAACAGTGTACTGCGACCACCTACAGTTAACACTTAACGCTAACAAAACACAACTTATTACTTTTGGTATAACGAATCCTAGATTTAGAGTCTTGCTCAATTTGGACATTTATATTGGGGGCTGCAGGATTGCTCTCTTGGAGTGTGTAAAGAGCTTGAGTTTGTATATCGATTCTTCTCTCCGCTCTCATCAGAATACCTCACACATCATAGGGAAGGCCGCCATAGCACAGGACGACAATATTCATGCTTCCCAAGACTATTGTTTTGTCTAACTCTAACTACGTAGATGCTGTATACACTCACTGCATTACGGGTCAGGACTGTCAGCGAATACTGAGTCTTCAGAATGTCTGTGTTCGCTTCATTTACGGCATGAACGGTAGGCGTGGCACTACGCAGAAAATCAAAGATTTAAATATTCTAAATATGTATGTGTATGTGTGCTTCATAGCGCAATGTTTATTTTATTTATTTGTTATTAAGCATAAATGCCCACTGCATTTGTATAATAAGGTAAGATTCAGACACATTCGCGTGGCGTTCGTCATGGTCACTTTTTGTCTGTCACCAAGCACAGATGTGAGGTGCACAAGCGCAGTTTCAGCTATAGTACGTGGGGAGGTCCAGAAGTTCGTACAATGGAGGGGATGGAGTGCGGATAGAGGCGCTCGCTAGGTGTCATTCTGATTGGCGACTCATCATTAGTATATAATTTAAGTTGCAGCCCTCGTAAGTCGTTTACGAATAGTTGCCTGCTAAACAAGTCAATCCGGAAGAAAACTGAAACTATGGAAGAAATTGAACACCGTATTGTGATAAAGTTCCTTACAAAGCAAGGAAAGAACGCTCAAACCATATTGAAAGAAATGGAAACCGTTTATGGGGAACAGTGCCCTAGTAAATCAATGATTTATAAGTGGCATGGTCTTTTTAAACATGGTCGGGAGTCGATTGAAGACGACCCCCGTTCAGGACGGCCAGTTGAGGCCACCACATCAGACATCGTCGAAAAAGTGCAAAAATTTCTACTGCAAGATGCCCGTTTGAAGAAAAAACAATTATCTGCATTAATTGGAGTATCAGATACCACCATTTTGCGTATCCTACATGATCACCTGGGTATGACAAAAGTCAGTGCAAGATGGGTACCGAGAATGCTCACGCCGCTGCAGAAACAGCAGCGCGTCTGTGTGCCCAAACAATTTTTGGAGCTGTGTGAAGACAAATCTCCACAGATTTTGGAGCGGATTGTTACCGGAGATGAAAAATGGGTTCATCACTTTGAGCCAGAGTCCAAACAGGAGTCTATGCAATAGCATAAAGAGGGGACACCACCGCCGAAGAAATTCAATTGTCAGAATCGGCTGTAAAGTTGATGGCTACTGTTTTCTTGGGATTGTGAGGAGATATTATTGATTGATTACAAAGAAAAAGGTAGGAGCATAACCGGAGAATATTACGCAGCGATATTATAAAAATTAAGTGTGTTGCTCTTGCAAGACAATGCGCCGGTTCACAAGAGCAAAGTTGCAATGGCTGCTCTGCACAAGCATGGCTTTCAATCGATAGTCCATCCACCCTACAGTCCAGACCTGGCACCTAGTGTTCCCCAATTTAAAAAAAGACTTACGTGGAAGAAAGTTTTCCGACGACAATGGGGTAAAGAAGGCAACTTTGACCCATTTTGAGGCGAAAGATAAAAAATATTTTTATGATGGTTTAGAAAAATTGATTCATAGATCTAATAAATGTATTGTGCTTAAGGGTGATTATATTGAAAAGAAAAAATAGATTTATTGTTTTATTTTATTTAAAACCCTTTCATTCCTCGAACTTCTGGAACTCCCCTCATATAAGATTTTAAATACTGCATCTTACTTTTTATTCCATTAGATACCCCAACCAATGAAATAAGGAACCGCTTACGACACCACTTACTAACAATTCAACATCAGTAATTTTGTATACCTACCCGAACCGCGCCTACACAAACAGTTATATCAGTTACCATTGTATTGTATTGCTGTTCAGTTTTAATTCTTTTTGTGTTAAATTTATTCTCTTTGGCTTTTTATATTTCGCTAACGACGGCTAAAGGTAGAACGCCTCCGTATATGGAGATAGGCGATTTAGTCTTTTTGGCATATAGCTTAATTATTATTGTAACTTATTTTGTCTGATGTTTTGTTTTGTTACAGTATTGCCAATAGATTCTATTCTATTCTATTCTATAAATGTAATAAATGGCAGAACTTGCTTATGTTTTAAATACATATACCGAAATCCATATTCATATTCACCAGGCTGTCATCACATGAAATGCTAAATATAGTAGATTACCTCAAAGCATTAATATTGAAGCCCTGCCTAACAAATAGGTGTCACTGTGACTTTTGCAGTGATTATAAATGTCTTTGTTTACCTTCCATCAGGAGCTCCTCGAGAATCATATTTAGGACCAATTTATTTGTAGCTTTTATTAATGACTTACTGACATCCCTATCTAGTCCAGTGCTTGCCTGTGTGAATTTGATAGCGGGTATTCATTTCTATTTTCGAAAGGATCAAACGAATAAGCCAAACAGTGACAAATTTCGGTTTTATCCTCAGAATTTGCGTTTAAATTTTTCAACTTTTTAAATCCGTAAAATAAATAGGTACGTTTCTGCTGAATTCCATCACGTGTCACAGAGATCCCCCTCAACAATTATAAATTTTACGTTTGAACATTCGAAACGTTTTGGTAATCGACATCATGGTCTTGTTCTTCGCAAATTTGTAATAATTCCCCCATTTCACTAACATTTGAAAGTGACCAGAAGCTTATTAACCGCGACATTATCCGCAATTAAATAATGCTGAGAAGAAAGAAATTCGAATGGTGCATGTCATGCTTACGTATAATCTAGTTAGATAACAACATAATTTTACTTCGAAAGCTCTAAAATTCGAGTAACTTAAACGTTCGCTCGTTTAAATTTTATTACAAAATCCCCGAATGATTCGGCTAGCATTACGAAAAAAAAAAGAATTCAGTTTGAGTTTCCTTTTTCCTTTTCTTCCTTTAAGACTCTCATTAATGTAGCTCTAAATAATTTCCTTTTCAGAACGAGAAATAAGGCGCAACAAACGTAGGCGTACTTGCTTTTACACGAGAAAATTTGCCATGCCTAATTATTCGATTGTACTACGACTACGAACAATATCAAAGAAAATTCTTCTTTTGTTCGCGCGCAAGCCTCTTTCGCTCCGTTCTTGGAATTGCTCTCTCATGACAAATTGTGTAACTGCCTTATACACTTTTATGTATGTAAAGATCCTTGGAAGTACCTTATTCTCAAATCTCTATCATGATTCATAAAGCGGAAAACGAAATAATTCATCGTAGAATAATTTTGGTAATTCAATTGTTTCACTAGGGATGATGACGGAAATTGCTGTTTTTGCATATGTTTTTCGAAAATTAATCTATGAATATACAAGAGCTCTTTCATTTCTCAACCTCACGTATCTCTCCCACTATAATATTTACCATTTGCACCGTCATTACGCTATTTTCAACTGAGTTATCATAGTCTTATTCTTTTAGACTCAAGGACAGGTCACTGTTCAAAGTCTTTCAAGAAAGAGGTCGCATCCAACAAATATGTTCAAGCACTAACAATACCAAAGAAAATAACAGGTATACTTCAACCCCTGCACATCTATGGATATCGAATTTGAAATGAATTTATAGGACTATTTTCTGACCTGGTTGTTATCTCAAATTATGATGGTAATCTCCATTTGAGAAATAATGTCATATAATTATAATCATTAATGCACAGTTAATTTTCTTCCTCTAAATATATCAATTTCTTTGCATATGCCTGGTACAAATCAATATCAATCCGGTTATATAGACTATTGGAACATCCACCGAATCTTGCATTCTCAAAGCAAGACCTTCCGTCTCCTACCCGTTGGTTACAATGTGATGCTTATGCATTCATTTGTTCTCTTTTGTGGTACAATATTTTATGCTTTAAGCATTTTTAACGGCTTTTATTATCATACCAAATCATAGATAAATAATTTAAATACGCATTAAAATAAGTAGTTATTATTAATACTAAGGATTTGTAATCAAGAGCAATCCCGTGCTTATATTTGTATGTATTATGAACATAAGAGCATAATAACTGATATAATTTAACTAATTAATAACTTCTTAATAGCAGACGTATGTATGCAAGATATAGATGGTTTTGATGTTAGCAGAACAAGGTATAACTTGGACTGCTCTAAAATTAATAAAGGATGTTAAAGATGAATGATTTGCGTTAATTTTTTTTCCGCATTATTATAATTAGCTCTAGCATAAGAGGGTGGTGCTGTTATGTTTACAGAAAGGGAATGGATACTACTAACACTAATTTATTTACTAAGATACACACAATTTGGTTTTACAACAATACTAACTAAAATAACAAGGATTTTATATTGCAAGTTATCTAAACAGATAATATAAAAATCAAAAATTGAGATGAAAGTCTCATATGGTACACGTCATTGGCAAGTTATCAAAACAAAGATTTAACAATCAAAATTTAAGTAAATACGCTGCAAATATTCCGCGGAACAAATAATGAAACGAATGAGAAAATACACAAACTATTGAACTATCGGAAGAAGCAAACATGCTGATAAATACAATGAACAATAGTTGAATTTAATTATACTAATAGATCTAACGTTTGTAACTGTATAATATATACAAATGTACAATAATATAGTATATAAATATAATATACAAATCTAACGTTTGTAACTACTTAAATGCAACACGTTGTATATACCACATCCACGTGTTCTGAAAGAGATTTCGATGAGATTCAGCATTTGTATTTAAATTTTTGTTCTGTCTATTTCCGTTCAAGAATGAAATCAAGAAAATTGAAAATTTTCGGAGGGGTGTTTCACCCCCTCAGGGTGAATTTCAGCACAAACAAAAAAACATTATTTTCAAGTATCAATATACTCTACTTACCTACCAAGTTTCATTAAAATCTGAATTTGAAACGCGGCAACCTTTCCTTGTGAGATAAGGTTGGTAAGGCGAAAATAGATACAAACATCATTAGCAGCATCATGGCAACAAAACTACGTCAAAAAATACAAAAGTTAAAAAGTATAAGGACGTACACAACAAGTTAAAATGTCTGTATAATTAACAGTTTCAATGTTTAGTTTTTTTTTTTGTATATTGGACTGTATGGTGATTTGAAATAAAAGTTCGTGTTACTACTGTGTATTGACCTCTACACTTAATATAATCCTTTTTCTCCCTACCGTTGTAGCTCACGTCACGGCGTAACTGTATGTTAACAGTGGTTAATGCCACAACTTTAATAATTCAGAACAATTCTAAAAGGGAGAAATCCAATAAGAAATGCTACAATCTTAAACAAGCGTAATCCATGTCTTATTTAGATTAAATTTTAATTAAAATTATATCACTTCGACCAACAAAACTATAACTTAAATTTAATATTCGACTACTACAGTAGAAGGAGTAATGACAGACAAAATCAGAAACACGACAATCACTAGTAGTCTAAATATTAAGCCAATAGAAATAAGCATTCATCAATCAGAGGAGAGACAACTGGGATGGCTTGGACATAAACACAGAATGGAAGAAGGTTGAATGACAAAGATGCTTCTTGAAGGCAAAACAGAGAGCAAAAACAGAATAGGCAGACCCCGAAACACCTGGAAAGGACAAATGGATAGAACATTAGAAAAAAGAAGTATGGGATGGATTGTAGCCAAACAAATGGCTCAGAACTGAAAACTGTGAAAGACAAACACAAGAGAATGGTACTCCGACACCGCAAGGTACAAAGGACGTAGGATTAAAAAATATATATATTCAACCACAAATTGCATTCACCATTTATCCATTCAAAATCCGCATTCTAAAACAAAATTTGCAAGTCTAACTGGATCGAAAATTGAAGTCGAACTTCGCAAATTTATCTAACCGCAGACGGAACGCATTTCCCCGACGCAACCGTAGCGTAAAAAATAATAAAACGTCGCCGAAATCGAACTAAACCGATCGTTCGGTTCGTCGTTAGGGCAATCGTACGTGGATATATAAGGGTTCCGTTGTCGCCAAAATCGAAACTCCTCCAACTGTAAAGTCAAATGGCGGTCGACAAAGAGTGTCACGGATCCGTGAATAGCGACAATGCTACGAAAGCATTTGCGCGAAATAAATAAAAAGCAGCGGCACTCGTCCCCCGCATAAAACCAATAGATCGAAAACGTCGCTTTCAATGCAGCATAAGGCGCGGCGTTACAAAGAGTTTCCAGGACGGGAGAGCGTTCGTCGCGTCACAACGGAAGCTTTTCCCGTTCTATACCATGCGCCAAGTAACTCGAGTGAATAGAATGCGAGGTATTTTAAATTACGCAAATTATGTCAATTATTTCAACTGCTCGACACACAATTCACTTTTTTCCGCAACGATAAGACTTCTACATTCCTTGGTTTTACCACGGTGTTGGTCCATTCAAAATTTTCAATTTCTCTGAGCTATCCTGTAAAAACGTTGTGATTTACCAATGGGAAAATAAAGTCCTGTAAGTAATCTCCTGCTATTTTTTATTGAAATACAAGCTTTAGGTCTCCTGTGGATCTGACCATTAACATCTCGTAAAAGCAAAGCTATTTTTTCATTTAAATATCAAACCAATAAAGAAAAAGATGTAAATCAAAATAATCAAGTACCCCAATGGCCCACACACAATCTAGACTGTATTTCCGATGAATCGACTGCACTTTGGCATAGAGGTTGGTAAACAAGATAGGAAATTCAATAGATGCTACAGTCGCGGAACAGTTAGTTTCATCAAAAAGTGTATTCACGAGGCCGCAAACGAAGTGTAAATAGGCAAGAATGAGAACAAATGATGTTTGGTGGAATGACGGAGTAAAGCTTCCTTCTAAAACAAGGAAAAAAGGAAGACCAAGGAGTTGGGAAAAAGGAATTAAGGGAGTTATGCAGAAGAGAGGACTGGGCGAATATGGAACTAAGGAGGTAGACTAACTACCAAAGAATAGCCACGTGATACAAGGAGAGAGTAGACACGGTATAGCACTCACAATGAGACAACTTATATGTATTTGATATTGCTAGGGGTATATGTCCTACAAAAAAATTTGCAAATATCAGAACTCTGCATAAAAATGGTAACCAAAATAGTTTGGATATTATCGTCTTATCAACACATATCGCCTGCGTTTTCCAACATTTATAAATCCCAAAATAAATAGCAACGAAAATTTAAAATATTTTCTACAAATCAGCACGACTTTCTCACAATTATTCCACTAATGTTGCTCTCTTGTAAGCTTGAACGCAAATTTTAACCGATGCTATATATAACACATCTTGTCTTGCAATGTTTATTAATTTATCAAAACCATTTGATAATTCCAATCACAATATTCTCTATAAAACGATATGGCATCAAACTCCTCGAATACACATATATATATATATATATCAACAGTAGTGTTTCCCAAGGGTCTGTTTTGAATCCTACACTCTTTTCAGTTTTTATTAATTAATATATAATTATAATAAATAAATTATATAAATTATAATAAATATATAATATTAATAATCTTTGACACAGATACAGAGTCAGCGCTAATCAGCGCTGCCCACTCGGACAGGTAGTATGCGGCACAATTACTCAGACATCAAGGCGAACCATCAACATCCTGAAGATGCCAGGCGTAATGTTTATTACCAGAGCAAACTCAAACTCCAGCCGTGAAAGCCTGTTATTGATTAGATTGCTTATTAAAACTTTGTTCTCATTGAACGAAATTTAGAAAGACAGGTTCCGTATGAATTTCAAATAGTAGATACTATTAATTTTCCTGTTTTACTAGACTTATACCTTTTCGAATCCATTTATGACAGATAACTTCACGTTCATTCTCTTCTTGTTTTGACGTTCATATTAATTAAATCTTTAGTCCTTAGGATCATATACGCTAATGTCTAGTTCGTTGTTGATTGCCTTAATGCCATTATGGTTTTACAGTTGATATACACATAATTTGTCCAAGAGAGGTTATCTTTTGTCTTTTCTATTGTTACTAAAGTTTTCAATTATTATTCTGTTGTTTTGTTCTCCTTTATTCTCCTTCCATAGCTTTTCTAGTAACGTGAAATTTGAATTTAACGATTTAGATACTGGGCGGATCATAAAGTTTCCCCACATTTTGAAGGGATATAAAAATGAAGGAATTTTGCTAGAAAAAACTGAATGTATTTTTGACAAGAAAATAAAATATTTCTTTTAATGCGTTCTTAAATTTATACCAGGCAACTGTGACTGCTGATCGGCATGTTGAAATGTAGGAGACCTTTCTGCGTATCAAATTGGAGAATATGGATGTTTCTTGGGCATTTCAACAGTATGAGAGCAGACGAGAAATAGCCTGCACGGTCGCGCAATTTAAGTCCCTATCACTTCTTTCTTTGGGAATATTTAAAGGAAAAAGACTTCCAACGTCGGCCTTCATCTCTTGAGGAATTCAAGAGAAGAATCCGATAGGAAATCGAGGCTATTTCGCCGAGAGTAATGATAAATTTCCGGTAATGTCTCCAGCAGTGTATTGGCAACAACGACCGCGATTTGCCTGATATAATTTTAAGAACACATTAAAAAACTATATGTCGGGTCCTTTTCAAAAATATATTTATTATTTAGTCAAATTTCATCATTTTTATACCACTAAGGGAAATCTTTATGCTCCACACTGTATCTACTGCACTTATCCATCGAAAACAAGTAGCTGTGGATTTTTTCATTTTGAGGGCGCTCTTTTTACAAAACTTTATACACTTACGATGTATATTGAACGATCCCTTTGCACAACAATTCATTGATATCTTTAACTATTCTTTAGACATTGAGCCTTTGAAGTTTTGGATCGTCCAAAAATAGCGAAAAGACTAAGCGTTAAAATGACGTGTGTGTGTATTTTCACATTTTGTTCATCTTATTCGCAAGCCACAGCCTTTTGATGGTCTACACGGATAGTTCTAGATGGAGAAGTGTCTTTCACAGCATCTCAAACAGAAAATATCAATTTTTTTCTAAACTTCAAAACGTTTTATAGTCCAAACGGTGTATATTTCGAAGAAAATAATTTCACTTTACATTATACATGTTAAACAATATCTTGGAAGCTCTAGGAAGCATATGAGCACACTCATTACGATGGCAGCTTCTTTCTCTGAACATATATGCACAACGATTACGAAACAAATAAACATATTGGGCCTATTCATCCGTGAACAAGGAAGCGACCCTAATCGAACGATGAAGTGACGAGAGACAAAGAATATGGCGCGTAGCTTGACACGAATTCGGTCTCCTTTTTTCATCCTTACGGATAACGTGTGCAGTATGTAATCCTCATTGAAGAACGGGTGCACCGCCATTTGTTTATCGAAGGTTCGGATCTATACGCTATACTGTTTATTTACGGTGCACTCGAAGAGCTCTCTCGAGGATTCTGGCCGACGTAAGAGATATGTAAACAATTTCCTATGGGGACATATGGTGACACATATTTTACGTCTATCATGAGAAAGTAAAATGTTCCAGGAGTACGCGGCGCAAGATGTGGACGTTCATGGTATGCGTAGAATCGGAGATATGTTATTGACTCTTCTTGGAAACCAGCCCGAACGATTTTATGGATTTGTTTTTGTTCGATTAAGAAATAACTACGTATGTATATGAGGAGACACTACATTGCAGGTGCCCTTTGATTTTCTTTGAATGGTACACATGCGCACACGGATGGATAGAAATAGGTTGTAAAGCAACGGAATTAAAAGAAGTCTCTATTAGCATTAAGGTATGACTCTCATCTATGTTAATTCATAATTCTTTAACTGGTAAAATCCTCGCAGTTGATTACAAAATAACTTTCCATCAGCAAGCTTTACTGCAAAGTCTGCAAGTCTAAAGTAAACCATTCTACTAGAGTTGTTTTAGTTAATGCACGTACATTAGGGTGGTCCTTATTTTGCAAGTCTGGGATCTTTAATGCTATTTCGGCCATTCCTATAATGTATTAAAAAGCATAAAATTGCAAATCTGTTGATCAGCTGGAACATTCTCCACATCGACCCTGAAGTCTTCAAAGAATAACAAATTTTCATTTTATTCCAACTTTCGTAGGACTACAGAAAACAGTAAGCCATAGATATCAGTTCTTAAATTGTTGAAATATAAGCAACTTTATGATATACGAGGGTCGTCCTTTAACAACCAGTAGGTTATAAAAACAAGACAAGTTTAAATAATAAAATGAATTTATTACCAAGCTTTATGTACGAACATGGTTATTTCTCTACATAATCACCGTGAAGATTGATGCAGTTGTCATATTTATGGATGAGCTTTCCAATCTCCTCTGTGTAGATTATTCCCGTCAGTGAGTTGAGATGGTCCGTGACGTTGTTTTGAGCTCCCTCTCTACTCTAGAGGCTCTGCCCTCCGAAATTGGTTAAGAAGTCTTTGGGTTACAGCAGCAGTGTGAAGACGGGCATGCTTCTTCTTCTGTTTTGAATGGCTCTCCGGAATCGCTGTAAAGTCTGACAAGCAACTGCATTGATAGTAATCACCTGCACCACAAATTCAACAAGCAACACAGCCTATTATTCCCAAAATACTGTAACGATAACTTTCCTGTTGATTGTTCGTTTAATTTGGAATGATAAGTAATCTAAATTTCAGTTTACCGGTTCTCTAAGGGATTTTCAACATTTAACAAAATATTCAGGCAATTTTTAAGATTGAAAACTAGAAAGATTTTCCAGGAAAATCAGTGTAATATTCCTCGAAAATTGTGAATATTCATTGACAGCTTGTAATATTACTAATTCAATAATACCCAAGTTATAATGTAATAGTGCCTTCACAGCGAAAGATAAAATTAATAATATTAATAGTTCACATAAGTACGGAATGTAAGTGTGGGTAGTATATTTCGAAATGCTGTTGTTTTTATGTCTATCATGTTTTAGTTTTATGGTAGAAACTAGATTGCCCAGGTCCCGAAAACATACTGTTTCTGTAACTAATGAAAATAGACGTGACAATTGCCTTTATCCCTTTTAGCAATTAATTTTTGCCAGTATAGACTAAAGTAGTCAAATTACATGCTTGTTTAATATTCGCTCTGAAAATTACTTACTTGTTTAATTTGCACCTGGAAAATACATCCTCATTAAATTTACGTCTGAAAATTACATGTGCATTGTCTTTTACCCATAAAAATTACATACACACTAAATATTATAGTAAATTCGCTGAGCATATACTACTATTACATGTCAAAGTTTTCATAGATTTAGCATGTAATTTTACTAGAACCTTTAGAGCGTACAATGCTATTGTTAATGCATTTATATACAATAGAGCGGTTCTTGTTTTGCAACTTTAGAAATTCAACGCAGGACTACTCAGTTGCATCCATCCCCATAATGCATAAAAAAAATATAAAATTGTAGCTCTATTGGTCAGTAGAAACATGCTCCACATTATCTCTGGAGTTTCCGAAAATAACAAATTTACTATTTATTCCATCTTACGAGGGCGACCTGAAATGTTTCAGGTATCGATAGATAAAAAAAACACGGTATTGGTGTAGATTTTTATTTTTACTTTTCGATGTAGTCTCCTCGAAGATCAATACACGTGTTCAAACGGTGCTCTAGTCTCTTCAAGCCATGGGATAAATAGGATGTCTCGAGGTCTGCAAAATAGCCATCTGTAGCGGCGATTACCTCCTTATTTGAGGCAAATCTCTTTCCTCCCAGTGATTCTTTCAGGTTTGGGAATAGGAAAAAGTCGCTGGACCTATCGTCCAGTGAATATGGAGGATGAGACACTAATTAGTGGCGTTACTCATTCAATTTCGACACGATGATGCGGGATGTGCATTGTCTGTTTAAACTTGACCTAGTTGGAAGAGTACAAAATATTGCATCTAATACCTCCATTTTTCTTCTACTTAAATAAGGTTAGCTAAGTGCTCAAACCCCTTTCTACAATCCACTGCAGTAGTAACTTTCCACCACTGCAGTCGCTCGGAAAATGGCCGACACCAATATTTACCGATATTAGATAGCGTTCTGTGATTGAACTCTTTAATGCAGAAGGTGAAACCATTTGCATTCATGAAAGACTGAACAATATGTACGGTCATGCACAGTGAATGCCAGCACTGTCAGATAATGGGTTCATCGCTGTAATCAAGTTAAAGGACAAACTCCGTTGGCTGTTGAAGACAGAATGCCTTGCGAATCGATGACACGGTTTGTGGTGACCACCGGATAACTGCAAATGAACTGTGTCGTATTCTCTCGTTCAGTAAAGGCAATGTGATGGCAATTATTCGACAACGGGGATATTCAAAGGTTTATGCAAAGTGGGCACCAAGAATGTCAGCCGACCAAAATAGAGAAATGAGAAAAATAATAGCATAACAACACTTGCAGCGCTTCCGTTTGAAGGGAAAAAAATTGTGACTGGAGACGAAACAAGAGTTCATTTTTTGGAACACGAATCAAAGAGGCAGTTAATAGAGTGGCATCACTCACCCAGGATGAAAAAGTTCGAAACGGTGCGATCGGCAGGGAAAGTTATGACGACAGTGTTCTGGAAGGCAGAGAGTGTGATTATGGTTGATTTTTTTTGGAGCAGGGATGCACACTAAATTCTGCCCAATACATCACAACCTGCAAAAGGTTTAAACTACGTCTTCGACGAGCTATAACGGATACTGTTCTTTTGTATGACAATATAAGACCACATACCAAGCATCACACAACTGAAAGGGGCGTAAAAAATTCGTGTAGGATATGACCAACGTGTTCTTCTGAGCTTCCTGCTGTCTCTGCTATCTCTTTGAGCTTCAGTCGGCAATCGGCTAACACGACATCATGAATCTTGTCGACGATTTCATCGTTGATCGCGGTTTTTGGGTGTCCACTGCATGGTTCGTGACTTGTGCGGCCACGTTTGAACTCACTCACCTAGTGGCTGATGGTCGAAAATTATGGAGTATATCCGCCATGAACCTCTAGAAAATTTACGTGGCCGGTTTTCCAGCCATCCAGAATTGTTTTATCGCTGCACTAAATTCGATTTTATCCATTTTTCTGCGAAACCGCCTGAATTGCTAAACAAAGCACGTTCTTAAACAACAAGTATTGAGAGTAGAGTTGCCATGAAAAAGGTTGCCCTTGCCGACCAATGAATCCACTTCAACCTTCGTGCGCCATCACTTGCCGATTCGGGAAACATTTCGGATCGTCCTCGTATACTGGGTAGTAAGAAAACTACAGCATCTAGTCCTTTAGTAGCTTAATTTATGGATACTTTTTATATGCACCTGTATACAAACATGCGCTATAGATGCATAGTGAGTGTGATCATTCTCCTAGATACCTACGGCCAATGAGGTCGCGATTCACGGAAGTCGTTAGATTAAACTTTAAACTCGCATCGCGCCGAATTGCCCCGTCGAAACGTCATCCGCGCAAAGCGAAGAGTAACAACCAATTTATATTCAGTACACATCTAGCAGTAAGGGAGCAGCGGCACAGACAAACGTGAATCATTCTCGTGATTATATTCTAATTAATTCCGATTTTGGTATGGAGCCGTAACGGGAGAGAACGGGACGGAGAGCGCGTCACGAGTCGAGATACGATTTCCACGAGCAAGTTGATTCTTTATTAAAATAGTTGTAAGCCTACGAGAGAAGAAGGGCAGCAGAAGGTGCGTCTTTTGCTCCCACTAGATGCTGCCGCCGCCGCCGCCGCCGCGCCGAACGCTCGGAAGAAAAGGAAAGGCATTCCTCGAACAAGCTGATTTGCATCGTTATTAACCGCCGCTACCAGCCCGCTTTGATTTACGGCATCGCGTGTGCGGCGAAAAGACTTCTTGCGACGATTATCTGTAGTATGCTCCCGAGTTTTTCGGGCAATTGCTTTTCGCCTTTCAGAGGGCTCGTTGAGGTCTAGTTCGTTTGAGGGTGTCGCTATCTTAACGAATGTTGCACGTTGGATCCGACTTAATCGTAATGAATTATATGTACAGTGGTCGTTACATTTAATGTCTCCCCATATGATCCACGTGATGCCACCGATAGCTTGGTTTCTATCGGTTTTCGTAGCAAGGGACGGAGTTGAACAAATTGGCAAGATTATACATCAACGATGACAGTTAACTTCGTAATTTAACTGTAGTCAATATTGTTTTTGAAAGTCAGTATGTATGGAAGGTTATTTCGGAAAGATTCTTAGCCAAAGACCAAAGGAAAAATATAACCATGGCAGAGACGAAGAAATTCGCCGATTCTGGAACCTCCTTATGGGAGTCCCTTTTACTACCTTTGAATGGACCCGCACACTGCTTTTGAACGAACCTGTATACTACTTTTTATACCGAAACAGTACTTCCTGTTATTTGGTAGTATATTAGTGGGGAATGTGTATGTGTTAAATGAATACTGTTATCTGCACGGCCAACTCACTAACGTCATCTTTTTACCGCACTATACCATGAATCATCTTGTTTGCGTATGCCTAGCTACCCTCTCACGGGCGCCATGTTCATCCCCCATTTTAAACGGTATGTTGTGACACACCCTGTATACATGTACTTATGAGGCACCCTGTATAATTTTTTAGTTACGCGGTCAACTTTCGTGGAATGCCTTTCATTATTTCTGTCTATCTCTTACACATTGAAACCGCCATAAGGAGGACCCTGTCTCTCTCTATCACATGGGACTCCCATAAGGAAGATCCAGGATCGGCGGATTTCTTCTACTTGAGAGCATGTTTACTTCATGTTCTTTTTACATAGTTGAAGCTTTAAACCATTTTATTTGCGTTTTCAATGTATATGTTTCAAACCCTTGAAGCAGCAGTAAGCAGAACACTTGAATTTGTTTACCGTAACTTTGTGTAACTTTCAGCGTAAATTAAATAGAAAAATGCAGCTAAACAAGTACGTACCATATTTTAAAACAATCAAATCGTTAGAAGATTTGTTATATCCACATGATTTAGACATAATAGTAGGTGAAATAATCCTGATTTTCTAAAATAAACTGAGATATGCACTATCATTTATAATACAGTCCCTGTCCATTTTATTAGGGCCACCAAATTTAAGCTTTTGTCTTCCCAACGCTATAATTTACAAATACAAGTAGAAGATTCATGAATACGGTTTGCAATACCTATTCAAAATACGTTCCCTAAATATCTTTTTAAGAAATTGGGATTGTTATCCCCCTCATGTATCATGCTGTGCTGTATAGACGATGGGTAGAAACAAGATTTAAAGACACTGTAATTTGTAAAATATTATTTGGATCGGTTACTATTGTAAAAATAATACTTATGTGTTTATGTAGCATTCTCCCCGTTTACGTGTTAGTGTTGCACTTTAAGTTATTGCTTGTATGCGGTGTATATTTTTTGTTATGGGTAAAAGGGGACATACCACATGAGAAAAAAAACTCCGTATTAACGCATAATTAAGGCAAAGAAAGAAGAAATATCTCGACAAATAGTGCAGCAAATCGCCGTTAAAATGAAAGAAAAGATACCCACTACAAGTACCGGAAGAGCGTTTTGCGGCAAGAAGAGGATCACTACTAATGGAGATGATCGACGTATGCTGCAACTAACAGCTGAAGACCAAAGTTTATCTGCCAAAAAAATAGAAAATGTAATGTCTCAACAATGAGCGCAAATATCACACGTACACTACATAGACTATTGTTCGCAGACGGATTAAAATGCAGGCGCCCCCTGAAAAAGCCAAGATTAAGATCGATGATGAAGCGAGCACATTATGAATGAGCAAAACGTCATCAACATTACACAATTGAAGATTGGCGAAAGATAAGACCAAATAACTTAAATGAATATGTAAATCAACCAAAATTTTTTTGTTAGGACAATGTCTTTTAGTTAAAGATCGCTTTCAGCGATGAATCAAAACTGGACTCTCGCAACCCGCAGTGACGTTTTGCTCTGAATGACCTTTACGAGCTCGTGTTGTGCGTTTCATATCACTAACCGAACCAGTACTTTCGATTTTTTTGAGTATTCTTTTCATAGTAGATGAATTAGGAACATTCTGTTGACTGAATATTGGACACACTTTATGATCGGTAGCAATCAAACTTTCACCATTTTGATAATAATGTTTAACAATCAGGACGCCTAGTTCTATCGTGTGATACACCGTGTTTACTAACTGCCATCTGTCAACTTTCGATCTGTCACGTCATAATCACGTATTGTTATTATGCCAATCATAGCGGGCAGTTCCAATCTTGCACTCTTATTGAAACCTGCTGTATTTATGTTACCCAAAAGAGGCATCCTATATTTACCTTTGAATTAGTCGTAAGTTCGAAACCATAGTAACGTATTTGATGCATCTCTAGCCCAAGGATTTAGTTCAGCTTCGGGTTGTATTGCGTACTCTATACAGTATATATTTATTTAGCAATCTGCACTATTTGACTTATAATTAGTTGAATTCACAAGAAATGTGCCCACCAAATTCATACATTACCGATTAGTTTGCAAGTCTATAGTACAACGCACACATATACATTTCATTCACTTTAACAACGATGATTGATTTGTTCTAATTATACTTCTCTATTGACACTGGCGAGCATTCATACATCAAATAATGCAAAGTCAGCAAAACCACGCGCAAACTTTAATATTCACTCATCGAGTACTAACACAAATGTTCCTACCTATTCCCTCTCTTTGTATATTAATTGAAATCTAGATTCGAGTTCGAACCCAAACACCGATTATATTGAATTGAATATAACCTAAATATGAAGCGAACGTTATATCTAGTGCATGCAATGCAATGGTAGATTTTGAGAAATTATCGAACTCATCAGGTTTGCTGGTTATTTTTCAGAGAGTTACCTCTAAATATGATGACGAGGTGATTCGAATTCACGAAAGTTTAGAAACGTATTCAAAAGGAAGGGTGACAGTACAAGGGCTTGCAATCTATAGTAGTGCGTATGCTTGCCTATGAATACATATACACCGAACCTAACACGCCATACAATTCTTTAGATTTACATAAATACATATTCTGTTCTGATTTCAGATTAAGAAGCCTAAGATGTTGCTGGAGGTTGGATCAACAGGAAACGATGTGAAGTTCGTTAGAAAATACACGAAAGAAGATCACATACTTCGAATGCACATTTATACTTTGTAAATTCTCAACAATTTCGAAGCACCCAAATGGTGTGGTACAAGAAAAAGTGAACGAAAAGCGAGCTCATGACAATTTTTCTTCTTTCTGGCATTGCGCGACGTTTATCCATTTATCACCAAGAACAGCTACTTTAAATTCCATCGCTCCATATACAAGGGCGACCTGAAACGTTTCCGGAATCGGTAAGAGATGGCGCACGAAGGATGAAGTGGATTCATTGGTCGGCAAGGGCAACCTTTTTTTATGGTAACTGTCAAAATTTCAGACCTCTCCTGTCAATTCTTTGTTATTTAAGAGTGTGTTTTGTGTAGCAAGTCAGGCGGTTTCGCAAAAATGGATAAAATCGAATTTCGTGCAGATACAACACTTCTGGATGGCTAGGAAAACGGCTACGGAAATTCGAAATATTTTGCTGGAGGTTCATGGCGGATGTACTCCATTAACTTCGACCATCAGCTTCTGAGTGAGCGAGTTCAAACGTGGCTGTACAAGCACAAGTGACGAACCACGCAGTGGACGCCCAGAAACAGCTACCAACGATGAAATGGTCGACAATATTCATGATGTCGTGTTAGCCGATCACCGATTGAAGCAGAAAGAAATAGTAGAGACAACAGGTATCTCAGAAGAACGCGTTGGCCATATCCTACACGAAATTTTGGGCATGAAAAAGCTTTTGGCGCAGTGAGTACCGCGTTTGGGGATTTCTTCATGCGTTTCGTAACCGTGGATGAGACTCCGATTCATCACTACATACCGGAGACCAAGGAACAGCCAAAACAGAGGACTTTTTGGGTGAATCGGCCCCGAAGAAAGCAAGAACCGTTCCATCAGCCAGAAAAAGGTCACGGTGACCGTTTTTTTGGATTCCCAAGGTGTGATCCATATCTGCAGAAGGGATGGACGATCATGCAGCAGTACTACAGTGACTTATTGACCCGATTCGATGCAATATTGAAGGAGAAACGGCCTCGTTTGCAGCGGAAAAAAGTGCTTTTACATCACGAGAATGCACCGGCTCATTCATCCCGCATCCTCCTGTCCAAATTGAATGAGTTACGCTGCGAATTAGTCTCTCATCCTCCATATTCATCGAACCTACCCCTTAGCGACTTCTTCCTATTTCCAAACTGAAAAAATCGGTGAGAGGACAAAGATTTGTCCCAAATGTGGTCATCGCCGATACAGATGTCTATTTTGCAGACCTCAAAACATCCTACTTTTCCGACGGCTTGAAGAGACTGAAGCACCGTTTGAAAAAGTGTAATGATCTTCGAGGAGACTACATCGAAAATTAAAACTAAAAAACCACACCAACACTGTGTTTTTCTTGTCGATTCCGGAAAAATTTCAGGTCACCCTCGTATGAAGCTACCTAAAATCTTGAGTTCTAACAGAGATATATTTCGGAACCCATTGTAGCAACTTTATTCACCACATGTATGAGACAGACCAACAGAAAGAAGGAAAACCTGCATAGAAAAGGCAACATAACGCAAATGTTAGATTAGCATTCCACTCTGCCTAATATGTCTAAGAAGCAATTAACTCCCTTGTGAGACCAAAGTTTTTTAGCAGGACATCCCGATCCTAGAATCTAACAAAATTGTTTGCACTGGTATAAAATCAGCTCGAAATGTTGGGATTCAAATAGTAGAGACATAGGAAAAATTGTATATATTATTTCAGCGTATCTATCGTTAGAAAATTTATCAGTTTACCGCAGTCTGAAATGTTACTAGTATTTGCTATGTACTACTGTGCTACATACACAGAATTAAACCTCAATTAAAATGGATTTATAAGTTTGGGAACGGGCAGGAATAGCTTCCTATGTTAAAGTAGAATATTACACCACATTTTAAATTGGTGAAGAGCGTTACTCTCAATATGCTTGCATATTTGCCCTATGTACATATCCTTTGAGGAAGTTGGTGCACGATATATTAACTTAAAATATGGTTTACACTTCATAGTTACTACTATCTAAATTTCTAACTCTTCATTTGCATATAACGGCATGATACATCGGTAACTCTAACCGCTGGCACTACAAATATTGAAACAACCTACCTCATTCAGATTTGTACAATTAAATGCAGCAGTTTCAAACGACTTCACATACAAACGAAACATCCTTATAATTAGATCTTTATGCAAATATGTCTTCAACTAGTCCCCAAATGTATTGCGTACAGAGGTACAGATATAGTGACCATTTGAGCTGGACAGTTGTTACATTAATGTGTTACATTTGGTAGGTAAAACTCCAATTCTACATAAAAATATTACATCAAAACGTGAACAGTAAAAACTGCAGGCAACAGGGAAAATTGCATGGTAAATTCCCAGTGTAATACTATAGGTTACTATAATAATACGTTCAAGTACAATCGATTTTAGATCTAGATCATTCTAACATATTATTGTTAACTTACTTTTTCAAATGAAAATATATGAACTCGTATAATGTAAATTTGTTCAATCTCAGTTTAACTACTGTGTAAATTAAATAGTTTCGAAAGTGGAAAGCGATCATAATCTGAACTGCCAAAACTCACGATTAAATTTTAAACAATCTAATGCTTAAATATACTTTAGATAATTTCCTCCACTCCTTTACTGTGAAACTATATAAATTATACAGGGTGTCCATGAAATTAAGCAAAATAAAACTGTATTATTGCAGTGTATGTATGTGAGTTTGGTTGGATTTATGTATCATATATGTGGGTCTCTTTTTCAATTATAACGTCCCCGTCGTCATTGACTCTATTTTCTTTAGACTTACGTTCTATATAATTACACATTTTCATTTTCTGTACTTTTTTATTTTACTTCAAAGACACCCTGTATAACTTATAATAGCCTGTACACCTTTCGTGTCGAAGTAAAGTATTATTTTCGACATTTCTGTTACCAATACGAGTAAAGAACTATCTGAGAAACTATGTTTGTGTAATTAGAATTCTCCACCGCTAGATGGCACTTTATGACTCCCATGACTCCGATAACTAATTCTTTATGGTTTCCGTGCACGGTTCGATGGCTTTTTTGTATATGACGCTTACGTGTTCGAAGTTAATTAAACCGTCGAATTTACAGTCATGAACACTGTTAAAATGTAAATTTACACGGACAATGTAACCTAACCATATAAAAAGGATGAAATTAGTAAAACGAATTAGAATCTAAAAGAACATGTGTAGGTAAGGGGGAAAATTAATTACATTATGAGGTCATTAACATATTGAATTGTTTTTATTGTAGTTTTCACAAGGAAATTTAATCAGTTTATCACGTTTTATTTTCTTTTCCTTTCAGAATTAACGCATAGCATTACGTAGGTGAAATTTCACAGTCTCGCAATCAAATTTTAATGTTAACATTGTTTTTCTTTTGTTTCTGCTATCATTTTTATAAAATATTCGTTAATAATTTTGAGCAGTGTATGTTGACTACCTTACTGGTATTTGTTTCAGTTCATTTCGATGTCGTATTTGAGGATTCTAAGATATCGTTAAATTATGAACACGTAGGCTTCGACGGTCAGTGTTAGTAATAAGTGAGTTACCTGCGGAATTCTACCGTGTTATGATGAGATATATAGAGATGAAATAAGAGTAACAGGAAAACAAAAAAGAGAGGAAAGATGAAAAAAGAAAAAAGTAAGAGGGGGAAAGAGAAAAGGGTGACAGAAAAAGAGGGAAAAAAAAGAAAGAAAGAGAAAAAAAGGGAAGAGAATTTCTAGAGACCCCACCTTTTTCTTTTTACTTTTTTTCTTTCATTTTTTTCTGTCCCGTTCTCTCTTCCCTTCTCTTACTTCTTTCTCACCTCCCTTTTTCCATTTTTTTATATTTCTCCTTTTTATTTTTTTCTTTTTCTATTTGTTTCTTTTTCTTTTTATTTCTTTTCCTCTTACTCTTACTTCATTTCTATATACCTCATCATAATACTATCCAATTCCGGAAGTAGTTCGCTTATTATCATTAAATTATATTTATAGGGAAATGAACATTAGCAAATTATTTACAAGAAGTTCAAGGATCAATATTTCGTCACTTAATTTCAAGAGAAACAAAATCGAAAAATTGAAAGATGAACCTTCTGATAGAATTTGGAGTACAAGGTACAGGGACACGTTATACTCTATATCGAGTGTGGTATCTCTTCCTGCCACAATGTCGCCAATTTAACGGTCACTTTAGTTACGGTTGCAATCCAGATAAATGGTATCTTTTTATCACGCAGTTTGCATGTGGGCACTCTATGAAAGTACAATGCGCCTTTTCAATACAATAAATTAACATGGAATCTCATACAAAACGAAATAGGCAAAAGTAAAAAAATAAGCAATTAATTAAATTCAAAAGGAGAAATGAGATATAATTACAAATCTGAAAGAAATAAGTAACGGAATAAACACATGCTTCACAAACCTTGGCAAGATTTTGGCAGAAAAACAGTTAAAAACCCAAATTACAAAGATAAAAGAAGCAAAACAAATCCTAAATGAAGTAGATTAAATAATTGAGGAACTGAGCGTGTGGATTCGATAAAATTATCACAAACATACTTAAAAAGAACAAAGAAAAACTATCACCTACTATTATTAAATTAATTAATAATACTATAGAAGAAGGTCAACACTCAAAATACTTAAAACAAACAATTATAATACCCATATATAAAAGAAGTAATAAGTCACAGCCAAAGAACTACAATAAATAAAATACTAGAAAAATATATACACAAACAATTATCACAATATCTGATAAATAATAATTTAATAAGTAGAAAACAATATGCATTCCAGAAACAATATGGTGCCCCACTAAATTCATATATTTATAACAAATTATTATTATTATTATTATAATTTATTATCCAACAGCATACAGCTTATTACAATAATACAATGATAACTATCATGAAAACAAGAGTAAATGTGTAATACCAAAACAAAAGACAATAGCAAATGAAAATGCAAAAATTTCTTAAGCAACAGAAAACTGCTCTAACAAAAGTTGCCTCAAAGCATTAATAGAAATGTTAAACAAATCAAATCTAGATGCATATACATTAACAGTGCTACATATTGACAGAGAATGGTGGCGCGTGTTAGCCACGGGAAGATAAAAAGTTAATCTATTCCTACTTTTAAGTCTCGGTATATAAAAATTCAAAAGGGACTGCAAATCCGGAACTTGTAAATAACCATCTAAAATTCTATTTGCAAAAATTATTTGCGATACAACACGACGATCTGCCAAAGAAATAAAAGCAAATTCTTTTAGAAGATTAGTATATAGATAACTATGTTGCAAAAAAACGTGGTGTTTACGGAAATATAAGGCTTTCAAAAATTTACGCTGTAGCATCTCAACTAAATTGATATAATCATGGTATCCCGGTTTCCACACAATAAAACCATATTCTAATCTCGCTCGAACAAATGCATTATATGCAGCAACAAGGGCATCACTACTCAAGTGTTTAGTATTACGAAACAGAATGCTTAACGTTTTAAGAGGCTGTTGACATATACTTACAATATGCTTGTTAAATGTTAGCTTAGTATCAAAAAATATATCAAGATCTCTGTACACCTCACAACGCGTTAAAAGTTCACCGCCAACATTGTACGCATACCCCACTGTATCAGTTCTACGGGCAAATGTCATCGCTTTACACTTAGTGATATTTAGTGGTAAATGGTTCTCTAAACACCAAAGGTGAATAGATAGCGGGTCACCCTGCAAAATGTCACAATCTGCAGTGGAGTATATTCTGCGAAAAATTTTAAAGTCATCGGCGTATAGTAAGCATTTAGATCTAAGCCGGTCAGGAAGGTCATTAATGAAAATAATAAATAGGAGTGGTCCAAGAACAGAGCCGTGTGACACACCTGAAGGAGACTGATATAAGCCGGACGGAAAACCATGGTATTCAACGTGATTGGTACGCCCATTCAAATAGGATTGCAACAACAATTTCAGATCGTCAGACATACACCACATATTCAGTTTACGTAATAGAGTTTGATGGTCAACCCTATCGAAAGCCTTAGCGAAATCTGTATAAATGATATCTGTCTGAAGACGTAGATCTAAAGCCTCAGACACATCATTGAAAAATGCGCACAGGTTGGACACTGTTGATCTGCCTTTAATAAAACCATGTTGCACCAGGGACAGTTTAGCAGCAACGTGCAAATATATATATTTATATAAGATAATTTCAAAAGCTTTAGCAAAGTTACATAATATTGATATTGGGCGATAATTCCGAATGTTATTCCTCGACTTGGACTTAAAAACAGGAGTAACACGAGACACTTTCCAACAACTTGGAAAAACTCCCTGTCTCAATATTAGATTGTAAATGTGAAGGAGCAGCCCACAAAGAACGAATCTACAGTCCCTAACAACAAAATCTGGAACGTTATCAGGGCCAGCTGTCATTTTCCCCTTCAATTGACACAGAGCTTGTAAGACATCTTCCTCGCTAAATTTTTTAAGAAAATATGAATCGAAAGCGAAGATATCGTTATCGGAATGGATAGTAGTGACGTTTGCCTCAGACATGGTCTCCGAGAAATACGAAGCAAAGGCGTCAGTAATCTGTTCAGGGGACGAAAAGGTACTGTTGTTATCCGTCATAATACCTGGTATACGTGTAGAATTCAGTTTAGAATTAATATAAGGCCAGAGTCTGTTGGGGTCCGCCTGAATAGATAGGACAATATCCCTAATATAATTATCGGAATCCCGTTTAACAGATATTTGAACACATTTTCTGTATTCTTTAAATTTACTGTTATATAATTTTAACCCCGTGCTTCTATACTTTTTGAAGTAATGGCGCTCAATTTTAATATTTCTACGTGTTTCATTAAAGAACCAAGGTGAAAATACATTCTTCCTAGGTTCTGTCTTTAGAACAGTCTTATCAAAATAATCAGATAATGTAGAATAAAGTTCATTGCAGGCTATCTCAACAGAATCACAACTGATCACTGAATCCCATTGTGTGTAAAGCAAGAGTTCATAAAGGTGTACCAGAGTGGCACGTCTGAAATTGAAGCTCGCGACATTAGTCACTTTAAAACGTTTTTCTACTACCGAGGCACAAGCAACATCAAATATAAGAGCAGGATGATATACATCCTCAGCCACCAGCAAAATATCGGCCCGTTCAAGATCACACCTTAAAAGCCTAGAGCAGAAAATCAGATCTAAGCATCTATTAATACAATTTCTTGCGTTATCCTTCTGTTGGGCATCAAATGAAGTAACAAAATTATTTACAATTATTGATGAGGTAGAATCAGCACAATCTAAAGTCGGGAGGTTAAAATCCCCCGCAAGGATAAAATAACTGTCCAAAAGAGAAATCAATTCCAGCTTATGAAAAAGATGTTCAAAGATATAAATAGGCGTAGCCGGTGGTATATAAACAACTATAATAACTCAACCTAACGGCAAGTAAATCAATATTATTGCTAATAATATCCCGGATTCCACACAATAGGACCATTTTTCAAATCTCGATAGAACAAATGCGTTATATGCAGAAACAAGGGCATCACTACTCAAGTGTTTAGTATTGCGAAACAGAGAGCTTAGTGTTTCAAGGTATAGTTGGCATACACTTACAATATGCTTATTAAATGTTAACTCAGAATCAGAAAATATACCAATATCTGTATACGCCTCACAACGCGTTAAAAGTTAATCGACAACATTGTATGCATATCCTATTGTATCAGTTCTACGGGTGAAGGAAAGGTGTTAGTAATCTCATCAGGGGACGAAAAGGTATTGTTATCTGCCATAATATTGGTATACGTGTAGGATTCAGTTTAGGATTAACGTAAGGCCAAAGTCTGTTGAGGTTCGCCTGAGTACATAGGTCAAGATCAGTAATATGATTATTGGAATCCAATTTAACAAAAAATCCAACATATTTTCTGTGATCCCTAAATTTATTCATATATAATTGTAAATCCGTGTTTGTATACATTTTGAGATATGGCGCTACGTGTTTCGTTAGCAAACCCTGGTGGAAATAGATTCTTTCTAGGTACTGCCTTTGGAGCAGTTTTATTAAAATAATCAAGTAATGTAGAGGAAGGCTCATTGCAAGCATCACAACTGATCACTGAATCCCAATGTGTATTTACTAACAGCTCATAAAGGTGTACCAGATCGGTACGTCTGAAATTAAAGTTCTCAACGTTAGACACTTTAAAACGTTCTTCTACTACGTTGGCACAAACAACATCAAATGCCAGAGCTAGATGATGTCCACCCTCAGCCATCAGCAAAATATCGGACTGTTTAAGATCACACTTTCCCACAACGCTACAGCAAAGAATCAGATCTAGGCACCTATTATTACTACTTTTTACGTAATTCATTAATGAAGCGAAAACAGAGTATGTGGTGTTCACAAGAAAAACTAGCCCACCAGATTTTACTATAAGCATTAATAATGAAATTATAAGAAAATTTCATGAAGAGAAATACCTAGGACTAATAATACAACAGAAGTTGGAATGGGACAAACACGTTGACGAGTTAAACAAAAATACCATAGCGATAGCAGCACTACACAAAATAAAGAACTTGTATATGAAAAAATCCATTTATCACAGCCTGTTTACTTCAGATGTGAGCTACATGAGCAATGTATCGGGAGAAACTACTGAATATAACTTAAATAAATTGTGAATACAGCAAAACAAAATTTTTAAAATAATATATTCTATAGATAAAAGAGTACCCTTCTCACAGCAATATCTGCAGAAAATAGTCGTCGCACGACAATTTCGTTTATTGTTATTGTATTTTTGTCGATTCGTCACGTAATCGGAAAGTATTCATTGATGTTCCTCAGACTTGCATGAGAACTCGTAGGAACTATTGTATGGAAATACATTCTAAATATAATATTAGCATTGAAAACTTTTATAAATTGCTATCGGGTACGACTAAACAAAAAATTATCACTGTCCTCACACTATGTATCAGATCTGCAAACTCACAAAGTTGAATTGTTTTTGAATATCCAGGTTATCTGCGTTCCTTTTTCAAGAGAGGGTAATCATAGGACTAATTAGAAAGCACAAAGAAACAATTTTGAAATTCCTTTATTATATCTCGCGAACCGCTAACGCGACAAATGCCGAAATCAATATAACCACCCATCCAACTACTCGGTATCAAACGAATCCAGAACAAATACGTTCAAATATTGCGTAATATATTGTTGTCAATCTATAGATACGGCAGACTCTATTGTTCCGATTACTTTCTCCCCCCTCCATTCGAACTTCGAGCAGTTCGTTTCCCCCATTCCATTCTATTCCGAGTTCTTCTCTCGTCACTTGAAAGATACGGTACAATATCTCTCAGCGCGCGGATGTTTTAATATCTCTTCACTTAAAGCTCCGCCGTAGACAATACGACGGAAAATATAACTGAGCGTACGGAAAATGCCAGCGGACGTTCTTTATTATATATTTTTTTTGGGACTCCATTATCGAAATCTCTATGTTTGCGTTATCGGTTTATTTGTTTCTTTCTTCTTTTAGTGAATGGGGATTTTTTCAAGGGATGGGGAAGGTATCAATCGTTGTTTTTTTGTGATAGAGGTTGATGTCAAATGAACTTCCAATCAGTTCGACGTTATTAAATTTTGTTTTATTAGGTATTGGTGAATTTATTTATGAAGGTCGGAGAAACCAGTGCTTTTGCAGTAGCGTACAGCTCGGCTTTTATAAAAAATAATGAATGTAATTACTTACTATTTTAGTTTGATTATATTGTTGATGTGTCTGTTGCGTAACAAGCAGAATCACCAGATACAAACCCCAAAGACCACATATACTCTGTTAAAGGGCAGCACGCGGAGATACCCCATAATCAAGTTAGAAAGCCCTGCACTCAAAAAAAGAAAATAACCAGATACTTCGGGATCTATATGGAGGAAAGGATCAGCTACGTGAAGCATATTATATAAGTATGCAACGGAGCAACAGCAATCTTTTGCATGGCTGGTTCGGAGGCAGTACCGCATACACATAAGAAAAGCATAAAGATACATGAACTCCGTGATGACTATCATTGTCACCAACGGAGTGAGCATTTAGGACACAAAAGCAAAACAGCTCAAACTCCGACAAAAGCTGAACGCGGCACAGAGGAGCTTGCTAATCACGCTAAGCGAGGCCTACAGCACCAAATCCGAGGTTGCCCTACAGGTAATTGCCGGAGTACTCCCTATGGATCTGCAGGTGCTGAGGACAGCAACGGAATACTTGTTAAGAAAAGGAAGAGGATATAAAGTAGAGAAGTTGCAGACAGCAGGTAAAGGAAATCATCTACGATATATGACAAGAGAGGTGGAGCCAGTCAGTCAAGCGCAGGAGAATTAATCAGTTCCTGCTTAATATAAGGTAGAGGCTGCAATTTAAGGGTTCAGTTTCTCGTGCGACACGGTCCATACACAGGATATGTATACAACAGACGCTTGTGTGATTGTGGGGCCGCGGAAACAACGTGGCAGATGAGGAGATGGGTGGCCTACGGGGAGTAAATATGCAACACGTTTGGCGCATTGGGGAGCACTTCAACATTCTTAACAAGCTGGCCACAAAGGTTGCTAAACACCTCGAGGCAACATACATAAATCAGAGACGCTAATGTTTGAGACGATTAATACCGAACAAGACAAAACCCAACTGATCCGACAATTTTTCAACACTGGACTTGACAATCAAAATGGAATAAGACGATTTACTTAGAACCGAACAACCTGGTCTACTCCTGGCACTGACGTTCCTGGAGGTGAGGATTTCCAGTGAATACAGGACATTGGTGCACCGACCTTCAGAAGAATTCCAGAGCCGAGGGGAAGAAAAATAATACTAATACTACTGAAATTAGATTTAAGTTCTAGATGATTAAGGCTCCTCTTTGTTAAGAGGACTAATACTATTTCCTAAGTTTTTAAAATTACTTACAAGTTACATGTGCATGACGGGAATGACGTATGCAGGCAGCAAGCATGATAGGAAACATGAAGCATGAAACAAGCCTGGAGAAAAAAATTTATTGCATTTTCACTATCAAAACTTCAAAACTATGGGTTACTCTCCTAATGGCCCATAGCAACACCTCGAGTCGACGCCTCATTGAGATGAAAGATGGAACTAAAGGCTGGGTCACTACGGCTCCGCGGAGTTGAAGATTCCAGACAGGGTCAAAGATACTCAGCTGGTAACCTTACATTGCGGAAAAACCACTTTCGCATTTCAAAAGTATATCTGTTCAAGTTCAATATACTTATCTATCAACTTCTCTTTCTCTTTATACTGCCTGCATGCACAGTCTAATACTTAACGGCCTGCTTTTAATATTTTTATAAGATAAGGGGTCGTGAACTATGTATTATGAAATTAAAAAAAAATGTTGGTGTAGTGACGCAAAAAGTCGCTGTAGTATTGTGCCATGATTTCTAGAGCTGACCCAATCATACTATTACGGCGAACTGAAAGTTTGTTGGTGTATTTTGGAAAAGAGTGTTCTGCGTCTAATGATGTGATGTTCGCGTATCCTTGGTTTTCAGTTGAACTCTTATCTATACACACTACAGTTTGAAAATCAGGATTCTTATTTATAATTGAACACAATTTATCATATAATGACAGCTTGCTGTTCTCTAATTTGGAAATAGTATCTAAAGAATTGAATAATTTTCGGAAATTTGCTCTATTTCAGTATGAATTTTGGTATTTCAAACCAGCTACTGGCTTACTGAAATTGCTTGGGCTCCTTGTGGATTTAAATTTAAGGTACAAGGATTAATAATATGTAAAACTTTCTCGTTATATAAAACAGCTTTAAGCCACGTTCACCATCTCCTCACTACCGGGACTGTGGTGGCTGAGAAATTTCCGAGCAAGCCTGTTTAAATTTAAGAATGCGTTTTGGAGATTTAACAAAAACTTTTTTGGTACAAACTTTCGGATGACAGTTTCTGATAAATTCAGCTACAGGATGACATGAATGAAGCAAACACTTTACATGTAGCAATTGAGGATAAAATTGTTTTAATAGTTTCCAGCTTTAAGCATGCTTGAACCCCTATCTGTAACAGACATTACAAGTTGGGTTGTCGATATATGAAACTTTCCAAAAGTATTTTCTATAGTTTCTACCATCCATTGAGCATTTACCTACTGTAATCTTCTACCGCTTAAAAGAAGAAGCAAGGATATCTCGCTGCTTTTAAATAGTGCGCGCTAATACATTTAAAATATTTTTATCTCTCCTTTTATTTGATCCGTAATCATGTTTTTCGTCCGATGAAAATTAAACTGCAATTGGTATCTGGTTGGCAATCTCCATTCCGGAACGTATTTTCCCCATAACTTTCGAAATTGCTCATTGTTTACAATATGTTGTGGAATCTTGCACACACTTAACATATAAATAGAGTCACATACAAGTTTATAATATGATATTTCACCATTTTAAGTGATACATTTAATAATAGTGACAAAGTATTCTAACTCTTGACGTGGTATTGTTGACGATGGATTCTCGTAATAACTAGAGTTGTTGTTTGGGCTACTTCCATCGTTCGTTGAACTTGTATAGTCCGACGTTTCGGCAGTCTGTCTACTACCGTCTTCAGGGGCGCCTTGAGAAGGGCTGTTACTTGCCAGAGCATTGAAGCATGATTGCTCTGGCTTTTAGAAAGTAATATTAAGGCGAAATTCCATTGAAAAAGAGTTTTATAATGTAGAAATATACAAACACAAGCTTCTAACTCTACGATTTCTCCGTCGCTTTCTTCTCAGCATTGCGATTAAGTAGGAAAAATGACAAATACAGCACCGAATATATTTAAAGCTAATCTGCTTGCTGTAGTTTAACTTGTGACAGTTGCATAGCTTTAACCGAAAAAGAATTGATACTAGAATGAAAGGTAGATAGTGTTAGTACCACAAAGAGAGTAAAAGAACATGCTACGCTTTGTGAAATAACACTGATGTTGCGGTTAACAGTACATTCACATTATCTTCCCCTACAAAACTTTGAATTATATTTATATTCGACTCCCAAATCGGTAAACCCTATCTACACACAATACAACACACAAAAATACCCTTCACGGATTTCGTATTAATTTAGCGACCGAATGGTTTTAATCAAAGGTAGATAAACCATTTTTAGATCTAACGTAATTATAAATAGGATACCTACAATACTAGATATCCTGCAGCGGATTATCTGACGGACGTGTCCTTTTAGATGACGTCAAACATGTTGACGATGCCTTACAGTGCGAAAGGATTTATTCGTACCTGAGGAGAAACCACGGCGTTGCCCAGCTTTCGCAATAATTCACTTTAAGCAGCTTAAGAACCTAGCTACTAACGTTGTTTAAAGAGTGACTGGTCACCTGGATGTTCTGTATACAAGCGTTAGCAAATGTTATGATTGGCGAAGAGATTTTCTTGTACATGCATATGTATATCGTGGCGTGACAATGTAGATGTATTCGCGCAATATAAATAGACTCTAAAATATGGAGATTGTACCATTGTATTGATATTTTAATAATAATATTTTTTTGGATATAATAGAGCAATAATAACATTGAGTTGAATTGTTAAATGTATTGCGTATTAACAATCCAACATTTTTTTTGCTCTTCCATCATTCGCATGTAAAAGACTTACATTCGAATCACAAAGATAACTGTAATGTGGCTTTTCATTTTTGTGTTCAAAAAGAGAAGTAAGTCTTCCATATCGCTCATTAATAAACCAAGATCTGTTGATGGTGATCTACATATACGAGGTATGTGTCAGAATTAATGAGAATGCTTAGTTTTAAAGTATTTAATTGAGCGTATCTAGAATTTAATGCTTCCTTCAGAGTATGCCCCTTTGGAATGTACACAGTGTCTCCAGCGAATTTACCATTCCTGGTAACAATTCTGGAAGTCTTATTTCGTTAGGGTATCACCACGAATAGAGAGCAAACCCACGTCCGTAAGGAGTTCCAAAGAGACATCAAGGTCTATCGCTTGAAAAGGCGACTTCATTCAAGAGGATGAATATCCGTACAAGATCTCCAGAATCCTGAAAAAGCACAAGACACCCATGCCCGAGATTCAGCGCGGACAAAAACGATGTCTCAAGAACCAGAAAAAAGCACTCGAGTCCTCCGAGAGGCTCTAGAGGTAATTAAAAGGATTCCACTGCATAAATCATCCGGTGAAGATGGCATTCCGAACGGAGCACTGACGAACCTTTCGTTGAAGTTACTAATCAACCTGACGACGATCTTCAACGGCCTCACGTGCTATCCGTCCGGATGGAAATCTGCAAGGTTAGTCCCTGTTCCGAAACTCATGATGGACCACCACTCACCTGAAAGCTACTGTCTGATATCGCTGCTCTGCACTATCAGTAAGGTTCTTGAGCCTTGCTGCTGACCAGAATCAAAGAATTATTTGGACAACGACCAGTTCGGATTCAGATCGGGAAATTCCACCACTTCACAGCTCTTTCGGATTATGGATTGCTTCACTACTGCCTTCAATAGAAAACGGACCACCGTCATGGTGTCTCTGGATCTGGAAAAAGCTTTGGTCAAAATCTGCCACGAAGGATTGCTGCTGAAGATGTACGACTGCGGCTTTGACGTTAGAATTTAGAAGACCATTAGAACATACATCCAGAACAGGAGATTCCATACCGCCGTGAACTCTAGCTCCTCCACGAGGCGCATGGAGTCAAGGATTCCGCAGGGTTTCACAGTCTCTACACCTGAGATATTTCCAAACCCCAGGGTGTTCAATGCAGATAACAACGTAATAGTGGCAACCTCAAAACATTCTAAAACAGCGACCGGACTTCTTCAGGCACATCTAAAGAAAGTTAAAGAGTTCTCCTACACCTGGGGCCTAAGCCGAAGAAGATGCTAGCGATTGCTCCCACTCGGATACATTGAGAGCTGCGACAAAAGATCACCGTTGCCAAAACAGAGATCGAACGGAGCGGCAAGATTGAATATTTTGGAATAACACTTTATAAGCAGCTCACCTTCTCCGAGCATCTAGAAAGAACAAGGTCAAGAGCAATTGGTAGACTATTCCAGCTGTACCCTCTCCTATCCAATCCTGCCCTTCATCCCAAGACGGACATAATGTATATGCTACACATTCGCCCCTTATTGACCTACGCTAGACCTTCATGGCCACGGCAGCACCTAGCCAAATCCAATCCCTTGAAGAAGACATGGAGGAGTTTCTAGACAAACTGAATAGGAACATTTTTAGAGAATCCAACACTGAGGATCCAGATCACGCAGAACTACTGCTGGAGCAACTAAACACATAACAGTAACAGAGTCTCCCACGAAATTGTAACCTGTCGGGAGGTATCACTCTTCTGAAGAAATTCTACCGATCCTAGTACCCTTTCTGTTTTAGGTAAAAGAAGAAGAAGCGGGGAAGTCCAGGAGGAACTAAACAATGGAGTCCAGTCAACCAACGACAAATATACTCGATCACCGATCGTAACACGTTCGAAAAGGAGGTAATTATGATACCACCGCAACGTCAATAAGATCCTGTCCAGGAGAATCAAGTAACGCGGAGAATCCGAGAAAGAAGCCGTAACTTATACTATGCCTGCGAGAACCTCAAATACACCATATACTAAAAATATTATATATCATTCATCCTAAACCGACTCTAGCAAAATGTTTAAATTAAACAACTATGTCTACAAAACAAGTTTTATCCAACCATAATTTAAAATTCTAAAATAATTCACTGTTGGTGAAAATAAAAAGTGAATCGTATCACAATATTCATCCTGCACTTGTTATACGTACGTTTCAGCGAATACAAACAGCATATCCGTGATAAATACAACATGACGTTAACCATAGAAGGAAAAAACGTCACGGTATGAAAATTACAAGTCGTACAATTTCGAATATAGGATCTACAACATGTATGTTTTGAGTACGTGCAGCTGATATTGCCATTACGACATTTCTATTAAACTTTGGTTATTAGTTTCGGCATGGTTTTCCAAGTAGGGCACTTCGCGTATACCCGCGTTGATATTAAATTTCTCCTGTCTGTTAATAGAGGACTGCCACGTGGAGCGGATATTGTGAAAAAGAGAAAAAAACTCCGGCACTACATGTTCGGTTAACTAAAAGCATATTCGCGTTTCGATTTTGATGAAAACGTCAGAAATGGTTGGTTCGTTTTTGCGACGGAGAATACCTGTTACATGTAATAGTTATGATGATCCATTGTTGTTATATCTAGAGGCAATTATCTACAAATTATTTGGATGCTGCAGACATTAGTATTTCGAGCTTCACAAAGAAGCTATAGCATAGGAAGTCGCCAAAATCCCATTAGAGCTATTTACGAACAAAATGCGGATTTTGTGGAAATTTGTGGAAAGTGGTCTTCACAGTTTCGAAGAGGGACATAGGTATAAACGATAATTATGTCCAAGAGGACCATCCGACTCCATTGAAAATTATGATTTATAATGTGAGAAGTCTCCATTACGTTGAATTGTGACCAATCACCAATAAAACGACATTTGAATTCCATGTATATGATCCGACACCTGAAAAGGTATAAGGATGTGGGAAGAAGAAGAAAAAAGAAGAATT
This sequence comes from Trypoxylus dichotomus, assembly GCA_023509865.1. Taxonomy (NCBI): domain Eukaryota; kingdom Metazoa; phylum Arthropoda; class Insecta; order Coleoptera; family Scarabaeidae; genus Trypoxylus; species Trypoxylus dichotomus. The sequence goes on from CM042075.1 coordinate 55,732,786, forward strand.
CCATGGTCAAAGTTTTAACACTGACTATTTATGGGCCCTAAGTTTCAAGTGAAAAGCACAAAACTCAATGTATCAACATTGTTACTAGCTCGTCATTACTTAGCTCATCAGCAATATCCAGGGGTTTTGGCTCATGCTGTTACTAGTAGAAAAAAGTGAGCACTTTGTGTTAAAGTCGAAAAACAGAAAATCTAGTGTTGTGCATCTCGTTGGATAAAGGTGAGGTACGCCATGAATTGCTTCCAGCGAAAGAAACCATCGCTGCTGAGATTTGCTGTCTATAATTCTTTCGTCATGAGATTGCACATAAAGAAAAAAGTCCAAAAAGACATCACGAAATGACTTTGCTCGAAAGATGAGACTCACCCTCGCATTGCTAACATCGCAAAAGTGAAAGTTGCCGCCTTCTTCTCCTGATCTCGCTCCACTAGGCTTACATCTGTTTTGCTTTCTATCTTACTATAGTAGGTACTATGACTCTGGTGTAAAGCGAGTGAATCATTGTAGGTTTTAGGCCCACCGTTCTACCAAACATTCCTCTGGAGGTCCAGAAGGCCCTTGGCTTTGTTGCATGATCCAGGTGTGAGTTTTACGTCAATTTGGAATCAAAAATTAAACCTAGATATTTAGCCTCGGTTTATGCAAATATTTGTGAACCGAAACTGGGCGAACACCGGAGTTTGCGAAGTTTCCTTCTCCAGGTGAACAGTACTATAGTCATTTTACTGGAGCTCACATTGAATCCGTTTCTTCGGCACCATATTTCTACGAGTCTGGGTGTGACTTGCATCACCTTTCGAATATCACGTCCTCAGCAATATCGTCTGCGTAGTCCTGCGCAAGCCGGAGGTGACAGTACACCGTCCTGTGGGCAGCAAACTACCACAGTTGCCCTCACTTTGCAGAGGTTCATGGACATATGAATTGTTCTATTGTTCAGCATGGAGGCGATCCACCTGTTGCAGGACCCGCTCCATTAATAAAAAGATCTCCCCGTCAAAGGCGCCCTCACTAATCAGAAAGGTATCCAGTGCAATTTCTTTATACTCAATGGCAATTTCTACTCGCCAAACAAGCTCATGGATGGCTCGCTCATACGATTTTCCTGATTGATAGGCATATTGCTTCTTATGTAGATGCAGTCTATCTAGAGATGAGTCCTTTAAATTCCTATCAATAATCCTCTTTAGAGTTCTGAGAAGAAATGAGGTATGGCTGATGGGCCCGTACGACTTCGCTTTCGTATAAGGTCTCTTGCCCTGCTTGGGATGAACACCACCCTGACTTCTCTTCAGCTGTTTGATAAATGGCCCACAGCTAAGATTGCCCTCAGTAGGGTACATACATATATATGCCTTCTCCGGTAATAATTTTAACCGCTTGTTTGTTAATTAGGTTTGCAAGGAACTGCATTTCCTATTAGTAGTTTAGTGTGGAATTGATCTTCCGTCATTCGCTATCTATCCAGCCAGGACCAAATCACCCTTGCTTTTCAATCCTATCAAACCATCACGTTTTAGCAAAAGAAAGCGTTGGTCTGTTATATCTATCGGTTAGTAAACTTCATACTACTTCTTTTTTAACTAAAGACCGATGAAGAGTTCCCAAAGTTCGAGGTACTTCCATATAATCGCTGGCAAATCAGCTTCTTCTGGACTATTGAAACGACTCCTAATCACGAAAGTTCGTATAACCGTCGGGGCAAAATGAAAAAGAAGCAATTATATTTCTTCGACGTCTAAAATGAACCTCGCACGGTGAAATAGAGAAGGGAAGAAAAGCAACCCATAAAGCGTTTAATGTTTTTATCTAACTTTCCTCCCGAAAGAGGTTCAAACGTTTCGTCAGCGTTTTAATCTTCGCAATATCTATCACCTGGACGCTTTTTGTGGCCGTTCCTTAAAAGAAATTACACGTAGCGAATTCCCAAAGAACCGTAAAGAATGTTTTCCCCATCGGGATAGCATGTACTGCCTCACGTCGCAATCTCTTCGCAGAAAAAAAGAGAAGGGAGGGAAGGGTATTCCAGTTGGAATGAAGTTCGCCAGAAAGAGTTAGGGAATCGTCGTAAATTTCTCATGCGTCAAGTCCAGCGGTAGGTACGACATTCCCTCTTTCTCACCCCTTAAACGTCTCGTCCCGAACGGGCCGAATCGCAATATCGTTATGAGCGTGCGAAAGAATTTAAGAGATCTCTTGCGCGCGGAGTTCGCCACTTGCGAAGCCGTAAATTCGAACGACTCGTTCATATTTGTAGTGCGAGAAATACGGCAGGAAAAACAAGCGGCGGAATCGTGTACGGGTTAGATCTACTGCCGCTTTAGAAACCGGAGCAAAAACTTACCCGTGGTTAACGGCTGTTTCCTACATCCGATACCGACGGGCGGACGATGGTGCTGCCTTTCCTTTCTATCGTGTCAAAAACGATCGCACGGGGTCGCTTTATGTATTTGCACCTCATATTTCCTATATTTCGTGTTGGTTTTGCGCGGGCATTCGCGACGGCTGCTTATTATTGAGGTACACTTCAGCGCATGGAAGGTTGGACCCTTGATAACATATTGTAAAACGCATTTATAGTGCTATTACACAAATAAATTTCAATTGAATCCGCCGATACTTGGATATCCATATTGCACATGGGCGGACAGATAAAAAATTCTCAGTATCGTAACACTTTGAAACAAGAAATTTCTAAATACTCCAAACCTAATCAAGAAATGAATACGTAAGCTTTCACGACCTGAATCAGTAATCAGTAAACTGCTTCCGGAATTGGACGGTATCATGATGTGATATATAGAAATGAAGTAAAAGTAAGAGGAAAAGAAATAAAAAGGAAAAAAATGACCCCTTTTTTTCATTTTTTCCTTTCTATTTCTTTTTATATATTTTTCTTTTTCTTTTTATTCCCTTTCCTCTTGCTCTTATTTCATTTCTATATATCTCATCATGACTCATACTTATTATCGTTAAATTATGTTTATAAATAAAAAGGAGAAATGAAAAAAGGGAGTGAAAAAAAAAGAAAAGGTGAAAAGAGTAAGAGAAGGAAAAAGAGAAAGGTGGGATCTCGACGTTTCATCTCCGTCATAGACAGCTTCTTGAGGAGAAAACAGGGAAGCCAATGTGGCACGGTAACACGGCGTGTAAACCTGGCTTGGGGCGAAACCACTTTGTTTAACACGTCGAGTTACCGTGACCTTCTTCCAAAATGGTTTTGACCAAACACACCATGTTTGGACTCATCAGTCCATAGTACATTAACCCATTGTGCTATAGTCCAGTCTTTGTGAGAGTTAGCCCACTGAAGATGTTCTTGTTTATTGCCAGGACGTAGCAACGGTTTTCCTGCAGCAATGCCATGGAGGTTTGCTTCTTTCAAACGAACACTGCTGCTAACGGAAATCTACTCGTTTCTAGACCGATTCATTTCCGCCGTAATATCAGGAACCTTTAATCATCTTGCATATTTCGCTCGTAGAACGCAATTTTTTGGCCAAACTAAAAACTTTAGCCCAAGTCATATATAACCAATATTTGAACGAAATTAGAGAAGTCGAAGTTTTTTTAAATATCGCAATGGTCGATTCTTTACGTTTGCGAAAGTCGTTCGATTTCGCTCAAACTTTGGTTATATATGCAATTTACCACGCTGAATACGGTAAAAATTGTCCGATACGACCTACAGTTTTTACTTTGGCCAACGAATTGCGTTCTACAATCGAAAAATGCAGGCCTTAACGCCAGGCGCCCCAGTCTTTTGACACACCTTCACAAACTTGTCTTAGTATGAGAAAATCTGAATCCTTGTCACCTTTTCAAATTTTCGTATTCCACTTTCGTTTTCTCTCCTTCCGCCGTACATAGATATGAGTGAACATTATCCACAAACGACATCGAATCATTTTGTAATTTTTCAATTCCCTCCGCTAGTCCATAGTGGTTCTTGGGAACACCTTCTAAATCACATTTTACCTGACAATCTTGAAACATTTTCTGGCTTTTCTTGATAGATTTGGCGTCTCTCGGATCGAATTGTAAAATTACCTTCTTTACATCATCAAAATATTCGCAGTAGTAAAAAAAACGCAGCCTTGAACCATGTTCCCCGACACGTAGTAATCGGCTGTGGTGGTTCAGGTAGTTTGGGACAGAGTTCGTCAAATCGTTTTGTACGTTTTGAGGACTTTACAAATACTGCCTTCGTATGAGCTATTAAAGCATTTACTCGTGGATAACACTTAGGGATCAATTGCGCGACTAGGTTTAAAGGATGGATTTTACACGTTACATGTAGCAGATTGCCACTCTCTTCTTTAAGAGATCGGTCTAAGAAAAGCATATTAGCGGCATCGTTACTCACAAATACTAAAATTTGGGTTGTTGGAATTTGTTCAACAACCCACTTTGCAACTCTTTTGGGAGCAAGTAAGATAGGGGAGGACGGTTCAAACTCTTCCATTGTTTGTACCATTACGTTTATCACAAAATGTTTGTGCCGATCGACATATAGCCATATTATTTTCAATTGGAATAAGACTGAACAAACATGCTTTGACACAGGTATTCTATTGCCGTGCCGGGCGCTTCACCCCTCCACATTATTTCACGATTTTGCAAGGTCATATTCCGGTTTCGTTATTTAATAACTTGGTTACTTAATTAGTAAATTGGGTACATGCTTATAGAATTATTACGTGAATAAACGCGCCTCCTTTAAAATGCTTTGTTAAAATTTAAAGTGTTCAGTCTATTATGAATGGTGGTGTATATTCGACTTCTATCATAAATTATTTTGTATACACATTCAAATTTGTAAGAGGAATTAAGTTGATTAAAAAAAATGAAGAGCTCCGAAGAAGTTTTACAATCACTCTGACTAAGAAATATAATTCAAATTAAACAATACAAAACGTTGTACCTTTTCAAATATGGACAATTACAGTTGCGATATAACATAATTTTTTAGAACGAATGATTTGGAATCATATATAACGATAACGACGTATAACACGTAGGGAGTTATATAATTTTATTCTTATCATATGTACATATATATCTATAAATATGTATGAGACATATGTATAGTATATAATATATGTAGTAATGTTATAATACAGATATACATACACACATCTCTAGTCTATGTTTATATTGAGAAAATTCTTTTCGCTTTATGTTTTAGAGCCTACGACACGTTTTAGTACGCGGAACCAGAAAAAAAAGAAATGAAGAAAGAACAAAAAACGAGTACCGGAGACGTAAAATTTTATTCAGTCATTAATTATGCTGTTTCGCTCTTTTTTATTAAAGGTTTCCTGAGGCGACGCTTTGATGATGGAGCGGAAGAAAAACTGTTTATTTATCCTAACGCAAAGATACAGGCTCGCGTATAAAATAAACATCAACTGTTCTTTATTAAACGCATTAGCTGCGTAAACAAGTGGAGGGGGCGTAAGAAACGTATCATTTCGAAAATAATATATAAATACGTAGGCTTAAATCAGTAAATTATTAAACAAGTTATACGAGTACGTGTAACATTTTTGTTATCTTATTTTTCATGTACAACATTTTTTTCTCTGTCTTGAACCAGCACTCTAAGTTGCTTCGGTTTGTTTTCTTTACGTTGTATCTCAATTTGGAATTTTCACATTTTTGTGAATTCTTTTTTGTTCCTTTTTTTTGTGAACTCAGTTTTATATTCTCTCCGTTGTTTCTAAATCATGAAATCCTGGCAGTAAGGTAAAGTCTCACATTTCTACAGAGTTTCGTATTGCATGTACACATATAGCATTGTATGAAAAATATTGGATGACTCCGTGAAAGGGCACTGGGTCCCATTTTGCAAGAGAAATTAGGGAAGTCCTTTATTGAAGAAATAGTAGAGTACACTATGATAAAATTAAGATATTATAGTTGACAACCTAAATCGAAAATTAAAAGACCTTCATTGCAATACGTACAGCACTCGCTGCGGGCATTCTAAAGGAGCATGTTTTGGAGTGGTCAATATTAGATTAGAGATACATTCAATTCAACACTTTAAAACGTATTCTCATTAATTCTGAGACATACCTCTTATATTTACCTAAACAGCTGACAGAATTTCGCGTACTTCTTGAATTTGTAGACACTGTAATTTCAGAAGAGAAATTATATTATAATCAAGTGAATGTCAAGATACAGTAAAAGGCGTTAAAAGAATATACAAAAGGGCTATTAAACACAAGTCAATATAAACAATTGTAGTCACTTTTTACGGTAATGAACTACCAACATACATTTTTATTAACAGTTAGCCCAGCTGTTGATGTTTATGTAAGCAATGTGCTTGACTATTTTAAAAATCTTCGCTTTGGGTATACCACAAAAATGTGTAACAGTAAAAAACAATTATGTAAAAACTGCAGGGATTCATATGAGGGAGGATACAGTTCAAGAAAGATATGGATAGATAGTAGATCCACGCCACACTGCAGTTAATATAAAACTAATAAAGATTACAAAACAGAAGGCAAATTAAATTAATAATATCAGAAGAAATAAATTGGCCACACCAAGCATATTCTAGGTAATTTACGTTTCCAAACAAAAATACACAGAAATCGTTTTTCCTCACTTTTAAACTTAAACAATCATTTTGAATACTTAATATAATGCTGCTAAATACATTTACGGGAAAGACAATATGAGGAGAGAACCTTAGAGTACCTAAGTACGTTACGAGTTCCTTGCCCATATTTGACGTCCCACAATATAAAACAAACGTAAATCTCTTTGTTCTTATTTTCGATAGAGTCACTGAGTTGACATTCTATTGAATTAATCGATTAATTTAATTCGTCTGTACCTTTTTCTCACACTCAAATTTATATATATTGCGGTGTATGTATTATATTACTGTTATATAATCCTGTAAATTAAAATGTTCTCTGTTGGGCGATGAAGAATATTATTGTTACTATCAATATTTTGGGACTAGAAATAATCCATCAGAAGAGGTTTAATGTAAGATACAATAGCGAAACAAATAATAGCAGTAGCAAACTAAGATTACCTTAAATCAATGTTTTTCAATATGAACTGAAAATAGAAATAGTGACATTTACACCTGAAATGAAAATAACTTAAGAGACATCAAAAAACACGTAAAAGTCACTTAGTGAGTTATTGTTTTGGAGAAATCCTACATTTAACACAAGCAGTATGTGTTATGCCGGGACAAAATAATAGCAGTATACATTCGAGGTCGTCGTGTGCAGATTAAAAGATTTTATTTGTTGAAATATTTCGCTCTATGGTCATTAGTAGAGACTGGATTATATGCAAAGTGCAAAAATTTAATTTAATTTATTTATTATATTTTACGTCTATTTGTAGATATCTTACACTGATTAAAGTTAAGTAACGCTAATTAACATTAATCAGTGTAATACATCTACATATAGACGTAAAATAGTAAATAAATTAAACTAAATTTTTCCACCTTGCATATAATCCGGTCTCTAGTCATTAGTATTCAGCTACGATTAACTTGTTATCTTTTGGGAAATAGAATGGGTCAAAAACAACATTGTAGTACGCGGCAGCTGATTATAAAATTAAGAGATGAAGGAAAAATGTATAGATTTATTCAAAAACGTTTAAATTGCTCGGCTAAAATGATTTCAAATGAAAGCTGTGGTCGTAAAAGGAAAATAACAGTTCGCAAAGATATTTTAGATATTACGGTACATAAAGCCAAACCCATTTTTAACAGCTCCTCGACTACAAAGACAAAACACATTTAAATATTTCTCCCAGAATAATCCGGAGATGGCTGAAAGCAAGTAATGTAATAGCTATAAGTCTAAGAAGAGTGCCACTTTGAAAAAGATAGCATATTAAGCGTCGTTTGGTATTTTCTAAAAGACATGAAAACTGACAGGCAGCGAAATGGCGCAAAATCCTCCGGCACGATGAGAGTGAAATTATCGTAGATTGTGCGTCAGAACATAGTTAAAGACGGCGGTGTAAAAAGCATAGTTTGGGGATGCTTTTATTAGTATGGCACAGGGTCCATACACTGGGCCAAAGCCATTTTAATCCAAGATGGATGTATAAAATTATTGCAGAATGTTATACTCTCCTATAAGAAGAGAAAATGTAAAATAACCCAAGCGTACTAGTCGATGGGCAAGGAACTGGTTAATGCAACATAAGATTGAGGTCCTGGAGTAAAAATTTATGGATTGGTCTTAAAGAAACCATCCATAATGCAAATCCCGAGATACAGCAACAACTATTGAAAATTGTTGGTATTCAATCATCCTCGTTGTTGTGCAGCAATATTACGCAGAAAGGGCTATGCAAGTAAATAAATGTATACCTGTATACCTATATTATTAAGTAAATAATTTCTCAATATTTTGACGTTTTCTTTCGAATTGCTGCGTTGCCGTTATTATTTTGTTCGCATCCCTGTTTTAGGCTTTTTCTATTGTCATGCCTTTTGTGGACGTTTCTTTCCATGTAAAATTTGTAGTTTCTTGAACTGACTTAGCTTGTTTTTAGGTGGCTTTGTTTATCTAATATGGAAGTGCTAAGGCAATCTGTTGTATTCTATGACACTGGGTACAGCAAGTTACTTATATGTACATAGATGAGTTCTCAGAAGTTCGGAGTCCGTTTCCGCTAGTTTTCATCGTATTTGATATTTCCATAGCCGGACTTTTGCGTTCTAGAATATTCCGTATTTTCTAGTTTTCGTATTGAATGACACGTTGCAACAAGTCGGAATCAGGTTTATACACATATATGACCGAAACGTAACTGCAATTCGCAAAAGCAAACTGCTGACGTACCGAAGCACTTTTTAACTAGTAAAGTATACCTTACCACCTAGTAGCACCTCCCGCATACAGATAAGCGAGTCTTAAAACTAGTTTCCTATTCGATCGCCCACAAACCATTCTTACCTCGCTCGAATTCTCAAACAGCGGAGAATGCCGGTCAGGTTCTTCCCAACTTTATTCCGCCACTCGTAAAAGTAGCTCGCAGTACTGAGTTAAGAGGGCCGCGCGATCGTGCATCGGACCGAATCTGAATATCTCACGGTGGTTCTTATCGACGTATTCTACGTATGTATGTATCTAAGTAGCGACAGCGTGCCGTACAGCGCCTTTTACAACTTTACGAACGTGTTCGTAGCGCGTTCCTCAAAACGAGCGTCAGACGCGACGGACGGTCGTTTTATGCGCCTTCCCCCGAAAATCGGGATACGGTTTACGGGCGCGCCCGTAAAACGCGGGCCGTGTATATAATTTTTATCGCGAACGCGGCAAGCGAGACGATATTAAATTCGCGCGTCGAATTTACGACGCAACGTTTCGACTCCTAATTTACGCCATCTTTTTCGCATTAGGCGGCGGCGCAGGTGGATATTCGGATATTTATCGCGCGATGGTTGTAAATCTTTACGGGTATACCAATTCGCGATCCTTAAATGTTTCTGAAAGTTGCTTTCATGGGACATTTAGGATTATGCCTTGGGTGTATATGGTTGTTCCAAATTTAAGTGCCTAATACAAATTACGTTGCAAAATTTCTTGGTTAGATTACCAAAGGACAGTACAAACTTCAATTCACAGTATTACTTTAATTCGGCTGCATCTACAGCTGATGACAAAATTAATATAGTTGTTTTGACCTGCTGGTCTGGACGGTTCCGACGTATATCTCGGTAGTTCGTCTTGCTTTGATTCGAGGTACTAGTGCACTATCGGGTGTACACAGTTTAGAAGAAACAAATTAAATTGTCACACTTGAAACACTTACTCAATTTTATTTACTCGCACAATGTTTGATTTACAATTCGTCATTGTTCTTCAGTTGCCTCCGAACTCCTTATAACTAGAGGAAACTCGTGAACTGCGTGATGAATGCTACCGAATTGTTACTTATGACCAGAGACCGGATTATATGCAAAGTGTATATATTTTACTTTATTTATTATATTTTACGTCTATTTGTAGTTGTCTTACAATGATTAAAGTTTATAAACGCTAATTAACTTTAATCAATGTATTACATCTACATATAGACGTAAAATATAATAAATAAATAAAATAAAATATATGCACTTTGCATATTATCCGGTCTATGCTTATGACTGTTCTGGATATTTTATAAATTGAGATATTACTCTGTTGAAGATACGAATTTTGACACATCGCGACTTCAGTGTTCTTGTGCAAAATGTGTCAATGTAAAAAGGCGGGTAAAACTTTTAACTCCATTAGTGAACAAAGGTAGTCAGTCGTCCAAAAACTGTACGTTCCTTTATTAAACCGCTAATATTTAATTATAATTTAATAGCATCATCGGAGCTGAAAGATTACAATATTTTTAAAAATAACATAAATACATAACTCCCATTGTCAACCGTGTTGCTGTCTGATACTCAGTAATACGATTGACAATGGGAGTCCAAGTTGTTACTACTGTTTTCAGAAATATACTGTTTACTTAAATGTTGTTTTTCCTTTAGTATTCTTAAAATCACTTATTTAAAAAGATTATAATACTGACTGATTTAATGTTATGTGTAAGTAAAATTATTACTTTTAATTCTCTTCAAAATTTTATTTAAGCGATATTGTTGTAGGCTTTTGCGGCGGTTAAGCTACATCAGTGATTGGTTGGCGGGTGTGAACCGCAAAATTACATTGTGCTTCCTCTGGATGCGATGAAAGCAAGGTGCAATTGATAGCAAAAAGTCGACACTCTCATTCTGATATGCGATTCTAGCCCGAAAAATACGAAATGATGCTAATCATAAGAGTTAACTTCACTAATCATATGAATCGATGTGACTAATTACACGAATTGAATTAACGAATTAATACATGCAAAATAGTTTTCGGGAACTTATTAAATTTACTGTCAATCAGTATAAAATCTAATAAAGTTGATCAATTTGACTATCGTAGATGTAACGTCAATTTTACTAACTACTTGTAAAGGTAAAATTGTTGATGGCGTCGTTCTGTGATTAATCCATCCAGGTGTTCAATTTTAACACAAAGCGTTCCAGACAAAATCACAAAAAACAATAGAGATCCTATCTGACTAGCGATTTAGTTAGAAAAGTGTTGAAATTGACTAAATATTTCGAACTATTAATCGAGGTAGATTTAAATCATATATTTACGACAAAAACCTTACCAGTAGCTCTATCTAGGAAAATAGTACAGAACCATATCATCCAATCGGATTCACTACTCCTATTTAACATAGCGACAATCATTGTCTTCATGAAATTAAAATATATAGAACAAGGTCGAATTCCATGCCTTAGCGATAAACAACGACAATTTGAATATTCTCAAATCCCGATAATACAAATCACTCGTTGCTCAGTAACAAGTTTCACCACTTTTATAAGATGTTCTATTTTCTCCATTATACTGTATTCATTTGTACGTCCACGGACCGGATCTAATGAATCGAAAACAATTTTCAATTTATTTCAAACTAATTGTGTAGATGTGCAGTTAAAAAAAGGAAAATTTCACTTTTAACCTCGAATTGCAGTTAATTTCACCACATCGATTTATCATTTTAATTGATTTTTTATTTACATTTAATATAAAGTTAAGATTGCACTGCCCAACACAATTTTTGCCGATTCCTATATGAGACTTATTTTGTATTAATTTGGGTGTGGTGAAAACCATACTAGTTTCTGTATATCACATCAAGATTTAACTCTATGCCATACTACGCTCGTTACTGATAAGATAAATATCAGTCGGCCATCATATGAAGACTCCATCTTATTTGGCACCCAGTTCCATGGCTTTTAAATCTTGAAGAAATCTCTCGCCTTGTTCAACACCTACAGCATCTAAATTATCGTGAAACCTATCAAGGTATCTATGAAGGACACGGAGCTTTATACTGCATCACTTTACAGATCTTTGTAATTAGAAGTTTTTCTGTTTCCAAGAAAATTGTCCGCGGCCATAGTGAACGAAGCCCGGGGTTCTATCTCAGCCTAGAATAGAATTGTTGAAATTTAGATCTGTCATCAAAGTTCTAATTTGAGGTCTACCAAATACCCCAGCTTTAATTTTTTCGTAACTTGGCCGTGGAACGTTTTGAGATATACACTTGAAGCAGTCCCCTTGCAAATCTAGAGCTTTAACATATTGTTTAATAAGATCCAGTTTGGGCAAACAAGAAATACCATAGAAAAAAACCTCACGTGATAGAGAAAAATGTATTTAACACAGCGTACTTTTATTAGTTAAAAACAATTTTCTGATTTTAGTTAGTAGCAAAAAATATTTCCTGGGTAGTGGTGTCCTAGCAAATATAAATGCATAAAAGAAGGTCCTAGTGGTGAAAATAATGCAGGAAGTGTTGTGCAATCGATATAATTATTTTGGTAAACACATTTATTTTCCTCAATATAGTGCGAACGTACACAGACATAGCGAATTCTTCGTATTTCTCATCGCAAGTTCTCCGAAATGAGCAATAACAACCCGTGAATTCAAATTTACCCACCCCATCGTTATTATTTGGCCTTCCAGACAAATGTACATCTACATACGTATCTACACAGAAATGATCAATTCAAATTAGCACATAATATGCATAGCTTGCATCTAATTCTCCTGTATTCGCTTTCCCGCTCCGTCATAGACAAGGGAAAGAGCGCTATAACTTGAATAAATAATGAATTTTCCGCACGCTCGCGAATTTAGATAGCACAGCCTGCAGCAGTGACATCTAGCGCTTGGCAGAACGTGTACGCGATAGAAGCGAAGAGGATTTCCTTGTTATGGCAACTCATTTCCACTTCTATTTTCATAAATTAGGTACACACACGTCTATACGGAAGCGGAATACAATCCACGACAGCCGGAATCAATTATGTTCCATTAGGGGGTACCCCAATTCGAGTACGTGATTTATCTACAATTCCACAGGAGCAAGTATACCGGTAACTTGGTATGATTATGGCTTTAGTTCGCGTATTAATATAAATAGTTCATTGCAATCGTAGTTATTTGTGAAATGGAAATGGTTTGCCAATAGGAGTGTCTTTATTGTGAAAAGCAATCAGTGACATTATGCTTTGAAAATAACATCGTCTAGAAGGATTCCCTCTGCTCTGTTGAACTGTATGAATTATTGTGCTTCAATTTTTGACTACTTCTTAAAACGTTACCACGCGATAAATATTCAACGTGCATGTGATGTTCTGCTCAAGGACACGAATTGTTTCTGGTTTATTCTCGTAGATCAGAGACTTAGAGATTTAAGGTAAGCCCATAGAATAGATCCCAAGGATTAGATCGCACAACCTTAGGGGCAATAGTTTTGTGAGATGTGTGACATTATCTATGTGAATATTTAACAGTTGTAGGTGCAACTATTCTATTGTCACATTCCCGTAGCGCATACCATCGGTAATAATATGATTTCCGTGTTTGTCTTCAAAAGAATTAGAACCTCTTGCCCGATAAGTCCAAATACCAGACCAAACAGTTACCTGTTCATTATGTGGAGGCAATTCCTAAATCACATGAAGATTTCTATTAGCCCAAATCCTGTAATTTTGTTTGTTCACGAATTCACTAAGCCAGAAATTCGCTTGATCCGCGAAGATCAAGACGATTTGTAGGTCAAAACCTAGATCGAATTCCAATTCCTCAGGCATGAAGTGCTCAAAAGATTGAAATCGATAAACTTTTAGGTTCAAAATTCTAGTGATGTTGAAAATGAAAAAAAGAAACCGAATTTTTGAGAATATCATTAAACAAAGACTTTACCATCTTCTCTGCACTCTGACTTACAGTGCCGGCAGTGCACAAATGTGGACTTGTCTGCCCCCGAATCTCTTTGTTCAAAATTTTCAACAAAACAATAAACGCTCCATTTATCCGAATACTGGATCATTTGTTTCTCCATAATGAGTTGCCAGACACTACCGAAAATAACTGTGAGAGCCTATGTTGCATTTTAATGATTTGACGCCCTTAAAAGGTTATCTAAATGCTAGGGCTAGTTTAAACGTGAATATACGAAATGTTTGAGAGTTTTGCTCAAACTTTAGTGGATGTTTTGTGTTGCTACAAGAAGTAAAAATAAATAGTTATAATCAATGATAATATTTTTAATTTTTTTTAATCAAGTTGCTTTAGAGATGAGAGTAACATTCTCTTGGATTAAAATACACATGAAGCTTAACCTGGTGTGTTAGCTTTCAATAAAGTTGGTAGTGTAATGTAGATGTTACCAACGGTAATAATATATAATATATAATAAGTGGTCCTCATGGTCATGCAACGAAGTCATATTTTTAATTTCTTCTCTTATTATTAGAGTTTCTGTTAATAACAGCTATCGAATATAACAACTGCAAATTAAAAGAGAATCAGGAACCGGTCTACTATTTACTTACATTAACAAAGGGTTACCAGATGCATGTTACCCATCTGAGGATAATTTTGTTCCAAAATGTAGGCAAAAATATCAAAACTGTGTATCTCTAGAATGTCAAAGTGCTAAAATGAAACAAAAAAATAGGAAACCTAACCCATGGAAACGAATATATATGTATAATGTTCTTAATATTCAATCAGTGAAGTGCCATGCACCGTTAGGTACAGGACTAAGTGAGATGAAATACGTAATTCATTATCCTACTTTGCATGGCCTTCCTCTTCCAAAAATTTCCATCCTGTGCTGAGCGTTTTGCATCACTCCATTCGATACTTCATTTTTCGGCTTGTTGCAGCACTTGATCTTCGCATTTCAGTCGTAGGTGTTTTATTTCATTCTTCGCCTGTATTTTGGATTCATAGATTTCTTTTGTTACTCTCTGTTTTGTCATCTTATGAATGTGGCTTTAATTGTATTTCGTTAACAACGAAGTTTATTGATTTTATATTTAATTCCGTTGGTACTGCCTGTAATCACCTGTAATGCCTTTTTGTAATCGGCTTCATTCTTTTTGAGGATCTCATATCGGTAGACTACGTCTCTATCAACTTTTTGGTAACAAAAACGTGTTCTTCAGAGAATCGCACAGCTTCACAGTTTTCCGATCTTAGAATTTGTATCCTTGTATATTCTCTCAGACTTGTTTTGCATTTTGCCTACGTAGTTGAAGCTTGAGACCTATCCCAGTACTTCTCCAATCCATTCTACTGACTTCATGTTTACTTTTCCCAATGTTTGTTTTTCTTGTCTATTGTGTGCAGTCCTTTACCTGTTTCAGGTACTAAAACTCTGTCATCAGTGAGTAGTAGTTCTTGCAGTATCGCATGCTTCGCCTACTGTCGGTGTTTTGCATTTTCCCTTGCAAGCTTTAATGGAATCATCTACTGTTCTAGATTTAATACACATTTCTGTTCTAATCCTATTTCTGTCTTACACTCTGCAGATTGTTGGTCGTGTACCCTCATTTTGTTTTTGTTATTCTTGTATAAGGTTTAGATAATTTCTATCGTGCAAAGAATGATCAATAACAAGCCTTCCGATGGACTAAAAGGAAACAAGGTTGCATTCTTTTTCGACCATTGAAAGCGCTAAAATGAAGCAGCTACAAAAAGAAGTAGAAGAGAGAGTAAGAAAAGATTCAATAATTCAAAAAATTAGGGATGATATACATTGACTCAGTGAAAATGATGCAGTGGTGTATAGTTTGGTAAGAAGCTGAAAAGTAATTATTTGGGAAAAGCAAATTGAATATATTACATTTAGTATCTTTGAAAAACAGCGGTTACATATTCAAAATCAGAGTGAAAATGATGCAGCCCAGTACACATTTTTTATTCGAATAGGGAATACTATAACAGGTAGTTTATAATTTTGACTAGTTCAACATGGGTATTTATCTATCTATCTATATCAAGTTAGTAAATTTAATGATCATCAGTATTTCGTTTTTCTTAAAAAAAAGTTATCAATTCAGCGATGAAATTGAATACAATACATGAAATTTAATTATAAAGATTATGGATACAAACTATGCTAACATAACCTTTACATAAGATATTCATTTTTGACAACTAAACATAATAAGAATGAAGTTACCAAGTCAAGGCAGGCAATATTACAGTCTTACCAAATTAAATCTGGCGTTGCCAACCTGGTGCACTTAACCTTAGACACCCGGTATTTAACGAACATGAGGAGTGGTGGATTATTAGGCAGTCTAGAAATAATCCACTGCTAAATGCTTCTAAGTTAACCCTGGAGGTATAAAGTGTTCTGGGAAATACCGTAAATAGGGAAACAGATCGAAGAACTCTGAGGTGTGCCAATTTACACGGACGAATAGCTAGGAGAAAAAACTGTTTATAAGCCAGAAGGATAAAAGAAGTCGCTTATAGTTTGCATTACAGAATCAAAACAAGGATTTCGACTTCTGGAGAACTGGTGCGCATGTAATGGTCTAGGACTGTGTTTTGTGCTGCTGGTATTGGAAACCTTCATTTTATTGAAGGTACCATTGATAGGTTTATATACTCAAACATACTTAAACAGAATTTAGAGTCTAATGCCAAGAAACTTGACACAGGAGATGCGGAGTTGAGATATATAAATAAATAAATAATCAAAACAGAAGACTTACGATGCACAACAGCAGTGCAAAAGGAATGACCAGCATTCGCGGTAAGTGTCCTTTAGATTGAGTGTAGATGAGAAATTGAAACGAAGCCCTAACAACATGTCCAAAATATTAAATATCTGCAGAAAGTGGTGTTAATTTAGTACTTATTTTTAGGTTTTGTTGTATTTGGTTCAAAGAGGACAAAATTCAAACAGAGAGATACTTAACCATGTGTAAGTCATATCTGCATCAATACCAAGAAAAAAATGAAATAACAGCACATAAATTCGTTCAAAATGATAAAACCCATACACCAAAAGCTACATCACGAATAGGGTCCTCGACGCCATCGCGTAAAAGTTTACTTTGCCATCCCAACGATAATATATCGCGGTCGGTTAGTAAAGCTAATGGCGTAGCCGCTCCTGCCGTACGAAACGAACGGCATCCAAATGCCAGTCATCGCATAAGTAAATAAGGTGACCAATGAACACGCGTGTTCTGCAGGTACTTCGAGTCCGAAAGTAAACATTGACTGTGAACACCAGCGCGAATAGTGGAGGAAAATGGCGCGTATAGAAGATGATAGAATCGTCGCACATCGCGACCGATATAACAAGGACGGTAGATGGCGTTGCGTTTGTAAATTCGTAGAGAGCCTTCGTTGTACTACGTGTGACCCGTGCACGTCGGCCGTCCATCAACCGGACCGGATGTGTGTACGGACGCGAGGTCATTAAACACTTCAGACAAGTGACAAGTTCAGGCCGGACTGGTTGTGAAAATTTGGGTGGAGTCGAAATGGACAATCGGTCTAGGCGTTGGTATTGTGTCCGAGTGCGGCTGTTCGTTCGAGGACAATTCGCGTACTGGCGGTTCTCGCTGATGGAAATTCGAAATTCGTGGAGCCAGGAAACGTTTTGTGGTCTGCGTGTTTTTCTGATGCATATTTGAAAATGGATTAATCCTGGACTGGCATGGATGTGATTCTATATTAGTTTTGGTTATTTACAGGCAAAAAGGAAGAGATCTAATTTGGTTTTAATGTTAGCGTAATTCTCAACCTCTTTGTTACGTACACAATTTTAACTTGTTACTTTTCTTTTTCACAACGCTGTATATTCAATATTAAGCGATGCGAATCGTATCACTCTTTTTTGCTTCTTCAAATTCTGTTAGGGCCGAACACATATGTACATTACATGCTGTCTCATTGCTTGGCTGTGATACGAGATAGAAGTCTCGAGGAGATTAGAATTGTAATAAGTTCTACCCGTTGATTAGGGGATCTGGCCACGTGGTTCGCTGAAATTTTAGACTTATTTTTGGATTTGGATAATTCTTCAAACTCCTAAATTATTTAATTTAGCAGCCAACACATTCATCATATATTTAATACCATTTATTTAACCCTGAAACAACAAATACGTTCTCTTTTTTGCTTCTTCATTTTATTTCATATTCGCTCATTTTAAATTAATAGGCTTTTTCTTATTACTTGGATAAGTTACTAATATTCTCACACTCAACTTTTGAAAATAAAGAATTTTTATTAGAAGTATCTAAAGACAATTTTACCCGGAAAATTCCAATTTTCGTTATCGTTTGGGACAGTAAAAATCTGCAATTGGATATTTACTAAATTTCTTGCTTGTCGAAATTGTTTTTTTTTTGTTTTTGAAAACGATTTATATTAAAGATTTCTCTTTGAATTTTTCTCTTTTCTTTAGTAGTCTTAAAACTTTGGTTATTGCGTATAAAAGTATTAGCTGAACACTCTCGTGACTTCTCTTTCTTCCTCGATTATTACGCGAGGTGACGCTTTTAATTTAAATATAAATTTTTTTAAATAGTTTACTGAACTAGCTGGACAACCTCGAGGAAGTAGGTAAACTTGTGCTCATCAAAGTTAATGTGGCATTAATTTCAAATTAAAGTTGGTATTAGAACACATTTCAGATTTTCACTTACCAGTTCTTAGCCATTTTCCTTTACGTAGTATCTTGACAAGCCACCTAATTTTTAGAGAGGGTTCCTTGTGTAGCCCAGATATTGTACAGTAGAACACTAAGAACGATTAGTCTCCTGTTTTATAAACCGGCCGATTCGTTACGTTATTTCGTCTCTGGTATCGTAAGATTTACCTGAATTTGATCTTGATTATTTGTTGTGACGCCTTGAATCGGTTTGAAAATTTTAAATTCAGGCAAGTTTAAAGACATTTGAAGAAGTTATAAGATGGGGGCATTAAAGTCAATAAAATAATACTTTGTTCCTAAAGTGTATATATTTTTTCAAAATGTAGCCAGTCCCAGCTGCAGCTCCATAGTGGGAGAAGTTCGAACTAAAATTGCTCGCAAATTCTGTAGCATTGTTTTTGATTTACAGAAAAGTATATTTCACGCAGATATTGTACTAAAATTATACTTATACAAAAATGTTTCAGCTTCCTAGAAATTGGGAAACTGGCTTTTATGCTCAAGTAGAGAAATTGAAATAAAACGTAGGCTTCCACGGCCGGAGTCAGTAATAAACGAAGTACATACTTCTGGAATTGGACCATGTCATGATAAGATATATAGAAATGAAGTAAGAGTAAGAGGAGAAAGAAATAATAAAAAAGAGAGATAAAAAGGAGGAAAATGAAAGATAGGTGTGAAAAAGGATGAAGAGGTAAACTGAGTAAGAGAAGGAAAGAGAGACAGGAAAAAGGGGGAAAGAAAAATAAAGAAAGAGAAGAAAAGAGATCCTACCTTTCTCTTTTCTTCGTTCTTTCTTTCCTTTTCCCGCTCTTTTCTGTCTCTCTTTCCTTCTCTTATTCTTTTCACCTTCTTTTTACTCTTCCCCCCCCCCCCTTCATTTTTCTCCTTTTTATCTCTTTTTCTTTTTATTCCTTTCTCCTTTAACACTTATTTCATTTCTATATGTCTCATTATGACACGGTCCAATTCCGGAAGCAGTTCGTTTATTACACAAATAATTTATTATACCAGCAATTGCATATGTTCATTGTTACCGCTTTAATAAAAAAAATTATTACGCCAATAAATTCGTTAATTACTTCAACGAATGTATTCATTAATCTAATTTCTTCGATTAAACGAATAATCAAGCTTGTTAAATTAATCTACATGAAAGAATATTACATAAATCTAATTCGTAATTACATACCTTTTCCTTAACAAAGCACTTTGCATTCAGCGTTTTATTCCTTTTGATATAATACCATAAGGAATTAATTTATTAACGCTTTTACCTATTCATACGGTTTCAGGAGCATCTGATATTTCAGTAGAATATCGCACAAAAGAATCTAAAATCCTACAGCCGTCACCCGCTAGTACAAGAAGAATGGATGAAAGCGAATCTCTTAGTTTCATCCGTTTGTCTTTCGCTTCGAAGTCGTGGGATGACTAAAATATGATTGCGAAATATCACTCTCCCTTGCGCCCAGAAAAGGCGGAGAGGGAATGAGTGGTGTCATTTCGGATTACGAAGCGAGATCTGCTTTCCAAAGAACAGAAGACGGATAGGTGGCTTTCTTTGCACCCCATCAAGGTTGTCGACTTTTAATATTGTTCGTGATCACGGTTGTTTGGCGGAGGGAAAGGCTCGTAGGGTAGGAGTAGAAAGTGACGGAATAGGGTGTGCGATACTCCACACGGTACAAGCTTGTTATTATACGAACCCTCGTTCATTACTGCGAATCATAAGACCGTACTGAAAATATGTATAAGGGGGCTGTTGAAAAATAAGGCGGAGTGGTTTGTAGTTCCTTTACCACTCTTTTCGTTTTTCTTTTTTCATTCTGCCGGGGTTCCGCTCTCTACGCGACTACTTCATCATTTTTTTTTCGGGCGCCATCTCTCTTCTTCCCGTCGTCAGACGCCGAAAGCGTTATTACAGAGGGCGCTGCTATTCGTTCGGCCGCAAAAAGAAATCCTTTTAGCTAATTATTTTACGACATGTATAATAATTATCCTATCACTCTTCGGTCTCCAATTCGTTCTTCGGCCTCTTCAGATTCTAAGCGGGGGTTGTCATGGTTTTACAGCCACGAGATTTCAAGTAGATAATAAAGTCTCTGTTGGAGTTGGAGGTACTGCAACGTTATTCTTTCGAGTTCGATAAACTCTAAGAATTGTTGGAAGGCTCATTAAGCAGGAAAACAGACTGACTGTGGGGTATTTAATTTTTATGAAATTAATTCGATCTCAATATTAGGCATACACCCAATGAAATGTCTATAATTCCATACAATTTTGAAAATTTACCGCAGCGGTAAGTTGAGAATTACAAGGAATTGAAGTTAATAGGATGGTAGAGGCACCATAACCTACGACAAACATCCAACATATGATATTCGTATTAAAACATTCCCCAAGCAAGGTATGTGTGCCGGTTTGCTGAACAACTAAGACCTATCTCCTTCGAGGACAATTTAAAATACCATAATACATGCTGTTCAAGAATTAGATGTTGATTTCCAGCAAATCTGGTTTCAGCAAGATAGTTGTATGTTTAAACAATTGCTTCCGCGTGGTGAGGGTATTGTGGTTTTGGTAATCTTCTCAGATTTTCGAAATCTTCATCCTGGACATCTTAACAACTGCGGGCTGCAGCAGTTTGTTACTCGCGTTCGGTAATTCTGTTGTCTGTTATGCCTACCAATTAGTTTCGTATATGGAAGCTCTAGACCGTACATTCAGGTCAATGCGTGTAAAACGATTTTCGAAATAGCCTAAACTAGGGAGCACTTTTGTGCAAGCATTGCTTTTAAACAATAGAGAGAGAGCAGCTTTTGTCAAGGGTTTTTATTCATCGACCACAAAATGGATTAAAAGTAGGCTTCAGAATCGATGAGAAAGAATAACGCTGGGATCAAAGGCGACAACAAGTAGAACCCGTGAAAGATGTTCACAAAGGGGAGGTCTGCCGCTTCTAGTTTGATATCTTCCCATAGATCTTTGTTACGTTCTCCTGGTTTGAAGAACACTGAACTCCTCCTGGTTTGAAGAAACTCACTAGTTACTTTTACAAATTAACTTGATCTGCACAAGCTGAAACTTTGTAATGGTTATATTGTTATCTACTGATTTACATGCTGTAGTGACTTACGCTGCACGGAGTTACCTTGTGAATTTCATGCAGTTATATTGCTAACTTCACAGAGTTATATTGCTAACTTCACAGAGTTACCTTGATAACTTCACGGAGTTACGTTGCTAATTAAAGTTACATTACTCAGGTGTATTTTGTAGCAGTTTAGATCATGCATTAATGCGCAATCCTAAGCTACCAAACTTTTCTGCCTAGATATTCCCGAAAATACGAGATAAGAGAATAATCAGCACTGTGGATAACGACTAGAACTTTAATTCTCGGGACCTCCATTACGTCGAGGTTTTCACCTAAACTCAACTATTACCAAGTACATAACTATATATATATATATATATATATATATAGAGATTTTTTTACAAGAATACATAACATTAATATTTATTGAAATGCAAAGTAGAAATGAACGATTTCAACACATTCAAAATAGAAATTTGTTCGGTTGTACGATGATCTTGATAAGGAACCATCATGTACCGTAACCTATACAAGTTTCTCGTAGCACCACGCACACATATCAAAATCGCTGCCCTAAAAAGACTATAATTGCGAAAGCAAAAACGCTATCATATAAACTTGCTGTAGACTCATTGATAAGAACTATCATCATATTAAGCCCCAACTATCCTTTTGGTTACATACAGCAATAATTAGGCCCATTTTTGTCCCATTCTTCCTGGGGTGGCGGCTTGTAAAAGTAGCTTTAAGAACTGTAGCAATGCACTTCTGATCCACAGCAAGATCCTAGAGGACATTTAAAAACTAGACGAACTCTAAAACACTTTATTTATATAGCTAAAGATATCATCATCGTTGAAATAAATTTAATAAGCACTATAAGATAATCATAAAAGGCCATACCAAGTATGTATGCGATGGACACAAAACAGAAAAGGAAACGTGATGTGGTATGTATTTAGATTACAAATAGATAGAGTTGGATATATTTGCACAGGCATCAGTGGAGTTGACTACCACCCAAAAATATCTAAGAGACTTCAATGTAGGTTTTATGCCCTGCCTCTATCTGAAAGAAAGATCCTCAAGGTGTAGCATTAAAGGCTAAAGAATCCCGCTTGATGCGTATTTTGCGTACAGAGCTTAAACCAATTAGGATGAGAGAAATGCATCATTCTTTGGTGAGTTTCAAGCCATTAGGAGATCGAGGCAAGTAAGCATATCCACAGTAGAGAGGCAACCATACCTTCTATTAAAGCGAAGATCTGTTATGGTCATGAAATTAAAATCTAAGTAATTTATAGGATGATGGTAAACTAGTATCAAGGTTTGTTTAAAGTCTTTAACTGTTCAAACGAATTTCAGAAACCCTTTTATAACGGATTCTCTAAGGCACCAGTGTCAGAATCGCCACAATAATAATAATAATTGTAATAATGATAATCCAGAATCCAATACACTCCTTTTATTACAACTATTCCTCGAATTAAATGACAAAGATAATGATAATGAGTTAGAAGGAGATGATCAGATAAGTCTTCAACATAAAAAATTAATAGCTACTTTACCTAAACATATTCACGTATTAATTCATATATCCAATTTTATTCCGTAACCTCAATTGCAAGTCCTAAATTTAATAACACAAGTATGAAACAACTAGTATTGATACTTTATACGGCAATTACTGAGAAACAGTGATCATCGAAGAACACGTGATAGATGTTGTATAACTAATGGAGACTAAAGACAATTACATTAGTTAGTACAACTATCAGCTCCTAATATAGAACCAAAAAAGATATATGTGTACATAATAACAAGCAATGCATGGAAATCAGATCTATACAACGCTTCTATAACCTTAAATTACCGCAAAATACATCTTAATTAACAAAGACCTCTCCATGTGACTGTCATAGTCGATTGTTACGGCCGTGCAAGCGCATCAAAGCACAATAGCTCCAGCGGTACGACCTCATCCGAACAAAACCGTCCCACTGTCACTAATTTGTGTATCAAGCACGCTTGATTACATTCATATCTTAAGTTAGCGTGGGCGAGAGGATCGTTAGGTGCTTACTGAATCATAAAGTCGTCAAAGTGGCGAGGAATCTCCCGCTATCAATCTATGTCATTTGTACTTCCGGGTAAGAAACAAAGCATTTTAGAATATACAGGGTGCAATGAGTGAACTATAAACGTTATAATATGAGCGAATAATTGAAGAACTTTTATGTGATGGATAGAGTTGGGATATCATATAGCGGATCAGATTCGTATTGAGTACGCCACGCCTCCACCATTGTAATTACAAGTTACTACCGAGTGGATCTTTATAGAGCAAAAGGTCGGCAAACTCATGTAATTACGACCAAGAAATTGTTCCTGAAATGTTCCGAACCAATTGGACAATTCAGCAGACGCTGCGCTGGTATTCCTGAGCCACCAGAGCCATGTTGAGGAATATTATTGAAAGCGACTTTCTATTATAGCGAAAATTTACAACAAATAAAGTCTGTTGTTCTACGATTGAAGCTCAACGAAGCAGCAGCAACTAAGGAAAGCTAGAAAAGATTTGAAAAATTTCAAAATGCTGGGCTGTCCTTGATGAAGTCAGTGCAAATTATGAACAATGTACCGCTACGTACTAAAAGTGACACAAAAATATGTGTGCTGTAGAAAGGATGTTACAAACAAAGATTTCGATTTTACCAAATTAAGATAAATTTGCTATGGCGCATGTATAGATCCGTTATCTATTTCTAAAGATTATCTTAATTATACGTGCATTACATGTGTAGGTGTTGAGCTGCCATCTTCTAAATATGAGAACATCTATGCAACACGGCGTATGCTTCTTTCCGAGAAAAAATATGGAAACTTACGTCATGCTGCTGACTTTTTGTTGGTCTGATCCAATATGCGACAGCTGTCAATAAGTTAGCTCTATCATTTAAAGAACATAACATATATGATATGATATAATCGCCTTGATACGATCCTAGCACGATGGGAAAAGTACCCCAACTGTAGTGATGAATATTTGTCAATATTCTTACCTTATAATTAGTGAGAAATGCGAGGGCCATTTAGAAAGTAAAGAACGTTTTATTTTCACACGTGACCGCCAACCTACAACTGACTTTGGCAATCATGCGCTTCAATTCGGCGGCAGCTACGATACAATAGGGTTAATTACTTCTTAGCTATGCGACTCTAAAATGTGTGAAAAAGTTGACGATCCCGCCAAGTGTGAGGTGCGCAGTTTTACCCGCTTTTTAAACGCGCAAAAAGTTTGACTCATCCGAATTTATAGACGGATAACTAAGGTTTACGGTAATGTGATGAACGAAACGTCAATTCGGAAGTGGCGTACTACGTTTAATGGTGGACGGGGGATTGTTCACGTTAATGAACGCTCGAGCCGGCCCTCAGTGGTGACTGATGGACTCACAACTAGGATTGAAGCAAAAATCCAAGAAAATAGGCATTTCATAATTAGTGAATTGCGTTCCCCTTCTCCAGAAATTTCAAGAATTGTATTGCACCGAATTGTTAGTGCAGATCTGGACTATAATAACGTGTGCGAGGTGGGTTTACCGAATTTTGTCAGACAAACACAAAACCAAACGAATGGCAGCTGCATTGACATTTCTCAGTCGCTATAACAAGGATGGATGGTGACGAAGTTTTGAACCACATCGTCACTGGTGGTGTGGTTTGGATACCACTTTTTTACACCAGGAGGATGCCAATCAATGTAATGGAATCCCCAACGAAACCGAAAAAAGCAAAAAAAAATTAGCACCAGAAAAATTATGGCTGCGATGTTTCGGGATCATAAGGCTTCCCTGCTCATCAACTACATGCCTAGGGGTGCAACCATAAACGCAGCGGCATACTGCTAGACGCTTCAACGGTTTACGCAGTGGAGTCGACTTCCTTCACAACAATACACGTCCGCATGCAACGGGAGTGGGAAATTTCTCATACAGTTCGAACTTAGCACCAAGTGATTTTCACTTATTTCCCAAATTGAAAGATTTTTTTGAATGGGCTGTATTATGGAAATTAAGGAAGCCATTAATCAGTGGTTCAAAAACTTGGCAGCAATTGAGTATGCAGAAGTCATAAAAAAGCTGATAAAACTGTACAAGTGCGTAAATATGAATGGTAACCTCGCACAAAAGAAGCTTGGGTATCTAATTTTATGTAAAATACAGTTGCTATGGGAAAAAACGTTCTTTACTTTCCGAATGATCCTCGTATTAGACATATCAAATAGCTTGAATACCTATAATTCTTCTCTACTTACCCTTGCATCCAAAGTAACTCAAAAATTTACTGGAATACTTCCTTTTTTTAATAAATCGATTTTGTTCGGCTAATACAGGCCCCAAAATTTATAGAGAATTTTGCGTTTACTCTCAACAAATTCCTTCTGCAAAAAGTTCCTTCCTCGTGCATCTAGCTTTCAGAGTGGAATCTTGAAAGGACAGCGGAGACAGGCACGCTCATACGAACTCAGGCAACGCACGTTAGAAAGGATAAAGAATTTTTATTGGAAATTCTAGATGCGGTGGTTGCGATGGGCCGCTTCTGTTATACTTAGGACTGCTATGTGAGTGTATGTGTAAAGATACGAGAATATGTAGCGACTCAGGCTGTAGAAAGGAGTCACGAAGGTATATCTTAGCTATCAAGCTTTATTAAAATATTTTAACTACACATTGATATGGATAAAATAAATATTTTCTGATCGAGGTTGGTGTTTGTTGGCGGTCCGTTTCAAGTTGCTTGGCCGCATTGCAGATAAAGATGCATTGGCCTCTTTATCTGCAGACTTATTGGCCTGCAGCGCTTGGTTCAGATGTTACAATTCTTGTTGGGGTTCACAGATCCGCGCGGCATGGTCTACTAACGTTTTGATCACTGCACCTTCTTGTTTGGTGATTGGAGTTATAATAAAGATACCGATCGGTGTGTGTTGGCCCAGTGTACCGCCCCTGGTTCTGTTTACCAGGATGTCGAAAAACGTCCATCCTTTTCCTTAGCATATCCGCACCGTGTAGCCACACAACGATGGTGTCATCGAAGATGTTTACCGCAGCTGTAAACGAAACGTCCGGAAGAAATTCCAACGGCCCGCGGCTAAACAGCCCGGAAGAATGAAATGATGAAATTTATAGGAAGAGTAAAAAGTTGCACGAGATCTGATAGAATAAGAAATATGGGTATATGAACAGAACTAAACACTAAACTAAATAAGACAGTAAAGGAAAACA
Source organism: Trypoxylus dichotomus (assembly GCA_023509865.1). NCBI lineage: Eukaryota > Metazoa > Arthropoda > Insecta > Coleoptera > Scarabaeidae > Trypoxylus > Trypoxylus dichotomus. The sequence continues at coordinate 55,759,771 of CM042075.1, forward strand.
AAACTAGGTTACCAGCCACAGCGAAATTTTGCGGATTCTTAGCGAGAAGGAGTGTAGGTAAACCAAATAAACGGTGTATAGGGTAACAGGTAAAGTGCCTAAAACCTGAAGTGAGGACGAAGAAGAATATGTGATTCCAAAGCGCTTATTAATATTAAGTTGTAGTTTGTTTTGTTTGGTACCATTCATGGATTATGCATCAATTCACTTGGAGTAATACCTACCTTACGCAGTGGTATATGTTAATAACTATACGGTAACCACTACATCTGGAAATCAAAGGGATATCTCCGCATTACTGGGAAGTACTACGTATAGCATTCTTTGTTTGTAAAATCAGAGGGATTCGCTTTTGTGACCTATGTCTGCAATATGTACATATATTCCCACGATCCTCATATATTATCGATCCCTTCAATTATCCGTATTATGCAAGCCATATGTAAACGTACTTCATATGCTATATACGTACATGTATGTAGACAAGCCACAGAGATGGGGCGTTTGGAGCCAAATTAAGCCGTTTCATATTAACGAGTTACTATTGGCTATGTGTGCCAGATACAACGCATCAGCCACATCTTACCATTCCGTTTTGGTCTATGGTAATGCTAGATGTAATAATTAATGGAATATTAGACGATATAGGATAGCTGTAAATTGTATATTATGTAAAGACATTCTATTAACGATTGCAAGGACTGTGTAGTTGTATAATTCAAAGGTAAAGCAGTAAACGATCAGTCGGTAACACGGTTGACAATGAGAGTCCTCATGTTCTCGAAACGCTGAGTTTCGCATAATTAATAAATTTGTGTAAGTGGAGTTTACTGCTATACCTGTGAAAGAAATTCTACGTTAAAAAGTATTTTATTGTAAGACGTTTGCGAAATGTGTGACTACTGTTTTTCTTAAAGAAATGCTGAACCTTTACTTAAATACGAGGGCAAATCAAATATTAACTGGGAGCCTCAATATGAATGAAGGTGGTGGTGTAATGATACGGGCCGGGATACACCTACCTTTATTTCATAGAAAATGGATCACCCACTGGCTATAAGTACCTAGGTGATGTTCTCACATATGTAGCTATGGAGCGAGAATAATTCATTTTTATGGATGGCAATAGCCGTTGTCGTTGAGCAAACATCGTGAACGATTGGTTTTATGAAGTTGGTATAGGGAGGCTTGACCGACCAGCCAATGCTCCAGATATTAATCCAATAGCGCAAGTTTGTATTTAATCTTTAGTCATAGTAGTGCGGTCTCTGACACCGCAGCGTAGTTCTTGTTTTTGTTTATCTTGTCCCCACTTTAATATCACGGACTAGTATGCTGCAAAAAGTTGAAGTCGATGTTTGTCTCGGTGTGGAATAAAAACACGGCTAAAGTTACGGAGCGGTCAAACTGACCGGTGTATGCCGCTAACGCTAGTATTTGAACTGCGCTTTTTGCACAGAACAATGAGTAAGAATCCAAAACGGTTCGGTTAGGCTATCCTGACTATGAGAACACTTTATTGGCATGGTATGAAGAGGCAGAAGGTAAAGATATTAGTGACCAAGATAATGTAAATGAGTTATGGAGAAAGTGAACATGAAACGGACTCAGAAATTGAACTTATTAAGGAAGAAGAAACAGAAGAAACTAATGAACTGCCGGACGAAACTCAAACTAGCGGCGGTACTTCTTAAAACAACGTAACATTCTTCTATGGAAAACTTTCCTGTAAGCGGTTGTCGCATAGTTTTGTTTCCCGTATGAGAACCCAGAAGCACAATATAGTTATATAGCTTCTAGGGTTGCTACGATCAACCGGATTAGGAAATATAGCAGATGCAGTTACTCGCGGGAATTTCTTATCTACGGCAGATCCGCTACAAGTTGTACTGCAGTGGACAAATGTAAAACTACAAATCATCAGAACGAAATGTAAAAATACGAGAGCGACGTGAAACGTTTCCGCAATCGACAAGAAAAGCGCGGTATTAGTGTGGTTTTTGTTTTTATTTTTAACTTTTTCAAACGGTGCTCCAGTCTCTCCAAGCCGTCGGAAAAGCAGGATGTCTCAAAAATAGCCTTCATTTGAGGCAAATGTCTTTCCTCCCAGCGATCTTTCCAGATTTGGGAATAGGAAAAAGTGGGGGGAGGGAGTGCTAGGTCCGGTGAATATGGAGGATAAGAGACTAATTCGTAGCGCAACTCATTCAATTTGGACAGGAGGATGCGGGCTGAATGAACCGATGCATTGTAATGGTGCAAAAGCACTTTTTTCCAGCTGCAAACGAGGCCGTTTGTCCTTTAATACTGCAACGAATCGAGTCAATAAATCGCTGCAGTATTGCCCCATGATTGTTCTTCCCTTCTGCAGGTAGTCGATGAGGATCACACCTTGGGAATCCCAAAAAATGGTCGCCGTGACCTTTCCGGTCGATGGAACGGTCTTTGGTTTCTTCGGAACACATTCGCCCGCAAAAATCCACTGCTTCGACTGTTGCTTGGTCTCCGGTATGTAGTGGTGGGTACAAGTCTCATCCACGGTTACGAAATGCATAAAGAAATTCCTTCGATTGCGCTGGATCCTGGCCAGACACATTTTTGGCTCCGGTGTGAGCAAACGCGGTACCCATCGCGCAGAAAGCTTTTTCATACCCAACATTTCGTATAGGATATGGCCAACGCGTTCTTCTGAAATGCCTGTTGTCCCTGCTATCTCTTTCAGCTTGAATCGGCGATCGGCTAACACATAACAAATCTTCTGGGCCATTTCATCGTCGGTAGCGGTTTTTGGGCATCCATTGCGTGGTTCGTCACTTGTGCTTGTGCGGCCTCGCTTGAACTCGCTCACCCAAAAGCTGATGGCCGAAAATGATGGAGTAGATCCACCATGAACCTCTAGCAAAATATTTCGAATTGCCGTGGCCGTTTTCCCAGCCATCTAGAAGTGTTTTATCACTGCACGAAATTAGACTTTATCAATTTTTGCGAAACCGCCTGACTTGCTACACAAAGCCCACTCTTAAACAACAACTGTTGACAGTAGAGATGTGAAATTTTAACAGTTGCCATAAAAAAGATTGCCCTTGCCAACCAATGAATCTACTTCAACCTTCGTGCGCCATCTCTTCCCAATTCCGAAAACATTTCAGGTCGCCCTCGTATAGTGAAAAAAAAACAAACTTGATATTGACGGATAGGTATTTGTTTGTGCTAATAGCAACGCAATTCGTTAAATACGCCTTAGTTCTAATACGATTTTCAAGAAGGAAATTATAAACTTAAATCCAATTAAGGAAGCTGAGACGAACATATTCCTCATCCGGTTAGGTATATCTTTCTTATTAACGTAAACGATATAATTTATACCGAAAACGTTATATTTGCGCAGGCGAAATAGTTTCATACTCAAATGAGCATATTAGCTCGTCAAAGTAGCTTTACGCTGCGGTCTAGAGGATTCGTTCCCTCGACAAGATCAAACGTTGCCGTCTGTCTGTTCGTCTTCGATGATATCAGCCGCTTTTCCCGTGTCTCTCGTCAAAGCACTTCGGAATAGATAGCGTACCACCAGCTCATCAAAGCGATCCTATCCCGCCGTGTTATTGCCATTTTTCTAGAGTGTCTACGCCACATACACTGCATGTTTTATGAAGGGAATGAGTAGCGAGTTGTCGCTACTGTGCAGGCTTTATACATGCGAAATTGCAGCATTTCAAGCTTTAACAGGATGACTGTAATTGCGTTGTAAACTTTTTCTGTTAATTTCAAATTTTCATTACTGTTTTCATTCCTCATACGGTATTATATGTACATCGCTGTACTAAATATCGATTTACCTATCTTTCGAATCTTCTGCTTCAGGCATAGTTTTTTTCAGAATGTAAGCAAATAATTTTACAACTTCTCCAATAGTGTTATTGCTTATAATTCTATTCAAAAGCCTATAACAGTTCCAATCTAAGTTTTGTTGAACATTCATCCAAATCTATACCCAAACACAGCAATTTTCGCAAAATATTGGTATTTTTCTATCTGAGTCTTCGGACTCTCATCTTCCAGATATAGATTCCAGCTTTGTCCACCACTGTTGTGTTTGCAGTCTGTTTCGGTAGAGAAAATAATACAACGCAACAAGAGTTTAAAGAATAAATTTACAGCTAGTGGTGACAACATTTCTTACTTTTTTGTGAAGGATTGTGCTGCTATCTTTGCCACTCCTCTATGTATAATCGTCAATATAGCCCTACACACGTGTACGTTTCCTGGTATGTGAAAAGTGGCTAGAATTTCGCAAATCTTGAAAAAGGGTGATAGTTGTAATATTGGCAATTACAGACCTGTGGCTGTAATTTCTTCTTTTACGAAGATTTTTGAAGTTTTAATTTATAAACATATTTCTTGTGGTATTAAATCATATCTCTCTAAATCTCAGCATGATTTTATGTCAAATAGATCTACTACAACTAACTTAGCGCAGATTTCCCAAACGATAGCTGAGAATGTAGATAGGGGTGGTCAACTATATGTTATCTATACTGATTTTTCTCGTGCGTTCGGCCTAATAGATCATCGTAAATTGTTGGATAAGCTGAGTTGTTTCGGTGTAACCAGAAATTTTCTAGGCTTCACTAATCGTATCTTGATAGAATTAATTATGTTTATTTCAACGGACTTCAATCTCGAGCTTTTTACTCCACTTCTGGAGTACCCTAACGGTCGAACCTAAGCCTATTGTTTTTTAATATATACATCGATAATTTTATAAAATCTATTAACTGCTCTTCATTAGCTTATGCCGACGTTATAAAGATCTATCACGATGTTGACCATCTATATCGTAATCTAGAGAAGATTCATACTAAAATTAAACATAGACAAATGCAAAAGTATATAGAATCTATTCTATTAAAGATTTAAGTGTGATATATGATGAAACGTTTACCTTCCCTAGGCATGTCCCAGACGATTCCCACCTCTAAATTATTAGGATTTATTTCTCATACGTGCTCTAGTAATTTCAACAGGCTGTCTGGTTCAGAAATAGAAACAACACTTAGTATGCATAGGTAAGACAGGTCGTTCAATCGAAACCCGCATTGATGAGCACAATATTGTCTTAAACCAGGGCACGTATCATCGTCTGTGGTAGTCTAACACCATCTTGAAACGAGCCATAATATTCTATTTGAAGAAACTTCGGTCATCGCGAAAAATGCTCATTTTTATAGTAAAAAAATCAGGGAATCAATGAAGATCCAAAAACAACCCCATTATATCAATAGGAAGGATGGATCTCATCTATCCGCGACATGGAAACCGCTCCTGCAGGCCCCACCCTCTTCCACTCAACCAACCCGGTACTCAGTGATACACGTCAGAAGGTTTTCGCCTCTAGTGTGGGTAACACGTTGAGTTACCGTGACCTTCTTCCAAAGGGGTTTCGCCTCTAGCATTCTTTTTTCTTTTTTGACTTTTTTTCTTTCTTTCCTTTTTATTTCTTTCTTTTTCCTTTTACTCTTATTTCATCTTTTGTTATACCTTATGATAAGTAACAGTCTAATTCCGAAAACTGTTCGTTTATTTGTGCGGTTATAAATAAGAATCCTAATTTTCAAACAATAGTGAGTATAGACCAGCGTTTAACGGAAATCCAAGAGTACGAATATGATATGAGCGACCATTTTAAGTTCGTTGGAAGCAGAAGCCTTCTTTTCACAATCAAACTAAAATAGCAAGTAATCACATTAACTATTTTTAATATCGATAATAACCGAACCGTACGCTACTGTGAAAGTACTCGTTTTTGCAGCCCTATTAATAAACAGGACGCAATTATACCTTCCAGTTCCTCCAGTGCCTCAGGTGATCTTGAACTTATGACCTTAACCTTTATTTCACGAAAGCAACTGTCGAATACAACACATCACTTTTCCGAGTACTACGAAATATTGCCCTAAAGTAATATGTTATTAGTTCTAATAGCAAATCCGCCTAAACGTTTTAAAGTATCTATATACGCAAATTTAACCGTCACGTTACTTTCCCCATGCACTAAAGTTTTATGCGTACCCTGCCGCGATGTTATGCCCCTTTCGCAAATTCGATTATAACTTCTAGATGGCGTTTTAACTAGTGTTTAAATGTCATATGTACGAAACGATTCGGGCCTTTCCTCTCATCACAGCCGCGTTACACTAGTAAAAAGGCGGGCTCTGCGGGGCCGTGAAACTCGCCGAAATATCATCGGCTCGCGTTACGCCAAAACCATTAAGATATCATAGTTGTATATCTTAAGCGCGGCGTTCGGCTTAGAAATCCGAAATAGCGAAATTTGTGCCGCAATTTTACAGCGCCCCGCTTTCAGTTTTATTGCTCCAGTTCCTACTGGTGGTAATAACAATTGCGTGCTAGCGGTTCGCGAAGGGGAACTTGGTAATTGTTAGAATTTACTGACACGTAAAACATTTTCGGTTGTATTATTTATTAGTTCGGCTCCTATCTGCAGATGTTTCCCGAATCCTAAATTCTCTTGCGGGTGTTTCGATTTAAACTGTTTCTTTGGAGTAGGTAGTTTATTTTATGTTTTAATTGCAAAAGTGTCTAAGCAGTGTTGCAAACAACTTTGTTACATTTTTTCGATTCTGTTTTGCTTTTCAAAAAAGAAAACTACTTATTCTCAATATACGTTCTCGCTCATGGAAGGTGGGACACGTGTTAATACACACTCCTAATATTCAATAGTTTTTTTTTCATTTCCAAGATATTTGCTAAAATACGCCAATTCCTAGAGAGGCTTAATTACTAAGGCTGCAGAATCGAGTGCTTTCTCAGTAGCATACTGATCAGTTACTACCAATATTAAAAGTAATGAATGTAATTACTTAGTGTTTTAGCTTCATTGTGTTGTTGACGTAAAAATGTGCTGTAGTATTCTGTCAGTAGCACACTTTCCAGTGCTGACTCTGTAACACTCCTGCGGCGCAGTGAAAATATGTTGGTGCATTTGAAAAAGGAGCATTCTGCATCTAATGGTGTAATGTTGGTGAATTTTAAAAAGGTTGTTCGCATCATATTCGCACTCTTGGTGTTCAATTAAACTCTTGTCCAGACACACTATAGTTTGAAAATCGGCATCCTTATTTATAATAGCACATAATTTATTGGTTGTTAATCTTCCTATGCTATCTGTTAGATTTCCTAACGAGGCTTTGAGGTAATCTACCATATTAAGCGCTTCATGCGTTCTCTAATTTGAAAATAGTATCTAAAGGAATTGAATAATTTTCGGAAGTTTACTCTATGTAGTATGGATTACTCTATAGAGTATGGATTTCGATATTTATAACCAGTCGCTGGCTTATTGAAATTGCTTGGGGTTCTTGGGAATTTAAATTTAAGATATAATATTTAATAATGCATAAAAATTTCTCATACTATAAAACTGCTTTAAGCCACGTTCCCTATCTCGTCAATACCGGCTGTGGTGGCTCAGGAATACCCGGACAAGCCCCTTACTCAGAAATGCGTTTTGGATATTTAATAAAAGCTTCTTTGGTAGAAACCATAGAGTGATCTACTTATGTTTCTAATAAATAGTATCGCACTGAAATTTTAGTTTAGGTTAAGGTTGAGGTTAATTGTTAGTAGTGACGTTTGATTAGTGGCGCCCTCTATGTCCCGTGTGTATAGGAGGATCCCTTCCGGGATTGGTAGGAAGATGAAATTTGGTCCCTTTATTTAAAGTGACATCGAGACAGTTCACGTCCTATTTCTTGCAGTTCTGGCCGTGCAGGGCGCCAAAGCCAAAGACCAGCTAAAATGGGGCCTTTTCGAATGGCGATTATACAGGTACCGGAAGGGACACGTCCTCCGCTTTTCGACAGCTTCTCCTAGGTCCTTACACTAGGGGGAGCACCAACGAGGAAGCTCTGTAGAATCCAGGGCAGTTAGTAAGGTGCCTGACGTTGAAGTCTGCATCTTTTGCTTTCCGCAAAAAGAAGCACTTCAGCTCAAATCCGATAATTTTATCGTATTTAGCGTGGTCAATTACATATATAACCAAAATTTGAGCGAAATCGGACGACCTTCGCGATTTTGGAAAAATCTCGGTCGCTCCGATTTCGCTGATATTTTGGTATTATGTGTAACTGACCACGCCGAATACGATAAAATTATCAGATTTGGGCTAAAGTTTTTCTTGTGTCCAAAAAATTGCGTTCTATGAGCGAAAAATGCAAGTTTCGATGCTAGGCATCACAGCGATCGCCCTGGATTTTACAGGGCCCCCTCAATGATGTTCCCTCCTTAATATTTACTAATTTATTTACCTCTGGAAATTCATTCCGAACGAACTCTGCAAATTCAGTGCAGTGCATGGGCTACATAAGTTAGATGTAACATGTTTGGATAAATTTCCTGGGACTCTGTGCCTTTAATGTTGGTCAAAATGAAGAGCATTTTCTAGGCTTTCATTAATAAGATTTCTTATAATCCCAGTATTAATCTGATGTGCAATCTTGGAGGATATTAAATATGGTATGGAAGGCGTATTTGGATTCAAAATACTGACATACTAACATACATTTATTACACAACTACCTAAAATATATAATTTAATTTGTTATATAACTTTTGTGTAACATTTTGTGAGATATTGTTTCCATAATATTGAAGAGTCACGAATTTGTGTAATTGCTTAACTTTCGAACAATCTTTATAATTCAGGGTTTAGCAATTTGTGTGAAGCAATGTTGAATGCAACAAATGCTGAGGTCTTTATAGAAGAGTTGTTTCCTTGTATTTTTAATGTTTATATGTCGTGTAGTGTGCCACTTTTGCTCATATTTTAAAGTCTCTGAACAGATATTACACAGTATTTTCATACCGCAATTATCACTAACACCAGGCTTTTCAAGTAATACTGGGCATATCCACAAAGGAAAAGGGAAAATATAAACTGTTGCAGTTTCTGTTGAGACACCTTGTATTTGCACGGGAAAACATGGCGGTAAATTCAAGACAAAGTCGCTTAATTTAAGTTCAAGGCGAAAGAGACCCTGGTGACTGTTCCATTGTTCTGACTTAATTGTTTCGCTTTTGAAATTATCGCCTGAAGCGCAACCATGCATCCAACCATAAAACTTCACCCCTCCACGTTGTTCTCCGTACGACACACAAGGTTGCGCCTTTTTGCCGAGGCTACTAATAAATTCAGCTATATGGTGGCATGCATGGAGCCAGCAGGTTATATGCTCTCACCATGTTCGGATTTCCATCTGTAACCGACGTTACAAGTTCTGTTGCCGATATATAGAAGTTGTTTCATCCTCTGTCAACTATATATTTCTTGATCTTTTAACTTGACCTTTATTTGATCCGTAGTTGTGTTTTTCCCCGATGAAAATTGTACTGCTATTGACCTTTTGTTTGCAACTAATTCCCCCCCCCCCCCAAAACTTTCGAAATTCTTCTTGGTCTACAATATTTTGTGGGATGCTGCACACATTTAATACACAGTGTCCAATTGCACGTGCACCTGGTTGTCAACACAAAAATCTCTGCTTCGAAGAAAAAATGTTCAGTTTTATTTCTATATGTTGGACAGGTTTACGTTAACCCGTCTCACTGCTGTCAGTTTTCCTTCATTATTGTATTTATGTTTTTATTAGTGATGCTATCAGCTTTTGCATTTATTTCTCTAATCGGTACCCTCCAGTTGTCTGTAATCATTATACAAACTGTCTTTTTCAAGACAATGCCGTTTACGTTACAGCAAGATATATTTATTGTGATGGCGCATTTTCGAAGTGCGACATTAACTGAAAATGGAAGCTGGGAATATGCACTACCCTCATGCTTTTAACAGTTCCATAATGAGTATCCTGATGTGATGATAGCTTATGAAACATTTAAGTGTCATCGTAATAGACTGGTAACGAGGTTTATGGAAACTGGTAGCGTTACAAAATTGTAGGTATTTCTCGTGGAAGTGCACATATGGCCGTGTCATGATTTAGATGGCAGCTTTCTTTCTGATGAAGCCTGGTTCCATTTGTCAGGATACGTAAACTGTCAAAATTACCGTACATGGTCAGCAGAAAATCCACATGTTTTTGTAGAAACTAATCTCCACCCTATTAAAGTTGGCGTTTAGATCGCCATGTCAAGAAGGCGAATTATAGGACCAATCTTTTTTCACGACACAATAATAATAATAATAATAATAATAATACAGTGCGATATAGAGAAATTCTATTAGATATAGAGAAATTCTATTAGAACCGTTTATAAATAGCTTAGACGATGAAGAACTAACTCGTGGATATTTCCAACAAAATGGAGCCCCAGCGCATACTGCACGTACTACATTAAATTATCTACAAGAATTTTATGAAGATAGATTAATAAGTTACAATCGCTGGCCTGCATATTCACCGGATTTAACTCCTCTGGATTTCTTCCTGTTTGGTTACCTGAAGAATAAAGTTTACCGCAATCGACTTCACAATTTAGATGAGCTACAAGCTGCAATAACACATGAAGTGCAAAATATTACAGAAGAAATGCTGCAGAATGTGTTCAATAATATGAGAAGACGAGTAAATTTATGTTTGCAACATAATGGTGCACATTTTGAAAAACATTTGTAATTTCTTTTAACCATATGTCCCCTGAAGTCTTTTGCTTGTTACAACTGTAGAATTTGATATTTTTTTATGCATTGCAACTTTATTGTACTGCTTTTTCTTCTTTGTGAAAAACTTATAGAAATATTTTTTTTATACTTATTTGCAATTTCTACTAATTTTCTCAATTGTATGGTTATTATTTATCTATCTATCTATATCAAGTTAGTAAATGATCGTCAGTATTTCGTTTTTCTTAAAAAAGTTATCAATTCAGCGACGGAATTGAATACAATACATGAAATTTAATTATAAAGGTTATGAATACAAACTATGCTAACATAACCTTTACATAAGATATTGATTTTTGATAAATAAACATAATAAGAATGAAGTTACCAAGTCAAGGCAGGCAATATTACAGTCTTACCAAATGAAATCTGGCGTTGCCAACCTGGTGCACTTGACTTTGGACACCCAGTATATAAATAAATTCGTATAAAAGTTTATAATATAGTACATCACATTGCGCATTTAAAACCGGTATTGTTTGCTATTAACATGTCCTCTATATACAAATATATTGTACGGTAAAATCTTGATAGTGCAAGCAATACATTTAATAACAGTGTCAGTGTATTCTAATGTCGAAGATCGGTTGAGAAATCTATTGGCACTCATCGAACGTAACAAAGAATGCCGCCATCATCATCCTAGTTTGGTATTCATGCACATACTAACCATACGCATATGAATCCCGACTTCGGGTATAGCCGAACGGTTTCGAAATCTATCATCGTCGCCAATGAGTGGTGCACACTGGTTTCTGTAGGCTTGTTAATAGCAGACTGAAATGTCGACTGAATTATCGATTAAAAATATCAAATTTTGCAAATTTTTACATATATTAACGTTGAAAAAATCCAAGCGTAGAATATATCTTTTAAAAGTTCTTTTCTATGTACGTATTTCTATATACACACACGTAAGAGTACATATTTCTAATAACTGACCATTTCCAAGTATCCCACATCGTTTTCTCTAATAATACAACGTCCCGTTTTGGTTGCTTACCATCGATTCGTTTCTGATTTTTCCTATTTTCTTCCTCTTACTCCGCACAATACTTCCGATCCGTATCGTCTATCTAAACGCAAAAGTACATGAAGTTGGATTTAATACAACGCTAGTGAACGACTTTGCCCTAAAGAAAATATAAACCTTAACGTTACACGAGAAGAAAATGAACCGTTGAAGTACTTCAAACAACTTTAGCAACAGAGTTTTATTAAATTCTAAAGTTTCTTCGCAATTTAAGACGCCGCGCGCACTTTGAGGTACAAATTCATTGGAGGATCGCAGTTAAGAAGCTACGGAAAACATGGAGCAGCTAATTAAGACAGAATATTTGAGTTCGTAAAATGTAACTTTACGTTGTCTTCATAGAACGTAATTATTGTTTGCCTTCGAATAATTTATTTCCACTCTTGCTATCTAGGAATAGGCGATGTATATAATAGTTATTTACAGTTTGTAGCAATGAAAGCCCAGACTAGCCTTAGTAAATCTTACGCTGGCAATTTTTCATAGGGTTTACCAAGGCATGGACATTGCTGACAATGATTAAAACCTCACAAAATATGAAAGCTCCACACGAACGCTACTTAAAATGACACTTTATAGCAATGTTTAACGTGTATAATTTAACCAGCAGGTCCTCAAGCTCTTTACCTTAAAAGCCACACTGACTCCTACACTAAGTTCCAAAAGCCTAGCTTATCACACCAACATGTGATTTTGAATCACGATACAGTAGCGTGGCGCCATCTTCTGGTGAGCCATGGAACGAATTAACGGTTCTTACACGCTGGTGTTGGCCCGGAGGCCATAGTTTCGAGAGCCCTGGTCTAGGCCCCGTATTCGCCAGCGTTTCCCCAGCGTTTTCGCCAGCGCTTCGCCACTAAGCACGCACGCGCATTCGTTTCATTTCGGCGTAGCTTCGATGATTTCTGAGGTTGGCGACAGTTTACTTGCATAAACCTTTGCCCGCCAAAACATACTTGCGTAATGGCATCTACTTGAGCGAATCTCTGGAGTGATCGAAACCGACAATTTCTACCTTTTTCGATTGTAGAAAAATTGTGATATGGTATTCATATCGCATTGAATCAAGTTTTAGGCTGAAAACTGCAAATGAGACATCAGACAAAGATATACGCTTGCAAACACAACTTTTAAATGAAGCGATTTTATTGTTATAAATTCTTGAGATTTCTGGCTTTGTCAAGAGAAATTCTAGGACTTCGCTTATGAATTAGGTAATTACTGCTCCTTAATGAGTTTTAAATATAATGACACCACCTGCCCCTGCGTCCTCTGAAGGTGCTAAAACCTATAGAAGGTTACGGATAAATAAAATCACTTCACAGAGCTTTGTCATGTGAAATGTTGGTGTGTTTTTTGAGACTTTATATCGGTGTTTCCTGTTGTAAATTTGGCTAAACTTTTTATGTTTCTGTGCTTTTGTGGTTCTTCATTATATGCTTAATGTATCTTCTTCTAGAAAGAACCGACAATCTTTGAGCATGCTTCAGTGGTAGTTAAGCCTCGAAAAACTCAAGAAAAGATACATCAATTTCCGAATTAGCTTTTGCGACACCAATGAAGCTAAAACAAAATGGCGAACAGAAGGTTACTAACGCCATCCATTGAAACAATATATAATCTGAAAGCTGTATGTCCCCGCTATAAACGAGACCGCGAGCATTAAAATTTTTCATCGGTTCGTCGTTAGAAACATATGATGGAGCAACGCGCTAATATAAAATTTAGTCTCAAGCTCGATAAAAGTTGTGTGTTCGAATAGTATAAGCGATTTCAGAATGGTCGTGATGCTTTGGAAGACGATCCAAGGCCAGGCCATCGAAGAAACAAAAATCGCGAGGATCTGGTCAAAAAAGTGCGTGAAATTATTGTATACGATGCGAATTCGATTCTGATATGGATAACAGAGGAATGAAACACGACGAAAAATGATACACGAAATTTTGACGAAAGATTTGAACAAACGGAAAGCCTGTGCTTAATTTGTTCCTCATGCCGTAACTGAGGACCAAAAAATTGTTCGCGTTGAACATTGCGAGGATTTCATCAAAGAAGCCAGACGAAACCACTTTCTAGAATCGATTGTAACTGGTGATAAGACTTCAGTGCTTCAAATATGATCCTCAAACGAAACGCCAAAAGTGCTACGTGGAAGTTCCCAGGCTCCCCAAAATCGGCAAAATTTCCAGAGGTCACGGGAGAAGACAATGTTAATTTTTTTTTACGACTCTAAACGTATTGTACACGGGGAATTCGTTCCACAGTGACGGGTATTATGTAGGGGTTGTAGAGGATTTATGGAAGAGAATTGTACGAGTGAGGCCTAAATATGGAGCTCCGGGAAGTTGTTGCACGATAATGCACTGATAATGACTGTCGCTGTTCACGAATTTTTGGCGAAAAGACGAGTCTATGTTACACCACCCTCCGTATTCGCCAGACATATCACTATGTGATCATTTCCTCTTTCCGAAACTGAAACTGGGTGTGAAAGGAACGTTTTACGACAATGTGGGACGAGTCCAAGAATATAATCTGTGAAAAGATTTCGAGAAGATTTCGAGAAATGTATTCTTGCTATCATTAGTTGAACGTGCCCAGAGCTGTATTGACGCAGAAAGGAAGTACTTTGAATAAAAATAAAATGATTTTGCGAAATAACTAGTTTCTTTTTTATTTTTCTGGCAAATTGTGTATTTTAAAACTACAACTATATTGCCATATTGATCTTTTACTTAACATTTTACAACAGCTAAGAAAAACGATAAATACGTGTTTGTTTCTTTAAACGCCAAGAATCGAAACGAAGGCAAGGAAATAGCAATTCAGCAACCGCAAAGCACGCAAACAACTCCATCTAGATAAATTAGAAACCGCCCAAACCAACGAAAGCGATACACGATCCCATTCACGAACATACACGTAACCCGAAGACCAACACGGAATTTAAAAGTTAACCAACTTAAAACTCTTTTAAAACTCCTCCCCCACCCAGAAAAAGGGACGTGATCGCTTAGTTTTTTCCGCTACTTCCGTTTCTCGCCAAGTTTCGGACGCGTGGCGCGGTTTCTTCGATGTTTTTACTTGTCTTTGCGGAAACAAACGCAATCAGGAAGTTCGTCCGATGGGAAACTTTGTGTTTGCGATCGCCCACCGACGTCGGTTGCAGATACTCTTCTCCCGCCTCCGAACGCGGCTGTCGCGTCTGGAAGATCGCCCGGGAAACGAGCACCAATTGCAGTTGTAAGTTCGCACGCAGATAAAGTATCGCAGTAAATTTTTAGCGCGCTGCGCATTTCTGTAAACAAGAAATAAATCTAACGCTTTCGGGGGGATAACGCGAGTGACATACGTAAACATCTAGAGAGCCTTGGAACGGAAAACGTCGCCTTCGAGTAATACGAATTGTTCTAGTTGTTTCTCGTTTACGTTTATTTAAGTAATTCATTTTGTACGATTAAAGTTAGTACAGTGTAACAAACCATACAGATTCTTGCAACTGAGAAATATCTGGAAAGGGGACATTCTTTACTTTCTGGATAACCTTTGTTAAAGTATATAGTGTTTGTAAAACTTATCGGATTCGTCAGTTCTTTAAGAGGTTGATGTGGGAAGAATTCTCGGGCTAATCATCTTCTAGGCATAAAATTGTTATCATGTCTTTCTTACATCCGAAATGGTGACATCGTGATTAATTTTCGCAAATAAGTCACTGATATTTTGAGAACATCTATAGAAAGGGCTTTATTTTATGAGTACAGTAACACGCTATTGAGGAGGTCTAAGGTGAATTGTTTCTGCAAGGCAAGACTAAACACACCAACAGGCAGAAATCGCAGAAATCTACGAAAATATTGCAATGCTTTAAAATACCACTACAGATCCGACTAGTAAGTTTAAAAAAGCTATCCAAAAACCTTGTAATATCAAAACAATTAATCCACATTTCTATTTCGTTAGTTCGTGTTGTATCTTTTATCAAAATCCTTCGCAATTTGCCGGAGAAGCAAACAGTCAAAATTTTAATAATGATTGGATACGGCGACAAAATCTATAATCCAAACTATGACCCAATAACGTGGTCAAGCGATAGCAAAATTTTGCTGAAATCTGAAGAAGGTGGACATGTTCATGTAGGTGGAGATAGAAAATGTCTTCGAGTCAATAAAAACACACAGTTAGATATAGATTTGTGTAGATTTGATACCGAGACCAAAATGCAAAGTAAAGAGTGGAATCATCACGGTTCTTCCCCTCCACGCAAATTTAAGATCGTGTCATCCTGACTGAGTTTTTGCAAAAGGGACAGTGCATTACAGGGCCCTACTACGCACAATTGATTTGTAAGTTGCGAGGCACTATTAAAGAGAGACCGGCGATGCGGTGTTCTATCTGGTTAATCCTGTCAGCCATATATGTATCTGGTGTTGCCATGACTGCTATATACCGAGCAGGCTTTGAATTAGTTGAGCACCCGATATATTCACTGGATCTGGACCCTAGTGATTACATGCTATGATGCAAGCCGTAGAGCGGTGATTTGCAGAAGTATGACAACATTTTTTTCCAGGCGGCTGTTGAGATGTTGGAACACCGATGGGCTAAATCCATTTGTGTAAAGAGAGACTATGTCGAAAAATAAAAAATATAATTCCACTGTAGTTTTACTGTAAGAGGCCCGGAGGTACAGCACAGACATCTACCCTCGTATGTATAGTATGTACGGATTATATCAAAAAATGCATACATAACGAAATTTCCTTATAACGAACTTTGTCACAGGATTGTGTGGCTGAAATGTATTTATCCTAAAATTCAAGCAGCTAATCTATCAATTTCTTAAATTTCACAATTTCACTGTAATACGTCCCCAACGGCTTGCCATTAAGCTCCTTTCTTGGGAAGTAATTCAATCAAAATGTTTGGTTATTTTCTGCAGAGATCTCCTACAGTACCTTTACTAAGCTCTACACTAAGGATTATACTAAAATAGCATTCGATTTCTAACATTATTAGCGTGAATCTTTCTAAACATATTATTGTGTAGTTTTTATTCTGATTTTGCCATTACTTATGAATAGCTGGTTACGCAAATTCATGGTTGTGGTAACAGATTTGGTGTAACGAGGATAGTACTTTATAAATCCGGAAGCGGAATGGAAAACTTACCAAAGAAATCCATTGCGAAACTGTCGCAAGAAGTTCAGTTGTCAATAGAAACATGCCACATTTCTTAAAAATGATTTAAAATTATATCCATGTCAAAGTTGTTCGTGAACCCTTGTTGTTCTCCTTGATTATAATAGAAGATCCACGTACTGCCAATGGTTCTTGAATAACTTGAACAATAATGATGTTTTCAATAAATGTTTCTTTGCTGACGAGGACTGGTTTCACACTTCGGGATATCTAAACAAGCAAAATATGAGAATATGGTCGTCAGAAGATCCTCATGAATTTGTACTACATTCGCAAAAAATTGGTGTTTGGTTGGCGGTGTGAAGACAAGAAATCATTGGAAACATGTTTTTAACCGAGTAATAAATGTTCAAAGACGCGAAAATAAAATATTGGAGCTCCTTATCAATCGGTTAAAATATGATGGAATTACAGAAGGATATTTCTAAGACAGACTTTTTATTTAAAACCTTTTACAGTAGATTAGATTAATCCCACAACTAAATTAGAGTCAATCAGGTGATAATTGTCAAAGTTCGATTTCCGAAAAATATTACTGTCCGACAGTGTTCCCAAATTTGAATAAAAATCATAGCCTATTCGAAATAAAAATTTCGTTGAAGGTATTGTATATAAGTCGTAGCGTTATGCCATGTCTTAGCTCCATTTATTTGGGCAAGGCTGTATATTTGACGCAGATCGCAGTGCATAGAATTTACGATCTTTACATAGTACGCTGCGCTAAAGAAAAGCAACATTGCATGTCGATAGGAACCTCGTTATTTCTTACTTCCGTGTCCGTTGGCTTCGATCGATATTTTAATAACCAATTGTACCTAGCCGAATAACAGACTTTTTTGCACCGGTGTTTGTGCTTTTCTTTCTTTTTATTATTGCGAAGTAAATTTCACCTGGCACGTGAAATGTTATACCTTTACAGAGCAATACCTGGCGGTATCGTGATGTAGATTAGAGGACTTTGTTTTTCAAGAAAGAAATGGTTTCTAATTCGTGTCATAACGTCAAGAATGTTCCCTAGAAAAACAGAGTAAATTAGACCAGGGTTGGTCATTACAATTTGGCCTAATTTTGTCTTTTCTAAAGAAATTAGATCGATCAACGTATTTGCTACTGCATAGATTTTCGTTCGCAGCATTCGCCACCGAATAAGGAAAACTACAGATAACTTCAACTCTGAGAAACAACAATCCCGCGCAAGGTACTGGGCCATCAGCCCCATAGAGAAAGATAAAGAGAAATGAGACAGTAAGTTTATTCGGTACCCCAACTTGTTCCCGGCTTATTTCCTTATTGTGTTCAAGTAACATAACCCTTTCAGGAATGGGTAAGATACTGGGTGTCCCAAAAGTCTTTTCTAATTTCCTTTGTTCACCGCGCGAACACAATCATTGAGTGGATTGTTTTATGAGAGGGTAGCGCGCGTGCTCTGTGATGGAGTTTTACAAAAACAATAATTCTATCACTACTGCACTGTTCATTTGCGGAACATTAGACAAGCACCGTATACTCAACTCATCAAAAAATAGGTACAGAAGGTCGAGGAGGCCGGTTCGATAATGGACAAACCTCGAATAGGGCGACCAAGCCTCACGGTCTTTCCGTTACGAAAAAGCGAGGTGCCTTAAGTGTTCCTAAAAGTTTCATACACCGCATATTACGTAAGGATTTGCATCAGTTGCATTTACAGTTAGTGCAAGAACTAAAGCCAATTGATGCTATGAGGTTCAACTTGGTTAATGAAATAATTCAGCGGTTTCAGTCTTTCAAGAATATTTTGTTTTGTTTGACTTGACACCAACAGATATTTTCCTACGGGGCTACCATAAATAAAAGGTATACAGCAACACTCCTATATGAATTAAAAAGGAATATACAAAGAGAAATGGTTCTATCGGGGAGAATATGTACCAAGCAGTTCCCGAAAATTTTGCCTCTCGTTTAGAAGAGCACCAGCAAAATAACGGGGAAAAGATAATTTTTATGAAATAAATTCACAAAGTCTGTATTTAAAAAAATGAAGTTTGTATCTGATTCAGCATTGCCCTTGCCATTAAATTTCCTGAATTTCGGCTTAATACGAAAGACAAAAGAGAACATAAATTGTTTTCTTCTTCCTTTTCGCCGATAGATTATTCCAATTCCAACCAAGGTAATGTTCAGGGCAATAATTACGCCGTAAAGCGACGTAATGCACAGTGAATTTCTGCAAACGTGCGTACATCTGATTACAATATAAAGCCCGTTCGGGACGGATCCCATCTCATACATCATTATTATCTGTGGCGCGGTGCGAAATCTACAATCCGATGACGATTGCGCGAACGGCGCTTAGTTTGAATGAATTGCCGTTTTAAAACTATTGCCGCAATCATCGAAATTGTCCATTAAATGTAATATATACCTTTGCCGCAACGCCAGAAATTACGACCGTCTCTGATCTATCACGCACGCGAGCTGGCAAATGGTGTCCCGTTGCGTGTCGGATTATTTCGGCGATTTCCAATCAGCGTAATTGCGGGACCATTTCCGATAGGCCGATTAGTTGGATAAGCATTTATTACTGCTTCAAAACGTAGAAACATGTGTATTGTATCGATTGGTATATTGGCTACAGGTACAATTTCTGTACTGACGATGGTTACCGTATCGGAGAAATATAAGAAAAACCCGATATTACAACCAATATCCAATCCGATTGGGCAAATGCGATCCAACAGATCTTCTAAAAAAAATCAATAGGACCAACAATGCTACTATCCAATCTCGTATATGCTGGTATAAGTTTTGCGTAACGCATAGACAATACGAGTTACGGCTAAACGTAATACATAAAACGATCTCCAATATTTGTGAAAAAGAAATTGCAGTGCAAAGTTATTGCTGGAAAAACAAGACTCACCATTAAATTAATTAATGACGTTACTACCATCCTCTTATCTGCTTATGCGACGGAAGGACAGAGCTTGTCCACCAGACCTACGCTGTTTAGATTTAGCTACCGGAATATACGAGGTGCCCCGGTAAACCTAACAATCCATTTTCTACCAGTTCCACCACAGCAGCGCTATTGTCGTAGTTCCACACATGCACACATACCTCGTTGGTTCACAGTCTCTCCACTAGCGCCATTACATCCGGATTGTGTTAGGTACACATTCGTTAGTGATCATTCAAAATGTTTAAGACAATTCCTAAGCCCACCAACTGTGAAGTACGTTCTGTTATATGGTTATTGAACGTAAGGAAGGTTAAGGAAATTCATCGTCAGGTTGTAGAGATTTATGGTGAAAATTTGATGACTCTTGGAATGGTAAACTAATTCGACGATGAATGAACCGACGTGCATAAGACTTAAAAGCAATTGGATGCAAGTCTAGCATCCAATTGGGGAAGAATTTCATTGTGTAACTCGATAAGTAAAGCAGCGGTTAAAAACTAATATTGATTTTATGGAGGTCGGTACGCTACCTAATTTTGCAATGTAAGTAAGGAGGCATATGATGCAGGCTTACATTATGATATAAGCATAAGCTATGAAGTCTTCGTCGCGACAACATATCCAACCATTTCGCCCACTTCAACGTATGAGTGATATATTGGAACATTTTTATACCGTAAATAAAACGTAAACATGAACTCTGAACTCTCTGTATTCTCCACAGCAAGTATACATGGATGGTAAACAGAATCACAATAATAAAAATTAGAAAGTATTAGAGCATCGCACAGCAGTAATTTAATTTTTTGGTTTAATATCTATATGTAAGGAAGGTTTTGAACACACTATAAGATTTTCGTAGTAGGTGAGATATATGTTTTAAAATTTAAATCTGTATAATTATATAATCCGAGACTCACACCAAACCATAGTCACCGTGAAATCATTAATAGTAATATGAACATTTCTATCTATCGCTCTAAAATTCGGTTTGTCAAAGATTATTGTGGATAATTTAGATGGTTTGTGCTTTAATGAGTGGGACTGACTGCGTTTTACTACTTTTATGGCTTCATTGAGTTTATCAGGGGAAAAAGAATGAAGAAGTTGTGTGTCATTTGCGTATAAATAGGACGTACAGTAGTATTTTAAATTATTATAAAGACTTGATGTACATATAGTAAAAAGAATTGGACCTAGAATAGATTCTTGGGGTGACTCTACTAGAGATTAACATTGTGTTAGATATATTATTGTCAATTTTCACACATTGCCGGCGGTCGCGAAGATAATTACTAAAAAAATTTACACTCGCATGATCCAATCCTATAAAATGTAGAATTGCTAGCAACGTCCTATAGTTCAGTATATCAAAAGCCTTACTATAATCCAACAACATACCCACGCGTTTTGATAGAATCAACAACAGCAAGAACCTCACTCTCGAACAAGTACTTTATATATTTGTCAAACATATAGCTTCTAGTTGATATTTGTAAACTTCACTACGCTTGTAAAGGATCTCGAGGAGCAACACCAACTAGTAAACCGAAAAATTCGAACCAATGGGGAGTTTTCGAAAGACGTCGAAAGTTCTTGAGTCAGAGATGTCGTGTCTGCTGTGAAATGGAGGGAAGGTAGTTTGAACATCACATTTGACTTTATTCCTTGTTTTTTTGCTTACAAATTATATTGGTTCTACATAATAAAGGTCTATGTTCAATAAAACTCTTCTGCATACTTTTGGCTATGCAATTCTCCCTACCAAAATTTGTAGCATACTTTTTTAACATCGTACATTAGGTCATAACGGTTGTCGGGTTCCGCCGTGTCACCACGTTTTCTATCCCTGACGTTTGTCAGTACCTTTGAAAATGTGAATCGGAGTTGTCAAACGTCAGAGACAAAAAACCCGGTGACACGGCGGAAGCCGGCAACCGTTACGACTATGACAAACGGCCGTGAAAGTCTGAGATACTATTTATCCTACATTAAGATTCCCACGATGTTCGAATAAGCTACTAATGTTTCCATTTTGTCCTTTTCGCTAAGAATATTCGCAAAAATTTTAACCAAAGAATTAAAATTCTTGTTTAAATCGCTCAAGCACAGAATTTGTACGGCACATCGGATCGGTACCCATTAAAATTTTCAATTAAAAAAAGTAATTCGGTAAATGAGCCGCTTCCATAGTGAAAAGCTAATGAAGCTTCGCCATTTACCGCTGTGCCGGATCCATCAATCGCGTGTCAACCGTAAAAACCGCATTTTCGAATTAAAGTCGACTCTATATAGACCCACGCGAGCAACAAAAACCGTAGCAGAAGCATCCACGTAAAATCCACTTTCGTGTACTCTAGAAGATAAAAAGCAAAAAAAAGATGTTAGAAAGGGTAGGAAGGGAGGCTCATTATTAAAACTCCCGCTGCGTTGGGAACTTCATCTCCGTTCGTTACGTCGAAGAAGAAGAAGAAAAACCGGGAAGAAACAAAGTAAATAATATGTACGGACTGGCGTCGCGGTTTCGCCGGTTTTTCCCCAACGGCGCAGAGGTGGGGAGGGAAGGGGGTTCGAAAGTTGTTGTTGGTATAGGTGTACGGGCACTGGTGCGGAAGAAAATCTCGCGCTACCTTTTGATTTATTACTGTACAAGTGTTGTACTCACCTAGGGGATATTCGTGCCTTTTTTTATTATAAAAAGTTTGCGTACAGCTCGCAAACCAAGAGGGTTATTTATTGCGGTGGAAAAAAAAGGAACGATAGCGAGAAAAGTTAGTCGTGAACTATTAAAACTGAAGAAAAGTAAAAAGTCTTCATTCGCAATGGTCGAAATTATATTTATTTTCAAACCTTACAATTGCTCTATGCGATTTTTCTGAAAAATACTCTGAAGACTGGAAAATCAACGTATTCCGTCTGTTTTTGCACAGCAGATACAGTTTGCAAATATAAACATTTGCCATCTTTGTCATCATCAGCTGCTTAAGCTCATAACGATGCAGAAGATGAGAAAATGAAGGCATCATAGTTCTATTGTGTGTATAAACCAAGTGTTCAATGTGTATCGCTTAATTATAATAATTTTTGTGTTCATGCCTGAATTAGATGTGGAGAACTGTATCAAAAGACTACAGTCTAATCTAATATGACAACTGGAGATGACGGACCACTGAGCTTCTTTGTACGTGATTGTGTACCTCTTCTGTCCTATCCACTGTCAACAATACTTCACCTAGCAATAAGCACGTAAACTTCTCCAAGGATTTGGAAGATTATCACACTTACTCCCGTATTTAGGAAGAGGGACCAATCTAACATTGCTAATTAAATGCCTAGGAGTATACTGTCCAATTTCGCTAAAGTGTTTGAACACTTGCCTTTCAAGGATATATACACCTGTATAACTTCTTTCATATCTCAGCATCAGCACGGTTTTGTTACACGCAAGTCAACGATCACTAATTTAACATGCATTAGGCAATATTTTAGTGAAGCACTTGATAACCGAAAGCAGCTGGATGTTATTTATGTAATTTTTTCTAAGGCGGTTAACAGCGACGACGTCCATCAGAACGGTTTGGTGAAGCTAGTGTACTAAAAACGATGAAACACTCTCCGACAGTTATGGTAGGGTCCTGTACATAAGTCGGAAGTCTGTATTTTTGCCAAGGCACCATGAATCAACACCAATATAAGCGTCTATCGGAGGATGCCTTGATGTCATATATCAATGATTTAGATCCGAATGAAGGCTCTTACACATTTATACACGATAAGGCACCATGTCACATGGCCAAATCCATACAAAAGTTTTTTGGAAACGCACGCTCTGCCAGTGTTACCTTGACCAGGAAATTCACCCGACCTCAATGCAATTGAGAACGTGTGGACTGTTTTAAAATCACGCGTGTATTTGAGAAGAAACACGCAAAATTACGCTACAATTAGACATGCCATTAACGCTTGCATAGACAATATGCCAAGAGGAATAAGAGCAATTATAAAAGTCAAATGAGGCATTACAAAATATTAGTTACATAGTTGTGACGTTGTCTATAAATAGTTCTGAATAAACTTACGTTTTTCATTGTATATTTTAACAAAATCGCTATTTTAGCAAGTGGCGCTAATAAATCGGACAAGGACTGTAACTCGCTTCTTCTAGATTCAGTTACCATTTAATACCTTTAGACGTACTGTTTATAATTTAATGAATATTTTTCTCATTTCTTCTTTATTCTTGAGTCATCATTAACAACAGAACACCTTCTTGGTATACTAAAAATGATGGAATTGGCAAAAAATGTTTCTGCATGTATTCCTTTTTTTGGGTCTGTATTTACCATTTACTTACCAATAAAATATTATTATTAACTTCGTATCATTTCTATTGCCACAGGGACGTAAAGAACAAATAAAAAGGAGTATTGATCTTATCATCTATATTATATTATCATTAGCATCTTATCGATAGACTATTATCAACCAAAATTATAAAAATGTTGTCGTCAGGATGTCGCCTCTTCTTTGTAGACATTCAATACATCCCCCCGTTAGTATACATAATGATAGTATCAAATACCCGAAGATATTAAAGGAGAAGTACGATAATCAACTCCACGCGACCTTAATGAAAAATTAGGCAGGTATTAAAGTAACATCGCCTTAATTATCCGCCTAATTAATAACCCCAACGTGCTTTTTAATTAAAAGCAAATATTTTCCGTCTCCTTTCACCGTCGAGGTTAACGAGCACACGTCAACTTCCTATATTCATGTCGCAAACTCGGCCGGCTTGCTACGAACGGTTCGGCGTCAGGTTTTCACGGTGAGGCGATGCGACGTGTCACTTTTTGACAACGAGTCGCTTTCCCCTCCACCGATTAACTTTCGGCGCGCGGTGCACGAACGCGTAGATACGAAATGTAAACGTGGATGATTTATGATGTGCACCTTTCTTCTTTTTCGGGCAAATTCACACGCGGATAATTCTATGAAAGGATATGTTTACATATTAAGTAGAGAGTAGCGGCTTCTTATTTATGATAATCAGGCCAAGTATGTATCCTTTCTAGAGAGAATAACATGCACGTTATTTTCAAACATGTTAAATTATAACGATGTCCATAACAACTTTGTGATTTTTAAATAATTTGTATCCTTGTAAAAACTGTTGTTATCATCCTTGTTAGAACAACAGCAACAAAGTTTTGTGAGCTTTTGTATATGATCCGTAAAGAATAACTTTATACATATTTTGGTTGATAGAAAAGAAAAGGTGCAATATGCTCTTCATATAATATCGGGGTGTTTTTAGAACGGAAACGTTTACCAAAAGCATTAAAAAAAAGTAATACAAATATTTATTAAATTTTATAGAAGAATATTGTATAATCGTTAATAGCTTGTACGTGCACTACCGTCCATATTAATTTGGACATCCAGTAAAGGGGTCGTAAGAGAATAACACACGTCAACAATGAGAGAATACACAATCATGCAAGAAAAATTCAAATCTTTCGCACCCCCTATGTTTTTTACGAATAATCGAAACCATCTAAAATATGTTAAGATGCACATGCAACTGAAGATTTTGATGATTAGCATGTAAGAAAATTATCCATCATGGCGAAATACTTAATATTCTAAAATGAGAGGAGGATTTAGCAATAGTCATTACACTTTTCACATGGTTTCAAATCTTCAGAAACGAACACCGTCTAGATTAGTCCTCTTGTGTCAATTTTGGTTTTAGAATCGTATTCTGTATAATTGAAGATAGCATTCGGTGAGTCCTGAGCCAAATCCAAGATGAGCAAAATTTCAACGAAATTTTAAAGGGGTATGTTTTTTGCGAAAAATCGAAGTCGTCTAAAATATGTCAAAATGTGTATGCAACTGAAGATTCTGACGATTAGAATGCAGAAAGACTATCCATCATGGTAAAACACTTAATATTCTAAAATTAGAGGAAGATTTAGCAATACTCATTACAGTTTTCACATGTTTTCAAATCTTTGGAAACTAATACCTTCTAGATTAGTCCTATTGTGCCAATTTTGGTTTTAGAATCGTATTCTGTATGATTGAGGATAGCATTCGGTGAGTCTCGAATATTTTTTGCGAAAAATCGAAGACATCTAAAATATGTCAAGACGCGTATGCAACTGAAGATATTGATGATTAGATTGTAAGAAAATTATTATCATAAAATACACAACACTTTACACTACTATTGCACGTAATCCCTGAGAACTTTTGTCTTCGACTGTACCGTTGTTGTGAACATTATTACAGTTACTAAGGAAATAAGCTTTTCCTTCCTACATACAATTCCCTTGGGAGGAATAGCAACATTTGGCGAGCAGTACAGTTTAGTCTTCCGTTCAATTCTGTTTTACTAACTATGCATTGTTGTAATTGTTTCAGCAAATAGATTTTCGTATATTTATATATACTGCCTTGGTGTGTATATATGTACATATAACAAAAGGATTAATAAGAAATAAACAACTATGGAAACATGCAAAAGAATACAGTATCATATTTCCCGTTTTGGATCGTATAATGCTCTAGATATCTTCCACCATTTCTAATAAAATCGAATCGATCAGAGCGAACTTCGCAAGCGGTTATCATTAAAATTCAGCGTTCGAACTCGTGAACGTAGCAGCAGTATCTCGGCTTTTAAATGTGAAACCAATTGGTGTTGTTTCGCTTATCTAACCAAGTACGAAGCACTTTGGCCAACGTAAACTTTTGAAGTTTCAAATGCTCATGCCGTAAAGACGTCCGTTGGTCGGTGATAGATCAATTAGAAGTCCTATAAGTTGTACACTGCAGGTTCTACTAGTTTCCGATTGCAAAACAATCGATGCCATGTAGAATTTCGATAGTTTGGATATGATTGGATAAAAAGTACGGTTCGCAAGAGTATGTTAATATATTTTTTGAATAAATATGAGGCAGAAAACTATAATCATTGTATGTTACGCTCGTCGTCATATTTTTGCATTTTAATCGTGTTAAACTGATATGGCCACACCGTAAACAGAATAGATCTTCGAAATTTAATGGGAGA
The DNA here is from genome assembly GCA_023509865.1 of Trypoxylus dichotomus. Lineage (NCBI taxonomy): Eukaryota > Metazoa > Arthropoda > Insecta > Coleoptera > Scarabaeidae > Trypoxylus > Trypoxylus dichotomus. The sequence goes on from CM042075.1 coordinate 55,786,718, forward strand.
AATACCTACATCAGTTACGAAAGTTGAATCAAAACCGGACTTACAAAATATTCACGCCGAGCTCATGATTAATTTAGAGAGTGATGAAGACTCCAACTGCACAATACAAAACAGTCACCTTTCCGCTAACTTTTGTTAAGAAGATTAATTTCTAGTAAAATGCAATAGACTGTGTAATATGGTATAGCAGTTATTTAAAGTATAAAAGGTACCACCTGTGTATTTGAGTAAGTAGACTGACATATAAATTCCTTTTTATGCCGATAATATATAATTTATTCAACCGCCGTTCTTAAAGTGGCAAAATATGATATTAGATATTTCGAGTTTGCAAATTTTTTGAATGTTGTTTAATAATAATGATGGCTCCTGTATTTACAACTAAAATATTACAAGTATTGTCACAACTACATTACTGCTTAACTGTGCGACTTTAAAATTGACGATCCTACTAAATGTGAGGTGCACAGTGTTATCCCCTTTGTAAACGCATAAAAAGTTACAGATAACTGAGGGTAATGTGATGACGAAGAATGTTCACAATGAAGATCGCTCAGATCGGCCCTCAGAAAACCGTATAACAATAAAAGAAAGCCAAATATGTTAGAAGCCTCAAATATCAGAATAATTTGTAACGAAATAGAGAAATTGCAGGGATGAGAAAGATACATTTGTAGCCGAAGGACAATTTCTAGATATCAAAAATGATTATACAGAAGGTTGATAAATTCTAAAGAGCGAAATTTTGCATATTATTAACCAACTGAAAAATAATAAGGGTGACGGCTTAGACCTTTATTATTTTTCATGTACATTATTAATGAGATAGATCTGCTGTTACTTCTGTTTAACAACATATATAAGGATGGTAACATTCCGCAGTACTGGCTCGAATCAATTTTTGTACCACTACCTAATAATACAAGAAAATGCAATAACTACAGGGTTATTAGTTTGATGAGCCATGCTCTCAAAGTTCTTCTGAAGATCACATACAAGAGAATATATAAGAGATGTGAATCTATCATCAGCTCAGAACAATTCGTATTTTGAGATGGGTTGCGTGCAAGAGAAGGCTTATTTAGTTTACAAGTTCCATTACAAAAATGCTACGACCAACAGATAGGTCTTCATGTTTGTTTCGTCGATTTTGAAAGGGCATTCGATCGGCTAAATCATGATAAACTTTTGGAGTTCTTGGGACTATATAGTATGGATCCCCAAAAATACAATTGCGAAATAACTTGACATCGAACAACGTTAACATTTGTAAGGGGGTGAGACAAGGATGCGTGCCGTCCCCGACTATTTTCAATATATACCCCGAATACTTATTTATGGAGGCGCTCAAACATTGCACTGATGGAATGAAAATAAACGGAGTTAACATATCAGCGATTCGCTATGCAGATGAAACTATATTGTTGCTGATAGTGACATACAATTACAAAATATAATAAAGAGAGTAAATATAACATGCAAAAAAATTAATAAGGTCATAAACATCAATAAGGCAAAAGTGATATTGATCTCCTGGGTTGTTGGGGTCACTCGAGGTTGGATCAAGATCTTAAAATAAAACCTAGGAATGAGCAGGAAAAGCAAAATATTTGTAAGCTCAATAATATATCAATTAACCAACAACTAAATGTCGATCTACGTTTAAGACTTACAAAATGTTACGCTTGGTCCACACTACTGTACTAGTTAGAAACGTGGACTCTGAAAACTGATAGTGTAAACTTTATCGAAGCGATTGAAATATAGACATACCGAAGAATTTTGAAAATCCCATGGACATTGTACACCATGGATAAGGAAGTCTTAAGGAAAATGCATAAAGGCCGAGAACTGCCTCAAACGGTTAAAGTAAAAAAGACCGCTTACCTTGGACACGTTTTGAGAAATAGGAAATATCGCGTACTTCAGCATCCAACGGGAAGTAGAGGGTAGACGTAGAATTGGCAGAAGCTAACATGGTGAACGGAGCATTAGAAACTGAACGGAACTAAATTTTGAAGATCTTTTTAGAATAGCTACAAATCGAAAAAACTTTCATAAGGTGATGTGTTCGCCAACCTTCGATGACGGAGATGACACAAATAGAAGAAGAAAATGAATCGTCCCTATTAAAGTCAATAACAACAAGTCTTATTCAAGAAGTTCATATTACCCATTGTATGGCACACAGATGGACTTTAAAACGGACCGCATATTAAGTGCTTTATGGTTGCACATAATACTTAATGATGACGACTTAATTAAGACTCTCGCTCGAACCATACATTTTACAATCGTATCTCTCAATTTTATGACAGGCTATAAAATTTTATTTGCTCTTAACCGATCAGAATTGATTTTCATTACCATAACAACTACATAACGCAAGAAACGATTGCCTGCATTTCATTCCATTCCCTTACTCCCCCTAGGTAGTTGGGAAGCGATATATTTTCGTTTGTTCGAAACTAAATAAGCCATTTCCGAAGCTTCGTTATTAGAATTTACGGATTCCGCCAATTAGAACTCATAAAACGTCATTTCGACGATTCCGAACGAGCTTACAAATGACGAGCGCGCTACCTTACCTTCGAAGTTTATAATTTCGACGACTAAAATAGATACCTACCGAAATTTAATTAAGATAACTCGCCCGTATTTTTATTGCGATTTAATTAGATCCTATGCTACAACGGCGAAGAGAACACCGCTCTAAAATAAAAGACGACGACGGAACGTATTTAGGAGTGAATGAGAAAACGGTATAATGGCTTTCGAAGAGTATAAAATACGTCGTAACCTCGAAACGGCCGCTGCAACCTTTTAGTAATACATCTGTTCGGTATGAAGCGAGCTTGGTAGGGTAGATACTTGTTCTTTGCCTGTGCTTCTGCTTTGTTTTTTTTTCTAGGTTGGCAACATAATTATAGGAAGCTGTTGCAAGTTTATCGTCGCATCGGGGAGAAAGACTCGGAGTTAATGAAATTTCTTCTCTTTTACGGGTTCGTTTAACATAAGAAATAACGTTTCAAATATCTTCGCTAATGCTTAGAGCTGTGATGAGCAGCAACAAATAGGAAAATATACGTAATTTTTTACCGCGATAGTATTATGAAGAGTGCCGTAGTGTGGATGTGTTATCTAGCATTAAGAGTCGAATGGAAATTGTTAATCCTGTAGACCAGCTAAGTAATGGTAAGCATAGTACGAAGGAAAGTCAGTAAGTAGGCCACGAAAAGCTATTATAAAAATACGGTAAACGCTCTCTCATCTAAATACTCGATGATGGAAACGTCGCCGCCATGTAAACAGAAAATTGCTACTATAGGATCAAATGAATCGCCCGGTAATGTAAACAAACTTGCACCACGCACAAATCGATAATGTAAACAGTTTAGGGTACCGGTTATTTCCCGATTTAGTGTAAAGTAAAGTAATGTGCAGCTAACATCACGCCAGAACAGACATGGCATCCAGGTCCAATAAAAGAACATTTCTAATATTAAATGACAAAGTGAAAATCATCGACGAGATTAAAAAAGGTGCGGGGAGACTCAATTGGCAAAAAAAAGTATGGAATGTCTAAAGCCAAAATCTGTAAAATTAAGGGATTCAAGTCACAAATTTTACGTGTGTCAAATACATACGAAGGCCCGGGATATCGCAGAATTTTAAAAAATGCCCAAACACCTAGAATGGAAAATCGTCTGTATTTATTGTTTTTAAAACAAAGGGATAATCATGTTCCAATTAGCGGTGAATTAATTAAAGAGAGAGCAAATTTATTGAATGAAAACTTAAAAGAGACCGAAAATTTTGTAGCCAGTGATAGCTAGCTAAAGAGATTTAAAAGGAGGTATTGAATTCGACTGCTGGCGAAATCTGGTGAAAAATTATCGGTACCATCACAACTAGTGCAACAGTTTCAGGAAAAGTTAATGAACAAAATCAAATAGCTACATTTATATGAGGAGCAAATATACAATGCAGATAAAGCCAATCTTTATTGGAAAGTATTACCTACGAAAACCTATGTTGCATCACATGAAAAATCTGTTCCGGGTAGAAAGCCGGAGAGACAACGCATAACTTTTCTAGCGTGCACTAATGCTAGTAATAGGAAAAGTAAAAAATCCACGTTCATCTAGAAATTTTAAGAGTCCCGTTGATTATAACTGTTCAAAATTCGCTTGGCTGACCAAAGGCATATTTCAGGAATGGTTCCACAAACACTTTGTGCCTCTCGTTTGGCAATAAAGCTGTAATAATAAGTAGTGTAATTTAATGAGACATACTCAATTTGTAGGTGAAGGATTTCTTAAAATGGGAAAATCTTCTAATAAAGACGATGTTAATCTTGGATAACGCACCAAGTCATCCAGAAGAACAATTAAGAAGCAACAATGGCTCGATTTATGTTATATTCATGCCGCCCAACGTAACTCCACTTATCCAACCGATGGATCAAAATGTAATAAAAATTACTAAATTGTATTATCGAAAATTTCTACTTTCGTCTGCGTTATCAAAAAATCCTAAAAACATTTCTAAGTCCTTAAAGCAAGTAACTGTACGTGAAGCAATTTTAAATTTAAATATGGTGTGAAATGCCCTTAACGAGCAAACAATCAGAAAGTGTTGGAAAAATTTGCTTTACTCCAGTGATGATTATGACGATGAAGACAATGTACCGCTAACCATCATTAGAAAACAGTTACTATCTGATGCTGAAGTTATTGACAATGTATCATCGGACGTTCTCAAACTATTGAAAGCATTAGATATTGTTTGCACATTTGCCGATGTTAGTTATGGAATAACAATAAAGAGAAGATGACGACCCTCCGATTGAAATGAAAAATGCAGTGAGTGACGCGCAAGCTGTAGGAACTTTTAATCAAGCGTTACATTGGGCTGCAGAAAAATACACATTATATTTCGATATTTTAGTGCTTCGTAAACTACGGGCAATGGCATTAGAAAATACCAAGCGTAAATATATGCAAACAAAAATACTTTTTCAAAACAATGTAAAATTTATTTTTTATTTTTTAATATTATATGTAATATGTTATTCATTGTTCATAATTTATTTTTTAATAAACATACATATTTTCTTTTATGCAATTTCTTTATCGATAAAATAAGGCTCGCCTATGTAAACTTTCAGTAATGTGAGTGCTTGGCTGATATCGTTCACATAATCAAGAGTCTACTGTAATATGAATTTTCCGTCTCTTTCTCCAGCCACAATCTCAACAATTACTGTCTCCATTCAAAGCAGCTCCTGACTTTGTTTCAGTGTTACTTTTACCTTCAAATTATCAATTTCACTTTTGAATATAGTACTGCTTATTAATTTTAGTTTTCAAGTCGATTAACACTTGTACAACTAGATGCGTTGATGCTATTTCCAAGCAGGAATTTCAATTTAAAAGCAAATACAAGTATGGATAAATTTGTTTCGAAAATTTCAAACGGAATATGCATGCTACTTCGGATTTAATTAAATCGTACATACAACATTTCCAAGCCTTGTAATTTTGCAAAGTTAATCGAATTGCCTGGTTATTTTGATCTACTATTAACTGGCAACTGATTATGAATTACCATTCAGCAGTTTTATTGCTACTGCCTCGTATTTTATCACTTATTTAATTAAAATTGACAATAAATTACCCACGAATTTTGCGAATGCGATGAAACACCGGCGATATTGTTCGTGTTTTGTACGCATATATAAACGCCGGATGAATAGCATATAACTAGAGGATTTAGTAGGTAGTAGATATGTCTGTCGGCTTCCCAGCACAATTAAAAATTAATTTATTAAAATTGATTCTTTATTAATGTGACAACCGGCGGTGGCAATAACACGTAATTGAAGTTTCGGAATTGAATTTATCACTTGATTTTGGGCAATGAATTGAATATTATGGTATACCGAGGGAAAATAGCGTGTAATGCAGTTATTTCTATGACACTGTACTGATAAAAGCGGGACTAATAAATAAAAACTGATGCCTACTTTGATGGTCAAATCAGATTTGTACTTACACTACCGCTCATAATAGTATGAACACTTCCGATTTCAAGCAAAATTTGACAACTTTATACAAAACAATTATAAGAAAAATATTTATTCATCTACGACTTATTGCACGTGTGTACACAAATAATAACCATTAGAGAATATAACGTAAATTATACTATCTTCTCATCGAAAATCCACCTCTTAATTTAATAACTGCTCGCACGATTGCTTCACCAATTTCCTCAGTGTATCTTGAGGAATATTGTTTCACTCCCTCTGCAATACCAGTTCACAGATGAATTTTGGACATTGGACATTCTTTTCTAATTTGTCTGTTCAGTTCGTCCCATGCAAGCGCTATCGAATTAAGGCTCGGATTCTGTGCAGGCCAAGTCATTATTTTTCATTTTCATTTTCAACAGCGTAGGTAGTTTTTGTATAATAACGATGTGTGCTTCAGATTGTTATCGTGCATCAACTCAAAATTGTTCCTTATTAATCGCAATCCGAATGGTAGAGCATGTTCTTCTAATATCTCACGATAATTCTCCTTCCTCCTTCCATGAATTTTTACAAGGTCCCCCGTTCCACTTAATGAAAAACAACTCCATACAAGAACAGAACCAACATTCTTTATTGTTGGCGTAATACACTCAGGAAGCATTTTCTCGTCTTTTAAGCACCTGACAAATGTTCTCTCGTTTTGACCAAACACTTCATACTTGAACTCATCAGTCCATAGTACGTTTCCCCATTGTTCTATTGCCCAGTCCGTGTGAGCGTTAGCCACTGGAAACGTTTTTGTTTATTCCCACAATCCTAATGCGTGTGACGTAAATTTTCAGTACCCATTAATGTCTGGTCTGTGAATGATCGTGTTTTTGCCGTTAGGGCCTATATCGAAACCAAATCAATAATTATGGTTCAACGAAGGCTTCGTCGTAAGCGTTTAGGGATGTAAAACCGTGAGCTGTGGTTTCAGCAATATTGTGCCACAAGTTACACAGCACGAATTGCAATGGCTGTCTTAAGGAACATGCTTCTAGGCAGTTTGATTTTGCGCAATAGTGACATTGTTTAATCACTGCGGTCGTCGGACTTAACACCTGGCTCCTTTTTGTGGGAGTATTTGAAATTTAAAGTTTTCACCAACAGGCCGCAAACATTACAAGAGTTAAAGAATAACGCGCATTATGTAACATAAGCTCTAAGTAAGTAAGGTAGCTGGTGTAAATGGGGCACTACTTGGGCGAACCAGTCCAGTTCCTAAGACACCCGCGGCAGTCGCCAGACCGCCAAAAAATTGTACTAGTTCTGAGACCTAGTACTTCCATGAAGTGTAGAGGAGGTTAGATGAATTTATATTGCTGCGATAGTGCCACTAGTCAGTGAAGAATAAACGAATCAATCTGATTCTGTTGCGGAATCCATTACGCTTTATGGTTTCCTTTGGAATTGTTGTACGGTAGATATTTGTGGCTTATATCAGCTTTTCGCTTATGTTTTTTTTTTATTATTTTACTGTATTTGTATATATTATTTTGAGTGCAAATAGATTATTTGCGTTGTGGTAAGAAATTTAGTCTTTGGATAAAGAGCTAAAATTTAAATATTTCTGTGTAATAGTTTTAGGTTGTACATATTTATATCCACAAATTGTAGAGAGATAATATAAACAGCAAGAGAAAATAAAAAGAAATAAATAAGGTGAGTATGTAATGATTCTATTTCGTGGATATTTATAGGGAATGTCTTATTCAGATAAATACGTTGAAAGTATTGGCACTACGGAACCTGGATACATACATAAATGCTCTATTTTTGAGTGTAATAACACTCAGTCTAGTAGTAAATGAATTGTGAAAGTCTCGGTTACATAAAACTAAAAGTGTTTATGATGTAGCCATGTTATCCCTATACATAATGCGGTGACAAAAGACATTTGGTTACGGCGAATTAATAATCCAAAATTTTCAATATTAAGTGATTATGAATTACATAGGAAATTTATTTTTGCTACTTATTTTGTGAATGCGTGCAAAGGTAAAATGTGACAATCATGATAATTTAGTGAATAGTCTTGTTAAGATATGTATTGATTAGGCAATAGATATATGGATAAAACGCATCAATGTCATTTTATCTGATCAAAATGCACATCTAAGATCCAAGTAAATGTAAAGACTGTACAACTTGCTACATTCAAAAATTTACCAAAACAAAAACAAAAAGGTGAATGTTGTATTAATTCTTTTCTTTCATTTTATTATAGCATTTCAAATCACATATTCTCATAAATTGCCTTCGTGTACTATATATTTGTTTTGTATTGTTTGTATCCATATAGTTATAATAAGCCTTACTTATATAATTTATTATTTCCATTTACACTTTCCGTGTTACATTATCTTAATAATTACGAACACGCTGAAATGTTAATGTTATATTTTGTACATTCCAAATCTTGGAATATTAGCATTAGCATTTTAAGGATCTTAATATTCTTTTTCATTTTAAATCCCCCGTTGTTTAGCATTGTTCGCCGTTTATAGAGTTCTTACTTTACCCACATTGTCAAAAAGTTTATAAAAATCCGGTTAGATGGCGGAACGAAACAACTTTTCAAAAATTTTTTGAATGGCTTGAATCTGGTTCCGAAATAATAATCGAAGGGTAAACAAGAGTAACATGATAATGAAATCCTCCTATTCTTCTTAGGCAGTACGCCAAACAAGACTTGATATCGAGTAGTTAAACCTAATACGGTCCCGATATATCCAATATATAGATTAAACCAAATACGCTCTTATGATATCTCGTGCCATCCAACAGTACTCTTACTGTTAAGTAGTAACAATAAAGGAGATTTGTTTAGCACCTCCAGTATTAAAATGAAAGGTAAACATGGCGCCAACACACCAAACTTTCGGCTTACGCTCCTTCGAGATTTCTCCAGATTACATTCCTCTTCGCGACCTTCCATTATCCCACCTTTATCGTCGCCGTAACACAAAACACGCTGCTGCGTAGATCTTCCCTTTAATTCAATATTATTCGGAATATTTATACCACATCGTTCGCTTTATTGTACTTTATCCCTGTTGCAACGTTTGCCGCCGCTGTCTTAAGCAAATCACGGCGGAATTTTGATGTCGTCCCGGTCGGTTGATGTTTGCCTCGCGCATCTTTATACCGAAGAGTAAGCCGTCCGCCGATACGAAACCGGAAAATCCTGCGAGATATAATCCTTAATCCTTATTCATGACTGTTCCTCGACTTTTAATGCTATTTTGTTGAGTGAAATGAAACCTTTTGTTTAAGGAGATTAAAACGCTGTTTTGAAATATTTATATAGCGTTAGGATAACGGGGGGATGTTGAGCAGATTGCCTTTTCTTTGCTTGTTTTAGGGTCAGTTTCGTCGCAGCGGAATGGAATTTTAAAATTAATGAATTATATATAAAGTTGGCATACGCACGGGATGCTACGTCCTGGAAAATGTTAATGCTATCTTTGGGGAAGGTCCAACTAAAACATTTTGAAGAGAATAAGGATTCAGTCTACTGTTGAGATTATTTATAATTATTAACTAAATATAGGTAGGTAGTTTCTTCATACTACAGCTGTTTAAAAGAGAAACCAAATATGTTAGTAATAATAATAATAATACAAAAGAAGTAACGATTGGGTAAGGAACAAAAAGAATTGATTGAGGTTGATCGTCTATTTCTTTAATTTATAATTGAAAATAGAAATAGCCAGGAAAGGGAAATTAATTGATATGATGAGAAACTTGATGAAGGATGTAAAGGAAATACAACAAAATCAGGAGTTGCACCAGAAAGAAGCCAATTAAAAAATGATGAATGAAATATTGAAAAAAGAGAATGAAGCAATAAAGTGACAAATAAAACTAATGTAATTAAGAGTAAGCTGAGTGGAAAGGAGGAACACAGAGAAGAACATTATAATGTTAGGTCTGAAGATAACATCGGAGCAAAAAAGAAGAAAGTAGTCAAAGAAAAAATAAAATGCTATAAACTAAGAGATGGAGAAATTTTAGAAAAATACCGATACAAGACCAATGAACTGTTTGAACAAAAGATCAAAAACGACATAGGAATAGAAGATATAAACATGGAGAAGATTTAAAAACAACATACTAAAGGTAGCACAAGAGTGCTGTGGAATAACAAAAATAGCAAGTACATACACAAAAGGAAGCAGACGGTGGACAGCGCAAATATAAGCAAATACATACATAGCAGAAAGGAGGAAGATTATAAGACGTACAAAATGGCAAAGAAAGAAATTAAAAAGAGTATCAAGAGGGTCAAACAAAATGAGATCCTCTTAAACAGGATTGCAGTCAAGAAAAGTACCCAATAGCTCACACTGTCTAGAATTGCAAATCGTTGGGTTATTGAATACGATATTATCGGTACTTTTTTTAAATTTATTTCAATAATAATCATTCGCGATCAAGAATTAATCTATTTTAACAACAGAAACCAGAAAAACTTAAATGCTTCACAGCATGGGGTCTCTCGTGTTGACTGACAAAGAAACAAACAAGAGAGGCCTAGGGTAGTAAAAGAACTACTAGAATAGAGTATATGGATAAAGATAGCGTAATGAGAAATTCAGTTCAAATAATCCAGTCAGGCTGTATAAGTAGCACAAAGATTGCCTATAGGAAAGGAAAAAACAACAAGCAGAATATCCAAAAACAATGACAATAACAGCCGTTCAAAATTGAACCGACACTATCTATAAATCTCTAAGATTTTCCACATCTACTTACGCAAACGTAATTAAGTAGGATGTCGAATATCCCATGATAAAGCCCGGTAAACAACAGAATTTAGACACAACGATAAAGTAAAAGTATTTATGACGCATTCTGTATACTATCTTAAGAAGTTTATGAGATACGTAATGAGAAACGAATGAAGTGCAAAACCCATTCATAAATTTTTGCACCAAGCTGTATATAGTTCATCTCGACATTATAATCTAAAGTCTAAATGCATTGAGTGGTAAAAGCTTCGCCGGAGCTGACTCAAGAGCGCGTAAATCATAGGTAATTTTCGAGGTTCTGCCGGTGTTAAATTTGCAATTTTCTACCCGTAACAGTGTGCAATTCCCGCTTCATACTGCGAATCCCCTAGGAGCTGTAACTAGTGAAATGGAGCAATCAAGAGCGGACCGCAACGTAGATGCGAAGCAAGGAATAAAAATTCGCACGGTCCAATTTAAATTATCCGCCGCTGTTATTTTAATATCCGTAATCCAACTCGCTGACTTCACCCTCGGTTGTAATCTCACGAGACATGGTGGATAAAAAAAGAGAGATTAAATTGGATATGTACTGATCATTTCTTTCTGTAGTATTTAGGATATTAACTTTTATCTGAGCGTCTTAAAATTGTTCTATAACAATACGTGTTGGCATAGTGCATAATTCTGCATATTAATTAAAACAGTAACCAACAACAAAAATGTTTTCTTTTCTTCTTTTTCTTTTTTTTTTCTTCTTTTTTTTTCTTTTTTTTCTGCTCCTCTTCTCTCTTTCCTTATTATGACACTGTCCAAATCCGGAAAAAGTTCGTTTATTACTGACTCTGGTCGTGGAAGCATATGTAATCATTTCAAAAAAGATTATTAGTACAAAAGATCTGAGATTTAGAATATAAGGATGCAAAGTCCTTCGAAAAAGTATTGCATTAAGCATGAATTAAATACAATGTGGCAAAAATACGAGGATGCCGTGGGCAAACTTAAATAATTTGATTTACAATTTAATGAAATTGTACATTTTATTGTCATTATAGGTCAGAGATGATTCAAAATATAATGAAAAACTTCGCCAATTGTTTACCCGCAAAAGAAGAAGCACACTTAACAGAAAAGGAGAAAATGAAGCAACTCACCGAAGAGTTGTAAGCAATCATCCAACAGCAAACAGTACGAATTGCAGAATGGGAAGCTACTACGTACGTTTTTGGGGCCTGAGCAATCGAGTTTCTACCATGAAACTAAAAACGTAACAAACATAGATACAAACAAGAGCATTTCAAAATTACTATACTGCGCTTATATTCCGCACTACAACTACAGCCATACTAATATTAACATTATTAATTATATCTTTTTGTGTGAAGGCAATATTATATTATAAATTAAGTATTATTATTGTTATTCTCTACGTTAATAGACGATGCTATTAAAAAAGCCAAACAAAAAAGAAAAAATATGAAAGTAGGAAAATGGAAAATGAAAAAATCAATGTACAGAAACTAATGTTTGCAGATGATATGGTATGGATATCAGACTCAGAAAAGACATTACAGCAAAACTTAGATATACTAAAAGGAATTAATAAAGATAAACATGGAGATGCATGAGGAAAACAAACAGAATGATAATAACGGTAGAAGAAAAAAAGCATTACAACAGAATCGAAGGAACAGTCTTGGAATAAGTCAAAAGTTACAATTACTTAGGAACAATCACTGAAGACAACGGGAGAATAGAGAACAAAAATGATTTTTGAAGCCAAAGCAAAGGGTAAGAACAAAATAGGTAGACTCCGAAGCACATGGAACGGACAAATGTATAGAACATTAGGAAAAAGAAGTGTGGGATGGATTGAAGCCAAACAACTAGCTCAGAACAAGAAACTAAGAACTAAAATAAGAGAATGGTAGTCCGATACGGCAAGATACAAAGGACCTAGGATTAAAGAAAATAGGTATCCTCGCATTAGTAATATTACAGGTTGTCAATGATCATTCAAAATTTTGGAGCAATATTCCACTGATTTTTCCTGGAAATCTTCCTGGTTCTTTTTCCAATCTTAAAAATAGACTAAAAACCATGGTAGTTTTGCTTGAATATTCTATTTGATATTAAAAATTCCTTATAAAACCAGTAAACTAAATTGCAAATTCGACACGTTGGTGTTAGTAATACTGCTAATAATATTCACAAAATTTGCCTTCCCCCCAAGTTTTTAAACACGAGCCGCCACTGTATTGCCCAATATCAAAAATGGTTACATTTCTATTGTTGAACTTTTTTATTCCATTGTTTAAAGTATATTGGACTAAAGTATAATAAAGGATAAAAGCATACCTACGCACGTAAAACAACGATGCCTGTGTATATCTAGAGTGTCTGAAGCAAACAACCAAGTAAATATTTTGCTTTACCTTCGGCGTTCCCTTTTGCTTTTACTTGTCGGACTAACCCAATCCGCCAACTAAACAAATATATATTTATCTATTTTCGAAGATGCCTTCTCCTTATTCTTCCACTTCGTTAACATTTTTTCGTCGATCACGTTCCGCACGAACGACCTTTTCCGACAAAGAACTGCAAAGGGAACTCGAAGGAGTGGATATCGAAATGGGCAAATAAAACGGTCATCATCTGTTCTTCGTGGGTCAAACCCTAACAGTTAACCTTCTATAACATCAAATAAGCATCTTTTCTTTCGTTCGATCTCGACAATACACTATACTACATAATCGTGATATATATGCGAGGCTGACCATAAAAAGGGAAAGAATTTCGTTGGAAAGTTCGGCTATTACATACGGTGCTCTTACACGATTCTTCTCAACGAGGATATCTCTTAATCTAATATCGCCAGTGTTTATACTCTGAAGCTTTCGTAAATTTAATGTAATTTCGGTGCTCGTAAAACTCGTCAGTTTCCAGATTTATCAATTTTTTAACAGGTGGCAGCTCCGAGAACCTATGCTCAAGTGAATGACTAAAGTGATGTGGGATTCAGAGCCAGATACTATTAGGACTTACCAAAAACGTTTTTACCAAGAGAAAATTCAGATAAATTGGATGCTGACAAAGAGTTGGAAGATGTCTTAATCGATGGCGACTCCTGAGTAGTGATACCATTGTGGCACTATGCACAAACTTTTGGTAACGAAATTCCTTCAAAATCTACCTTTGTTTGATAATTGGTGCATGCTAAGATATGAGCATTGAACATATGGTGCACGACCTAATTTATCGCTGTAGAAGTGATCGGTATAACTGATGTCGTTTTGAAGGAATGAAGACTTGCCATCGAAAAGGAATCTGGAATCGCAAACACATCGATTGAACGTGTATAACATATTTTTGGACGGTGGATCTTCATTTTCCTCTAAATTTAATAAAAGAAAATGATAAAAGAATAAGAGGCTTGCACTTCTTGTTTACACTAAACAAAAATGGCAATAATTATGTCCATACATTTTTTCAGGCTCTTCAATGCCATGGTGTGGGGAGCATCCAAGTACTTAGAACTTGAAACTGAGCGTATATATTATCACTTAAACTTTGGAAAAACCTATCGAGAAATAGAAGAAAAGCATCATTAATTTTGCGTCTACCTCAGACGAAGGCACATGGAAGCTAGATTGACATATCTGAGGAAATTCCTAAGAAGAAAAGAATGCATGGTTCCCTAGGTATATAGTGTCCATGAAATAAAGTAAAACAATATGAAAGATCTAATTTTACTAGACATGTTATTAAACTCTTAGCATGCCGTTTGAAAGGTAGACACTGTTATCTTCTAGTGTATATAACATCGTCAGCTGTGTTATTGCAATGTATACAGTCTGCATGTATGTATGTATGCTAGTTAGGTTGGATAGAGGTATTATGTATACACATTCTGCATCCATAGGTGGTACATATACAACTTCCTAGGCTCTTTTTAATTCTGGTCTTCGCGTCGTAATTGACTCAAAATTTTTTGGATTTGAGTTGTATACAATAACAACTTTTCATTTTCCGTACTTTTTTATTTTATTTCAAATACATCCTGTATAATCAAAACATTAACTTTCAGTTTTCATTTGAAAGAGGCGCATTTCCTACAAAAGTGAAGTTGTCAACTGTAAGACCTTTTCTCAAAAAGGGAAATAGGAATAGTTTTTGACGTTTCCAAAGCTTCTGACTAGGTAGTCATAACTAGAGACGATGTATGCAAAGTGCAAAAATTTAATTTAATTTATTTATTATATTTTACGTCTATTTGTAGATGTCTTACACTGATAAAAGTTAATTAACGCTAATTAACTTTAATCAATGTAATACCTCTATATATAGGCGTAAAATATAATAAATAAATAAAATAAAATATGTGCACTTTGCATATCATCCGGTCTCTGGTCATAACATTATTCCGTATAAGCTAGAAAAATGTGGCGCTAAAAGTTTTAGGTTAAATTGACTTTGATCTCATCCTAAAGACAGAAAGCAAAATCTTCGAATTGTTGAGTCGCAATGTAATTTTGTAGATGTGAGTATGGGGGTACGTCGGGGATCTCCATTGTATCGTACATTATCTTTATCATACATCAACAACTTTACCAATAAATATAATTTACGCACAAACTAAAATGCATCAAATGCAGTAACACGTTTCAACCACTTATGTTAAGGAAGCATTTAGGCTACAGCCCAAAACCAATTCATTAGCAAATGATCAGTACATAAAATATAATATTCAAACATTTTTGGGTGTAATATCTAATAAGTTAATATAACAAGTTTTGGTTTTGTTGTTCTTTCTGGTATTTGATTTAATAATTACAATGGAAAGTCATTAAACAGATCACAAGCTGCTGTGGCGAAGCTGAAACTAGCAGCGAACTATATCAACATTAATCACTAGGTGTCGGCACAATTCAGGTTTATCACACTCCTGTGGCAACTACCGTGTGCGCACGTTGGCAGTGCTGAAATGACGATGCGTTCTTTTTTCTGGGCAAAAGAGCTTCATTCAAAAGATATCCATAAGGAAATGTCTCCTGTTTACGGTAAAAAGTATTTGTCGTGTAAAACTGTGTATAACTGGGCCGAGAATTTCTCTCAAGGTCTTTCGAAAGTTATTGACGATCAGCTAAGTGCGGATTGCGACGAATGCAACACTTCGATGGGTGGAAGAGATGATTCGAACTGACAGGCGAGGAACAATAAACAGAATGTTTGGTCTACTCAAAAAGCATCCTGGAGGCAAATATTTCGAGGGTGATGACGGTATTCAACAAGAAATACTCACGTGGTAGACAACAATCCAAACACTTTTATGTAGCAGGTACTAGGGCATTGATAAAGTAATGGGATAAGTGTATTAATGTAGGCGAAAGCTTTATTGAAAAATAAAACCAGTTTCTGGCTAATTATTTCTCAAATTATTTTTATAATAGCTTTTTGTGACCTACTTACTGACTTTCCCTCTTATAACAATTTTAGCTGTATACTATTGCTACAACCGCACCACTATTACAGACCCAAAACTTGTTTTGTTATTAATAATGGAGAAGAAGAAAGCCTGGACAAAATCCTTTGTTGTCTATTGTAATATATCGCTAATTCACTTAACTCTTTAAAAATCATTAATCAAACATTCAACAGGAAATAAATATTCATTTTACAATTTTGCGGTTTGAATTAACTCAATCACACATCGTTCACCCGCCTTTTCCAGAGGTAGAAGAGAATAGACGTTAACCCGTCTTAAACAAGCGTTATTTACGTCTGGAACCAATACAAACTCAAAAAGCGCCTGATCTGATATATGTATTTACCTTTGCTTCCATACAGATATCAAGAATTATGAATGTTTGTTAACATCCACCGGCACATAAGCGTACAGAAGACGTACAAATGGTACTCAGCTTTCTGGCTCCACCTATACTATACATAAATAAACACTTCGGTGCTGTTTAAATAGCTTTCCCCTTTTCGTGTGCACCACACGATTATTATGACTGCAATAATAAACCCCATAAGCGGATAAATAAACAGGGGTTATCCGCGAAGACAAATACACACACGGGTATCGTATGAATGCGGTAAAGTTTTGCCTTCGGTTGTGTACCTTTACCGTTTTGCATTCGTCTCGAAATCGCCTAATTCGTACGCACGATCGAGAATTATTATTGTTTGCGATTATGAATTCCGTTTACATCTTTCGACGTTGACGAGTAGACCTTCGAACTTTAGGAGCTGCTGCGAGAGGTTTTGTTTGATTTATTTCGTGTACCAGAACATGGAGGGAAATAGACTGTAAATGGATACGGGGTGGATGAATTTTAATGTGTTTACTTGCTGGTGTCATCATTTATTAAGTTTCTGTGAACCTGCCCTTTTATCAATTACATCAGAAACGCCTCTTATGCTTATGTTAGTTCCTAGTTGTGTAACATATCTTTGAGGTAGTAACTGAACTAAATGTCTTCCATATTGCACAAACTCTTTCACGCGGCTGGTGATTAAGGTTCGCAAAGCCAGTGCCAAACCCATGGTAGTATCGTACGAATTGAAAATATCCGCTGGCTAATATTCTTTATGGAGTCATTGCCTCTTTAATCTATCTACCAATACGTCAATTTTTCCTCAATGTTGGAAGATTGCACGTTTGTGTCCAGTCCATAAAAAAGGTGATACGTCATTAATTAGTAATTATAGACCAATTGCTATAATAAACAATTTTGCTTATGAAATGCTTCTCTCTAGTTACATTTACCCACAATTTAGCTCTGTTTTAGCTGAAAATCAGCATGGTTTCGTAAGTAAATGGTCCACGGTCACCAATCTTAGACAAATTACACAATTCATATCAGACTATCTGGATGACAAGAAACAAGTTGACGATATTTATACCGATTTTACTAACGCGCTCGACCGTGTTAATCATCAATTACTCTTACACAAACTCAGTATTAATGGATTTTGACCCCGTTGTGTTTCTCCTTTGTCATCATATTTGCTGCACAGGATACAATATGAGACGTATCTTGGACATAAATCGGAAAGTTTTCCACCCTCATCCGGTTTTGCACAGGGAAGCAAGTTGGGTTTCTTTATGCTCCTAGTCTTTGTTAATGACATATGTGCTAATCTAAACTGCAACAAATTAATGTTTACAGATGTTCTAAAACTCGTTTCTAAAATTGAAAGTCCAACAGATTGTTTTTCACTCTAAGCTAATATTAATAGGTTGCATTCTTAGTGTCTCGATGATAACTTATCCATGAGTGTAGCGGAATGAAATGGAATGCTATGACCTACTCACGCAAAAGATCCTCAATTATTACCTGCACAATAATGTCAGTACACAGCGATGTTCATCTGTAAAAGATTTGGGTATTTCATGTGATTCAAAATTATCTTTTATGGCTGAATTTCGCAGAGATATCATGTTGTCTGCAAACGACAAATTTGTATCATGCAGCACACCCTGGTCCATCATGAGTGTCTAGGAATAATAGTTTGACTCACAGCATATTAATAATTGCAGAGTCTACGACATCTAGAGTAGCTCACGACAGCACACTTGTCCAGATTCAAATGAACTCCACTCTGGGTACACCATCTGATAATAGTATCCAGACTGCTCTGGAGAGACAGACAATCTGCCGGGGAAATTATGGTGTTGTAGATGTTACGATCATCCGCGTACACAAGTACATCGCAATCCAGCTCCTGCATGATGTTCTTCAAATAAATATTGCACAAAAGAGGTCTCAAAGTGGATCCTTGGCATACACCAGAGGAAGCAGAAAATATTGAGGATGAATATCCATTGTAGTGAACATAGCATGAACGATCAGTTCAATACGTAGAATACGTAGATTCGGCAATATACTGGCTAAATCTCCAAGGATCTCCCACAAATGAAACCATGTTGTCGCTTAGATAAATGAGGTTTAACACTAACATAGGTTCTGGGAGATAGAAGATATTCAAAAATTTTTGCAAAGTTTGATAAAATATTTATTGGTCTATAATTTTGAAAGTCTGAGCACCTTTCTTAAATACGGGCGTAATTCTATTAGTCTTCCAAGCGTCAGGAAAAGTAGAAGAACTTACGGCTAAGTTAAATATTCTAGTTAAAGGTTCACATAGTACTACACAACAATCACGTACAAAAAGTGCGGGAAAACCGCCATGACCAGCAGTAAAATAATTTTTTCAACTTCTTATAAGCCTTTAAAACATCGTGCATAGTAAAAGATCCGATCAAAGAACTACTGCTAATGAGATCTCTGCCAGACTGGGGCATCAGTAATGCTTGTATCTGTCAACGAGCATATATCTAATGTAATATCATCTGCTTCAAAAACACTAGGACTTGTGACTAGAACAACAAGGCAATTTATTTCGTACGAACCAAACTTGAAATGCAAATACCACATCCGAACTAATAGTTAAAGCTGTTGATCATATATTTCCCGGTTATATTACAAAACGTGAAAAAGCTCTTATTTTAGTAAGTGCAGCCCATACCGGCTTTGACAATATAGAGAGAAGCTGTCGAAGAACGGAACGAATCTTAAAATTTTCAACCGAACGAAGAATTGCGATTCAAAATTTGCTATTCTTATCGAGTAATGTGTGATATTTTGGATCGTCATTCTTCCTTTCGGTCGAAAATTGAAGGATTCGTTCTGAAGGAGGTAGGACGATGAAATTTGGTACATTTATGTAAAATAACACGCTGATCCGATTTCTGGAGGAGTTAGCGCCCTATCTCTTCCGAATCCGTCCCGAAGGAGTACCAACGTCGAAAACGAGATGAAATACGATACCTTTAAAGGGCGATTGTACGGGTACTGAAAGGCACTCGTCCTTCGTTCTTCGATAACTTCTCCCTAGATCCTTGTACAAAAAGAGAGCGCCGCGAAAGTGGCCCAGTAGACCCCAGAACGATCTCTAGGACGCCTAGCGTCGAAGCCTGTATTTTTCGCGAGAAGAACGCAATTTTCTGGCCGAAGAAACAACTTTAGTTCAAATCTGACAACTTTGTCGTATTGAGCGTGATCAATTACAATTATAACCGAAATTTGAGCGAAATCGGACGATCTTCGGAAATCGTCAAAAATCGACAATTTTTCCATACCCTTGCAAAAACCTTTGCAAAAAAATATCGATCTCTCTGATTTCACTCAAACTTTGGTAGTATATGTAATTGACCACGCTGAATACGATAAAATTGTCAGATTTGGGCTAAAGTTTCTCTTTTTGCAAAAAAGATTATGTTCCACGAGAGGAAAATGCAGGTTTCGACGGTAGGCGTGCTAAAGATCGTTCCGGTCTCTACATGGCCTCCTCCATGGCACTTTCCTCTAGAAGAAGATCCTTTGGAGAAGCTATCGAAAAGTGGAGGACGAGTCTCTTCCGATATAATTGCTCTAATATGAAATAAAATAATAGAGATCCAAGATTAGATCCCTGCGGTAGCGACGTATTGGGATGACACGTAGTTCCTACAGCTCACTTGGAATTCTCTATTGATCAGGTACGATTGTAAGAGTGAACGCAATGGTCTTAAAAACCCGAGCGAACTCAGTTTTCGTAGAAGAATATAGTAGTCTATCTAATGAAACGCTTTCTGAAAGTGCAAGTAAATAGTGCCAGCTTGGCTTCTACTATATTGTCCTAAACACATATTGCGTAAAACAAGCTAGATCAGTGACGGTTGAACGCGGGAGTATAAAACCATGTTGCTTCTGAGAGCTCCATCCGCGTAACTCTAAGAGAAGATGAGAAAAAAGAATATGTTCAAGTGCTTTTGAAAAGTTACAAAATATAGAAATAGGACGATAATTATAGATTATCAGATGGATTGCCTTTCTTGAGTACTGGGCATACCTGTGCCAATTTGCATGCTGTTGGAAATTTAGATTGCTTCAAAGCAAGACCGAAAGTGACGTGTAAAAGCTTCGGAAATACATAAGCAGAATCATGAACGATAAGTCCTGGATTATTACCTGATCCTCACGTAAAAGAATCTTTCGATCGCCTAAGTGCCAATTCAATTTCTCCAAGTGTAATAGACGTAAATGTTATCGTCGAATTAGTGATATCGTGAAAGGCAGGCAAGTGACTATTTTGAAATGGAATGTATGCACTATTAAAGTGTTCCGCAAAAGTATTTACTAGATCAGCAGGTGTAGTAGATTCAATATTATTGTACTTCATACGTCCAGGTATTCTAGTGCGTCCGCGTTTGCTCTGAATATAAGACCAAAAAGGATATCAATTCTTGCACAGACTTTGCTCTATATTTGCAACATAACTTCTATGAGATGCTTATATAAATTTTTTAAGTTCGGACCTGTAATATTTCAATTGATTATGAAAATATACCGTTCTATCATTAGCGATTTAGTTTTTAACATTTGTATAATTTCGGAGTTAAGCCAAGGGGGATAAAGTCAGAGATGGCTTGCACTTGGTTTAGATTTAGAAACTGATTTGCTAAACACTTCGTACAAAATGTGCGACATGGCTCATCTACTTCAATAATACCTCCCAAATTTGAAATGTGAAAAGAAATGTTGGCAACGTGTATGTATATTCTGTGTCATACAAATGATTTAATTGAAAGATGATGTGAATGCCAGCAATAGCCAATATAAATATAAGTTGACCAATCATTTACTACAATGAAGACTCTAAGTCCGAGTTTCGCATATTGAGTATCTGCCTTTGTATATATTTGCAACAACTGCCAGATGTAAACTGTATGCGCTTTTGTTGTGTAAGAAAAATTTGCTGAAGATCCAATACGCAGGCAATTTCTTTTTAGTTACTATCTCAGCTTTATTGCTTGACAACCTTATACTTACCATAAAATTTCAATTAGTGCAGCAAAAAAGAACAGTTCGTAATAGAATCTCCAGAATATCCCTCGATCGAGCTCCTTTTTTTTTCTAGTAGGGCTCGTATATGATTAGGCGGTCGGTCGAAAGCTCTCATTTAAATTAATAATGAAGCGACTTACGTCGAGTACGGCAGACAGGGGATCGAGAGCGGCGTGCTATTAGGAGCAGTTCAGTGTTCGACCTTCCTGTAACTACAACGAAGTTAGCTGTATCGGTAATGTTCTTCGAGGGTCTTAGCACAATATATCGGGGCTTATTCGATCCGTTGTGAAGCGGAATTCGGAGATTGTTGCGATGTCAATTAACTAAACGGATATTCGTTTTGTTGTGAAGGAAATGCTGCGTTTATATTTACATTCTCAGCGATATATATATATATATATATATATATTATTTAATTTTGGCTGTGTAATACAGGCGCTGATAGCAGCGCTATCTACATTCTTAAGGTGAATCGACTATAGTTTAGTATTAACTTGTATTAGCGAAAAGAGAATGATATATATATATATATATATATATATATATATATATATATATATATATATATATATATATATATATATATATATATACATATATTTATATATATATACATATATATATCTAAAGCTATGCATTAACGGTTGAATATCATTCTCTTTTTCGTTAATACAAGTTAATACTAAACTATAGTCGATTCACCTTAAGAATGTAGATAGCGCTGCTATCAGCGCCCGTATTACACAGCCAAAATTTAACTCGATTAAATAATAGCGGGTGATTTGAAAGTAAAATACCAGTTGTATTATAACAATGGTCAGTTTCTTTGAAAGTAATTCTGAATTCTAATGACAAATATTTTAGTAAGATGTTTACAAACATACATCTAAGTTTATTGCAATTTCTTGAACTCAACTGAAATAACGGAAATAATTTTATTTAAGATACGTCGTATATTTTATTATAAATCACATTTACAATAGGCTTGAGGTACTTTAATATTTTTTTTCTTAAAATAGCTACAAAAATATATATTGTGATGGAAAAAAGGCAAATTTTTTTAAATGTGTTCTTTAATTTAAATTTTGTTCTTTTTGTTTTTAAATTCAAGAATAACGTTTTACAATTAAAATAACCAAATATAAGGTTGTAAAAATAAATATATTAACAAATCAAAAATATATATGTATATACCGCTTTTAACACAATATCTTTTTGTAACAGAAAACCTAAGTCAATCCCTGTCTAGCTAGTTTTAAATACTCTAAATAAGATACGAAACAAAATGAGAGCAAAAATACAATTAATTTTGAGAATTGATAATGATTAGCTTCTGTCCACTGCTAATGCATTTCCCTCGATGGTTTTTCGATGGACCCATAGCCATCGTCTTGCACAACGGTCCTTTTCTCAGCCATGTCAGGGTTGTAATAATCCTGAAATAAAATTTAATAAGCGTAGTTATATTATCAAAAGTGAAAAAAGTAGCGCCCTTGGGTCGATGTCGTATTAATCGTGTTCTGACAAGAACAATTTTGAATGTAATATACTACACAAATAATAATATAACGGGAAATACAACAAACAACCAAAACGAACGAATAACGTAACTTTCGTGTACATGAACAACTTTTTCTTGTCATGTGTAATTTTGTCTTGGGTGCTAATAGCACACGTCGAAAATAATATTAAAATAAATATTACATTTTCCCAAATGCTGCATTCTTAAAGAGAATGGACTATAGATTTATAAGCGCCAACTTATAGGATTTACAGCTCATAATTCCATGCATGGATTATACATAATTTAGTTTCCATTTACATAATTTATTCCAATTATCTTAATGCGCAAAACCGGTTCGCTCCGATTGAAATAGTTCCCCTAAGTATGCGCAAGCTTTAATAATAGAATATAAAAGTATTTATACAAAATATAAATAGATGAATTCATAATATTTTGATTCATTAACGCAACGCGCTGCTGTAACAAAATTGATTTCGCAGACGGATGGTACGAATGAGATCTCTTCAGCATGGGCTGTCAAAGCTGTTTATGTTTAACACGATTTATTACATGTATATAAGACTGTAGTTCATCAACTTTGCTGTAAGGAAAAATCTATGTATGTATGTATGTATGTACATATGTATACATCGTACATGTTACAACCTCCGTTCCCGTTGAATGCGCTTACATGTTGAAGGAAATGTTTAATTTGTTTATTCGAACACCTGACGGGATTTTTAATATTTAGAAAGGATCAGATTTCGATTAAGAAGAAAGTTACCTAATTTTTGAGATATTTGTCAATAATTCGGGGTCGGATTTCAGGCCAAAGTCCGCATATCTTATAGCGTTCTGTTACGCTGAAGTTCTCTTCTATATATAAGAAAATTACTTACTACTTTTCGAATAGTTTTATGGAAGCTGTATATATTGTAAAAGCAGCAAATTACAATTCTCAAAAATAGGTATCTGCTGAAACAGTTTCAAATCGGCGGAAAATAAATCCATGGAATAAGCAATTTCCCATTTTTCGAAGAATAGCAAAATTTATTTAGGCTAATCAAAAAAACTAAGGGAATTTGATTTTGTCTAGAACTACGATTATGTTCAAGTTTAAACACTGTGGCAATAGTACACTGTAACACCTCGCTATCTTCCTAACCATAATTCTTCTTAGCTGCCAAAATGCGCGTTCAGTTTGTTTAGTGAGGAATTGTAGTTAGGGAGTCAGTGAAGCATTTTCAAGTTTATTTGTGAAATGTGGGAAGTCTAAAATAACTTGATGGTACTAATGCATAATGTGGGGTTGTGCACATCTTTAAGACTGTTGGCAGATGCTTGATTCGTAGACACTACGGAAATTTATTGAGCGTAACGTTGTTGAGAACCATACTACCAGGAAATGCGACTTCTCTGTTTCTTCTCTCGGACAAACGACCAAATTTTGGCTATTGTTGAGATAGTTAGAACAAGCTACAGCTGTTAAACTTTCAATAAGACGGCGAAGTTCGTTAAGAAACCTCATATTCGAGACACAGGAAATCTTCTTATTCTTCCCCATTTCAGGTTTTAGGCAAATCTTCCTCTGGCTGCACCAGTTCTATGTGTTCCTTCCACTTATTTTTGTTTTCCTTTATTCTCTCATTTATGTCGCTTATTAATTAATTCTGTTCTTATATTACGATTTCTTACTCTATCAGATCCTGTGCAACCTTTCACTCTTCTTAAAAATGTCATCTGTATCCTGCTTTCTTGTTTTTCCACTTTTGTCCATCATAATTTTATTTGTGTATCCTTTGTTGCTTTGTTTTTTAACGTTCACTTGATTGTTCTACAAATTAATATGAATTTATTCAGTTTTTCTTCTATGCCTTTCTTTCGGTCGTAAGATACATCGTAGCCTAAATACTTTGTGTTTCACTTGTTCCAGTACAGTATCACATATGGCTACATTTTGTCCTAATTTGATATTTATCCAAGAAAGCTATGCTTTTGATTTTATTTGGTGGTATTTACATTTCATAGTTTTAGCAGAGTTTTTTTTTGTAACGTATATATCCCTTTCTATAGATCATGATATGTGAAAGTTAGAAAGCATCTGTGCTAATTTATTACTCATATGTAATTTCAAAAACTAGAGTTGCTAGGAAGAAATGCCAACCATTTTTGGTACCAGCACATCAGAAATACCCTGAATCAGTTCGTATTTTACGGGCACCACGACAAAAAATTGGGTGGTGTAATCAATAAGACCCTTTTACCCATTGCTTCCTAGCATTTCACAAATTTTCGCCAGTCCTCTCTCTTCCTTGCAATTTTCCGAGCTTCATCCCAAGTTTCTCCTTTCTTATCTAAGATTTGACTATTTCTTTGTTTCAGCTTCCGTTTGGCTGCTCTCTTGTTCTTTTCCTCTGTATCTTTACTTTCCAGACCTGCTTAACCGGAATTGTATTGCCCATCCTTTGTAGATGTCTCCACCATGCTAATTGTCTTTCTTCGACATAACCTTCTATTGAGTCTGTTTGAAGCTCTCCTCTGATTTGTTCGTTTCTTATCCTGACTCTTCTTGTTGCATTTTTCACTCTTCTAAAATATTTCGTATCTAGGGCTTGAATTTTATTTTTTTCTTAATGATTGAGTACCCAGATTTCACATCCAAATGAAAGAATTGGTCTGACCTGTAGATAGCCATTAGAAATTGTAAGGAAATGTACGTACTACACTACCCAGTTTTCACCAAAGAATGCACTGACAAGATACGAGATAAAATTTGGCTTAAACAAGTGAATGACTTAAAACGACATTCTAATAATAATATCATTAGAAATTTGAGGTGCTTAACAATGAGTGTAAGGCATTACAGTTTCATATAACTATCCTCCTACGTTCATATGCTCTTTCGTCTCGTAAGGTGAGCCCGTAGAAGATCCGATAATCCAAAAACTAGTGGCGACGTGCTTCCCATAATGAAAATCCCTTCTCGCAAAGTGCTAATTAGAAAATATTTAGAAACCAGAGCGGCATAATGTGCCATCGGAGACCTAGCAAGGATAAAAGCTCTTCTCTAATCCCTCATTACATCATTAACGCAAGGCTACGTTATAATAACGCGGCTAATGGTTAAAGCCGGCGCTGCCGTAGACGGCTTTTATTACAATTACGACTTTCGCAGTTTGGCGACTATCAATAATTTATTACGTTACATCGGCGGCATTGTAATCTCCGCAGTACCGCAAGTTGCCGAATACCTACCTATGCCGTATTGTAGAACAAAGAAGACGCTAGAAAGAAGCAGACAATAGAAGATGTGCTATTTAACATGACACTATGTGCTACGTATAACTATGACGAAAGCGTCTACTTGATTATATGTAAGTTCAATTTGATTAATCACCTTGTATTTTTTATTTATTTAAGCAGATTTCATCTGTTAAAGTTTTAGGTGGCTGATATTCCTCTTTCAGTTTTCTTTTTGTTATATGAAGCTCGCTACCCTCCTTGGTTCTCCTCTGCTATAAAAAAGGCACTAAGTCCGAAGACCATTATAAAATGGAGTTTCAGAGATTACGTAAATTGGTTAAGACGGATATTACTTTAGCCTATAATTCATACGTTCGCAATAGCGAACTGCGTCTTACAATAATCCACGTTCTTTCTAACAATTCGCTCGTTCTAGGCAGGGAGCTACCAGAATTCCTGGTAAAATTTTTTATGCCACTAACGAATAGAGTAATCTAATATCGATAGTTAATACTTTCGCTACATTATTTCTACCAGAGTCTTTGGACTTTGATCTTCCAGATATTGACTCCAGCTTACCACTATTGTATTTGCAGTCTATTTCGGTAGAAAAAGTAATATAATGCATCAAGAGTTTAGAAAACAAATCTACAGCTGGCGATGATAACGTTGTTTGCTTTCTTGTGAATGACTGTCTGACTATCTTTGCCACTCCTCTACGAATAATCTTTAATTTAACCCTACACACGTACATGCCTCCTGATATGTAAAAAGTAGTATTTCGCCAACCTTGAAAAGGGGTGAAAGTTCTAATATTGGCAATTACAAACCTGTGGCTGTAATTTCTTGTTTCGCGGAGGTTTCTGAAGTCTTAATTTATAAACATATTTCTTATGGTATTAAATCATATCTCTCTGAATCTCAGCATGGTATTATGTATTATAGATTGTAGATGGGAGTGGTGGATTCAGTAATATATGGAATATGGAGTAATGAATTTTCCTAAAGAGGCGGCAATCGTCAACTGCAGAAGATACATATACACTATAAAAGTGACAAGAAAAGGCGTTGACTAGGTCCAAAAAATTAACAAAGGTAGCATCATTCCAGCGTATTGAAGCGAATATATGTATGCATCCGACATGAGCGCGTAACATTACTTCAGATGGCAAAATTCAGTGGGCGTGACCCAATAGTACGCTTACTTTTAAAACTGACACAATTTTTGAAGTTATTTGAATGGAATTCGTCGTTGGTACTATGCGGTCTTTATAAACAGTGAAAAGAGCTAACGTACAATTATTTTCATTATCTTTGTTTTATTAGGGGTATATATAGCTTTGTGATATAAAAAGGAATAGTTATTAAAAATTTCATTTACTTGTGTACATATTTGGATAGCACATGCCACTGACAAAATTTGCATGACGTAATGAAAATCCAAAACTTTCCAGGATCATCTGCTATAGACGTCACCATTTTAGTTATGTGTCAGCTTTATAAGCCATTTGAATTTATTTTTTAGTTAAAGCTCTAATAGATTTATATCGAGTCAGAGAATCCAAATTCCTTGTTTGTCTGTAATGTTTAAAATAATAATAAACCTCAAACTTAATATTGTTGATAATTTTCCCATCGAACCATACAGGATATTTATTGCTTCAGTTTTTGACTATAGGAATGTGAGTACCAAATACAAGCCTACTGTGAAGTTGCTCACAAGGTGTATTAGCATTTCTTATATCTGCTGAAAATGGCAAATCAACGTTTGTTGTATAGCAGTGTAATAACAAAGAAATGAAAACTCTATATTTATGGCTGCTGCGTATTTTTTTGGAAACACGCAGACTTTCCAAACTTTTGCATACATTTGAATCGACTTTCTAACCATTCTTTCCATCCAATTTATTCAGTGGCAAAAAAATGTTAACAGTAGAAAATCTTAGAAATTGTTAAGATAATACGATAACAGAATAATTTACCGTGTTACATAAACAAGCAACTTGAACTAAACCCAACTATACATACATAACTCCACTTTTGAAGCTTCTCTATTGTTTTAAGGCAGTATACCATCTAACCGTAAAGTAGCACGCGTTCTGTTTCGCATGCCTAGCCCGCAATATAGCCTAAGTTTTATCGTCGTATGTAAATTTACGCTTACGGGTATCATTAGCATGGGACTCGGCTCTAAGTATGTAATAGGTGTTTCAAAGTATTAATTAAATTTAAAGTATGAAACGGGGAGAGCAAGCAACCGAACCTGTTCCACGTATATACGTATGTATGTAGATGTATACCTATATTTGTAACAAATCTACATCGATCGGCTCACAACTCCACTCTAGATATTTAACCAGTTCGAAGTGGATATGCTTGTTATACTTATTAATGTGTATCATGCATTTATCCGTATTCATTAGTACTACCGCACGTTTACTCAAGTTTACTGCAATTACTTGTGAATGGATTTAAGGTGTCTTGTTATATTATATGTATGAAACTGTCGCGTTAATGTAATTAGAAAATTGGAAGTTAATTATTTGTATAACGTGTGTTGACCTATTATACTATTAAAAATAACTACGAAAAATTTGGTTAATTTCTGCTATTTATAAGAACTATAGAGCGAGTTTTTAGAAATATTTTTATCAATACAAGTTTAGAATGTAGTTACAGTAACACGCCTGTTAACTGACATCCTTGCACACCAAATTCCTCTACGTAAAAAACGGTGATTTCTTAATACATATTACCACCTCCTAATAACATTACCGGTGCGCAATAACTGCATCATCACGAAATCGCTAATGACTTAATTATACTGGAGAAATTTTAAGCACATAAAATAATTTACCTCAGGAGCAACCACTTCGAGATATATCTTTATGTCATCGGAGTAACTGAGAACAGGACAGTCCTTCTGGAGAAGCAAGTCGTTAATAAAAAGTAGGAATAAGAGTAGGCCTAACCACTTAGCAATTGCGCTGATGTAAGTATCAGCATGGCATAATTTGAAGTTCCCGCAACATCCCCCATATGTTTCAGATATAGTCCCTACGGATGTGTATTTATTAGGATATCTAGAGAAATTTGGGGGGGAGTCATTTTGTAAATGAGAAGAAATTGCGCGATATCGTTGTAGACTATTACAAGCAATCTAACAAGCAGAAGTACTGTGAATGGAAGTTCAAACTAGTGTCATGCTGAGAGAAATGGTTCATAATTAATTAGAGGAGAATATGCTGGGAAATAAACATTATATCTAAAAGTAAATCTACAACCAATAATGACTGTAAGTGGAAAATGATCTAAAGAATTTAGTAATACCTAAAGCTGCGAGGTTAAGATGATTTTTGTGGGCCAACGGCATTCCTCTGCCACGAAACCTACCAACAGCTTAAATTTCCCATTGAACTGGAGAAATGCATAAGTTTGTGGAAAATATTCGTCACTAGAGATGCTACTAAATAGCTAGACTTCAATCAAACAAATAAGATCATAAACTGGCAATGGAACAGACGAATAGAATTCATCAACTTTGGATAGCAAACTCCTAATGTTTTGGTGGTAATTTAATAAATTTACACAGTTGAGCTTGCTTAGTTTAACGGTACAAGCTTAGGACGTACTCCTATATATCTCATCGGCTTAACTGAGAGCAGGACAGTCCATTTGGAGGAACAAGTCGTTAACTAAGAGTGGACCCAAGTTAGAGCCCTGTGGGACTCCATTGGTTAGCACAAATTCTTTAGAAGCATATTCATTGTAAACCACATAGCATCTGTGCAAGTATCAGTGCAACAGTTCAAGAAAAGAACGAACTAAACCAAAGGTCAATTTATGCAATAAGATTGTATGATCAATTAGATCAAAGGCTTTAGAAAGATCAATATGAGTTACATCAACCTGGCCACGTCTTTCCAGGACTTCGCAAATATATTAAGTTATTGTGGCTAAATCAGTGACAGTGGGGCAGTGGAGCACCCAGAGATGAAACCATGTTGCCTGACAGGATATAATAAATTATTAATACACCTAATGTTTCTGGCTGACTACATATAAGAAAGGAGCGATGTATCACAGTCAAATGTATTTCTTCTAGTTATGATGTAAATTTCCTTCAAACAATAGCAGCTTCGATTGCTTCAAGTAATGGCTCAGTTTTATTTTTCTTCGACTTTCACTTCTTTGTTTGTTGTGTGTACCCCTAATAATATTGGCCATTTTCGAGTCACCTGTATATCATATAGATATAACATTGTAACAGTTTAAAAAGTTTGGCAATCCGTCCATGTTTTAAATAATTTCGATAACAGCAATTAATATAAAACATTAGGCAATTAGTTCATGCTCAACTTGACATTAATCCGAAACATACCTTGGTCTTTTGTTTTAATTTGGAACAAGAGAAATCGTTCGCCATTCATCAACGTTAATTAGACGGCCTAACGAACTATGGAATTGATTTATTGTTTTTCGGCGGCTGCCCTTCGCTTAATTCATAAATACGAGCAAGAAAATCAATTTATCCCGATGTGCGCCGATGTAATTACCGTAATCTCTAGCGGTAATTAACGTAAAGGAGAATGGTTGATTACCATTTGTCATGCTGGACGAAATATGTGTTACTGGTCTCCTTAAATAGGACCCTTGGCTGTATTATTACATACATATTTCTGTCCATCAATGAACGTAAAGATATCAGTAATAATCGCGCTGATTGAAAGGTTCGCTGTCTTATGTTCATAAGCCTACAGCTTGTATAGTGTGGTAAGAGGTGTTCAACCTTGTGCGCTTTTAGTTTAAAGTTTATCGTGTAAGCATTTGCGTGTTAATAAATTATGTATGCAAATGCCAAGAACAAAAGAACTTGTTACAGCATCATCGAATCAATTTGGCGGAATGGAAAATAGTTTTTGGTACTTATACTTCTTTGGAAAGTAAAAGTCCAGATGACACGTGTTACAATAGAGCCAAAGACTTGATACCAAAGATTAAAAAAAAATCTGTTAAATACAGTTTTTTTCATGGTATTGGTTTTAGTTTTTTATCTATGGTGTTATTTTCTAGGCATTCCTTTAGATGTATTTTAATGACTTGGTAGTCTATCTTAAATAGCTACAAAGCAGAGATGTAATAGATAGTCATTCAGAAACTGCCTTTTAACTTTCGGAATTGACCATTGACAACACACGGTTTTTAATTAATTAAAGAGTTTCTTTCGAAATCCTCTGTTTATTAGGGCATTTCAAATGTAAGTTCGATTGGGGGTAAGATTATTGTGATTTATTACAGGACTTTCATTTACATTTGAACTATGTCTTTGTGGTTTTGAGCTGGAGTTTGTATTTGGGCTTTAGAATAGGACCAATACATATTACCTTCGATATTAACTAAGTTTGTTGCAAATTTAATAAACATTCTACAGACATGTTTGTCAAACTTACAGAATTAATTATGAGTTTCCTAACCACATGGCTACCAGATTGCTTAAGAAACTGCTCCCACAGTAGAAGAATCTTAATACCGGACAACTTAAAAATATATCTGGAAATCTGCTAAGAAGCAAAACTTTTCCATCGCCTCTGCATTGAGGTATTTCACTACAAGGAACTAGACAAAAATCAGTTTTATAAAATGTTAAATCACTTTTTGCAACAGATGAATAGCTGATATAGCAGGAGGAAGAGGGGAAATAGGAGAAGGAAAAAGGGAGTAAAGTACGGAAATAAGAAGCAAGACAAGGATAAGCAGAAAGAGGAGAATCGTTAAAGGACGAAGCAAAAGAACATGAATAAGAAGAATTAAATGAGGGAGACGAAGCAGCAGACGACGCAAAGGAACAAAAAGAATAAGAAGAGGAAACAGAAGATAAGACGTAACGGGAGTCAGAAGAAGAGGAGGAGGAAGGAGAACAATCAAAATATAGCGGAAAGACGAGAAGGAGGACAGCGAAATATGAGAACAAAAAATAGGAAAAGAATAAACTGAAAAACAAGTCTTAAGAGGAAGAAGCAAAAGAACAAGAAGCACCAGAAGAAGCAAAAGAAAGAGAGAACGCACAATAAGCAAAAGAACAAGAAGCACCAGAAGAAGCAGAAGAAAAGGAGGCAGCACAAGAAGCAAAAGGATAAAAAGCAGAAGAAGAATTAGAAGAGTAAGAAGAAACCAGAGAAAGAAGAAGAAGGAGAAGCAGTAGAAAAACAACAAAAAAAACAAAGAAACTAAGAAGGCAAAAAAAAAGAAACAAGAAGTAGAAGGAAATCACAAAAAGAAGAAGCAGAAGAAGAACAAGAAGCACAAAGAAGAAGTAAGAGAAGAAGCAGACAAAGGAAAAGCAGCAGCATAAGAAGAAGTTAAAAGACACGTAGGAAAAGAAGATGAAATGGTAGAGAGAGAATGAAAAAGGAAGAGCAAAGATTTTCCTTCTTGCTAATTTGGCAAACGACATTCTCATTGGAACATCCAAAGTGCCTCTCAATCGAAAATGCAGATGCTCGGAAAAAATGTGAAATCTAGTTAAGATCAAGTGTCTTGGTATCTCACTGGAGGAAGTGTGGCAAGTACGATGGTAAGGATACCGTAAGATTGTGTTTCTTTTGATTTGTACATTGTCTAGTCAGATACACACTAATAAATTTTCGAGAAGTATATACATATACATACGTTCGATAACAAACTAATTCAAACTAAGTGTATTCACCGATGTTAAATTTTAATGTAATTAGTTTGTGGAAGAAAAAATTTCACAGTTCCGATCGGACTTGAACCTACAGCTCTTGTTCGCTGGACCGTATAAAAAAATTGCCACACGTTAATATATTGATGACTGCACAGAATATTTAATATAAACACCATTTTTTTTTAAATTATCAATAAAAACCAGCGAAAATTACAAAAATAATTTAATTTATTCACATTATCGAAATGTTGTAGTAAGTATTATTAATAAACAAACACGAGATCTGGTTCTAAGTAATTTTTTTCTTGTTTCCAAACTTGGAAAAATGGTTTGATGGAAGAAGATTTTGGTGAAATGAAGAGGTCATAGCAGAAACGAATGCCTATTTTGAGGAGCTTTCGAAAAAGTATTTTATAGATGGGTTAAAGGAATTAGGAGGTCGATGTATAAAATGGGATAGGAATTATGTTGAAAAATAAAATATCTTCAGAAAGACCTCTCTTTTTCACCCATTTTCTTTCGCCTTTTCCTTTTTTGACCCTTTTCACTTATTTTCAATTTTTCTTTTCTTTCCGTTTTTTTTCTTTCCTTTTCATTTCCTCGTTTTTCCTCTTACTTTTAGTTCATTTTGTCTTCTTTTCTTTAGCTCATCATAACACCGTCCAATTCGGTAAACAGTTCATGTATTACTCACTCTGGCCGTGGAAGCCTACGTACTCATTTCATAAAATATTCTTTAACATAAAATAAATTTTTATATCGTCAAATCATCCTCAGTATCAACATAAATTGACTTAAGTGAAAATATTTACTGCAAGGTTTATATTATTAGCTTTCTAATCGGCAAAAAATGCTTTGAAGTATTTTAAATGATTCCAGAAAGAGATTCAATAACTAATACTTGTAGTAGAGGATGCCATAGAAGATATCGGGTATACTAATCTTCAATCGACCCAAATTAGAATCAACCAGACGGGTGTGAATCCAATTGCATCTAAATTTACACTCCTAGCTAATATCCAGGTCTAAGTAAGAATGTTTCAAAGTTAGTGCTACATTTCCCCACTACCTACGAATGCAGAGAAAACACCTTATCAATTATTTGCTAAACTATAACATAGAAGTTGACTAATTAACTATTGTATTCTAACGTTCGAACCAATTTAATGAAGCGAAACCTTTGGACTAGTTTAAATAATAAACCCAAGCCCCTTCTAGTTTACAAGGAAAAATAAAGAAACATGCTACATCACCTTTCCATTCTTTCACCTTCTCTAGTACGGACCAAAAACGGCGTACATTAACTCGAACTCTTCGCATTATTCATTCATTATAATAATACCTATTCATCTGTTTCGCCTGCATTGTTAAATACACCCTCGAAAAAAAAAGGGGAGGAAAGACCTCGAACCGTTCGCGCTACAAAAGAGGGGAAAATTTCCAGCCCAGAAAAGGTAAATAAATCAAAGACATTCGCATGCACGGATGATTTATCGCGCGTAATTTATTTGAGCGCCGTCAATGATTACCTCGATAAATTACACTTGTTTCGTATTACCGT
This sequence comes from Trypoxylus dichotomus, assembly GCA_023509865.1. NCBI lineage: Eukaryota > Metazoa > Arthropoda > Insecta > Coleoptera > Scarabaeidae > Trypoxylus > Trypoxylus dichotomus. Next base: position 55,821,421 of record CM042075.1, read on the forward strand.
GACACGCGCGTTGACAATAATACACGCGACGCCACTGAAGTAGGCCAAATTTCAGGAGCCATTGACTCGGACGTTTTGCGGGAGTCGGGCTGTCAATCTTCCCTCGCGCCGGGCCCAAACCAATGCTAGGCGGAACAAAACGCGTTTAAAAAAGGGGAACGCGAAATGTATCGTTATGTACGTAAATGTGAATATGCACGCAGGTTGTTGATGATAAGGTTAGCCATGACAAACGACATATGTATTAGGTAGTTTTAGGCTTTATGATACAATCTATCTTCTACGTCGATTTATAAAACAAGTGTAAAAAATTCTTGCCCTTCTCTGCTCTTCCAAGAACTAGTATTGAAACTATATAAGCAGAAAAAAAAACAGATCGCAACGACAAATAGCCATCAGGTTCTATCTTTGCATTACTCTTTTTTGCAGATTGTCTCCCAGTGATACCGTTGTAGAGATTCAACACTCCTAAAACTTTTTCTGTAAGGATTTCAAAGACAAAAACTTATTCTTCCCATTTTCCAACCACAACGCAGCGTTTTCTTGGTATTGCATATTTAGAACACCTCCTCCTCATAGGGCGAGGACTCCAAATTTATAGACGATCTGGTACCTCTTTTGGCGAAATTGAATTTTCGGTTACTATTGAGAATCTGCATGCTCCTTTGGAGTGCCCACTTCTCAATTTCTGGTAACAATTCTGGAAGTCTTGTTACGTCAGACTGAATTGTAGGTCGGTTGTTGGAGTATTAAAGTGTTTTCCTTTGCCAAAAATTCTCTAAACGACAATGAGCCGTGACTGGGGTACTATCGTGCTTATCACTTTTTTTCGTCGTGGAATTATCTACAAAGAATTCACACCGCAAGACCTGACAGTGAATCAAACCTCTTATCGCGAGCTCCTTGAACGCTTGCGGAAAGGAGTTTTGCTTGTGCTAGCTAACATTGCAAGCTCGTGGATCTTGCATACGATAATGCTCTCAGTCATAGGTCATTGTCGGTTAGAGAATTTTTGGTAGAGAAAAACATTCCAGTACTCCCACACCCGAACTACACCCCATAAATGGGTCCATGCGATTATATTCTTTAACTTTTCATTCAGTATACTAACGCCTGAGATTTTCCACCGCATATGGTGATAAGCCTGTGGTTATCCAAATTATGGTATGATCCGTTTTTATGTAAAAGTAAAACTAATGACCTCTTTATAGCAGCAGCAAATATAGATATGTGCTACACACCCATTGAAGGGTTTTCATTGCCTGCAGTCTTTAATATATACATCTTGACAATCGGAGTATTTTACACTATATATCTATGTATATATCCATATATATTCGTATGAATTTGCACATTGCCACAGCATTCAGAAAAGAAAATACGTCATCAGTAAAAACCAAAAGAGGGAAAAAACAGAAAATGAAAAGAAACAAAAGTACAAGCAAGCATAACACTTCACAGCCGCAAATGGCAGGTCCTCAACCACTCAAGCGCGGTGGGTACAAGGTTCTGAATGTCTCGAAGGCCGTCCTCGCATTGGATGGCAGGTGACTTCAACACCACATCGTCGACTGACTGTTCGGCAGCGTTACATCTAGTGCAGGACGGGTCCTCAGCTCCTTCCCATCGCGTGAGCGACTTATTACAGATTGGGGAGGAGTTCTTGACCCCTTGTTGTCTCCATTGCATGTGCCACTGCTCCTTCGTTGAGAAATTTGTAATTTGCTTGACTTGATTCTGACGGCTGGTAATCTCGACTTCAGACTCAATCAGTTTGTGAGTATTGCAGTCATCATGGATGGGTAGGACTATCGGCTATTTTTTCCGCTAGGAACTTAATGACGGAGAGACGTGTAAGGCGGGGGAAGCTATGTTACTTAGAACCAGAAGCCAGGATATCGGGGTGGTCCTCAGAGTCCTAGTTATGGTTCTCATTGTTTGGTTGTGTTGGGTGTCGACCAAGTTGGTATGATGACTATTAATCCATATGGAAGCGCAATATTCCGCGGAAGGGTAGACCAAAGCAAGGGTAGAGGTCCTTAAGGTTTCTGCACTGGTTCCCAACCTGGTGTTAGCTAGTATTTGGATGATGTTCGATCGAGTTCTGACTTTAGTGACGACGTTCCGCAGATGTGTTGTGAATGTCAGGGTCCGATCCAGAGTACTACCAAAATATTTTAGGTGTGGATGGTGCTTAAGTGTTATGCCGTCCAACTCGATATCCAGATCCAAGTGAGTCTGTCTGTTGCTATGGTGGAAGGCACGTTATAAATAATGTCCCTAAAGAGATAACAGTTAGACGTACATAAATGTAGCATCCGGTAGTTATATTAATGGGGTATCCTAAAAAAGAACCCTTAAATATGATACAACTTTTCAATTTACCCCTGTCTTCTATCATTCTTCATTTTGCAGTTACACTGAAAAAAAAACAGAATCTGTCGAATTGGAAGTGAATTTCAGCAGATAAGGAACCCCTATGTGCAAAGTTCAGTATGCTCTACGTTTGCACCAAGTTTCATTAAAATCTGAATTTGATCCCTTAGAAATTCTCCTTACAAGTGCAATATACAGATTCTTGTTTAACCTTTTTTTGCAATATATTTCCTAATTTATAATAGAACGAACACAACTTCATTCTATTTAAATTATACTCCTTTTACATGATCGTTTCTTCACAAAGAACTGAATATGTGCTGCAAACGATCGCTAATCTATGACTAATTTCCCTGACGATCCAACACAAAGTCGAAACTTTAATAAAAGCAGCAGGTGTCGGACAGAATCGCATCCTCCGATCTACGCACAAAGCCCCGGTGGTGTCTATACTCAATTATTTAGAAAATAGGGAAATTTACCGTGTTCCGAACGGAACGTAAAAGATTCGGGAGCAAAAAAGCCGGGCGAGGTTTCGGGTACGTCAATTTAGCCATAAAAATCAAAGAGGGGAAAGTTGGGCGCCGCTTTCAAAGACTTTATATTTAAAGATTAAATTCAAATTGAACGGAGCGGTCCCTAACCATCCATGAATTCGCTGGAGAAGCGTCGGTGAAAAAAGGGTGTAATTTAAGCCATTTAGTTTAGCTTTCTGTCTGGAATATATTCTCTACCTGCCACGCTGGTTAGTATCATCTCCCTTTCGAGTAGAACAGAACGAGTATAGCGATCGATTAATCCTTTTCTTGTTTTATTCTATCCGAGTTTAAAGTGTAGAGAAACAAATTTTATATTTGAAAGGCGGAAAGTTTTAACTATTGTTTCACCAATTGACACTCGCTTTTACGTTTTCAAATAAGATATTCCCTATTTTATTTCGAGTGTGTAAAATGCGTAATTATTGAAGAGAAACCAGCAAGAATTTTACTCTTATAAAGTAGCACTGACAAAAGATGGCCGAAAAGTTTCAGATGAAGCGATCTTGTTCTCAAAGGTCCTAATGAACCCAGGTTGCTGTTTAATGCAAATTGTGGAATTATTTTGTGAGTCTTTGGAGGTTTTTCTCATTGAAACTAAAGTTTGTATTAGGTGACTCTAACTTTCCACGCTTGATAGGCGGTACTGTCTCCTGCTAGAGGCCTTCCTCACTTATATTGATGCGCAGTTCTCGTAATCTATTGCAATGCAATACTACAAGCAATTGTAATAGTCATTTGCTGGATCTGCAAATGCTGAATGCGGTGTATTTGTTGAATCTGATGAGGTCCTCCTTGTCCCTAAAGATCCTTCAGTCTTTAGTAGAAATGTTTTTTGGGTTTTGTCGTGTATTCACTGTTTTACTTGACGTTTCGCTGATCATGCTGTCAGCTTTTTCAGAAGGTTTCTAAGGACTGTTGTTGTTGTCTGTTGCTTCTCGTTATACATATATCCATCGCATTTCTGTTCCGCTTTCCTGATCCATAACCGTTATGCTTTGCTAATCCGTAACCGTTCCGTTCCGTTGAATGGATCAGCAAAGCGGAACAGAAATGGGATATATAACGAGTAGCAAGAGACAACAACACCAGTCTTTAGAAACCTTCTGAACAAGCTGACAGCATGATCAGCGAAACGGCCAGTAAAGCTGTAAATACACAACAAAACCCGAAAAACGTTTCTACTATGGACGGCGGTCGTGAAAGCCTATACTCAACTATCCTTCAGTCTTTGTCTTTCTTTAGTATCTAGTTTTTATCCAATAACAGTATAAAGTACAGTTTCCCAAAAGCAGACTAACGAACTATACACAGACATTACAGATCCATTTCTGGAAGCCTAATACTCAACCTGCTGAAAGTTTCTACCATACTCTGTATGAGCTGCTTGATTCTATAGTACCAACATTCTCAACCAATACAAAATCTTCTAATTTGAGGCAAATCTCTACCCTCCCAGTAATTTTTTCAGGTGTAGGAATAGGTAATAGTCACGGTGGGCTAGGTCCAGTGAACGTCGAGGATGAGAGACTACTTCGTAGCTCAACTCATTCAATTTAGACACAACGATACGGGATGAATGACCCGAGGCATTGTCGTGGTGTAAAAACACCTTTTTCCGCTGCCAACCAGGCCGTTTCTCCTTCAATACTGCATCGAATTGGGTCAATAAATCGCTGTAGTATTGCCCCATGATCGTCTTTCCCTTCTGCAGATAGTCGATAAAGATCATACCTTGGGAATTCCAAAAAATGACGGAACGGTCTTTGCTTTCTTCAGAGCCGATTCGCCCGCAAAAGTCCACTGCTTCGACTATTCCTTAGTCTCCGGTATGTAGTGGTGGATCCAAGTCTCATCCACGGTTACCCATCGCGCCAAAAGCTTTTTCATACCCAGAAATTTGTGTAGGGTATGGCCAACGCGTTCTTCTGAGATGCCTGTTGACTTTGTTATCTCTTTCAGCTTCAATTGGCGATCGGCTAGTACAATATCATGAATCTTGTCCTCCATTTCATCGTTTGTAGCGGCTTTTGGTCGTCCACTGCGTAGTTCATCACTTGAGCTTGTGCGGCCACGTTTGAACTCGCTCACCCACAAGCCGATGGTCGAAAATTATGGAGTACATCCGCCATGAACCTCTAGCAAAATATTTAGAACTTCCGTGACCGTTTTCCCAGTCATCCAGAAGTGTTTTATCACTACACGAAATTCGATTTTATCCATTTTTTGCCGATTCCGGAAATATTTCAGGTCGCCCTCGTAAATAGAGGCAATTACGTAGTTAATAATGGTTTCATATCGTTGGAATGTCCGTCATCTAGAGTGTCACAAGCTTCAAATGAGGGACAATTATTATTTATTTAATAATAATCAGTAGAGACTGGATTATATGCAAAGTGCATATATTTTATTTTATTTATTTGCTATATTTGACGTCTATTTGTAGATGTCTTACACTGATTAGAGTTAGTTAATGCTAATTGACTTTAATCAATGTAATACATCTACATATAGACGTAAAATATTATAAATAAATAAAATAAAATACATGCACTTTGCATATAATCCGGTCTCTAATAATCAGTCTTTATTCCCAGCAGACCGAAACTGGTGCAATAAGAAGATAATGCAATAGAAACACAAAGAATAGTGATCTACTTTCATCATTGGCAGATCCTGCCCTTGCAGTTGATTTAGCCATTGGATAAATAAATGACTGTTATTATTGCTATTATTATTACTAAAGGCAGTGTAGCTTTGGTAGAACCAAAGCAAACGAGTGTTACCGCAGATTTCTGTGTATTAAACAATCTGACAAACATCGAAGTTGTAAAACTAGGTTTATATACAAACCAAGGTAGCCTCTTTTATGCAAGTTTTAATTTTACTAGTACTTTCACACCACTCAAAACAACTAACGCATACTATACGTAATTGATGACAAAAGGTAATGTCAGTTAATATGAAATCCATAAATATTACTCTGAGCGTTTTATTGATACGTGTATTAAAGCGACATTATAAATTGGTATAAGATGTTAAACAAAAGTTAACACTCAAAGTACTCTAATTTGAAAGTAATATGGGAATAAGTCATTACAATCTTCATTTAAACGTTGTGCTACATTATTTATAACCTTTTAGTCTGATTAAAAAAAACATTCTAAAGGAATCATATAGGAATAGTAAAACAATGGTTAACCCACAATACAGTCATTAACTGTAAATCGAATTGAAATTGTTTAGAAGCTAGGGGAGAAGCCTTTCGTGTCCTACTGCCATTTAAGGCCCCGAGGAGGGTTTATAATTTCCTTGTTGGCGAAGCAATAAATCAGAATGCTTACTTTATGTGGTTAAATATAACTGTAAGTATTGGTTGAACACATATGTACAACCCCGTTCATAGAGAATTGGACATTTATAATAAATAATAATAAGAATAAACAACGTACGTTAACTTCATTGTATCAACAATATGAAACATGTAGAAAAAATCAAAGCAAAAGAAAATTGACTCTCACCGATTCCGAAAGGATTTCAGGTCGCCCTTGTATAAATAAAAAAATTGTTTGTTTTCTCTGCATAACAACTTTATTTTAAAAGATAATAAATTATACATATTGGTGTATAATTGCTTACCTACTGAGCATTGACAATTTTCTGTTTAAAATTGCACAGAGGAAAATGTATATGTGATAAAAAAGGATCCCGTTCGTAGATTTGCATGAAGTAAAACAGGTATATGTATTTCTTAAGTACCCAACGTTCTTGTATGCAGAGGATATTTATGATGATATTCGTAAATAAGATCCACATAAAAGTTGGTCGTTTGCATAGTACAACTATATCAAGGTTAGCTGCAAATTTTTGTCGCAGCCTGTACTCGGTACAGCAAATTGTAATGATCAAAAGTAATTGCAATGCTGTGGCACCGTTAATAAAAGGCCTCTCTCGTATAATGAATTATATAATCGTGTAATTCGCCTCGGCATTTTAAACAACGGAAGTTAGGACATACTTTACGTCGTAATTATTACTAAATTAATTTTAGTTTTCAAATTGCTTTTAGCGATCGTATAAAGTTTAAAATGCCGTGCGTACCCGTAGCAGATCTACGCCGTTAGATATTACGTCATTTGTATAGATTTCGATGGGATAAACACGACATTAGTCTTATTTTATACGTTCCCTGATGTTTACGTCGTACCTCTCAGCGCCATCTATAATAAAAGCTACTACTATCAACTTTCTGACGACCGAACCTATTTGTGGCTTCCCTATTTCGTTTGGCAACAATGTATTTTCTGGTGTTGAAGAAATGTTTCAATGTTAACGTATGTAGGTGCTATGACATCGGCTTTCGACTCGAGACATATGTATATTTCAAGCTATAGGACTCATATCTTGTCGCAGATGACTTCTATTTACTCCTCAAACTCAACCTTTTCTTTGGTGGAAAATTGTCTAAAGCACAAAGCCGCATAAATAAAGGTACCATCGGCATAAACGTTGAGCATACTATAATGTGCACATAGAAATTGACTCCCGAGTAAGGGAAAAACTTCTTCAAAATTGACAGGTTCTTAATTTTTTTTCAACAAAAAAAAAACAGAAAAAGATAGAAGAAATCATGCAGTGACCAACAATTTATTACTATGAACAATAATGCTCGTACTCACCACGCAAATATCGTGAACAACTGGTTTAATGAAGCTGGCATAGAGAAAATGAAATGTCCAGCCAATCGGCCATATGGTTATCCAATGGATTACGTTTGAAGCACTTTAGTAAGAGGCATTGCTGTACGAAATATGCTAATGAGAACGCCTTGAAAACTACAAGTTGTTATCAGAAAAAATGAAATATTACCAAATACATATATACATAAGCAAAATTTTAAGCATTTTTTGATGGTGGAGGTCAAACAACCTATCTTCAGGTAACCAAATACGTTTGTGCGCCCTCTATGGTAGAATATACATATTTATTGAGAAACAATGCTAGACTGTTATTCACCGAAATAATTACTATCATACTCAATGACCTTTTGCCAACGTGACACCAATTTTTGTATGCCACTTTTGTAGAACTCGACGCATTTTGAATCAAGAAATTGACGGATTACACCTATTACAACAACTCGAGCTTTGAACTGTCTATGCCTCACATAGAGTCGTGAAGAGACAAAGAAAGGTAGTAATCACTTGGTGAAATGTCAGGAGAATATGGATAGTGTGGTAACGTTTCCCAGCCAAGTTCAGATGTTTCGTCCTGGATCAATTTTGTGGTATACGGTCTGGTGTTATCCTATAAGAATACTACTGTTTAAGATCCTCATTATTAATGGTCTTCGGTGACCCAGAGCGTGCTTCATCGGTGAAGTTGAGATCATCCGAAGAAAATTTCAGGAACGATTTCTGTACTGTTCGATTACTAACAGCATACCTCCGAATGCAGTACGTACTTTTCGCACCGCCAGTGCAGCTTTGGTATCAAATTTGTATTCGAAGAGTAAACAACCCCGAATTAAAGTTGTATTCGTTACCATTTTCAGCTACTCAAATTAGGAATTAAACAATTGTCACCAAACGTGTATGTATCCGGCGAAAGAAGAATTCATAGTAGTATATGGCAGATAACAAACAAGTACTATGGAACAATAACTTTAAAAATATTCATGGCACTCTGCTGTGTACAAAAACCGGACGGACTTATTTGGTTACTTGATAATTTTCGTTTTTTCTAAGAATCATTGCAACAGAACTTGTGTAAAACTGAATATTAAAGATACAACTGTTTATGCCTTCTAAAGAGGTCACATTAAGACTTGTCCAAACAAATTTAAAATATAATAATATGTTTAAACATCTGTTTTGCAAATATTGAAACTCAAATACCGTAACTAAAAAGATCGTAAACATTTTTTATTAACTTATGTAATATCCGTAAATTATTATGATCAGCATAGATCTAGTTCCATTCACATCTGATCTAATAAGTGGTTTATTATTATTAGCAGCACCAGTCTTCCGTTCATGTACAAGTTTTTGCGTCGATTCAAATGCACGAAGTGATATCATTGGCGTCGCTTTAATGCGTATATAACAACCTGACTTATAACCGCAGTGGCTTAAACCTGCGTAAGACACGTAAGAAATACCGACAATTTATATAAAAAAAACCGGTCGTTCTTTTACAAATATGTCGGTGTCGAGTCATTTGCGAAACGAGTGTGGACCGAATTAAGCTGTTTAAGGTGTAGTAATTGGATGTTTCAGTTAAAAAGATAGAACATATATTTATCTTAAGAGAAACGGTATTTATTTACCATTATATGCGGGAAATTCCCTTGTTTTGGTTATTTCTCTTTTGTAATGTGAAAGTGGAATCAAGATCTTTGCAGAAGCAATTTTTATTTTATTAATGGCTAGGTCCCTTTTTGTTATAAATGTATTAGCTGTTGCATATACATCGACATTACATGCATTATGAATACGTCAGAAATCAAATGTATACTTCTTAAGCCTTACTTGAATCAGATGATCAGCGGTCAGAAATGTGCAGTTGTTGCTAAAAACGTTTTGTGATATTGATCGTCCCATTTCACCTGCTATTATCAACTTCACTATCAATGTTTGCATTAGTAACTACACTTGTCTATACTATGGAATAATAAGGTCATTTAACGCCTTAAAGTGATGGTATATTGCTGCTGTGATATTCAAGATGAAATAGTCACTCAGATACACTCTCTTTTTAAGCAATATGTCGTCATACATCCAGTATGAGTTACACCAGTTTTTATACGACATCAATAACGCCATGCAACGTTTTATATAATCATTAGAATAAGAGTATTGTAAGAAGAGTCCTACCCCAAAAGGAACTATTTTTGGACAATTTGCTTATAAAAACTACTAATGGAGAGAAATGATGTCAAATATCGGTGATACTTCGCTTTATCCAACTTAATTTCATCTATCAAATAGAATATTTCACATTAATGTAGGATTGAGGCACAGAGCAATCACACCTCACCGATTTTCTGAGAATGTTGGTAATTTATACGGTACAATGGTGTAGTCGCTAAGATGTAAAAATTTTTGAGCGGAAACATTCCCAAATATGTAATTTAACTTCTTGACTGTTTATACGTTCTAATTAACAGATCATAAAAATCTAATACGATTTCTCATCCTATAAAAATTCACTTAAAAGGACTATTTCACTTTTATTCTGCGTCACCGTTATTATTTTACGCGCGACTGTAACTATTCTCTTAGAAAAATAAACAATAACACAACATACGATTAAAACGAATCCGATTCCTAATTTTAATATCAACAAAATGCAAAGATTTACTGAACATATTGATAGTGACCTATGTAAACTAGTTAGCAATTGTTTTCTCTAAACGACGACACGGGATCGTATAATTATTGAAATTAATGAACATGCTGTTTAAGGTTGTAAATGCAGTTAGAGAAATAGGTTATAAACAAGCGTACTTAGACGTTTTTTCTGTGCTTTAGAATGCCTGTATGCTAGCAGAAAATTAATGGATATTAAATTAGAAATTCTACAGTATTATTTATTAGGACTGGATAGCTATGATTATACTAACATTACCACCAAAAAAATTGCAAAATACAAAGAGGGAAGGAAAACACTTGTATCCGACTCATATATGGTGTGAGAAGGAAAATCATACTTCATCTGTGAACATTTCTCCATAAGGTTATGATGTAGGTGGTTCTCCTGAATGCGTCGCTAACCTAGCGAAGCAACAAACTACAATTCATGAAACAAATCCAGGATATGTTAAGGCCTTAAATATTTTTAATGATTTCAAATATAATTAACAATGATAAGTAAGATATTTTTCAAGGAGGTGGCTTAACTTTCATTCACTGAACATCGTTATATTGCATGGACACCAACGCCTCACTATAGTAGGTCCTATTTCTTTCTCTTAATACAAATATTCCCCAGAGATATAGAGAACTAGTTGCAGCTTCACAGCTGATGCTGTATTGAAATATTAATAAAAACTTCTTGCAAGAAAATAAGAAGCAAAAGTCACCCAGGTCACTAGACCTTGCTTCATCAGAACTTCGCTTATTTCAGCCTTCCGAAAATAAATTATAGACAGCATCTTATACTGATATCAATTTTTTAGAAGCTTTAAGCCATATGTGGGCAACAACCGGCCCGCTGTAAAATTCGATCCGGCCCGCAAGGCATTTTGAAAAACTCAATTAAAAATAATCACGATTTAATTATAATGTTGTACCTATTTTTTCATTTCATTTTCTTATTTTAATAAATTTCATTATAATAACATTGTCGTATTATTTCGTGTCTGATGTGTATCGTAAAAAATTATGAACACTACTTTAAAATGCACTACTTTTAAACGTGGCCCGCGAAGGTATTTGCACACTAAAGTTTTGCCCGCAACATGTCAAAGGTTACTTTGTTACTTGCTTTAAATGAAAAGATCAAATCTTCTTAGACAATGATGTATATCACGAACAATTTCTTAAATATTCTTGCACCTGAAGTAAGTTTGAGCGATGAATGATATTTATGCATATAAGAGCATTAAAACAATTAGCAAAGCTTCTTATATACATACATTCACTATTTAACTCCATAAGCTTTCATTTTTGATGACGCTATACCAAACACATCTAAAGAAGGACTGATTGTCGTTTCCGGACTAATCAAAAATGCAACAAATTTATCTCATGTCCTTCGATATGTATACGTTTATTTCGCAGAGATACGTAGTATAGCCGTGTAGGCCTACGCGTTAAACTGCAATTGCAACCGATTTATTTTAACAGCTAAATGGTCCCTTTCCAATGCCAGCATCATTAAAGCGATTTGTTAAATTTGTAATGCATTTTGAATGGTCCATTGAACATTATGTAACTTTGACGTTTAGTATGTGTTGGTTAGCGCCGATAGTACCGTTGTCGCCATAAATAATGTATGTGGAAATAGCTGGGCTGGTAGAGAATGCTCTGCATACTTTTGCCATGCTGCATGTGCTGCTAAATCGGTATTTAATATGCATTGTCGGAAAATGGAATTACTACGTCGTGTTTTAAATATTTTTAGCATGGGAAGCTATGTATATGCTGCTCAATTTTGCCCTAAAAAAGAAAATAAAAAAGAGAAACAAATGTACAGTGATGGAGATCGCAATATCGAGGTATTAATCTTACCAGAAGCTTCAGACGTAACGATGGTTTTCTTTTATACGATACATCACGCCACCGCGTAGATTAAGGTGTATAAGAATTAACTGGTGTGAGGACAGCAGCCTAAGATAATACCCAGTTCTTTCGGAAATAGTCAAATGCCTAATTCAAAATATACCCTGGATATTTTCGTTCGACATCTGAGTAATGTGCAGCCGAAAATCCAATGTACTATTCAGATTGAGAAAACAGCACATTTTCATTCTTAGAATGTATTAGTGTACAAAAAATATTGAATTCTCGGTCACACCGTTTAGAGCAAACCAATCGACACAGATTGGTACCTGTATAAGAACTCTAACCACCATCTCGGACAATAGAGACAAAACGTTGATGGTACTTGCTCACAAGATTTGCGAACGTGACAAGCCACCAGAAAAATCGGATGTAAAGAATAAGAAACATCCTGTATACAACGTATTCTTAAAGTAACTATTTAAACAAATTCAATCTTACTACAAAAAGTGGTGCAACGGATATTGACGGTTTTGGAAACGCCACGGGTCGAATATGCATAAAGAGGGGGTATAATCAATGGCCCAAATGAATCTCTATGTGATGGAGTTTAGTAGTTATCGAAATATGGCCGTTGAATTCAACGCAGCTTGTCCATTACTTAATAATGTGTGACGAAGACACATTGGGTTCTGTAAATAGGAATAATTTTCGGTAGTAAACAGACGAACAACCCCAACAAGTTCACGAACGACTCTTGTATTCCGAAAACGATACTGTGTGGTACTGTGTGTGGCTGCATTCGATATACTAGGCTCCTACATTTTCTAAGAAAACAACTTTTCAACAGTATTTGGAGATGCACCAAAATTTTCTACCCGCAGAATTGCAACAATTTGGTGTAGGACATAATGACTTACGGTCCCTACAAGATGGAATAACAAGCTATACTACACGAATTAGCATGGCTGCTCCAAGAAACATGTTACCTAGACCTGAAGTCGTCTAGGTAACATGTGATCTTAATTGGCAGCGTAGGTAACTGGATATGACTAGCCATGATTTTTTTCTATGGCGTTATTTATTTAAAGGCTAAGGTTTTCCAATATATTCCTCCAACGCGACAAGCTTTAAAAGCCAACATTACTAAAGACATTGGAGCGATGCGTCAGGAAATATTGCCACGAGTTGCAGCGAGTTTTCAGTCCCAATTTCATCAATTTTTAGAAAAGGGCGGTAGTCATTTAACAGATGTTAGTTGCAAAAAAAACAATCTCCGCTGTTAAACTGCATTTTATGTGCAATAAAGATGTATCTTTTTAATTTGGGTTGTTTCGTTTGTATGTCCTTAATAGCCCTCTAGAAAAACGTTAGTACTCATTGGGTCACCCTATACAGGGTGTCTTCAAAATGAAATAAAAATGTAAAAGGAAAATGAAAAGGTGCAATTATATACAACATAAATTCAAAAAGTTTAGAGTCACTTACAGGAAATTGTAATGTGTCCCCCTACGGATGCACAATGTGTATTTCTTTCAAAAAAACTCATATACATACACGCAAATTGCATACACAGCAATAATACAGCTGTCAATGTCATAAAAAAGTACAAGATAACACTGTCTACCTTTCAAACGGCATGCCAGGAGTTTAATAACATGCTTGCATAGGAGTATTTTGGCTGTAAAGAATAATTACTAAAATATTTTATATGACTTTACTGTCCATTTTCTCGCATCTGCGAAAGAATTTTCGCAAAATATTTTAGATTTAAGTTTAATAAAATTAGATCTTTCCATTTTTCATTCTTTTCTACTTCATTTCATGGACACCCTATATGTCAATTACTTCTCCTATCTGTAACTATTCAGAACTTATTTTAGAAAAGCGAAATTTAACACGAATTTCACGAATTCTATCCCTGAAATACACAACAGAAACTACCGTTAACAATACTCGATAAAGATTCACCCAAATATGCTTCAAAACGCTGTTTTTTTGTATCTCTGTTATTAATTAAATAGAACACATTTTAGTATTTTCCAAAGAGATTATATTACCTGAATCCATGCAGACGAACTGCGTATTTTCCATTTTTCGTTCATTACGCGGGTTTTTAAAATAAACCACGAAAAATTTCGCCCGAACAACCTCACATGAATAAATAATCGTTTTTTTACAGGTACGTAGCGTTATCGTGCAATATATTTTTTAACAGCGTATCACGTGGGTATAGGTCGGAAAGCTCGCATCAAATAAATGAATTTTCTATTGCAAAGGCATTACCACCGGTTAGAGCTTTTTAAAACTAGAGATGCGAATGTTACAAAAACACGATGCAAACAAAGTAACCCATATTACGTTAGTCGAAATATTATAATTAATATGGCAGAAATTTCGGAACGATGCTCTGTATGTATTGGTGTATATTGAACATATTCGCTAATTTACGTTAAGCCTTTATGATGTGAAAGGTAGCATTAATTTTGCTAGGTTTACGTAATAGCATTACATAATTCCATAGATTTTCGGAATGAAATTCGAAAGCTGACTGAAATTTCTATTAGTCATGAGCAGAGCGGATAAATTGCGGCATATAATAAGTAATAATAGTAGTAAATATATAATAATAATGCGGTTTATTAGCACAAAATACAGAACAAATATGGATAACAATACAAAAATAAACATACATAGAAAAGTGCCAATAGGTTCAGGATCAACAACTTATAAATAAGCGGCTGTTCCTCCTCTCAAATACGAAGATGGGCTACATAATATATACATACAAAACACACATACAAAAGCATTGCTACAACGACTTAACTAACACTAAAATTAAAATTACAATTAAGTGGGAATGAAAAATAATAAATAAATAAATAAATAAGCTAAAAAAGAGAAGAAAAGAAAATGCGAACTATGTGTAATAGCGCTTACGTAAATGACTGGCAAATAGTGTTGGCTTTAAGCCACGGTGCTCCAATAGGATTACGTTAATATATTTGACGTTGATATCATGTAAGAGACTTACCTTTTAGACATCTCTAGGCTTTGAAATGGAGGGGTGAGTAGACCTCTAAATCTTAAATTAACATTATGAACGTCTGTTCTAGAGAGGATCTTACGGTAGAGATAGCTAGGTTTTTTGTAGTATATTAACTTGTGATAAAATATGGTAGCACAGAGTGTGGGATATTCTTTCAAACCTACGGATGACGTAAATGAATCTCAAGCAAGAATTTTGCAGTCGTTGAATTCTAGCTCTATCAACACCATCCAAGCAGTTATAGTAGACGTTCTCGCAAAAATTAAAGTCTTGATAAGACAAGAGACTCACATAGTGCTTTCCCTAAATTTATACCTAAGCATTCTTTGTTGCCATATGAAATTTTCAAACTACAGTAACCAAGTCTTAATAAACGAGATATATGTTCTTTGAAACGGAGTTTGGTGTCTAAATAAAGTACTAAATTGCGCGCACAATCTGATACAGAAACAATTTCGTTATTAGTTTTGATTTGGATATGCAGAATAGCAGCATTACGAGTTTTAGTGCACCCAGAAAGCAAGACACCAGTTTTCTTTGCATTAATATGAAGACAATGCTGTAGTGACATATCGACAAGCCTTTGAAGACCGTTATTTACATTAGAACGGGCCCGCACGCTTCGTCCCCAATAAATGAATAATAATGTCAATTTCATTGCGCTAACAGTATGAAACAAGTCAAAAACAAGAGCAAGAGAATTTGGATGAAACATTTAGGTAATCCGAGTTTCTATATAAAATAAATCACTAATGTTATGCACTCAATCAAATTTCTATATTTCCACAGAGTAAGACAGACATCCTGCATCTAAAAAAGCTAATTTATTGTAAAATGTATATATTATCGAACTATACATGGCAGCTGATCAATGTGCCGCGAAGTATATTGCTGTCCGAGAAGGAAAAAATAAAAAAAAATTATTATTATAAATGTTATGTATTTAATTTTATTTATTAATTTTATGTTAATGGACCTATGAAAATTTCGCTGTTTTAAGTTATCATTATTGTAAATATTCTCTGTATAAAACGTAATAAATTGCAATTGTGTTTCTTTGTAGTGTAGCATTCACTTCGATGCATAACTTAATTTCGTATTGTTGGAGAATCTACACCTAACTTGACATCACTTCGGCAAATTAAGTAAATTTAGATAAAGCGACGAGTCACACTGAACTTTGTTTCAAGCTGATCTTGATGCACTTAAAAAAAGTTTAATAGAAACTGACGCCACATATCGATGCTACAGTTACAGAATAATCGGGAGAATCAATTAAAATTATTACTCAACTGCAATATTCGAAGATAAATCAGACAATTTATGCATGAAGGCGTCATTGTACTAGACATACTAGACACATAAAAGTATGAAACAAATTTGTTTTAATTATAACATATCCACGGGCAGATAAAAATGCTGGACTTCCAAACGTTCTTTGCTGAAACAACTCCAATAAATTGTGATGTATTTGACCTATGCCTCTCCCGAAGAATCTGACCCAATTCCTTTAGAGTACATGTTAAAGACTACGTATGAATGTATATGCTGTAACTTACGGTATAAAATAAAAACAATTATCGCTATAAGAGGAATGTGATAACAGTTCCAGCGACAATTTATTATTTATGGTAACTGCCATAACTCTGCGAGAATGTAAAGGAATATCATTCCTATACAGTACGAACAAAAAGGCTATGGTCGGAACTAAAAAATCGTACAAGTTGGTAAAAGAAGAAATAAATATGCATTCCACTGCAAATAGCTTTCACTTAATTATTTATTTTCATTTGATTATTTAGATATCATTCAATATCAAGCCTGCAGAATGGAATCCACACTTATTGGCGACGATGATATATTTCGATCGGACATACCCGAAGTCGGAATTCGTACGCATATGGTTTGTATGTGTATGAATGCGGATTATATTGATGATGGCGAATCGACAGCGTTCTTTGTTATGTTCGACGGGTGTTAATAGGTTTCTTAATCGATTTCCGACATTAAAATACATTGGCACTACTACCAAATGTATTGATTGCAATATCTACATTTTACTGTATAGTATTTTTGTGTACAAAAGACATATCAATAGTAAATAGCACCGGTGTGCAATATTCCACAAAATATTGTAGACAATGGAGAATTTCGAAAGTTTTGAGGAAAATACGTTACGGAAAGGAGATTGCCAACAAGAGCTAATTTACAATATAATTTTCGTCGAATGAAAAAGATGATTAGGGAACAAATAAAGGCAGAGTTAAAAGCTCAGAAAGTATGGCCGGTAGTAGATGAAATAACGGGTGCAAGAAGTAATTGCGGTGAGGTATCTTTGCTTCTTCTTTTACGTAGTAGAATATTATAGAAGACAAACGCGGAAAGGATAGTAGAAACTATAGAAAATACCTTTGGGAAGTCCGATATAACCAACCCCACTTGCAATGTTGGTTACAGATGGGGTTTGAACATGGTTATAGCTGGAAGGTTACTAACACAATCTTATCCGCAATTACTTCATGTAACACGGGTGTGAAGTTAGAAACGGTTTTCCAGAAACGATGTAAGTTCATTGTCGGGTCGTCAAAGGGGTGCAAATGAAAATAAAATAAATACAAAGTGCTTTTTCCATCTTATAAAGCGAATGTTGTTGATTTCGAAACAGCTAGAGTTGTAGTAGACGCGACGCTTTACATTACCAAATAACAAAACTCACTGTCGGGTCGTCGAAGGGGTGCAAAAAATAAAATAAATACAAAAAATTGTTTTTCCATTGCATATATATATATATATATCAATATATGTCAATGATTTCCAAATAGCTCAAGTTGTAGAAGGCGGTACGTTTAACGTCACCAAATGACAATAGTTCATTGTCGGGTCGTCAAAGGTGTGCAAAAAATAAAATAAGTTTAAAAAATTGTTTTTTCATATTATAAATATCAGTATGTCAATGATTTCGAAATAGGTCAAGTTGTAGCAGGCGGGACGTTTAACATCACCAAATGACAAAAGTTCATTGTCGGGTCGTCAAAGGGGTGCAAAGAAATAAGGTAGATATAAAAAATTGTTTTTTTCATATTATATATGTCAACGATTTCGAAATAGCTTAAGTTGTAGTAGACGGGAGGTTTAACATCACCAAATGACAAAAGTTCATTATTATTTTTTCTTCATCTTGTAAAGATATTGCTTTATAAGATTTACAACAAGATCCGAGTTTCTTATGTTTAAATTCCCAAACAATTTCAATAAGCCAGCGGCAGGTTTGGAATGCCGAAATTCATACTCAAATAAAGCAAATTTCCGTAAATTATTCAATTCTCTTAGATACTACTTCCACAATACTAAATATAGCAAATTATCTCGAAGCTTCGTTATTAAATCTAGCAGATAGTGAAGGAAGATTAACAACCGATAAATTGTGTGAGCTTATAAACAAGAATCCCGATTTTCAAACTATAACGTGTATAGACAAGAGTTTAACTATACACCAAGTTTGTGAATATGATACGAACGACCGTTTTAAATTCGCGAACACCACATCATTAGACGCAGAACGCTTCTTTATCAAATACACCGATAGATTTTCACCTCGCCGTAGGAATATGACTGAATCGGCACTGGAAGGCATGCTAATATTACAATACTACAGCGAATTTTTGTGTCACGCTACATCAACAACACAATTAAACTAAAATAGTAAGTAATTACATTAATTAATAGTAACCAAGCCGTACGCTACTGGGAAAGCGCTCGTTTCCGCAGCCTTATATCATTATTCACTTGATTATTTAATTTGCTAAAATAAATTCTACCAATGGAAGTAAAAGTGATTTCTTTTCTCTATGATTATAAGAATTTTTTTAGTTCAAGAAGCTCTTTGACTGTATAATGATATTTGGTGTTGTTTGTGTGCATTCAGAGAAGTGTTTTCTTGCATGAAGATAACAGATTTTCTCGGAAAAATCTGTCTCTATTCAAGTAAATAATTTTTCTTCTAGGACTAAAAAGATATTTAATATAAGAAAATAATATTCTTGAAATTATACTTGGGTCAAATAAATATTCTCTTGCTTTTTCGAAGTAAATCATTTAATCTTAAGTTAAGGAAATGTGAATGAAATTGTAGTTTACATATAGGTTTAACACAGTAGTTCTTATCTCTCCTATTGGCTTAGTGGTAAAGTCAGGTGGAATACGAAAATCGAGAACAAGAAAATATTAATAAATCGAGTTTGATGCTCGGTACGACGACGGTTTCACTAAAAAAGATGTAGGCAATACGTCCAGCACACACAAATCATCGAACGTCGTATGGATTTTTAAAATCTGGGGCAAATATACTTATCCCTTCTCGGGCTATACCCCGAAGACTGCCGAAACGTCGGACATAAGTGGATTTGATTGACAAACGATGAAGGAAAATGTGGTCGAAACAACAAAAACAACTTCTCTCATTAATTAATAATTTATTTTCAAGATTTTCTTGAATCAAGTTAACGAAATTCTTAAGCAAAAAAAATACTATTGTTTCGTTACAAATATACAATTCCCTTTAGCTGAGAAAATATTTTTATTGATTTGAAATAGTAATTCTATTGTGGATAACTGAAACGATTATTTTCTTGAGTGAAGGCGGACAGTCTTGATACAAGCAAACGTTTCCCTGCGTGTAGTTTTAATAACATGAACTAAACACTCTCTCGTGCTCGAAGGTACAGATACATCACGGTATCTTATAAAAAGCTTTCCTATGTTTTTCTTTGTAAACAACTATTTTTATTTCTACATTGATTTATATAATCTCATCCCGAACACACCATTCGCTTTCCACTTCTTCTTTTTTTAATTTAACAAAGTAAATCATTACTTTACACTCATTTTATCTCATTTAACCCACACTTCATTTCTCATCCCCAAACCTCCTCACTTTTCCACCGGCTTCCGACTTAATTACGTAACCTTATCCACAACAGATACTCAATCGCGTCTTTATTTCACGCACGCGGTGTATGTATATACATATATTGGATTACGCCAGCACAAAGAAAACTTTTAACGCATCTCATTGACAAAGCGGGCGCCTCGTTACGTTTCAATAGCGTTTTAAAGAGCTTACTCGTTTATACGTTTATACGTCAAACTTGTCAAAGTGAATATTCTCCTCTACAAAGCGCGATCTTCAAAGCGACGCCTCGACATGCAAGCAGCCGAAGAAGGAGCACCTCGGAAATTCGGTTTCGCCTCTAGATTTTTACGATAACGCAATGTTAACAATAGGCAGGGTACGGGATTTGTATTATGATAACAATAAGAAAGGTGCTGTTGTACTGAATCGGAATGCCTTCTTGATGATTATGTTGTAAGATGAAGGTTCTTTTTTCATTCTGGAATTCTCTACGTCAGCAGATTTATATGTGTATCGTTAACTATTTGAAAATATACAATTGTATACTGTAGAACATCTACTTATCTGAATTTTGGAAAAAATATCTTTGTGTTTGGAAATTACTTTAAGTAACGATAATAGAGGCATCTTTATTTTATTGTACCAACAGCAAACAGCACGCAATACGTTAAAAAGAAACAAAAGCGAGTTACAAATACTCCCTAGGCATGATCCTTGCAGTACAAACATTCTGCTTCTACGGAATTGCTCCAGATAGTGATCTCATATGCCAACCTCAATCCCAAGCAGACACGGTAAGCTGAGGGTGTGGCTCCTATTCGGGCTTCAGTTGATATTACCTTTAACGCATATATCTTCTCGCGAGTGCGTCTATTTCCTTTTTCCAATGTAAAGTGTAGTATCTATATCTCTAAGTTTATACAGAATAGAGAGAAGACGCCAACAGACATAAGCAAGGGTTGTTGTCGTCACATGGTTGGCTATATCAGAGTAGCCATAGTTAGTCATAGTGAGTTGTAAGGTAATAAGAAACAATAAATTTATTGTCAATATGTTTATTGTTTAATTAAACCTAAGTGTTGTTAAGGACACAACAATGGCGACAAAGATTATACAAGAACCGAAATGTAAAGTTAAGTAAAAACTGACGCAAGAATGAGAAAAATGGGACGATTTCTCAAATAGGTCGAATGGGAGAGTTTAAGGAAAAGGAGGTATCTTTTAAAACAAAAAAGATTGAAATTTAATCTAACCTTAGAATACCAATAAATGCCACAACACCTAATTTCAAGGAAATTGAGGAAGATTTAACACAGTATTTTGCACCAAAGAACATACCAATAGTAGAAAGATTTAACTTCAATAAAAAGAACCCGATGGGAAGCGAATCAATTTCGAAATATACCTTGGAACTGAAGAGTTTGTGGGTTAGAGTTAAAGAATTCAGAAGCAATTACTAGCAGAAACGAAAGGCTTTAGCCTTAATATAGCATGTAGTACGGAGTTAGTTGAAAAAGAAGTGATTGATGTACCCAGTAATTTGTAATGGAGCTGTGCACTGGGTAAGGAAGAAAGAAACATATCTAGGGACTACAGTAGTAAGAAAATATAAATGCGAATGTTGCGGTAATGAATATAGTAGAATATGTCGATACTGTGAGTATTTTTGTAAACTATGTTAGAAAATCTGTCATTTAATAAAGGTATGTCCAAAACTTTCGATTAGATAAGAGGAGAAAAAACAATATGTAATCAGGATAATGAATCCGGTTCTAGTGAAAATAATATCTGTGACAATTATTCTATTTATAATGTAAATGCTGACAATTACAACACATCTTCATCATCCAAAATCTAATGGAGCAGCCGAACGTTCAATCCAAGTAATAAAAAAGACTGTACTTAAAATAAAAGTCCAAGAACAATTTAGTGAAAAATCAGTGTGTCTCATACAATTGCTAATATTTTATTTTCTTACAGAAATATTCCAAATTCGATCAGTCGTAAATCAGCGTATGAACTATTTGAGCTTGCAAAACTACAAGTGGACAACCACACCCTGTGGTGTGGAATGACAATATTTCGAAAAAAACAAAAAAACCCGGCCGTTCGACTATTTTCTTGAGAGCTGTGTTACCTATGAAAGTGAGGTGTGGCCATTGAATAAAGCTGAAATGATGTACTGGAAAGACTGCTGCAAGAGGACCTTATTAAACTATGAAAGAAATTAATACAATTAATACATGAAACAGAACGCAAACAAATATTGTGGTATGGTGATATGAGAATGAACCAGGACGTACTACCACACAAAGTTTGGATATGGAAGCCTGCAATTTGGAAGAACTAGAAGGAGTTGTGAAAAAGGAATCAACGAAGCTATGCAGAAGAGAGGACTGAATATCGCTTAGTATTGAAACAAATTGTTAAACACTGGGAATATGCGATGATAAAAGACGTTGACTGAAAGGTAGTTTTTTTACTAAGTCAACCATTTTCTCTCAGTGTGCATTATCCTTATCGCAATCACTTAACATAGCAATATGGAAGTGTCCTAGCCAATGTAGGGTATCACATTTTCGAAATGTATTACCAGTATAAATCCAGGCTATAAGGACGATGCGATTTACACACATGACACACCCAAATATGAAACTTAATATTACTTCCGCAGATACAGAGATGCCATTTCGCAAGTGTAAGCACGTATTTTCACCACGCTACGAAAGGTGACTCAAATATGATTCGAACTTTTCTTTTTAACGCCTTCCAGGTGAAGTAAGTGGCGTGACGTTTTAATATATGATATTAGTAGCATCATGTCTGAGCAAGAGGTGCACACATCTGTTGAGCAACATATTATTGTTAAATTTTTGGCGCAGGAGGGCGCAAAATCTGTCGAAATTTTGCGTCAACTAACTGCACAGATCGTTGAAAAAACGTTTTCAGGGACTCAAGTCTACGACTGGTACAAACAATTTTCAGATGGTCGAGAATCAGTGGAAAACGAGAGCCATGCACACCGACCACGGACGAGCACCAGTGAGGTGAATATTCGTGCAATCCGTGAGCTCACTGAAGGTAAGCACCACCTTACAATATGGGAAATTGTTGCACGTGTCGGAATATCATACTGGAGTGCGCAATCAATCATTTCAGATGATTTGGGTTACCGAAAAGTATCGGCGAGGTGGATTCCTCGACTCTTGACGGAAAATCAGAAAGCAAACCGCCTTACCGTGCGTAAAAGACTTTTGGTACGATGATATCGAACAGAGGAGGATGGCTTGTTAAGGCACATTGTCACGTATGATGAGACTTAGGTGCACCATTACACCCAGCAGTCTCAGTAGGCAAGCATGGAGTGGAGAAAACCTTTCTGCTGGAACAGCTCTTTTAACCGCTTTTGGGGATTCTAGAGCCATACTGCTCATTGATATTCTCCACACACGGCGTACGATTAACGCTGCGTACTACTGCTAACTCGTTAATGAAGCGAAAAAGACAAGACATGCCCATTCGAAGTGCAATTCTACTCCATGACAATGCTCGACTACACACAGTGACACAGACAAAATTCATTGGGAAACACTAGAACATTCACCCTACCGTCTCAATCTGTCTTCGTGTGAGTACCACATGCTTGGGCCATTCAAAGAAGAACTGGGAGGTCAGCACTTTGACGACGACAAAGGTGTGGAAATGTTCGTTTGCAATTAGTTACGAATGCGACTGCATTCATTCTTTGATGACGGAACTAAAGAGCTTCCGATATGGTGGGAAAAAATGTGTATATAAAAAAGGAGATTATATAGAAACATAACGTGTATTCAATTTTTTTTACTGAAGCAATAAATGTTTTCGTTTTATTATATCGTTTAGTTCGGTACATATTTGATTCGCCCTCGTAATGTTGTATGAAAACAACTTGCACGATTGCAACCGTACTCAACTCAAATAGTGTATACCAAATCTTTCCCTTGCAAATTGAATTTTCACTGTACACAGTTTACAAGACACTCAATTTAGATAACGTCGTCCAAACTTGTACCGTTCATGCTACTGCACGCCAGCGAAATGTTCCTATAAATTGTTATGCCCATATAAAGTATAGCCAAAAGCGCAATGCTGGCACATATTACGTTGTGTTTTCCAATTCCGGTGGACACCAAATAATTAACCCCCTCATCCATACAAAATTTTCTTTCGTATAAACGCCATACTCAATTAAAGAAGCACAAAGAGAAAGAAAGACGACAGAAGGCCCGTCCGATATACATATATAGCGTTGATCTCGCCGTGTGCGTCCGCCCTCCTCGTTAAGAAAAAGAATCTCGACGATTTCGAGAGAGCAAAAAAAAACATCTCAAGATAGCTCTTTGCGAGATATCATTATTTACGCATTTATGCTCTTGGCAGAAAACTTTTCCTCTTAGGCAAACGTGCGACGTTAGCTTTACGTTAGGCGAAGCGTTTAGCCGGGGCCGAAAGAGAACTTTTCGGGATTCAGAAGATTGCTTCACTCTTTGCGTAATAGGGTCGGTGCGAAGACAAGTGTGTCGATGACAAGGAGATGCGAGAGAAAGGACGACGTCCCCACTAGAAAACTTGCCTTTAGCGCGCCGATGAAAATACGTCTTCTTTGATTTTTGATGGGAAAACGAAGCGAAGCAGAAGCTGTCAGAAAGTAATATCGATTATACTGCGGATTACTAACCGTAGCGGTAATCTCCTTCAGTATTTTAAAGAAAAACTGCGTAAAAAGATTGTAG
Organism: Trypoxylus dichotomus; assembly: GCA_023509865.1. Classification (NCBI taxonomy): domain Eukaryota; kingdom Metazoa; phylum Arthropoda; class Insecta; order Coleoptera; family Scarabaeidae; genus Trypoxylus; species Trypoxylus dichotomus. The sequence continues at coordinate 55,846,290 of CM042075.1, forward strand.
CGCAGCAAGAAAAGAACAGATTTTATCTAGATCTTGGTTACTAGGGCGGATTTTCATGCCCCACCCCTCACCTACTTCTAGTTGGTTGTCTGATTAATGTCTTTGATACTTAGTTGGCATTTGTAGATCTATATAATGTCAAGTTTGTATCTCAAAGTGTTGCTGTGCTGTGGCTAATTTTTAAATTGTGTGTCGTGATTGTTTATAAAAATGGATCCTGTAGACTAAAGGGCCATAATAAAATACCTCCAGAAAAAGGGCATGACGCCAACTCAAATTCATAAAGACATTATGGTAACTATTGGTGAGTCTGAAGTTTCTTATGATGTAGCCAAACGCTAGTGTCGAAATTTTAAATGCGAAAGAACGTCCTGGGAAAACCAACATGTCAGTAGTCCTCACATAACGGTAATAGCAGACCAAAACATTAAAATGGTACAGGATATCGTACTGCAAGACCGACGAGTACGCATCAGGGACGTTGTGGAAGATAGTGCCTTATCATATCATGTGATGCACAACATACTAACTAAAGAATTGGATATCAAAAGGATGAGTGCAAAATGAGTGCCCCGAATGTTAACCCTTGATCAAAAAGTAAATCGGGTGTTGATTTGTAAGCTCATTTTGGAAAGGTACCATCCAAACAAAGAGAACTTTCTTAGTTGGTACGTAACCATGGTTAAATCATGGGTGCACCACTATTATCCCGAGATCAAGAGGCAAAGTAGACAGTGGAAACATCAACAAATTTAAGGTCGCGCCGTCTCCTGGAAAGGTTCTGCTATCAGTGTTCTGGAAAGCTCAAGGAATGATCCTGACTGAACATTTACAAAAAGGGGCCTACTGTGCACAATTAATTTCTCAATTGCCAGACGCCGAAGAAAGTTAAAATGCGGCGTGCTGTTCCAGTAGGATAGTGTTTCGAGTCATACATCTGGTATTGCTATGGCTGCTATACAACATGCAGGCTTTGAATTAGAGAGGCACCTGCCATATTCACCGGATCTGGCCCCTGGTGATTGCAGACTGTTCCCCAAATTAAACGAAATCTTACGTGAGGGAAATTTTTCCAGTAATCATGAAGTTATGCAAGCTGTAAAAAGGTGGTTTGCAGACGTCGGATATTTTTTTCCCAGAAGGCTGTTGAGATGTTGGACCACCGATGGATCAAGTATATTAGCGTAGAAGCAGCCTACGTCGGGAGGGAGATTCCCGTACATACTGAGCAAAGTACATTAATTCAGTTCTAACTATAGTTGTATGTAAGGCGATGAAGCCTATTAAATGGCAAGATGTATTAGATATACAAAAAAGAAAGTGCTCCTATCGAATATGCTATGAATATTTCACTAAACATGCAAAATTTGAGACATGACACTATGGAACTAATTCAATAAAGGATGCAGTTTAACATTATTCAGGACATCAGAAATGGGGGCATTAAAAGTCATTAAAAAAAATATTTGTGAATAACATTAATTTATACAGGGTGGTTGCTTTTTCATTGTACACTTAATATTTTCATTAAGAGTAACATATTTTAAAAAATGCAAAATGTATCTGATACAATTGTTTGCCCTGCTGACTAAGTAACTGATAAAATACAAGATGTTCAATTTAGAAAAAAAAGATGCCGTTAAATTATATTTTGTTTTTGAAGTGACAGCATTCTATGTCACAGGGTTAGAAAGAATAGAAAAAGTTGTATTATATACATTCTGCATTTTTATAAGCATGTCACTCTCAACAAAAACACTGAATATTTTTTATCCAAATCATAAAACCAATTCTAGTATTTTTTCAGGTTGTCCGCCTATTTAGTTCTTTAAAACGGTATAGAATTCATTAATATTATAACGTACATACCACACTATAGAGCAATTCCTTGACGTTGATTTTGAATCTGTGGCTAGAATCTCTGATGACAGTAAGTTAGATAGTTTGAGATCCCGGTACTCAATTGAATATTGCATGCATTCTAGCCTAAAGTGTGGTATGCATGTCTACTGAACTCTATATAAACGTAATTGTGTCTAATTTGGACGAGCTTATTTTTACCGTTATGGACATACGAAACCACGTCCAAGGTGAAAACTAATGTCAAGGTTGCACGATTTGATTTCGGTAAACTCCTTTTCAGCTAGCTGAACAACTTCGGGAGAACTGAAGACAGGGAGGCGCACACTGAATGGTGGATTGCCATTTCTTTTTCTTTAACTAATGTAAGCATTATTCGTCGTTACATTTCGTTTAATGGTAAATTGTTCCTACCTGGCTGACATCTAAGCTTCTGTTTCCAGCACCAATAGCTGGGCCTCTCGTCTTAATAGCTAGTGTCCAAACTAGAATGTAGAGTAAACACTCTCTTCAAAAATAACTCCTGCACGATTCATTAAATTTCAGGCCACACAATGATCTAATGGCTCTTTACTGAATCGTGAATATTCTTGACGACACCGAGAGGTCAATTGCTATCCGAAGAGTAAAAAAATTCAAAAAAAATAAATTCTTACGAAGAGGTAGGACTTTCAAATCGATCCATACCCAAGTAAATAAGACGATCCCATCATCTCATCAACAATTTTATAAAGTTGGGCAGTTCCTACGGAAAAAATCACACTAAGGGGAGAAATCAAAAACTAGCACGATATGATGTAATAAAATATAATTTAAATTTATCAATAACAGATGTCTACAACAAATTTTATCCGGCAGTAAACGGTTTCGGTTGCTAAAAAGTGTTTCTAAACCACCCTTAAAAGAGACATGTAAACAGGAAAGAGTGAAATTTGCGCAAGATCACATGGAATGGAATCATGATCAAGATTTAACATAGACGGGCTTGATAATTTCAAATATTATTGACATGATTTGCACAAGAATACTAAAGTTGCGATAAGATGAAAATTTGGTGGCGGTAGTGTAGTCGTTTGAGCAGATTTTATCCATAACAATAGAATCCATATGTGTTTCATTCTTATGTTGTTGTATACAACTTCTGGAAATGGTTCTGATAGATTTTGGTGAACAATTCCTGACGCAAGGCTGGATATTTCAGCAAGATAATACGGCTATGCATACATAATTCCAAATAAACAAGAGAGAGGTTTCATGAAGAGGAGATCAATTTACTACAATGCCCTGTTCGCCCGATTTGAACCCATTCGACATCTAGAATACGATTTTAATACTAAAAATGGGCACAAGAGATCCCTTTGGAAATTCGTCAAAATTTCGCCCATCACAGATTTGGTTCAAGGCTCACCGAATGACATTCCCAATCATACAGAATAGGATTTTGATACTAAAAATTGACACAAGAGATCTAATCTGGACGGAATTCGTTTCTAAAGAGTTGAAAATATGTGAAAATAGTAATGACTAGAGACCGGATTATATGCAAAGTGCAAAAATTTAATTTAATTTATTTATTATATTTTACGTCTATATGCAGATGTCTTGACTATTGTTAAATCCTTCTATAATTTTAAAATATTAAGTATTTCACCATGATGGATAATTTTCCTACATTCTACAATAAAAATCTTCAGTTGCATACGCATGTTGATATATTTCATGCATACCTGTCATGCATTGTTGTAGTTGTAAAATTTAAGCTATTTTCGACTCCACTGTTTATTATGTATTACCATGAGCTATTGGACTTTTTTCAATAAATAAAATGAGATTTCTAGACAAATTGGTTTATTTTTATGTGTTGTAATTACTACATTTCCAATACTGTCGTTTTAATTATACAATTTTATTTGGTAGAAATTTTAGATGTCAAACAGATCTTCAAATTTAAATTTACCGCGTAAAATTGATTCCACAAATTTAAATCTTATAAAAATTTTGCCTCTCCCGTTTTGAAATAAACTATAGATGTGTATCATTTCGAAACAATGTACAGCTAGTTGCTCAGCAATCTATTACCTCTAATGTAGTGTGCCAATACGTTTCCGTTTGTCGAATACCGAATACGATTATAATACTAAAAATTGACACAAGACAACTAATCTGGCCGGATACCGTTTCTAAAGATTTGAAAACAAGTGAGAGGTGTAATGACTATTGCTAAATCCTTCTCTAACTTTAGAATGTGAAGTATTTCACCATGATGGATAATTTTCCTACAATCTAGTCATCAAAAAGACGTAAACGTTTGAAAACATGTGCAAATTTAAAGTAATCCAAATCGAAGACAACTTTTGTTTATTATGATTGACCGATTTTCGAGAAATAAATAATGTGCTTCTTCTAGACAAATTTATTTACTTTCATGTGTTGTAATTAGTATATTTACCGTTCTGTTGACTTAATTGTAGAATAGAACAGATCTTCAAATTTAAATTTACCGCGTAAAATTGATTTCATAAATTTATAGCTTATAAAAATTTTGCCTCCCCCGTTTTGGAATAAACTATAGACGTGTATCACTTCTAAACAACGTACACCTAGTCACTCAGAAATCGATTACTTTTAACGTAGTTCTGGGTTCAGTTCCAAACCATAGTTCTCAATTCTCAAGAATCATTTTCAATACGCTTCCGTTTGTCAAAGAAAGGGTTTACTACACAATGACAATAAATATAATGTGAGGGTATAGGAAGTAGGTAGGATCTAATACAAATTAACTATAAAACTGTCAAAAAACATACCGGATTCATCCTCGAGTTTCGCCAAAGCACCATCAACAAACTTAAAATTCACACAAACAGAAAACACTGCAAGGTAATAGAACAGCACATAGGTGTTAATACTAGTATTAAGCACAAACATTGATGAGAAAGTTGATGAAGGAGATGTCATTTTCTTGCGTAGTCCAATTCCTTTTCCTTCCTTCAATTGTCAACAACAAAGTTTACAATTATTACAATTACAACTACTGTTAGTCACTACCGGATCACCTTATTTTAGTGTACCATATCACTATAGCGACAAAACTACGTAAAACTTAAAGAATATGAGTTCGCATATACTTCTCTATCCACCTTTCAATTCTTATACGAATTTCGCGTTTTCCTGTCCTTATTCTCTTTACGCGGGCGACGTAAAACCGTCCCAACGAGATTGAACGATTTGGTCTATTACACGATGACGCGTATTCTACCGCCACGGACCAACATCCACTGTGTTCGTTGCGGGAACTCGCGCCCCGGTACCAGCTCACAAGCCGGCGAGCAACCCCGAAGACGGACGAACGCGTTGGAGCTGTTTTTGTGGCACCTGTCCTATGTACCGACACTCCAAACGTCAGCGTACAGTTTCGGAGTTTACGCCCCTGCCTCGGCTATTTTTCGAGGAATCGGCATAAGCGAAAACGAACGAGAATAAAAAAAAGCGCGATGAATTTTCCACGGCGCTGATGTCTTGTTCTCTCTTTGATATGTATACGCGTGAAAATCGTACGGAGTTTTCTTCATGTTTCAGTTATAAAATACACTATTTCCTTTTGTTTGTTTGTTTTCTTTTTGAGGGTCGTACAATGGGGAATATTTTTGCGCTAAGGTTGGTAATTTTTGATAAGCAAGGTCACGCCTGGCTGGAGGGTATTCCTGGACAAGAAACGATTGATCATGGCCTCTCCCGATAATATAAGAACTTACTGAAACAATTCAAAATGTTTGTGTTATAATAACGTCTCAACTCCCTGACAATGCATTTAACAATATGAAACGATGACTAGGAATTTGTATTCAAACTGAAAGAGATGATGTAATCATAATAACTTCTTTTACTTTTACTAGGAAGTATTCATTTTTCTGCTAGCATTGTAATTACGGACTTAGATTAACACATTGGCTATTTACACTTTAAATACAAACTTGGTACATCAATACTGTCAAACGTAATTTAAAGTTTCAATCTTAATAAGATTTAAGCAAGCGAATGTAGTTGTAACCAATATAAAAAATAAATCAAGAAAGCATGACCTTCTTGATTTCGTGATTCCGGATGTCAACTTCAGATCATATTGAAACATGGTAGGTAAGTACAATATATTGATACTTGAAGATCATTTTTTGTGCTGAAATTCACTCTGAGGGGGTAAAACACCCCTTCGAAGATTGACAGATTTTCAGTTTTCTTGATTGAATTCCTGAACGAAAATAGATACAACAAAAATTGTAATGCAATTATTGTACCTTATCGAAAGGTCTTTGAGGACACGTGAATGTTGTATACACAGGGTGTTGTATTTAAGCGCCACCTTCTTATACTATAGCTGATTGTAGTAATGTGGAAAAGCAATTAACGCAAGTTGTTCATCTACAACATCTTTTCCTGATTTCAAGGCAGTTTCAATTATACAGGGCACTTACTGGCATATATCAGAAAAGGCCAACAGTTACTCTCTAAAATTCCGCTTCATACACTTTAGGTAGCCCAGTTTGCTTCGCACTATTAAATTTAATTAAATTTGATTAAAGTTCAAAATTGCAATTGTCAAATGATATGGTATCAGAGACATCTGTTGTTAATGTAAGTGGATACAACTATAACCCGACAAAATTGACATATCATAAGAGTAATAACGAAACAAACATTGAAAATGACAGACCCATTGTATTAACATCGATCATAGCGAAAGTAGCTGAAAAAGCTACTTTATAAAGATTAAGATCGTTCACCACACCGTATAATATTCTAACGCTATTTCAGAATGCGTATGCACAAGAAAGATCAGCTACAAGAGCTGTCTACATGGCCATCATTAAAACAACAAAAGCAATATCTGAAAAAAATGAGAATTTTTCTTGAAATATCAAAAGCATTCGAGACCGTAGATCATAAAATTTTACTTGAGAAACTGAAAAGAATGGGTATCAGAGGAATACTACATACCTTACTGAAACCTTATTTAACAAACAGAAAGATCTTTCAGGACACGTGAATGTTGTATATAGAGGGTGTTGTATTTAAGCGTCATCCTCTTATGCTAATGCTGATTATAGTATTGTCGAAAAGCAATTAATGCAAGTTGTTTACTTTTAACATCCCTTATTGATTTTAAAGCATTCTCAATTATACAGGGTGTTCCAGAGCTGACATTAACATAATAAATTATATTTTATCCTTCGCACGTACTACACTACTACATATACATATATAAGAAAAGGGAAACAATTATTCTATATAATTCTAGTTCATATGCTTTAGATAGCTCAATTTGCTTCGCATTACCACTTCTAATTAAATTTAATTGACGTACAAAATTGCAATTATCAGATGATATGGTATCAGATGCAGCTGTTGTTAGTGTAAGTGGATACAAATACAACCCAACAAAACTGACGCATTGCCATATGTGGGTGGCTATTTGTGATCGTAAATATTTAAAAATATTACATTTTTTTAAAACGAAATAGTTACGAACCACATCCTATCATTTGAAAACTCATAGTAAAGGCATTATTATCTAATGATACCAATTTTAAAGACAAAAATATTTGAATATTGGCGTTATTTGCTAGATTCTAAATATTCTAATAATATACCACTAAATTGGCTTTTTGTTAAGGTACAGAAAACAAATACATAATAGAGAAATCGGTTTTACAATACAACACTTCTATACCTACTGAACGAATTCAAGAGCAAGCAGAAATCGTATATAAGGGCAGTATTATAAGTATATCTAACACAATCCTATGACCAAATTAAAATTGTAAAGTATCATTTATAAACGAAATCAACGTTATTAAATTATTAATGTAGGCGTTTAATACTACTGAAGGCAGACAAACATCTGCAAATCGACACGAAATAGATGGTGTGGTATACTAGAACAATTTATCATAAGAAGCATAACCGATACTATTTTTGAAGTAGATATGAATACGACTTTGTAATTTCTTCAGCCGTTTAAACCGCACTCCATCGAATTGATCGACAGCGAATAACGAATTTCTCAAAAAAATCTAGAAGAGTACTTGCAGGAGAAATCGGGGCCCCATACATCAGAAGAAGCTGCATTTTAGATATGAACTATGATGAAGACGCTGCAAGGAGATTTAGAGAGGTAACCTCTCTACGACAACTGTATCAATGAGAAGCACGTCTAGGAAAAGACGGAACGCAGAGTGAGAGAAGCCATATCTCAATACGTAATAGAAAAATTTTAGGAAATGAGTCGACTGAATACCATTATACACGATGTAGATACACGAAAATGGGCATTAGCTGGTATCCAAAATATAAAAGACGCCACATTCTGCGCAGGTGTTGATGGCAATTCAAAATCAATATTAAAAGAAGTAGTCAAGAATAATGGTAACTTGTACCTCTCCATGAATTAAGAAGGAGCGTTCGAAATTCTCCAAAATTGTAAATGAGCACTTTATCTGAAATCGTTTGCCGCCTTTACTTAAAATAATTAAACTCACAGTTTAACGGCATTATCCACACTTGAATCCTAACGTAGTTAGAACATAACGTGAATATATTTAAATTTATGAGCTATAACAGTTAATACGCAGTATTTCGAAGCAGCTCATCGAAATTCTTCCTGAAAAAACATAACGTGCACTGATAAAAACTACCATCGAATATTACGACAATGGCCAAAGGCTATATCTCGTATATTGCGTACCGTATAAGGTACACACATACGGATATCTACGGACGGGGGATGTGGTAGGCATGTATGTAATATAGAAAGCTCGGAAGGGCGAAGCGGTTGTGTGGAGCCTTTCCGGAATTCGGTTACTAGCTTGTCGCCCTAATGAATATTTATCGTGGGGGGTTATGGTGAACGTTTATGTCCGATCTGGGTGAAACAAGTTTTCCGAACACGGTTTGCCTACTTTGAAGCGTTATTAACTTTAGCGGATAAAGTGAATTTCGAAGTGATTTCGTTTTGTGCGAGGCGATATTGGAATCTAAAGCGATTGTAATTTTAATAACCGATTACTTTACGTTATTTTTTAGACAGTAGTTTCCATAGTTACAAAGTGTGTGTTTGCAGAACTAAATGCTTGAAAATTAAAGTGAAAACACGAAAGTTTTAACTAAAAATGTAACTAAGTTAACTATATTCTACGTACTAAATTTGCAGATATATAGTATGCAATACAGAATTGATGTGTAGTACTATAGAACTATACAGACAAAAAATGAGAATGTATAAGCCTACTAATTACCTTACATTACATTGCAACTATTTCTACGTCACCAGAAGGAAATTATGTATTTTTTACCGATCATAATATATGTAGTTATCCAAACTAGTAAGCATTGGACACTTCGTTATTAAAAAACTCCTTCCTGATTCTCAAATTTCCCAGGTTAACTTAGAAGGAACAAAGTGTATGGGAATGGTTAAAAATATTCTAAGTAAATAGTATCTCAGACTTTCATGGCCGTTTGACATAGTCGTAACGGTTGTCGGGTTCCACCGTGTCACTAATGTTTTTGTTCGCGAAACGTCAGGGACAAAAACCTTAGTGACACGGCGGAACCCAACAACCGTTACGACTATATTCTAAGTAATTTTGTGGTTAGTGAAGTAGTTTGTAATTTAAGAAATAACTTTTATTCCGGAATGATTGATCAAAGCACAGATATGGAGAACAAGAAGTCTTTGTGTTTTGGTATGTAAATATCGTTTTACATTATTCAGCAACTAATTTGTATATGAAGATAAAAATTTGTATAGAGAGTAAAAAATATAGATGCGTTAATCGTTCAACTCTCTCTTTCAACAATTTTTTATGTAGGATTATGATAAAATTATTATATCATAATTAATTAACGTAACTAAATTTCTGAAAAAACATCAGTTTCGGTAGGATTTGAAAATTTGAACCCATTACCTCCGCGTTACCGGCGCATTGTGCTACTATTACACCATGAGACGGGGTAATGTCTCACGTAGCTATTTTATTTTATATATTTCTATTCATTATAAATTACTTCATTTATGTTTATATTTATTATGAAATGAAGACCTAAGTAAAGTAGAATTAGTCAAATACTCAAAAGTAGTAATATTTTTTGGTTTACCTTTTCATCTTTCTAGCAGGATTCCAGAAAATTCTTGCCTTTTATTTAACCTAATATTAACAATATATTAATATAAGACTGTCGCTGGTTTTTTAATGATAAATTAGATTTTCTTAGCAATTACCAATATTTTTAAAATTTCTGAACAAATATGAGTCTCGGTATGATTTGAACCTACTCTCCCGGACATTCCTCTCCGGGGGAGATGTCTTGCCACTAGGATAATTCAATCTCGTTGTTATTACCAACGTTAAATTTAATTGGATTACCTTTTTGTGAAGTTTTTAGTTAATAATCGGTGCGTATCCATTTACATCGGTCAAGAGAACTGAAGATGCAGGTTCAAATCCTACCAGGGATCCCGGATTTTTATTAATTAAAAATTTCACAAAAAGCTGATCCAATTATTATTCAATTATAACTGAAAACCCAACTGAAGTTATTCTAAATAATTTAGTCTCACCACATCACATCCGAGTATTAAAAGTAATTTGAATGTGCACGGTCCAGTGATGTACATAATAGTAAGACGTTCCTCATGAAAGGGAGAAGGCGTAGGTATCGATATTGATACTCTTTCAAAAATGTTAAAAACGATGGGAATTATAATTCTCTATTTCATTTCTTCTTCTTTTAGTTCCTATCCGTTTCCAGATGTTGGCTACCATGCTATTTTAGCCTCAAATATAGTCATGCTGATACTAGCAGAGATACCTATTATAGGCCTTCAGTGCAATAGTTTCTCCTTGCCTTTTGCATTCCCACCCCGTTGACTATTTATTAGTTCACCCACCTTTAGGACCGATTTCTCAATCTATGGGCAAGAGAGTGCCCTTGTCTCTTATTAGGTCCTCCACCCGAAGCTGTTCGCCAATAAGAGGGGAACTGCTTTTTCCGGTAGTCATTCGTTCGACAGAGCCTCGTTAGTTCTCTAGCAGTATGCACCACAAGCAGGTGAGGTTGTCATTTGGCTTGGTTTTCTTTTATAACCCTTACGTCCCCTATTTCATTTAATAACATTATATTACTATTTTTGGCGACCCAGAACTACTTGACTGCAGGAGGTGCTGGCGTCTACAGATGGCACGAAAAGACCAAAGACAGAAACAAATGGAGAGCCATATGCGAGAAGATATAAACCGAAGGAAATGGGCATTGATCTACCCCGCAGATTTTTTTAGATCTAGAAAGCCTTAGAAGCGGCGATACACCATTGGAGTGACTAGCCATTATATATTATTTTAAAAAATTAGATTCTAATTCCGCAAGTCCATCTTCTTCTTCGTTTTGTTCAGATGATGGACATCTTTCTGGCTATCACGACTTTGTTCACTATTGCATGAAATAGTCCTGTTGTTATTACTGAAAACCACATCCTCAGATTTATGAGCCACGAATTTCCCCGTCAACGTGGACCACGTTTCCTAGGAATCTTCCGTTGCAATATATTTTGTAATTAATCGTATCTTCTTTCGTTCCTCATTATATCATCAAGATGCTCAAGTTTGCGAGCTTTTATCGTACTTATGAGTTCGGTATCTTTCTCCATTCTACGCATTGAGAAATTGTTACACAGCCAAATAAAATGCCAATTGGTCTAGAATTGTATTTATTCTCTTTTAAAGTTCACGGAGTTTTAAGTAGTTTATGCGCCACAATCATTTATTTTTCGATCACATTTTAATACACGTTTCCCCTTATTAATCTATGTGAAAAATATAATTTGTGTTTGAGTGTTCTAAGCTATCCTGTGCTAAGTAAATAACTACATTACATTCACTTAAATTGCTTCTATAAAGTGCCAGAAATAAAATTAACAAAGAAGCTATATGGCCTTACAACCTGTAGCAGGTAATATACCTCCAATAAGTCTATAGTCTTTAAGATTCCATTTATTACCCTTCCTCGTAAACAAGCGTGACTTTGCCCATTTTCCACAAGTTTGGAAAACTATCAATTCCAAGAAACAACTTAACATAGCGCTTAACATTAGACAACAGATCGAATCACTTCATCTTAAAAAAATCGCAGTACGAATTCGTCACCTCAGAACACCCAACACTACATTAATTTCCTTTAGCTCCGAAGAAGGTCAGGATCCGTTCTCCAAAACAATTTCTTTCGCGAAAGCTTTCGCCGCCGTGCCATCTAATTCCAACCGGAAACGGATCGAGCATGGAAATTTGACGCCCCGAAATGATTTTTCCACTTCGGAAAAACACATAAATCGTCCTTTATTTGCCTGACCTTTCGCCGTAAGTAAGATAAACGTTTCGGTCACCACCGCCGGATCCCCGGAAGCGACACGCGGACCTAACAAAAACGCGCAGAGGAAAGCTAGAAAAAAAAGGAAGACCGGAACGCCGCTGCATGACGAAAAGGTTGTTTATCCGTGCGGTCAGCGGTCACCCGTATCCAACCGAGGATGTGTGGAGAGTTGCTGGGAACAGAGAAAAGTTTCCGACAAGACGGGACGGTTAAAAGATTGGAAAGAACGGTCGATTTGTGACCGTACTGGAAACGTACACAATCGGAAACAGGTAAATGCACTTTTCGCTAAGTTTTCTGTTGGTCATCGATAAACGTCTGGGAAAACAGCTTGCACCATCTGGAAGATTATAGTGGAATCGTTTGTTTCCATACGAAAAGTTAAGGGAGTTTATTTTATACATCCAGTCATTTAACGTCTTTGGAATCCCGAAATGTGTGAAAGCTACGGAGATATTACCCGTACCATACTTAAACTCTATCCAAAAATGTACTTTTCGAAAGTCGAAGCGCTATTTCTGTATCTTTTGCATGAAATGGGCCAAACATTAAAGTTCTTATTTAAAACTAATCAAAGAGTCTGCATCAAGCACGATCACAAAAACGAAAAAGATCATATTAGAATATAAAACTATCATTTGTGATTAATTATAATTTTCTTGTAATGATCCACGTTAAAATTTTTTCAGGAAAAATGTCGATCTTAGTAAAATTTGAACCTACGCCCTCACGCTTACCGGGCGAAGATCTTACCATCTAGAGCACGAGACCAAGAAGTATTCGAAAAAATATTGAAACTGATAAAATATGTGATGGCAGAATTGGTAAGCATCCTATATAAGATTAATGAGATTGTACACCAAAATACATCCTCATGTCCATTCAGTATTGAAACAATGCGTTAATAAACGCATTGGAAATATTCAACCATAAAAAATATTAAGTGAACAGTTTTCTTGTTAGTTCAAGCACTTTTTCTCGGTGAAGATGTTTTTGAAAACAATTTTAATCTTGACCGAACATGCTGACTCATTTTACTTTAATGTCATCATCAAACGTGCCTAGAAATAGAAGGTCACCGTTGTTCTGAACCACTGGCTATGAAATATTAAACAAGGTCTTGGACAAGGCGCCAAATTAAATGGTTCATCATCAATTGTTATCTAATATTTCCGGGAATAACGTTGCGGTTGTTACATATAATGACTATACGTCGCACTTTAACAATTAGGTAACGTTCTCACGGCATCTTTTCGATGTGTTGAAACTTGACTATATTTCCATATTCTCCTAAGTAAATCTAATAATTCGGCATTAGAATTTAATGTATCTACACAGATGTTATTGTAGATCAGCAGACATGCCTAAGATCTATTCAAAGCGAGTCAGAATTGATAAAATTTTTGGGAGAACTGAGGAAGACCCGCATCGTTAACAGGACGTTGTTCTTCGGCAATGGTTGTTACTCTAGATCTCATCGAGTGTAGGCCATCAAGAACTCTTTCTCTTTCAATTGTGGAATGTGCAACAAGAGAGAAAGATGATAACATTACAATTTTCTTTCAATTTCCAACGTAATTAAATTTCCGAAAAAATATCGGTCTCGGAGGGGACTTGAACCCAACATCTCTATATATCCGATATAGCATGCTAAACCCTTGCACCACGAGGCCATTGAATCCAAGTCGCCTTAAATCCCCCTAGATGTCACGATGCCAGTAGATATATTGTAATATCTTACGGACACTATATTATTAACCGGCAAAATTACAATTTTCTTGCAATATAGTGTCCGTGAGAAAATCGAATTTCGTGCAGTGATAAAACACTTCTGGATGGCTGGGAAAAAGGCCACGGAAATTTGAGGTATTTTGCTACAGGTAAGCGAGTTCAAACGTGGCCGCACAAGCAAAAGTGACAAATCACGCAGTGGTCGCCCAAAAACCTTTATCAACGATGAAATGGTCGACAAGATTCATGATGTCGAGTTAGCCGATCGCCGAGTGAAAGAGATGGCAGAGACAACAGGCAGAACGCGTTGGTCATATCCTACGCGAAATTTTGGCCGTGAAAGACCTTTTGGTGCGATGGATACCGCGTTTGCTCACACCAGAGTAAATACAAAATCGTTTCGGTGGCGTGTCTGGCCAGGAACCAACGCAATCCAAGGGATTTCTTCATACGCTTCTTAACCGTGGATGAGACTTGAATCCACCACTATATACCAGAGACCAAGCAACAGTCGAAGCAGTGAACTTTTCCCGGCGAATCGACTCCGAAGAAAGCAAAGACCGTTCCATCTGCCGGAAACGTCATGGCGACTATTATTTGGGATTCCCAAGATGTGATCCTCACCGACTATGTGCAGAAATGAACGACAAACACTGGACAATACTGCAGCGACTTAGTGACCCGATTCGATGCAGTATTGAAGGAGAAACGGCCTCGTTTGCGGCAAAAACAGTGCTTTTCCACCACGCCAGTGCATCGGCTCATTCCTTTATCGCCGTGTCCAAGTTGAATGAGTTGCGCTACGAATTACTCTGCCATCCTCTATATTCACCGGATCTAGCCCCTGGCGATTTCTTCATATTTGCAAATTTGAAAAAATCTCTGGGATGAAATAGATTTGCCTCAAATGAGGAGGTCATTGCCGCTACAGATGGCTGTTTTGCAGACCTGAGTGTATTGATCTTGGAGGACCCTATATCGAAAATAAAAATATAATACCTCACCAATATCGTTTTTTTTGTCGATTCCGGAAACGTTTCAGGTGGTCCTCGTATACGACTTCCAAATTAATCTAATGAAAATATGCAACCTTTAATGATTTCTCTTATAAAAACATAAACTGCATTTCAATACAGAATACTTTTTATAGTATTCACACATTGAATTACTTAATAGTTTCGTTTCATATCAAGGTTTTTGACACTATTTTTGTCAGCAATGGATAATTACAGTGACATATTGATCTTAAAAAATTCTATTGTAAATACTTAAATTAAATGAAATAGTATAGGTGATCCTTTCAAATTAACTGTTTAAAATATTTCCTGCTGCTGCAGCTAATGTAAGAATTGAAAAATTTTTAAAACTTCCATGATTTGTGTACATTTACAATCTACAGAAATGCAAAAATTACCTCAGCATCATATTTCGTAGTGAATGATCTAGTCATTATACTGATATCGGTGTACGACATATCGAGAACAAATAAACTATATTTTTATGCGGTGCGTGAACGTCGAAAGGCAATTACAGCTAAACCTAAAATCCCTTCAAGCACGGTTATAGTACACGGTTGCGTTAAAACGTATGACATTTATTGCCTATTACTGGAGTTATAAAATGACAGAGAATAACAGCGAGCCGTACTCCGTACACAAAAAACGCACTCACTCATGTAGATAAAGAACTTTATTGAATCGTTCCGTTTCCATCGTCGCTAGGATAAAAAATGATACGAGGACGACGATAAAAACGATTCGAAATGATTCAATTTTGCTTAAACTGAATAATATACGCAACGGCAATCAGAGGAAAAAAAATTATCAACTTCGCGTGGAATTTGAGACAATTTTTGCTTATTGTTTTAGTTTATATGTGTGAAAACTATCCAAAGCCATTCGTACATACCTCTTGTTTCAATTTCTCTTTATTTGAACTTAAAAAAACTTCATAAATTATGATTATTTCAGGCCACATGTACAAAAAATTAGCACGAAGAATGTAAACATTTTCCTGATCACATGGTTCTTGTGATAGTTAACTCAGCTCCACCAAAACCAGCCACCAAGATTAGTGGGTAAGTCAGATGGAATTCTTAAATCTAGAAAAAATAATCGAGTTTGATCCCCAGTCACGACAACTTTCACTAATAAAAAATAGGAAAGACAAATACGTCAGACAAAAATCATCGAAGCATGGTTGCTCTGGCAAGCAACAACCTTTCTCAGGGCTACCCTGAAGACGATAATAAACAGACTGCCGAAATGTCGGACAATACAAGTTGAAAAAATTATATTATTAGAATAAATACGATAAATAATAATTCATTCTAAATATTGTATAATATCTCAGTCAATTCCTTCCCCAATTCTCTAGAGATCTTGCTGAAAATTTAAAACAAAATTTCGATTCAATTCTAAATAGCAATCCCGGATTTCGTACTGTATGCCGAATTATTCACTTGTTT
The DNA here is from genome assembly GCA_023509865.1 of Trypoxylus dichotomus. NCBI lineage: Eukaryota > Metazoa > Arthropoda > Insecta > Coleoptera > Scarabaeidae > Trypoxylus > Trypoxylus dichotomus. Next base: position 55,862,767 of record CM042075.1, read on the forward strand.
ACTAGCAACAAAACAGATTTTTCCAAAGCTGGGATAAATGTAGTTAAAAATCTTTATCTACTTTAAGTACGTCTCTATTACATCGATATATGGACGCTCGATTTCAATGTATAAACGGATTTACGGTGATGCAATTATTAATACTTGAACATATAGAACAATTATTACTGGTTTACTTTCATTTCAACTCTCAACATGAACATTGGGAGTGTGTGATATGTTTTATAAACCCTGCATTATTGCTTGTGGAATAGATGTATTTACTGTTATTTGATAACTACTTGTTTCCATGTACGTGTTTTGATTCGCGTGAAAAAAATCAAATATCAATGTCGGAATTCCAGATATCCTCTATCCCTCACTGGAATTGAGGTCAGGTGCCCCTTGGGGCCGCTCCCTAAGAATTGTATGTACTCAATGTAGAGGTAGTCATAAAATATAATAAAAAATATAGTGTATATTATAAAAATTACGCCAAAACCTGCCTAAAAGGCAATAGCGGACACGTGGTTTGGACTAATTAGACCCAATCAGTGCAGTGTAACCAAGAAGAAAAGACAGGAGCCAACATAGAAATGAGAGTGACATAAAATCAAGGAGACCGATTTAAAGTCGTTTTCGAAGCTCTCTAGGTTTTTCTTTATAGTGACTTGTACCGTGATCTCATAAAGATTCTAGGACAAAGATAGCATTGAAATGGAAAGTATATGTCCGAACTTAAGCCATATTATCATACTCGTAACATAACTAACTTTTGAAAAATATGTTGACAATGTCATCGTGGCAATAAATATATTATTTGATTTAAAGATACGACAAAACAACAAGCTCAGGTATTCAAGATTTTATTAATAAAAAAGGCGAAATTAAAGCAGCTTGAAATTGTTGTCCATTATTTTCAATTCGCAAGTTTATACGTCTTCTCATGCTGTTAAAGGCATTTCACAGCATTATGGGTATTATCAATGCACATTCTTCAATAATTCTTTGTTGTAGAACTTGCAAATTAGCAACAAGAGTTTTAAATATTCTGTCTTTTAAGCGATGAAACACGGAAATGTTCATAATTGTCAAGCATGATGAAAATTCAACTTCCATACGTAAGCTTATAAACCGATCGTAAAGGCAATACTTTTTGGGTTGTGTGTGCTGTTACATTATCTTGCTGGAAGTAACCATATTATAATTCATCTTCGTGCAGCTGCTCAATAAATAAATAAATAACTTTTCATTTAAAAAAGCTGCTATAGTTACACCAGTTCGAAGTGTCTGGTACAATGAACCCATATCGCGTGAATTTTTTGCAGGGACTCCATAACCCGAAGTAACAACGCGCGAATATAACAGGGTCTGCATCGCTCCACCGTATCCGTAGGAGGCAGGTATTCGGAAATGCCTGCCTTTCACACGCCGCCTAATTTAACGCGAAAATATATTTTAAATCCCTTTTTATCTGCCGGACATCGGAATATTCGCGTTAAATATTTTATCTTGGATGGGACTTGGGGTTTAGCGTGCGTCGGTGTTAATGTTCCCTTTCAATCCCTCTGAGTATTTCGGATTTTCGGCCGGCGTACCGCGCGTTCGGGTAGGCTTTTGCAACATTTATGGTTTCGGAGGAGAAAAAAAGCGAGGATCCTTTTTATTAAACTTATTTGGCGTAAGTTAATCCGAAGAGATCACTCGCCGCTGTATTTGTACTATTTTTCCGAGCTTGTACGAGTTCGGGGGAAGGTGATTTGGACCTTAATTGAAGTTGTACCGTTTGCTCGAAGGAATTTTACGTCTTACGTTGGGATTACTGGTTTTGTTAGTTCAATTAGGTGGTATACAAAACTTATTTAGCTTTAGTATACTGTGTTTGATTTGATCCCTTAATTACCAGTTGGCAAATGGATGACAAAAGCTGCCTAAAAGTTTTGGGAAATTGTAAATTAACGATATATACCAGAGAAATTAAGTTATCAGTTTAAATTTAACCCATTTATAGAGGACCAAAGTTATTATAATGTGATCAAATTCACAAAAAAATTTGAAAAGAAAATATCAAATGAATTTTTAAAAACGTTTCTGAAATCACGATGAAGACCTTCTAATATACTGCCTAAATTTGTCATCGCACCCATACAAAATAGAAACAGCATCCCATATACCGCACAACTTTTTTATAGCGCCATCGGTTATAGCGGAAATTCGGGTATAGCATCATAATCGTCTTCGTCCCGACCTCGGGTTAAACGTGAATTGTATATACATTGCTGAGGCATTTTGCAGACGTACTTTGTAGGAAATAACAATGACCTTATTTCTTAAAATTCATAAACCATTAACAATGCAGTACTAATGTAACTAACAGTTTGACTGAATATGCGATTTATAAACCGCTGCCCCAAAGAAATTCTTAATGTGATTTTTGTGCAGTTTTCGGTCTTCCTTCAGTTGTCACATGCATGAATTTGAAGCGTTTGTTGTAGTTTGAAATCTTAAAACGTCCGGTTGTAAGTGTAAACTCCTTATGTTGGACGATAAAGTGGGCCTTATTAAAGAGAGTAGAAGGAAAAAAACGGATGTGTGCCGGGAATTTGATTTGGTTAAGTCTATCGTGGGAACAGTAATACAGAAACAAGAAGAGATTTGGAAATCGTTTGATGAAGGAAGACAGTGGAAGAAGATCAGGTTTACTGACGTCAACATGTTGTCGAATGTTGAGGTGCAAATTTGTCAATAAATGGGCCACTGCTTATGGGAAAGGTCGATGAACTTGGACGTTTATTGTGAGATTCAGAATTCAAATGTTTTGATGGGTGGTTTAATCGTTTGAGCTTCAATATAGGGTAAGCTTCGGAAAAATTAGTGGCAAGGCAAAAAGTAACAATCTTCAAGAAACAAAAAAGCACTTAGCGAATGCGTGACCAACGTTGCGAGGATGGTATAAAGGTATAGACATTTTTAATGCTGATGTGATCGAAACTTTTGCCCGATAAGACTCTCAAGTACAACTCTGAAAAATGCATATTGGGGAAACTGGATAAGGAAAAACAAACAGCGGTTGTATGCGCAAATATGACAGGTACAAAAAGAAGAAAGCTTAAGGTAATTGGAAAATAAAAGAATCCCCGATATTTTAACAAACCATGGGAACAAAAAATCGGAATGACTTCCGAAATTTTTAAAGACGAGTTATGAAAATGAAACAAAATGTTTTGCTACTTGTTGGTAACTGTCCGATGCATTCCATATTATACAATTTAAAGAGTACAAAATTAGGATATTTTCCTCGAAACTGTAGAAGTGTATTGCAACCATTGGATCAAGAAATAGTACGTAGCCTAACATATGACTATCAAAAACGTCCTTTGAAAAATATTATTTTGGACACGAATCATAAAACTTTGATTTTGTACGTTGTAGAATATTTGGCAAAAGCTTAGAATGAAGTTACTGTAAAAACAATTGCGAGCTGCATTCGACATGCAAAATTACCAACAAAAGAAGTCAGTGCAGTAAATGATGATGCATTCGACATACCTTTGTCTGAACTCTAAATACAGCGGCAAAAGTGTGGTACAAATGAATATCAGTTGAATAAATTTGAAGTAGAAGACTGCGAGTATTAATTATTATTTGATTACCTCCGACGTTTACTTTGACGCTGATGTAATAGAACTGATTAAAAATGGGAATGGTGAATTGGAAAATTCGAATGACGAAGAAGGAGAAGAAACTTGTGATCTGAAAATTACGTCACCGACAAATCAAGAGTGAGTGTTGTAGTCCATGTGATAAATATATTCTTTAGATACCGTGAAACTTCAGCCTAAGTCATGGAAAACGTTTATCCGTTAGAATCGAAGATTGGTAAACTCATTTGGGGAGAAAAATGAAACCAAAATGATAGACTCCTTCAAAACATAAATGTGTATCTGAATAGTAGGTATCTTGTACTTATGTATGTATGGACTATTATGAGCGGTGGTTTACGTATAGGCGTAGTTTATGCTTATTAAGAAATCGTATTTCAAAGTTTACGCGTCCAAACCTATATATTATTATTGATTAAATGTCATCAATAGTTGATGACAATGATCTATTCGTTTCTGTTGTGCCCAACTGATAAGATCAATACTAATAACAGGTTCAGTTTTAAAAATTACTATAACGATTCATTTTAGACTACTAAGACGATAGGGCTATTGTGTCTAGAATTTTCTGAAATATTTAAAAACAAAAGTGATATACAAGGTACACATTTAAACAAACAACTTTTAACAAATAGAAATGTGTCACTCCAGCTTAACGTAACTTTACCCGTATCTCGTTAACAATTCCCCCTGTTTTTAATTTCACTTTCTTTCCGAAAGTTTAACGATTCCAAAATATTACAATATACAGCGCCTTGCTTAAACAATCACGTTGGATAGCTATGTACCTATGAGGCATCCCGTATATTTCATGTGGATTCATGATTTTGAAACACCTCGCGACCTTTCCACCCTTTATACACGTGTTTCAAGCGAAACAACGAGAATGGAAATAGTAGCCCGATTTCTGCTAGTATAATCGCATGAAAGGTGCTAGAATTTTCAACGGCGTAAAAGCGCTTTCAAGCGAAGTAGCTTTTCAAACGATTCCGAACCCACCGCAAGAGCCCGGCTTTACTGTACTCCCGTATTTATTCCAATAAATGTTTGTTTTCGGCCATCTCTTTCACTTAATCTCACCTTTTTCCCCTCTCACCGCCGCCGCCGCTTTTAGGATTCAAACGTAGTCTCTGGCGTTTGCTCTTTTCTCCCGTAAGGTGTATTTGCGTGTGACGCTTTTGTGCATTTTAAATTAGGACGCGACGGCATCGCCGAGTATCTTGTACGTCTACTTCAATCGCCTGGCCTTTGGCGTACCGTCGGGTTCCGAACCCTTATGCGACCTTTACGAGGTAAATATGCAGTTGCCTCGCGGCGTTAGCGTAATGAACGGTGATCAATAGCGATTCACTAGTTCGATTCGCTCGAGGAGTAGTTATGGTGAACGAAAGCAAACTATGTATACTACTGCTCATGGAAGCTTGAACACTTGATAAACGAAAAGGTATGGTTAGCTATCGCTACCTGTTAATATCTTACAGATTCAGCTGATTGACCCCAATATAAATCATTGAGGAATTATCTCCCTACTCTTAATCAATTCGATCGTAGCCAGTTGCCGTTACAAGTTATCTACACACACTGCATTCTATTCGTTAAATAGGAGCTGAGAAATTTAGGTAGTATACTCCTGAATTCCTCCTAGGTTCTGTAGTTTCGTCAATAGGATATCGTTGCCTCCATTACCTTCTCAATGGCCCAGATTGTCCACCGTTCTTCTATGTATGCATGCTACCACTTAGGCAAGACCTTACATGCTACTATGGATGATGCTAGCCTTGCTACCCCTGCCTTGCTACCGGGAAATGCAGCTTTATCAAAGGAACGAGCGGTATTTTTCAAAGAAAAGCCGCGGCGCGTCACGTCTTTGATTTCTGCTGATTCTTCCGGAAGCTTCGGGCTGCGTATTTGGCCAAACTATCAAAAATTGGAACGACGGTGTTATTTAGAATTTTTCATATATTGGCGAAACAGAAAAAACTCTTTGTAGACGGAGTCGTTTTGAAGAAAGCACTTTTTGAAGCTTGATGGGGCTGTATTTAGAGATTTTTAAAATAAAGATCATGTCTGCTTCTTCTTGTCTTGCTGAAGTCGTGAGGCAGGTCATGGCAGATAAACTAGGAAATGATGTTATGGAATGTACATATTTTTCTTTGTAGTTCGACGAATCCACCGATTTGACAGATACTGCTCAGCTGTGTATTTTTATTCGAATGGTACTTAATGACATGTCGACTAGAAGAAGAATTACTAACAATGATTCCCTTGAAAGAAAAATTCTGTTTCAAATATATATATGAGACTGCTTTGTTAAATTTTGTGGCATGCTGTAAGCTGCGGATCTATAAATTAGTGTGCATTACAACAGATGGTGCACCAGCTATGACTGGAGACAAAAATGGTTTTGTTGCATTGTGTCGAGTTAATGACGATATCCCTTCGTTTTTCTAATTACATTGTATTATCCATCAATAAATTTTGCGTTCAAAAGTTATATCATGGAATGTACATACTTTTCTTTGCAGTTCTGCAAATCCACCGATTTGAGAGACTGCTCAGCTATATATTTTTATTCGGATGGTATTGACATGTACCGACATGTATTGGCATATATTACATGGCTAAAGAAGAATTTTAACAATTATTCCTCTGAAAAGAAAATCCCGTGGCAAAGATATATATGATGCTTTGTGACAAGCTGCAGGCTACCAATCTATAAGGTAGCGTGCACTACACGAGATAGCGCACCAGCCATAACTTGAGACAAAAATGGTTTTGTTGCATCGTGTCGAGCTAATGACGATATCCCTTTGTTTTTCTTATTATATTGCATTATCCATCAATAAATTTTGCGTTCAAAAGTTATAAACACGGAGGAGGTTATGAACATCGCAATAAAAATTGTGAATCTCATCCGTAGCTGAAGCTTGCAACGACGGCTCGTCAAGTCTAGTTGGAAGATAGTGAATCTGCTGAACATACTATCATGCGGCTGTAAGACGGTTGATTCGCAGAAAATTCCTAGAAAGGTTTCAAGAATTATTGCCCGAAATAATAAATAAAAGCACATATTTAGCGGACGTCACAATACGTTTAAACACCATTAATTTGGAGCTGCAATCAAAAAAAAACTATTACCGATATGATTACCACAATAAACGTATTCAAAAGTAAATTGCAACTAATAACAGATCAACTGAAGTAGCAAGTAAGTTTAATATGAACTCATCTTCTGCTGAAAGTAGGATAGTGTAGATTATTTCAGATATACATCGTGCAAGAATAGCATTTTGTTATTTTCAGTGCTTCCAATCTGACCACTACACACTGCATCAATCATATATATTGCACAAGAAGATATCTATTTCGTGCAATAATTCAGAATCCGTTTTACTTCTTTCTCGACACAGCGTTTGGTGAGGTCACATAGTGATTCGCAGCAAACAACCTCCACATAGACATTAATAATACTCAATGAATATCAATTAATATCGATGTGAAACCAAACGGAGACTTAATCCATTAATTTCGTCAGTTTCTTGTGGTTTCCGTTAGAGATCACAGATCGAGGGCCTCTATAAGAGACTCATATTTAGATTTATTACCTGGTTGCTGCACGTAAATAACTGTCAGTCTACTTTACTCCTATAATCTACGGGATCCCCCAAAGTTTCGCAAGTTCAGGACAGCCCGTATATCGCATAAAATGAAACGTCGATAATGCGTGATTGTATCTATTCCATTGTATCTATTCCATTGTGTCAGATATGTATATATCTCTGTACCATGAGGCTACCGCGCCGCGGTCATTATTTTTTATACTTTTGGACATTGCTTTCGCGTACCGAAAAAATCCATTAGGGGCTTTCGTGTCGAAAGCAAATAACCGCAAGCGATAACCGGAATGATACCTATTCCGCGGTATCAATTATTTTCGAAATGAGAAATCATATCTACATAGTTTTACGCGCTGTATTATTGGAGATTATACAACGGTTCTGATTCGAAGTGGTGAAATTCACTTCGGCTCTGAATGTTTGTGATGTAAAGGTTCTTTTTTCCAATTAATAATGTTTTCATATTCCTATTCGATTGCGATGTCATCTGAAACAATGTCGGCACCACTAACATTCAAATTTAGAATCTGACGAACTTTAAACAATATAAAGAGTTAGAACCTATGCGAATTAGACCGGGACTAGAGTCAGGGAGACTAGGAGGTAGCAACTATATTGCTGGTATTTGTGGAAGTGCCTTCAAACTTGGCAATTTGACTACCATTTTATCGCCATTTTACAGTTAACTTTTGTCAATTAAAATTTCTGATTGTATGGGATTATAATGATAGTTTACTGCTGTGACTGATCTTCAGATTAGTTTTACCTCCTGCTTGCCTTGAATTAATTCATTTTTGAAGATGTGTTTTATCCAATTATATTTGGATATGACCATTTTTCTTCCACTAGCGAAGTTGTTTCACATGTTTAAGAACGACACACATATCATTGACTGTATCAAGCTTTATTCCAATTAGACGCAGGCTGTTGGCCATAATGCCCAAGAGGTTTTAAAATTATTAGAAAAAAATCAACTTAACATTGAAGGAAAAGGATATGCTTATTGTATTTACACAAGTAAGTTCTTGGATAACAATTAAATTCTCTAAAAATTTGGAATAAGTTCTGTGGGACACAGAAAATCGTAAATTATATCATATTAATCAGCATTTCACTTTTCACTATACCGATGACCCACTTTTCAAACAAGATGCACTGACACTACGGTAGTCAGTTGGTAATTCGTGTAAATATTGTTGTCGTCTTGAAGCACACCAGAAACGTCATCAACTTGTTTAATCTATCCACAATTATGCGTTCCTCACCATTATTTACCAACGCTTGCTTGATCTTTTCTGGATTTTAAAGTTGATACCTTCTGCCATCAACAACTTTTTCAGCTTCTGCGTTACACCATAGGCTTCCTACAACATTAAAAAATAAACGTACGCCAACTGGTATGGTCTCGCGCTCAAAACATAACCTCGGTGAAAATATAAACAGTGCACTTGCACGTGCTGAAACTACCCGCAATAGCAACGCGCCGTGGTTTCACTCCATTAAAAGATTTGTCAAAACTGTTTTTTGGCGATGTCATCCTGGATATTGGAAATTGTACTGTAGTCAAGTACACGTACTAAAGTACTATTTATCTGTAATGGTGGGAATCTCCCTGTACAGTTCAACGAAGAGAAAACGCCATCTTCATGATCTGCTACCATGCAAAGTTTATGAGCAAACACAAAAAAAACTACTAGACTATTTCAGGAATCTGGAATGAAACATACCGTTTTTTATTTAGCGACAATAGTAGCGACACAAATACTGGAAGAATATTTTTTGCCAATGCTGTTTCTACATTCCAAATAACAAGAAATCGATGAAACATTATTACCAAGATACAATATCATACTGTAAAGTATGTCATGTAATGAGAATATAATTGCAAAAAAGCAGCTGATGTAAGCGAATATTATTGGTACTGTGCAATCTTAAGTTCTTAAGGTTCTTACTCATAAAGAGAGGTTAATTAGATATGTTTCAATCTTACATCTTATACAGCTGCTTGAAAATGCTCAACAATTCAGAAGCATGGACTATCAAAAATTCGTTGTTTTCAAGAAAAAAAGTGCACCATGGTTAACTGATAATACCAAGTTTATGATGAAACTCACGGATGATGCTCTAATAAGGGCCAGGAGACACAAAACAAGTGTATCTTTTAATTATTATAAGCAACTACGCAACTTTACAACCTCTACTATTCGTCACAAGAAACGCGCTTACTTAAGTCACACATATAAAATGCGAGATGCAAAACTTTTATAGAAGAACTTAAAATTATTGAATATTTATAACTCTAAAAGCTCCAAATTACCAGCTCATTTGCTGGACGTTAATGTAATTAATAATCTTGTAAATTATTACAATAACAATGCACTTAGTGATGCTACGTTCAATTTCAGGTTATTATCAATTGATAATATTAATGTTTTACTTAACTCTATTAAATCACAATCAACCGGTATTGATGGTATCTGTATTAAAATGTTAACTTTGTGCTGCCCACATTTGCTGCCGACAAACACACATGTAATTAATACCTGCTTGTTGGAGAAGATTTTGCTGATTGCTGGACAAAGAGCATTATTACACCTATTCCAAAATCTAAAACACCGATTGATTTCTCTGGTCTGCGGCCAATTTCTATCCCTCCCGTATTATTTAAGCTACTAGAGAAAGCAGCTAGTTTGTAACTTCGACACCTCCTTAATATTCATGATATCTTACCTGCTCACCTTGATTTCGCTCAGGCTATAGCTGTGAGTCTGCATTGACTCACATGGTTGATGATTTACTACGTAGCATTGATAACAACCTAGTTACTGCCTTAGTTTTACTGGATTATTCAAATGCCTTGGATACCATTAATCCTTCCCTTCTACAAGCTATTCTCAACCATATCGGTTGTAGTGTTAATTCCATATTGTTCGTCGCTTCATACTTGTTAAATAGAACTCAGATAGTCTCATACAATGGTTCGTTGTCTTCCCCACTTCCTATAGTGTATGGGGTCCCCCAGGGTAGTATCTTTGGTCCTATACTGTATACTATCTACACATGTAATATTGTGAAGTGCGTGAAACATTGTAAATACCACCGTTACGCTGACGATACGCAAATTTATTACTCGTTTAATGGCGACGAAGCGTGCGGGGCCGTTTCTAATATAAATAGCGATCTTCAAAGGCTTGTTGACATATCAGTAAAGCATTGTCTTTATATTAATGCAAAGAAAACTTCTGTCTTGCTTTTTGGTCCCACTAAAACTTTCAATGCTGCTATACCGCATATTCAAACCAAAATTAGTGACGAAATTGTTTCTGTAACAGATTGTGCGCGTAATTCAGGACTTCATCTAGATACCAAACTCCGTTTCAAAAAGACTACATATCTCGTTTATTAACACTTGGTTCCCGTAATTTGAAAATTTTATATGGCAACAAAGAGTGTTTAGAGATAAATTTAAAGAAAGCACTATGTGAGTCTCTTGTCTTATCAAGATTTAATTTTTGTGTGAACGTCTACTATAACTGCTTGGACGGTGTTGATAGAGCTAGAACTCAACGACCGCAAAATTCTTGCTTAAGATCCATTTACGGCATTCGTAGGTTTGAAAGAATATCCCACACTCTGAGATGGACAGGTTGGTTGTGTGTGCCACTTCGAACTGAGCTCTGTGCTACCATAATATATCACAATTTAATTTACTACAAAAAACCTAGCTATCTCTACCGTAAGATCCTCTCTAGAACAGACGTTCACAATGTTAATTTAAGATTTAGAGGTCTACTCACCCCTCCAGTTCAAAGCCTAGAGATGTTTACAACGTCTCTTACATGATCGTCAAATATATTAACGTAATCCTATTGGAGCATCGTTTCTTAAAGCCAACACTATTTGCCCGTCACCTGCGTAAAGGCTACTACCTTTACACATAGTTACCATTTTCTTTTTTTCTGTTTTCTAGCTTCTTTACTCATGTATTATTTTTCATTCCCACTTAATTGTAATTATAATTGTGTTAGTTAAGCCGTTATAGCAATACTTTTATCATGTATGTATATATTATGTATGCCATCTTCGTACTTGGGGAAAGAGCAGCCGCTTGTTTGCAAGTCGCTGATCCTGAACATATTAGCACATTTCTATTTATGTTTACCTTGTATTGCTTATCTATATTTGTTCTGTATTTTGTGCTAATAAACCGCATTATTATTATTAGAGACCGGACTATATGCATAGATTTTTGGCAAAATATGCATAAACCTGGGGCATATATTCAAATAAATTGCGACAATATGCAAAATTTTTACATAAAGTAAATAAAAGCAGAAATTTAAACATTAACTTTATTGCACAAATTTTTTTACAACATATATCTAAACCAATTTATAATTAAATGTTTTTCAAAATTGTGTAAAAGAGAGAAAGTTTTGTCTTCTATCAGAATACACATGTTTCGAAATAGAAAAGCTTCTTTCAACATCCACAAATGTAATTGGTGCATTTTAACATTGCACTACATTCTAAACTAAAATTAAAGTCGAAATCGTTTACTGTTCCTCTAATTATTATTGTTTGGATTGGATCGATTTAGAAAATGTTCTACATCACCAGCAGTATATATAACTCGATGAAGAAGCATTAAATTTAGTGGATGATGATGATTGGCGCAACACGTTTCCTAATAATTCCTTTGATTAATATTGCAGTACATTTCTATAATAATTCCTTCACTGTGAAATGTACCTGCCGATCGAAATGCTGAAATTCCGCGCAGTGTACAAACAAGCTCGAGCTCACTGACCCTAACACAACGTTGTATCATTAGCGACTTGTTGATGCAACAAAGGGCTACCACTCCGCCTCATAGAGTGAGGAGGAGAAAGCAATCAAAGGACGACAACAGCGTCTATAGTTTACTCTATTACATGCGCCCCAATAACACGCGGACAAACTACCGCCGCCCGCCCCTCCTCATACGCCACCTTCCTCATATCTCCCCGTCGTTCTTCAAAGCCACTGATTCGCGAAAGCGGTCAAAATCTATCCGAAACCCTCTGTTTTGTCCTCTGCGGTCACGTTTCTCGGCTAGTTCCTGTACGGGAACTATAGTAAATTGTCCATGTCATCCGGCTAATTGGAATTGATTAGGACTACTCTACGGCTTAGCTGCGGTCGCTGTAAACACAAGACCTCGATCACACCGCTCCAGAGAACTTTCTAAAGAATATACGTACAGGGTTCTCTATAAAGCTACGCTGTGTACTTCGACCTTATTAAGTGGAGGGTTTTGTACAATTTATTTCGGCTTATATCAAGAATGTTATCTATTTTTTTCCTATTTCCTTGTTGTGTTGATTCTAGATTAATTTTTTTAAGTACTGTTTTATTGCTGATATTATTTCATTGCACTAAAAAATGACTTCTTTTTGGACGGCATTGTGTTCTACGCCAGATTAAAATTAACAGCGCCTAATTAAGAAGCAGATTCTTGTTATAATCATCTCAATTAAGCCTATTAAGACCCCGTTTGATAAAAAGAAAGTTTTATGGTAGGGTACATGGGTGCGTTACAGGCGATAACTTCAAAAGAACGAAACAATTAATTCAGAACAATGGCACACTCACTAGGATCCCTTTCGTCTCGAATTTAAATTAAGCGACTTTGTTTTGAATTTACCGCTATGTTTCCCTATACATACAAATACAAGGTGTCTCAACAGGAACTGCAATAGTTTATATTTTCCCTTTTCCTTTTTGGATATGCCCAGCATTATTTGAGAAGGGTGGTGTTAGTGACAACATCGATACCGAAATAATGTACAATATCTTTTATGTTTTTATCACAAGATATAAATATAAAGGAAACAATCAAAGTAACTCTTCTATAAAGACCTCCGTGAAGCATTTGTTGCAGTCAACACTCCCTCAAACAAATAGCTAAGCCCTAAATTATAAACACTTTTTGAAAGTTAAATATATACACAAATTCCTTGCCATTCAATATTACGAAAATAACATCTTACAAAACGTTACACAACGGTTATACAACCAATTAAATCAAATATTTTTAGCCAGTATATGTGAATTAGTACTGATAAAACGGTCAATATAATAGGTCGTTGTATAACAAATGTAATAGATAGTATTTTGAATCCAAATACGCTTTCCACATCCCATTTAATATCCTCCAATATTATGCATTAAATTAACACTGATATTCCAAGAAACATTATTAAAGAAAGCGTAAAAAATGTTCTTCAATTTGAGCAAGGCACAAGGTCCTAGCAAATATATCCAAATATGTTACATGTACCTTATGTAGCCCATGCCTTGCACTGAACTTACAGAGTTCGTTCGGAATGAAATTCCAAAGGTAAATAAATTAGTTGTTTTCTTTTAAAATAAATTTCACAAACATCTGCTGGGTCCTTATACTAAGGGGAAGCGAGTGGGCCCTGTAGAATCCGGAGCAGTCTCTATGACGCCTAGCACCGAAACTTACATTTTTTCATGCATGGAACCCAATTTTTTAGGCAAAGGAAAAGCTTTAGCCAAAATCTGGAGATCGAAATTTTTGTCAAAATCGGGAATTGCGAAGGTCGTTCGATTTCGCTCAAATTTTAATTGTATATGTAATTGACCACACTGAATACGATAAAATTATCAGATTTAGTCTAAAGTGCTTCTTTTTAGTTAAAAAATGTGTTCTACGAGTGAAGAATGCGGGCTTCAATGTAAGGCGCCCTAGAGACCACCCTAGGCTCTACAAGGTCCTCTCGATGGCGCTCCCCTTAGTGTAAGGACCTACGAGAAGCTGCTGAAGAGCGAACGACGAGCCTCTCTTGGTACCAATGTAATCACCCTTCGAAATTGCCTCATTTTAGCTGGTTTTCAACTTTGGCACCGTGAGGGTTGCAAGCTAGTTGAAAAATGGATTTACAATTTTCCAAGATAACTACCTCAGCAAGTTGGTTTCTGTTTATTCTGTTTTCGGCAATATACCACCATATCAGTCAACAATTGCTCGTTGGTATGGAGAATTTAAATGTGGACGGGTTAGTCTTAACGGCGATCAAAGAGCGGGATTTCAATAATGAAAATCGGCATGTGACATATGATGGAATTGAGGCATCATTGGGGATTTCAAACATATTAACTCAAAAAATTTACATGAAAAATTGCCTGTAAAAAACAGTTTACCGTTGGATACGTCATCTGTTGACAGAAGAACAGAAAGCAACTACAGTGAATTGGTACAAAAGACCATAGACAGCTTCAAAGCCCGAAACCCTAAAGAAGTGTACAGTACCGTCAGTGGTGATGAATCCTGGATTTACTTCTACGAGCCAGAAAATAAACACCAGTCGTCTGTTTGGGTGTTCCGAATCTACAAAAGTCATCCGTTCTGAAAGATGGTTACGACATTTGCCTCTGCACGTTCTGTAGCAGCAACTCCTCTACAAGGTCAAAGAACGGTTACTGCCGACTGGTATACAACTATTTGATTCCCGCAAGTCATCCTTGAGCTTCGAAAAACCAACCCCGGACGACGAATCATCTTCTACCAAGACATTGCAAGTTCGTATCCGGCATGCAAGGCAAATTGTTAAACTATTTTTCGTACAGTCCGGACTTAATCACGACGATTACTTCAAATTTCCGAATATCGGACAGCATGGTCAAAGGTTTCAGTCGGCAGAAGGAGCAACGCAAACAGTGAAATAACTTCTTCCGGAGTTGGTTCGAGCGCATCCAAAAGTGCATTAATCTTCGTGAAGAATACTTTGAAAGACAATAAAGTCTTTAAAAGCTGTCTACTGCCTTATTCCAGCTCTATATCCAAAAGTGAAAAGACTATCATGGTAGAAGACCAACTCAATTTTGTAGATATCGATTTCAAAGGTTTAATTAACGCTAGAAAATACTTTGAAAAACGAAAAATTAGACTGAATAACGCAGTAAGTTCATTAGATACGTTAACATACAGTTTATGACATGTTGAAGGCAATTATGGGCTTCGCCTTAGAGAAGGGGTCTACAATGTTATCCGAAAAAATTCTGATTTGGATATATTAGCACATTTCTCTGAAAGAAAAATATTGAACCAAAATCTAATTGAAAAGTATCGTTTATTTTTGCCACATTTTATTTCATAGGTTCCTAGTTTCGAATTTTCTAGATTAGTATAATGTTTTGTAATTCCTTGCAATAACCATGCTGTTTAATTTATTGTACAATTTCCTTTAAATCTTGACGGTATTGTTTTATACGAACATACATCAACTTTGGGAATACTTTATTTTCTTCACATTCCTTTAAGAACTTAATGTCAATAATTAAAACTATGAGCACTTGTAAAATTAATCAAAGTTCGCTTTATTTCACATATAACTGACCAGCAAGTAGACACTTTTTTCTGCTGACAAAGATTTGACATTACTCTTTAACTAATATAGATAGGTTAATGCCAAGTATGAAACCAATTTTCCCTTATTACGTCACTTTTTCTCTACAACTTTTCTTACTTTCCGAAATTAGGTCTTATGAAGCGGTATGTTAAAGCTCTAGATTTGCAAGAGGACCGTTTCAAGTACATATATTGAAAGTTTCCATGATTTAGAGACGAAAAAACTAAAGACCTCAAATTATAACCATAATGACAGATCCAAATTTCATTAACTCTATGGACGAACCTAAGAAAGAAGTCTTTCTTAGCTTCGTTCTTGAAAGCAAAAAGCCTCCAATTACAAAGATATTGTAGAATCAGCGCTTCAAAAATTTCACCGCCTAGGTTGTAACATGGGCATAAAGCTTCATTTCCTTCATAGTCATCTTCGTAGGTTTCCCGGAAATGTAGGTGCTGTAGGTGATGAATAAGACGAAAGATTTTTCGAAGATTTAAAGACCATGGAAACTCAGTATCAAGGAAGATGGGATCCTCATGTGATGGTTGACTACTGTCAGAAGGTTCAAAGGGACTGCCAAACCAAGATATCCAGCAGAAAGCGATAACTTATTCGTTGATTGCTGTGAGCGTTTTTAGAAGTACTCTTGTAATTTTGTAATTATCACTAAAGTAAATGCTTGTACTATGCTCACGACTAATATTGTATTCAAATAAATAAATGAATTGTTAAAATTTTATACTTTGTTCATACTTTATCAGTCCTTAAGTAACAACTTAACCGCATTACTGATCTCCAAAGAGCATAGTATGGCATAGAGTTAAATTTTGATGTGACACGCAAAAGCTAATATGATTTTCGAATTTAGCACCCCCAAGTTAGTAAAAGGCGAATCCCATACATAAGTCACGAAGAATTGTACGGGGCAGTGTCATTTACTAATTACAAGACTGGTATTAAAAAACCTTTCCACTTGACTGCATTGACACTGGTTGGCATATTGACTCACGTATTAGCTTTTGAATCAGACACTATCTCGTAATTACACGTTGATGATTACAAGATGCTGCGTATCCTATCCGATACCATTCATCGGGTTAGAAATAATCGGGTAAGCTAAATCGATCACCTTTCCCCAACAGCTTACAGGACCCTCGACGAAAATTGATCGTCATGTTCTACTATAATTAAGTCGTTTTATTTGGCAATAAATCCGTCCCGTAATGATTTCGTTCGGGCCGGACACCTTCATTAACCGAGAGCCTACAAGCTCGGGTGCAGATAATCTCCGTCCGCACCGTACGCTTATCTCGATCTTAATAAATCGGCGGGTCCTCTACGCACTACGGAATTATTTAAATGTGTTCTTGGCCGGAGCATCGAGCAAGGCAGCGTTTGTAATTAATGCGCTGTCCGGTCTTTGTTTACTTTTTTCCTCGGAAGAAATAAGGGAGGAGAAACGGAGAAAGAGCGGCCATAAACCTGATGTATTCAAAATGATTTTGCACCGGTTCTAATTTATTTATCGACAAGTTTTATTATTCGGTCGTATTAGAATTTCATTGCTTGTAAATTTCGAAGGGTTGTTGTCGGGTGCTTTAACGGCTAATTGTGACCGTAAATTTTAACTTGTTTATGTTGTAGGCGAGGGGTTACTTTTAATTAAATCGCCGTTATTAAATGTTTATAGAGGGAGCGCATCTTGGGGAAAGAACTGGCGCCGAAAAGAGTCAATAGCAAATCTTACGCAAAAGATTCAAAGGGTGATGATTTTTTTCTTAATTAACTCGTGTATCCTATACGTTTTTATAGTGAGAATATTAACACATGGGAATAAGAAATTACATTTACTGAAGAGTCAACAGCAGTCAATCTTGTTATAGGCCAAGACAAGGTTTGATTGACCATACTGCAAAAATAATTTTTGAAACAAAACACGAAGAGGAATTGGAGATACTGAGAGGTCGTGAATTAGTTTTGCACACAAAATAGGGTTTTGACAGCTCCTCCGGTCAGAAATAATTCTTTCGACCATTTTTTAATTGAAGTGAAATGAGAAGGTATTCGAATTTATTTATGACTTCGATTGTGTCTCTGAAGATAACTGCAAATGAAGATGAAGATGTTTGGGATAATCCTCGACCTTCTTCAACTCGATAATGTGGAGTTGTAGGTCATAATTTATATAGATACTGCCTAACTACTGATATAACGCGAATTAATGAAAAGTTAATTCGTCGATATGGAGTCATATTGGAGGTAATTAATAGCAACTCTTCAATTGACTCGCACAAATTTCAGTTGAATACAAGAGATACCACCAAGTTAGTAGTTCAGCTGTACCCATGGTATTGTATGCCTTCAAATGGTCCATAAAATCTTAATTCACGGAGAACTGCAGCATTGCCGATTGGGTTGCTGTCAGAAGAAGCCCAAGAAAGCAGACATAAAAACTACAAATGTTATACATTTAGGGCTTCACAAGGAAATGCTCTCGTACAGCCATAAACGAGGATGTATTTTATAAGATAATCGAGTTGTCAAATCCCTATATTACACACCTGGGGCTTCAGCCTAAGAAAAAACATCATCCCATGAGTGAAGAGGCCCTTGCATTAATGTTGCCCCAATAAGTGTTTGGCAAAATTATTAGTATGCATAACTATTATTATAAGGTTACATTATATATTGCATATATATATTATTAATGTAAGAATAACTCCTACTTTATCGTATTAGTCTCTTAAATAATAGTGTTTTATTATAAACTATGAAGGTGTAGAATATACCCAAATTTCGATTACATTATTATTAATAAATCGTATATTAAACTAATTCATCTTCTTAATTGTTATTATATATTATATTATAATCATTTTAATATATTTAATTATCCTAAGTCAAATCAGATCAAACCCCACAATTCGATAGGTCTATCTATTCTCTATATATTGAATATTTCCACCGTTCGAGCATTTGAGCCCACTGTTTAGCGTTGGTAGAAGATCCCCACAGCTCTTGAATAACTTGGTTAGTAAGCAATCTGCTCCCACTCCTGATGTATTCATTAATGCATAGATTATATTCAAAATCTCTACAGATTATCAGTATCATTCAACAAAAGCATTTTGTTATTTTTGGTATTTAACCCGACTGGCACTGAAACGGTACGAATTGCTTCGCGTCGGAAGGTAGAACTATAGTTTTAAGATCGTATTTAGCTTGAGACATATTTTAACAAGTACAAACGACATCAAATATTTTGGTAACGGTCGCTCAGTTCGCTATTATGTTTTAGTAGTCAACAACAACATGTCAAATGATATGGTGATATGATTTTTGTAAAAGCTACAAATTTAAGTAGTATGCAATATTAACAATAGCTTGAATAAGCCCACAGTTCAATTTTCATGTTAAGGACCTGCGTTAAACATGCAATACTTTGAGTAAATACTTGGCAAATACTGCAAAGACGAATCAATTTTTATTACAGCATCTTATAGGGTTTGTTTAATTTATGGTTTCTCATACTAGTTCCATCCACATGATCAACCCAATTCAACTTCGAACGCAGTATACAAACATCTAGATATACTTTTCTATAAATGAATGTGATGCAATATTTGAACTGCATAGGTCATTGTACATGAAGTACAATATTTAGATTAATACCTACCAGCTCGGAAAATTAGGTTTTGATTATAGAAATACAATTGCATTCCACCGGCGCCTTATACTTTAAATATCGATGTTGAAACTCTTGGATTCACATACCACCTCAGCAACGTTCATATCTGTGGATCATGCACAAAAATTCCCTCAAGCATCTGATTATGTTAGATGGCTAGATCGTTCATTTATCCCAATACTACGAAATTATGAAGATAGTACGAAGCGATGATAGACCACAAACCAGAAATTTGTTCTACAATCACGCTGCGATAAATACATCGTGCAGTGCTTTGAAATACAGGTGCGTGACGTCATGTCCGCTGCAGTACACGTTTGTACAACACACGATTCGCGTACAGATACGCGCTCATTCAATTAGGCCTTGAATAATTATGAAAATACGACCGATAGGTATCTGAAACCGGTTAGCTCTAGAGCGACGGCGTAGTTTTTTGTTTCGATGCTGCGTGCGTCTAGCATTGCCACCGTTTTGCATATTCTGGTATATCTATGTCTTTCAGCTCGGTTCGTTATTGCCGAAGCTGATATGCAGATTGTTAACGTTAAGCTTAGCTATTGGTGAAGGTTACGTTTTAAGAGTAAACTCAATATTTAGTACCTTAAAACTTTGTAGAAACGAAATTCTTGATTTAATCAATGCCTACGAGATGCCGCCATGTTGGATTTCTATAGTGCTGATAATAATAAAATTTCCAGTCACTTGAAAATTTTCTGCTTTAGATTTGTAATGTACAGGATGTGTCATTTTCAATCTTTTTATAGGATACCCTGAAAACGAAGTCATGTACTCAAAGTCCGTTAAGAGTACACCACATTCCGTTTTCATCAAGAAATTACAATACGTGCATCAGATAATAGTTTCCGCGATCGGTGCCAAAGCTACAGGATGATCTTTAGATTCTTGCATGCTACGAGGGCGACCTGAAATATTTCCGGAATCGGTTAGAGATGGGGCACGAACATCAGAATGGATTCATTGATTTGCAAGGGCAACCCTTGTTATGGCAGCTGTCAAAATTTCAGACGTCTACTGTCAATAGACAGTCAAATATAACAGTTGTTGTTTAAGAGGACGACCTGAAATGTTTCCGGCAACGACACGAAAAACACGGTATTGGTGTGGCTTTTTATTTTTATTTTTCGATGTAGTCTCCTCAAAGATTAATACACTTTTTCAGACGCAGTTTCAGTCTCTGCAAGCCGTCGGAAAAATAGGATGCTTCGAGGTCTGCAGAATAGCCGTATGTAGTGGCGATGGCCTCCTCATTTAAGGCAAATCTCTTTCCTCTCAGAGATTTTTCCAGGTTGGAAAATAGGAAACAGTCGCTTGGGGCTACTTCCGGTGAATTTGGAGGATGGAGGATACTGCTTCGAATCGGGTCAATAAATCGCCGTAGTATTGCCCCGTGATCGTATTTCCCTTATGCAGATAGTCGATGAAGATCAAACCTCCCAGAAAATGGTCGCCATGACCCTTCCGGACGATGGAACGGTCTTCCTTCAGAGCCGAATGCAAAAGAACGAAGAAATCCTTTGGATTGCGTTGGATCCTGGCCAGACACTTCTCCGAAACGGTCACCCAATTTCGTTTTTGCTTCGGTGTGAGCAAACGCGGTACCCATTGCCCGGAAAGCTTTTTTATACCTAAAATTTCATGCAAGATATGGCCAACGCGTTCTTCTATGGCTCTTATTTCTGTTATATCTCTTTCAGCTTCAATCGGCGATCGATTAACACGACATCATGAATCTTGTCACTTCTGCTTGTGTGGTCACGTTAGAACTCACTCACCCCGAAGCTGATGATCGAAAATGATGGAGTACATCAGTCATGAACTTCTAGTAAAATATTTCGAATTTCCGTGACCGTTTTCTCAGCCATCCAGAAATATTTTATCACTGCACGAAATTCGATTTTGTCCATTTTGCGAAACTGCCTGACTTCTGATATTTTGATAGTTGCCATTAAAAGGGTTACCTTTGCCGACTAATGAATTCACTTCTACCTTCATGCGCCGTTTCTAATCGATTCCGGATTTCAGGTCACCCTTGTAGTCACCGTTACAAAAATATTTAATTTCATTTCGAGTAATTAGAATACATCTCAAGTAAAGTACAGTCTCAAAAGTATAGTGTTACTTTTGGAATCAGAGCAACGCAGGACCGTTCCAGTGCCGCTGCGGGAGCAAAATTTTCTGTCCGCTTTCTAGCGCGCATATCGACGTCAAAATCGCGGACGTCTGGCGTCGCGTTAAATTATGTTTGCAAATCGTAATGGTTAGTTTGACGTGCGCGGGTCCGAATTGGGCAATGTTTCGGAAAGCGAAAGAATTCTAATAAAAGAGAAGTTGCATTCGAACCAGCGAACCGCGTCGTGTCGCCATCGTCGCGGCAACGAAGCCCGTCTTCTGCTTCCGGAAGGCGATTACCGGGAAAATGAAACCGTTTCTGCTAGAGTTCTCGCTTTTACATTATCGCGCGCGAATAATGACCTTCGCCCTCAAATTTCAATACGATGCTTACCGTAGCAAATATTTTCGGGGATGCACACAGACGCGAACATTCATCGGTGCATCCGCAAGATGGGGTAGGTGAGGAAACAATAAGAGGAACTGCGATAATATTAAAAAATCAATAGCATGGTAATATAACTGCAATTTTAATATGTGATGTAATTCTAAGATTACAAAAACTGTGAATAACAGCTTAGACGAGTTTAAAGGAACAACAAAGAGACAACAATTTGTGAATTATGAAAATTTAGTGCATACTGAGCTAATGTACATTGAAGACTAAAATAATACGAAAATGTTATCTTATATCTAAAGTCCTCCAGCGTAAATACAAACTAAGGACCACTAGCAAGCTTTGGCTAAAATCACAACATTTGACTAAGCAAGAGTTACAAACTAGAAACGCTACTGGCCACGTTTATACTAAGTATATATACTATCTATAAAAGACAAACTTCATGGTGGTCTGATAAAATTAAGGACGTAGTGAAAATAAAAATGATATAAAATTTCTTGCAATAAAGTTTTATGATTAATGGGAAAATGGCGCAGTTAGTAGGATTACCAAAATGTATTTGCATCCAATAGATAATAGATTTTGTTCGCATTGGAAATCAAAGCTACCCTTAACTTTGCTACGACTCATTCAAATCAATGAATACCTAGTATGCGTTTGGAAGTACCTAACGCATTTGCAATATAATGGACACCAGTATATACCAGTTACGTATTCTATTACGACTTTAAATAACCGATGATATTCCGCGGAAAAAGCCTTTCAGCTTCCTGCGGACCTGTTTATTTAACTGTGTACATACGTAACTAGAACACTTTCATTAAATTTTATTACAGAGGAATAAAACGCCGTATATAAAAATAACATCTCCTTTTACTGCAATGCAGTCTGTCGCAGGCCACATATGCATTTCCCTCGGTGCTAAAAACAAGTACACATTTTATCGTTCTTTATGAGTACACCTCTACGCGAATGCACCTCTGTATCGTGCGTGGGAATATGGGAGTTTTAAAAGTGTAATGCGTTCGGGAAAAGTAGTGAATGCACGGACGATACAAAAATGAATGGAAATATGTGTTACATTCTATGAGGTTTTCACGGATGAAATATAAAGTATGCTTCTTCTGGGTGTTAATCCGAGTAGATAGCTGGTTCTCAGAAGAACCTGAAGTAACTCGACGTTTCGATAATATCTCTTTTATCTTCTTCTGGAGTGAGTCGTGACAGAAGTGTGCAGGGGTGCTTCGATACAAATTGGGGAGGTTGCGATATCTATTTACGGTTCGTTCAAGTTACGTTCTTGTTTTTCGACACCTCCTTAGCATTGGATCAGGTTTAATAATCGTGTTTGAATAAAACAGGTCTCCACTTTGCGGAGTAATTGTAATTCGTGTTTGAAGGTTGTTACATTTGGCTTTGGCCTCAGTATTGTCGAAGTCTGTGGAGTGTCCTATCATCGCTACATGGTACGCTAGGGATGAAGTGGGTTGTCTGTTTTTTACTGCTAGCTTATGTCCCTCTCTACGTATTTCTATTCGTCTGCTGGTCTGACAGACATAGGTTCGTTTGCAATTTCTGCATGGAATTTTATACAATTCTTAGTCTTCTAATAAGAGTCTATCTTTGTAATTACGAAAGACATCGCCAAGTCTTTGTTTTGTTGTAAAAATGGTACCAATGTTATGTTTGCGTGAAAGTTTGCCTATTTTATCTGTTGTGCCTTGCACGAAAAGCAAATTGTTCTATTTTCGATTGTCTGATTGTCTTCCTCTAGGACTTTCTTGATGTTATTGCGGACGGTTTTGTTAGTGACCTCGAATGAATATCCCATCTATTATACACAGTACACTGTGTATAATGGATAACAGATATTTGAATACTCACTTACACCATCGTCCCTCACAGCTTATTAATGTAGTGAAAACTTTGGTATGTAGGTTACTAAAGCTACCAAACTCAGTTCATTAAAAAGATGAAATTAAAATTCTATGGGAAGTACTCTTGCTCAATAGATACTCATCTAAAGTCAATAACAAAACAATTTTAATGAAATTGTTCATCATACTAGCTTTCAACAGTATACCACTTTCGACGTATCGGTAGCTATAATTGCGAGAAAGAGGAGAATGAAATAAGGTTTCTACAAGGTAACAAAGTCCTAAGATACGCATATTATTGTGCTGGGCGATTGTGTGTCAGTATGCTATCTCTGTCTAACTGTATTCTTTATTCTTGTTCAACTACTACTACAAAATCCTATCCTCACATCGGTTCCGCATTACTGGTGTTTGATTCATTTTCCAGTCGTCCAGAATGCAATCAACAGCTTGCAGCTCTTCACCCGGTATACAAGGATAGGATATAAGTATACAGGTATCTAAATACTAGTTTACATGTATTCCTGTATTTCAAGTAGAATACTCCTAGAACGAGAGCTTTCTGTAGCACAAAAATTATGTTAATGTCCAGAGCACCACCCCAGAAGACCACTCCATACCGAAGCAGAGACTAGACACTTGCGATGTGCCACTTAAAATTTATGAAATGATCTTTAACGTAAAATTTTAATTAGTTTTTGTATCATTCAGTTTGGTTTTGGTATGCAGTTGAATTAATACTCCAATATCTTGTTTAACTTTTCCATTACATTTTTTCAACGTACGCTCACAGACAATATATGAAAAAGTATATTACATGTTTGTACCCTTGACGATCCTTGACATCCTTTACATACGATGAAAAAGTGGAGTGAACCCGAAATTGAACCCGGTTGAACGCCAAAAGGACGATTTTCTAAGACATATCCGTTTTAATCTCAGATATGGCATAAGCAGTTAGATATTGTTTCCGTTCTGTCAGGCTAGAGAGCCTAAATCTCTCAAAACCATTATCTCAAGTTTATGCAATAAAACTCAATGGTACATGGCGTTAAAGGCGTAACAGCAGCTTCGTTATTACTTAACACAGCCAATTTCTTTTCGAGCGGCTGATTTTCATAGAAAATGTTACGAGTTTTTTCGATAATAGCAGCTCTATGGAACTATAATGCGTTAGAAATAGAAAATTCCAATAACCCCAAAATGACTCAGTGACTTTTCAGTTCAGTACATTTACCCAAGAAGTGGACAATTTCACTGCTTTTTAGTACCTGCTAATCGCAGTAAACCAAAGAAGGCGGTCACTTCATCTGTGTCTATATCTTTACAAGACTTTCCTTGCATAGTTATTGAGGAATTATTTTTCTCTGCATTTAAAACAACATCCTGCTGGTAGTTTCGTAATTTTATTCAATATTTTTCTTTAGTCCCTTACGTGACCGTTGTCGTATTGTGGCGGCAAGTTTGAATCGTCCCTTTATCTTAACACATAGTACATATACGCATTGGCTCTTTGTCTGTATATATTTCAATCGCAATGGTACACATTTTCGAAGTTATAAATCCAATGGCTCAACTACGAGGACAAATCAAATATGAAGCGGACATTTCCTCTTAACGAACTCTAGGTGAAGTGAGTGGTGTGACGTCTTGATACGTATTAGGGGGGCGATGTAAGGTGGAGGAGGATAAACCGGTTCGGTTCGCCAGAGCAAATGAGCTAGTAGCATCATGTTGGGGCAAGAGGCGCACACGGTTGAGCAACGTATTATTATAAAATTTCTGGCTCGGGAGGGCTTAAAACCTGTCCAAATATACGCAAGCCGACCGCGGACGAACACTAGTGAGAGTGAGGTGTATATTCATGCAGTCCGTGAACTGATTGAAGGTCCCGCCTTGCAAAATGGAAAATTGCTGCACACGTCGGAATACTATATGGGAGTGCTCAATTAATCATTTCAGATAACTTGTGTTATCGAAAAGTGTCGGCAAGGTGGGCTCCTCAACTCTCGACGGTTGATCGGAAAGCAAACCGTTTTGCCGTTTGTGAAAGACTTTTGGCACGATATCGAACAGAGGAGGATGATTTGTTGAGGCACATTGACAGCACCGCGGAAAGGCAAGACCTGTCTTTCTGCTGGGAAAGTTCTTGCAACTTTTTTTGGGAATCTACAGGTATACTGTTCACTAATTTTCCCCGCAAACAGTTAATGCTGAGTACTACTGCCTTGGCGTACTATAAGGTAATGCTGCGTACTACTGGCTTTTGAAGTGAAAGTGGCCTATCGACGAAAAACACGAGACATGCCTATTAGAAGTGCAATTCCGCTTCATGAGGATGCTCGGCCACACACAGCTGCATTGACCCAAAATGAGTTGGATAACATTCATTGGGAAGCACTGGAACATCCGCCCTGTAGTCCCAATCTGTCACCGTGTGACTACCACATGTTTGGGCCACTTAAGGAAGAACTGGGAAGTCACCACTTTATCGATGACGTGGGTGTAGCAATGTTCGTGCGCAAATGGTTACAGACGCAATCACATTCAATCTTTGCTGACGGAATTGGAGAACTTCCGATACGGTGGAAAAACTGTGTGAATAAAAAGGAGAGTATATAGAAGAAGAAAGTGTATTTGATTTTTTTTACCAATAAATGTTTTAAAACCAAAGTCCGGTTCATATTTGATTCACCCTTGTATACATAAAGTACTTGTTGTTTTAGTTTCATGTTCTACGACTTTCACACATAAACATTTTCATGTCCATTACGATTGCATCCTGAACTGTCATCGATGTCGCCCTTCCGTGTTTTTGAAGAAGGCACAAATTCTTCATCTTCATCAGCATGGCAATTAGATTTAGTCGTTGAGGAAACATAATCGAAATTCCTACCGACTGGAGAAGAGCTTTTCATAGCCCTTATCACCACATCTCACCCTTGATCTGCATGACGATCGTATATATTTATATAAATAGAGTAATCATAAATTTTTCTTTTCGAAAGTCCTCAAGTCATTGGCTACAACCGCAAGAAGTAAACGTTCCACAAAAGTTTGACTGGATAACCAAATAGCGGATAGTACGTGACCGTTAGTCACTTAACCATATATGTAATATAATTTCAAATTTAATTATCCTTAAGCGTGCTAAGTTATCTAGGAAAAACGAGAGAAAATCGCGTTTACTTTTACAACCTCGGAACGATTCAAAAACCGAAAGTATATTTCTTCGTAACGCGCGCCAGGTCATGACCGTCGAAAGGAAAAGGCCGCCCTAGACGATTGATTCGCTATAATCTTTAAAACCCACGTTCCCGTACCTCCAAAAACGGCGCCCCATACACCAGTAAAGTACGCGACTAAACGATTCACAGCATATGTTCGAAATGGCGAAAATGTGACTCAGCCGCACCCGTAGCCGGTCCCCATTTGAAATAATACGCGGAACCGAACGCGTAGAATTATTTAATGCGGAAGAAGGGGAAGAACCGGATGGCAGTTGCC
Source organism: Trypoxylus dichotomus (assembly GCA_023509865.1). NCBI lineage: Eukaryota > Metazoa > Arthropoda > Insecta > Coleoptera > Scarabaeidae > Trypoxylus > Trypoxylus dichotomus. Next base: position 55,890,044 of record CM042075.1, read on the forward strand.
GCGTGCGAAACCGTAAATTAAGCACCTGGAAGGTATCTCTTAATTCGGGAAGCTTTCCAAGTAAGTAGGCCTAAATTGGACAGCTTGAAATGCGGGTCGCGTTTGGTAGCTGATATAGTACACGCTAAAGCTTGAGAGTTAAATAATGCAGCTGATATATAGAATTTCACTATGACACTGGATTGGCGGTATGAGAACCTAAGTAGGTATTAGCAATTGTGACGGAAATTCCAATAAAAATTATAACATTTTCAGTGTACGTTTCTTAAATGAAGCACTCTGTATATTGACGGGCCTTTATACCTCGATTTCAAAATATGCTTACGTTATAACCATTATCTACATCGTAGGATAAATTAGATCAATAACCAGTGCAATTGAATACGTTTTGATATTGTAATAATTTTGCCCCACCACGAAATTGTTTTTATACAAAATAAGGTCATTAGGTGTAGTAGTTATTTTATAAACAAAACAGCAGCCTGCTTGTCAATACGGATGCCAATAAAATGTCGCAACAATCTATGAATCTTTCGAAGCTTTAATACTAGTCAGTACTTATAAATCCCACAACAAAGATCTATCCCATTGTAGGAGCATAATCAGCTGAAACAGATCTCAAGATATACTTCATGTGCTGAGATTTATTAATGCAAGGGAAAGTCACAGGTATTGCAGTAAACTCCACTCTTAAATTAATAATTATTCGAAACGCAGCATTTCGAGAATGCGTGTACTTCCATTGTCAATCGTGTTGCCGCCTGAATGTAAAAATGCATCACGCATAGAATATTTCCTACGGGGGCTCTAAAAGTTCTTAAAATACCTAACTTTTTGCAGCCTATTGGGTGGTTTCGGATATCTGTATCTTTTCGAGAAAGGAAGGAACGAAAACGAACCGTATCTTTAACAGGACATTAAAGTAATAAATATTCTCGGAGAAGTGGGTCTAGTTACAGTGCAGTGTGGAGAACAACGTAGAGGGGCCGAGTGGCCGTATTAAGGCGAGTGTTCGGTAACGTTTACGTACTCGTATCATTTATGATCGTAATTTTCATGAGTGAGTATAGGCGATGTGAACGCAGGAATATTTACACATAAAATAATGATAAAAAATATATTATATAACGTGTTGAAACACTTACTGTTTTAAGAAGTTTCCGCAAAGTCACAAACTGGCTGGCATCTATTAAATGTTAAAATCATCAAAATACGTTTCCACACTTGCTTCAGTCAAATGAGTACGGCGTGAAAAGAAAATATTTTTTAATGATGAAAATGACCGTTCCACATCGAGTGATGTTATATTTGCAAATTTAAGGTAATCCTTATGACAACTTCATGGATGTTTCGACGTGCCTTCACAAACTTGCCTTAGGATGAGAAAATTTAAATCCTTGTCAATAACACTTTCAAATTTTCGTATTCCACTTTCGTTTTCTCTCCTTCCGCCGTACATAGGTGTGAGTGAATATCATCCACAATTTGAACAGAATCCACAAACGACATCGAATCATTTTGTAATTTTTGAATTTCTTCCGCTAGTCCATAATAGTTCTTGCGAATACTTTCTAAATCATATTTTACCTGACTCTTTTGAAACATTTTCTGACTTTTCTTGGTAGCTTTGGCGTATCTCGCATCGAGTTATAAAAACTACCTTGTGTATATCATCAAAATATTCGCAGTAGTAAAACGCAGCCTTTAATCATGTTCCCGAACGCGTAGTAGCCTGTGTTGGTTCAAGTACTGTCGGACACGGTTCGTGAAATCTTTTTGTACGTTCTAGGGACTAAAAATACTGCCTTCGTATGAGCTATTAGAGCATTTACTTGTGTTGGAAAATGTCGCAAAAGGTAAGCAGTTTTTCTCGCATGGTATCCATAAATTATCTTAAAGGTGGATGAAATGTGTAGAGACCGATGGCCAATATTTTTAATAAACTAACTTGCCCACAAAAAAGCTCTACTTAGTAAAAGAAAACGACTTACTTAGACTTTGATCGAAGAAAGCTGGATGATTTTCTTTGGAAACACGAAATTATTGGCAATAAACAGCGTGTTTTTGTGCGAAGGAATGTTACCAGAGGTTGCCTTCTCATCTGCAAAACAAAGAGAATGTCCACTGACGATACACAGAGATATTTTTATATGAATGGAGAAAGAAATTTGGCAACCATAGAAGGAATATTTAGAAAGGGAATCCCAAAGTTGCACCAAATGCTGATAAAACACAGATGTGAATTATTTATTATTACAATTTATAACAAACGCGCAGGTTTTTTTCTTAAAAATGTGTTCTTTTCCTTTTTAATTGAATTCCGATACATACTCCTCGAGATTGTGTTAGACTTATGAGGTGTATATCTAATTCTTGCTTAATTCTTTAGCCAGAAAGATCCACACCCATAAAATCCACGCTCCTCAAATATCAGCAAATAAAGAACACCAGCACACGCACGTAGTTCCATATGTGAGAAAGCAGTCAATCTGATCTACTTAGTCGTAATTTTTAAGTTATTTGCCTATCACAGGGCCGCCCCGTGGCGATATTAATATTCCTAAGTTCGCGAATATCTCAAGCATGTCGCAATATGGTCTTGAAATATTAGCAAACACTCGACGAGATGAAATTGCGTTAGGGTCCTTTTGAGTAGTCACTTTGATATGTCGCACTACACGGAAGAAAATAATTCTTAAGCTTCATATTTTTAATATACTTCAGAAAGAAAGATTCGAGATTAACTTCTCTAACTGATAAATTTCGCAACGATTCTCTAGAAGGTAATTCAACTTCAAGCAAACGTTCAGGAACATCTCTATTTTCTCACACAGTTTCCGAGAAGAAAGAATACGATATCTTATCTAATGAAGCAATTAAAATATTTCGATTACAATTTACAAGTCGTTCCTTTCGTTCTGATAATTTCATTACACTTAATCTTAGCGATAACAAGGACACAATAGAACTAACACTCTATTTGATTCCTTCCTGATTGTAATAGGTTTTGTAAGATGCCCCGTAAGTTACACCACGGAAAAGCAATCAGATAAAAAGGTATTATCACAATTACAGAGTACTAAATAGCAATAAACGTCCGTTACATCGCGATGGATGAGTTAGAATATCATTCGGACTGCTATCTGACTGCCTTACTTAATTAATGCATAGACGTATTACGTTTCGCCGGGAAAGTTTATGGTAAACAAGATTAAGCAAGATATATGTACTCATTATCGAGATTGAAGATAGAATAAGTACCTCTAAGCTTTGCTGCCGCTATCCGGTGTTTCTTTTCTTTCCTTTTTTTGGCGTTTCCTGCAGCTAGACAACGGCATCCACGTTTTACCTTCGTGTGTGGGTTTGTGGGAGGGATAAAAATCAATTAGATAGTATCTACTTCGTTGCTTTTTATACAGGCTGTCCCTGTTCCTATCTTTACCGTCGGAGTTACTTTCTTAAATTAAAAGAATCGACGGTATACAGTCACTGTCTATTTTATTAGGGCCACCTTGTACATTTAAGCTTTTGTGTGTTTCCAACGCGATAATTTACAAATATAGGTATAAAATTCACGAACAGGGTTTACAATACCTATTCCGACAAATAGTGCAGCGAATCGCCGCTTTAATGAAAGAAAAGATACGCACAAGTACTGGAACAGCGTTTTGCGGCAAGAAAAGGATAGCTACTAATCGAGATGATCGTCGTATCCAGCAACTTGCAACTGAAAACCGAGATTTATCCGCCAAAGAAATAGGAAATGTGATGTCGCAACAAGGAGTGCAAATATCTACCCGTACAATACGTTTGCGATTGTACGAAGCCGAATTGAAATGCAAACGTTTCCTGAAAAAATCAAGACTAACACCAATGATGAAGCGAGCACGTTACGAATTGGCAAAACGTCACCAAACGTCATTATTTGCACAATGCCTTTTCGTTAAAGATCGTATTCAACGATGAATCAAAACTAGAAGCCATGAATGAAAGAGCTCAATTTGTTAGACGACGTCCATCTGAACGCTTTGGCGAAGTTAGCGCACTAGAAACGGCGAAACAGTCAGTTATGGTATTGTCATGTATATCAGTCGAAGGTCCTGCACCACTATATTTTTGCCAAGACATCATGCATCAACAGCAATATAAGTGTGGATTAGAGGATGTCGTGATGCCAATGAAATTTTCCCGACCTCAATAAAATTGAGAACGTGTGGAATGTTCTAGCATCACCTGTGCATTCGAAGAAACACTACAAAAGAGCAATTAATTATAATAAATGTAATAATGTATGGCGAAATGACGCTACAATTAGACATACCATTAGCGCTTGCGTAAACAGTATGCCAAAAAGAATAAGATACTAAGGTTGAGAATAATAGAGTTGTGACGATATCTGAATAAACTTATGCCTGTACAATCCGTGTTCATTATATATCTTAACAAAATCGCTATTTTAGCAAGTGGCCCTAATAAATTAGACAGGGACTGTAATTTTGTTAGTTTAGCTTATTTAATATAAAATATTCACATAAATCCTATAATAAATATTGTATGAAGAAAGTAGTCAACTTAAATATCAACTGGCAAAACAATTATATGTAGATTGGAGAAGAGACGCAAACATTCGCTACGTATTTACATAAACCGCATTTTGTTCTCTGAAAATTTTACTACAGTTCAGTAAGGTCTGCCCTTTCAGTGATTGGGCAGCTCCAAGATAAGAAATAGTCATCTATCGCATGACGACAAGCACTAGACTTCAATCATATATAAAATCTACATCAAACGAATCACGACGTAGGTTCTAAACAGCCTAACGGCACTAGACTTCTAGTGTTGTTATTAGCAACGAAAAACTCACCGGAGACGCTGTCTGTGTTACAAAGGAGCATCTTCCCCGCCAGTGTGAACAATAATTGAACGATCCCCTTTAAATGTTGGTTTCAGCAAACCTTCATTAGAATCATCGTTCCAACTGTTATCATGGATATGTAATGAGCGTAGTACAAGTTTCATCAGTGTATACAATAGGACGCTTTTGCTCTCTGTACTGGGGAATGTTTATCAAAAAGCTGTTTCTTAAATTGCAGTCGTGACGTTCAACCAATAGTGTTTTATTTGCCTTCATTTTTCACCAAAGGAATCCTATTTTCCTCACAACTTTTCTCAAACTTTGAGGACATCCTTGATACCCTGTATCGCTCACAAACTTCTTATGGAACTTTCTTTTCGCTGATATAACAAATATGTATTGCCCTTCTTAAGATGCTTTTACTACAATCATCCAAGTCACTTTTCGTTCTTTTTCGTTCCGTTTCTTATTTGGTGTCTCGAAGCTTTTAAGTCCAAGTTTTATTTGTTCTCCTTCGTTTATAATTTTGCTGACTGTTCGGATACTAACGCCACACACGAATGACACACGCGCTTCTATTTAAACAACAAAATAAAACAACATTTACGAATGTTTATTACTTTACGTTTAGAAATACTTGACCTTTCTTAAATGAAGGGTCAGTGCATCGTCGTTCCCATCTTTGCACATAAATTTAAATACACAATATATTACTTCTTTAGTCTGTGCCTCTAAAACCTGGAAATAATTCCATTATAACTAGAGGCAGGTAAAGTATGAGTAAACATTAAAGCCTACATAAGTCTATCAATATTAATTTGTTAGAATATTGGTGTATATACCTTGCCTAATTTTTTATTTTACCTTTTAATTCCATAGTACACGACACTTTATACTAATCGTAACGTAATCTCTGAGTATTTTTGGCTTAGACTGTACCGTTATTGCGAACTCTATGACAGTTGCTAAAGAAATGAGCTCTCCCTTTCTAGGTACAGTTTGTCCACCACGCAACTGACCTTGGGAGGAACAGCAACATTTGGCGAGCTGTAAATTATCTGCTTATTGATGATTATGTAGGTTTTCGCTAATGTGTTGAGTAAACTCTCACAAAGTCAGTAATATTTGGTGGTCCACCCACAAAATTATACGTTGATTGATGGATAAGTATGGTTTGACACAGTTATACAACCTGCCACAAGGAATGTGCTGAAGAACTTTAACGCAATTAAGGATAATACGTACTAATATTAAATTAATCCTTGTAATATACCCCTTATTAATCGTAGATAGAGGTTTCAAGAACATTTTCAACAATCCTCGTATCCTTTCGCCGTAATTGTGACGTAATTATACTGCAGTCACAAAGGACACAAGATTTCCGTTCGATGACGCAATCGTTTTCGCTCGGGCCGTCCCCATCATTTTGCTCGTTTTAGTTGGTTGTTATTCGGAACAGCAGCGGATCTTCAGTTTTGTTTCCCTCCGCCTTAATAATCGGAGCTTATTGAAACTTAATCGCCTTTCGAAAGATCAGTCCGCGATAACAATAAGTTCGTCCTGCTCGCGACGGGGGTCCCCTTTATTGAAGGAGAAAAGGCGAAAAGGATGGTTCTTCTCCCCTTCTTTCCGCTTTCGCTTTTGAAAAGGGATCGCCGGCGAAGTTCGAGTTTTTAGGACGCGCAGAGGAAAAGGAGCCGGAATTAAACGCCGAACGTGTTTCGTCGATCGCATGATTTGGGATGAATTAAATCCTAGATTGTCGTACGGGTCTATGTTAATCGATGGACTTCGATCTTTTATAGAAATAGATGCAAAATATACGAAGCTAGGTTACGTTTACTCTCCACGACTAAAACTGCTATTATGGCGCTATACAAAATCGATGAAATTCAGGAAATTCTTTGAAATATTGTAGAATGTTTCCTTTTCGTTTCTAAAATCATAAAATCAGTTCATACTGAATTTAGTCATTATTTTCTTCCACATGCTGGTTCACCTGTAACAGAGAAGGCATACACCCTGAATAATAATTAATTTTCCTATTTTGTCATTACGTCTTACGTTTCTTAATAAATGGAAAATAATGAGGATTGTGCCTATCCAAAGAAAGGACCACTGTACTTCTCTGACTAATTATATATCGACATCCATAACGTCCAACTCTACCAAGGTATATGAGAATGCTTTTTATTCGAGAATCTACAGTAGAGCTCGTTCTTCTTGTTTCCCTTTTACTAAGACTTGGTCTTGTCTCTTCTACTTTTCTCAACGTTGTTCAGCCTCTTGGAAAGCAGATGTCCAGCTCTCGCACCTTTTCTTGAGAGGTCGACCCGGAAGTCTTCTAGAATTCGACCTTTCATTCTTTGCCTGTTTCGCCCGTCGACCTTCTAATCCTTCCAAGATCGTCGAAATCTTCTCTTATTCCTTTGCTTCTTATGTGCTCCCTTAGACTCATTTCCTTAATAGTCTTCAATGTCCTCCTTCAGTGTCTTTGTGAAACCTTCCCCTTGTTAACATCACCTAACTAGTCTAGAAAACGATCTAAGTAGCTGTGCAGGTAATGAATCTTGCTGCTCATGTTACATCCGAGCGTGCAGAAGTTAGAAAGCATCTGTTCTCCTAATAAATAGAGACCGGATTATATGCAAGGTGCTTATTAAAGTTAATTAACGCTAATTAACTTTAATCGGTATAATACATCTACATATAGACGTAAAATATATTAAATAAATAAAATAAAATATATGCACATTGCATATAATCCGGTCCCTACTAATAAATAACGGTGGAATTTATTATGCATGAGTAATGAATTCCACCGTGGTGTATCACAAAAACTAGAGCTGCTAGGAAGAAATTCCAGTTGTTTCTGGAACCAGCACATTAGAAATACTCTAAATTAGTTCGTATTTTACAGGCATCATGACAAAAAAATTATTTTGTTGGGCTGTGTAATGAAAACATTACTACAATTCATAGGGCTATAAATATTACACAGCAAAAGTTTCAGGTGAAAATTTAAACGTAATAATTAACTCATTAAACTTAATACCACACTTAAATTAACGCTGTATTCAACAGCACTCTATATTATTTTAACAATTCCAGTTTATGACTTCAATCGTACAATAATTTTATTTAAAAAGGAAGAATAAGTACTTCATAGATTTCCGCGATAACGGTTTGTACTTTCTCAACCTATTACAATACATCTCGTTCACTTGATACCCAATTCCCATTCACGTGTTTAATTTCCTCGTTTAATAAGTAGGAAAAGAAGAAGAGAACGAAATTATGATAGCCGGTTGCGTACGCCAACGAGTTTATTATCTGCTTTAAACATTGACAACAGCCATTAAAATGTATATTTTACTATATAAAGTGGTTGTGCCTGGAATTTACTCAGTATGTAGTAGCATCAGATTGGACAGATTATGTCTTTCTTTTTATTTACGTGCATTCATCAGGTGTAAAGTTATCTAATACGAGGAGGCAATATACAACACATATCTGGTGATTAGGAACGTACGTGGACGGTCGTAACTCTCGTTGGTTGTTTTAATTGGCTTTATTTGTACATGGAAATCTCTTATGCTTCATTAGTTGAGTACGTACATAGCTTTAATCTACTATCTTATTGTCTAGATATAGTATGTTTAACAGAGTTGCCTAGTAACTTGCTTCACTATCTCTCTTCTGTCATTCAGTTTGGTGTTAACTAGGATATAAAACTGCTTTAAATTATGCGTGTATCAGGTGTTAGATTGCCTAATTATGAAATTAGTAACCATCATTTTAGTTAATCAAGCGTATTCACTTGGACTGTATGTTTTAGACAAATCTGTTATGGTGTCTCCGGTGAATTTGAAACTTCGACTTATTCGTCTCAAATAATGTCTCTTAACAGAGAATTTGACCAAAAAAGCTTAGACGGGAGTCAAACAGCACGCCGAAATACTTAAATTCTTATAGATATTATTTCAGGTTCTTACTGAAGACCAAACTCTCATCGGTACATGCAAGCGCCATGGCACGTTAAGTATGTAACCATAAAATAAATAATGGCCTCAAAATTGAAGCTTTTGGTACTCCAAATGTAGAGCAAAAGTCCCAACACTTGTAACCATTATAAATGACGTAATTGCTTCCATTTGTTAGACAACTATGCTAAACTTGAAATATAGGCAAGAAATCTAATCTAACTAAATGTTGAGCAAGATTTTATGGTGAACGGTATGAAGTGCTGGTCTAAGATCTGAGTGGATCATATTCATATAGTCTTCGATTATCCAACTCTTGAAAAACCACCCCCAAAAAGACTGGTAAAGATTACAGCAGTTGAAATAACAACTAAATCTAAAAGAGGCAAGTCTTCAGGGCAACACTCCGTGGTCAATGGTATCAAATCCTCGGACTAAAATCTGTGTAAATCACATTTACCTGGCGTTGGCTATCCAGTTCCTGACAGGCAGACTTCATTAGCGTTACTATATTTGTTACTGTTGATCGTTTATGAACAAATCCATATTGGTAAGAGACAATGAAAGTTCACGTATTATTGGATATGTATTTCTCGAAGACGTTTGCAAAGTTGCAAAGTATTGAAATTAGCTTGTAATCTTCCAGGTGAGATTCATTATCCTTCTTGAAAGCAGGACAAATTCTTGTTCTTCTCCAACGCCACAGGAAATGAAGAATCGTCAAAGTATATCTTGTATCATTCATAATAATGTTCGAAATGAGATCGCCACCAAGTGGCCATTAATTTTGCTTTCAGGCAAGAAAAAAGGAACTTAGTGCGATATAGAACCATACACCAGTGGCAAAAGCGTTTATAATTTTCGCCACCGATCGAAATAAACCGCATTCTGCAATTAGAGAAGATTAGGTCCAGTTGGATCCAGACTGTTGCATATGATATTGTATGGTAAATAGACTAGGGAAACTATACATCAAGCTAAGTAAGGAAGATCTCCATTAAGAGACAGTATTATCCTGTGAAGTACGGAAGGTTAAAGTCATCTAATAAAATCGTTGATTTATGAAGAATAAAGACCTCGAAAAACTCACAAACTAATTCCTAATTACTGAAAAGTGTCCGGAGGGAACGAGACGGCAATAATATACGAAGGAATATACAAAAGTTGTCTTTTCAGTTTTGCAAATAGAGCTGGAATAAAACAGTAGATAGCTTTTAAAGACTTTACTGTTTTTCGAAGAATTCTCCACGAGGACTAATGTTCTTTTGCATGCACTCGAACTAACTCTGGAAGCAGTTATTCCACTTATTTCTTATTCTTTTCCACTATTTTTTTGAAGGCATCTACTGCTCCTTCTGACTACGTAGTTTGTTCTTGATTTTCGTGAAAGTGAAGAAATTGTAGGAATTTAAGTCCAATTCGACGTTTTGTTGCATTAACAGTTCAATCGCCTTGCGTGCTGTGCGTGGAGAACTTTCATTGTCTTGATGGAGTTGGTTTCGTCATTCGGTGATTGGTTTCTCGAAGCTCAGCAATAGCTTGTGGCAATGCGGTATATCGGAATCGTAATTCATATAGTAATCGTCACGACGTGCTTGAAAGACAAATGTCGTGACCATCTTCTTGGAGACACTTCAAGAATAGATGACTTCTGTCGGCTTTCCTTCATCTTGGAACACCCGTTTGTTTAGACGACTAAAAATCGTAGTTAATTTTTAGTACTGATATTTGATCAGTGGGGCTCTCTATGTGCCATATGTATCGGAGGATCCGTCCTGGGGGTGGCAGGAATGGATAGGATGAAGTTTTCGGTTCTACAAGGCGCTAAAATGGAAAACCAACGAAAATGGTGCCCTCTCGAAGGGTGATTATACGAGCACCGTAAGAGACTCGTCCTCTGCTCTTTCAAAACTTCTCCAAGTTTCTTACACCAGGGGCGGCGCCATCAAAGAGACCCTGTAGAGCACAGGGTGGTCTCCAGGGCGCCTTGTATTGAAAGCTATGAATCATTTTAACCCAAATCTGATAATTTTATCGTATTCAGCGTGGTCAATTACATATGCAACCAAAATTTGCGCGAAATCAAACGACCTTCGCAAATCGTCAAAAATCGATAATTTTTCCCCGATTTTGGAAGAAATCTCGACCTCTTCGATTTCGCTGAAATTTTTGTGTTATATGTAATTGACTACGCCGAATACGATAATATTGTCAAATTAGAGCTAAAGCTTTTCTTTTGCCCAAAAAATTGCGTTCCATGCGCGAAAAACGAAGGTTTCGATGCTAGGTGCCATAGACACCAGTCCGGATTATACAGAGACCTTCATAGAAGAGTTAGTTTCCCTGTTTTTTATGTTTATATGTTGTGTAGTGTGCTACTTTTGCTCACATTTTAAAATCTTTGAACAGATATTGCGTATTATTTCCGCATCACTAATCTCCGGAAAATGGGGCAAGTTATAGTGCAGTGCGGAGAACAACGTCGAGGTCTCGAGCAGTCGTATCAAGACGAATGTTCAAATGTCGTGACCATAAAGCAACTGGCGTTTATTTTCTAGCTGATAAGAGTAAATCACCCACACGATGTTATACACGTTTTTAGATTTTCCGGCGGTCTAAGGTTTTTTGACATTAATTCACTCTAACAACTTCTTGCTCTTCGGTTAACAGATTCAACAGATGCAATATCCAATGAGAAATTAATTTGTTTACCCACAATTCTTCATAATTTTCTTTTGAATTGTGGTCTTTGAAATCTTCAAAGATGACTCAATCTCGCAATATGTCACATGTCAATCTTCGTTGTGGATCTTGGGCATAGCATCGACGTTTTTCTGAGTGACTGCCGTTTTTGGTGCGCCTGCTTTTGAATCGTCACTATGCAAGATATCCATGTTTGCATTCTCCATATCAATGAGAAATTGTTGGCTGATGTGGTACTTCATTACCCAAAACGGAAACTAACTGGTTAAGACATTCTTATTGAGAATTGTTTTCGAGGACTATAAGAATTTATTGCGTGAAAATGTTCTCGGTTTAATTCCAGTTTTCAACTTTCAGTTTATTGTAGCTACATCACACTAAAAATTTGGATTCAGATTAGCTAAAGATGGAGGTTAATTTTTAGTATTGGCATGGTTTGGTCGCGCCCTCTATGTCCCAACACGCAATACTTAAGACATCTCAACAGAAAACACATTTACAAGCAACAATATCAACCTGAGAGATAAGAGAGGATTTAAATTCAGTATCAATAAGTTCATATATAATTGTTTAGACAAGCCCAGTAGGAAATTCTCCACCTCTCAAGCGAAAATTTTTTATCCGATGGTGTAACTGAATATGACGTAGGCAACAATTTTGTATTGAGGATCGAGTAACATTGTAAACGTGTGTTCTCGTAATCTAACAGAAATGTATGACTGTTCCAGTTTTTAAATTTTATTTCTTATTACAGTTTTGAAGAAATGAATTACACTTCTATAAGACTCCAAACGAAAAACGTTAGTCGTAAATCTTCTACGACAATCTCAGAACTTCAAAATTTGTCGGTGACGAGTCCTACCCAAAGCTTTCACAATGTTTACTTCTTCTTCTTATACACAAATAATGTGATTTCCACAGACCGATACACTCGCTTTTATCCATTCAAATCGCGCAAAAAAGATCCATTTCTACGCGTTTTAACGACGTCGACAGAGACGACCGCTAAAAGCTTAAATCTCGACGCGCTTCCCTATCTTTTTTCCCCCAACGTCCGCGAACCGGTCGGTCAGTTTCGTTCTGCGACTATACGTTTGAATTATGACCTCGGGTTAGTAACGCTTTGTCCCGATATTAAACTGATAAAGTGCTTTTGGCTCCGAACTTACTAATAACGTAACGCCGACGGGCAAAAGGCCGCAAGTCTGGCGCGCTTCCAACCAGTTTAAAACTGTCGCCAGTAGTGCGCTACGCCTCCTAACGGAGTATTTAATTTAATTTTACAAGTTGCCGCCGAAAAGGAGGAATTGTCCGCTCCGTCCTACCGGAAAATCCAAGGGCGACTTTAACTCGTTCTGTAGTTCCGATGACGAACCAAACGACGGCGCTTAGGGTGGCAAGTTGGACGGCGATTTAACGATTAAATACGCTGCAGGTATGCCTTGTGCGCGTGTGGAAAAGTTTTACATATCTGTGCGACCGACTAAACGTGTCGACAAATTCAATTTTAGCTTCCGCGTTTCGATTCAACTTTGAAGTACGTGACGGCAGATTCTTAAATGCGTGCTAGGATTGTGTATTTGAAATGTTCAGTTTGTAACTGAAAAGAAAAGAAATATAAACCCTGTCAACTAAATATAGAGTGGTCAAGATGAAAGAGACCCGGAGTCACACTTTACATGATATTTGAATTAAGAAGTCGAAAGGGGTCACGTGATGCCAAGCGGTCATTTCATGTTAACTGTCATATTGTGTTTACCAGGGTTGCGTTGTCAGTTGATAATGGTGGTTGTGAATAGAGTTGCTGATAATTCCGTTTTCGATCGAACAGAGAGTGTTTATTCTTGAAAATTATCTGGAATGTAAATCGTTTGTGAAATCAAATTAAAGGTTCACGACAAACATTTGCTCCATCTAAAAGTGTTGTGCACGCAATGATTTTCAAACTCCACCATTCCAAAAATGTATTGCCTACCTAAAATTCACAAACCAAGTAATTCCATGAGACCAATAGTCTCCCGTATTGATTCCCCAACATATAAATTGTCCAAATGGCTAGTGTAATGCAAGAATTTGCCCCACAAAGTAGATAGCTTAAACGTAGAAAATTCTGTAGATTTTGTAAATAAGATTGAACTAACAAAACGGGAAATCCTTGTATTGTTCGACGTTTGTTCACTTTCCCAAGCGTACCAGTTCCAGAAGCTGAGGGGTATTTGGTTGAGTTTTTGAAGTTAAATAATGTGGATGGCGTGAAAACCGTGGAATATAAAATAACATTGTGTATGTCACAAAATTGTTTTCAAATAGGTGCAAATAGTTCGAACAGGTGCAAACCTTTATGAGCAACTAGTAACACCAGTAAATAGTGACACCAAGTTCGGTTTATAAATGGTGGTATTGTTTTGTTTGCTTCGTGTAGATATTAAAAATAACAATTCCTATAAATGCAAGCTTCTTCAAGGATTACGCTTTAACTCTAAAAGACTTAATTTTAGAGAAACGATAATAAATAAGTCTTAGTGTCAAAGTAAACGGAGATTCCAAAAATACGAACGATATATTTTAAGAACCAATACAACTTTGAGTAGCTACGTATTTATGAAACGCCGTGTATAGTGAACTATGACTTTATGACTTTCTTAGAATTCAGATAAAGTGTTAGATCTTAATATAATGATATCAGATAATTCCAATATTGTACGAAACAGTCATTTAAGAAACAAATACAAAACGTTAATATTTATTGTGCAAGACGAAAATAGGGCTAGGTATAACTGCTTGTGTCTCACGCGGAAGAAGTAAGAAAAGGGACTAAAATGGAAAGCAATAGAGGAAAGAGACGAAGAGGAAATTATGGAAGGAAAAAATTGCAAAAGAAAGAAAAGCACAAAATAAGGAAAATGAGGGGAAAAGTAGATAGAAAGGAGAAAGTAAAGAAGAAACGACGTAGAAGATATAGATAGCAGGAAAGAAGGCGAACAAGACAGGGAAGACAGGGAAGACAGAGGACACAGAAAACGCAGAGAAGGCAGAGAAGGTAGACAAGGTAGAGAAGACAGAGAGAGCAGAGAAGACAGAGAAGGCAGGGAAGACAGAGAAGAGAAAAAAAAACGAAGAAGAAAAGGAGAAAGAGAAGGAAAAAAGAACAAGAAGGTAGAAAACCAAGAAAAAGGAACTAGAAATTTTTTAAATTTATATAAAGACGAAAGAAAATGAAGATGTTTCAAATAAAATAAAGGCTGCAACTATCAATTTAAAAGAGGCAAAATGTTATTAGAAAGAATTATTTAAAGGCTACTACAAAGAAAAGATCATTTTCACTTTCAGTTCAAGCTAGATCAGAAAACTTCAAAATATATTCTATCGGCGTTTATAGGCACAGTAGCAGTGGGGAAAATATAAAATACAACTTAAAAATAAAGTGGATGAAATAAAGAAAAGGAAGGAAGGAAGGAAGGAAGGAAGGAGAAGAAGGTGAGGAAGCATAACAAAAGCAGAAGAAAACACCACAAAAGCAATACAAGCAAAAAGAATAATAACAATAAAGTGTCAAACGTGACTGATGATTAAAACTGCAACGAAATGAAACATTCGTCATAAAGACATGATGACATCAGCACTGTTTGGCTTGGACTAACCCATTCAGTCATTCATTTTCAATCATAAATCGAACAAAATTTAGCGTTGCTTCTAAGGCAACGTGTAAAACGATACAGCTCGAATATTATTGTAGATCCATAGAGAGGGCGTTGAAAGGCGTCAGAGCAACCTGTCAATACGCTGATAGATCTGTAATCCATCATCTTTTTCCTCAATCATGATATGATACCAAATATTCATCTATTATTATAAAATAAATCTTTTGTCGTAGTACTTGTAAAATACGAACTGACTTAGGATATTCCTGATGTGCCGGTTCAAAAAATAAATGGCATTTCTTCCTAGCAGCTCTAGTTTTTGGGATACACCGTTATTTGTTAGTAAAACATGATTTCTAATTTTCACAGGCTCGGATGTAACATTGCATCAAAATTCATTACTTTCACAGCCACTTAGATCATTTACACAAAAAACTTAGGTGATGTTAGTAAGCAACACGGGGAAAAGATTTCACAACATCAGTATTATGGAGGCAAGGTATCAAGGAAGATAGGATACCCATATGATGACCGATTACTGCTGGAAATATTATGGCGAATGTTTCCTAAATAGGGTACAAAGAGTGAATTTCGAAAACTAGATCTGATATAACAAATCTGACGGCATTTTTGAATTAGGCACCCAAAATTGCTTAGTTACACTTAAACAATCCGAGGCACCAAAATGTGCGTTGGTCAGTATTATTCGCAACATCGCCACAGTTTAATGTAAAAAAGAAGCTAATTATTAGTACTAAATGAGGGGGGATGGATGGTATTTTGATTTCCCATTAACTTTCTGCTGTTAGCTTACCCTTTTATCCACTGACTCTATAAGACTGGCAACCTTCAAAACAACATCCATGCGTTCAAATACGTTTTTATCTTCTTGATAACGCTACTCCACTACCTACGTTACCATTCCACTGCAAAGACAATACCGCTAAAAGCATATACCATGAGAACATTTTCAGTTCCTTCCCTTCGCCGGTACAGAAAAACGGCACTTAACGTTCGAATGTTGGAACTCGCGATTTTCCGCTGAAATAATCTTTCGCATATTAAGAAGTGCCCTTCCGCATGTATTTCTGACCTCGCACCGCCGCTCGTTTTTCAAAGTTTCGCCCGCCGGTTCGCCTTATCTGTTCCGAACACCCCTTCCTTCTCGCCGCCCGCGGAAGGAAGTTTTCTATTCGTTCGACTGCCGGTGACACTCTAATTCAAGTTTAAGATTTTGTCCCCGACAGCCCCGCCACGTCCCGATCTTGTTCCTATACACGCAAGAACTTTTCATATCTTAGGTCTCCTCACTTCTTGTCGATTTATAAGGCTCATCTCATTTCGTATGCATGAAATATCAAATGGATTTTTAAATCTAATTGGGTACGGCTTTCGTTTGCACTTTTCTATGGTCGAACTGCAAGATGGGCGACGATATCCGGAGGCGATGAAACCGTTCCATTTGATTTCGAATATTGTCGGGTACTAGTCGGAACAGCTTTGACGAGTGGTAAAGAGGATCTGGACTTTATATTGTTGATGTAATGTAATACGAGATCAAAAATTCCATTAAAGACCTCACTTTGATGATTATGATAACCGATGTTGGTGAGTTTTGAAAGCTCTCTTTTCCAATGGAATTTTCTTGTTTACTTTTCAAGTATTGCGTTCAAATAAATTGCCTGTTACAGTACTTCTTGAACATACACAGAAATAATTCCATAATGTAGTATAACAATAAACTGACAAACATAGTATTTCTTTGGCCTGGACAGATAGTCATTTAGCCACGTAAAAGCTCTAAAATACAAACGTCAAAAAGAAGAATCGATACGAAAGGAACAACACAAGGATATACACTTCACGACACGGGGCACATCGTGGCGACTTAAATCAAAACAACACATAGAGGGCCCCCGAAAGGAAGGAAACCCACACAGCGAAAGGTAAACAAAGGAAACAAAGCTGAATTACAGAACTAAAAGCGTAAGGAAAACAAAAACCAGTCTCATAGATGTATTTTTTTATTACGAATCAAAAATTCTATAATAATATTATAAATGTCTATATTATTCTGCGTCAGAATAAAAGAGGTAAGAAAGCAATTTACATAATTCTTGAAAGAATCCATCTCGGTATCTGGCGAAATTAGGGCATCCAAATAAAATATCGACAATTCACTTTTTCAAACGGTGCTCCAGTCTCTTCAAGCCGTCGGAAAAGTAGGATGTTTCGCGGTCTGTAAAATATTCATCTGTAGCGGCGATGACCTCCTCATTTGAGGCAAATCTCTTTCGTCCCAATGATTTTATCAAGTGTGGGATTAGGGAAAGGTCACTGAGGGTGGGGTTCGGTGAATATGTAGGATGAGAGATTAATTCGTAGCGCAACCCATTCAATTTGAATACGATGATGTAGCATGAATGAGCATGGTGCATTGTCGTGGTCCGCTGCAAACGAAGCCGTTTCTCCTTGAATACTGCATCGAATCGGGTCAATAAATCGCTGTAGTATTGCCCCGTGATCGTCCTTCCCTTCTGCTGATAGTCGATCACATCTTGGGAATCTCAAAAAATGGTCGCCATGAACTTTCTGGCCGCTGTAAAGGTCTTTGCCTTCTTCGGAGCCGACTCGCCCGGAAACGTCCATTGCTTCGACTGTTCCTTGGTCTCCGGTATCTAATGGTGGATCCAAGTCTCATCCACGGTTACGAAACGCATGAAAAAACCCCTTCGATTGGGTTGGATAGTAATAATTAAATTTAACGCTGGAGGGACAAGGAAATTTCAATTACTATTGAAAGAGCCACTGGAAAATTATCCTAAATGATTTGATTCATAATGCAACTTGGCATTGGTATTAAATTTCGTGAATGCCGTGATATCAGGGCTATATTTGCAGCCACTATTACATTCAGGTATGAAGATTTGTCAATTGAAATTTTATAACATAAATGGCGACCTGTTCAGACGGTTTTGTGGTGTAATGGCTTAACATATCGGTCTAGCGAACGGGAACTGTGGGTTCAAATCCTAACGGGGTCGTAAAATTTTTACGTTTCATTAATGTAATAATTTAAACATTTCACAAAGAACAAAGATCAATTAAATTTCACATTGGAGGAGCAAGGAAATTTCAGTTATCATTGAAAAACCAACAGAAAATTATTCTAAATGATTTAATATGTGACCTACATATTTCCATAGATTCATAATCTTTCGAATTTCCGGTGTCGGCATCGTCCCTTGTAAATTCTAACGCAATTTGCAACTAGTGGTACGCCACATCGTTAAAAAAGGCTTCGCAATGAAATACATTGAGTACGTACATGAAAGCCAAACCTGAAAACAACCACATATTTACCAGCTTCAAGCCGACAATACACACGTTTCTATTAAAAAAAAATATCCACAAACGCGTGCTGTTCCGTATAACAGATATCCCTTTGATAAGTGAATATAAAACCGTTGTTCAAATAAAAACAGAGCGAGTGCGTGAACGCAGTATCCTTTTGTCGATCGACGAACGTTCTATTCCATTCGGGGCGTATCCGGGGAAGCCGGCAACTCGAGGGCGACACCCTTGTTAGGTCAACGGTCTACAAATAAAAGATTCAGCGTTTGCGGAGATTGTACAAGAACAATACCGGTCGGCGGATGTTTTTAGGTATTTAGAATCGGTATCGCGGGAGGTAAACAGTTCGGTACAACAACGGTATAATTCGGGTTTAATTATCAAGTAGGGTATAACGCGTTTAATACGGACTAGAGAGACACCTTTTGGGTCTTTAATTTCGCGTTGGCAGATGAAACGTATTGTTTTACTAAAATGGCGTTTCAAAACAACAGAGGGTTAATAGTAGTTAGGATTTGGATAGTACCTACTTGTTCATTACGAACTAAATATGCTACTAGATTAACGTCATGATTTATTTAAAACGATCTTTCCTAAATCTAAGTTCAATTTTAATATAGTGAAATTACACTTAATATTGGCACACATAACGGGTTCTCTTTTTATCATTATATGTCCATTTTTCATACGTATAACTTTAAAAAGATATTGTCACTGTATTGGGGGTATGGAAGGCAACTAGTTATACACCGTAAAGGATTTACCTATAGCTTAATGATTAGATTAGATTGCCTCGGAGAGAAAATAGATTTTTTTGACAATTATTTCTGTTTTTTTAGTCACACATGAATCTTATTGAACGGTCGATAATTAATTCAAATAATGAGTAAGTACAACAAAAATGAAAAGCTGGCAATGATAATGTGGTACCAGAAGAATAATAGTTTAGGACAGTGCAAAAACAATTCTAAAGGTTTTTAAGAAATTCAAAGAAGATGGTTGTCTTCCGAATTCTCACAAAAACGAAATAAAACTAGTCACGTTTTAACAGAAGACTTGAAGTTGAGTATTCTGTGTTATATAGAGGAACGGTCTGTATGATCGCTTTTAGATGTAACCAGGCGTTTTGGAGTATCGTACAGTTCAGTGTACAAAACCCTGGAAGAATTTAAATACGACCTAAACAAGATGCCACGTCATCAAGAGCTTTTCGAAGAAAACAAAGTAAAGCGAACTGATTTTAGCGAAGTAAAGTTTAATATGCTAAATGAAAATGAAAAAGTAAAATACTTCTTACTGATGAAGCTACATTTACCGTAAATGCTCAAGTTAACTTTCAAAATTTCCGGTTAGTATCCTACATTTACCCAACGAAAAATACAAAATTTCTTTTCCATTAATTCGTTAAACATTGGTCCCGTACAAATCTTCATGTTCCGAACCTGACGCGAACACAATACCCTTAAAAAGTCAATGTCTGGTTTGGAATAAAAAGTGATAGACTTAATGGCCCATTTCTTATTGACGGTAACCTTACTGCAGCAAAATATCTGTGTCTGTTGCAAGACCACATCATTCCATCACTGGAGATATTGATTATTGATGAACCATGATCCTAAATGGATGGGGCTATGCCACACTCTACAAATGCCGTCAGGAATATTTTGGATGACACATTTCAGAGGCGGTGAATTGGCAGATATAGCTCCAAAGTTCCTCGAAGTTCAGCCGATTTGTCTTCAAGTGATTTCTATCTTTAGGGTTACCTGAAAAGTAAAATTTATAACGTGCAAATACGTAATTCGAACGAACTGAAAGATCGCATGCGTACTGCATGTAATGGGATAAACCCAGAATTTATTCGGAATACCTTGCGTTGCTT
Source organism: Trypoxylus dichotomus (assembly GCA_023509865.1). NCBI lineage: Eukaryota > Metazoa > Arthropoda > Insecta > Coleoptera > Scarabaeidae > Trypoxylus > Trypoxylus dichotomus. Next base: position 55,910,462 of record CM042075.1, read on the forward strand.
TCAAGACCGTCTTGCTTATTGCCTTGAAAAACAAAATGGACACTTCGAAAGGTATAAAACTAGATTTGATTTTTGTTATGTCGTTTTGTTTGTTTTGTATACCCAGTACATTGTGTAATTCATGATTTGTAAGCATATTTATTGTTCTGAATATACACTTAAATGTTATAAAATATTTTATCGGCACAATTAGAATAACCAACGCCTTGTAAATATAAACCATACAAAAACAACATTAGATTTATTAGTAAGTCCACGTTGATATAGACTTTCTAATCGTGAACCATTTTTACTAATATGTTAATTATAATAGGTTTTAGCAATACCGCAAGTATTTCCTACTTAATTAAAGCAGCAGTGATATGGGGAAAATCTTAAACACTTAGTGACCGTGCTTTGCAGCTAACGCTAAAAAGGAACGGTTCATTTGGAGATAGCATTTCATATAATAGCACAATAATTTTTTTTTTATATATATATAATATTAAACTTTATTCAATAATATATTTTTCAATTTGATCAATGTCCTATTGTCATCTTTCCATCAATTTCATCAGGTCTTTATCAACAAAAAAATTAACTAGTTGTAATTTCATAGCGTTATCATCATTGAAGGTTTCACTATTGAAGGAATTTTGTGTTGTGAGCAAATGCTAATCCCATGGCGCTATGTGATATCACTTCCCAACCAAGCGTCAATAATTTTTGGCGAGTAACAAGTGATATGTGTGGCCTAGGGTTGTCATAACATCTTTATGATTCGCCAAATCTGGGCGTTTTCTTTTGAATTGCAGAGTTTGATTTCTCTAAATGATGACAATGCACATATGAAGTGACCGATTGGTTCCTAGGAAGCAGCACAAAGTAGCAATACCTTTGTAATCCCACCAAACTGACAACATTATCACTATTTTGTATTTTTTAGCTTGCGATGTTGTTTGCACTGGTCTATTTTAACTACCATAAAACAAGAGTGAATGTGTAATACCAAAAGAAAACAATAGCAAATGAAAATGTAAAAATTTCTTAAGCAACGAAAGATTGTCCAAAGAAAGGATTTCATTTTGTTTGGGTTAGATGAATTTCCTTTAACTCACGAAGAACCCAAATATCGGATCTTTTAATGAATCCTATATGTTTTAAATCATCTTCAATTGTTGTTTGCGATACATTTAGGCTTTCTGCAGTCTTTCAAACAGGAATAACACAATTCTAATCGATTATAGCTTTGATTTCATCATTATCAACTTCGTTTGGCCTACCAGATCATGGTTCAACTTTGAGTGCAAAATCACCAGGACAAAATTTATCAAACCAATTCCGGCACTTTCAGAGCTTCATCGCAATGCACATCGCTTAACTTTTTAGTAGCTTGTGTTGCTTTCTTCTTGGGAAATAATAAAGCAAAACATGAAGGAAATGAACACTTTTGTTCCCCACACAAACAAATCTCAAAAAAGATGCACTTACTCTGATTTTTGGCGCAGAAATCATTCAAAAGAAAGACTACTCCTATCTACATTTCAATAAAAAATAGTACAAAATATTAGAAGTGGTAAGTAGTAAATTCCACAACATCAAATTATTTGACTAACAATACGTTATTTTTGAACAATACTGTTATAGATAGTTTCTGCTATGGTACGCGTTTAGTTTATTTTGCTGTAGTACTTTGTTAAATTCTGAACCGCACTAATTTAGTAAAAGACACAACAATACCACTGCAATAAGTTCGTAGTAACGATATTTTCCACTAGAAATTTTCGTACTCGCTGCTATAATTCTAATTGTGATGGCTGATGACGATATACGTTTCTCCGTTTGGAGCAATCATAATTTCATTATCTCAACTAACTAAATAGGTTTCTCAACATAGAAAGTGCTCATATTCACACATACACTCGCCATGTACGCAGAATTTCCTACAAAATCGAAGAGAAATGCAATGTCAGCACGTAAAAAGGCAAACCTTATTATATGCCCTAGAATTGCCTCTCTAATAGATACAGTTATTATAAGCAATTACTTGTCCTCGCCATAAAATTCCATCTTTCTTCTCACGATCGTAAAAACACCATCTGTTACATGAAATAATTTATAACTACACAATCGGTTTACGCCCACCGCCACTACCACCAGAATCGAACACTTTCAACAAGTTCAATTAAAATTTGAAACGTCGATTCGACTCAACCCAGAATTTTTATGGGTTTCGTATAAGTAGCGAGGAAAAGCTCCCATCGGGGAAAAGAGAGATTAACAAAGGAATTCCGAGTAGGGCAAATAATACGAGCCGGAGAATTCATCGCTTTAAGAAACGCGGATTTAATGCTGCTATATTCACGTTTCTCCCTTTCCGGCGTGGAACGAGAGAGAAAGTTCAACACCGGAGGCGCGCAAGATCGATCCGAGAATAAGCCATTACGTTACAATTCCATAAATCCGTTCGTAATTTCAATATTTGCGCTTACAATAGGTTAGTGTCGATATAACGTAATGCACTTCATCCTGTAACCGTACTAGACGTTTCTTTTTCTTTACTCACGCTCCGTGTGTTTGCGAAATTGAATGCCGTATATGAAGAAAATTACTTTTTCGGCTGATTTCGTAATTCCGTGCAGAAAGAAAAAAATTCTATAGCACAATTGTCCATGAGTTGATTGAAGACGATTCAGTTCCAAGACTGTACTTGTGCGAATTAATTATCGAAACCTGTTATTCATGTGCTTTGTGGACTTCAGCAAGGCTTTTGATGGTGTTCGAAAAAATTACGTCTTGAAAATTTTAAATAAATATCACACACCAGATAGCCTAATAGAGTTAATCAATAATATTGTCTCTAACACTTGAACTGGATATAAAACATCTGATGGAATTACAGAACCAATCACAAAAAGTGTTGGCGCAAGGGGATTCTTTCAGCCCGTTTTCACTTAATTCAATAATGGATTGTATGAGAAAACCCACAAGGGAAAAATGGTTACTTCATCGAAAAATAAAAGGTGAACATCTCAACATATAACACTAAGCCCATCGTAATAAGTAAGCAGCCAGTTTCATTGTAAACTAGAAGTAAGCGGATCCATCATTCAACAAGCGATGAGCCTTAGTTACCTTGGTGTTGAGGTGACAAGAGACCTCCATACTACCTAGCAAACCAAATACCTATGTAGAGAAAGTAAAGTTCGAATATACAAAGCCATAATACGCCCTTTATTAACATGTTCAACGGAGACAAGAGCAGATACCAAGAAATCTAAACAAAAGGTTCGATCGGTAGAAATGGAGATTTCTAGAAAAATAGCGAATATCACACTAAGAGAGAGACAGACAAGTAAATTCAAAAGGGAAAGATGCAGAATACAGGATGGAGTAAAGTGGAGTAAAGAAAGACGGAAGGAATGGAATGACCATGTCGAAAGAATGCAAACCAATAGACTAGCATACATATGCAAACACGAGAGATCCAGAGCTCAGCGTTTCGAGAGCATATAGATTCTCATTGTATCGCATCGGTAACTCGGTTGACAACGAGAGTTCATATACCTTTGAAACGCTGGGTTCCGAATAAATTATTAATGTGTATGGAATTTACTGGGGTACCTGTGAATTATATAACCATACAGTCCTTGCAATCATTTGGGAAAAACAAATAAATTGTTGGCAACGCGAAAAATTCGAAGAGAATTAAGAAATAATAACATAGATGTAGTTGCACTTAGAATTAATATAGAAGAAGACAACCTTTCTGATTTGATTGAGGAAGATTTGTGGCCAACTAACATTATTGTACAACATAGGAATTTTCGAATGAATTTTCTTAATGGAAAAGAAAAACATGTTAAATCAGATTTGACCTTCTGGATGGGTACGCTATGATTTTTTTCTAGAACAGAACTTAAAGCTACCATGGAGTTTCTGTGGCATAAACGTTTTTTGGAAGAGAAAGGTTAATAGATGATAATCGTGAAAGACGTGCAATTTCAGCCCGGCCACTAGAAATAATCGAAAAAGTACGTGGCTTTATTGAGAATGATCGCAATGCTTCGCTAAAGATGATGGAGCAGGATTTAATCATTAGCAGAGAAGCAATCCGAATCATTCTCAAACAAAGGTTCGTGCAAATATTATTCTACACACTTTGACGGATGGCCATCACTCTGGTCTATCACTCCACAGAAGTCATTGTAGCCGTTGCAAATGATCCAAACTTCCTGAAATCAATTGTTACGGGTGACGAAATACAATGCTTTTAGTACAATCCAAAAATTAAGCGTCAAAGTGCGGAATGGAAGTAGAAAAATTTGCTAGAAGCCAGAAAAGATTCCATCAAAAATCAAAACTGTTCCTTGAATTCTTTGACAGCGAAGAAATTGTCCATAGGAAATTCGAATATGTAAATCAAGCAAAATTTTTTTGTTTGAACAATATCTTTTCATTAAAGATCGTATTCAGCGATGAGTCAAAACTAGAAGCCATAACCGAAAGTGCTCAATTTGTTAGACGACATCAACCTGAACGGTTTGGTGAAGCTAGTGTACTAAAAACGGTGAAACACCTTCCGTCAGTTATGGTATCGTCCTGTACATCAGAAGGTTCTTGGCCACTGTATTTTTGCCAAGGCACCATAAATCAACACCAACATAAGCGTGCATTGGAGGATGTCCTGGCCTTTTGGAAACGCACGTTCTGCCGATGTTACCTTGGCCGGGAAATTCTCCTGCTCACAATGCAATTGAGAACATGTGGAGTGTTCTAGAATCACGCCTATATTCGAGAGGAAACACTACGAAGGAGCAACTAGTAAGGAATATTGAGGATATGTAGCAAAATGAGACTTAATAAATTGGACAGACACTATAAGTAATACTATTGGACCGAATACTAACGAGAACAATACAGCAATTCTTATTATTTAATCTGTATTGCCCATGGTACCGAATGTAATATAGAATGCTTAGCTTTTTAAATAGATGCAGAGTCAACTTAATTTAGCAGTGTTTCAGAAACTAATTGATAATTTACTCCCAACGCAATTTCTTATTATGCATGCTATACACCGTCACAAATGAGCTGATGATCGATATCAATTTGTAATTTATTTTACGCACCGTTATGAAAGCGTAACTTCAATTTTCGATCGTTTTTGGTCAGGTTCTATGTACACAGGCATCCCTGCGATGGTGTGCACGTCTACCGTGTGTGTACAGTCAACATCCACGGACTCCAGTTTTAATTAAAAACGAATCAATAAATTGACTACGCTAATTGCACGTTGTATTGTTCTCACGTATTCGTGCACATAGCGTTTCGAACTACATACAACGGTTACTTGATTTATTTGTACGTCCAGTACTAGAGAGGTTATATTTTCCCGTATGCGTTAATCCTAGTATCGTAGATGATTGTGTTGTACATACACACTATACGTATATATGTACGGGATGCATGAAGTATCCAGTGACCACAACCGTACCATAAATCATTGTTATCTCAACTATTTAGAATATAATTCCAAGGTAGTAGTAAATGCACGGGAGGCTAGATTTAGTGTTTATTAATTGTTGTTTAGTAGGAAAGGGATCGTTAAGATAACGAGGGGTAAGTTTGTTCGTCGAGAAACGGTCCGAAACACAATTAGGGATAACCGGTTTCTAAGTGTGGTAGCGCTTGTGCGCGGCGTTGTATACGACGGTGACGGACAAAAGGGGAGGGCGAAACGTTAAAAAGTCGATAGTTATCGTGTTCGGTCGAGTTCGTCCGACACTTTATTAATTGTCGCCCGGCTCTTATCGAATTCGATAATTAATAATTACGTCGCGAACGTTGTACGTTATGCATAAATTAGAGATTAATATCTGCTAATTTCGTGTCGTTCCTTAAATATACAGTAACGAACTATGAATAATTAACTGACGGGGTTAAAGAGAGTGTAGGAATGATATAGCGACGCTAACGAGTTAAAAGTAGAACGGAAGGTTCGATAGTAATCGATTTATTAATCTAAGAGCATTGAGGAGGGATATTCATATTATTTGCATATTTCTAATTTTAATAATTAACATCAATAGAGACCTTATATTGTTCTGACACTTCATTAACAACAACTAGGCTTCTTCCAGGATTCCGAGAAGCACGCAAGATTGTGATTAACAATTCCAATGTCTTATCGACAATGCATAAGCTAACTTTTCAATGTACATCTCTCAATTCTTCTTTTTTATATACACTAGGGTGACAGAATAAAATAGACACCTACTAATTAAAAAAAGATTCTATTATGGTTATGTATAAAACAAAATATTTACAAATTTTTAAATTAGACTAATATTTTGTCGATCCACCTTTACTTGCGTGAACCGCTGCGAGTCGTCGTGGGATAGAATCTATTAAGTGATTAATGGTGTCTTCTGGAATATTTAACCACTCTTCTGTAACAGCTGCCACGAGTTCTTATTGCTGGGTTTTCGGGGTCGTTTCGCCATATTTGTCTGGATTATGTACCAAACATTCTCTATCGGATTCATGTCTGGTGATTGGCCTGGCCATGGTAAAATCCGAATCCCCTGTTCCTCTTTCCATGTGGTTGTTGTTCTTGCTTTGTGGCAGGGTGCTCCATCCTCCATAAAAGTGGCGTCTTCTTTAGATAAAATGGCGTTGTCGAATATCGGTAGTAGTCCTTCTGTTAATATTTGGATATATTTTGCCGCATTTATATTTCCGTCGCAGATTACTAATTGCGATCTTCCACCATACCATATCGCGCCCCACACCATGATGTTCACACCGCCGTATTTCACCGTCTGATGCAAAAATGTGTCGTCCAGTTGCTGTGGCGAACGTCTCCATACCCACGTACGACTACTATCACTGAATTGGCTGTATCTGCTTTCGTCTGAAAAAATGACAGACCGCCAAAACTCTTCGGGCTTCGTTCGCATTTCGATTGCCCAAGCCATTCGGCGCCGTTTTTGAAACGTCGTAAGGGGAGGTTTTTTCTTTGCCACACTTTTATACATCCCCACACTGTGGAGGTATCGCAGAACGTTGCGCTGACTTTTCTGTGAAGTTGCCGCAAGCTCAGCTATACTTTTTCGCGGTTCTCTTAACACTTCGCGCACAAGCACCCTTTTACTTCTTTCAGAAGGTCCGGCACGACCTGGTCTCGGCTCCTTGCGTTTAAATTGTGTAATCACACGGTTAACTGTGGGGACAACGGAATATTTAAAAATTACTTATTTCACGTTGCGAAGCGCCGCGTTCACTCTGGCTAAGGATGCGACCCCGGGTGAAGTCGCTAATATCACTCGAACCTTGTAAGCGAGGCATAGTTGTAACGATACTAAACTATGACGAATTCCTTCTGATACATCTACCCCTACCCTAATGACAAGAGAAAGTTCTTAATTCGTTCTTAGAATTTAGCTGTTTACATATTTATTCCGCTTTACCTGGTGTTTTTTTTTATTCTGTTACCCCAGTGTATATTTTCTTTAATCCTACGTCCTTTATACCTTGCGGGGTCGGATTACTATTTCCTGTTTTTTGTCTTCCACAGTTTCTTATTCTGGGCCAGTTGCTTGGATTCAATTCATCCCATATTTTTTCCTTCTAATGTGCTATACATTTGTCTTTTCCAGGTGTTTCGAGGTCTAGCTGTTCTGTTTTTGCTATGAACATCTTCTTTGTTATTCGATCTTCCTCTTTTCATACACAGAACGGAGGAAGATCGAATGTCCAAGCCATCCTAGTTGTCTCTCCTCTATGATTATTTCTGTTGGCTTGATATCTTGATTACTGGTGATTGTCGTGTTTCTGATTTTGTCTCTTCTTGTTACTTCTTCTATTCTTCTTAAGAATCTCATTTCCATGGATGTGACTCTGTTTTTGATTCAATTAGTGGTTGCCCATGACTCGCAACCATATGTTAGTGCTGGTCTGGCCACTCTTTTATACACTTCTATTTTTATTTGTTTTATTACAGGCAGGTCGACAATCACTAACTTAGTATGCAATAGTCAATATCTTAGCGAAAGCACCTGAAGGTCAACTAGAGAGACTTTTCTAAAGCATTTGACTGGATTAACCACTTCCAGTCTGAGTCTTCGCTTACATCGCTTTGTCCAACATTGAGCGCTCCTCAAAGACTAAATCATGGACCGCTTCTATTCAATTTATATATAAGCGACTTGCTATTCCTATTTAATTGTCGCGTCTTACGTTTACGTAGATGGTGTACGATTAAATACAGTTAAAAGCCTTTTCAATTCTGAACGTTTACAAGGTAATCTATCAATTAATACTTAGAGTGAAGACAATCATCTCGCTTTGAACATCAAGAAGACTACTGCAATTTTTTAGTAATAATACTCAGAGTATTATATACCACACCTACCATGCAACATAAAAATTTTAGATCAGTCTTAGTGTCTTGTTCGATAAGAGACTGCTATTTACATGAATGTATCTATCTGCTTCCAAAGTTCTGGATTTTGTCATGCGCTACTGTAAGCATTTTTTAGATTTAGATGTGATAAAGTGTTTATATTACGGTTATGTTCGTTACGCCTCCACTGTTTGATATCCGCACTATTTATACAAGATTTAGCCTCAAAACCAAAATGTATACGAACAGAGGTGCTTTCCGCCCATAGATGGGAATCAACATGGAGGTTGAAGCTCAAATCAACATTCGAACTCGAGCAATTATAGTACAAATCTATTAAATTCGCAGCATTTTTTTTACGAATATATGTTCGAACAAATCAATTTTATCTTTTAAATACACATAATATAAATATTTGCATCAATGTGATTTTCAAGCAATGATGTTGTTCGGATACTAGCCGAATATTTAGATTTTAAGTTATCTTTATTTAACATTTTTCCTTTGCGTTCATATATATTTAGTTATATCGTTTGAGACACTCAATATTCAGGTAGATACTCTGACGTAACTATAACAATTAACAGCTTTGCAACACTGCAGTTGTATCTACAATCAGTCTCAGGATTAAATATACTTTTAAATTAGGTGTATTTCTCCTATTAAACATTAGTTTAGCAAAGCTACTTGTGATTGTTAATGTGTGCATCAGGTATATTATAATATTTTAATCTTTACTTCTTCTTACACTTAGAGAAGTGTTTTCTTGCATCAAGAAATTAGATTTTCTCGCAAAAATCTGTCTTTATTCAAGTAAATAGTTTTTCTTCAAGGCTAAAAAGATATTTAATATAAGAAAATAATATTCTTGAAATTATGCTTGCATCAAATAAATATTTTCTTGGGTTAGAAAATCATGACAGAAAAATGCTTCTTCGAAGTAAATCATTTAGTCTTAAGTTAAGAAAATGTTAGTGAAATTGTAGTTTGAATATAGGTCTAAGTCACAGTAGTTATTGTCTCTCCTATTGGCTTAGTGGTTAAGTCAGGTGGAATACGAAAATCGAGAACAAGAATAAATCAAGTTCGATCCTCGATACGACAGCTTCAATAATAAAAGAAGTATGGGCAATACGTCCAGCAATCACCGAACGTATCGATTAATCTGGCAAATAATAGTCAGCCCTTCTCGTGGTATACCCCAAAGACTGCCGAAACGTCGGACATAAGTGGGATTGATTCACAAACGATGAAGGAAATAGGAAATAACCTCTCTAATTAATAAATACTTTCAAATTTTCTGCAAAATTTTCTTGAATCAAGTTAACGAATTTCTTATGCAAGGAAATACTTATTGTTTCATTAGAAATATATAATTCTCTTTAGCAGAGAAGAAAATGCTGAGAGAATATTTCTATTGATTTCAAACAGTAATTCTATTGTGTATAACTGAAACGATTATTTTTTTGAATGAAGGTGCACAGTCTTGATACAAGCAAACGTTTCTCTGGGTGTATGCTTTCCCTTTTCCTAATACTTGGTCTTGTTTCTTCTACTCTTCTTCATGTTGTTCAACCTCTTGGGAGGCAGATGTCCAGCTCTCATGCCATCTACTGTATGCGCGGATTTAAGTGTTTTATTTTGTTAATAAAATAAATGAAAACAGATCCGATTTTTTTTTTTGTAATAAACTGTCACCAACCAATTCAAAAATCAAACCTTATACCGAAGTTATTGCGCGCAGCTCGTAAAACAAGTCCCAGAAGACGTTATTGACAATGTTTTAGATGATGACTTCCGGTTTTCTAGTCAGCAATGATACCTTTTTTATATAATTTGGAGTGATTTTATACCGCTGACGTTAGCGGTTTAAGTAAAATTTAATTCTGTGCAGTATATTACAGAAATTACCTAAGTTTAACATATATGTGAACCTGCGCAGTGATTATTGCCATATGGTTTGCATTAGGAAATGACCCCAATTCAGGCCATTTTTGTAACTATACTGAATGATATTTTATTTAACGGTCCAACATGTATCGCTAAACAAAAATTTTGTTTTTTGTTAGTCATAGTACAAAAAAGGAAAATGAAAATCCACTACTAACTAACGAGGAAAATTGCTTACATATGCCCAACTATACATCAACGTCACAATAACAATTTTCCATTGGATACAACCAACGCTTAAAACTCGATTACTATGCTAACGGGTGAATATCGATTCACATCCAGCTTGCATGGAACTAATTATAATTAAAAGCCTTTTGTCACGTGGAAATAAATATCCAAACTACCCTAGTTTAAGCGGCCGACCACCAGAGGATGTGCTCATGCAAGAGCTATCTATAACGTGCACCTTAGTCATTAGCAAATTAACAGGGTACAGGCGGAAGTGTTCGGTCCCATCAATAATTCCGCTGCATAAAAGCAGCACGTTCAATCGATAGCCTAGAATTTGAGGCCAGGTTAAGGCATCTGATATAAGTGGAGGTTAAGTTACCGCAAGAAAAATATTTGATGAAATTTACCACTTTGATGTGAAGCATGTCCAACCGATATACCTCATTAAAAGGAAAACTATTGGAGATATCTAACTTTGACGCAGAAAATATAAAGTAATGTGTAGAACAAGATGAGTGCCGGATATTCACGCGGTCGTCGTGACACTGTCTATCAATATCTTGGTAAGTGAATCCTAGTAGTACCTAACATAATAATGCTGCTAATACAGCTACTGATGTAACATTATTATGTCAACTATTGTCTTACTCTTATTCGTACCGTTTAATGGTTACGAAGCTTTGTTGCAGTCTAGCCTAGAATATCTGATAATGTATGGAGGTCACACGAAATCGGTAGCCTAATGTAACAAATGTATTTGTAAGATTTAATTCCTTTTAATTCGTTTTATATTTCTTTGTACTATTTTCAGTAAGTATGTAGCTTTTGCTCTTTGAAATAAAACAACGAAAGAAGAAATTCTACCATAATGCTGAAAAAGATATTGTAATTTTCAGGGACGTAATCATAATTTCACGCTCGCTAAATTCATTCTCCGTACTCATTAATATAAACACACACACACATCTGACGATAAATTAACTGCTAACCGCAGTAATAAAAGCAAAAGACCCACTTTTACCTCGTATTAAGATATTAGACAAGTAAAAGCGGTAGCACGTAATACCCTAGTCGTCTCCCGCAAGCCGCTAAAGCTGCAGAAGCACACGGAGTTGCATACAGCTAAGCTACGGTCAACACACGCCGGCTTCCATATTCCCACATCGCCTCCTTATTTCCCAAACGTGCCATAAATTATGCTGCCGGGGCATTTCTAATTTAAAACGTTCGTCGAGCTCAAATACGTTTTAATTTCGGTCCCGAACAAGTACGTAGGCATTTATTAAATGGAAAGAAATTGTTATTTGTTGTATATCGTGTACGAAAGTCGGGAATGTCCGTGCTGGTTTCGGGTATAGAGAAATTTTGTCATATAACATTTGGCAGGAGTTTTTTAAGTACGGTGACCATCTGTGCATACTTTAATATGTTAATACTTCTGCCCTTTTTTATATAACCATGGGCAGGGCTTTTAACCCCGAAGAGCAACTCGGCTAGTACCTCGCCTATTGTGCACCCATGTGACTTTAGTTCACTCGACCGGGTTGTACCTGAGCAACAAAGTTCATAATCCGCTCGAGTGGTAATTTTCCTAACTTGGGTTCGCCAAGCTTAGCATCACCAAGGTAAGCCTGTCTTTCCTTGCAGACTGCCGGTAGTCAACAAGAAGGTGCACAGGAGCTTCCTCTGCTCTCCCATAATTTCTACACGAAGAGGAATCTACTAGGCCCATGTATTTCTTCGGTGCGCAGTGTCCTGTTAGGATCACTGTGAGTGCTCTCAGATTGGTCCTGTCCATAAGCACCGTCTTACGCAGTCCTTCCTCACCTGATACTTCTGTCATTTTATTTATTACGGGCTGGTGGCTGAGTGCCTTGCGCACTTGGCTATCAGGCCGGAGGTCCCGAATTCGAACCCCGGGGTTGTTTCTCAGGGTTGAGGTTTTTCTCTGGTTTTCCTCACTCCGTGGCGAATGCTGAGAACGATTTTCATCTTAAGACGCTCCACACACGCAAGCGTAGTAATAACAACTCATGGCCGGCCGATGCCCCCTGTAATTGTCGAAAAGCTGTTGGGGGATGCGAAGGCATGAATTATAATTATTATTATTTATTTTTATATTGTTATGGCATTTACCGCATCGAAATCTCCAAGAGGCTCTACACCTAAAAAACATCTTCCCCCAGTCCTTCCTTCTGCATAGCTTCTTTAATTCCTTCTTACCAACTCCTTCTTTCCTCCTTTTTTTCCTTCTATTAGCAGGCTTTTGTAGTAATCTACCCTGGTCCATACTCCCCATGTGGCCATATCACAATAGTACTTTTCGTTCTATTTCACGTATTAATGATGTGTTAAACTGCATTATTTTTCTTATTCTTTCAGTTCTTTCATGATCCAATAATGTCTCCTTAACAGGACCTCCAGTATATCATTTCGGTTGATATTATTTGGTTTTCCATCTTCTTATTCAGAACCCAAACTTCACTTCCATAGGTAACACAGCTTTCAACAAAAATTTTTTGATGTTATTTTCTGTTCTATCTATGTTTCTCTGTAGTTCAGCCTTAACTTCGATGCATAATTTGCCTAAGATATTAAGACAATCAAATGTTCTGTGCTAAAATTCATATGGACCTACACAAATTTCACTGAGTCTATTCATCAATGCGACACCTCATGAGACACACTTTATACGTGCATATACACAGTGCTATCTATTCCAACGTATTTCTTAGTGATTCTGCTTCTAACTCATCAACATTTCCACATCTACGAACTTTCCTTGTTCTTGCAACCATCTCCCAACATTCTAGGCTCCAGTCATTTCCATTACCGTCATCTACTTACATACTATTATAAAATTTTAACTGCAATTTCCGGAACGAACCTCCATTAAACATTATAAGCTAAATGAGAAAACCCATCTCTTCGTGATTCCTCCTTCTGCGGAATTGACAAGATTTAGGATGAACTTAGCGGCTGGCTGTGCGAACGGGAGAAGCTAGATTTAATATTTCAGAGTTTAAAAGAATCACGGAGATTCCGCTCGGCAGGAGAGAGAGAACATTTATTTGTCTTTTATATGGTAGCTTCCGCTTCAAGAAATTTAACTGGAAATTATTTCAGTTGTTTTGCTGCACGTAGGGAGAAGATATTATTAGAGAGACGGGATCGGAAAGAGAAGAAAAAGGAAGGTAGGTTAAAGCGAAACGAAAAACGGCGAAATATATGCGGTCGAAGTTATTGTATATTCCGCGGGACTTAATATAAATGAATGCGGATACCTCCGCATCGAAAATACTGGATATAGGACGCAGCAGGGATGTTACGTAATAAGTATAAGATGTAGGTGGATGTTTGAAAGACTGTGTTTTGGTAAAATTTTCGCCATGAAACACGGTTAGTTGAGGTGAAGGAGAAATATAAGGAAAAATGAAGTAATAAAATAATATTGAATACCTTTATTACTTTGCTGAATACACAGATAATGTATTCCTTATACTGACAAGGAAAGGTTACCGGGCGTGAAATTCAAATTTTAATGAAATTTAGTAGGTAAGCAGAGTATGTTAAGGCTTGAAAATATCTTTTTTGTTTATGCTAGAATTTACTCTGAGAGGGCGAAACACCCCTACAGATTTTCAGGTTTTTTATTTGATTTTTAAACGGAAAAAGAACAAAAAATTTTAATGCAAATATTGTAACTTATCGAAAGGCTATACATACTATATATAATTCATTTAAAAAAAGGCTTTAAATCGGCATAGATTAAGAATTAAGAATCAGAATGCATTAGTACAAACAATCATAAGGTGTCAGCTGCCTATATTTGCCTATTTAGAAATTATCTTCATTTAACTGGGATCTAAGGGAAAATTCGGAGTCTGTGCAATCAATATTTTAACGTCACGGAACTTATTTCAAAAGAAAAATATCTTCCATTGGTGTTACGATTTTTATAACTACGCACTATATAGCTAACTATACAGGGTGCCACACCAAACTGTCTTTAGCATTTTTCGAACTGCTTGTGGGAACTGGACCTTGAAATTTGCGGTGTACCCCTTTCAAAATTCGTCAAAATTCGCTCATCATGGATTTGGTTCAAGGCTCATCGAATGATATTTGCAATCATGCAGAATGCGATTTTAAAATCAAAATTGGCACAAAAAATGTAATCTGACCCGAATTCGTTTCTAAAGATTTGAAAACACGTGAAAAGTGTAATAACTATTGCTAAATCCTCCTCAAATTTTTTAATATTAAGTATTTCGCCCTAATGGATAATTTTCCTATAATCTAGTCATCGAAAGCTTCATTTTCATACGCAATTTGACATATTTTAGATGACTTAAAAAAAACGTAACTCCTTTGTAACCGTTTTCTAGATAATGAATTTTTTCCACTTCTCGAGCATTTCACCCCACTATGCACCGCTGCAATTACAAAAAATACTTTCGTATTGTGTATTAAAGCATTCTGCTGCACAGGGCAGTATCGACACCCAGGTTTCTCAAATCTATTTGATTCTATTCTATTTGTCATTAACATTTATTTTTGCATTAAAATCTTATAAGCAATTTTACAAAGTAACCTTCTCTAAAACACCCTATTACTTTCTTTAAAGACTCTGCATTAAATCGTTTTCCTCAGGGCGATCTACTTAAAGCAGTGAGGCGGTGGTACATCTAATTAATACGTTAACATGTACCTCGTCATCTAGCACCACTATCGCCAGACGGGGCACATTTTATCCATTCCATATAAATAAGAACAAAAAGCACCTTATACGAGAAGATAAAAGCGAACATGCCTAAACTTGTTGTGCCTTTAATAAAGATAAAACGAAACATCGTTTTCCCCGTCGTCGTTTTAAGTAAGTAAGAAGGCAACAAGTGCTTATCTGATGCGCCATAACATCGCGTCTTAATAAAAGTAATCTCTGGCATGAAGTGCCGGATGAATAGGCGCGTTCATCAACGTGATGCCGGCATGAGTATAACTCACTAATACGGCGTGAAATTTCGGAGGAGACCTCTACGAAAACTATTAATTATTTTCGTCTAAAAAAGAGCTTTATTTCCATTCTTATAGATGATATCCCGACGCTATTATTACTTCATAGAATCCTCCTTATATAGAATTATATTTTTCGTATGCCGTAACTTATCGCGTTTCAATGTATCCTAATTAGATTTTCTACACCTCTTCCTTATCTCCCACGGGCCGTTTCGATAAGGATTGGAGTACGTCCGAAAGGAGAGGAGTTCGTGAGAAATATGGTGTGTCAATGCGGTGGTTATGGTAATTACAAACCTCGACGACTCCGTGTCTTCATACGTTGTAGATATCACGATGTTAATAGCGTGTCGTTTTAATCTATGTGTGTCAAAAAGCGATCGTTTTTTTTTTTAAAATCTCGAACTGCCGCTGCGGGTCGTACGCATCGAAAAATTATAAGGGAGCTCAGTGTGTACGGCAACAACTTCGTGTTTTCGTTATTAATATTCATAAAACGTCAATTGGAATGATGTAGTATGCGCTGGGGAGGTGTAGATATCGAGTTGCTGAATAATTATACGATCATGTTGTGTCGAAACTTATTACGTTTTACTCATTTATTTTTTTAATAGCTTCTACAGGAATAATCCAGTTTGTCTGTAGTTCTCTTCATTGTTTACATTTTTACTACATTCCTTATTTGCGGGTTAAGTTTCGCATAGAAGCAAAGAAAAGCATATCATCAACATTCCGTTACCTTTCTTGTCTCTCAATAGATTCTCACGAACAGACAGAATGACATGGTCCTAATTGGCTTACTTCACATGATAAGGTACATGCAAAAGTAAGTTCCATTTTTTGGTTAAAATTACATGTTTATTTAGCAGATATGTAAAACTGGTAGATTATTGAAAGTAATGATAAAATTACGATTTCCTGGCAATTAATCAACGTCTCTGAATTCCTGAAAAATATCAAAATTAATTCAATTGCTAAGAACCTGGCTTTAATAATATTGTGTCTGCTTAGATATTACGATATATCTACAGACACTGCATCTAGGCATAAAAAGCGTGGTGTGATGGTAGCACAATACACCGGTACAGCAGAGCTCGTGGGTTCAAATCCTACGGTGACTGATACTTTTTCGAGAATTTGAAAGCAGTGGTTAATTACAAGGAAATCGTAATTGTATCATTACTAATGGTGGTTTAATATCAATATTAATTCAATTATTACACGTATACTTCATCTGAAACCACAAGCTTCATCCATCTTTTAGGTGATTGACGGATTATCTATCTGAAGAAGTTGTAGTCATTTGAAGGAATCCATTCGTGAAGCCAATTTTTAATGCTTCTTTAAACGTTTACTGCATCGATCGGAATAAATAGTAACCGGAAAGATCAATATATGGCGAATATGGCGGGTGGGATAGAACCTTCCAGTCTTGCCTTTCTAAATAAGATTTGTGTTATCTTGCGGCATTGGTTTATTGTGCTTATTCTCCCATTCTGGTCGATTTTCTGAAACAGCTTGCTTCAAACGTGTTAGTTGTCGTTGGTAAACTTCGCCCGTAAGAGTTTCAGAAGGTTTAAGTGCCACATAATATATAACGCCTTCCATATCCTACCAAATACAGAGCATAACATTATCTGAATTAATATTTCGCTTTGATTGTGATGGCCCAGCTTCACCAGGCTGCACCCAAGCTTTTCTACCTTTAGGATTCTCGCAGTAAATCCGTTTTTCATCTTTAATCACATCTTTCGAGCAGCACTTCACAAGTAATTTTTCGACATTTCACCTGTTTTCTGTTTTGTTAATTCATGTCATTAACCAATTTACGAATTTTTGAACCATTCCTATTTCATGTAGACGTCTATTGACAACAGATCGATCAATATTCAATGCTTGCAATTTTTCATTTTACCTGAACGACTTTCTACACATACTGTTAGAAAAAGCCAAGCTTTAACTTCCCGCAAATGACGATTACTTGGCAAAACGTCATCCATTTTATAACATAGCAGCGGAAGAGAGAAGCAGAAACAATAACTACGATAGCTGGGATCGATTTATTTCGAACATAGGAAACGATATACATGTGAGACAGAAGTTCGTTTGCAAGATTACGGAACACCTGAAAAAGAATGAAAAAGATGGCGCGAAAATTAAGATCATAAATAGAGATGAATGGCTAGAACGCTATATATTCAGAAATAGTGACCGCCAGGTTAAATAAAATAGTGGAGAATATACTCGTGGAGGAACAAACAGGTTTCAGAAGAGGATGATCTTGCACTAACGATAGATTCACAATTAAGCAGATACTAGAGAAATACCGAGAACATAACACAGAAACACACATATTGTTCATAGATTATAAAAAAAGCTTTTGATAGAAATACCACTACACCTGATTAAAGTTATTAAAAACATGTATAACAACTCAAAGATTACTACCAATAACGAAGACAATATTGCAATTATAAATTTTAAGGCTACGACATGGATGTAGCTTGTCATCAACACTTTTTAACATATACATTAATGGCTTATTACGATAATGGATAGCAAACATCAAGCAGTACATACTCAATCTAAATAGACAAAAATATTTGATGATACTTCTCTTTGTGACGACCAAATATTAATAGCCAGTGACGACACACTTCAAACAGGTGCCTACGAACTAAACAAACTAACTCAGGGATAATTTAACTACATTGACAGAAAAAGCTAAAGTAATGGCATTTAATAAAAGTGAAACAATCAGATCAAGAATAATAATTAACAATAAGCCAATAGAACAAGTAAGAACATATGGCTTCGTTTGGTTCTACCATATCGTTTTATCAAAACGATACGGACATACACACAAAAATAAAAAATTTAACCGAATAAATGGCACTATAATTAGAACATTGATAAACAATGTAAAAAGAAATTCTATAAATAAACGACAGATCCATGAGATATATATGGGAGTGAAAACTGGACCATAACTAAAGCAAATACAAAAAATCCAAGCATCGGAAATACAATTTCTAAGAAGAGCAGCAGGATATACAAGAACGGATAGGAAGAGAAATACATACATTAGAGAAGAACTTGAAGTGAGAAGTGCTAACGAAATAATAATGGAATACAGACAGAATTGGAAAGAACACCTAAAAAGGATGGAAGACTACAAGATACCCAAAGAAGTGTGGAATTACGAGGCGATACGATAGGACGCCCATAAAGGAGATGGGGAGACCAAAACTAAAGATCGTAACAGGCATAAAGCTTCATGCATGCAGTAAGAAGGAGAAGAAGGAGACTAAGATAAGAAAACGCTGTAAATACAGCTTTCTCAGGGTATTATTTTCTAGGCATTCTTTTAGATGTATTTTAAGAAGGAGACTATCCAATTTAAATCGAATAAGGAACTGGGTTGTTTACAGTTTAATTAAATGTCATACTTTGAAGGCTATTAAGAGACTTTTCAAAAATATGTATTATCAGATTCACACAATAGAGATCTATTAGAAAAACGGAACTTACCTTTGCATATACCAATACACCGCCAGTCCTTTTATTGAAAGACAAAAAATAAAATCTTAACAACGGTTAATCTTCAAATTGTTTCCATGTTTGCATTTAATCATCTTAATTACAAACAACGTATATGAGGTAGACGCTTGTAATGAGGATTAAACAAAAAATAAATCATCCGAAAACATCATCACCACCCGTAGGGCATTTTAAATTGGATAGGAAAACTATTAAATGCTGCTATTCAAACACGTAGCGGGACGGCGACTTTGAAATAGGCATCCGAGAAATGGGTACACATAACTATAATAAAGAGGGTATCACTGGAGAGGGTACTGAAATTGAGAACCACGCCCCTCAACACCCACACTACTATCGTAAAGTTTGAAATCAAGTATTAATTTAATAAATATCAACTAAATTTTAAACTAAATTCATCCATATTTCATTAAATTGTGAAATATTATAGGAAAAATATGAAATAAGCTCAAGCTAATGAGGATACTCATGATCAAGGAGTCCACTATATCGTGCGCATGGCAATGGTATTGCATCCCAGTTTTTTTTTTTTTTTTGATTTTGTTAGGGACACTATATACGTGTCGGCATCCCCATCTACAAGTACTCGCATTTCTCTGAACGCCAAAGTTTTTTACCGTTTTTATGCTGCGAACAACAAGATTTATACTGCGGTATTTTTGAATTTTTATTAAAAATAGTATGGCATGGTCCAGTTAATAATTGAACTTCCTGTGACAGTTTCACTATGGTTTCCTATGTGAGTTTTTCATTGAACATCCGGATTTACGAAATACTGTCTCCATTTCACGAAACTTGTTAATACTATCATGATTAATTGCATAAACCCACTGTCCATTTAGTAATCTACCAGTTCTAAAATAGCTTTCAACAGGAAAAACTTTCTGTAGTTTTTCTAATATGATAATAGATAATTTCGTACGAATATTACTATTCCACTTTATACCCAAAGTTAAATGAAAATCACGAGCTACTCTAAATGAAAATTTAATTGAAGGCATGGTACTTTGAAGTTGAGTAAGATTTACTCAAAGAGAACAAAGAAGCTAAAACTGCAAAACTAGTTCATATTCAGTTAGAAAGGATTTATAACTTGCATTGTAGATTATTTTTAGAGCCATTTATATTATTACGAAAAATTTGTACTAAAGTAGAATGCTTGAGTTACTTTTGCATAGTACCATACAGGGTTATTTTTTATCATTACACACACATTTCCCTACGAGTAACTATAAAAAGATAATAGTCTATGAGTTAGCAGTATAGTTAGGCAACCAGTGATACACTCGTATTAAACAAGCGAGAACCCTAAGTTCCTAGCAAAACCAGTGCTCCCACAGATCTCCATTAATGCAAACAAAATAACTATACTGCAAATCGGACGAAGCTATTATTTTATTTTAACGATTAAATAGGATAAACAAAACAACATAACAAAAATGAAATTTAATTTTATAGCAAGATTTCAAAGTGTCCTCCTTGTCTTTCAAGGTAATAAGCAAGGACATCCTGAAAGCAACTTAAGGTATTCCGAATAAATTCTGAGTTTATTCCATCGCATACAGTATGCATGCGGTCTTTCAGTACGCCCAAGTTACATACATGCTCGTTAAAAATTTTACTTTTCAGATAACCCCAAACAAAGAAATCATTTGGAGATAAATCAGCTGATCTTGGGGGCCTTGATCTGGGGCTAAACCTGCCACTCCACCGTTCTTGAAATGCATCATTTAAAAAATTCCTGGCGGCTTTTGTAGAATGTTGTGTAACCCCATCCATTTGGAACCAAGGTTCATAACATTGACTTTTTGAGCGTACTGTATTCGGGTCAGGTTTTGAACATGCGAATTTGTACGGGACCAATATCTAACGGCTTAATGGAAAGGAAATTTTGTATTTTTCAATGTAGGATGCTAACCGGAAGTTCGGAGAGTTGATTTCACCTTTCACGGTAAAGGTAGCTTCATCAGTAAAAATTATGTTATTTAAAATTTTCTCGTTTTCATTTAACATATTAAATATTATTTCGCAAAAATCAGTTCACTTTACGCTGCCTTCTTCAAAAAGCTATTCATGGCTTGATATCTCGTGTGGCTTATATTTAAATTCTTTCAGGATTTTGTACACCGACCTGTACGATACTCCAAAATGCTTGACTATATCTATAAGTGGTCCTACAGATAGCTTTTCTAAATAACAAAGGATATTCAATTTCATGCCTTCTCTCAAACGTGATTGGTTTCATTTCTCTTTTTTTGTGGGAATTTAGAACACAACCATCTTCTTTGAATTTGGCAACCTAATTTAATTATTAAGTTATACATAAATCCAGCTATATAAATTTGTTTGATAATAGTTACCTTTAGGAGTTCGGGAAGTTTACGAGTTTTATAACATAGATGACATGACAATGATTGACATAACAGGTCTGTACAATGTTTGGGAAGCTTCATAGCCAATCCATCAGCACCTACTGCCATAGCGTCTCTGAGCGTGCATATTTCACTCTAAACTTCAGCCAGCCCAGTATCACAGAGAAATATCGATGTACTATTTACCCTAACATTTTTATAGGTACTACTAAAGGTTTTGATTCTACCCTTGCTTGCTTTTATATAGAATGAAATTCACGCTGTTAGAATGCTAATACTCTACGTTCATAGGCCCGCATTACAAACTACCCATGTTGTAAATAATCAGATTTAGAATTTACTGGTCATAAGTTCGCGTACGGACTGTAGGTACTATTATTCAAGTTTTGACATTTCGTATCCAACATTTGCGAAAAGAAAAGTAAAAGCACGTGGAACAAAAATTAAATTTAATATATGCGTTAGAAAACGGCTTTAAGCTGCGAACTCGTCTGATTTAAATTGTAAAAAGTCGTCGCCGCAGGGCGACTAAGAAGTGGCGATGTTATCTTCGATGACGTCTGACGTTTCTCTGGCCGTAAGAATGAAATTCAAATTACAGCGCGTTACTCGAAAAATTTACGCAGAACATTTATACTTACCGGTCGGAATCAATATGGAAGCGATTTCTTAATTAAAATACGTTCGTTCGAGCGACAGACAAAGACAGACAGGTACGAAGCAAAGGGGTGTATACTGAGCTATAAGAAAACGAAGAATCGGCCTTCGGCGAAATCGCTTATCGGATCCTCCATCTTTCGCAGAGATCTGGACTTCATCAGCTCTTCACGTTCCCCAATCGACGTTGAGGCCGAGAGGACGTTATTAATTGCTCCGTTCGCGCGCTGTTTACATAAAGCTGCTAGAATTTATGCAACGGTCGTCCTTTTCAATTTGTACATGCAAATTCGGAAAATTATTACGAACTCGAAGAGCGGTCTTTTTATCGACGATAATTATCTGTAAATATTGACTTTTTCTCTTCCGGGCCTCTTTTGGCGATTGTCATTTAATTTTTTACCGTTTAAGTTCGATGGCGATGTATACGGGGCGCATCGGTCCAACAATGTAATTTGTCATGTTGATAAACGAATAACAACAATCGCAATTATATTGACGGAGCGTCGCGTTGTTTACGCTAGCTTTATTGTTTGGTAAATACGCGTGCCGTTATCGGTAATTTCAATTTTGCATATTATCTGCATACACGCACGCATTTAGTCATACAGTATCTACGTATAGCCACTCACTTCGCGTTGACGGCGTTCGATGTTTATTCCGAAATTATCGCGTGCGTAAATTTGTTGTTTAATGCGGTATCGGTGCGATATATATTTGTATCCGAATTCCAACGACAGTTGTAGTGTAATTTGTAAAAATCAGTCGTGTTTAACCAATCGTTGCATCATGGAAATGACTAAATATTGTTTATACAACACATTTCCAAGGATAAATATTATTTTGCTATGTTACACGAAATTGTCTGCAAACTGTGTACAAATGTTAATAGGTTACCGCTCCCTCATTCAAGACTGTCAGTAGATACAAGGGCGATCTGAAAAGTTTTCGGAATCGGCAAGAAAAACACTGTATTTCTGTGGCCTTTTATTTTTTGATGTAGTCTCTTCGAAGATCAATTTACTTTTTCAAACGGTGCTCCAGTCTCTTCAAGCCGTCGAAAAAGTAGGATGCTTAGAGGTCTGCAAAATAGTCATCTGCAGCGGCGATGATCTCCTTATTTTAGCTAAATCTCTTTCGTCCCAGTGATATTTTCAGGCTGGGAATAGAAAAAAATCACTGGAGGCTAACTCCAGTGAATATGGAGAACGACAGACTAATTCGTAGCGCAACTCATTCAATTTAGACACAACGAAGCGGGTGCATTGTCGTGGTGGAAATGTACTTTTTTCCGCTGCAAACGAGGTCGTTTCTCCTTCATTACTGCAACGAATCGGATCAATACATCGCTGTAGCATTACCCTGTGATCGTCCTTCCTTTATGCAGATAGTCGATGAAGATCACACCTTGGAAATCCCAAAAAAATGGTCGACCTTTCTGGCCGATGGAACTGTTTCGATTGTTCCTTGGTCTCTGGTATGTAGTGGAGGATCTAAGTCTCGTCCAGGATTACGAAACGCATGAAGAAATCCCTTGGATTGCGTTGGATCCTGGCGTGACACTCCTCCAAAACGGTCACCCGATTTCGTTTTTGCTCCCGTGTGAGCAAATGCGGTACCCATTGCGACGAAAGCTTTTTCATGCCCAAAATTTCGTATAGGATATGGCCAACGCGTTCTTTTGAGATGCCTATTGTCTCCGCTATCTCCTTCAGATTCACTCGGCGATCGGCTAACACGACATCTTGTCGACCATTTCATCGTTGGTAGCAGTTTCTGGGCGTCCGCAGCGTGGTTCGTCACTTACGCTTGTGCGGCCACGTTTGAACTCGCTCACCCAGAAGCTGATGGTCGAAAACGACAGAGTAGATCCGCCATGAACTTCTAGCAAAATTTAGAATATCCGTGGCCGTTATTCCACCCATCCAGAAGTGTTTTATCACTGCATGAAATTCGATATTATCCATTTTTGTAAAACCGCCTGGTTTGCTACACAAAACACATTTAGACAACAACTATTGACGGTAGATGTCTAAAATTTTGATAGTTGCCTTAAAAAAGGTTGCCCTGGCCGACAAATGAATCTAGTTCAACTTTCGGGCGCCACCATTTGCCGATGCCGGAAACGTTTCAGATCTTACTTGCAAAGGTTGAAATATTTTCAGGAGACAAATCAACCCATTGTATATATAACACATCTAAAGGATCCAGATTAATAATAGTGCACGCAGGAGGAAACATGAGCTTCATCCCTAACGCTTGATTTTTAAGTCTAGTGATTATCATTGGGATATGAATGCAGACAATTATGGCAGATGTATAGAATAGAAGCTTATACTAAACCTGCCGTTGTTGTAATTGATAATACGCCGTATCACAATACACAAACAAATCATGTTCCAAAAAATAATAGCAAGAAAAATGAAATAATTCAATGGTTAGTGCTAAGAATTATTCCCCCACCATTATGTTAAAGCCACAACCATACCAGCTAATCGAACGCTATAGAGGTCAATATATAACGTATAAATTCGACGAAATTCTACACCCCAATGGACACATAGTTTTGAAACTTCCACCGCATCACGCTGATCTAAATCCAATTGAATTGATTTGGGCTACCGTCAAAAACAATGTCGCTGCAAGAAATGTAAATTATAAAAGGGAAGATGTTCATAAAATAGTGGAAGAAGAATTTTCGAAAATTTCTTGGGAAGAAGTGAGTATTGCCCATTTTGTAGCCTGCTGTTTTAGGTAGCTTTTCAATTATTTTATCCATAATGATGATGAATATAAATGGACCAAGTGAGTTGCCTTGTCTTATTTCGGTGCGTATTTGTATTTTCATAATGTATAATGCACATCTACATGCAGCGGAATTTACACAGAGCATATTTCGGCAGTTTGGATGGCTAATTTTTCAACATCCGACATACAGTCCGGGTTAAGCTCCAAGCGATTTTTACTTATTCCTCAAATTGAAAGATTTGTTGAATGGACAACGCTACATAAGTGGTGATGAACTCAGAGAATTCCCAATCAGTGGTTCAACAACTTGGCGACAACTAAGTATGCAGAAGGCATAGGAGAGCTGACAAAATGGTACATTTGTCTAAGTTTGTACAGTGACTGGGTAGAAAAGTTACTTAGGTAGTTTCGTTTAATTATAACCGATAAAACTCTCTATTTTATAGATATTAAAAAAGCTTTTGATATGGTAAGAAGAGAAGATGTATGGCAGAGCCTGGAAAGGAGAGGGCTAGAGAGAGGAATGATACAGATGATTAAGGCATTGTATATAAATAATGGGAATAAACACAAATTGGATTAAAGCAAGGATGCGTATTAAGTCCATTGTTATTCTCTGCATTAATAGATAACGCTATTAAAAAAGCTAAACAAAAGGCAAAAAATATGAAAGTATGAAACGGGAAAATGAATGCAATTAATGTACAGGAACTAGTGCTGTTAGATGATATGGTATTTATAGCAGAGCCAGAAAAGACACTACAGCAAAGCTTGAAGATATACCAAGAACAAATGACAATGATAATAGCGGTAGAAGATAAAAAACATAACATCAAAATCGAAGGAACAGTCTTGGAACAAGTTAAATGTTACAAGTACTTAGGAACAATCATTGAAGGCAATGGTAGAATACAGAAAGAAGTAAATGAGAGAATAGGAAAAGCCGCAAAAATATATAATACATTAAAAAATACATTTTAAGATGAAACAGAAATATTAAAACGAATAAAGACAGAAGTGTGTCTTAATTTGTTTGATGTGTGATGCGTTGTTTGTTTGGTGTAAGTATTTGACAAAGTAACAGCCATGAAAATGAGATTCCTACTAAGAATAGAAGGAGTAACAAGGAGAGATCAAATCGTAAACACAACAATCACCAGTAGTCGAAATATCAAGCCAATAGAGATAATCATAGAGGAGAGACAACTGGGATGGCTTGGACATATACACAGAATAGAAGAAGATCGAGTAACAAAGATGATTTTTGAAGCCAAAGTAGAGGGCAAAAACAGAATACGCAGACCCCGAAACACCTGGCAAAGAAAAATGTATAAAACATTAGAAAAAAGAAATAGGGTATGGGTTGAAGACAACTGGCTCAGACCAGGAAGACAAAAGTAAGAAAATGGTAGTCCAACACCGCAAGGATTAAAAAAAATGGTGTTCTTTACTTTCCGAATAGCCCTCGTATTTACTACCGGAGAGAGCAGACAAAATGTACTATAATGTAAGTTAGAGTGTATTTTAACATTTTGCAAGACAGTTCTGAAAGTCCTTTAGGATCCGTTTACCTTGTAAGATGTGCCAGTTTCCAGTTTCGGTCAGCAAATCGAAGTAAATGAAATCCAGACGGACGTACTCCAAAGCTTACAATAAAAATGTTTATTTCCTAAGTTATACTGATGGTGTTATCAAATTTTCTAGAAGTTCGAGAACTATATTTGTGTGTATTGCTTTTAAATAATAAAATGCGGTCGCGTATCCGCTCATGAAATCGTTCGATTCTCCTTTTGAATATCTAGTTTAATATCTCACGAAATTTTTCTATAACTGCGACTCGTAAAAGTATAGACGTCCGCCGTTCCGTCGAAGCGAAACGATAAAACTCGTACAATCTATCACGACCGCCCGGCGCAGGAACTTCCCAAAAAATGCCAAATTTATGTTAATCCGGCCCCGGGAATAATATCGCGTTTCCCCTATAAAGAGAGCAGTCGGGCGCAATTACGTTGCCATAAATGACGAACTCTAATATTATACGTTCCCGGCCGCGGAGGAGATTTACCGAAAGGAAAATACCATAAACAAGACTTTATACAGCCGTCACAAATCTTTATGCGAAAAGTTCGCGTCGCTCTCTAGTGTTATATAACTTTTTTTTAATCTATCTAAGTGGTACTTGCCCCCGGACCATCCGAGCCGAATTAAACCGTTCGCAAATAGAGGAACGATTCGGAGGCGACAAACTCTTGACGGCAAGACGGTCGGTTTTATGGGAGAAGTGTATAAGCGCTTGATGGCGGAAAGAGGTGTTGAGAATGGGAGTTGCGATGTTATCTTCGATATGGCGTCCGGTGCTGTACGAATAAACCTCGAATAAATTTAGATTATGTTCAAGGAAAAAGTGATTTTAAGGAATTTACTTCCAAGCAGTATTGACGACTTTTCATATCTCAACCTAACCATAACCTTTGGTGACGTCATTTCCCATATTTTCAGTTATACGAGTACTATTGGACTGATGAAAATAACTCCGTTGTTGTAGACTTCCGCGATCTTTTTCTTTTAAAGAATTTAGGTTTTCGGCTTGAAACTGTGTCATAATTACTAGTCTCGGCAGAGAAGGTAAAGTTTCAGTGCCGTGCGGAGAAAAACGTGGAAGGGTGAAGCACGCGGCACGGACAATCGAGTAGCCCTATCAAAGCACGCTTGTTCAGTATTATTCGGCTGGTCGTTGTGAATGCTTGTCAGTACACACATACTTATAACATGTTGCATTTAGGTATGTTTCGGAAACGTCGTATTTCGAATTAACTAGAAAACGTAATAGCAAGTATGCCGTCTTAAAATTAAATGTGTAAAGTGCGACAACTATTTGACGTGTACCAGCATGTGGAAGTGCAAACGCCACCTTAAAATATAAGACATTGTTCTACAATCTGTGGCAAAAGATACACCGAACAATTAATATTTGATATAGGTCTGTCCTATTCTATGTAATGTACCGTTCACTTTACTAGACCAACAAGCATTTCTCTCCTTCTGGAGCAAATATTCGGATTATACGTTACCAAGTTGGACATTAACAGGTATAGCAGTAAATTCCACTACTCACAAATTAATTAATTATTCGGAACGCAGCGTTTCGGAAGCACGTGGACTTCCATTGTCGACCGTGCTTGCTCAAGGATTCAATTGATGAAGTCGCTGTGCATAGTCTGCCGGAAGAAGTTATTGAGTCAAATGGACTTTGTAAGCGTGGTGGTGCAAAGCTCTAGTTAGTAGAATACGCTGAAGAGTGACTACTGTAATGTCCAATTCTTGGGCACGATGACGAATCAACGTCTCTGGACTTTCGGCCACACTTTTGCAAAATGCCAGTTATCGATCTGTCAAGTCATAATCACGTGTCATTATGACAGTCAAACATGGCGAACAATTCAAATCTTGCGCTCTTATTGAAACCCTCTGTAGGATATTAGATTTAATGAATTATCGCATTGTTGAAGAATTTATACTGAATCCAAATACACTGTAAACGTGGCATTTATAAAAAATATATATATAAAAAATCTTGAAACACCTTTCCTTAAAAAAATTGATTAGCAAAATGGTAACAATACGATATGCTTCCTATAATTATCTATGGAATATAGTAATAAGAATTTAGATGGCATACGTATTTTATTTGATGAAAGAAATCTAGAAAAGGTAGTCTGCGGAGCAGTAGACTCAGTTCCAGGAGGGTTTAATGTAAAAAAAATCAAATTGCTTATTCGTATGTGTAGATCTGCACTCATTCCCAACAAGGTCCTTTCAATTGGAAGGCAATAGAAAGCTGCATGCAGTGAGAGAAAGATGCTGTATGTATATATTCACTCACATACCAACCTGATATGGTGGCACTTTAACGTTAACATCTCTAGATTCTATCGTGTTATAATAGCTTGATTTACATAAAAATAGTTTCTTCGATCGTCTAGCTGCGAATATGAAAATGAATATGCTAACCTAAATCACAAAGAAAATTTAAAAGGTAGAGACAACATGTTTCCTTTGTATACCTCTGAGGAGTACCTGCTTCCTATTGGTTCATTTTTGTCTATTAATTGTGTGAGGCGTGTCGATAAATTAATTCTTAAGAGCTTATGGACTTGGGCTTATGCCAATCGCAAAAAAAAAATTCCGTCATACATCACTGAATTGTTACTTCTACATCGTCCAATGCAGTGGCAGCCGTCCAATCAAGACGGACAGTTGAATGTTAACCTGTTTCTCATAATCATTGTCTTACAGTATTCACTAAAGTCTGATTCATACATTCGTGATTAATTAATTTAACGGATTTTATAATTCTAATTTTTTGACTAAACAACCCAATATTTATTTGTGTAGAGTAAATTTGTATTCGCAAGAAGACTGCTTAATTTACAATGATTAAAATTGTAACACTCTAAAGTTCAGTTGAACAGATAAGTTTTGGAGAAATACAGAAATCCGCATTTCATTCCATCAGCAAGACTCTGCTCAACAGCTTAGAGAATCGTCGCAATAAATCGTGTCTCTCTTAACAAAAAGAAAAATGGAGATACTGTATAATATGAAATAGATAATAATAAATACAAATTCAGTGTTGTTAGCTCATAAATATTTCACAGTAATATAACTAACTCATTTGTTTTATATAACGGTTCTATAAAGTGTCTTTTATGCGCAGAAGTGTAAAATTTTATTTGATATGAAATTAAATGCGTAATATTCGACACGATTTCTAATAATTGTTGTATAAAATTTCATTTATAATTTTGTAATACTAACCTAAGAACTTGCATGAGCATTGTTTATTGTGTATTGTTATTTGCATTAATTATCACAGCGATATTAGGATTTTTTTTGCTGGAAATCATGATTCCGACAAAATTATCAGTAATACAGAAAACAGTTTATCAAACGCATGATAGTCGATATTCAAAAATCAACGATTAAGTTTCAAATATGCAGTTTGCTTGCTTAATATTTTCTTTTAATAAATACAAATGTCCCACAGAAGCAGAAATTTAAAATCTCCATAGAAGATATAATTCTTTTCAGTCACATTTTACGACTCCTAAACACTCATAACTCCCTCCGTCCTCGTACTTTTACACTTCACAGTGCCATGCTACTTTCTTAATACGTTATTTAAATATAAACAAAAGAAATACGTCTCTTTTCCAGTATCGAGTATCCCATATCGTTTTCAGATAATACCACTTATTTTACGTACTACACCGTAACAAGATCCCGCGATTACTTTTCAGACCTCATACAATGCCCAGCGAAGCGATGTAACATTGCTTCTATCAAAGAATGCATGCACAAAAAGGAAAACTTTCAAGAAGTTTATGTTTCGAAACTATCGCACAATTTCCATGCATACAAAGCCAACTCGTTGAATATTTTCACTTCATATCTTTCTTATATCGTACGCGATACACGCCGAACAGCGACGTATAAATAAGAAGACCGCGCAACACGACAACGAGGAAATACGTCGAAGCTCGATCCGTACATAAAATTTGTCACTTCCTTTTCAGGAACGGCCGAAACTTCTGTGTAAGGTCAAATTGTGTACAGAATGGTTAAGGTCGTACCACCCGTTGTATTACCAACCGCGTCGAGATTCATTCCACTTCCTATATAAGTTCAAAAATCTTCATAATTCTAAGATTATCTGTAGTCATCTCTTTGTTACGAGACCTCGTTCGCATTGTTGTCTACAAGCAGGGCTCTTATTGAATATCACGCGGGGTTCCCGTCTTTGTGAGGATGGAACATCTCAAATATCTGTTCAAGTGACGGCATTGTGTTCGACAGTACTAAATTAGTTTTATAGGTTTATAAGCGTCCAATGTTTGGTATCATCTAAAGGGGACGGAGGGGAAAAAGAAAATAGTTCCGTCATAGTACGATAATTTATCATCAGATGGCAGGGTGTCTGTAGGGAGGAACAATGACCAGATATCAAACCGTAGCGCAGGGCGAACGTCTCCATATACCAGGGAAATAAAAACAGTTTATCCCGTTGTGAGACGATATATCCCTTTGCACGGCATCGTAATGGATTGCTTGGACGGCCACAGTTAAGTAGATGATTTGGATTGTGTCGTTTGAAGAGGGTAGATCGTTAAATGTGATGGTGATATTAAAAACTGTTATTAGCAATCAGTTGCAACGATGTACCTATAAATGTATAGTTACGTTGGGTAACTGGAATACGTCGGCCTGAAACAGAAAATCTATGCTTTTATATTCGGCATGAATTGTCTAATCTCACAGCCGAATCACTAGATGACAGTACACAAGTTGATGTAATTTATACAGACTTCGCGAAAGTCTCTGACCGAGATGATCCCGAGCTACTTCTATTGAAACTTGCACAGAGTGCTTTCTCGCCTAGACTTGTGTCGCTGTTTCGTATATGTTTATTGAGAAGAACGCAGTACGTTGTATACCTTGGTCATACGTCTGATATATTTTCTCCTTGCTCTGGAGTCACACAAGGTAGTAACATTGGCCCCTTACTTTTTCTGGTATTTGTTGTTGGCGATTTATGCAGTCAGTTGGATTGCAACAAGTTGTTGGTTTCTGATGAGGATGAGCACCGTTTCGGACTGCCTTCTGTTGCAGCAGAGTCTGAGTATACTTGAATCCTGGTGTGT
Organism: Trypoxylus dichotomus; assembly: GCA_023509865.1. Taxonomy (NCBI): domain Eukaryota; kingdom Metazoa; phylum Arthropoda; class Insecta; order Coleoptera; family Scarabaeidae; genus Trypoxylus; species Trypoxylus dichotomus. The sequence goes on from CM042075.1 coordinate 55,942,030, forward strand.
TAATAATAATCTTAGGATGAACATCGAAAAATTTGGTGTTGCAACTTACGAAAATTCTACCCCCTATTTATCATTATAACGGTGTTCTTTTGCATCGTTCTTCTTCCTTAAAAGACCTAGGGGCTTCATTTGACACCAAATTATCTTTTAACGACCATGTCAGTGGTGCATCATCCTCTGCACTGAGGACTCTGGGATTTATATTAAGAGTTTAGTTCTCTTGATGTAATAGTGACACTATACTTCGCATTTGTGAACTCTAAACTTCAGTTTGTATCCATAGTGTGGACGCCTTCATATGCATTATCTCTATCTGTACATGAAAATGTGCAGAGAAGGTCCCTTAAATATGGGCATTTTAAGAATACGGAATACATCCAGTGCAGGGCCATAATCTTAATATTCTGCTGAACAACTTTCAGATAAAATCCTTACAATCTCGACGTCGTGAAGCTGATGTGAGATTGACACTCCCTCACTACTTGTGCCATCGCATGGTACAGCATAGCGAACTCGTTCAAGTAATGAGGGATTGTAGAGAAATCTCACATCAGCTTGACAATACTCGCCTCTCTCAGGTCTTCTATTGTCCCTGTACTAACACAAACGTTTTAATTAAATCACCAATATAGAGAATGTCTACCACCTTCAATGAAATTAATACTGATGTTGATATTCGCTTTTTCCCTCTAGCAAAATTAATAAATCCTTGTCCACAATTTTAAATTAAGTTTTGGCCTATGTTTTATTATTGTATTTTTAGTTTATATTCATATTGTCCTGTGAATTTTCAATAAGCCATTCAAGGCTATAAGCCGAAATGGAATACCTAGAAGATTAATAAAAAGCTTTGCTAATATGCAGGGTGTCAATGAAATAAAGTAAAAAAAGCAAAAAAATGAAAAATTAAAAGATCTGATGTTATTAGACTTAAATTTAAAATATTTTGCGAAAATTCCTTCGCAGACGCGAGAAAGAAAATCATATTTAAAATAAAAATTATTCACAGAAGAAATATCCGTACGTAAGACTGTTATTGATTGACGTTTGATACGTGTACGGTGTGATCTTGTAATATTTATAACATCGGCAGCTGTATTATTGCAGTGTATGCTGTTTGAGTGTATGTCTGCAAGTTTGGTTGGATGCATGTATTATGTCTACATATTCTGCATTCATAGGCGGCACATATTAGAATTATCCTTTTTTAATGCTGACATTCGCGTTGTAATTGACTGTACCATGTGAGTCCCTAGCAATGTTAATTATACTTCAGAATAGGCATATCTCCTGACAATTTCAGAATATCAACGGTAAAACCAGTTCGAGATTTTGCTGTTCTGTCTTCTTTTGGCATTCGTTCTTACATATTTACACGCAATAAAGATGTGATATACTTTTGATAACTGAGGATATAGTTTTGATAAAAGGGGAAATAATTTGACAAACACGGCTCTTTAATTAAGATGTGAAATAGCTTTGAGAAATACAACATAGACGAGGAGAACTGGGTAAAATATTATGAACAGCGTTGCTACAAGGAAAATATTGACAAAACAACGATACAAGAAATTGACATAAATGTTTGGAGATATGGATATAACAGAGCTGACAGAAGACTTGAGGGCTACAAAAAGCAGAATAGCGACAGGTATGGATCGCATCAACACAGAGCTTTGGAAATACGGGTGACTTACACTACGCCTAAGGCTTCTACATGTATTTAATAAATGTTGGAAAAGTAGTATTATCCCTGATGGTTGGCAAAGAGCGAAAGTAGTCTCATTGTTCAAAGAAGGCGATAGGAATAACCCTCATAATTACCGAGGAATCAACCTTTTAGACACCACTTACAAAATTTGCGCCAGAATATTAAACAACAGGTTGAAAATCATAGCAGAAGAACTCATATAAGAGGAGCAAATGGGCATCAAAGATGGCAGATCAACCATAGACGCAATATTCGTGAAACACACAAAGGATTTATAGACTTCGAGAAGCCTTTCGATAATATAAACTATGAAAGAACAGGGATATCCACATCCTTGCATGCCCTCCAACCTTCTTATACGGCAGTGAAACATGGACAACAACAACAAAAAAACAAAGAAGCAGGATAAAAACACAAGAGATATTTTTTTAAGACTACCAGACATCTTCGACATTAATGGGAGAATAAAGGAAAACATAAATAAGTGGAAGGAACGTGTATAACGGACCCAGGTGACGAGGTTGCCAGCCAGAGCGAGATATTATAGATGTTTACGAAGAAGAAGTGTAGACAAACCAAACAAAAGATGGGTATCGTAACCTGCAAAGTGCCTAAAAGCTGAAGTAAAGAATATATACATATATATAAGAAGATTACTGTAATACAAATAGTAAACCGAACGGGTCCCAAATTCGTCCCTTGGGGAATACCAGATGTAAGATAAATATGATGCGATTCATAACCCATGTAAGCTACATACTTCTACGACATACATGTATAACAATATTGAACTGACATGTATTTGTTCGCCCCGTCATGTGACGTTGAAGGCTAGGTTTTACGCCACTGAAGTGCAACGGCAACGTGCACAGATACCTCTATTTAAAACTTGAAGATGTTGAAGTGTTCACCTGATAAAGTAATCTATTGATTACGCTCAGAAACCATCAAGCAATTATTATAAACCTTTCATTAGACCGAACAGTCCCAGCACCCTTCCAACCATCGCGATAAGCCAATAAGAAGGCGGATTTATGTAAAAAAGCGACAGCATCGTAGGGCAGAACAAAAAAAAAACGGCTACGTTCGTACGCAAGAACTGCAATAAAACGTAAAAATTATGATAAGACGCGTGATTAGGAACTTTACGATCGTCGTATATTTTTGGAACGTACAAAATGCGCCGGCATCCTCTTCGCCGTCCTCGCAAAAGAAGGAAAAAAAAGAAGACGAACCCCCCGTCGACACGTACGCGAGACAAGGAAGGAAGACTGCGCATGAAAAGATGTCTCTGAAAATTTGAAGAGTCAATCTAAATGGTAGGGCGTTCACTACGGGAGTTTAAATAATTTATGTCGTGACGTCCTTTTTACCCCGGAGAAACAACATGTACGCTTGTATGTGTATGTATACGAGAGACATATATATGTACATACATCTTGGATGTTCGAGAAGAAGCATATTGGAGAGGAAACAAGCAGAAAATACATCTAACAAATTTATTTATACAAAGGAGGAGGGAAACGGGGCATTTTAGCGTGCTGCGGTAAAAGAAGTTATATCGACAAATTGCGTAGATATGTAAAGTATAATTCAGAAGAATTTAACGCTCTGGCGTTGCAAATAAAAGGTATAGTATATATTGAAATTTAAAAGCTACATAACCTTCATATTCAAGAAGGAGATTAAAGTAATCAATTTAATATACGAGGTAGGCGCCATAAATTCTCGGCCTGACAGAAATAAGAAACATGGAGCAATGTAAGAAATTTTATTTTTCAATGTAATCTCCCCGAACTTCGATACATTTATTACACCGACTAATTAATAATTACCCTTGTAAAAATAATGTGAAGTTTTTCCGTCAAAATGTTCGATAGCAGCTAAAATCACATATTTTTTTAATTAGCAAAACAAATAAAAATCACATGGCTCCTTGTGATTATACAGTGGACGTTTCAATTCTTGAAAGCCACATTCGCGGATGGTAGCCTGTGAAACGGCGGCAGTATAGACGGGAGCATTGTTGTGCCATGATCACACACCTTTCGTCAATTTTCCACAACCTTTTGCACGAATACTGTTCCCTAATTTATGGAATAAAGACTCATAATTAACCAAATGCCCTCACAATCCCACAACTCCAGGAACTTGAACCTATGTATATAGGGCTGTCAGGCCGAGAATTTATGGCTCCTACCTCGTATTTCAAGCTGTATTTTCTGTAAAAAATCACCTGAATACTACGAAAGATTGATACTAAAAGCTATTGTCATATAAGATTGCTAAAAATAAGTATTCGTTTGATGTAGAGGGAAATTACGAAATACGTTTGTATTTTATTGAATCGGCCACAAATAGAAAAGCAGATATGTATAAATAATATGTATAATGTAGAAGCTTGGATATTGACGACTGGGTCAAGATATTTGGTTTAAGTTACGAAACCATGTGACGTGGTGATGCTCGAAAATCTGCGTAAGCCAAAAATGATGTTTACAATGGGGTGAATCTCTTTCATTAGATAGTAGTTTGGATAAAACTTTTGTACTATTTTTATTGCGATGATCCTCCAATAGACTAAAATCATGTTGGTGCAGCAATGTCACATAATCTGAACCAGAATCAGCGTAAGAACCGCTAACCTTATAGCTGAGACATATGAGGAATATCATTTGCACACGTTCTATCGAAATCACTTTATACGTGTTGTAAGGATAAAAAATTAAGTTGAACTGAGCAAGGACATAGTGTAGAGTCCTTATCGCCGAGATATCAGAGAAAGTACGACAAGTTCTTATAACAATAATAATTTAGAAGGAGAAAGACATATGGGATACATATGAACAGAAAAGCTTAGTTTTGAGTCAAAAAGTACTCCTAAATCCTTTATTTTTGTGTTTTTGTGATAATTGTAGATTGAATATGATTGGATTAGAGCATTTGATATAAGAGATCACTAAACATTTTCCAATATTTAAAGATATGCCATTCGGAGTACACCAGTCATTAATAAGGGTAAGGTAAGTCTCCAACTTGACTCAATCGACTGGCGAATCGATAACGTTGTGGATTTTGAAGGCGTCTGCATATGTTCGCAATTATATAATATATATATATATATATATTATCAATATATAATGTTTGCAATTTATCAAATAAATTATTTAGAAAAATAGAAAATAATAACGGGATTGGAACCTTGCGGAACCCCAGATGATATTCTAAAGAAGCAGACGAATATCCATTATAGAAAAATATAGATATATACCCACTCCCTCCAAAGAGGTAAAAAGAAATAAACTTCATCAATGAAGGAGAGAAGTCAGTACTCTCTAGTTTAGCACAAAGTAAATTGTGGTCAGTGTGATCAAAAGCTCTAGCAAAATCAATCTAGATCACATTTTCAAGTTCTTTTGGAAAGTTCGCTAAAATATTTATGTAGCTGTTTCTGTAGCTCACAATATTAGTCCGATCAGCTCCTTTAAAACACTGCTACTATTTCACTAGCTTTCCAAATTGTCGGTAATGTCAAAGTTTGAATAATTAAAGTGTATTATGTAGACAATGAATATCCAAGGACATAGGCACATTCATGAACTAGGTATGTTATCATCATCCGATGTCATTTCATTTTTAAAGCACTATTCAGCTCTCATCCTCAGTAACAAAGAGAACCCTAAAAGAGGAATGGTAACGTCAAATGCGCTAGAAAAATGATGTACAGAACCATTAACTATGCCTTGAAGTTGAGTAAGTTACGTTCTTCAATAACCAGTGACGTTCCTTTTATATTGCAAGAAATATTTGCCAAATGAACTTATCAAACTCCTTTCTTAACCAAGCCAATAATTACCCAAACTAATACTAAATACTCTCACTAGTTTAATATTATGAAAAAGTCTCCAATATAGCTTCTAGCACAGACATCTGATTATCGTAAACTAAGTCCTTAACCTGATAGACATATTCTTCATATGTTGCGTACTCTGTTACAGCCTTCACAAAAGCTATACTGACTTCATTGATAGAATTTGTTTTCAAGTTAACTCCTAGTCATCTCCAATGAGAAAACAGTCCAGCCTACGTTGTATTGTCTTCGTTTGCGCAAACATAACCGATAATGAGAAATGCAAAGTCATTTCTTATTTATGATATGAAATTATATATCAGTAGAACATGATCAACTTGATCGAAGTCCTTTCAAAAATCGAAATAACAAGCATCAACCTGTTTGCCCGCTTTTAGTGCATTTCCAATGTAATTGGAAAATTGTACAGGATTTTGTTAGGGGTACTTTCCTAAGTGAGGATGGTGATCAACAGGTGGAACTAGATGAAATCTGAAACAATATTATTGTAGGGATGAAATTGAGTACACAGTTTTAATAAGCTTAAACTAATTTACTAATATACTCTACAAGATTGTGTAAGATTAACGCAACCGTCTTTACATCATCACTGCTATAGTCGTACTCTTCCTGTCCTTCTCGCGTTGCTCCCCTCCACCTCAGTTGCACTCGTACCCTATTCCCACAATTCGGCCATCCTGGGGGTGGATCCGTCCCAGTTCATATGTCATCCGCTTTGTTGTAAATTCCGATGGGCCATGGTTTCCAAATGTATTCTGTTGTAATCGAAATTTTTCAATAACTTCGTTACTTGTCGTGGATTTTATTGGGTATAGCCGTACAAATTTCGTAAAGTCATCAATAACGGCCAATATGTGCTTATACCTCTTGTTGGTAGTCTCTAGCGAGCCTAAACGATCCACATGATACGCATGCTCAACATCCTTTGGTAGTGGGTTGAGAAAGCCTTCTTGTTTCCTTCTTTTTCTATTACTCATATAGAATACGGGGTGGAGTAAGTCATCTTCAACCGATTTCTTGCGTAGTACAGCAGTCAAGCCAAGGAAGCTTTGCAATTGCTTCTGTGTAGTAGGCTTCGGAAAACGTAATACAGCTTTAGTTTTCTCTGTCCCTCACTTATAATATGTCCTAAAAATTCCACATTACATTGTAAGAAATGACATTTCTTAAAATTTATTTCTAATCCGTGTTCGCTGGACACCTTAAAAACGGCATTTGGTCTTCGCAAGGCCTCCTCTTCATTAGCGGCTGGAATGATTAGGTCGTCCATATACGGCAAGGCTACTCCCTCATTTGTTAGACTTCTGAAGACTTCGTTAATGAAACGTTGGAAAACCGACGACGAATTACATAACCCGAACGATACTTTATTGAACCGGTACTGACCAAAGTGGGTTACGAATGATGTATATTTCTTACTATTTTCTTCAACATTCACATGGAAGAAACCATTTCGAAAGTCGAGGGTACTAACAACTCTAACATCTTGTAATTTGTCTAGTTGATCCTCTATTAGCGGAAGAGAATATCGATCCTTACGATTTTCTTATTAATTTTACGGTAGTCGATACAAACTCTTGGAGTACCATCTTTCTTTTTAATTACCACAACCTGGCTTCAATATTCAGAAGCGCATGATTCTACAGTGCCTTCCTTTATCCATTCTCCAACTTGTTTATCGACTATTTCTCTTTCAACGAATGATGATCGCCGTGGAGTATGATAAACAGGCACGTCATCAATAGTTACCAGCTTCATTTCAACGTTTTTGTTTTCTCCGGTCGGTATGATGCCACTAAATCTTCTACTGCATGCCTCTGTTGGCTGGTAGCTGTAGCGCCAATGTCCAAACCCGTTTCAGGAACAGTATTTATTGCCATTATATCAAGGCTGGGTCGCGGTTCTTGTTTCGATATAGATTCCATTGATTGTCAAATAAACTGTAGATAGTAATTCTCTGCCGATAATAATATCTACGTGCATGACGTCTTCCGGAAGTACATGCATTCTTGTAGTAAACTCTTCATTATCCATCGTCAAAGTACAATTTATGGATCCCAATGTCTTTACTTTACCATTTCCGAATCCGTTCAACATCATAGTTGGTGCAAATTTATCTTTGCCAATTTCTTTGCAAATGTTCTGCTTGACAATATTCATCACACTCCCAATATCTATTAATGCGGTTACCTCTTTTCCTTCGATGATAAGGTTTTTTGAATACGGTAGAGATTCAACAACGTGGATTCTCTGTGATAATGTATGGTCTTCATTTGATCTTACGTTGACCCATTTCTTACTTGCACATTCAAACGAACGATGGCCATATTCATTACATTTGAAACATTTAGTTCCACTTGCTTTTGAAGGGCATCTATCCGACTTGTGACCAAGCGAACCGCAATCATAGCATCTTATTTTTCCGCTCGTCTTTGCTTCTGGCGTATTATTTGGTATATAACCTTGGGATTGTTTTGGACGTGCGCCACAACGTTTCTCTTTGACCTTCTCATAAACACGTAACTTTTCTTCTAAATCGTGTAGATCCTTGCCATTGTATAACACCATTTTGCTGTTGACATCATCGTAAATGCCATCCACTACGCATTGAATAACAGCTGCTTCTTCTATGGAGCCCCGATTTGCTAATTCTTTCATGTGCAGGAAATATTCAAGCAACGTTTCGTCTTTATGCATTTTCCTTTCAGCCAGCATCCGATGTAACTGGGCACTGGTAATGCGTGCACCAAATTCCTCCAATAACACAGTTTGAAGTCTTTCCAAGTATTTAGTCCTCTTTCGCCTTCGACAAACAATTTTGCCAATTCAGTTAATTGTCTCTTAGCATAGATAAACAAATGCAAGTTGCTCCACTTAACTAGTTTACCTATGTCTTCTACATCTTCAACCCATCTTCTAATAATCATCGGTTCCATCGTATTTCCGTATACCATCACCTACATCTCGAAAGTAAATGAAGTGGGGTGACGTGAATCCTGTATTGTATGCTTTTTCTTGTTTCTTTTTAAGATGCTTCTTATCTTCTTTTCCTTTGGCGCCATTCTCATCTTCTTTATGCCTTATGTCGTTTCTTCATAGTCTTCGTCTTAATCTTCTTCCTCATCGGAAACAGTTTGCAATTTTTCTAAATTGATTAGGCAGTCGCATAAGCGATGTATGATTTCATCTTCATTTCCATTGTAATTGATACATAAAATATTACAAATTGAAACTAAATCTCCTAAGGTAAGATATCATTTTGCATCTAAACACTTAGCATCATATTCGTTAGAATTTACTAAATGCAAAACCAGAAAATTCTCTTAGTCTCTTGCGATTTCCGCGATAACCTTCCGAGTTAAATATTAATTTATGAAATACTTTGATTATCTCCTTTGTTGCAGTTTTTATATTGGCTAAAACAACAGGCACGTCTTTTAACATCATTTTAAAAAAGTTTTGTACGCATTACTAGTGATAACAATAATTTATAAACACTTTGTTTTAATCTCGAACAGTCTTATTAATTTAACAAAAGTCTAATTCATATTGTCGATTATCGAACTCTGTATATTGATGTCGTTGAAAGAAAAGGTTCGTTCACACGTGATGTAAATAGTCACGGCCGAAAAAGCTGATACAGCAACGCGTAATACGTGAGAGTCTATATCGTCTTTCATGCACTTCTATTCATAGAGTTCTTTGTTTAAAACAAATAACGATTTAAAAACTTATGTTTGTCCAGTTCCTAAAGTACCAATTCTATTGCTTACAAATACCTTTTGATTTCCTTTGTTTTCACCAGAATTTCGCAAATATATCACTTCGAAATGAGTTCTTTTCGCACCATTTTTAACATATTTCAGCTTCTTTACGTCGTTTTCCACTTCTGTACACGTCTTTCATTTTTCTTCTGTATTTTCGTCTTCTTCGTTAGGTGTTCTCGTCTTCTTCGTCAGATATTTTCGTCTTCTTTTTTTGTCTTTAATGTCCGTCTTAAATTCGCGTATTCATCTTCTGTGACCCTTTTAGGTTTTTTATTCGTCTTCTTCGTATTTACCTAGTTCTAGACATCTTGTTCATCCCGGACGAACCCCCAAAATTTGTAGGGATGAAATTGAATACACACTTTTAATAAGCTTAAACTAATTTACTAATATATCGTACAAAGATTAACACAAGCCTCTTTACATCATCACTTCTATAGTCATACTCTTCCTATCCTTCTCGCGTTGCTCCCCTCCACCTCAGTTGCACTTGTACCCTATTCCCACATTATTAGCCTTAACATTAAAGGTACACTGATCGTTAGAAGGTAAACTATCACAAACGAAAACTTTCGAGGTTGCCAGAACATGTGTCCACAAAGACGAAGTAATACCGGGAAGATTACAAACACCGATGACACACATTGATGCGACAGGTAAATAGTCTATACCCTGAAGAACTTCGGAATATTTTTGGGAACCCTGCGAGGTTGGTGTATAAACCGTCCTAATGATAACTATTGTATTATTTCCAATTATATTCCTCTATCGCCGCAACAAATACAATAATCATCTACAGACAGCTTCATGTTTGGTACATCGGCATGTAAACGAAATTCCGTTGGAATAATAATATGAATGTTTGTTCCGTATCTGCTGCTATAGAATTTATTGGTAGCGAATTATTGTACAATCTTAAAAGCAATTTAAACCAACATCAGTTTCACTAGTTTGATGAAGGCAATGAACTGCTTCTCGTGGAACTGGTGAGAGACCAGGACAAATGAAAGAATGAAGAAATGTGCAATTAGTATTCCGTAGTAATTTGGAAAGCAATTTGATTTAATAGCTATCTGTAAGACGTTGGTAACACATTACAACACAACGAAAAAGTTCAGTTTCACACTAACTCCTTCTGATGTTGATTCTCACGCAGATTGTTAGTTTTTTCGGATCACGTCAAGGTTTATTGTTATAGTATCGATTTTTATTGCACAATATATTGCTCAATTTGTTGTGTGTCCATATTTCTCTTCGCATTCATACGTAGTACCATGTTCGTAACTGCGTAATAGAATGTGGTACGTGAGTTATATGCATAAAATTTCAATGCAAACAAGTAATAAGATCTATTCATATTCGTTCAGCGTGACTGTTAGTATGTGCTAATTGAGGTAAATTGAAGTACAAAATAGATGAGAGCCATTACAAAACGAACTCCAACCGAAATATATATTTTCCATCCTCTAACAGATATCGTCAGCCACTATAATTTTCCGTATAAACATTAATACATTTCTCTTATCTTTGCGAAACAATTTGGAAATAATTCCTTTCGGGATTATTTCCACTAGAAACCAGGAACTAAAATAAGAAGCTGCGGGCTAGCAGCGCTGCGGAAAAAGAAAACATAAGTAACTGGAAATTTACGGTCCATTGAGATGTACCGAAGATCGATAATTTAGAGTGTTTCACACAACTGCGCGCTTCATCCAGCGGATTAAAGCTCTTTACCTCTTCCGTTTGCGACTGGGTCGTACCACATAAATAACGGACGAGCAGCTATCGCGTTTTTATTTTCTGCGGTTGGTCGCAAGGTGAATTGCTACTACACTTCTCCGCTAAAAGCAGAAAGTAATCATAGAGCTCAAAGGAATTTAACTAGATGGTAACGGCTCGACTTGAATGATTAATAGAATGGTGTTGCTCTGGCGAATCTAAAAGAACAGGTTACGCGATTTAATAGTAAAATCAATTTGTTTTTCCTAAATATCAATTTTCTCTCTGTATATTCATATTGTTAGTGGCTTGACAGGATCAATGAAATGGATCTACAGCTGAAGTTACACGGAATATGACGCAAGATTGCAGACATTGGTGTGGATGGAAGTTGCAACACGCAATGATTGGAGTTTATGCGTTTTATGCGAAAAATTGAAATCACCCAAAATGTGTTAAAGTGTATATGCAACTGAAGATCTTGATGATCAGATTGCAGGAAAATTATCCATCATGGCGAAATACTTATAAATTAAAGAAGTCAGCTGTTCAAGTATGAGCACCCCTCGTCTACAGATTCCCTGGTAACTTGAATCAGAGAGGATAGGGTGGTAAAGTCCATTGTGTTTGTACCTCCTGTTGTTAAATCAAAGATGTTTCAATCTATGATAAAATTTGCCAACGTCTATTATTCAAGGTCCAATTAAAAAGCATATAATAGATTATGTATATATACAGATATGCTGGAATGCATCGAATCATTTACAAATTCTAGAGTAAACACAGAATCTCTATACAATACATCTGCATGTATTATAGGCATTATATAGGCTAGTGTTTTTCGTAGAAAATCATAACCGAAGTCGTAACACCGAACAAGCAGATCTCATAATTGCGTTATGAATTTTGCAATGAAATATAGAAAATTTCTCCCCTATAGAAACGTCCTTACCGTTCAATGTATATATTCTGACTGTACACTATTCACTCACCGAGCCTTAGATCAATTTGTACTTCATTTTCCAAGACAAACTAAAGCTCTTGCAGAGCATATTTGATACGGTTTAGAATTACATCACATATGAATTAACATAAATTAAAGCACACGTACACTACCGATCATATTAGTTCGGACACCCAGTAAAATGTTGTAATCTCTACTAAAAGATAGTATAATGGCTTATATGTATATATAAATAACATTTATATTTGATCTTTTAGTTTATTGTTTATTCAGTGTACAGGTAAACTTCCAAGAATATCGATTAGAGAATGATTATTACAGTTTATGACCCAATATAGTAGCTTTCAGAATAATCATCATCGCTACAAATGGGATTATTCTTGGGACAATATTGCACGTAGTAAATTTAGAATATTCTTTGGGGTGGGAGCAGGCCACCCGAAAGTGTATTGTGTATTGATAAATACTTTAGTTTTAGTTGTAGTTCAGTTTACTTTAGCTTAAATAATCCTGCTTATGCGTGCGTTAATGTTAAGACCGTATCTTTTTGTGAGAACTTGATTAAAGTTACTAAAATGCCGAGAGGAAAGCCGACAAGTTTATGAAAGTACTCTGTAATCGTTGCTCTTCATCAAGAAGGTTATTCAGTGCGTCAAATTTCCGAAAGATACATGTTAATAAATCGACTGTTAGTGATATCATTCGGAGACATCAACGCACGGGCACTTTAAGAGGTTGGGCACGTTCAGGTCATCAGAGAATACCAACTTACGCCGACGATGTTCGTATAAAATTGTTGGGCAAGCGAAATAGGAGACTGACAGCACCGGAAATCGCCGCAGAAATGAATCGCGATCGTGTAAAAAAAAATTATTGTTGCTACAGTGGAAAGAAGATTAAAAACTGCATTTCATCGAAAGGAGAACCTACTTCGACGAGGAAGAAGGCTAAAATATCTACAGTGGCCAGAAACACATATAAATTGGACAATAGATAACTGGCAAAGAGTGCTAAGGACTGATTAGTCAAAGTTTGAGGCGTTCGGACAAACAAGACGCGTTTTTGTAAGAATAGCGAAAAGCCAAAGAATGTTGGAGCATTGTGTAGTGCCAACTGTCAGGCAAGGAGGAAATTCTGTGCTTGTTTGGGGTTGTTTTTCCTACAGGAGACTTGAAGCTAATCGAAGGTATTTTGCTAAATGATGGTTATTTAGAAATACTGCAAGAAAATGCAGTATCAGGGGGCAACGTCTAATTTTATATTCAAGCAGGACAACGTCCCCAAACACTCAGCAGTGACATGTAAAAATTTCTTAAATGAAGAACAAGATAATGGCACTGTACAAATAATGACATGGTCGCCGCAAAGCCCAGATCTAAACCCCATGGAGCCGTCATGGGATGAATTGGACAGAAAGGTCCGAAAGTATGCGCCACCTGTGGAACATTTTACAAGAGGAATGGACTAATACGCCAAATAGAGTCCTTGAAAAACTAATAGAGCGGATGCCTCGGATTGTGAAAGCTGGTCTTCGCGCGAAGGGGAGTTTCTTCGATGAACGAAATGTTTAAGAGGTTTTGTTTATTTTTCGTCTAAATATTTTCTCGTTTTTTTTTTTAATTTATGTACGTATCCGAACTAATATGGACGGTAGTGTACATTATAGAGTCGTTCCAGTAGATTTTATGGATATTTACATAAATTTTTATCGGTATTTCGATACAACAAAAGCCAAACAATATCTACCCCGCAGGGTGAACGGAAGAGTTCAGTGGCTCAGATACGGGAACCACCCCACAATCTCCATGGCCAGTTTTCATTCCATTTCAAATAAAAACAACCGCTTCAGGAAACGTTAATTTACAGAATTCATTTCCACGTGGCTCTCTCCTCTCTTCGTTATTTGCCTCTTATATTCCCTCGGAAAATTTAGCTAGAATATTAATAACTCGATATCTCCAGCTAACGTGTTATTCGCCGTATTATTATATTACGTTTTATATTCGCGAACTCGCGTCAATTTTATCCGCCGTGTCTGCTTGTTAATTAATTGCTTTGCCAACGAAGTCGGTAATAAATTATTCGGGCGTCAGAACTTCGAAATGCGGAACTTTTTAAAGGCGGTATAATCTTATATCCAAACACGTAACACAATTCGCCGCCGTCTTGATCCCTTCGATAATACAAGTTGTTCGAAGGAAACAATCTTGAAACAATCTCAATCAATTATTAAGCTGTAATTTATCATCGCCGTGTACCGCTAATGGCTGTTAGCGCACGTGTAGCGGAGGAGGCGGAGAATTTCGCTAAAACGTCGCGAAAATTGATTAATATAAAATAGGAAAAAACGGGAAGTATTATCGTGATTTTTATGCAGCATGCGTTAAGAAGAAAAACATGTTCTCTCTAGCCTATTCTCAAACGCAAATAGAGAAGGGGGACATTGAATAACACCGCGAAAAGAAAGTAAAGGTTTACGCGAGCGTGAAAAATTACTTAAAAGTAAATATCGCCGCGCTAACAAACAAGTAAGTTGTTCGGCTCATCGGTCAACGTCAGACCGCAAGTTAGCACAATTTACGCCAACTAAGCGACACTTACCAATACGTGAACGTGATTGATATAGTGTGTATAGAGAATGAAGAAAAAAAGAGGAGTGAAACTTCTCGAACTCCGGGCAAGCGAGCAAATAAACAAACAAAAAGTTATAACGTGCTATAGAGGGCGAGCAAATGCTTCTTGAAATTATCAAAATTTTCCAAACATATCGCCAGGATGTCTTGACGGCTTCTCGCAAAACAATTCTATTACCGTACTGTACTAGCAAAGTAACTTTTTCGGCCCACGCCACAGTTAGTGATCAGTATAGTCTCGTAAAATGGAATACTTCATTTAACAATATAAGACTCACAAATCGTCACCAACTCGATTTCAATGAAACTGGAATCTTAGTATAAAAACAATACCTTTTCTAGCGGCTTAATCTCCGAGTTTTAGAAGACAGCTCCTTGAAAAATTAGCACAGATTTTAAATTTTTAGAAATACGTCAAAACTATAACAGATATTAATTCTCTTTTACAGTATAATTCGAAATACACTACACTCTATTTTTTAATAAGGAGGACTGTTCTTGAATTGAAGCCCGAAAAAAGGACTAACTGTTGGTCAGTTTTCGGCCAAAATTACACTAGTGATATTCGATATATTACCGGCCATCATATTATTCCAACAGCTGATTAATGTTTAGACTGAGTATTTTTCTGAGTATGTTTGTATTCAGTTTTCTCTCTCAATTTTCGTTGTTGTAATAAAAAAAGCTCTTTTGAGAACTAATTGGCTGACATATTCTACGTGTAAATCATTTTCACAGCGTTTTTTTGTGGATATGGAGAAAGTAGCATCTACTTCTGGAGCCCAAATATCTCCGCCGAGAAAGCGAAAATATCTGAGCTCAGGGCATCTATCTTTGATAGAGAAGCAAAATATATTAAATATATTCAAAAAACTTCGAACTGATAAGCCGAGAATGCTATTGCTGCAAGAATATCATTATTATGCAAGAATATCAAGCATGATAAGATGGTGTTATATTACATTACCATCATTATACATATTATAATGTTATCTTATTTTTAGGAGAGGCACAGTCTACTGTCTAGCGTACCACAAAGGAATACAAGGAGAAAGGAGAAGTTACCCCACCTTTTGGAAGACATTCTTTAATTGCTGATTACCATGAAACTATGAAGAATTCTATAAGGCAACTAATTCATAGTTCTTTTTATAGAAATGAACGTCCTACACTTGATAAAGTGCTGATTTAAGTAAAACAGCGTGATGATTTGCCACAGATGACCCGTTCAACATTGTACAAATTTATGAAAATGATAAACTTCAGGTTAGTGCCGATCTTCTATTTAATATGCAACAAAATTTGAGTATACCTACTCAAATATATATTTTACGCACTTGATATGTTAGAATAAGTATAATTGTTATTTGCAGATACTTGAAGAGAGATTGAAAAAGTGTTTTCATAGAACGTGATGATATAATCAAGTGCAGAAGAAATTATTTGATGGCAATAAAAGATTATCGTCGTCAAAATCGGCCAATTTATTATTTAGACGAAACATGGTTAAACAAGGGCCATACAAACAAAAAGTTTGGGTAGACAGTAACATTAAAAGTCGACGGCAAGCGTTTAATGAAGGACTCCCTACAGGCTTACGTAATCATGCAGCAAAAGAAAGACATTGTATTATTTTGCATATAGGGTCTGAGGGTGATTTTGTGGAAAATGGCTTATTGCTTTTCGACAGTAAAAAAATAACCGATTACCATAAAGAAATGAATGCCGAGGTGTTTGAAAGTTGGTTTCATCAAATATTGACAGTACTACCAGACAATGCTGTTATTGTTATGAACAATACTACATATCACAGTCGAAAAACTGAAAAATTTCCACAACATATAAAAAACTCGATATGCAGGTTTGATTGAAATCAAAAAATATCGAGTACGATGAAGAGATGGTTCGATCTGAACTTCTTTATTTAATTCGCCTTAATATAAGACGCATGTAACAGATGAGATAGCCAGAAGTTGCAACAAAACTGTGTTGGGGTTACCACCTTATTACTGCGAACTCTACCTAATTGAGTTAGTATGGGCTCCAATAAAAAATGAGGTGTCAGTTAAGAATATCTCATTCAAATTAGTAGATGTAAGGGTACTTTTACTACAGACAATCCAGAATGTCACTAGAGACAATTGGGAGAAATGTGTAGGACATGTGATTAAAGAAGAAAAATGTGTGAGTTAGTTGGATTAATTGATGATACTATCGAGCGCAAAGATAGTGGAACCAAATACTGTCGTGCTCTGTCACTGTCACTGTCGTACACTATGTCATCTCCGTCTTCGGCTAATATAGTCTGACCGTCAGCGAACTCCAAACTATATATATGCTCATAGTCGACTATGACAAACGGCCGTGAAAGTCTGAGATACTATATGGTCACGGAGCAGCACCCCCATGGGCGTACATTTCTGTCTCTAATTCCTTAGTACTGTCTTCACATATATTTTAAACAACGTTGATAATACGCAGCATCCCTATCGCAATCCCTTATTTACCATCAATTCATCCGAGTAGTTGTTTCCGAAATTCATTCTGGTTTTGTCATTTTTATACAGTCGTTGAATCACGTTTACATAGTTTGTTTGTACTCAGTTGTCCTTTGTTGCCTGCCATAACTAATTTATGGAAATACTGTCATAAGCCATTTTCAAATCTATAAACATAAGATATAGTTGATTATTTCTGTAATTTCCATCACTAACATCGCTCAGATTTTTGACAAAATCCAATCTCCTACCTATAATTAAACGTATTCAGATCGTTCTCCAAAAAAAAAAAAAAAACGATAACGATCGGCGAAGAAAATGAAGCCAAAACAATAATAGTAATCGAGGTACGACCGCTGGGCGTTACAGTGGTAAACCAAAGAAACGCCAACCCCTCAATCTCGAACAATATATAAGCACTATATCACACCGAGCGTCTGCCGCTAGGGGAGAGAGAGAAGTTCGAGGCTTTCGAGCAACAATAAATCAGGCATAAGGACCCGTACTTCGGGGCGTACGCTTTAATATATCCCTAGCCGCCGTCGCTGCCGCACCAGACACTCAGGCTAAAAAGAAGTCAGGTCCTCTATTCGCCCCAGCTATCGCTTGCATTCCTCCGTCCGGTTATATGCGCGCCCGCCGACTGCATTATGCATACACGGACCCTCTTCGCTTACACATGCTCCTCTTCATTAATTCAGAAAGGTGGACGCTACCACCCAATTTTAACGTAGTTAGCGGCGTTAGTTGAGGACGGCGTGTAATTATAGGGGCAGCCGACAGCTTTTCGAAAATGACGGCGATGACGCTTTTTATAATCGGCGGAGTAATCTCCGACGCTGACGGGGTGTTGATATGCATATTGATGCGGTTATACGTGGAAAAGATTGGTAATTACTGTTATTTAAACCTGTGGATGTGCATTCAATACTAAGGATCTAATGCATATTGACGTGACAAAGTTTGAAAACAAGTATGAATTTTTTCGAAATATAAATACTTATAAATTATCCTTGAATACTTCATTCAAATGCAAAATATTATAAGAAAGACTCAAGTTTAAACCGTTTCATTGCTGTACAATACTAATGAGCAAAGTTGGGATGTCTTCCCTCGGACCAGGTTCGTATTGAATACGCAGCGCCCCCACCAGTGTAATGTAATGAAACGGATGAAGTCTAGAATCATATGTTTGTATCAATAGTGCAGCGACAATATGTACTGTAAACGCCAAATGAGATGCGGAATGGTGGGAGTAAGTTTGCGCACCATTAGAAATAGTGAGAAGCTTTTTAATTGGTTTTACATAAAGTTGCAAGACAACATAAGCGGCGCAAACTATACATCTATCACTTAATAAGTCACCAATTTTTTGGACTAAAATATATACAAACTTATTTTTTTAAGAGTATAAATTTATTGTGAAATCAATTAAACAGAAACATAAATCCTTTAAAATATCAATGTTTTTCTAAATTTTTCTTATACTTCTACTTTGGATATTTTCTCGTCAGTGTATGGTTCACTCCCTTATTTTTGTTATTGTTGATGTTGTTGTTGGAGGCAAAGCATTGTTAGGACTCTCTCTTCATTTAATTTATTTAAAATATTTATTCCGTACCGTTTTCTTTCTGTGTATTAAATTGTACAGATACATTAGTTGTTCATTACTGACATATAATTTATAATCTTAATGTTTTTAAAAAAGAAAAAAGAGTCCCTTCAATAATATCTACAGCGGAGACATGAACTCTCCAAACGTTTACTATATATATCGTTTTTCGTAAACATAATTTTTATTATTAATTGTATTTAATAATAATTTCTTTCAAATTTATTTCTAAAAGACGTTTAATGTGCTATACTCACATATTTTTTTATCATATTATTAAAATATGTATAATCCCAAAATTATAACACACTATCTTCAAAATTTCTCGTACGTCGGATGGATGGCACGCCTGGCAGCATTATTTGTAAATAATTTCATTCCATTAAGAGTATGTTTACTATGTGGCCTATCATAAAGGTAAACGAGCTGAATATGTGTGTGTCCCCGGTAACGACGTCATATAAATATTATATTGTGTCAAAGTCACACATGTCGGAGTTGTCCCTCCAGAGAGAAGATTGCTATTTTTCGAATTATTCATAATATTTCAAATTCATTATTATTCAAAGATAAAAAGTATATCAGCTGATATTATGACAACAATTTAGAAAAGAAAAAGAAAGAAAAGTGGAAAGAGTAAGAGAAAGAAAGAGAGACAGAAAGAAAAGAAGAAAAAAGAGAAGAAAAAGAGAAAGGTGGGATCTCGAAGTTTCGCCTGTATCGTAGGAGACTTCTTCAGGAGAAACACGGAAATCAAAGTAGCGAAAACCTTCTGAAGGTTTTCGCCTCTAGCGTGGTTAACACGTCGAGTTACCGTGACATTCTGCCAAAGTAATTTCGCCTCTGGAGTGGTTTACACGTCGGGTTACCGTGCCACTTTGTTTTTTTTTTCACCTTCCCCCCCTATTCATTTCTCTTCTTTTTATCTCTTTTTCTTTTATTTCTTTCTCCTTTTACTCTCATTTCATTTCCATATATCTCATCATGACACGGTCCAATTCCGGAAGTAGTTCGTTTATTACTGACTCTCGCCGTGGAAGCCTACGTATTCATTTCAGTTTAGTTTACCTCAGTTGAGGTCTAACATTATTGTGGGCGTATGTTCGTATTGTGAATTATTATCTACCACTGTTTAGTGATATTGAGCACTCTCTTTGGGAATAAATATCGCAAGAGAGAAAATTGACACAAAGAACTTGATCTACGCTAAAATGATAATAGATAACTGTGACGTCGATGTAAATTACGAATTCGTACCAAATAAAATTGAGAATTCTAGAAGTAATCAATGTGGCGAACAAAACCCTGAGCATTTCAATAACACCGATGTAATATAGAAGGGGAATCATTACATTTTGGATTTTTGGTAAATCTTTACATTTGTTTCTTTACTTAGGTTGAGGGCTCCGATTTGTAGCTCCACTACTATTCTAAGTTGTAAAAATCCTAGGCAAAACTCGATCCTATAAAGGCAATTCTTTATCGCGTTTGACGCATAAAAGGGTATCAAATAACACAGTACTTCTTCCAACGTACTTAATCACTATCCAAGGATTTGTACGTACGACGTTTCTAATTTACCTCGTCCGAAAAGAAAACCTAATCCTCCAAATTGTAATCAGATACCTTCAACCTCTAACGGACGATCTTTACGGATCCCCGATCAGAACAGCTTCTTCTCCGAATGAAATCACGTCTTTCGATTCTTACGGTGCACCGAATTCTATCCGGAAATAGAAGAGAGCCTTCGCTCTTGTCTCACCGTAGTTACGTATAAAGTTTCTTCCCCCTTATCCGTGACCGCCTCGTCGCCGTACAACTACGTATGTATGAACGCGTTCGGCGAAGGATTCCTGAGCGTTTGCGGCGCCCTTTCTATCGCGTGTGTCTGCCGAGCTTTTCAATTTCATAAAATGCCTTCCATTTATCTGTCTGCCGGTAGGATGCTTCACATCGACTGCGAATAATTGACAGGATCGCAGTAGTAAGTGAATTCTTAACATGAATGATATCCGGGCTTTCCATCTTTCGCATCTGACGCTTGCATCTCCGTACCCTACTCTTTTGCCGATTGCGTCGGCTAGTAGCTTGTCTCGAGCGAGCGCAACGGATAAAGTGGTTGACGAGATGAATAGTATAGGTTGATACCGAGTTGATTGAGCTTATATTATTATGTGTGCTCTTCGTTTGGAGTTGGTTGTTCTTACGTTATTTAAGCACGACCACGATGCCCCAATTTTGAAAAACAAAGAATGAATATGATTTTAAAGAAGTGTTAGATATTTTCTTAATTTTCTTCTTTAACATTCACTAACAGTTCGAATATTTGTATGAATGCCCTATAAGCAGAGGCCGCGAGAGCGCTGACTCGAGGCCAGATCCTATGTGCCACCCCTCACCTACTTCGAATTGGTTGTTTGATTACTTTTTTTGATATTTAGTTAACTGATATTTATAGACTTTTTTTTAATCCTATGTCCATTATACCTTGCGGTGTCGGACAATATGATATTTATAGACTGTGGCTAATTCTTAAATTGTGTGTCGTGATTGTTCATGAAAATGGATCCTGTAGAATAAAGAGCCGTAATAAAATTCTTTCAGAAAAAGGGCATGACGCCAACTCAAAGTCATAAGACATTATGGCAACTATTGGTGAATCTACAGTTTCCTATGATATAGTCAAACGTTAGTGCCGACATTCTAAATGCGGAAGAACATCCTGTGAAAATCAACATGCGGGTGGCCCCCCCATAATGGCAGCAACAGACAAAAACATTAAAAAGGTACACGATATCGTACTGCAAAACTGACGAGTCCGCATCAGGGAAATTGTGGTAGATACTGGCTTATCGTCTCATGTGATGCGGAACATACTGACGAAAGAATTGGATGTGAAAGAGATGAGTACAAGATGGGTGCTACAAATGTTAACCTTTGATCAAAAAAAGAAATCTGGTGTTGATTTACAAAAGCCTCTTGGAGAAGTACCAATCAATAAAGAGAACCTTCTTAGTCGGTATTAACCATGGAGGAATCATTAGTGCACCAATATGATCCCGAGACCAAAGTGCCATCATCGTTCTCCTTCTCCACGCAAATTTAAGGTCGTGCCGTCTGCTGGAAAGGTTTTGCTATTTATGTTCTGGGATACTCAAGGACTCATCCGGACTGACTATTTGCGTAAGGTACAGAGTACTACAGAGGCTCACTACGAACAATTGATAAATTGTGAGACGCTATCAAGGCGAAACACCGAGGAAAGGCAATGTGTGCTGTGTGAATAATGCTTCCAGCCATACATTCGGTAGTGCTGTGGTTGCTATATACTAAGCAGGCTTTGAATTAATGAAGCATCCGCAATATTCGCCGGATCTGAACCCTAGTGATTATAGGTTGTTCTTCAAATTAAAGTAAATCTTACTTGGAGCAAAATTTTCCAGTAATTATGAAGTGATGCAAGCTGTAGAGTGGTGGTTCGTAGAGGTCGGACAAAAATTTTTCCAGGAAGCTGTTCAGGTCTTGGAGCACCAATGAACCTAGTGTAGAGGGAGACTATGTCGAAAAATAAAAAATATAATGCCACTATAGGTTTACTGTAAGAGGGTCAGGTGTACAACATAGACATCCACCCTCGTATCATCACAGTGACGTATTTGGTTGAATGCAAAAATTGTTAATATCGGAACCATATTAGGTGCAACCGCACAATGTACAGTTTTAATACTCAATTGTCATAATTATGAAATGAAATTTTGACTTGTATTTTCCATAATAATTTAAATATTTCATATACACCCTAACAATTATATATGGAACAAATAATAAATTAAATTAATAATAACAATAATACTTTACTGTTACAACCAAGAAAAAAAAGGGGATTGACCAGGCTACAATAAACGTGTAACTAACATATAACGTACTATAACTATATACGCTCACATCCAAATTGCTTTATATATATTGAATAATATATTTTCCAAATTGCTTTAGTTTAACTTAGGAGGAAAAAAATTTCACCGGTCGTTAAAGAGAAAAGAGAAAGAAGAATGAAAGAAAGAATTCTGCTATACATATTGTATCTGGAGTTTACATATTGCCAAAAGTGATGGTAAGCAGCAGGTATGTACATATATCCAACTTATCAAATTCCCTGGAGCCGCTACACATTCTATAAGAGGTGTATGCATAAGTTTTTTTCGGTATTTTGCTAAAAAGGAACACGTAATTTTCAAGGGAAACTAGTTCTTATTTACTCAAAATATTAACCATTGGCTTACACACTTCACCCATCTTTCAAATAGTTTATGGATACCATGCCAGAGAAACTGCTTGCCTTTTACGGCAAACCATTTGAGCCACTTTTCAACTTCCTTGATATTGTAAAGAGCTGCTCTGTGAGCGCGTGTGTTTGTGTCTATAGCTACATTAATATAATAAGGAATATTTCTTCGTTTTCTTCTTACTCTCCCTTTTGTTCTTCTTCTGATCTTGTTTCTATTTTTCTCTATTCTCACACTCTACTTTTTCTCGTTTTCTTCCTCCGCCTCTTTGTTCTATACTTTCTTCTTATTTCTCTATTAACGTTCATTACACTCATCCTCCCTCATTCCCTTCTTCTTCTTGTTCTCCTTTTCCATTCCCTCCTCCTCTTCTTCCATTCTATCCTAACTGGACTACTACTTCTTCCTTTCGTTCTTCTTCCACCCTTTTCCTTACACATTGTCTTCGCATCCCTTTCTTCCTCTTTTCTTCCACCTCTTCTTGCACCCTCCTTTCTTTTTCTGCTTCTTTTCATTGATTTCCCTCTTTGTCAGTTTCCTCTCTTTTTCTCGTTTCTTCTAGCTTTCCCACTTAGGGACTTTTATTTTCTTTTCTTTTGCCGCCCTTTCTTTTTCTTTTGCTTCCCTTCGCACATCTTAATTTTATGGTGATGATTTACCTAACCAATTAACTGATTCAGTCATAAAACACATCTAAAAGACTGCCTAGAAAATAATACCAAGATAAGAAAACGCTATAAATACAGCTTTCTAATGGTATTGGTGAAGTCAATTAACGAGAAAGACATGTGAGACATAAAACGCTAACACACGGACATGTTTCTGCTTCCCCGGCGTCATCAGCGTGGTTTCTAGCAGTTTTATGCTAACACACTGACGCTGTGTCTGACTTTACGGACAAATGTTTCTTTCTTTTAACACTAGTTAGCGCCAGGAATGATCATTTGTATCGTAGAGTTAGGTATAGCGAAGGAAGCAGCGGCAGAATTACATGTGTTAGCATAAAACTGCTCGAAACCACGCTGATGACGCCGGGGAGACAGAAACATGTCCGTGCGTTAGCGTTTTATGTCTCACATGTCTTTCTCGTAAATTGATTTGACTAATACTATGAGGAAGCTGTATTTACAGCATTTTCTTATCTTGGTTTGATTTAGTCATGATTAAAGTTAAATCTTTCGATCACAGTAACATTAGTCGATTCAAAATCCACTTAATTACATTCAACACCGGTTAATTCTGAACTAATAAGCTAACGCGTGCGAATCTGAAACTCCCCCGTGCGAAGAATCGAGTCGCGTGGATATAATACATGCACGTATGCTGATCCCAATAACGCTCACGGTCTATTAATTAAAGTTACCGAATCTACGACGACTAATATGATCAATGATAGTGCGGCTGGCGTAGCGAGCTCGTCGCGCGGGACACCAAACGTCGTCATGATCGCAGATTAATAGCAAAATTAGACGCGCGACGTACAAACACGAACGCGTGTATACGTTACGCGAGCACTTTACATGCTCGTACGCTAATTGTTTGCCGAACGACGCCATTTACGGTCGCGAAGAGGACGAGGGAATTTCCCTACGTAGTCGTAACGGCTTCGGTCTTCAAACATCGTCACCGAACCGACTAATTGCGCACACATAACTACCTATCCTCCGTTGGGGTGTTTGTAGACGTCTAGATGCGGTATCAAGCGTAAGTGTTAGTTTGTACCGGCGATGAGGTGTTAGGTATAACTGCAAGTTAATGTACGTACTGCAATATTTGGGTTTCCTCCGTATAATTCGCTCATTAGGTGCATATAAGCAGGAACACGTAGGTGTTATCGTTTGACGGTTGCAGGGCGAGTCTAAAACATATGGTTACGTAAACGAGGCAGATACACTATACAAGGCCCTTCAAATAAATGTGAAATTATTAATTTCATTAACTAGCAATTTACAGTGAAAAAATATTTACAATACCAGGAAAGATTCTAAACGTTAATCTTGAAGAAATATTGGCTGTGAATGAAAATGTAAGTCCTTCCAAGTAAACTATTCTAATCATCGCATTTGCAGCAAATCTACAATCGATAAATAAGAAGTTTATACTCAAATATTGTGGTGTTTAGCTCAATATATATTTGGTCGAGCATCTTTGGTTTGTCATGGTAATAATTTTGGGTATAACTTAAAAAATAGATGTGACCAAATCTTCCACAGTTTGCATCAATCTATTGCATTGTCACCTAACAACAGCATTTCAAATTAATAAAGCGCAATGAGTGCCTGTGTCAATGCATACAAACGTAATACCGTAGAATTTTGGAAAAGTGGAAGCGGAGAACGACATTCATTAAACAATATCCAAAGAAAGTACCTCAAGATTGTGTTACTTTGGCAGTTATGACGATGGGAATAGCGAAATACATTGCCTGCCAAAATATGTATTTAAGCAAAGGTGCTATAACCTGTCAAATGATTATTTATAATTTTGATTTAAGAAGAGTGGCGTTCTCAATTTTCAGGCTTTCCCTTGGTGGAAATTCAAACTAAAATACGAATATAACCACAATATCGTCATAAAATTACGAAGTTACGAAAACACCTATATTTTGTCAAGAACATACATAACCTAATATTTTAATAGGAATACAATTACTTCAGAAATGCATAACGGTCGAACATTAGCTGAGCGCGGATTCACAAAGGTGAAAGCTGTAGTTCAAACAGTTACAGCAACCACGCCTAGCTATACCATTCAACCTACAATATCTGCAACCCTTAGTATGTTTGAAGGATGTTAGTGGCAGCTTGGGGCGCAGAGTACAATACATTATTATTTACATGATGCTTTCCACTAAATTTGTACAATATAGCCACAAAATTTAGGGTGAACTTACAAAATAGTTACTAATAGATTAGATCACCATGGTGTATGCTCCTTATATCGGCTATAAGACACTTCTACTAATGGACTTATGACCAGGTCAGAGCCCCAAAGACATCGAAGATGCTGTTCCACTTCCCCAGTTAGTCACAGCTAAGACAATTCCAATGGATGAAACTGGTGACATACAACCTTCGGATATCTACGGTAATTTACTCCTCACCAAGATATAAAGATTTCATCATATATGCTCGTTATAAAAGCGGTTACCTTTACCAGCAAACTCTAAAACGTTGGTGGATTTCTCTTTCCATGACTCAGAGTGGCCAAATTGCCAATTCTAAAGGGCATCAGCTATAATAAGACGTGAAGGATGTAACAATTAATATTGTATGTGTAAATCATTTATTTGAGGATTACCGCAACTGTGCAGACTATCAATCTTAAGTAAAGAGTGACAACATTGTGACGCAGATCAAACAAATTTTATATGAAAGTGTTAATTGCATTTTTGTCCATTGATATGAAGGAAATACATCATAAAGATTACACCTTTTATATATTAGAATACGAAAAATATATAAAAGGTGTGATCTTTGTAATATATTTTCAAATAAAATTTGTTTGATCTGTGTCTCAATGTTGTCACTCTCCCTCACCCATTAAGAACACGTTCACACAGTTCGTGAAGAACAACCATTTTGTAGGGATGATATTTGAAGTCTTTCAGACAGTTGAAGAGCTGCAGCTTGTTTGCGAACAGACCACTTTGAAAACTGCTGAATCGAATGACTAACTGTGTCAATGGCTTCTGGAGTGCCAAGACTGCGTGGCTCTCCTCCGCTTCTTTTCTAACACAGAACGCTTGCTCTAAAATTTGATACGCATAATGTTACGCCTTTTCGATCTGGAACTACCGTTTGAGGAGCAGGCTGGAAAAGCACGCTGGTCAGCGAGAACGAGATTTTATATATATATATATATATTTACAAACTAGATAAGGCTTTTCTCCATCTCTATTTTAGCTAATGGTTTCTTATTTAAAAAAAATAGAATGGGGAATGTAAAGTATAACGGGTTTGCATGATTACAGTATGAAATGTTATCTGGACTACCTCAAGGTTCCAACCTCGGGCCATTACTGTTCATATTATATGTGGATGACTTATTCACACCTTAATTTCGTCTAGCAATGGCTTTTGCTAATGGTTTAGAAATTTATCCAGTTGTCATGGGCGTGAATAGTTCTATTCTTTTGCAGGGCGATTTGGATGCGGTGACTGTGCGTGCGTAATCAGCTGAAGTCGAATCTTAATAAATGCTGTAAGGTAACATACATTAAACATCATCACCTTTTGAATATTCATACCGACTTTGTGACACATTGTTATGTACAACCGACACTTCCTGCGACCTTAGAGTGCTCCTCGATGCGCAACGTTTATTTGTTCCACATGTTAATGAACTGCGTAAATCGGTATCCAAAACACTGGGTTTTTCAGTTAGAAGTTGCAGTTGATTTATGGACCCTCTTACAATTAAACTGCTATACATGACATTCATTATTAGTAAAATTGAACATTCCAGTTTAATAAGGCTTCCCATTATTTCGTTGCTTATAAGAAATCCCGCACGTGGTTCAAATTTCAGTAACATTATGAAACAACTTAACTTGCGTTCGTTGTCAATTAGAAGAGAAAAGTAGAGTCCCAGATTTCTGTTTAAGCTATTGAACAATAGTATAGATTCCCCACATCTTGCCGCAAAGATTTATTTCAACGTTTCATAATTAACGGCTCGTTCATCTGTACCATTTTATTTATCTGCAGCCAGGACTAATGCTTTGATGTCCTCGCCTGTCTACATTATGTGCCAATGTGGAAATAAGTATCTCGAGTTAGAGTGATTCTGTTCTTGTGTGGTGATTCTTTATATTATTGTGTTTATATGTATTTAACTTTGTTAGGCTCTTTATATAAATTGGTTGTAAATTAATTGTAATTCCTTTCTTATACTGTAATTGGGTTCTTTCTTGTTCAACAATAGAGTGGTATTATTATTATTAATAATATAACATCTTTCTCTTTGGTGTACCAGAAAACGCTCTTGGAACGACATTATTCCATCTCGCTCCTATGTAATTCCCACACCATTTATATGCTACTAACGACAAACGACCTTTTTTCCACATTCTCATTTCAATACCGCCATCGCACTCGATACAAAAAGCATTCGAACGCTCCATTAACCAGTCGTCGACGCTTTGCACTGCGAACACCCGGAATTAATCCCCTCCTGTCTAACGAATAGTTGCAATTTTTCATAGATCTATTAATTACTTTCGCGGCAATGGCGGCTACGCGTTTCAACGTACGACGTTATAAATGAAGATTTCGTTTCATATTGAACAATTCCTCAAGCGAAATTGGCTCAATTAAACCGGAGCTCTAATACCGCCTGACGCCGCTGCATTCGAAGACAAAAAGCGCGCAGTTTCTCCGGCCGAACGAGCGAGGAAATTATTTAAAATGCATGCATTCCGGACGCCCGACGGTCCGCGATTAAATTACACATTCAAGCGGCTGCCGCCGTTCCGCTCGCCGCGAGGATCGCGGTTTGGACGCGAGGAAAGAGCGTGTAGTGATTTTATCCGTGTTCGTTCTCGTCGGAACGAACCGGGGACGGCGGTACATTGCGCGAAACTACCCATAACGATGCCTGGACGAGTCTCGCGGGAGTAAAAACTCTAATACAATACGGAACGTGAAGTATTTAGATGATGTGCGCAACGATGGTGGACTGTTAGTATGTTAATAATATTATATGCGGAATATTCCGCACATGCAGTGTATAAATGAAAGTTCCAAGCTCTCCTTTATTAAAGTGGAGCAAAAAAGAATGTATAATGTTCTTGCTATCGCATGAATTTATAATGTAAATATTATTATAGTTAGGAGAATATTATATTCGATGGTACTTCTTATAAGAAATAAAAGTAAAAAGTATACAGAATAGGCAGGTTGCTTTTAATAAAGCTGAAGTTGTTTTGTAATATGCCCTGGAACGCTATGGCGTTGGAGGCACATCTTTATCCTGGTTCAAATCTTACTTGAATCATAGGCAGCAGGCAACTTCAATAGTGTTCGTATTTATTCAAATCCCATTCATATTCGTAACGGCGTACCTCAAGGCAGTATCTTGGGACCATTACTTTTTGTTATTTATTTTAATGTCTATGTTCCCAAGTGTCCTTTGATGGAGAAGAGACCCATGTTGATGAGCTATGCCGATGTCACTTCTTTGGCAGTTGTTAGGTCTTCATTGGAGACGGTCATCGACAATAACTCAAGACACTTGCAATTACTTGAACAACGGTTAACTACTAATAACTTAATGCTTAATCACAGTAAAACCAATATTATGCTCCTAAAAGCGAAGTAAATGTATTATCCTGAGCTTCTATCTTCTAATAAGTACGACTATGATATAGAATAGTCAGCACGTCTTTCAGGCCTTGTTATAGATAACTGTCTCAAGTCGAATAGTCATGTAGACTTAGTATATTTTTCGTTAGTCAGAAAAAAGTTCTGCGTTTAATGTTCAATTGTTCAATTACAATCAATCTTATAGAGGGCAGTTCAGAGCTAATAGGTTTTTGACCATGCTTGAAATTTATATTTTGGAATGTTTAGTGTTTTTATTCAAACATAAAAAATTGTTTGAACGTAATACTTTCCTTCACACCCACCATACTAGACACAAAATAAATTACTGCTATCCGAAACACAGGCTACAGATGACTGAGAGGAGTTTGCTCCATGCAATACAACAAGTAAGCAGTATTTGAAAAATCAATTCACGAATTGCTACTAAATATTGAATCTTATAGCATAGATGAATTTCCACATTCCCGACTACTGTATGGATGATTATTATTTATTTATTTTTGTAACTTTATATTAGCTAAACTTATATAATGTATTTTCCTTTGACGTTTGCCTTTGTAGTTGTCTACTAAGAAGCAATAAAACATTAAAACATTATTATAACGTATAAATTCGACGAAATTCTACAACGCAATGAACATACAGTTTTGAGATTTTCAGCGTATCACCTTAAATACCTGTTTATACATTAAATCACATTATTTATATCATTGCGTTTGGTAATGGATATATATATTTTACTTTAATAAATTATTAATTTATTAAGTAATAGATGCGAAATTTGCGCCACCTATGGCTTCTTGCAACTTTATATGAAACTAATTACAAAGCTTCCCACTATTTCTAATGCTGCGACGTTTATATGTAGCAAACCATGAACAGTTTTCTTTACGAATTTTGTAGCAGTGGTGCATCCTTTTAAATCAGATGTATTTATTCGTCGCTTGACCGCGAATACTAGTTATATCCGAGCAAACTTCTGCTACCAATCGCATGATTAATTTTCGATCTAGAATGGAACTCAGAGGACCCCATTCACTTCACTCCGCTTGAACTTATCATTCCTCATCTTCCTTGCGACGCCCATCGTTTCTCCCAACGTTACCGCATTGATACGACCACGGTTTTGAGAATATAACTGATATCCTCAAGCGGTAATATACTGAATACACCTCCGAAGTTCGTCAGTGTCGTTCAAACCTCGCCTAACCTGCAGTGGCAAGCTACGGTGGCCGCGTTCCTACGCCAAGATCCAGGGAGGATACAAGTGCGCATTGCGTCTCTTTTCGGCACTCCGCTCGACGTTCGGGCTGCCTTACGACGTCGTAACGAGCGCTGTTCACCGAATAACGTCGGCACGTGCATCGCCAGCTTAATAATCGCCGAGGAGATCAGCTTCGTCACGTATACCGTACCGTTTCCGTATCGCAAGGCACATGTAATTCTGATTTTAACGTCGTATACGGTAATGATTTGGCAATTGTATTGGTATAGGTTGCTTCTAACAAACCAATAAGGAGGTATGAATGTTTCTGCTAACTTTTCCACGCTTTCCTTTTCTGATGTTCTTATGCCACTCTCCATTTACTCGTTGAAATCTGATAAAATATCTGGGAGTCATTTGTATTGTTTCTCCCCTTTACTGGCCTTTGCTCTTTCCTGTTCCCCTTTTCTACTTTTATTTTCTTCTTCATTTCGGCTAAGGGAGACAACCCCCACAGAAAAACCTGATTCCGACAGTTAGAAGGCTGAGCAGATGGTCAGTAACTAACTCTCGTAAAAATTCTAAAATACTTGCAGTTCCCAAATTAGTCCCAGAAAGAAGTCGAATATACAGATGTCGACAAACGCAAAGAAAAAGGACAAAAGACGGATTTACAAAACAGTAAGATCTGGAAACTGGAATGTAAGAGGAATGGCAGTGAAGAAAATTGAATTGACTAAACATCTAGCATACACGAACATTGACTTTACAGCCATACCTGACACAAAGAAAAGAAAGAAAAGGATCGAAATATGTAGATGATTTATAGTGGAGTACGGAGAGAACCCTACCCTACTTCTTGTACGTGATAACTACCACGCATAATCGAGGCATTCCACCAATTAATTCTGTCAGTGTTTCTTCTGATATCCTATTCCATTCGTCGTGGAGAAGGGTTCACAGGACGATGGTAGATGTTGGAGTGACTACTACTACTTGCAAATTTGTTCACGTTGTAGTCCACCGTTTTCCTACTAATGTTCAATTCACATGCAATTTGTCGATTGTTTTTACTGGTTCTATGGTAACTAACAATTAGAGCATGCATTTTACGGATAACTTTAGTTTCTGCCATTGTAACTTAATCAAATCAGAAATATCGAAACTCACAGGTAATAATTCGCTTGTGTGAACTCTCAACAACAGCAAATTTCGAACTAACACAAACTAGAATGATATTGTACAAAGAGGTTTTGGGTCATAAAATGCAACAAGGTAATTAACTATATTGCCTCAAAATTCCAAGTAAAACACATTAACCCTTAACGGTACCCTTATAGATCAGGTATAGCTAAAATGAATTCTTATTTCTAAAAATTCACTAATGGAGCGTATGCTAATGAAAGTTACCGATAATGTGAATACATATGTACATTGTATCTATTCTCATTATTTGCAGTAAATAAATGATGAAAAATTAAGAAAAAAGCATAGGTGGCCAAATACTTATGTGCGACAGTGTATATATTAAATATTACCTTTCTAATTCATACCTAATTCTCTCTAATATGTCTCAGCACATCTTTATATTAACATTTGGTCTATACACCATTCTGAAATAAATTCTCTCTATATACATATATACGATGTAACCTTTAATATCTTCCCCATTTCCAGGCAACGCCGTCTCACCCAGGCAAATAGCACTGTCAACGTCCCGTGTTTCAGCTTTTTGTTCACCGTAGAGAAAATCGAATACCCAGATAGGTTGATGTTGATTCAGTTAATTTGGACGTCAAAGGTGAAACACGTTTCCGTCATCAAAGCCGCCTTCGCATTTATCATAACGTTTACGTGCCGGGAACAAAAAGAAACCGCCAGACGCGTTTATGACCCATGTCCGATTCTGCGGTCAATCTCCCTTTTCGTTCCCTTATCATGCAAATTCTCCGGACGACCGCTATTCTACGCATTTCGTTTCCCGCTCGGCTACGGACAGAAACGACTCGGCGACAGAAATGCGGAGGTCTTTCGATACGAAATTGAAATACGTCAACTTTGATGGGATTAAAATTGATTGAACGTAAACTGAAACGAATGTAGGTAGGTAAGTTGGGTATTCCGTCAATGTTGTATTGAAACTTTGGTTAAAGTAGCTACAGCAAATACTTTTTTAAATACTTATTTTACGCCTTATTAAAGATAATTATTATTGCATCTAAGAAGGAATGTTCTCCAGGTGTCAAATTTAGAATTGAATGAAACTTGGTAGGGATGTTGTGTATGCCAAGATACAAGATACAAGGGAACTTTTTTATCGCTTGAATGAGTAAACGCCTCTTCAAAGATTGATTAATTTTCAGTTATTTCGATATAATTCTGGAACGGTAAAAGTTAGAGTTTTTCCTTCGTAACACGGTACTGCGGAATATAACTATTTTGCTTCGACAATTCCGCACTTGTAACTTGCGCATTGTTTTGATGGAAAATAACCCTTTTTTGCTTTCTTTCGGGTCTTTTTTCGACGATAGCTGCCTTCTATCAATCAAAAAGTTTAGAATAGTAATGTCCAGTAATCGTTTGTCTCTTTGAAAGGTAATCGATAAGCAAGAGTCCCTTCGCGTCCCAGAAAACGGAAGCCATCACCTTTCCTACTGATAGAATGGCTTTGGCCGCCTTTGGAGCCGGTTCACCACGTTTAGTCTAGTGTCTTGATTGCTGTTTACTTTCCAGTATGCAGCGGCGGATCGATGCTTCATCGCAAGTTACAAATTGGCGCAAAAAATCTGTTGAATTTTGCCTAAACTGCTCCAAAATGGCTGTAGAGCATTCGACGCGTTTGAGTTTTTTCCGGTGGTGTGAGCAAACACTGCACCCATCTTGCACACCGCTTAGACATGTCTAATTTAAAATGTACATGATCCCTTCTTCGGAGATGCCTGTAGCCTTAGCAATATCTTTCAATGTTGATCGACGATTAACTTCCACGAATTTCAAAACTTTTTGCACACTTTCTGCAGAAGTGACTGTTTTTGAGCGTCTAGAACTGGGATCGTCATTTACGCTTGTACTATCTTTTTAGATTCATTCTCCCATTTCCAAACAGTCTCAAATGAAGGAGTATTCTCGCTTAACATTTTTACCATATCAGCATGAATTTCGTAGGGCGAAAAATACTTACCACAAGTATTTAATCACTGCTCGAATTTCAATATTGTCCATTTTTAAAGTGCACCAAAAGTGCTCTGCTTTGAACGAGTGTACAAAATAAAGTACCTGACAAATCGACATGAAGTTTAACACGTACGTCATTGAAACTTCAAGCTACATAATAGCGTCAAAGATTGCTCTCACACAGCGCCATCTCATAGTTAGTAACCGAATTTTTCAGCTTACCATCGTATATGTATATTATATGCTGACGTTCATACAAGGTGACCCTAAACTTATAAGTAAGACTGAAAGCATAACTAGAGGCTCCTTAAGTAAATATGCTTCCGTAATAAATTTTGATAAGAACTCCATAACCGAAAGGTGGAAGTAAGTTAAAGTTTTAACACATTTTTCTAATACATATATCAAAGATTGCTTTCACGCAAATGAAATTAAAGTGCTCCACCTTCAAGAGATAGAAAAACAAAAACATTGTGTGCGGTGAACACTGCAAGTAAAATTGTATCTAATCATCCTTTATTCTAAATATCCTTTCTAATGTTAAGTGCAATAAATATGAAATAAAGTAAAGTTGAATCTATTCTTATTTGAAAATGTTTGTCCAATTTCAGTGCAAACTCATGAAGACACTAAATGTATTCAATGGGACCGTACGGTATGTAGTGATATGTCGATTCCAAACTGAGGGTTAATTATTATTATTAAACTATGACATTAAAGTAATATCTAACCAAAAACTTAAATGCGTTTTTTCGTAGTTGCAGTCTTTAAAAATCCAAATTCTACTCATCAATTTCTATCTCCAAGAGCATTGGAATTATTGTAACATCCTACGGTATCGATTAATATCGCAATCCGATTTATACGGCTGCTCGATACACGAGATTTGTACCTGCTAATCGGCTAGGTCCTCAGGCTAGGAAGGTTAAATTGGTAACGGCCGCGTTTAATAGAAATCGAACCTTAGTTAAGTGTTTTCACACCCCACATAACTGATTTTTTCGATGCGGCGATAATTAACATAGGTACCTAAGTAAACGTTAAAGAATTTTTTATATTGGCGTAGAAAATCACGCCCATCTCTATTAATAATAATTGGTTAAACAACTGTACGTCGATTGTTAGCTATCTATTACAGATCCTATTTGAATTATCTGTGGAAGATGATGTAATAGTGCCCTCAGGGAATGCCGTTTATCGTTAGACTTTTATTACTTTGTATGGAACATCGTTTACAATTTATAAAAGCAACCTACGTTCATCGGACCAATTGCGCTCTGTTTGTATTAGTGCGGTAATGGAATATAAAATTATTTTTGTACGAGAAAGGAATACTAAGATTTACTTTGATTAATGAGTAATTTCATTTGTTTTAAGGATCTAATCAATAGATAAAAACAATTACATGGAATAAAGGGACGCTTATTGTTTGTGACAGATACAATTTGGATTCCTTGCCCAAAACAACTATTAATTGACCATGTTATATGAAGACAATGCATCCATATTTATTCATTTTGGGAACCAATATTATATCTGGTTACGCAAATGATGGCTTGATTTCTACTACAGAACAAGCTGATCAACCAACACAAAAGAATTTTCGTAAAACAGTCAACATTATCAATCAAAAACTCATCAAGGAACCTTGCAGGTGACAACTATTACCCTCAGCGAAATTTATACAGTTCCATATAATTTTGTAATTTCCTTGTAAAAATATAACAACGGTATGAATTGGGAGTTGTCTAGGATTACATTTCTGAACGTAAAGAAATAGCAGAAACATTATTTTATTAGTGCGATAACTGTTAGATATATAGGGGAAGTATCTACGTATAAACGTATAAATACGAGCAAAATTTCTATAATTACACAGAATTAGACAGACGTCCTACGAAATCAGGCATTACCTTTTAGTGTAAAGAAACCTCCAAACATCTTCAAGCGTCTATTTATTGTTAAATAGATATATTATCGTAGTATACATACCAGTTAATAAAAATATCGAGAGGTAAATTTCTATTCTAGAAGGAAAAAGCAAGAATAACTTGTTACAAACCGAACCATAGCTAAGAAAGTAGGACAATCTCAATATCTCATTAACAATTTTAAAAAGTTGGGCAGTTCCTACGACAAAAACCGCGTTAAGGGGGGTAATCAAAAGCTAACTTGAAAAATTTTATCCGGCAGTAGAGGTTTTCGGTGGCTAAAAAAAGTTTCAAAACCACCCTTAAAAGAGATACATAAACAGGAAAAACTGAAATTTACGCAAGATCATATGAGATGAAATCATGACTGGAACAACGTTATATTTCCTGACGAGAAGAGATTTAACTTTAGCGGATCTGATGTTTTCAAATATTATTGGCACGATTTGCGCAAGAACACTGGAGTTGCGATGAGCCGAAATACTTATAATAAACAACTTCTGTATATGGTTAGAGTGGTTGTTTGGGCTACTTTTATCGTTTGTTGAACCCATATATAGTCCGACGTTTCGTATTGTTTCCACTATCTTCTTTAGAGTAGCCCTAAAAGGGGTTGTTACTTACCAGATTCATCATCTGTTGGAGGATTGTTTCTGACTTATTACCGAACGAATAATGAATCTGACTAATAACAGCCTTTCTCAGGCCTACCCTGAAGACCACAGTAGACGCACTGCCGAAACGTGCAACTATATAAGTTCAACGATGAAAACAGCCCAAACAACAACTCCATCGTCAACAATATTATGCCAAAAGTTCTGGAAATGGTTCTGACAGACTTTGATGAATAAATACCGATGCAAGACAATGCAGCTATCCATAATTCCAGACAAACAAAGGAGTGTTTTGATCAAAAGAAAATCAATTAATTATAACTGCCTGCTGGTTTGGGCATTGGGAAATATTGACAAGAGAAGTGTATGCCAATAACAAAATATCTGATAGCGTCAAAGCACGAAACTCTGCGATAACGAGGTGTTGGAATGACATTCCTGTTATAACATTGACCAAATTGATAGGCAATATGAAGACCCGAATGTTTGAAGTCATTTTGAATAGAGGATCTAACACTCACTACTAAACACATCTAAAGGAATGCCTAGAAAATAACACCGACGACAAAGTCGCTGTAAATACAGCTTTTCTCATGGTATTGGTGAAATCATTCACGAGAAAGACATGTGAAGACACATAAAACGCTAACACATGGACATGTTTCTGTCTACCCGGCGTCATCAGCGTGGTTTCGAGCGGTTTTCTTTCTTTTGGCCTAGTTAGCGCCAGGAATATTCACTTGTATTGTAGGGTTAGATATGGCAATAGAAGCAGAGAGGAAATTACATGTGTTGAGCATAAAACCGCTCGAAGTCACGCTGGTGACGCCGGATAGACAGAAACATGTTCGTGTGTTAGCGTTTTATATCTCTTCACATGTCTTTCTCGAGAATAATTTCACCAACACCATGCGAAAAACTGTATTTACAGTGACTCACTACTAAGTTTAGAAAGAATGACAAAGTTTTTATGTATTTGTTTTATTTATTAATTTGTATTAATGGGTCTATAGAAAATTCGTTGTTCTGAGTTACCATTATTGCAAATATTCTCTGTATAAAACGTAGTATTTTTTTTTATGTTATTTACACTTGCATTTGTATTTCTCTGTAGTTCGGCATTAATTTCGATGCATAATTTGTCGGAGATATTAAGAAAATCAAATATTCTGTTCAAAAGTTCATATGGAACTATAGAAATTTCACTAAGTGTTTCTTACTGGTGTGTGCATACTCCAAGGTGTGTTCCTAAACCATCTAAAAATCGTCCAGTGTCCTCAAAACTAATGGTTTTAGATTTATAGTGAAAGCACTGATGTCGCAGCAAAATCAGCGAATGAGATCTAAATACAAAGTTAACTTCGAATCTAAAAGGCTGTGTATGTTGGTCCAAATGATTAAAATGTTTTAGATAAGTTTGTATTACCCTGTTAAAATCACGGCTTTTGTTCAGAAGTATTTTTTTATGCCACTGTATTCTATTTCTGCAGAATTAACATTTGAAACGTAGAAGTTTTTTGAGCTGATAAACTCCTCGAAATAACGTCTTCAAAATAATGCCTTTCATCTCATACCAGATACATAATTCTACCCTGCTTTATAATTTACCAACACGAACCCATAAACTGAAGTCGTCTCTTGTATGTTTGCCGATGTGAAAGCACGTCAGCTCAATCTTAAACCGTTTGCAGTATAAAAATAAATGTCCTCAAATGCTTAATTTGAATGCGCCGAGAAAGGACCAGCGCAAAAAAAAACACAATTTACATTAACGCAAGCAAGAGATACGGTCGTGACCCTCTTAATTAACAGCGTAATAAAAACAAGACGGGCCTACGCGGGCAATGCTAAAATAAATTTTATTTGTTCAAGAAAGCGTAGGCGCAAGTTAAAACATTTATTCTAATACAAATATATGTAAATGTGCGGGGTTTATTTCACTATATTGGAAAAATCAATACTGTGCCTTAGTGTATACACGCGAGCTCTAACAGATGATGAGTACAAATGGATTCTTTTGTTGTATGCGTAAATATTGTGATGCAATGAAAGTTTAAACGAAGTACAAGTGGAATAAATTCCCAACGATCTTCAGCGTTGTATTTTCGGGTAGATATTAAAGAATCTTTCTCCATAATTCCACGAAAAATCGTTTTATTGTCATTTGTTGCCACGATTAAACCGGCTTAATACATATGTATATACAATGCAGTATTACAAAAGCCGCTGACAGTGCTCCTGAAAACGGTGTAAAAATTTGCATAAAGTTTAGTGAATAATTTCACCACTTTTCAAATCACTCGTCTTTGGCATCAATACATTGTTGCATACTTCCGAACTAACTTGGGAAGTAGTTATTTCACTCTACAGCAGTAGCGAAGCTTCAAACCGTTCACATCTTTAAAATAGCTTATTGAAAATAGTATCCATTTTAGTCCGAAATCGGATATTCCGACCAATTTGCTGAACCTTGTACCCTGACTAACTAAATATTAGAAAGCCATTTAGAAGCAACTCTTCAACTGCCAAATTCAGAATGATGAAACTTGGTGGAGATGTTGTGTATGTTTACACACACAAGGGACTTTTTTATCGGCGCAAATTCACTTTGAAGGACTGAAACTTCTCTTCGAATATTGTTTAATTTTTAATCTTTTTTATACAGTTCTCGACTGGTAAGAGTTAAAGGCAGTATTTAAGTGTAAAAGTCACTTGATATTGGAAGTACCTTCATAAAATGGTATTGAAAAATATAAAGAGTGTTGCACTTAAAAGCAATACTCGTGTGATAGGCATATTTGTAATAGTTCTTTATTATTTCTTGAACAATTCAAGTCTATCTAGTCAAGTAGCCCAATGGCCCAGATACAATCTAGACAGTCTTTTCGATGAATCGACTGAATTTTTGTATAAAATGAGGCTGGTATCCAAGATCAGATACTCAACACGTGCTATAGTAGCAGAACAATATAATTTCATCAAAAAGTATATTCACGAAGCCGTACACAAAGTGTTGGGGCAAATAGGCAAGAAAATCAGAAGAACAGATGATGCTTGGTCGAATGACACTTTAAAGTTTTTGGTAAATGAGAACAAAATAAGAGAAGTAGCTAACAACACAATATCCGGAGGACAACAAAATCTATATGAGATATAATTATGGAGTAAAAAAAGAAAAGAAGAAAGCCATGAATAATTATTGGGAAATGAAGTGTGATGAGGTAAGCAGACCTATAGAGAATCAAAGTGTAGGCAAGTATGGAGGACCTTGAGAAGGCTGAAGAAAAACTCAAAGGAAGTGAAATCTATAAAACCAATAGGAATGGATAGCTAGAAGAGGCATGAATCTTTATTAATTGAAGACAGAAAAATT
This sequence comes from Trypoxylus dichotomus, assembly GCA_023509865.1. Taxonomy (NCBI): domain Eukaryota; kingdom Metazoa; phylum Arthropoda; class Insecta; order Coleoptera; family Scarabaeidae; genus Trypoxylus; species Trypoxylus dichotomus. The sequence goes on from CM042075.1 coordinate 55,981,713, forward strand.
TTTAGGGAAGTGTAGTACACAAACGAACCGATCAAGTAAGTTGTAAGACAAGAAACAGTGAAAGAAGTTATAGAGGCGATGTTGAAATCTGTGTTACCTATGGAAGTGAACTGTGGGCGCTGTATAAGAAGATGGAGAACAAAATAATGTCAATGGAGATGGTGTACTGCAGACGCTGCTATAATAAAACATTATTGGATCATGAAAGAAATGAAAGAACAAGAGAAATAATGCAAGTTGGGACATCATAAATACATGAAATATAATGGAAAAAACTATTGTGGTATGATCACATGAAGAGAATGGACCAGGACCGACTACCATAAGAGGTTTGGAAATGGAAGCCTGCTAATAGAAGGAGAAAAGAAAGACCAAGAAGGAGTAGTGAAAAAGAAATTAAAGAAGCTATGCACAATAGACGACTTGGGGAAGATGGTTTTAGTGATAGAGTCTCTTGGAGATTGGGATGCGGTAGAATGCAAAATTAACTGTTTACAAACCGCCATAGTAGTTCAACAATATCATTGCTTTTCTGTTAAGGAATTTAGGCATCGTAGTTGCGTAAATCTACCGACATTACGCTTTCACTTGCATGGAATCTCTTGTGAACTGTTGCATGTCATATCGCTGCTGTGACTGAAATGTCATTGGTTTGTTATGTGCGTAGATGTGGCGCTGCTACGGAGGTAGCCAAACCTCTGCAATTCTCTGTTTGCAGCAACACGTATTTGCATTGAACTTAGCACAATAGAAACTAAGAAAGGCCTATCGTGGCTTTGTCAGGATTTTCGAGACATAAGGGGTACAATCAACGAGTCGCTAGCTGTTCTTTTAGAATTGAAGAATATGAATAGAATTGAAATACATACTCACAAGCAAACTGTTGAGCCTATTGACGGTTTAGTATTTGAAGGACTCTTGCGAGAGGTACACGAGAGAATATCTGTTTTCCAGCATAAAGTTCAAGTTAAACTATCGCAAAGATCTCAAAATTTAAATCCATACCTTCCAGGCTTTATGGAATATATTGCTAAAAAGGATATCTTCCTCTGCTTACGAGTTGCTCATCAATGTCATACACCATTTTGCATCACTTACACCACTTACTTGCAAATAGGTATTCCGTAATCAAAAACATTCTCTTATTGGTGTTCCTCCTTTCATCTTATTGTATGAATATGAATCAACCCAGTAATTTTAAAATAGTAACCCTAGGTACTATTACTACAGAATAATTCGACCGAATTCAAAGTTCCGCAAAAACTGCAAAACAAGTATTATGAAACCGCGACAAGCCCGAGGAAATAACTATTAAGGGACACAAGATTTCCACTTTCAATAAAGAAACGTGACAAGCAAATGGCTGAAATGTTACCGCATTTGCACTAAACTCTAACTGACGCACTTTCGACATTTAACAGAGATTCAACAATATTTTTAACATTGCTGGTAGCAAGAGTGAATTTTCATTGTCGCTGAAACCTTTTGATCTAATGCTTGATATTGGAGTATAAAGAAGGCCTCTTGTATAACAAATGATATTTTAATATTAAGCAATATGTAAAGCGTCTGCCTTAAAGACATTCTCAAGTGGCCGTGTTAAGAGAAGAAACAGACCGTCGAAGACGACGGTAACAGTGACGCTAAAACATGGGCAATACGTCTTCGACTTTCAAAAACGGATAACAACGAAACTATTATTTATTGTTTTCTTATATTTAGTTCTCTTATTTCACCGTATGCATGCGTTCTCTCTCTGATATACACGCAAGCCCTCTAACGTTTCGTATTGGTGCTACGGTTTATTGATGACACGCAGATATTTCCACAGGAGGAAGTACGTCCCATCTGAATGATGGCAGGGCGCCGCGACGAAAGATTCTTACGGATGCATACGTAGATGTATAAATCTAGACAAAAAGTCGAGCTTATCATGTTGACAGCAATAAAAATATACGTTGATGTAGTCGACGATGCCCTCTATGAAATATGGCTAACAGCCCGTCATTCGTCAACGTTCCGGTGGTATGTAGAACGCGGATTTGTTACGGGCTTTTCGCGTAATAATTCACGCCTCACGGCGCTAGACTCGAGTTTAAAGCAATCAACCGCCTTAAAACATATTAACGTTGATTTTACGTAATTTGTTAGTTTAGTTGGTCGTAATAATTCACGTTGTTAATAGTCGAGATCTGATGTGCATATAATTCTGAACGAAGGAGATGGTTTTTGCTGAACTTCGTATGTCTCAACATAAAACAAATTATGCACTGTAGGGAGGTATGAATTGTATCATATTTTCAATCAAAATTATAATTGGCTTTTTAATTCTTTTAAGAACTGGTTGATGCAAGCATTTAATTACAATATAAGTATATCATATAGTATATTTGATTTAAAAACATATCTGGGGTGATAACCTCTACAGTATATTAAATAGAAAAAAATTAAAGAGAACATTATGACATCTAGGTATCATAAGTGATTTGAACGCACAGTCGGTCTCGTGGTGTAGTGGCAGCACAACGTGCCGGTAACGGAGAGGTCGTTAGTTCAAACCCTACCGTAACTGATATTTTTGGGAGAATTTGAAAACGTTGGTCAATTGCAAGGAATTTATTATCTTACCAGTACTGGTACCAACGGTAGTTTAATATTAATATTAATATTTAATGTTCGATATGATTTAAGCCGACAAATATCTCATGACAATAATGAGTAGTTCTTTTCACCCCTTTTATTAGCGAGTCAATTTCAAGCGTCCATATAGGAGTAACGGCTGTAGTCCAGACCCTTTTGCCAGCGTGCTACTTTCACGAGATTTCTGTCGAACTATAGCGCTAGAAAAAGGGAAGGAATGATTACCGTTTCCATCCACATCTACCTTCCCTCCCATTACGACAAGAAATTGTACAATTTTGATCTAGAATCGGAACTAGTATACTACTATTATACATCTTATAAAAAGTAAAAAAAAACAAAACTTTCATGCCAGAGAGAAATTGTGCAATGGCGGTTAAAAGTGGACGTTGTTAAATTACGTAACACGCCACTGAGATTCTGCAATAAGCACGGTTTTGAGATTCAGGCCGACAGGCGGGTGGCTGCTTACTTAAATGCATGTACAAGGGCCATTAGGGAACTAAAAAACGTCCTCTTCACTTTGCTGCAGAATGCTAAGCAGTGCAGTCATCTTCCTTCACGATAAAGCACGTCCGCATGCAACTGTGCACACAGGACTTGCTTCAGAAGTTTCAGTAAGAAATTTTTCAACATCCGCTATACAGTGCAGACTTAGCTCCAAGTGGTTTTCAATGATTTCCCAAATTGAAAGATTTTTTGAGTGAACAACGCTACGGAAGTGATGATAAACTTAAAGGAGCCGTTAATCAGTGGTTCAACAACTTGACGGCAACTGAGTATGCAGAAGGCGCGGTGACTATATGGAAAAGTAGCTTCGGTATCTAATTTTATGTAAAATACAGTTTCGGTTCTAATAAAAAATTTCTATAGAAAGAAAAGCATTCTTTACTTCCCGAATGGCCCTCGTATATGAAGCCAGTTGATTAGTACAACTCGGTGTCCAGCAGAGAAGACGGCGTACAAGGCCTATGTGGCCTAAACTTGATGCGGTGTCCCGCATTCTTACAGAGTCAGCTATGTTTTTTTAAGTTATTGCCAATGACGAATTAAAATCCAAGTATCAGATTATGTAGTAGAAGTGGCATAAAGCAAAAGAATGTTGATCTTTACCAGCAACAATAATTTGATTAGCAATGTGTACTACTCCCATCGTAAAACCCTGTTGGTATTGTAGGGCTGAAATTGAGTACACAGTTTAATAAGCTGAAACTAATTTACTAATATATATTATATAACAGATTAACGCAACCATCTTCACATCATCACTATTATACTCATACTCATACTGTACTTCTCGCGTTGCTCCCCTCCACCTCAGTTGCATTCGTACCCCGATCCCACAGTATTAACATCAATGCTGAACGATACACAAACATTTGAAAGATCTATTTACATGCCAGGATTTAGAGGGCCTTACAGCTCTCACAGAAGATGCCATTCTTCTCCACGGTAATCCTCATATCTATTTAGGGTAACCTACATTCATCTTCCATCCGAATGTGCAATTTCTATGTATTTGACTCACTAAAACAATCCCTAAAAAAGGACGGTTGTGCGACGCAGACGCTGAGGTAGCTTTATACTAAATACCAATTGCTTTTTGCATTTCGCAGAACTATAATCCTGACTATCGGCTAAAATACACAGAAACATCCTGCAGATACGATTAATATTGTACATAGTCGACCTAAAGCCGGGAATTACACTTAATATCGAATACAAATTTTCATACAAATGTCCTCCCATCTAAGCGATGAAGTGCACAGTCTAATTTCTCGAGGGATTAGTCGCTCCTCCATCCTTCGAGTTTCCGTTTCAGCTCGCCGGGGTGTTTTCTTTTTGTAATTAACTGCGAACGGGTCGTCATCTAATTGACCTCACTGCATCACCTCCTTTTAATTGCTAATGCTGCTCTTACCCTAGTTTATCTACTGTCCGCGAACGGTACGAGTCTCCGATGTGCTTTTTGTTTCGCTTGGTTTTACTCGGCGGGTTGTTCGAAATTTTTTAATTTTTACACGATGTTAACGGCGATCTTTTTACAATTCAAATGTATAACTATCTGCGGATCGCCGGAAATACGGTTAGTGTGTAGTGGTCGGGCTTCGTAGCACTCGACCTAATGAAATTATTTAGGGCATTTGTTTTAGGATTTTCTGAGTTAATTATAATAGAGTTAGTTAACCATTATGCTAGAGGACATTTTCTATATATATCTAATTAAACCAGGTTATCCTTTTGGTGTGGATGAGTCGTATGTATTTCCGAAAATGTTATGGACATCACACACCATCAGATTTGAATGGATGTGCACACAAAACCGGTCTGCGAGATTTTGACTGACTTTTTAATTTTGTCCACAATAAGTTACCAACAGTCACACCGAGACAACAACTTTATTATAAGATTTCCTTTATTGTTACCAAACAGTACCCCTATAACTGAAACGGTAGACATTAGTGCAAATGGAAAAGCTGAAGTGATTATCGCCCGTGCATTACAAAAAATGGTTAAAGAAGGAATGTATGGGAAGAAAATGTCTGACCATCGCTTAATAACAGATATTCTCCAGATAATATCTTTAAAGCAGATAAAATGGGGAAATTTTACAAGCTCACACCCAACAAAATCCATGAATTTTAGGCGATTAACTGGAATTTGAAAATCTGTCTGAAATATAAGGTCTATACCAAATAATATTATATGTGGATTCTACAGAGATAATTCTAAAATTAAGATAACAGAATGCTAAATGTAGTAGTTACAACACATGAAAGTAGATAAATTTATTTAGGAAATACATATTTCATTTATTTGAGAAAAATTAAAATGGAACATGCCATTATATAGATAGCATTGTATATATGGTAATACATAGCAAGCAATGGAGTTGAAAATAGCTTAAACTTTACAACTATAACAGTGCATGACAATTATTTAAAATTAGAACTGTCCAAGTTAATAACAACATTTAATTTTATAAACTATTTGAAGATGTTTGAATTTAATTTGATGTTTATGAGGAAATTGAGTCATCATTATCACTGTCGTCTCCAACAGAAGTTATAAGTAGTTTCATCAAGATTCTTCATATTTCCTTTTTTTCTAAAAATATGATTTATGCACTTCTGCCAAGTTGTGGTAGTTACTTTATTGGTGGCTTTATGCAAATGTTACTTAACTTTGTTTAATATGAAAGTTCTATTGCGTGTAGCAACCTCATTTTTTATTTGTGCCCACAACACTAATTGTTGAAAAATATGGAATAATAAAAACTCTTCATTCCGTTAAATTTCCTAGTTTATTGTGCAGCAATATTAACTTTACAGTTTCAATACCATAATTGCATTATTCTGTTTGAATATGTACAGTAAAATGTATTTATATACCTTTATTAAAATCATAACTATTTATCGATAAAATTATTTTAACAAAATTAAAAATATTTCGCATATATACAAAAATGCAGCATAATCTACGCATATACAACTAACAATGACCGTGTTTTAAATTGTTGTATTTTAAATACGTACAGCCGGAGTCAAGTGTGGAAACACTTCTATGACACATGTTCCTTTTGTCCGTACTTGTTATGCTAAACAAGACATTAATCTACGGATGAACCGAGAGCGTGCTGAACGTGAGAATGAAAGGTATGTCTATATGGGTGAAAATATTTTTACTCTAACAGATGCGGCCGTAGACAATAGAGTCGGAGCGATATTTTAGTGTAGAAATATTTAAGGGATGCTGTTACTCGCTATGATTTTCTAAGGTTTGTGGCTTAATTAAAGTGTATTGTGTGCGATGTGATTGAGATGATTACCCAATAGATTTCTAGGAGATAAGTTAAAACTGAAAGCGGGAAATGAACATTTCTTTTGCATGTGTCTAGCAGTGGCTTTGGTTGGAAAAATTTAAAAAAACAATAAAAGCTGCGTTTTGCAATTTGTCAGGTAGAGTTTAAGAACTCTACTTCTGAGGGGAAGGATTATGGAGGAAATAGGCATTAATCGAAAAGTATGCTGTTACGAATATCGTATACTATTCCTTTACGAAAGATTACAGGGCGTTCAGAAAAAAAATGCCTTTAAAAAATCCTTTAATCCCGAAGATATAATTTAATATTTCTTATCTTAAAAGTGATATTGTTACATGCGAAAATTATTGTTCTTTTGCAGAAGAATGACAAAATTTGTGTGTATGAAGTAACATAGGTACAACTATCCAATTTCTTAGATGCAATCACTACTATTTTAAATGATTGTGAAGTCGATCCAGAAATTGGTGAAAATCTAATAGAGAGATTGAAGTTACGAGGGCGACCTGAAATATTTCCGGAATAAACAAGAAAAATACAGCATTGGTGTAGTTCTTTACTCCTATTTTTCCATGTTGTCTTCTCGAAGATCAATACACTTTTTTGGGCATCCACTGCGTGCTTCGTCACTTGTGCTTGGGCGGTCACGTTTGAACTCGCTCACCCAGCAGCTGATGGTCGAAAATGATGGAGTACATCCGCTGTGAAGTATTTTATCACTGCAGGGAATTCGATTCTATCCTTTTTTGCGAAACCGCTTGACTTGCTGCGTAAAACACGCTCTTAACAGTAGACGCCTGAAATTTTGACAGTTGTAATAAAAAAGGTTGCCCTTGCCGACCAATGAATCCATTTCAAACTTCGTGCGCCATTTCTTGTCGATTCCGGAAGCATTTCAGATCACCCTCGTATGGGAAAAAATATTCTCATTAATGACGATAATTCCTTTGTAAAATGTAATGAATGTGAAATAAGCATTTTTGTAAATATATTGAAGTTTTAAAAACACATCGAAAACGTGCGGAAAGAAAAATACCATAACATAATGCTGCTAAATACATCTATTCATGGTACTAGTGTCAATGTCAATGACAATGTCACATTGTCTTTCTCGTTAATGATCCTACCGATACCATGAGTAGCTGCATTTAGCAGCATTCTGTTAGCTATTGAACTTAGTACAGATAAATGCTATTTCAAACAAATCCAGAGGTATCAAACATTGAACCACCTTCCGATTACTGAGTGGAGTCTATTACAATACGCTATTGAACTAAATTTTGACCGATTAGAATCCACAGCTAAGAGAAAAAACTACCTAAAACTTCATAGCGAACACGTAATAGAGCAGGACAAACGGCTGAGGGTGAATAAATTCCAGCAAAAGATGATTTAAAGAGTGATGTTCATGAAGACGAATTTCTCCAAGATTATCTTCAGCTTTTAACGTCTGCAGATGTCTCGTTTTAGGAAATAGGAAGTCCTGAAAGTCGAAATCGACTGCCTCAAGACCTCGTCAATTGTCGCAGCGAAAGAAAAAAACTGAAAAATGTTCCTTAAACTTTTTGTGGAAATGCCGCAATTCTCCAGCCCACCACGAAAGGATAATTATGTATTAAATTGATACTGAAATTATAAGAAGCATTATTAATGAAACCCTAGAAAATATTCTTCAGTTTGATCAACATCAAAGGCTCTGCTGTACCAGGAAATTTGTCCAAACATGTTACATGTAATTTGCGTAGTCCATTCGTTGCGTAGAATTTACGAATTCGTTCGGAATAAATTGTTGAAGGTAGATAAAGATATTTCAGTATTTTTTTCAAAGAAATTTTACAAAGGTTTCCTGCGTTCTTAGACTAGGGGGCTGTACCATAGAAGAGGCTATGCAGAGCCCGGAGCAGTGTTTAGAACGCTTACCGTTGAAGTCCGCATTTTTGGCTAGTATAACGCATTTTTTTGCCAAAAAGAAAAACCTTAGCCCAAATCTGACAATTTTATCGTATTCAGAGTGGTCAATTACATAAATAACCAAAATTTGGGCGAAATCAGAGAGGTCGAAATTTTTTCAAAATCGCAAAATTTTTTACGATTTTCTAAGGTCGTTCGATTTTGCTCCAATTTTGGTTCTAAATGTAACTGACCACGCTGAATACAATAAAAGTGTCAGATTTGGAATAAAGTGCTTCCTTTTAGCTAAAAATTGTGTTCCACGACTGAAAAATGCAGGCGCTCTCCTCTAGTATAAGAACCTATGTAAGATTTCATCTATTACAGAATATTTTACAGGGAAAATAATGGAAAACAGGGCTATGCATAGAAGACGAATTTCTTGGTTGAGAAATCTCAGAACCTGGTTCGGTATGAATACGACTGAATTATTCCGAGCAGCAGCAAACTAAGTTAAAATCGCATGCATGGTAGCCAACATCCGAAATGGATGGGAATTATTAAAAGAAGAACCCACAACCTCTATCGCAGCACACGCCAATGATAACAATAAAACGAGAAAGAAATGTTGTTAATTAAACCTGTTATTAACTCAACAAGCTGAAAGCATATTCACATTGTATATAAATTTGTTCTGGGACAAGAGGGTTATTTCATAATTGCCACGATACCATACTGAGTGATCTAATCCCGAAGATTGAATACTACTAGATAAGAAGTATAGAAGTTAACGCACACAAAGCAATAGTTGGCCGACAATATAACCAGTCTCGAAGTTCTAGCGGTATACGTTTCGTAGATAATGAAAGTCAGATCTGACAGCGACACCCTTCTAACGCGTATTTTACGCCACGTGGATGCCCCTCTCCCCGCACTCTATATTGCCGCCCTTTTTAACTTTTGACTACGATGACGGCACCCCTGACTAATCAAACGTCTGATATTATTCGCCGCGGGAGGCCGAAGCGTATTAATGTCGTCTCTCTTCGAAATTTCGACTTTTGCCTCTCGCATCCATCTTACAAGAAGGAAATTGTTAATTAGCATTTGAATTGGTCTCTATTTCCTTTTAACGGCGCCGTCATCTCCTTGTCGGATGTATTATTAAGTTGTAAGTTATTAAAATTAAGAGGTGTACGGAATGAAAAAAAATTCTTTTCTTCAATATACATATGTAGATTGGGTTAGCTTTAGGAATGTCTAGAATGGAAAAAACAACAGGAATTTAAATGACACGGCTTCATTTTTTTTATGAACACCTATTAGATAAGACGATTCGATGAAATTCATGGTAAATATTTTACACATGGTATTGTGTCATAGATAAGAATAATAATTTGTTACGTATACACATGAATCATCACAAGAATCGACATACAGTAGAAGCTCGATTATCCGGAAGGATAGGTACGCATATGAATAAAGTATATATGTACATACACATATATGGACATTATAACTCCATCAGAAATGATTCGAGAGTTGTTGACGGTTTTGTACTTCTGTTCTTAGTGTCATAGTCTCTCCATCTTCTGCGTAGCAACAGTTCAGTAGGTGTTGTATTCGCTGTATTGGCTGTTTTACATATTCCAAAGCATTTTCCAAAACTTTTCGGATAATTTCTGGAGCAATTCAAACATGAGGTCATGATCATCGTTCACATTTTCTTCGTCTAAAATGTCTTCCTGACCAATTAGTTTTGACCAAGACTTTGGATCGTGGACTCTTTTATTTTATTCCAAGAAGCTGCTGTCCAGTACACTACGTTCTTAAGATTTATTTCTTTTAAACTATCGACCAAGCCATAATTTCCTTTTTATTTTCTGCAAATTTAACTCTAGCAATATTCGCAAGTAATTATGCATTGAGCTTTCTAAAACACCCTGGCCCATTGATTGGAACAGTGAAGTTGTATGAGGAGGAAGAAAAATCAGTAATATCTCCACTGACAAGTTCGTTCTCATTTGATGACGTATTATCAATGAACAATAGTGCCTTGCTTGGAAATCCAGACTTTTTAAAACAATTTTCAACGCTGATTACAAATTTGTTTCAATTTTAAATAAACATTCATTCATCCATGCACTTCTCAGGTGTTTGTAATGTACTGGCATGGTTTTTGTTACAAAATGTTTAAATGCCCCTGGTTGGGCAGATTTTCCTACACACAGTAATGGCAGTTTGTATCTACCAGATGCATTACTGCAAGCAAAGATGGTTACACGCCCTTTGGACTTCCTATGGCCAGGCCTAACTGACCCAGTTCTTGACGCTAATGTTTTAAATGTTGTAAATATAAATTTGATCAACGCAACAACTTTCTTCGTTTCCTAACATACTAAAATGGCGAGTGAAATTCCTAAATTTTTTTTCCATATATTGTTAGTTGTTTTATCCCGTGACGTTCTTTTCGCCTCCCCAAACAGCCCGCTAGCCATAACGGTATCTGGATATTCGGTAATCGGCATTGGGAAACCACCTCTTGTTATAACATGGGTCCTGATAATGGAACACCGCCTTCTCTTTGCTGGGTAAACCATAGATACAATTTTATTTATCAATTTTGTCATACTGAGGACTTTTCATAATTTTTCGTCCAGTTGAAGAAGAAGTTAATAAACCACATCACTTTTCGATATCTTAGCAAAAAATTTTCCCTAATTCACAGCGGTCCAAGCGCTTTATCGCATTCAATTCAATTTTGTGTTCCAATGACCTACTATTCTTTTGTGGTTCATCGTTTGGGCATCTATAGTAATTCGTCTAAATAATCGCGTTGGGGACCGGTGACCGGTTACTTTATGCAAAGATCGCAGAGTGCAAGACGAATGGTGCAACTGGAAAAAATGCCAGGTATTTCTAGTTCGTTTCGATTAAATGAGCGTCCGTCGCGCCCATTCCTTCGAATTCATCTAGTTTCTGGAGAGTTATTTGGGTAGTATGCTCTTCAACAACATCTAACCTGTTCTTCCCTAATCGTCTTTACAAGTACATTCTTTTCTTTGGATAGATAAGATCACTCAGTTAAGCTGTATTCGCATTCTTCTTTTTCCTCGCCATTTAGCTGTCCACACCTGAACATATGCCTCCTCGTTTTCCTTCCACCTACCAGGTGTATTAATTTGACACACACGCCATTTTGTTCGTCTAACATTTAAACTACAAGCACACACAGGTTAAATCCGCCAAAAGCTAGCGTCCTTGCTTTATCGTTCAGTGATCATGTCGAGTTTTGTGCTTGAAAAGGAACATTAGCGATACACACTACTTTTCTTATTTAAACAAAAGAAAAAGGCTATTGAAAGTCATCATGTGCTAGTAGAAACATATGGTGAACACGCTCCATCGACTAGAATATCTGAGACATGGTTTCGACAATTTAAATGTGCTGATTTCAATGTGAAAGGCAGTGAGCGGTTTGGTATACTACAAAAATGTGAAGACTAGCTATTGCAGGAGTTGTTGGATGACGACCTAATTCAAACTCGACGGCAATTAGCAGATGCATTACATGTATCACAAGAAGCAATCAGCAGGCGTTTACGAGCAATGGGGGAAGATCAATAGACTCGGTGAATTGGTGTCACATGATTTGAATGAACGTCAATTGTTAATGCGTGTTTGATTTCATCTGTTGAAATTTCTGGTCCTTCTTTAGATCCGGCAATCATTACATTTTGAAGCTGTGGTAAAAATACTCCACTGTATTTGGGAAGCCACGTACTCTGACCCAATATCACGATTGTAATGCTTTTTGCTAGTTTTGACTGCATTGTTTACGAAGGAAAGCATCTCTGCGAATTTCGCGACGCTAATGCAAGAGAACCTACATTCATACATACGTACCGCAAGCGTCCACATAAATCTCTTGCTCTGAAATGTTGATAACTGACGCGCCCGCCCTCCCCCGCGTTTCTGTATTCGTAGTAATATTTTATGTAAATCGATACGTAGACGTCTCCTTCCTCCACCCTGCTACTTCTTGCAGATATCATTTGCCCGCAAGGTTTCCGCATACACGCTCCCTTTATCGCGTCAGACATCGCCAATTCTTCTCATCGAGCGCCGAGCGCCTCTAACCTCTCCGCTTTTTCATAAATATGAGAAGACGGACGTGCACGTGTAATTTTTCCGGTTGCATCTCTGGCGCATCAGTTTTGCGGGGAAAAATTTACGGTCACGATACTCGCTCGCCGGAAGAGAAGTCAACTATATAGGCCACGAAATAAAGTTATGCACGTTAAGATAGGGGTAGGTGGCGTGAATCTACGAATACATCATAAGTGGGATGGAACGAAGGTATGGGTATGACTTTCCGCCGGTCTGGTCCGTTGAACGATAACGTATTTCGAATTTTACAGCGGTTTGAGTTATGAAATGGGTATTTCCGACGTGAAGTTTTTGGCGGTGGAAAAATGTAAGTCTGTGGTCGTATTTAAATATGTGAACTGGATGACATAGAATTTGCAGGTCTTATTATCAGTTATATATCCAAATGATATAAGTAAGAAATTGCTTGAGCGATGGCTTTTAGAGCTAACGTCTTGTATTCTATTAGAGGTAAGAATTGAAAAGTGCGTGCAATAACGAGGACAATCCAACAGCTTCTATGCCTAATTCAGTCATAAAACGTCTTTAAATATGCTGTTTTGGAGCCTTTTTTATTGGAAGAGTACCTTTCGTAGTCCACCAATTTTTAAATTCTAGATTGAACCCAAGACGAAGTATATTCGCGTATGGAGTGTAGAAATGCCTCTGATGACTAAATTGTAGGAAAATTGTCAATAATGGCAAAATACTTAATATTCTAAAATTAGAGGAGGATTTTGCAATACTCATTATACTTTTCACATGTTTTCAAATCTTTAGAAACGAATTCCGTCTTGATTAGTTCTCTTGTGTCAATTTTGGTTTTAAGATCGTATTCTGTATGATTGAAAATATCACCGTTGAACCAAATCCAAGATGAGTGATTGTGCTGAATTTTCAAATTTACGTTTTTCGCGAAAAATCGAAGTCATCCAAAATATGTCAAAGTGCATATGCAATTGGAGATTTTGATAACTAGATTTTAGGAAAATTATACATCATGGCGAAATACTGATACTTCTAAAATTAAAGGAGGATTTAGCAATTGTCATTACGTTTTTCACATGTTTTCAAAGCGTTCCTCTTCAGCTTTTATTAAGTTAACAGTTGCTTTTATAAATTGGAACCTGGCAACTCAAAAATTTTCATCTTCACTTGCGGCTATTTTCGCCGACAAAACCCCATTTTGTCTACAAACCTTATAGGGGGGACTGCCGTTAAAGTTTATATAACTTCCATAGTGCTAGGTTAACAGCCTTTCTTTGATTCTTTTTTGTAACTGGGAAAAATATTGTGCCCAATTTTCTTTGTAGCAGCCTTCCTCTGCCAATCGCATTTCACAGTCGCTGAGCTCGGAAATTTTCTTAAAAATTTTGAACGACCACCAACAAATCTAAACGCAACACAATCCGCTTGCAATGAAGTTAGCGGACAGACTGTAAGAGATACGTGTTCATGCGCGGAACTGTGACAATAGCGCTGCGATGGTGGTAGAACGGAATGGTACTTAGTTTCCAGACAGTTTCCACTGAGGAGATTTCGCCTCTTTTTGTGAACAGGAGTGACTCGTACAATTTTCCATACACCGGACAAGATACCATTGATTAAAAGAATACATTTTGCATTAAAATGTCCGATTCTTCTTGGTGAATTAGAATTCTTTAACAAGCCTACTCATTCTATACTCTTACTGAACGAGGATAGCTACCACCCCGCTCTTTCTTGCATCTTAGCAGAACTAGCTTCTCAGGACTGCCCATTTAGTATGAATCTCCTCCTAGATACATACTTTCAATTTTAAAAAAGTTGATTTTCTATTATTATGTAATAGTTTATATTCAACGGCTTGGTATGTTTTGGGAGTCACTAGTGACGTAGCTAAGGCATGTTGCACATTAGTTCCTAAATTCAAACCAACTGCAAGCCATGGCCGATTTTATCCCCCTTGGTTTAACTCCGAAATTATTCGATTGTTAAAAGCTAATGCTAAAAAATATAGGACATACAGCACGGAATATTTTCATGATGAATTTAAATATTATAGATCCAAACTTGAAAAACCCATATCTGAATTTCATCAAAGTTATATTGCTAACAAAGAGTAAGGTCTGTGCAGGGATCCAAAACGTTCTTGGTCTTATATTCAGAGTAAACGCGGACGTACTAGAATACCTAGGCGCATTAAGCACAATAATATTGAATCCACTACACGCGGTGAGATAGTAAATGCTTTTGCAGAATACTTTAATAGCGTGTACACTTAATCCCAAAATAATCACTTGCCTGCCTTTCATGATATGACAAATTCGACGATAACATTTACGTCGATTACATTAGAAGAAATTGAGTTGGCGCTTAGGCGGTTGAAAGATTTATCTACAATTATAGCGTTGAGCACCTCTGCGGGTGTCAACATCTGTCAAGGGTTTGGATACCACCCTGTTATTATTATATTGTAAAAGGTACATATCCACTGTGCCAACTTCACATAATATGCTTTACTAACTTTTCAATTAGTACGACCACCAACAGCGAAAAACGATCTTCCATTCATCTTGTACAAGCGGTTTTCGTTCTCGGATCCATAAATAAAACGTTACCTTGTACGAATTAATAATAATTAATAAGCAGCATTTCATTACGGATCCTTTCTCTAATGGATATTTCCCGTAAATCAAGCGCGATGAAAGCCAACAGACAGACCGCCGGTATTTCGCTAAATACCTTCCGCCCGATTCGGTTCTACTTTTACGGTCGAGGCGAACGAAGATTGAAAGAGATATCCGCAGTCGCACCTCCTTCCGTCTTGTAACGGCGGCATTACAAGACAATAACGCCCGGCTATCAGAAATAATTAAAATTTTCGTTCGTTCGCGAATGAGCGACGAAGAAACGTGAACGAACACCAACGTAGACGAGAAAGAGACTGCTGTATAACGCCGTTCTGCGGGGTCGACCGGCCTTTTTCATTACGAGTTAACACTTTCTTGGCAATTTCATTTCATTTGAAAGCGCAAGTCCCCGTAGACGGAGGAAGCGGTAAACAAGAGTTCCCAAGTCACTCCTAAATCCATTTTCAGCCGCGGTAACAAGAAACTGCGTGAGTTATTAGAACGATCTTCCGAGTTGACTCGGACGAACTTCCGCGAGGTGGCGCCCTCCAACGAATATTTAGTCGGATTCGGAGAAAGGTAACTTCGAGGAATTTTTTACGAGCTCCGGTTTGACCGAGTCGAGTGAAATATGGGGCGAGATGAGGTATGGATTCGTACTCGATGTTGCCTTCGGTACGGGCCAACGGGAAAAGGAAATAACTGGGGATAAGTTACTAACATTATAGCTAGTACAAGCTGTATATGGGGCAACCTAGTTCGAAGTCATTTAAAATTTATATTGAATAGCACATCATTTGTAATTGCTTTTAAGAAAAAGAGTAGAAAGAAGCGGTGTACTGGGTCTCTGCACCATAGGTTGTCCTTAGTCTTATGCTATAATTGGATAGAGAATTTAGACCATATTCATATTTTTTTTTATCTCCATCGCAACTTTCAAATTGAAATGGTTCCGTTTTTGCCAGAAATACCATCAAATTTAATATTTCAACGAGAAAACCATAGCCTATACTGTGGCTAGGTAAGTAATGCATTAGAATACGACTATGAAGGAAATAGCAGACATTGTTTATTTCAGTGAAATTCAATTTCAATATGATTATAAAAATTATAGTTAGCCTTAAAAAGATAGTGTCAATTAGAGGCTAGCGAAATAATTCGTTTCTTTTTAAAATAGAAAGCACATATATTTTGTGTTTATTTGTACTATGTGTGATCATCCATATTTCGATTTTTTTTAATAAGAAATAGAATTTCATGCTTAATACCGTAATTACTCCTTTTTTGTTGCATATATACTTAACTCGTAAAATTTGGGAAAGCCTAAAGTTAATATGTATGTTATACGAGCAGACACCTGTAATGCACTTAATCTATCAATATCTAAAGGAAATGGTATTCATTTTCAACCGATTTATTTCCATAATGAAAACATATATTCATTTATATTGCATGTATAGAAATAGTTTCTTATCAGAAATATTGTTCGTGGTTTTCGTAGTGTAGTGGTTATCACATCCGCCTCACACGCGGAAGGTCCCCGGTTCGATCCCGGGCGGAAACATTTTTTTTTCTTTTTCCTTACAATCTTATAACTATGAACACCTTATTCCTTTTATAAATCTTTTAAAATAACAATGGAAATAACGGTTAAAAAGGTTCCAACATCCATGCTACAACATTAACGCCAAAATTCGTGTTGGCCTTTCCAGGTGCTACTATGAATCCACTGGGCAATATGGCAACCCATTAAGAAGATATCAAACAATTCGTGTATTGAAAAATCATTTTGCAAGCTCATGCAAACATTTGAGAAAACTGATACATTAGTGACAAAATACGATCATGCAGACCAAACGTAGCACATAAAAAACTAAGTCTTGTAAGAAGTTTAGAATGTTCATGAACATTCAGTATATGATCCATCTAGTAGTGATAAAATTCCAAAACTGTTAGAAATGAGTTATTCAATGATGTGGTGAATGTTGGACCCCTATAGAATGAAAATCTGCTTTAAGTTTAGAGGACAAAATAAACAGATTCGTAATATCTTAACTTTGCAAATGTTGATGCCAATATACAATAACAGTGAATGCTTGGACAAAATCTTTTGGATAGATAAGGCACGTTTCGAATGGAACACAACTGCAACACATGGGAAAGCAAGTGTAAGCATTACCTCAAAGTTACTATTTGGTGCTGCTTTACGCCAAACTTTCTAAAATGATCTTTTTATGAAGAAATGGAACATGGACAAATGAAAACAGTAACGATAAATCGACAGCAATGTTGTAAGGCTTTGTAGTACAAAGCCATAGCCAATGCTCAAAATTTGTTTTGCTTTTTTCGATTTCATTGGAAATTACGTATGATGCCGTAGTGATTGGCGTTTTAATTTCGATTTCTCATCACAGGCGACAATATGATTCAAAACTTCATCACCATCTTTGTCATAGCGACGGAGAAATGTCAATGCAACTGCCGTACAACATAGTTCTTGAAATTTCTGAAAAGAATGAATGCAGTTTACTAATTGTGAAATGACCATTTTCTTCGATTTTCATTTCAATCCTAGCTTTAAGGCGGTTAGTTACCACTGATCTTCACCGTGAACATTCTTCCGTCCGCTATTAAACCTGATATACCTCTTCTGAACTGACACTACATTCATTACATCAGCGTAAACTGTCTATAAATTTCGATGGGTCAGACTTTTGCGCATTTAAGAAAACGGATAATATTGCGCACCTCACATTTGGCGGGATGGTCAATTTTGTCACACATTCTAAAGTCGCGTAGCTAAGCGGTATTCAATCGTATTGGATCGTAGCTTCCGCCAAACTGATGCGGTTGATTACCAAGGCTAATGGTAGTGGGGGGACCGGGTCACGTGTAAAAACAAGACGTTCTTTACTTTCCGAATAGCCCTCGTATTTAAACTTCCCACTTCTAGCAGTCTTTAGAGCAACACTATTCGGTGAATCTCTTCGAAGTGTTAACAGTCGTCAAGTAAAGAATAACACCCACAGTTAATAACACAGATTTTGGCACAAAACAGTTTAAAAATGCTAAAATCCATTCTTTTAAAATGAAGGCGCGAGTAAATTATTTTGACCTAACCCTAAGACCAAGATGTAGGGTGTCAAGTACCAAATTGGAGAGGTATTTCAGAAAATGTCTGATAAACCATTAAACTTTCTCCTCAAAATCTTTTTTCTTTTCATTCCCTTTTATATCGCTAACGTGTGTAGCGGGGAATAACCGCAATATCCTCCGCAGACATTTCAAAACAACTTAAACGAGAAAGTCGTCTATTGTTAACGGCAACCAGGGTAATTCCGTTAACAGTCGTTGATGAGGCAATCTAACCTCCGTCTTTTCTTTATTGCGCCGACAACTTTTAAGTGCAACTTTCACCCTATTTAATTGTACCACTCCGATTGTTAACAATGCACCGTATCCGCACATACAGAGGCAATTCTTTCGTCGTACAACTTTCCACTCCCTACGGGGCGTCTCGTATAAAAAGCTCCGTTGTAATGCAATTGAGCCACTTGAGTTTCGACCCGGTCGAAAGGGGGATCGGGTCCGCAAGGGCCCCCGGATTCGTAACGACTCCATTACCGTCACGGCCTGTGGTTTATCGTCGCCATCTCGCCGACCGAGCAGACAGCTCTCTGCCACCCTCGCCTTCTTCTTCTTCTTCTTCCACTTCGCCTTCCTCTTCTCGTCCTGTGCAACGAACACACTTGTGTTGTAATATCCCTGTACCGGAGCGACGGCAAGCTGTTTACTGCTAAAATTTCGTGTAACTGCAATTGTACGACGCTCTGTTTCTCCGTCGCAGTAGTAGTTATTATTATTGTTATCTGCGACGAGACAGGCTGGATAGAATTAACGCCAGTTTGTCGCGCACACTTCTCGGTAAGAAGCTCTGAGGGCGATGTCTTTGTCTCTCTGCGCGTTGTCCGTATGCGCTAAGCGTTCCGGGAGCTTGAAATCATTGTACGCGTTGTAAATTTCTCGATTGTAAATTGGATCTGCGCACCTACTGTTTAATGAAAGTCTTCGCGCAATACATTGGTAACCACGACACCTAGCGTGGTCGAAAAAAGATAACAGGAATGGAAGGTTGGAAGCTGTGGGTAATTCAAAGGAATAATCGTAGGATCGTGAGACTGAACGTTAATACAAGCTTGATATTAATAGATTGAGGAAGGATATATTCAAACCTGATCTGACCTGAGGGCATGAATATGAGATGGATAATTATTTCACTAACATCGGCATAATAGTCTTTCCATTCCAAAAATAATGGTATAGATATACAATCCAAAATATAAGGAATATGAATTTAGCAATATTTTAATGCATTTATCTCATATAACTGATTGTGATTAATCCCACACCTTTGGTTAGATTCAAAAATCCATTCTAAGGTTGTATAACATCCCTAGCAACACAAACATGTATAACATTTATTAAATGGATTTATGGATTTCTGTGTTACGTATATGAAATACACCATATGTTTGGGCACCAACAACTGTAAACGCCAAATTAGATGGCGACCGGTGGGGATGCATCGTAGCCGTTTTTAAAAACGCGCAAGGCCACTTACTATAATAGTCAGAGTATATTTGTCAGTGGAGGACTATAATGTCTCTGGTAAGGGATCATAAAGTGATACACGCTCAGGCACGAGAAGTAATTTTTAGTGTTTACAATTATTTTTATAAACATAAAAGGACATCAGGCCATTAAGTGAAATTAAAAAATGTGTTCATGAAGCGACTGGTGTGTCGGTGAGAACAATAGAAAGAATTATTCAAGAGGGAACTACAGCATTAAATAGTTCTGGTAAGAAGAGACAACGAACAAAGACTGTCAGAAGTTTGTCGGAGTATCAAATTCGAATAGTGCGAGATGTAACCTACTTGATTTTTATAGGACGACGAAATACGTGTTACAGTTTTAACTCCACGCTAAAACATGCACGATGAATTGGAATAGAAAGGATCAAACATATCATGAAAAAGAATCTTAAAAGATGTGGGATTCAAGTTTTAACGCACACAGAATAATGGAAATGCATTAATAGAGACTTGCAAAAGATTAAACATATTCACGAGACAAATCGACCCATTATATATGAATATAGATGAGACTTACACTCACAGTAGTCATACGTCTTCCAAGATGTGGTGTAATAACAGCACAAAAGGTCATTTCAAGAACATATCTAAAGGTCCCAGACTAATAATAGTGCATGCAGGACGCAACATGAGCTTTATCGCTAAGGCTCTATTGATTTTTAAGTCCGGCGTAAAAATTGATGATTGCTAGTCTCGGCAAAGTGGGGCAAGTTACAGTGCAGTGCGAAGACTATCGACATAGTCACGAACAAATGATATAAAGTTTCTTAACGAAGTCCGACTTGTATATTGTATTATAACTAGTTTTGGCAAAGAGATTATCAGATTATACATTACAATCTGATAATCTCTTTGCCAAAAGTAGTTATAATGTATAGCATAAGTTACATATTGAATAAAAATACAGTTTTTACATAATAGTAGTGCTTAATTCTATCCCCTATAATAAATATAAATTTACAATAATTAAAATATTTCTTAATTAATATTATAGTATTTACTTAGTACTAATGAGCCCTAATAATGGAATAAACTGGGACATGCAACCCCAAACGGTTTCCACATCCACTTCATGATATCTCTTTAAAATAAGCAAAATCTTAGTGCACTTAATACCAAGCTGGAAGTGCTCCACATGCTACACAGCTATATTTCTGTGGCCAAAGGGCAGCAACACAAAACTAGCACAAAACATCGGCATATTATAAATTCCCCAACTACCGTAATATGGCTAACATCCATCTCGTGGCGCCATAGGCATGCTTCAAAAATATATCTTTTACATCAAAAGGGCAGTAACACAAAACTCATTCTTTGCTGCACAAAACAGCAGAAAACTTGAAAGCAGCACAACCCTTATAGTTTGGGGTACAAAACTAACACAAAACTTTAAACCGAAAAGCGTCTTAAACTTCGACTGAATGGGTGCGATTGACATGCTCAGCTGGATACCTGGTTTCTTATTTAAAAGGGTTGTTTATAAAAATAGTTTCATTTGTTGAATTTCTGTTAATTGTAGAAAGAGCAGTGAGAAAACATATTAATACTTTGCCACTACATAATTTATAGATGTAGGACTATCGCACCGCTCTTTTTTGGCTAAGACTATCTAAAGCACTAATTAGAATTCATTTGCCGTCTGGGCGATTTTGACCGATATAATCGCTAGAAAGATTAGTTCTGAACCGCCATACCGTATTTTACATAATATTCATTTGCTATTGACAAGCATTTTCTCTATTATTTACCTTTCGCTAATCTGTTACACGCTTTACTCGCTTTAAGCTAAAAAACCTATTCAACGATCACGTTTCCGAAAATCGTCTCGTCGACTCGGCCATGAAATGCACAAAAAAGCAGAGCCAGAATAAGAATTTCATTTTGTTCCGAGTATCGGGACAAAAGCTCTCTTTTCTCGCGGTGTGACACCAGCACAAGGGCGGCTAACACCGCCAATGGTCGGCATTTTTTTTACACACGTTTTCACACCGCTAAACACAGGAGCGGCGTTTTTTTATCGTTGCGGGCCGGCGTTTCCTCGAACATCGCCGGCGACATATTTATAGCCGCCCGGCAAGATTTATGGGATCCGCGAGTATTGTCTTGTATTTGCACGTGTTAAGCTTGGTTGTTTGCGTGCGCGCAGTTCATCAGATAACCTCCGTGCGGTGAGTATTGTGAAAGAGAGCCCGAGGGGCGAAAATTACGCAGACACTTCGACCGAAGATTGCGACCAACTCACGCCCCAGACAGGCTCGACCTCGATAAGCAATCTTTACATTCGTTCTGACATAACTAACGTATGTTAGTTGGTTGCTTATAGTCTGCAATTGTACAATTGACGTTGATTTATGAATAGGTACACCTGTTTGCGTGTTTCGTTATACGCAGACGGCAGACGTCTCGTTAGGAAAACCTGTAAATGAAACGTGAATTTTAATACATGTTTACTGTTGAATTATTTTTATTTGCGCGAAAATCAAACACAATAGCAGCTCAGAAACAGATTAATTGAAGTTTAAATGAAGTAGTGTAGGAATTTGCTATGTTGGTGCCGTATTTATATAGCAGACTATTAGACATTGTCGAAGTTTTGCGAAGGTATTAAGCAGGTGAACCGGGCAGTAAAAATACGGCACCACTACAGCGAACCAGTTCAGTTCCAAAATTACAATGGAGTAGACATCTTCTGGGAAGAATAGTAAACGATTTTAAGACGCCCACTACTAGAGAAGCACTCGTTTTCTTTAACTATGTAGCTTTCGTAAGGTCGTGGAAGAATGGGTTTTATTAAATAGGCAAGTCCAGAATGATCAACAGTCTAGGCAAACTGGGGCCAGTTACAGTGGTTACCACAGAATATTTTTGCTTATCTGTTGCTTAGTCCATATATAACCACAATTTTTTATCTTTCAATTCTGCTTTAATTCTCCTTTCAACATAGTCCCGAACAGATGACTTAGTACTTTAACGATGTTCGACTTCGTAATGTATAATCCGAATATTCGCTCCAGAAGTAGATAAATGCTGGTTGGTCTAGTAAAATGAAAGGTACATTACATAGAATAAAACACCTATATCAAATATTAATTGCTCGCTGTATCGTTTGTAACGGATTACAGAACAGCGTTTTATACGTTTTAGGATGCGTGCACACAGTCACTTGCTGGTACATGTCAAATAGATGTCGCACAAGCAAAGCTACAACCATGAAAATAAGGTTCTTAAGAAGAATAGAAGGAGTAACAAGGAGAGATAAAATCAGAAATACGATAATCAGTAGTAATCCAAATAAAAATAATCATAGAGAACAGACAACTAGTATGGCTTGGACATACACACAGAATGGAAGAAGATTGAATAATAAACAAGACTTTCGAAGATAAAACAGAGGACAAAAACAGAATAGGCAGACCCCGAAGTATCTAAGAAGGATAAATGTATAGAATATTAGAAAAAAGTATGGGATGGATTGAAGCCAAACAACTGGCTCAAAACAAGAAACTGTGGAAGATAAAAATAAGAGAATAGTAGTCCAACAATAGCAGGTGTAAAGGACGTAGGATAAATTTTTTTTTTGTAAATAATTTTAGACCAAAGCTTAAAGGAGGGGAGTTCTCTTGCGTTTCTTACGGTATAGTAGCTACGCCCCTGACCTTTTCATATTTTTCCTTAATATTACAGCCGCTTACACGGTGTTGCTATATATTCTCTACCACTTCTTTGAAATGTTACCTCTTCCCTTACACATTAGATCCATCCATCATGTTAAATTGTAAACATCTCAGTATACTGTTACTAAACTACAAACACATCCTTTTCTTCCTCCACCATTAAAGATGGAATTAGTTCACGCTTACCTGCGTATCAATCAAACTTGCCGCGTCGAAAGAATACCAACACCAAAACAATAAAGGATCGCGTCCTTCGCGCCTGACAGGTGCATACGATACCCTTTTTTATGATCGCACAACATTCCACGAATTTATGTCGATTGAGGTAGAGCAAGGTAGTGGGCGCAGCTGCTAAAAATAACTCCGAAACAATACCGATAAATTCGATATGTTTCGAAATATTAACGAGAATTTCGGTCAGTGTAGTTATAAAATTATTGCCGGCTCAATTCTGATTACGTTCGTCCAATAAATTCCGTTTAATGAAATTAATTAGCTGCTGTCAATATTTTACGGGCTTCACACCATTATATCAGTATAAAAGGATATTTTATCCAATTAAAACGACCGTAACACTAAAATATTTACTCGGTCAACATCTTAATCTTCTTTTTACTACCTCGTACGTCGTAGGAGGTAAGAATGGTGAGAAATTGTTGGCTTAACAAAAATTACGAGGTAGAATTAATTCCGCTTGACACGTTGAAGTAATTACTGTCGCGGTATAATAATGTTTTAATTAGAAAGACACTAGGAAAAGACAAAACAGTAAAGATGCAGTTTTAGTTTTATGCCTCACGATTCTGTTTTATCGCTTTCTTTCCTTAATTAAGACGAGAGAGTTTTGAAAATCTTCAGACGCACCTTAGTGAAGCTGTAAGAGGAAATGGCATGCATTCGCAATGTTAAGGACTTACCATTGTTTTTGTGTTTCTCTAGAAGAATTTTAATTTTCTGACAAAATATATTTTATTTTATATATGTGTTAGCATTAGTATTACTTTATTTTCATTTTATCGTTTATTTTTCTCTGTGTAAAGTATGTAGAATTTTATTTTATATATATGCGCATTACGCATTGTATATGTATGCATTCGGCCATTCACATTACTCTTGCTACAAATGCCTAATATTAGAGCCATTTGGTGTAACATCGTCGGACGAATAGTGGCAGCTTTTAATATCCAATATGTTCAAGTCCTCTTTAATTCTCGTATAATAGGAACCTTTATTATAACGTCGTCGGAACTTATATAGCAACTTGCTTAACAAGTACGATTTCTCGGCTTTCTATTATCGTTCGTTGAAGCTACGGTGTCCGTTGTCGTCTACACATATATTTTTCTCCTTATCGACGTTCCTCAACTTATCTTCTTCGAATATCGTTACAGCATCTTTTCACCTTACCATCGTAATATGCTGTTGTTCAGTGAAAGGTTGTCCAATCAATACTGGAGCAGTTTGTGCCTCCTCTGGTACAACTAAGACAACTACTACGGCCCTAGCATGGGCTACTTCAATATTAATAGTACTCTCACCTAATGGCATAACTTTACCGGCACCATATCCAGTCATGTAATATGATTCTTTCATGCTCTCCCACGTTAATCCGATTTTTCTTATAGTAACTACTTTACTTCCTGGGTCTATGTATCCTCTTACCACATCTCCATTGATTCGTGCCTCTTTGAAATAGTTGGCATTTTGATCGACATCCCCTATTAAATGGTTAATTACCAAATTCTCTTTGGTTTCACCGGGATAATTTTTACCAATATGACCTTCCTTTCTGCAAG
Source organism: Trypoxylus dichotomus (assembly GCA_023509865.1). Classification (NCBI taxonomy): domain Eukaryota; kingdom Metazoa; phylum Arthropoda; class Insecta; order Coleoptera; family Scarabaeidae; genus Trypoxylus; species Trypoxylus dichotomus. The sequence goes on from CM042075.1 coordinate 56,006,952, forward strand.
TATAGCAAATGATTTTACCATTTCTAGAGTATTTGGCTACATGCCCATATTTCCGACATTTGAAGCACAGTGGCTTGTTGTCGCCTGTACGTCGTTCAGTTAGTCGACCTTGAGGTTACGCCTTCGTATTAACTTGATTATTCCTCTTTGACTCCGTTACCGGATCGTGATTCCTGCATATTTTCTTTGTATCTTTATTCCGCTCTATCCTTGCAAGCTTTATTCTTTCATATTTAACTAAATCCTAAAATAGATCATCACTATCCCTATGAGTTCTACTTAGCATAGCCGAGAACATGTTGCGATCGTACAATTCGAATAGAACTTGCTCTTATCGTATCGTCAAATGTTAGCCATAAATCTTTTGAAAATATTGGTTAAATGACACCTTTGTGTTGAACTAGTTCTGTCACTCTTTTCCACTTAAGAGGCAGACTTTCTGCTTTCAAAAAGGTCCGTTCAAACGCAGCTGCTAAGTCAGCAAAAGTATAAATATCTTTTCCCTTTGTGCGCCACCACTGCCATGCTCCTCCAAAAAGATTGGGCCATGCTATTTTTAAGGCATAGGAATCAGGCCACTATCATACTCTTAATTTTATCTAATCATTCTCTTGCGTTTCCACTGCCGTCGAACTCTGAAATATTTTTAGTTAGATCTGGGATAACTTGGTAATTATTCGTACTAATTAAATCGATTAAATCGGCCTATCATATGTATAAACATCTCATCCCGTCGCCTCATATCGTTTAATAATGTTTCTACCAATTTACTTAATTCCTCTACCTTACCTACGCTACTGGTTATTTATTCCCGCAAACTAATTTAACCTCACACTTGCTTCCTCACTATGATTGCCCACTTATTCTGTCTAATACATTTTTCTGTAAAGATCCCGCTTCTGAAATGTTATCTTGTAGTCAGGATGGTAATAAAATCCCCACAATCAAATATATAACGTATTTACTACTATAACTAATCCATCACAACGTCTCGTACAACAACCGTCTCTCTACTCTACTCTACTCTCTGCCCCCTCCCCGTTACCTTCCATATACTCAATATCTATATACAGAGACTAAATTTATATGACACAACTTACATAGCTAACATTACTTTGTTAATTTAACTAACTTTGTAGTCCATATTCGGGAAAATTTTCTTCATTATGCAACTTTGATCCGAAGGTTTTTTTCTGTAAACTGTGCCTAACATACAAAACGAACAACCAACAAGAGAAACCGACTTAATTGAAACATCCAACAAATAAATCATATTATTATAATATAATTATAACCAGGAAACACCCAGTACAAAACTATCAATTACAATGAAGTGGTGGTTATCGATTATACAGGAAAAGCCTGTCTAATATATTTCTCGAAAGTACAAACAATAGATTTCCCAGCGATCACTCCATAAAATGAACAGATCAGTAAGTAGATGTATAAATATATAGCTACATTATTCACCGTTTCATTACTTTAAGTGGAACAATTCCGCTAATTGCGCATCGTGAAACAAAAAATAGTGAATCGATACCGCATCGTCTGTTATCGATACCGCCGCACATGTGAAAAATGAGTTAATGCAATTTCTTCACACGCGCGCAGGCTAGGGAAAATCGGACAGCTTGCATTAACTTTCCTTACATATTTCACGCCTCAGACGGCAGAGCGTCTGATACTGGCGCCATATCACGTCCTGCTGCTTCATCTCGTCCGTATCAGGAATTGAATTGATTTCGTTACGTTGGTGTGGGCGCCTGCGAGAGAGTACGGGCAATCGTGCGCGTCGGCTAAAGACAGAAAGAAAGAGAAAGCGCGCGGCAGAGATATCCAGTTCTGAAGTATTATGTGTTATTAGATAAACAGAAAATGAAATAATTCCTGCGAGCGTGGAGGAAAGCTGGAAAAGCGAACATTGACTAAGGTCTACAGGATCTGCCAATTGTCTGACAGGCTTCGATATTTCTTATAGCGTTCGAGAAATAAGAAGAATCTTTAAACGGTACGTTTCAAGATACGAGGTGTGTAAATAAAGTAATTACTTTTTATAATTTGCTTTTATCTAAAATCGCAATTTTTTTGGTTTTCCCGATTTACGTATGATTATAATTGTAGCATGTTTTCAGTTCTTGGTGTCTAATATAGCGTTTATAATTTCTTTCAGCATATCTACGGCTTCTAAGGTCAGATGCTTGACGGAGTTGTGTCCGGGCGCTACACGATGCCTAATGACTTTTATGATGTTCCGGAGCTCCTCGGTCGTCGTTTCTTGGATGTTTATGATGTCTTTGTACTCCGCGTGAACTTGTTTTACACGACGTGTTATCGTGTCATTTTGGTTTCTCTGTTTCTCCTGAACAAATTTCCTACGACGGAGGCGAAACGTTGAGATCCCTTTCTCTTTTTCTTTTCTTTCTCTATTTCCTTCTCTTGCTCTTTAGTTCATCTTTTGTTTTTTCACCCCTTTTCTAATTTTTTAATTTTTTCTTTCTTTTTCTCTTTTTATTTCTTTTTCTCTTACTCTTATTTCATCTTTTATATCTGATCATGACGCGGTACAATTCCGGAAGTAGTTCGCTTATTAGCTTTAGTTCGTCAGTAGAAAGACAGATCGTTAATGAATAAATTAAAGAGCAGTGGCGTTAGATTTGAACCTTGCGGTACTCCCGACATTGCTGTGTGCTGCTTTGAACCCATTGTAACATACACACTGTGTTCTGTAATGAAGGTATGAGGAGAAAAGTTGTTCCAATCTATTGCTAAAGCCGAAGTTATCTAATTTTGTTAAAACATGCACTATTTTAACCAAAGATTTACGTATTATGCAGTTTAAGTCAAATGCAGAAACATTTTCCGTTTAGCTACTTCTGGTCATTTCCGTTCTATCTCCATATCATACATTTTCCACCATTGATGCCTATCATTTCAACGCGAAGGAAAAAAAATATCCATCCCTGATAGAGAATTACGCCTTCGTTTTTTTCTACCGTTTTCTAAAACCGTCGAAAGAAATTCAACGAACGAAAAAGAGATCTTCCCACCAGAGAGTAGGAGCGAGTATAATGTCTTTCGCTGTTGTTTTTTCCAATCGCGAGTGCTCTCCAACCAAAACAAATGGTTTCACTCCGTCGTAGCGTAACATTAAATTGAATATGGCAAACTTGATAAGTATAAAACTTTCTCTTTTTCTCCCCCATAAGAGCATGTGACACGGTTCACGCCCTTTCCCCGAATATATTCACGCATTATCCCGTCGAGTTTGGCAGGCTGACGGAAGTAGGCGCTCCACCGCCGCCGCCCGCTCGGTGGAAAAAAGATTCGCAGAAAGTTGTTGTTGTTTGTTGACGTCGTCGCTTTCGATCGTAGGCAAAACCGCTAATATTGAGGAAGGGGAAACGATCGAAGAGGGAAAAATAAGATTCGTTCTGCGTATATACAAAGTAGTCCACATGAAACGGAACAGGCGGACTAATTTTGAGATTGTGCGATTACGTTGATAATACCGAAAGAAAGTAAAGTTTGTTTTGAGGAGAAACACACTTATGTATACTGATTCCACTGCAAAATATTGAAACGCGGTAAAGAATTTTAAAATAAAGATATCGGCTAATAACAATTTTTTCATTTGTATTTGGTGACGCGAAATATATAGACCTAGTTGCAAAAGCCTTTACCAGCTTCAACATTGCTTTTATATGACGTTATACCACTGTTAAAAATGTCTACATTTCGATGTATTCAATAAAATTTGACAATAATTTGAGATCAAGTTCATACTAGTTCACTTTTTGCGTTGCTACAATTTCACAAAAACATGAAATAAAAACAAGGTCCTCATCAAATATATAATTTTCCCTGCGTGCATGAATTGTATGCGATGTGAGTTAGTCTCTTCTTATAAACAGTTTTGATGTCAATACCGCATGCGACCTATTTTATTCAACACTGTATTCGTTAATAAGCGAGCTATTTCTGGAATTGGGCCGTGTCATGATGAGTTATAAAAAATGAAATAAGAGTAAGAGAAAAGGTAATAAAAACAGAAAAAGAATAAACGAAAAAATTGAAAAAGGAAAAGGTGAAACAAAGAGGAAGAGAGAGGTGGGACCTCGATGTTTCGCCTCCGTCGTAGGAGGCTTGTTTAGGAGAAAAGCAGGGGAATGAAGGTGGCACGGTGACTCGACGTGTAAACCACGCTAGAGGCGAAAACCTTTTCGCGAGTATCGCTCAGTACTGGGTTTATAGAGAAAGGAGCGGCCAGACGCCTGAACGGCTGGTTAAGTAGAGGGGGATAGGGCTTGCAGGAGCGGTTTCCATATCGCGGATAGATGATATCTGTCCTCCCTATTGATATTATGGGGCCGTTTTTGGATCTCCGTTGGGTCCCAGAACTGAGGATTTATCCCGATGACCGAGGCTTCTTCAAATAGAATATTGTGGTCTGTTTCAAGATGATGATGCGTGCCCAGATTTTACACAATGTTTGTGCTCTTTAATGCGGGTTTCGATTGAACGATCTGCCTCACGTATGTATACTAAACCGCAAGAGCAGGGGATTTTTGTAAATCCCCTTTAGAGGATAGGGTCTAAACTTTATCCTCAGGAGAAGGGAGAATGTTGGCAATTTTCGAAGGAGGTTTAAACACTACTTTGATGTCTTGTTTTTGAGGAATTATGCTGATGCGTTCGGTAACACCGTGAATGAAAGGAAGATATACTGTCTCTTCAGAGTTTTTGGGATCTTGGGGTTTGTTTGCATGGGTGGGATGTAATTGTTTATTAATGACCTTTTGTATATTCCGATATTGGCAGCCATTACTTTGAAGCGACGACTTAACGCGCTGTAGTTCCTTCAACGGGTTGCCTGGTTCAGAAGTAGAAACAGCACGACATGCGAGAGAATTTATACTTCACAAACTTTTGCACCGGATGATAGTGGGAATCGGCATGTAGATATCGATAAGTGTGGGTGGGTTTTCGGTAGACTTGAGTGGGTTTTTTGTATTACGGAGACATCGAGAAAAGGGATAACACCGTCCTTCTGAACTTCCATTGTGAATATTATGTCGGGATGTTGATTGTTAAGATGACAAAGAAAACTATCTAACGAGTTTCTACCGTGAAGCTAAATGGTGAAGCTTTCGGTTTTAGTTGCAAATTTTCCGGAGTAACGGACTTGAGGGATTCCAAAAATATATTCGCAACAACCGGTGAAAGCGGCGACCCCATGGCAGCTCCCGATGTTTGTTTGAAGAATTTACCTTCGAAAGCAAAATAGCTCGAAGTGTGGGATTTATCTGTTAGGAAGATTGCTTGTCCTGGTGTAGTAGCTGTTCGGTAATATTGAGAGAATCTGGAATGGGTACTTTAGTGAAGAGGTAAGTGACGCCAAAACTGACTAACAAATCTGTAGGTTGAATAGTAATCTCGGAGATGAGTTCAACAAAATGCGTGGACTTTAAAATATGTGACGACGTCTTACCGGTGTATTCCTTGATAATTCTGGAAAGATGCTTAGTAAGGTTGTACGTTGAGGAATCGATAGTACTCACTACAGGACGAAGAAGAACACCATCTTTGTGTATCTTAGGAAGACCGTACAATCGAGGCGGTTTGGAGTTTCGGGAAATGAGACGGCGTTGAATTTCCAGTGGGATATTGGAAGCTTTAATTAGAGAAGAAGTTTTCCGTTCAAATATCAGTGCTAGATCTCGTTTTAGAGGAATATAGGCGCCGTCTATCAATAGTTCCATTATTTTTTACGTATATTGAGTTTTATCTAAGATGACTATGACATTACCCTTATCAGCCGGAAGAATTATAGAGTCAGGATCTGATCGAAGAGTTCTCCGGGTTTTCGCAGTTGGCATTTGGCAGTTTTGAAACGGATTTGGTCGGCCATGACACTCGGTAGAGCGCGTATAGGAGGATGTACATAATCTTGTGTGAAAACAGAAGTTACTGGATCTTCAAACTCATTTGGTCTTTACACTAATGGTAAGCAAATCCTCTGACGTAAATTGGGTATGTAGTATTCAGCATGCGATGTTTCAGCATATGTTCAACTTGACCATTTCTTGCCTAATTAGTCCCTATTCTTCGCATTTCTCGACATATCCAGCCCACGACCATTCTTCGTCCTTCGTTCATTCAAGCAACCGATTCGAAAGATGAAAGACGAAAGACGAGACTTCCAATAGAGAACGGACGTATGTATATTTAATTGATAATTCCACTCGTTATTTTAAATTAGCATTTACATGCTATCGTAACGGACTTCGGTAAATCTCCTCCGTCCGATACGGCCAACTTATTGTCTTGTCGTCTAAACGTAAATTAACGTCCACCGCTGCGAAATGATGGCTTCTAGTCGAGGTTCGGGTTCGAGATCTGTTGCTTTATTCGTATCCTCGGGCGGCGGACGGATGTATGAATGAACGAAGAAAAGAAACGTCGAACGCCGAGCACCTGCGTGCAGGTAAGCGCATAGCCGTATTTATTATATCAACGCGCGTCTAAGCGGTGGACCTTTAACGTTTGTATTGAAAGAGGCGGGATGGTCGTGTTGTGGAGTATTTGCTTGTTTTTCGTTACTGAAATTCTTAACTAACCCGATGACATTCCGATACTGACGTGAATTTCAAGCAGAATGAAGATTGTTTCATTTCTCGAGTAGTTTTCTTTTTATAGAATAACGTTTTTAAAATAATTGGCAACATTGAAGAACTTTTTCTGCAGTGTAAGATTTTAGTTGCATTATGCGCAATTAACTTTAGCCATAACTTTGTTAAATATCCCACCATACTCGATTATCTTCGCGACAATAGCAATGATGATAATTTATTGTCTAACAGAACATTAATTGCAGGACAAAAAATAAATGGAAAGCCATACATATATTGTGAAAAAAAAGCGTAACTATACGAGAGAGGATTTTAATGCCCCAACCCTCACCTACTTGTACTTGGTTGTTGGTTAATGTTTTTGACATTTAGTTAACTGACATTTGTAGATCATATCTACATAATATCAAGTTTGTATCTCAAGGTGTTGTTGTGTTGTGGCTAATTCTTAAATTGTGTGTCGTGATTTTTCATAAAAATGAATCCTGTAGAACAAATAATAACATACACAAATGATAAAATATCTCCAGAAAAAGGGCATGACGCCAACTCACACTCATAAAGACATTATGGCAACTATTGGTGAGTTTGCAGTTACTTATGATATAGTTCAAGATTAAATGCCGAAGAACATTCTGTGGAAGCCAACATGCCGGTGGTCCTCCTATAACGGCAACAACAGACCAAAACACTAAAAAGGTACACGGTATCGTACTGCAAGACCGACGAGTACGCATCAGGGACATTGTGGCGTATCGTATCATGTGGTGCGTAACATACTAACTAAAGAATTAGATATGAGAATGATGAGTGCAAGATAGGTGCCCCGAATGTTAACCCCGGATCAAAAAAGAAATCGGGTGTTGATATGTAAACGTCTTTTGGAAAGGTACCAAGCAAGCAAAGAGATCTTTCTTAGTCGGTGTATGACTATGGATGAGTTATGGGTGTACCACTATGATCCCGAGACCAAAGTGCAAAGTAAAGAGTAGAGACTATGTAGAAAAATAAAAAATATAATACCACTACAGTTTTACTGTAAGAGGGTCAGGGGTACAGCATAGAGACCCATCCTCGTAATTAAGGCGTGTGCAAATTATGCTAAACAAAATGAAATTATTGAAAATTTATTTAGATTCAAACAAATGTCACTATAATATTTATTTGCTACGCTACACATATTGTATATGGAGCCACTGTGCAAAATATTAGTTTTCGGAATAAACGTAGAAAATCTAAGTATATATATACATGGGAGTGTAACTTAGATAATCAATAAATACATTTACTAATTTTCAGACAAATTGATAGCAAAAGCCTCTCTGCGTTGTTTAAGAGGATGCATATTATGACACTCCGGCAAATAATGGTAATCAATTCCGCTGGGAGGGTATTGGCCATCAAGTTTGTAAGATGCAAATTTAAGAAAGCGGCATTGGAGTCTTTAGAATGTAAACTAATGGCAGGTATAATAGGCGGACCAAATAATGGAAGTGTATTCCAGACAACTCATTACAAAGGCAAAACACAAAGCTATAACATATTTATATTACTAAACTGCTGGGTGTTCCGTATCACGATGCCAAATCTTTTAGAGAAAATCAAGGAGAGTTCTTCAATATGCTGAAGATAGCTTAAGCCGGTTTCAAAAATAACTCCAAGACCTTTAAATGATTCAACCGTAGGTACAATCTCCCCTTCTATTGTATCGAATGAATTTAAGGGATTCTTTTTGCACGTAAAGGTGATGTGTTGGCATTAGTTGACATTTAGCTTGAATCTATTTTATCTATATCAAGTCAACATTTTTCTGAAGGAGTGCAACATCTTCTTGGCTGGAAACAGCGGAATAGATTTTAACATCATCAGCAGCTGCACAGGGAAGGCTAACCAACAGACCATTAATAAATAATAAAAACAATAGTGGTTCTAAGTTGGAGTCCTGCAGCACACCAGAAGTAGATATAAGTTTCTGCGAGCAGTAACCATTATAAAATGCGTAGCTAATACGCTCCTACAAATAGGAGCTCATAAGCTTGAGAAACGAAGAAGTAAGTCCAAAAGCAATCCAGCTTATTATTATTATTATTGTGAATGCACACGAAAAATCTGTACATAATACATCAACTTGACTACGGCTCTTAAGTATCTCATTAATAACAATTACCACGTTAGTTACTGTAGATCTTCCATGTAAGAAGCCATACTGACGTTCAGAAAGTGTAGATGTGACACCATTAAGTATACTGGAATAAATAGCATGTTGGCACACAGAAGGAAGACCACATTCCGGGAGGTCGCATATGGGGTGGAATATAAGACCATGGAGGAAGATAGAACGATCTCTAATTACGCAAAGATATTTGAAGTTGATTTAAAACGAAGGAAAGTTAAATTATGCATTGGAGATTAGATATTCTAACAAGATAATGTACAACCGTATTGTGCAACGTTAGTTTCGAGAAAATAAAATAATTTTATTTTTATGGCTATCGTTGTCGCTATGTCTGAATTTAATGTATGTGATGATGGTTTCCCCGAAAGATTTATAGTGGGAGAGAGCATTTCTTGGAGAGATAATAAAGGAAAACTGAAGACAGGGGACTGGGAAACATGGTTCACCCTATCAATTGGAGTACGTTCAAAATTTATATAACTAAAGGAACGTTGTTGACTTGGTGTGAGTTCATATTAATATGTAAGAAAATGAATAAGGGACTAATCGCACAGTATCTCAAATTTGTTTAATTTGTGGTCCTTTTGTAGAGTGTCTTGGCCTGAGTATGTGCAGAATAATTGCATGAAATCGATAGCTATAATTTAAATAAATTTGAGGTATTATGATATTAGTCCTTTATTTTCCTACATATTTATATAATTCTGGGCCAAATAAAATGTTAGAAGTTATGGGAAGCAACGTTATGTATACAGATTATTCAATGACATTTGTGTCAACGATTTTGTTCTTCTATTCTGCTGTAATTTTTGAAGTTATTACTTATGGTATACACAATTTTAAAAAAGGTCCTTTTGATAAAGTTATGAAAGTATTATAATCTCTACACGGCAAGAAACCTGAGAAGTGGAGAACTGTACATAATATCTGTTCCTGTAATTCCTAAATATTCCAGACATAAACGGCAAGGTTAAAGAAGCTGCGGGTTCTCTAAATTTGCGCAAATGATATTTCAGGGCCACATGCCCTATCAGTATCCCTACCAATAGCCTAAGGTTCCTTTGCTGAAAGGATAGCAATGTTCTGAACTTGGTGAGGAAGAAATAACTTTGTCCAGAAACGTTTCTATCAGTGCATCGCCGTTTGATGTTTCTCACATTTCTTGATCCTGTGTTTTAATTTTTTTTTTTTTGTAAAGTCCAATTGAACTCAGACACAATGAAAGAGCATGCTCGTTGGTCCCTTGGCGAGTTTATTAACTTTGTCCTAGCCACTGACGAAAATATTATGAAAAGGGTTTTGCTTAATTGTTAGAGGAGATTAACAAATCGTATTTTCCATATTTCCAAAAATCAAGCTACCGCCTATGAGATTGTATTTGAAACCTACTACTTTTGCTCTCGACAATTTATAAACATACAGAAATGCTACTATCTTTTTTTTGCCTTGATAGTCATTTAGCCACATAAAAAAATTCTAAAATACAAACGTCAAAAATAAGAATCGATACAAAAGGAACAGCATCAAGATACACACTTCACGACACGGGGCCGATCGTGCCGACTTGAAAAAAAAAATAGCACATACGGGGCCGCGGAAAGGGAGGAAACCTATAAAAGGAAAGGAAACGAAGCTGAGTTACGGAACCAAAATTGAAAAGAAACCAAAACCCAGTCTCATAAACGTATTTCATTATGAATTAAAAATTCTATAATAATATTATAAACGTCCATATTATTTTGTGCCAGAATGAAAGAGGTATTAACAGGGAGATAAAAAAGGAGTTTACATAAATCTTGAAATTAGGACATCCAAATAAAATATGGTTAATATCACCTAATGTCTCATTATCACAGGAGCAGCAAGGACTATCAAGAACACCAATCCTATTGATATGCACAGGGGAGCATACGTGATTGAATTTTAACGGGATATCGTAGAACTAAAGTATCTGGTAACACTGCACTTATGAATGTAATCAATGTGAGAGTGTAATTCAGGATGGAGTAGCGCATAATGCGTGTTAGATTTTAGGGTAACATCATACCAGTCAGTAACTCAATGTTCCTTACTCTGAGCCCTAAGTAGCTAATAATATCCGAAACAGGAGCCGGTAAAGAACGTATATCCATAACCGGATTTTTGGAAAGCATATCAGTTATGTCGTTGTTAATTATGTTAGGATGGGCTTTATACTATATTAACTTCACTTCCACATTCATTTCTTGTAACCCACATAGAAAGTCAAAAATCTTATTGACAATGACATGATTTTTCTTAGAGCTTGAAGAGTTTTGTATTGACTTCAGGGCAGATTGAGAATCAAATATTATAACACCTTTCAAGGCAGAATCTTGCAAACGTTCATTATAGCGTAAAACTCAGCAGTAAAAATAGAGGCCAAGCTATTTTTATTAAGCGAATTTTGCTTGGTGAGAAAATCGCAAGAAAAAGGTTTCCTTAAAAGGAATTGTAGCTCTGCAACTTTATTTCTAGTTCCACTATATTTCATACAACATACCATTACATACACACGTACGTACCTAATATATTCAGAACCCCCAGTTCATTCTATTATTCCGTTAAACGGTCAGTAATTTCAAAAATTATGTACATATTTAATCATGAACATTTCGCTCTCGCTGAATGAAAAGACGCGAATCCACTTTATTCAGTAGTTAGCCGAAGCAGTAGCAGATGCACGGAACGTCTTGAGAAATTGAAAAATTTACATATATGGAAATATCCGTTCTGATTACGCCGCTCATTTATATATCCTATGTGGATACACTAGCGCCGCGCACTACTCTTACGTCAACCGCTAAAAATACGCTCGCATATTTGGCGCACATTCGGAGATATGGAAAATGATAATTTGAATGTTGTGGAAAATACGCCCGACGACTGCATTAGGTATAGCACGTTTCGCGGACGACGATATTGTAATTTTATGTCGAAATATATCCTACGAATTTATGGAAATACGTTGAAGGGAGGTGAATTAAAATTCATGAAAATTTCATGGCATGACCACCGGAAAAAAATAAAGGATGAAAAAAAGAGAACAGAGGGAAGATGAAAATTAAGTAAGCGGCAAGGACAATTTAATAAATTTTGCCATATCGGGTAATATATAAACATTAAACTCTGGATAAGGGGGAGGTTTCCACAATTTTCAACTTTTCTTCCAGGCAACTTGAATTTTGTTTATTTGTTTACACAACTGCGTATGATGGAAGACAATATTAATTTCTTAATCTACTACAAAAGAAGACATAATAGTACAGGTACACTACCCACTTACAGGAAACACTAATATGCATGACAGCAAAATACAAAAAGAGAATATATATATATATACATATATATATATGTATATGAAATAATAACTTATACCCTATGGTATAAGAGAATATGTAAAAAAAGGGATTATTCAACTAATACTAAAACTAAAATGGGTGACGGAAAGTTGAGAAATGTTAGGGGGAAGAGACCAGACGAAGAAAAACTGCGTCAATGATAGATTTAAAGGACGTCACAAAGCTCAGAAATGCTGTTGAAGTTAGTGCACATTAGGTACACGGACATTTGTTCGAATGCGACCGCAATAGAAGGCAAATGACGACCTGGAGCTAATTCTGGGAAAAGAAAATTACACTTATTCAAGAACCAGGGACAACCAATCTTGTTATGTAGTAAATAAAATAAAAATTTAACGAAGAAATCGAAATCGTTGTCCTGGTTGTCAGAGAAACAAAATTAAATTTCTGCAGCAATACACCATAGTCAAAACCTCTATGGGGATAAGATTCCTCCGACAGAAAATAGAGAAACTTCAGATATCTTCCCTGTACCGTTTCAATAGAGTGTATCTGTTTTTTTAAATAAGAAACAAGACCAACGCGGCGTACTCCAACCGAGATCGAATGAGAGAAAAGAATAATGTAGATAGAGCTTGTATATTGCGGAAGTCCCTACAATTATTGTAAGTAAATCCATATATGTTATTACATACCGACACCAACTGAGATATGTAATCAGAAAAAGACAGAGTAGTATCAAGAAGGACGGCCAAATCTTTGACAGATGTTGACACCTGCAGTGCTGTATCTTCAACTTTATAATTATGGATAATAGCTTGCTGACGTTTAGTAAATGTCATAGTGGTGCATTTAGATATATTTAAAGACAATCTATTAAGTTTACACCAACTAGAAACACAATCTATACTTCTCCGAAGCAAGACACAATCTGCACTGGAGTCAATGCTTAGAAATAGTTTGATATCACCAGCACACATTAGCGTTTCGCATTCAACAGTACTAGCAATGTCGTTAATGAAGAGCAGGAATATTAGAGGTCTAAGATTAGATCCTTGCGATATACCAGAAGTAGCAATGTGCTTGGATGATGCGTAGTTGCTATAGCATACTTGAAATTCTCTATTGATCAGGTACGATTGCATGACTGAGCGCAATGGTCTTGAAAATCTGTACGAATTCAGTTTTAGTAGAAGAATATAGTGGTCTATCTTATCAAATGCTTTCTGGGTGTCCAAATAAATAGTGTCAATTTGGCTTCTGCCATCTATTGCTTCAGACACATATTGCGTAAAACAAGCTAGGTTAGTGACGGTTGAATACTGGGATATCAAACCATTTAGCTTTCAGAAAGATCCATCCGCGCAAAAAGATGAGAAGAGAGAGTATGTTCAAGCGCTCTTGAAAAGTTACAAAGTCAAGAAGATGGACGAATTTTCCTTTTTTTCTCATACAGGATACACTGGCTTCCCTGCTGACATTAAAGTTAACTAACGTTAAACCTGGATAACATTTACCACGATATTCCATGATACCGAGTAACATCTATAGGAACTTAGTCACCCCAATTGGCGGTATGGAATCAAGACTTACCACCTCTACTACACTTAGGTGTTTAGACTGATCAAACTGTAAGGTTTGAGGGAATTATTACAAAGTCCCTTAACTTATCTTTCCTTTAAGATCCACCAGAAGTTAGTTTCAAGACATTGGATGCTTATATTATCGTCGGATGGTCGTTAAACTTTCTTAGTATTTCTTTGTCACCTCTTTCGTCTTGGGATTCTACCTTACATATTATTCCAATAGACACTTTAGTCAATTAACACGTTCATTCGATATTCTTTGATTGTTCTTCGTTGTTTGTTTGCATTAGATTGTTATAAACATTGGAAAAAAGTGCCAAAGCTAACTGCTTACTAATGCAGATTCGCAAATTTCGAAAGGGTCAAAGCGATGATGCCCAATTACGGTCTGGGCGTTTAAAAAGACAAAAAAATCCTCTCGTGTTTAGTAGCTGCTGTTTAGATTATCTTCCGTGACAAGCATTGGGAATTGGGAGAATATGAATCAGCAATTAACCGCTCGACGAACACGTACCAACGCAGAACTTTATAAATCTGATATACCGAAAGTTTAAATGCGATACGCAGTGTATTAGCGCACGTTTGATTTGCAATTTCGTGCAAGCCTAACGATATGGACGCCCGAACGAACCGTTACCGTACGCGCCGCTAACATGTATCATAACGGCAACGTCGCTTTTTCATTGTTTGATACGCAAACACTGCTCGTTAATTAAATCAGGAAAGTTTAATCTAAACATTAATTCAATACTGCGTTTAATGGTGTTCTGCGGCGTATCAAAGTGGAGAACGTATCGCCCAGCAAAGCCGGCATTGTAAATAAATAAAATTCGATTAATATTCTATGTGGTCGATTCGATTTGTCTATGCGCCCGTCCATTCATCATGGTATTCATATGTTTGCCGTGACGCTTGCATTAGTTGTCAAAAATATACCGTCTACCTAATGCATGGGGTTGCAATTATTAAAGCTCTAATTTGATTATCAATATTACTAGTATATGGCGTTAGCTACATCGAAAAATTATTAGGATTCTATGACAAATATAAAACGATGCCTAAATGTGTGTATGTATGCTACACGCTTATGGACGTAATTTCAAAGCAGCGAGATTTGATTTATTACATCAGCAAAGGTTTGTGATATTATGGGTTGCAGATTATCCATTAATTATTGCATCCTTCATATTTTCGTGTTACAACAATGGTGTTGCTAGGCGCCATCTGACATACCGTGCGTTCAGGTAATTCTGGCGCTAGCACGAGCGGTATCCTGAACGCCACCGCTCTATCTTGGGGTAACAATCTTGTCTAGCGAAACTAAAAGCGCTCAACAACTTAGCGGAGAGTTGGGATAGGTGGCCAACATTCAAATACAAATTCATATTAACATGCGATTTATGTAGAGAAGAAATTGTGTTACAGTGGCCTAAATGCGTGAATATAAGGTTTAGACATCTATATATATGTAAAGTAATAACAGGGATGTAAGTTTTAGTATTGCGAATCAGTTTTATCACAAACTTCCCCATGTCTTTAAGAAAAAATCCAAACTGACTCCGATCCCTATAAAAGTGCATTCTGTAGAAGTTTATGTTGCAAAAATAAACAGCAGTATTGTTTCTCTTGTTTCCCATTGCGCATAATTTGTATATCACTTCTAACGGCAGAAATATCTATATTTACGGAGCAAGAAAAGACTACGATGGGAGGTCAAGAAGTTCGTGGAATGGAGGGGATGGAGTGGGGATAAAGGCGCTCGCTAGTGTCATTCTGATTGGCGACTCATCATTAGTATATAAGTTAAGTTGCAGCCCTATAACGTCCAGTTCTGACTGTGCATCTGACGCGAGAGCATCATTGCAAAGTACCAGAAGTGCTATATAGTAGTATATAGAGCAAACCAACATTACAATGGCATCGAAAATGTGCTTTGATAGTCTTGACGAGCAAGCATTACGCGAACTTGTTCATACTGTCATGGAACTGTACCAAACCAAGTTCGGCGACTCTTCGAGTGTAGCGAAAAGTGACTTCAGTGAGCCCGTTAAAACGGCAAAGAAAAGGCGTACTACTTCGTCCGCAGCGAACCCGCAGCCGATTACAACGCAGAATCGGTTCGAGCTGCTATCGGACAAGAGAGGCCGAAGAGATGGAGGAAAATGTAGAAGAAATTAGCGAACTAACACCAACGGAAACCGAACAACCGTCCACGTCCGGACGAAACAAGAGCGAAGGAACTACCGCAACTAAACCGGAACGAAAACAAATAATAGCGCCAATCATAATCAAGGACACGGCAAAATGGACAAGAACTGCGAATCTCATGCGCGAAAAGCGTATTACTGCTACGAAAAGCAAGTTAATCAACACTGGGATTCAAGTGGAACCTGCGACGGAGGAGGACTATCGCAAACTGAGTAAGCTTTTAAAAGATCAAAGAACTCAGTTTTACACTTACCAGCTGAAAAGTGAGAAAAAATTAAAAGTGGTGCTGCGCGGTATCACGCAAGACATAACGGATGATGAAATTAAACAGGATCTGCAAGCGCAGGACTACCCAGTTGAAAAAATAACCAGAATGAAGGGCAAACAGGGCAAACCGTCGCCGCTTGTCCTCCTCGAAATCGACCGACTCTACAAATCAATATACAATATCACGGACTGTTGCGGACTGGCAGTTAAGGTAGAAGCCTTGCGCACTCGCAACTTAATAGTGCAATGCCATAAGTGTCAAATGTTCGGGCACACACAATCAAACTGCAACATGAACTACAAGTGCATGAAATGCGGCGAGGACCACTCGACGCATTTGTGCGAAAAACCGAGAACAACGCCTCCGAAATGTGCTAATTGTGGTGGTGAGCACCTTTCAACGTATCTGAAGTGCCCTGAGAACCCCAACAACACGGTCGGCAAGAAGTACATCTATACCCCCCTGCCGAAGAACAATCCGTGGACCAAGAAGAAAGACAATGGACCCAGCAACACGCAGCCCCCGAAAGAGGAACCGAAGAAGACGACGAACAACAAAACCGAAGACAAACTAGCGCTAATTTTGGGGCGCATGTTACTTAACTTTAACAACACAAACGCCACCGTAGAGCAGCGCATGGAGTTCCTTCGCCAAACGGAGGAACTAACAGCTCTCTACAAAAAGTAAGCTGCTGCTTACCAATTAAAAAAAGAAAACAAAAAAAAACAACATAAGGGGAAATATATTAAATGTATATCCATTAAAAAAAAACAAACGATACAACCGCAAAAAAAAACAAGCAAAAAGCCATCAATGAATAAACAAAACAATAACGAAATAAAAATCATGTTCTGGAACGCTCAAAGTGTTACCAGGAAAAAACAGAATTAAGGGTGTTTCTGGCAGAAAACGACATCGATGTTGCGTTACTGTCAGAGACACTACTTAAACCAAGCCACAAATTTAACATCCCGAACTACGCAATCTATAGAACAGACCGTAGTTCGGGACCAGGCGGGGGTACAGCGGTACTCGTTAAAAAAAACGTAAAACACCACCAAGTGGCCACACACACCATCGAAATGGAAACAACCGCCGTTCAGATCCACACTGCACGCGGTGTCGTGGAGATCCATTCGCGCTACGGTCCGCCGGGCTCCGTCTTATCCGAGGCGGATTTCCGCGCGGTCTTTGGTGCGGGCCATCCCACGATATTGGCGGGGGATCTGAACTGTAAACACAAAAGCTGGAACTCCAAGACAACAAATACGAGAGGGAGACAGCTTGCAAAAATCGCGAATAAATACGATTTAACCGTCGAAGGTCCAGAATAAGACACTCACATACACATCCCCACCGGTTCCACCGATGTGCTGGACATCGCTGTGGTTAAAAACGTCACCACTCCGTACCACCTCGAAACTGTCAACGACCTGACGTCCGATCACCTCCCGGTCGTCATGACCCTGTCGCTGGATAAAAATCTGGCTGCGACAACCACACACACCACGAACTGGCTGGAGTTCGAAAAACAACTCGACCCCAGACCTATAATCATAAAAAGAACAAGCGACATAGACGACATGGTCCGACAATTCGAGGAGGACGTTAAAAAAGCGATGGCAGCGGCTACAAAGGTCAAAACCATATCACACCGCGAGAGGATTCCTGACCACATCAAGGTCAAGATCTTCAAAAAAAAAAGAAACTATACAAAGAATACAAAAGAACCCTACACCCACACACAAAAACACTACTCAACAGCATCACAAACGAGGTAAAAGAAGATATCGCGGAACTGTACAATCTACAGTGGGAGAAGAAGATTGAGGAACTGGATCAGGACCAATCCGCCCTGTGGAAGATGGCGAAAGCTCTAAAACCTAAATCGGGAAAAATACCCCCCTTAAAAAGCGAAACGGGAATAATCAACGAGCCCAAGGACAAAACCGAAGAATTCGCGAACTATTTCGAGAACACGTTCTTGCCGAACAAACCCGCAAGTAACGACCTCGAAAAGTTCGCGAACGCTATCAACAGACTAGCCCGTACAGACTACGGCGACGAGCTAGACCCACCGCAAACTACAACAGAGGAGCTCCTTGATATAATCAAGAGGCTAAAAAACCGTAAGGCCGCAATCAAACACCTGCACCTGGGTGCAATCGATGCACTCAGGGATATAATCAACGGTGTTCTGAGGTACCAACATTTTCCTCAAACATGGAAACACGCCACGGTTATAGTTATCCACAAAACCGGCAAACCCAAGGATAGTACTGACGGCTATCGACCGATCAGCCTACTCCCCGGGCTAAGCAAGGTCCTGGAGAAAGTCATCCAAAGAAGATTCCTGGAAGTCGTAAGTGAAAAAGAAATCCTACCCGGATTCCAATTCGGATTCAGGCAGGAGCATTCCACCACCCATCAACTGTTACGGATCACCGAACACATAACTGAGCACTTGGATAAGTCGACGCCGACGGCGGCCGTCATGCTCGACATAGAAAAGGCATTCGACAAAGTCTGGCATGAAGGCCTCGTCTATAAATTGAGACAGTACAAATTTCCGGCTGCGCTAATCAACCTAACGCAGCACTATCTAAAAGAAAGAACCTTCGCGGTTAAAATCGACGATAAAACATCGACCGTTCGCACCACGAAAGCAGGAGTGCCCCCAGGGCTCGGTACTGGGTCCACTCCTCTTCAACATATACACCGCAGATATACCCAAACCGTCGACTTGCCAACTGGCTCAGTTCGCTGACGACACGGCAGTATACTACAGCCACAGAAACATGAGGTCAATTCACTTACGACTTCAGGAGTACTTAGAAACAGTTACTAAATGGTACGATCAATGGCGTATCAGAGTAAATGCAACGAAAACACAGGCGATCTACTTCGTACCCCGTACTAGAAGGAAGAAGCCAGACGCCATCAAAGTAAACGGTATATTCATACAATGGAACAGCACCGCAAGATACCTTGGAGTCATCCTAGATAACAAACTTACGTACTCGGCACACATAGCCGAAGTAAGGAAGAAAATTTGTGTTGCATCCAAGACTCTATACCCATTGATCAATCCAAGAAGTAAACTTTCCTTGGATAACAAAATAAAATTGATCAAGGCGACTATGGTACCTATAGCCACCTACGCCGGGGAACTATGGCACCAAGCGTCTAATCAACAAAATAATAGAATACAAGGCCAACTAAACAAGATTATCCGTTTCGCAACGAACGCCCCGCGGTACATGAAAAACGAAGAAGGTGTATTGCTCTTGCGCCGGTTCACAAGAGCAAAGTTGCAATGGCTGCTCTGCACAAGCATGGCTTTCAATCAATAGTCCATCCACCCTACAGTCCAGACCTGGCACCTAGTGATTTTTATTTGTTCCCCCATTTAAAAAAAGACATACGTGAAAGAAAGTTTTCCGACGACAATGAGGTAAAGAAGGCAATTTTGGCGCATTTTGAGGCGAAAGATAAAAAATATTCTTATGATGGTTTAAAAAATCTAATAAATAGATCTAATAAATGTATTGTGCTTAACGGTAATTATATTGAAAAGGAAAAATAGATTTTTTGTTTTATTTTATTTAAAAGCCTTTCATTCCACGAACTTCTGGACCTCCCCTCGTAGATGCAGTTTCGGAAGAATATGACCTATACCGAACCACAAAAATTAAAGCAACTGCGTAAAATTAACATTACTTACAAATGTATTCTTCAAGCAATGCAGGAACAGAATAACATATTGCGGGCATGTTAACTTCCTCATGTTTTATTATTTCTTTTATATCGTTTATTTCAGTGTACAAACTTAATACACAATCTTTTTTCTTACTGTAACATTTTCTCTTTTTGTAGTTTTTTGTGTAATCAATAGCATATGTTCCAGTTCCGTGTATTCTCTTGTTTGTTAAACACTGTTCGCAAATGTACCAATTACTCAGCGTATAATTAAATTTATTTGCCACCAAATTTGAGTGTTAATGTATATGCCTTTTATGTGCAAAACAATTGTTCCTGTAAAAAGTCAAGAGCATACAAAACATTTTTAATAGGAAATACTCTACCATAAATCGACCAAATGGTTTCTATTAATTATTGTATCATCATTTTCTTACACTTCTACATTGCTTCACTTTGATTTTACAAAGATGACCCCTTTGGAAATCAAGAAGAAAGCAATAACACAACTACAAATAACACAAGTATATACAATTTTCAAACAAAAATGATAGCTACATACATATTACTAATACAATATAATACATATGATGCGATTGATTTGGCTTATTCGAGCAGTCGAATGTATTAGTGAAACACTTGCTTTGTGTAATAAACTTTAATGAATGTGTTCGTTTAGTACGGCTACTCTTCGACTACTGCCCATTAGGGACAGTTTACAGGATGAGGGCGCACGTGTATTCGGGAGATTTAAAAACAGTGAAACACAACAACATACAATTAATTTGTTAGTTACAAAAGAAATGTTAACATAGTATACCAGTTAGCGGTGGTATAAAGTGTCTGTTATCTCGAAATGGCAGTATTTCATTTTGAATAATGTACTATCTCTCTGAAGATGCATATTGTC
Source organism: Trypoxylus dichotomus (assembly GCA_023509865.1). NCBI lineage: Eukaryota > Metazoa > Arthropoda > Insecta > Coleoptera > Scarabaeidae > Trypoxylus > Trypoxylus dichotomus. The sequence continues at coordinate 56,027,748 of CM042075.1, forward strand.
TGCAATGGTATGAGTGCATGACTGCGTGAAGTGGGCTGCTACGGAATATGCAGGCATCATGTACCCTACTATTCAATGGCAGGGGTTTCTATTATAATAATGTATCGGATTCTTTATAGATGTTATTCTTGGCATGACACCGGAAACCCATGTTTTCCAGAAAAGAAAACGTATTCATGACCTTCATTTGCCGACCAGCATATTTCTTGAAGTATCGTTGCACATATAATTTGTATTATTATATGTAATTTCATTAAGAAATAAATGGTCGATACCAAGCCGATCGCAGCTTGATCTAAATGATTCTGGTTTAGCTGGCATGCATATCGTAAGTAACAATTTTTTCTCGGTTAGTACTGCAGGGGCAATATTCTCTCAGCACCGTGAAAAAGGAAATTGTGCTATTGGTGGAAAGAAACGCCAAAAAAACAAAACAATCCTGACGTGTTAAAAGCCGTATATAACATTTACGCAAGTGAAGCAACGTACATCAATGCGTGTGAGTCCGAAAGTAAACAGCACCACCTGTATAGGTCTTCCAAGATGGGCCAAACCCAAAAAAATTGTTCGCGGCAGAAGCACCTCTAAGCAAATGGTAGCCTGTTTTTCTTGGAATAAAGAGGCATGTGGCTACAGTGCCAATAGGGAATCGTAGAACGGTCAAATCTGAATGATACACAACCATTTGTTTGCTAGAAGTCTTTGAAGCAATAAGAAGAAACAACCAGCGATGTATGATCATTCTTTACCACGACAACACGAGCTCTCACACATCGACCTAAACAACTCAATATTTAACCAGTCAAAACATCGAATAAATGGGTCACCCACAATAAAATCTTGATTTGGCATATAATGATTTCTTTTTATTTTCGACCGTGGAGAATAAACTACATGGTCAACAATTTTCGACGCTAGAAGAAGCGGCTGATGCTTTCAAAATTCATGCTTTAGAGATACCTCAATCGGAATGGAAAAAGTGCCATGAAGATTAGCTTAAACATATGGAAAAGTGCATCGATCATCACGGAGAATATTTTGAAAAACAACGAAACCATTCTCAATGACAAACATTTATTTTTATTTTATATTCCAGATACATAAATAGCAACCTTCATATACATTTCTAACGCGTCATCAATTACTGATTTGGATATAGTATTTTACTATTTTGCTTAGTATAATTTGCACACCGAAAGCTCATTAATCATAGGTGACCTAACATGCCACATATTTGTTTGTTATAATTTTGTAACTATACCCGCGCATTTTCATTATCCACAACAGGTTTCCTCTTTGGTTGTTTTTGACAAGAATGTGCCAACAGATATGAAATTAACCTCCCCATAACCAACAAAAAAACCATATTATGTTAAAACACGTATATCTACACTGCAACTTGTAGAAGGAAAAATTATCGCTGCCAGTCATCAATGGAGAATTGCCTACACTTATGCATAAAAAAGTGAAGAGGTCTTCTATAATATACTAAGTAAACGTAAGTTGTACATCACACAAAATTACCAAGTCCCTTATCAGTTCAACATGCTCAACAACTAATTGATTAAGCTCGCTGTTGAAGTTAACGGTCGTATATTTTAGCGAGTTGCACTGATGTTGATATTGAATGTAAAGTTATTCAGTGAATACCATCTAGATATGTTAATGAGATTGATCTGAAGCTAGCTAAAGGATTTCAAATCGAAAATACTCAGCGAAATTTCCATGGTTCCATATAATTTTGTAGTTTCCCTATAAACATTTAGCAACAATATGAGGTGAGAATTAAATTTCTAAATGTAAGGAGATAGCAGAGACATCATTTTGTCAATATCACAACTGTTAGATATGCAGGGAAAGTACGTGCCATCTAATAATATAAATACAAGCGAAATTTCTATAATTCCACACAGACAGGCATCCTACGAAATCCGGTATTACCTTTCAGTATAAAAAAGCTTCTAAAAGTGTAAATAGTATCTCAGACTTTCACGGCCGTTTGTCATAGTCGTAACGGCTGACTGGTTCCGCTGTGTCGCTAGATTTTTTGTCTCTGACGTTTCGCTGTAGTTCGCATTTGAACTTGCATCCATTGTCAATGCATTTTCGCAACACTTTTGTGATGTTTATCAGTTTTCTACCTCTTTCTCCACTGATTCTCCAAATTGTGGTCTTGTTGCAGTATACGTCAACACACTGACTGAGTCCGATATTCTCTCAGCCATCAAGTCACTGAAAAATAAGCTTACATCAGGACCTGATCAAGTGCCAAGCTTTATATTAAAGGTTTGCTCATCGATATTTTTAGTTAAGAATTGTTAACCTGATTGAGAGAACCTCTACTTTCCCTGAAAAGTGGAAGCTTGTTAGAGTCTGTCCAGTATTGAAGAAAGGTGATATATCGGACGTATCCAATTATAGACCAATCTTGATACTGTCAAACATCGCTAAGGTTTTTGAATCTGTTCCATATAAGACAATATACCCTCAGATTAGCCCCTTTAAAGTTGAGGAGTAGCACGGGTTTGTTGATGGAAAATCGAACGTTAGGAACTTCTGCACCTTTCTTCAGTATGCTGCTGAAGTAATCGATGACCATGGCCAAGTCAACGTCTTATACACAGATATATTCAAGGCCCTTGATCGCATAGATCACGGTATTCTCTTGAGAAAACTCAAAGACATTGAATTTACCGTCCAAGGTATGCCCCGTTGATTCAAGTGTTCCACAGGGCTCTAATCTCGGTCCGTTATTATTCTTAACATTTACTAATAACCTGTTGAAACTCTTGTTATATACCAAGAAGCCTGAAGAAGGTTTTCACCTCTAACGTGGTTAACACGTCGAGTTACCATGCCACTTTGGTTTCCCTGTTTTCTCCTGAAGAAGCCTTTTACGACAGAGGCGAAACGTCCAGATGCCATCTTTCTCTTTTTTTCCTTTTGCTTCCATTTCTTTCTTTTCCCCCTTTCTTTCTGTCTCCCTTCTCTCTTTCCTTCTCTTACTCTTTTCACCTTTTTCTTCTTGTTCATCCCCTTTTTTCATTTTTTCTTCTTTTTATTATTATTTCACGCGGTCCAATTCCGAATGTAGTTCGCTTATTACTGACTCTGGCCGTGGAAGCCTACGTATTCTTTTTAATAAGAAACTGTACAAAAATTTTCGCTATTCTATTCGCACACGAAAATTACACGGCCAAACTTTTTCGTGTTCAGCACTGGCAATACCAAAAAGTAAAATCCGATACTCGTCAAAATATGAACATGATTTGCGTTTTACTTCAAGTCCATTACGAAGCCAAAATAAAAAAAGAACCTCCTCGTGAAGAACATAAATTTATAATTAAAACGACAGGAGCTTTTACACGCCCATCAAGCTTAACTCTTGCACCACTTTAGCAACGCCAGATTTAGCTTCCATGCGCTTTAGTCATTAACAGTAGTTTCTATATCGTCGGCGCAGTTTTGCGGTCACATTGATAGATAGTTGCTATCCCGATTCTCGATGCCGTGCTTAGCGGACAAAGAAGAAGCGAACCGTTCGGACGTCCTGTTTCGGATAGCCGTTTTGCAAACTTCAAAGCGTCATAAAAGGCCGCTTTTGAAAGGAGAGAAGCCCCACGCGATAGAGGCGCCACCTTAATAAACTATTGACGATGACGTTTCGATGTTATTTTCAACGCGGGACGTAGTCTCCTTGTACAATATTCGTGTGGAGCATCCAAATGGGTGGAATTGAATAAGGAAAATTTGTTTTCTAAAAATAATTTTTCGATTTTCGTATTGCGTCTAGTAAACATGTTCGGTTAAAATGCTGAAAGCGGTTCCCTATCGATTGTATTATAGGTTTTTTTTTGTATCTGCGTTCTTACATTGCTTTTCAATTCATCCAATTTCAACACGTATATGACGCCTCTATTAAGATGGAATGAGTCTATTACTTTTCCTTGCTGTGTACACACACGACGTAATAGTTTTTCTTTTGAAACTATAAAAGAACATAAGAAAATCTATTACAAAAATTTTAAGAAATTGAAGAAACCTTATTATTCGGTTTGAGTTCAGATCTTCTACAGCTAAAGTTCATCAAATGGATCTTTAGACGTACGTTATTATTTGATGGTATAAGCAAAGATCGCTGGTTAACCTAACTACCCTTATTTAATATCATCCTGTAAAGTTTTGTGCGTGTTACTTTGAGTGTTATGTCTTCTTTCCTAACTAAACTATTGTTTTAGGAAAGCATGTTACATTACAACATTTGAAAAATGAGCTTCAGACCAAGGAAATTATATTGTTATCTAAGCAATCTTTAGCTACTTTGTTCTCTGTTCTTTGCAATTTTCTGAGCTTTATCCCAAGTTTTTTCTTTCTTATCTCAAATTTTGCCTATTTCTTAATTCCAGCTTCTTTTTGGCCTCCTTCTTGTTCTTTTCTTCTATATCTTTGCTTTCCAGACCTGCTTAACTGGTATTATGTTGTTTATCCTTTATTCTAATGGTCTTTGCCCAACATTGCTTTCTATTGATCCTAGCTAGTAGCTCTCTTCTGATTTGTTGGTCTCTTATCTTGTCTCTTTTAGTTACATTTTTCACTCTTCTTAAATATTTTATCTCCAGGGCTTGGATTTTAATTATTTCTTGACGACTAGTACCCAGGTTTCACATCCAAATGTGAGAATTGGTGCGAATATGGTTCTGTAGACCATCATTTTTGTTTATTTTGTTATTTCTTTTCTGTTTATAAATCCCGAGTTCATAGCACAGTATACCTTATTGACAACTCTAACTGGTTGTATTTCCGTTTGTCTAAGTTGTATATGTATTTCCTTTTTTGATATGAGCATTACTTTTGTTTTGATTGTATTAATGTTCATTATATAATCAGTGTGTGGGTTGTTCCAAATGTTTATGTTGTGCCGTGGAGTCTTGTATTTGCGGCTATCAATGCCACAATATCTGCAAATACACATTCTATAATTTCTACCTCTTCTAACTTAATATCCTACATAAAAAGCTCTTGTTTCCCTCCTTGTCTTTCTGATAATTTCATCCATAAATATTATAAATGGTAGAGGGCTAAGTCCACCCTGAAACACTTCTTTGTATAGAATACCTCTGATCTTATTTTTTGTTAACTACACAGTTTGGTGTTTCTTCGTATAAACTTTTGGCAGCTGTTATTAATTTCCAATGTGCTCCATACTTGTGTAGGCACTTCCATACTTTATTTCTAGGTACCCTGCCAAATGCTTTTTCCGTATCCAAGAATGCTAAGTATACGCTTTATCTTGCAGTCATTTTTGTACGTTATCTCTTTTAATGTAAAAAATATGGTCTTGTATACTTCTGTTAATTGTTCGTAAATCTGCACTACTGTGTTTAGCAGCAGAATTCCTCGGCAGTTGTTCCAGTCCCAGTTCTCCAGTTTGTACATTGGTACCACTACGCTCAGACCCCAATCTTTCTCCCTTCCTTCCATACATTATTATAAATATCCAACAATAGCTGCATTGCTTGGTACCCCATATTTTTAAACATCTCGTGTGTTAATTTATCGTCGCCTGGATTTTTCGCACTTTTAATTTTTTTTATTACTTCTTTCAGTTGTTCTTCTATGATTTTCTCCTATTCGTCTACTCTGCTTGCATTATCTCGACTGTCACTTAGGCTATGTATTTCTTGGATCGTTATATCGCTTGCACATTTTAACAAACCTTGGAAATATATGCACAAAGAAACTTTACACAAAATTAAAATTTAAATTGCCATTATTAACTTTAGGATCATTTGACAGCTTCTTTACGGTTTATATAAGCGTTCATTGCATTTTTCCTGATAGAAACGGATCTGTAGATTCGATTCCAGTACACGTCAATTAACTATCTTCAATTTTTTTAAATTAATCTAATGCTTGAAAATAATAATTCGTTCATTATTTTAACATCTGCGTTATATAATAATTTATTGTGTATTACGTCAAAGTCCGAGCCTGAGATGTACCCTTGAATACCGATCCCTAATTATCTCCCTTAAAATTATTCACTAGAACCAGAACAATATCCTTCTGTATATATTGTTAGTCTGACTTTCTATGTATCTTTGGGGAATTTATCCATAAAACTCCATTTACTTTGCGTCCTCGAAATTCTTGGCGAAATTTCTTCCATATCCGAAAAGAATAACGAAAAATTATCAAGCTTTAGCTCGCCCCACGATACTTCAGCCCGCCGTATACTCGTATCGCAATATTTCTTCCGTAATTTATATCTTTGTTTTGCCGCGGTTGCATCCGTCCAAAATATATACCGATATGACAATAAACGTAGCGCAAAAAGAACACTACATTCCACTCCAACCGCAGCGCCGTCGTACGATCGCGGCATCGGCGTAATCTAAAGCGAGACCGTCGTATCAGCGGCAAGACCTTAAAATTCCCGATGACGTACACCAAAATGGAAAATACCGGCGCGCTTAGTCGGCGACACTAGCAAACAGAACGTAGATTTTTCATCGAAATAACTATCGAGTAATATCGAATGGTTTCACATTCGTTCTCTCTCATTATTCGAGCCAAGGGCGACCGTATCGTAATGAACGTAAGTACATAACATATACGGTCGCTAGTTTTAATCGGGGGACGTTTCCGAAGACGAAGCGGCGCAAAAAGGGGAGTTGCTTGCGGTTGGAAATTCTCGCTTGCTTCGGGAGGACGTGATTGATAGGCATCTATGTGGAAGGATATAATCTCGGAAAGTTCTTTAACGTATTATATTGTTGAAAAAACACGTCTGGAAGTAGTTTTGGGAGGATATTATAAATATGGTTATATTTTCTATGAGGACGTTGTTTTAGAGGAGCATTTTAACGTACTAGATCTAAATTTGTGTAACCTATTTTGGTAAGAATAAATGATACGCAGTTATGGATAGTAAAGCCATGGAAGCGAAGCGAGATGAAATGAATTATTCTCACTGTTACTAAGTATTAGTCTATGCTTTACTTATCTTACAGTAAAAAGACTCTTCCTTCCGAATCGAAGCGCATGCGATATGCCTCTTTTGAGTCACCGATCTAAACTGTTGCGTTCATGATTTGAGAGAATAGGATATTGCTACCATTGAGTTCTAATGTAATACAAATGCAACACTGATTTCTAATGCATTCTAAACTTAGTAAAAGCAAAAAAAACTAAGTGAATACCAATAATTAATTTAATTATAACTGTATTCTTTACCTGCTGTACGAGATACTAATGGTTCCTTTCGTGCTCAAAATATTGGAGGTGGCTTATCGCAAATTGCTGTGATTGGGAAACGTATCGTTCCAAAACCTGCCATGTTGCTTCTATTCACATGGCAGCTTACGGTTAGTTCAAAAAAGAATAGCTGAATTTGCGAAATGGTAAACGAAGGCAAAAAGAAGAACAAAATCAAATGCTCGCAACACATTTGTTAGAGGTTAGATCTTATATCGTGTGATATAAACATAAATGCCGGAAATACTTCACTAGTGATGTTCTTTTTCCTTACACGATCATCTACAAAATAGCTTTGAACGTAGTGCTTAGATTATATCATACTAACACGACGCGTATCCATATTCTATCCTTATTTGGTACATGCAGTTATATAAAGCTTCCCCATACATGTTTTGTCGGAAATTGATCTATGTATTAGTAAATGATGCTGCGCTAAATTCTCTTGGTATTCAGTGTAGTGCAGCGTGATGGAATGAAATACACAAAGTGAAAACAGAACATAATCTAATTTTGCGTAATTCTCGCCAAATCTACGGTAATACATTTAATTGAACAACGAGCTTAAATAGTAAGCTTCTTGATTAAGGTATTAAATAAAAGCACAAAATGCCGAATGCTACAATGGTATAAGTCAAAATATTTGAAATATGATCGCTTATTCTGCATGAGAAAATCAAGGTACAATTATACAATTCGAGCATAAATTTATCTAGTTTCTATACGAAGTATAAATTATTTTACGATTGCGAGAACTGCATGGTTATATAATTCACAAGTATTGCAGTAAACTCCATACCACACAAATTAATGATAAATTATTAATTTATTATTAATTAAATAAATTATTTATTTGTGCGGTGTGGAGTTTACTGCAGTACCTACGAATTATAAATTATTTGACGATAATACAATCATACCAATTGCAAGAGTTGGTTTTTGTACAGATTATAAGACGCTTCTCCTAGGCTGCTGCACGTCGTATCGCTGCTGAGAGAAGAATGACCGTGTTCTCTCTGTGTCCGATTTTTATAGGGTTGGGTAGAGACTGTTGGAATGTTTGTGGATTTCTATAGCCTCTAGAACTATTCATGAATAGTGGTAGGGTTCATAGAACAGAAGTTTGGTTTGGTTAAGTAAAACCTGAAGGCCGATTTCCAACTTCTGTTCTGCTAATGCGGAAACAAATTTTATTCAAAGAAACCACACCTCTGTCCCGGGAACCCTACTATTATTGTAAAAAATCCTAGAAGGTATGGAAAACATAAACATTCCAACAATCTCAGCAGAGATCACGGTTATTCGTTGCATATTCAATGGAAATTTCTACTATGCAACCCAATAAAACCGGACTTCAAGCTAACACAATCATTGAAACGCCCAAGAAACTGCAATCTGCCAGAAAGTATTACCCTTCTTTCTAAAAAATCTACCGATCCTAATACATTCCCTATTCTAGGTAAAAGAAGAAGAAACTAGCAGGTCCAGGATGAAGGCCTTAAGTACCCAAGAAGATATCAAGAAGCTCCCAGCACGTTCCAAGTAGGAAGACCCTGGAGGAAGATGGACCGAAGAGGAGTCCAGCCTGCCAACGGAATACGATCATAGTCGGGAAGTCCAGGATGAAGACTTCGAATATCCAAGAAGAGGATCAGAAGCTCCCAACAAGTTTCCGGGAAAAAGGAACTGGAGGAAGATGGACATAGAAGCCCGGACAATACCCTTGATGACACGACCACTATTCTCACAACAGTGATATGACATTCAACAGCCCAGGAGTAACTATGGTAATTAACTTTTTAGAAACATTGTATTATTCTAACTCTATCTTTCTTCATAATGGTTTTCTGTTTAGAGGTCATTGGTTTAAAATTATCTGATAACATTGTGAAGTTTAAAGAATAATTGTTGGTTATTATTTAAGCTTCAAACACGAAAGTGTCTTAATTTCCTTCTTATGTGAATCCGTCTTTAATATATAAGGCCATCGGGTGTTAATGCTTTAAGGTACTCCGTTTTCCGCCGAAGACTTGGACCGCTATTGTTTCAAACGAGCGGCAATCTATGTATATGCCTTTTGTAAGTGGCCATAGCTTCTCACGAACGACTAACTTTATACTCCGGTAGATATGGATCTCTTACCTTAACCTCGGCCGCGGCTACCATCAGCAGGCGGTCTTGAATACGAAATCGACGATTTCGTATGCCGCGCTCAAATCTAGGCGGCGCGTGCAGATCCGTATCTCGCCTCCTACGGATTACCTACCTTTATCTATTATTCGCCCGCCAGTTCGGTCCCATTTACCCCCCCATCTTATCGACGCAATTATCAAAATTTTCTTCGTTCAACGTTAGCTACCATACGCGTCATAACAAGGAGACGGCTGACTATTTTAACGAGAAATTCCGCGAAAATAACCGCAGAAGACGGCGTACGCGATCGTGCGGGAACCTAATTAACGTTCGGCCATCAAGTGCTGGATAGCGGACGTCTTTTTGTTTTAGTAGAATGGCGGCACTGATACGACGCGACGTTATATAGGGGAGGATTAATGTACGGCAGTCAAATGAAACGCGAACTAGATAGTCGTCCTTCGTTCGATGCGATCTTATCTAAATGAAGAATGCGCGAGGTTGACTTTTATCGACAGCGTCATGAGGTTGAATTAAGGCGAGTTTCTCGTACGGGCGAAGTGAATTCTTGAAAGTCGCATGCACCGCACGTAAAACGTTATCTTTATTTGCGTGCCCTTGTAAATAGTAAGTGATGCATGTGTAGATCGTAGGCTAAATGAGCGGTACATAGATTACAATAAAGATTGTCCCTGGCACCGAGATAAATACGCATTCGCCTCCGTTTACTACGAGTAATGTAATAGTAAGTAGTTATAAAATGGAAGGATTTAAACGGATTTTAACGACGAAAGATGTAAAATACATTGTAAGAGGAATTTTAGATTACTTCCTAAATTTATAATAAAGAGCATAAATTGCATAAGTTCCACTTTTCTTGGTGGAAACGGGGCCGTAGAATCGATTTCCTTAAACCTCAATCGATCGCCTTCTTCACCTTTAAATTGATTTTAAGTACAAATTGATCGTTTGTTTTAGCTAAAGACAGCTGTTAGATACATTTGTTTTCCTGGGATACTCCCAAATAGGTTTGCTTCTGAAATTATAGATCAAGGAATGTACAAAAAAAATTCTGCACAAAATCAAAATTTAAATTGCCATTATTAGCTTTATGCTCATTTAATAGTTTCTTTATGGTTTACATAAGTGTTCGTTGTATTTTTCTTGACAGAAGCGGATCTATAGCATCGATTGCAATAGCCTTCAATCAATTACACCGACCAACAAAATAATTTTTTTGTAGTGGTGTCTATAAAATACGATTTAGGGCATTTCTGATGTGCTAGTTCCAAAAATAACTGGCATTTTTTCCTAGCAGCTATAGTTTTTGAGGCTGTAATTTTTTATGATCCTCAGGTAAGGCAACTTTAAAATTACCCGTAGTTCACGGAATCAATGAACGAGCATCTAGTGAATGAATAATGGGCTCTTTTGTTGAAGTAGTTAAAAATTTTCTTGGTAATCATAAAGCAGCACCTTTTCTCAACGACTATCAACGTCAAGGGCGAAGCTCCTTAAGATTCAGTACTGGGTCCAATAATGTTTCTCATTTATACATTTTGTCCCATATATCTTATATTAAAAGCAGTAGTCTCCGACATGGTAAGATATTGTCATCGTACCTACCTAACATTGAACAGTAACAAAACATGGTGGTAAGACATGGACGAACTTCCACTGCGAACGACAGTACTGACGGTCGGAATCGACGGAAAATCAATTACAAAACTATCAAACTACAAATTTCTCGCCTTGATTGTCCATTCGCCTCTTATGTATAAAGAGCATTGCTTATACGTAGAAAATAAGCTCTCTTTCGCGAGATATAGTACCCGTGTTCTACCCGATTACATCGGCCTATTTCCCTTGAAGGCATTTTATTTTGCAGACGTCGAATCGCGTTTGCATTACGGTCTAATTTGTTAGAATTCGTTTTCTTACGGTGCCCATCTATTTCTATAACAAAAGAAAGTTGTCCGATGTATGGTTGGCGCAAACACTAGAAGTTCTTGTCTGTCGTTATTCAAACAAAACGCACTTTTTTTGACAAAAAAAAAAGACTTTAGTCCGAATCTAACAATTTTATCGTATTGACCATAGTTAATTACATACACTATCGCTCAAAAGTGTTTAGGCACCCCTGTTTTCATGGATTATTCATATAGGTATTATGTTTACCAAAAAAAAACATTATAATAAAATGAAATACGTATTTAAAATGTAGTTCAGTAAGATAAACATCCATTATATCGCATAAGGTCATTTACCTGCACTTGGTCGGATTACAATAAACTGTTTATTGCAGTGCTACCGTGGAGTATGGTGGAGGTTCTATCATCATTTGGGGCTGTTTTGCTGGCACTAGTGTAAGGGACATTGTGAAAATTGACGGTATATTAAAAAGAGAAGGCTACCGCGAAGTTTTGGAGAACCAAAATTTTATCTTCGAGTAAGATAATGACCCAAAACATTCCTCTAAATTATGTAAAGACTATTTACGCCTCAAAATTATGGAATGGCCTCCCCAGAGCCCCGACTTGAATCCAATCGAGTTACTATGGGAAGTACAGAAATCGGCTACGACATCAGCTACTGTGTGGAACAAATTGCAATCGAGTTGGACCTCAATAACACAAGAAACTCTGGCAAAACTTATTGCGAGAATGCCTCGGTTGTGTGCTGTAACTATTAAATCAAGAGGAGGTCACATAGATGAAAGTAAAATTTAAATTAAACGTTTTAATTTTCACATTTATTTAATATATTTTTATTCATGTACGTATATCTGTACATAAAAAATAAATATTATTAACATTTTTGCTGAGTGTTTATACACTTTTGCTGTCAGTGAGAGTGCCTAAACACTTTTGAGCGGTAGTGTATATAACTACAATTTGAGTGAAATCGAAGAGAACAAGATTTTTGCCAAAATCGCAAGGGGGTAGTATAGAAAAATTGTCGATTTTTAACGATTTGCAAAAGTCGTTGGATTTCGCTCAAATTTTGGTTATATAGGTAATTGACAACGCTGAATACGGTAAAATTGTCAGATTTTGGGTTCGACGCTAGGCGCTTTAGAGATCGTTCAGGGCTCTACAGGTCTCCCTGCATGGTGTATAAGAACCTACAGAGAAGTTGCCGAAGAGCGGAAAACGAGTCTTTTCCAGTGCTTGTGCAATTGCTCTTTCAAGATACCCTATTTCGGCTGGTTTTCGACTTTGGTGCCCTCTAGGGCCGATACCAAAAGAGATAGGACGCCAACTTCGTCAAAAACCGATTCAGCGTGTCTTTCTACATCAAGGTTCCAAACTTCATCTTCCTACCACCTCCGGAGCGGATCCTCCAATTTTCGATCAAAAGGAAGATTTGCGCTTCAAACTATTACATTTTACTGGAAGATAAATGCAAACTACACCCCTTTACAGATGCAACAGAATGAATACAAATTTAAATATATTATTATTTTCATTACGAGTTGGCATTCTGAATGTAAATTTTCTTATTTACAGCTTATTATTACAAAATTTATTGTAAAATTGCGTTTAGAAAATGCATTTATATACAACAGGATGCGCTTAATATTATTATATCTATTTAGTAGTAAAATTTTCGCTCACCATCTTCGCAGTCTCACATTTTTATTTCCAGTGTAATACAAAGATTTTAATGGCAGTGTATTTAAAAATTGAACACTCCTTATTGCATTTTGTTTTATTGAAATTCTGATGTAAATTACTACAGTCGCTAGGAATTTCGATCAACGCAGAAACATTATTTGACAATCTTTGATGTAAGTATAGAACACCTACCAGGAATATTCATTTTCAGTTTTTCCTGTTTTTTTTTTTTCTAAAATGAAACGTAATTATCAAGAGAAACTAATATTTTTTTATTCAAAATATCTATCAGGTCATTTATGGATACCAGGTCAGAGAAACTGCCTGCCTTTTGCGGTAAACCATTCATCGAGCCATTACCAACTTCCTGGAAATTGCTGAGATTCTGCTCTGCGAGCGCGTGCCCCATTGATGCGAAGAGGTGATGGTCACGTCTGGGGTGTAATAAAATCACTTTGCCATATCTTTTGTCCCCACACAGAGCATGGTGTTTTCTCCACTTCGGGTTTTCAAACTAATTCCATTTTTCGTCACTCGTCATAATTCGATATAAAAATGTGGCATCGAAGCAGCATTCATAGGTGACTTTGCGATTTTCTACTTGACGTTCATTCAAATCGTGGGACCCATTTATCGAGTTTATTGATCTCCTCATTGCTCGTAAACATCTACTGATTGTTTCTTGTGGCACATGCAATGCTTCTGCTAATTGCCGTTGAGATTGAGTTGGGTCATCATCCAATAACTCCTGTAATTGATCGTCTTCGCATTTTTGTGGGCTACCAAAGCGCTCACTGCCTTTCACTTCAATCACTACTTTTAAATTGTTGAAACCACGTCTCACATGTTCTAATCGATGGGATATGTTCACAATATATTTCTACCAGCAAACGACGACTTTCAACAGCTTTTTTCTTTTGATTAAACAAGAAAAGTAATGCATACCGCACATGTTCTTTTCCAGTCACAAAGCTCGACATGATGACTAAACGATAAAGCAAAGGTGCTTGTGTTTTGGCGGTATTAACTTGTGTGTGCTTGTAGTTTAAATGTCAGACGAACAAAATGACATATATGTCAAATTAATACGCTAAGTACTTTTTGCTGGCGCCATCTCTTAGTTAAACAGGAAAAACTTATGCATGTACCTGGTATATCTATATACGATTAAAATTTTTTCACATACCTGTTCAGTAAAGAGTAGAAAGAATATGGGTTTCGTTTCTTGCTATTTTCATCTCTTTACCATCGAACAGTAGATTGAAATGGAATTTTTTAGACCAAAATCTTTCGTAACTCTTTCGTCGTATCATTTCATGTACTATGTATGCTAAATGTACTTAAGGTATCCCATCATTTTAATTAGAAGAAAAAATATGATCGGGTGTGTGGATTGGTATGCATCTTTTGCATATTCCAAAGAAGTAACGCTTATTATGGGTTGACGTCCCTTATAGATAGTCTAGGAGTTTGTAGTCAATAGAAACGTGAATCCATATTGTTATTACTACTGTTATTATCATTCTAGTACTTTCAACTTTCCTTACACATTTCCTTTTACACAGGAGAGAGAAGCAACATATCTGTAAGTATGCGCGGAATAACATCCTAGAACACACAAACATGGTACAACTGTACTCAAGGAAATGTCGCTTTTATCTCGTAATAAAGTGTACGAAAACTGTACGAACAGCATAGGAACGACTTGCTGCAGTGTCACACAACATAGAAGATTGAGAAGACGCGTCGCCGTAACTAGAGCGAATTTTACAGCTTGGCTTTACGTACCGCCGTTCTCAGCGAAATAACGAAATTTAATCATACAGATGACTTAATTACTTTCTTCCTAGATGCATTTGCTAGTGTCGAGTAAAATTGAATTGTTTCACTAGTGAAATGACGATACAAATAACGGAACTGTGACGAGTTGAAATGGTTTCAATGATTTCGTGTGCTGAATGCCATTATAGTTTGGTAATGTTCTTGTATGAGAAGCTATGTAAAAATATAAGATGTGATTGAATTGCTTCAGATCAAGCACGCAAAACAGGATCTAGCTTTTCGGGAATGAGATGTTTGTATTCAACTTTGAAATTGTAGCTAACCGAAGTCGAATGACAAATTTATTAATCGCAATCATCACAGGTGTAATGATTATTTTCTGACGTGATTAATTAAATTAAATTAAAGTGTCATGATGTCGAATATATTTTCCTTCATACAAAGTTCTCAATTTGAACTATACACTTTGCCCAATCTTTTTGCGAGCATTGAGTCAATGCTTGGTTCCATATGGCAACAACTTTTTCATCTGCATATCCATCGCTGTCCATGTGCTTATTCTGATATCCATTAGCGTGGATCCATATGATTTTGGTAGCATTGCAATCGTACTGAGAGAGGTAGTTTAAGCACGTAACGTTTACCTGGATTATGTTGTTTTGGTAATTGTAATAATTCCAGTTTAAAAGATACTTTAAATATTGGAATATCTGTTTCCTCAGCCAAACTGATGTAGGTACTTTTTCTAGTATCATGGAGTAATACCGATAATTATCTAATATTAACAAAAGTGGATTATCTAAGTTCGGAAGTAACTCCCCCGATATTTATATCTCGTCAAAAAGTGCCCAGAAACGGTTATTAAATTTGCTATATATTCCTTTAGAAAGGTTAATCTTATTTCAGCAATGTGTGGTCCTTCTAGTAAAGGTCTTCATATTCCTTTGAAAAGACACATTTAACCAAACACATCACTCGAATTTCCAATAGATAAATATGTTCTGTAGTAATCAGTATAGGCAAGCACCGAGCATGATAGGGATGTCAGTAAGTCATTAATGAAAGAGAACAAATAGGAGTGGTCATAAATGTGATCCCTGAGGAACTCACGATGAAGAATAGAAGTCATGAAATTAATATTCATTATAAAGGACATAGTGACACCTACTTGTTAGATAGAATTTTAATACTAAGATGGAGAAAGAATTCACAACAAACTCAGATAATTTCTTCCGTAATATTCCATGATTTACAATGTCAAAGGCCCTACTAACATCAGTGTAAATAACATCAACTTGACCTTGTGAATATATGGTTACAAGATTTATAGTTTTAGACCTTCTACGAACAAAACCGTGATGGTTGGGTGAAATCTGGAACTGATGCTATGGTACAAACTTATAAATTACATTTTGAAATACTTTAACAAAATCGGTTAATATAGAGATAGGCTTGTAGTTGCTGACGCAGGACTTTTGATATTTTCTTGAATGTAGGGCAAATTCTAGTACATTTCCGGAGTGTAGCTAAAGTAGGTGTAATACACAAGTTGGTAATTAATGTCATCGATTTTGCCAACGCAATATTCGCATCATGCAAAAGGGAACTAGGAGTCAAGTCATCTCCGGCAATATTGCTTTGATCGCAGAAATTTAGCCATAATACTGAGTATTTAGCTCTCCGAAACAGGCAATATGGTGAATGGAATACAATTAGAATAATCACTAATGGTAAAAGAACCTGACGTGTCAATATATAGTGAAGAAAACAAATCAGCCAAACATTCGGGAGAAGGGTCTGGAAACCGCTTGTTTCTCTGTGTCAAGCCATTAGACGAGTGTGTTATTCCTGTGGCATTAGATATCGCCTGGAATGCTCACATAGGCTATTAGGTTAGATACGATGATAATAGCCGAAAGGAAACTGCAATGCGTTGAGTTAAAAATCGCTCGAAACCACGCTGATAATGCCGGGTAGGCAGAAAGATGTTCGTGACTTTCTCTCTTCTCTCCTCACATTGTCCTTCCAGTGAATGATTCCATCAATACCATCAGTAGCTATATTTAGTAGCACTACTCATGTTAGGTATTGTTCTCTATACATTTTCCAATGTGTTCTTGATCGCAAAAGAATCGATATCTTCTATTTGAAGCAGTAGCACTCTTTCAACTTTCAACAGGTTATTAATTGTAATAATTGAATTAATGGTAATATTCTTTAATATACAACGGAAGCATTTCAGTTACAGGGCAGCTCCTAATATATAATGCTGCCTACTCGGCGTCATCAGCGTGGTTTCCAGCGACTTTTTGCTCAACACTTTCCAAATTCCCTTTCGGCTACTATCACCGTGTCTAAACTTATAGTTTTAAGTGGGCATTCTTGGTACTCTCTAGTGTTACAAGAATACACACACTCATCTGCCGGTTCAAATACAGCGAAAACAAGCGGGTACACATAGACTGCTAAATCAGAGAGGGCGCGTCACAATGCATAGGGTAACTGCATATATGATTGATTTCTGAGGCTTACCATGATGTATTAAATGAGTATCTGTATTTAGCAGCATTATTATTTTAGACATTGTTTTCTAAGCATTCTCGATGTATTGTTTTACTAGATAACTGTTGCAGATTAATGAAGTGCTTATATACATATAGCACAAAACATATTTGTAATAGAGGATATAACGAATGGCATTGCATAAGAGACAAGAAAAAAGGAAGAATAACAGATCTATAAGCTTTTAATCGACATTTATTGAAAGGGGCCGGGATATAATCCGCTTGCATTTTGTACAGTGTCGTATGATACAAGGTTATTTTTGTGTTGTTTTTTTTTTGTTTCAAGCTTAAATTCCTATTACTCAAATACACTTTAACTATAAAATGTTCTATATGTTATTTAGGAATTCAAATAAAATATTTTTTGGGGTAAATATCAATCCAATTGTTCAAAATATTAGTACAGCCGTTGTTCAAAACTACGTACATTTTCAAAAGCATCTCTTTGAGTTTCGTGACAGGTTGCAGTTGTGCGCGTTTAATATACTTAGTCACAGTCTACTTTAACTGTAAATATGTCTCACATCTTCTGCAGCACCTCATTATAAAACTCGACTTCATAACTAATTTTGATATGCGCCTAAAACATAATAAAAAAAGAGGCCAACTTTACTCCAGCAAATTAGGAACAATATCTTACAGCTACGGTAAATGTCCTCCTTCTTTTAGATTAGAAACCTACCTAGTGTTCCTCTTTGTGTTATAAGCAGAAAACTAAAACTAAATATTGAATAGTTAAATTTAATACGGTCCTTATATTTGCATTTCCTATTCATCCGAACTATTCTAAATCTCGTCGATTCCTCGATAACGGTTAGATGTATTCACTGAAATAATAGAAGTCCTAATGCAAAGCTCAATCTTGCGTTCATCACGTCTCAAAATTTCGCGGATCTTTCGCGCAAACTTCGAGACGTAATTTATCGAAGACAATTAAAACACCGACGTTCGTCTAAAACCCGAAGACGTATCTGCAAGCTCTACGATGGCACTTTATTTTATACACTTATTACGTTACTTACACCGTACCTATGTATGTACCTTACCGACGCGGATCCCTGCAGCCAACTTTGCGAAATTAACACGGAGAGACAACCCGTTCCCCGTTCTGCTCTTAATTGTTGCAGTTCCATAGAGAAGTCGTTTAATTTTCGACTACGTACCGAAAACAACAAGCCCCCGCCAACGTACGACGCTGTACCACCGTGGAGGAAGAATATTTACGGAAAACTTAATCAGCAGAAATTAGCTATGGCAATTATGTATCCATTAAATAAGGTAAGCATCTGCTTGCTTAATTGTTGGCTGTGGATTTTCCTCGCGATGTATTAGAGAAGTTTCCTTAGGATGCTATGTTCCATCCTTTTACAGTTTTCTATTTTCTCATTCTGTACTGGTTTAAAGAAGATATAATGATTGCATAAAGAAAAATAAATCAGAAAATGGAGTTTTCATAGCTAACGCCGTCTCGTAAATATAATTAATACGCTATTACAGATCCCGCAGTGAAATTTGGGTAGCAGGGAAGGGGAAGGGATCAGCAAGGAACAATTTAAAAACGTACACAGCCATTCGTATTACTTGGCCGTAAGCGTCACGATTTTGAAGATTTGATTCCACACACGATAACTGCTCACTACTAAATGAAAGAACTACTGAATTTAATGATAATATTTTATGTAGTAACGGAGTGAAAATTTGAGTGCTCTGTACTATTAATTGGTTTAGCTGGAATCTAGTTTCGCCCACCTTTCTTTAGTGTCTTCCTTGTTGGAACTTGCTAGGAACATTTTGGTTTCTTCCTGAGTGCTTGAAGTCTTCATCCTAGACTTACTCTCTATTTTCACTTACAAACTCTATTATAATATCTCTACGTGGGTAAAGTCTACAAACGAGTCTTACAAACGAGAGAGACTTCGCAGAATTTTAAATCGGAGGAAATACCATTATCGAACGATTATTTATCTTTCTAGTTTTCAAGCAGGTTTTCGAAAAGGTTTCAGCACTGCATCTACGCTTGTTAATGTTTTGAATAATATTATGTCAGCTTTGGATAAGGGTATATGCAGTGTATTAATATATGCCATGAATTACTTACTGCTAAGTGCAATTGTTATGAGTTTCCTGGGGAATCACAATTGCTTTTGCGCTCATTCTTATCAGGAAGAACGCAGACAATCTGTTACGACAATAGTAGTAAGTCGAGAACATTGAATGTTTTTTCAGGTATACCTCAAGGTTCAATTCAAGGACCTCCTTTTCATAATTTATGTAAGTGATATTTGAAGCGCACAAAAGTTTCAAAACTCTTATTGCAAGTTGGTTTGTTACCTTGGTAGATATGACCATATCTGAAAGCACTAGGAACTTGAAGTGGCTAAATATGGAAAACAGCCGTAAGCTGCATTTAGTTGGTTTTGTTCAAGGTTTGATTCTGCAGCCCCCCTTGGCTGTACCTATTAAAGGTTTTCTAATTCCACGTCACTTTATTCATGTTTTGAATGTTAGGCGTCGATATCAACCCACGATACCTCAACACTGTACATCCCTGTTTGAAAGATCGTTTAGTTATAATGCTGGTATAACTTAAGGTTTAATATGACTGTAAAAACTTATCTCTTTTCTTTGGAGTAGCACATTTTATTTTCACTTTGATTTTGTTTTTTGATGTCACGTGAATGGTTTCACGTACTTGTTTCCTTATTATTTTATATTTTATATTGCTCTAAGTTTTGCTTGTATTTACGATTGCTGTTTCTCTATTTTTTTTCAAGGTTTTGTAGTTATACGAGATACTTTATAGAGCGATCGTTTCCAATTTAATAACTTAACAGCTTAAATTACCATCGTTTCAAAAGTAATAAAATGATTTCTATGTTTATAAACCCTTATTCTTTTCGAACAAATAATTACCTCATAAATAAAAGAAACACTGTAATAAATCAAAAGAATTACTAGTGGCAGTCGACACTTTTACGTTCTTACCGCTAGATAATTTTACTTTGGATTATATACCCGTGTAACTTAACACCTGTAAACCGTACATAACAAAACTGCACCCCTCTTATATCGCGTAGGTAGCATCATGGTAGATACTTATATGCTACTTAATACGGCGAACTAGATTTGATTTAGGAACCTCTCGGATAGTCGCCGGGAGAAGTTTACGGAAACCGTCATTATATATTTATCGTTGCTAACTTCACACTTGCACAAAATTTCGAAGTATAATCATCGTAATTTTCTTATCGCGTTGTAGAGCAGGTAGTGGTGGCAACTAAAATTATAGGTGCTGAGTTATCGTATCACGGTTTTACTTACTTCAGACGATGAAATAAAACGATTCATCGAAATTGCATAGCGTGAATGATTGCGGTTAGGTATGAAATAAGCAGGTTGGAATAACTTATAAATTATAACCTTTGTGTGCGTTATATTGGATTCCTGGTTCGAATTTGAAGTGTTAATAATTTTATTCATGTGCTTTCGTTTCGTTGTTATTAGAGCGACATAGCAATATAGCGCTAACTTATCTTTTAAGTTGAGTCGGAAATAATTGTACGTAAAAGTGTCATTAGTTTTGGTTGATATTGTCGTAGGCCACATTAAATCAATTTTGTTGGTTTTACTTAATTACTGACATAATTGGAAATGTGTGAATCGCTGAAACCAGAATTGGATCGGCAAAGGACGAATAGAGAAGAGTGAAAGCGGAAGACGGAATTGTGCCAACAGATTAGACTCTTACCATATTTATTATCAGAACGTGAGGGGGTTAGAATATTCTATGTTTAATTGACGAAGAAAGGTTTCCGTTAAGTGGAGTATACTGAGACTTGAAAATAAAATGTTTTGGTTTGTGCTGAAATTCACTATGCAAGGATGAAAACGTCACTTTAAAACTTCACAGATTTTCAGTTTTCTTGATTCAATTTTTGAACGGAAATAGATAGAATTAACATATAAATGCAAATGTTGTACCTTATAGAAAGATCTTTCGGGGTACGTGAATGAAATATATACGGGGTGTTGCATTTAAGCTGCGGCCTCTTATGGTAGAGTTGTCCATTTTTCTCTTTGCGACATACGTAGGAATATGCTTAATCCCTGCAGCTTCAGCCGCAAATACTGAAGATTCATCATGGATCCCTACCATCCTCTTATATTCATATGTTTGGGAGCATAAAGTCCATAGTCACAACCCTCTGTACATTTAGATCCATCAACATAAATACACACCGCACCCACAGTTTCAATCTGGATTTTTCAAAAGAATTTGGAATCATGGGGGTTCTCCGTTATATTTTGAACATTTTATATCCACAGGTTGACAATATTTAAAAAAAGAAACTTACTGAAGTGGGATGATGGATACGATGCCTTTTACCATGTTGTGCCAAGATTCTGTACGAACTAAAGGTGAAGATTTCTTGAACTTCCAATATCTATTTGTTAAATTTTCTGTAAGTAGTTTATTTATCTCATCTAATAAAAATCTTTTCCCATAGATTTTCATTTTTGTAGTTTGCATTCTGTCTTCTAACTAGTAAAGAAGGTTCTTGAACTTCCACATGCAATGGATTAATTGGGGTGGAACGGCTTTGTTTTGAAATTCTTCAACCAGCTTAATTAATTTGTTAGTAGCTGATCTATATAATGTACAACTGTAACCAGTATTCGTAATTGCATATGCCCAATAAATGTTTATAGGAGGCCAAAAGTCTGTTTCCCATTTAACCTTACAGATCGATCTTGGAATATTAATGAATCTCTTACATTTTGTTACCAAATGATTATTGTGGCGTTTCTGTGTCAATTTATTATCTGTATAAATGCCGTAATACTTGCTGCTATTATAGGAATTGTATTGTTCTGTATTAAAAGTATCTAATAATATACAATGGAAGGAATATATCGCTTCCAACTTATTTGGATATAATTTTGGGCTGTTAATTATTAACCATTTAATTGCGAGCTTCTTTAATACTGACTTGAACTTGGTTTAAACAAGTGTGTTCTGCAAAGATACAAACATCGACAGCATATTAGATGGTAGTGACTTTCTTCCCGAACAAGCTCTGAAAATGTAATATATAGAGGTTAAATAATATCAAACTATCGTAACAAGGAAACGTCCCCAAGTGTCAAATTCAGATTTTAATGAAACTCGGTAGGTAAGTAGACTATGTTTAGACTTAAAATGAATTTTTTTTTGTTTGTGCTGAATTTCACTGTGAGGGGGAGAAGCACCCCTTCGAAAATTCACAGATTTTCATTTTTCTTGATTAAATTTTTGGAGGGAAATAGATAGAACAACAATTTAGATACAAATATTCTACCTTAACATCCTTTATTGATTGTCGTTAGCCTTCGATTACTAGTTTTCCCATTTCGTATTGATTTTAAAGCATATTCAATTACACTGGGTGGTCTAAATGTATGGCACAAAAACATCTATATATTGCATACATATGCCTTCTATTGAGAAGGACCTCAGTAAAATTGCATCAGTTAGTATATCCTAAAGTTCATATCCCTGTCTTAAAGTTTGCAATATTTAATATTACCATCAACATTTAATACTAGCGCTTCAGGTTATTCTAAGTGTCTTTTCTAATCTTAAGTGTGTTAAATGTGACACAAAATAAAGTTGAATCTATTCCTATTTGAAAATTGTCACCCAATTGGGTGCAAATACATGAAGATGCTTTATGAGGCCAATGCACCAGCATGGTAAATAATGATGTGTCGATTTCCCGGTAGACTGAAGGTTAAAAGTAAATATCTAGTTTAAGTTTGATTATGTCACTTAGTCCTTTTGTTAGGAATAATTTCATTTATCCTTTAGAAATGCGCTGCACTGCTACACTTGCAGATTTACGATTCTATTGCACCTATGTACTTATATCCGCTTTGAAGGTACCGAATATGTAGTGGTTAGGACATTGCTTGTATGTACATATGTACGTCTAGCATATTGCTTCGCTATAAGTCCTTAAGATCTTTCCCTTTGATTCATCATGTCACACGAAAGCAATACTAGCGTTTTAGCGCGTTAGAGTGCCACTAGCGTAGTAGGTGTAACGTCGCGCGGCGTCGAGGCCCGACTCATTTATCAAACCGGCAGCAAAGTGCTTCTGCTCGTATGGAGAGTCGTCGTGTCGACCTCGGCTGCGCTTTAAATCATAAATCACCTGGTCCACCAGCGTCAGACCACACACGGTCAAAGCGCCGGCGATGTATACGCGCCAGACGTGCGCTGCCGCGTCATCACGCGATTGCTACTGCGATTGTAGGTTTCTTCGCCCCCGCCTTGACGTTGTAGAGTGTATATAGTCGTTCTAGTTTCGGAAAGCAATGATCAGAAACCATATGTCAGGTGTATGAGAGTAGAACTATGTGATACGCGTACTATTACTACTGCCGTGTCGTACCATAAAACGGAATATCTAGTCGTTCGTTTTATTGTTATGGCCAAACTTAAAGATGATGTAAGAAGGAGACAAGGAATACCTTTTACGCTAAACTTGAAATTGAATATGAAAAAGTAGCGAAAGAGGATGCAATTGTAATTTTAGGGAATTCCAATAGGCAAATACGAATGGAGGAATATTTGAGGCATATAGCTGGTAAACAAACAATACACACGGAGACGAGTAACAACGGCGTGCGGTTGTTGCATCTAACAGAAAGAACAAACGTGGTAATAAGTAGTACCATCTACATACTTACATCCAACATGGCATAAAGTTAGTTGAATGGCACCGAACCAAAAAACATACACACAGATAGACCACGTCCTAATATCAAGAAGAAGGAGAACAAATATAAAGGACATCAGAATAACAGGGTGGTATGCACTGACTCAGACCACTTTCTGGTAGTTATATTTGCATCATCGCTAAATGCAAAAAGTAAGAAGAATCATATAAAAAAATCACTAGCGAATGGGATATCAAAAAATTAGAAAACTCCACTGTATAAATAAAGTATAGAGAACGCATAAATGGATTATTAGGAAGACAAAGTATGAACACGCAAACCATACCAGCAGTAGAAATAATAGGGACGGCAAAAAAGAATAACAAACATTGATTTAACGATAACTGTCAGGTGATAACTCAACAGAAAGCGGAAGCCAGATTAAAATGGATAAATACTGACGAGGAAGAAGACAAAGGGCATACGCAAATGTAAGGAGAGAAGCCAAATTTATAATAAGGTCAGCTAAACGGGAGTGGTTAGAAAATAAAATAAAGGAAATAGAAATCACAAAATTATTTTACAAGAAGATCAATGAACAAAATAAAACTTATAAATGTAAAACAACAGGAATCAAAGATAAAGATGGAAAGTTAGCAGAAAATGATATACAGCTCAGGGAAGTCTGTAAACTACACTTTGGAGAACTGTTATGTGATCTAGATAATAATATGGTATGAGGAAACAGTGAATGAAATAAATGGACCAGGTGTAAATAATATAGAAGACATGTAAAGACAACATTATAACTAGTAATTATAAAGGCTTAACGTTACTAACCACAACGTACAATATTTATCTGCATTGATAGTGAAGAGCTTACTAAATAGAACCAACAATTTACTAGGAAAATAGCAATGCACGTTTATGACGATCAACAACGGACGCCATACCTACACTTAAATAAATCGTAGAAAAGACACATGAATATAACATAGAAATAGAACTTTTATTCGTTGATTTTAAATAAGCATTCGACTACCTAGATGGTAGCACTAAATAAATTAGGAATCAAACTCAAATTCAGAAAATGAATACAAATGACGTCGTCAAATACAAGAGCAATTATAAAGACACCAAAAGGGGAGACGAAAGAATTTGAAATAAATAAATGGGTAAAGCAAGCAGTCTCACTGTAGACAGCATTATTCAACTTGGCACTGGAAT
The DNA here is from genome assembly GCA_023509865.1 of Trypoxylus dichotomus. Lineage (NCBI taxonomy): Eukaryota > Metazoa > Arthropoda > Insecta > Coleoptera > Scarabaeidae > Trypoxylus > Trypoxylus dichotomus. The sequence continues at coordinate 56,053,030 of CM042075.1, forward strand.
ATGTGTTAAAAAAATAGATAAAGGCATAATAAGATCAGAGGCAATCCAGCCAACAGCTTATGCTAACGATATTGTAATTATCTCAAAAAATGGGAGATAACCAAAAAAATTCTAGAGGAAATATTGAGGGAGAGTAACAGAATGAGATTGAAAATAAATCCAGAAAGCCAAAAATGATGAGACTAAATAGAGAACAGAAACATGGGAGTGACACACTTGTAAGAGGAAACTATACTTTTGAAGTGGTGCATACATTTAAATACCTAGGAGTAACTATTACAAGCGATGGCAGCAGGGCTGCAGAGATAAGGGGAAGAGTGATGAATGTAAACAAAACCTACCAGATAAATAGAGGACTATTAGAAAGTAAAATATTGGGGAACGAAACTAAAATGAGAATTTATAAAACAATAATACAGTCAACAATCTTGTACGTAGCAGAAACAATGACAATGACAAAACGAGCAAGAGGAAGGCCTGACAATATAAGAACGAAGAATATTAAGAATAATAGTAGGCCCAATAAAAACTGACAATAATGGATACAGACGTACAACAAATTGTAAGGTAGTAAATGAGTTTCAAGGTATGAACGTGGTCAGAAAGATAAAGCAACAGTGATCAGAATGATTGGCACATGTGTGAAGAGCTTAGAATCTACAATATCCAGAAGTGGTAAGCTGGAGGAAGAAAAAAACGTGGGCAACCCAGAAATACTTGGCTGCAGGAGGAAGTCGAGCTGGCGTCTACAGATAGCACGAAAAGACCAAGGACAGAAACAAATGGAAAGCCATATGTGAGAAGATATAAACCGAAGATAATGGGAATTGATCTACCCCGTAGATTTTTCTAGATCTAAAAAAATCTAGAAGCGGCGATACCCCAATGGGGTGAATAACCATTATATACTGACATCTAAAGCTGCACTAGTAAAATTCAGGCTCGCATTTACACCACTTGAGGTTAGGTGGACTTCTTCACGAGATAATTTCTTTCTTATCTTTCCCTATACATTCACAAAACATAATCGTTGTTTACAAAACTTTAAACGCGTCTAGCCAATTAAACGATTTGTATCAATTGTACGCCACGTCGTTATTTATTAAGCGCCGGCACGACGAAAGAAAATTAATGCTGTCTCGCCATAATACAAATCACCTTCGAATTAATGTAACCTGCGTAGTCGTGGCGGCGGTTTGTAGAAAGGCGAAACGCGACGCAACGAAGAAAGTTAACTAATGTATCTGCTGGAGATGCTTGCGCTAATCTGTTTTTATTATATGGATCCCATTAATAAGCAATTATTCGTGTCTTTCAAAAGAGAGACAATATTTCGCCCGCAAAACTAAGATAATGCGAACAGACTGTGGAATTACGGGGCAAATTGCAGGTTACGATTTGTCTTGCTTTATGGTTTTAGTGCGGATAATGAATGAAATTATAAAGCAATGAGCGGTGCAAATTATTGTAGAGGACGGTTACTGTTATTTCCTATCTAAATTGTATTCGTAGTATTTCAAAAAAATCTGCAAGTAATAGTAGTAAAATCACTTTATTGTCCAAGAGGAAAGAATTAGGGAACAGAAGAAGAAGACAATGTTTACCGTCAACCGGGGTGACTAAGTGCCTAGAGGGGTCACTCGGTGTCATGGAATATTGGTAAATGTTATCCAATATTCACTAACTTTGATGTCAGCAGGGAAGCCAGTGTATCCTGTATCAGAAAGAAGGGAAGATTCTGGAACTGGCCTGAAGCTTCGGATGTTCTTTGGTACAAGGGGCAACAAATTAAAAAGAAAGTTGTAACGCCGACTGAACTCAGCAGCTACAAGTTTCAGGTGGACTACTAATCGCCTTATTTTCCATCTTTTTAATGTAATTTTTTAAAAGTTCCTAAACTCTCTACAGTGAAGTTTAAAACAGTTGTACGTACGTAGTTCCTTTAAAGTTGGTTTTCTCTTAACTTGAGTTTAGTTTAATTTTTAGGGCAGATATTTTAAAGAAAAGGTGTTCCCATCGATTCACGATTTTATTCCTTTCTTATTTTTGAGGATTGTATTGGTAACCTTCTGCCGTTTTGTTATTAGAAATGTTAATCATGTTAACGCTTTACATAATGACTGGTCTATTTTTTATCTTTTTTTTTGTTTTACCTATTTTTTAAACAGATTCCAACATAATAAATCAGTACGTTTGAATTCTATAGGGTGACTAGTAACCATAAAACGTTTCTAATATCGTTTGAAAGAGAAACCAGGTGTGGCACTTAGTTGACCCGACAAACGGAGTGAGTAGTTGCTACACAAAATAATTCCTTCCTCCCTTCTGCTGTAACTAAAATGTCTTTAAGATTTATATATTGGTAACAAAGATATAAGTTTGTATTCTATTGAAAATTCAGCCCAATTCAGCTAATGTCAAAGGAGATATGGCATAAAAATTCCAAAATATGGCACTTTGTCGCCACGGTTAATGATACTCTACATCCAACATGTAACGCAAGCCAATATACCATAAGTAAATACATATAATCACTATAATATCAAATATATATCAATATACTAACCACAGACTTACTTAAATAAGAGATACTTACTACCATTTTGACACATAAGGTTAACAGGAGTGCGCATCAAAACATTGCTCCTAGCTGTAGGTAAATAAAACAATACATCTAGATGAGTTGCTAATCAAGAAATGTTGAAGTAAACCTCTGCAGTAACATACGGACAATTATGATATTGCTCAATGGGTTAGGGAGAAATCTAACACGTTGCTTTTCCATGTTAGTTGACAAAGGCGGCAAATTAAACTATTCCATATTATTACGATTGGAATCTCGTGCGGGGTAAACACCTGTTACTTTATAAGCAGTCAACTTTAAAAGTCTTCATTGCTTTTAGATTCTGCGCAAAAGTCGACTAAATTAGAAACCAAATTAAGATGGAACATTCAAGTTTGTTGACAATGAACGTCGTGTACAGCAATTTATTTGTAGGAGCGTCCGTAAACTCCTTGCAACTTCTAATTAAAATAAAAACCCAGTGTTTTGGGTGCTGATTTATGTAGTTTGGTGATATACGGGACAAATAAAAGTTTCATATTGAAAAGTACTCAAAGATTGTAGAAAGTGTCGTTTGTAGATCACAATATGTGATAAAGTCATATGTTACTTGTTTACAACATTTATTAAAATGCAATTTGAGTTAATTATGCTTACACCAATCAGTCACCACGTCTAAGTTGCTCTGTAGAAGGACAGGGCCATCCACACCAGTGACAATGAAATAAATTCTTAGGTCATCAGCATATGCTAATGCAGGATAAGATAGAGTTGTGAGTAAGCATCCATATATAGTATGAATAGTAATAGTCTAGGTTAGAACCCTAAGGTACGCCACATAACATATTATACTGTAACAATGTAATACCATTATAGTATACGCAGCCCATTCCTTTCTTTTAACCTAAGAAACTATTAGTTGTAATAGAGACGGAGCAAAGCCAAAGGTATCAAGTTGTTGAATTAGAATAGTATGGTCTACAGTACCAAGTGAGTGAAAAATATTGGTGTAAATCATAGCCATCGAGATACTCAATGGGTTATAGAAGCTTAATTGGATATTGCGTTATAGAAGCTAAATTCTTCAAAGTGGATCAACCAGAAATAAATCTATACTGAAGTGGTGAAAGAAATGTATTTACCCAGGAATTGATTGAATTCGCTCTATTTGACTGTGCGCATTCAAAGCATTCGGTATTACTTGTACATTTAAACTATGTTAAATTGATGATCGTCGATCTTTATCCATGAATCCATACTGGTGTGATGAAATGTAGTTCTTAACGGAAAATAATTTGTAAAAATAATTTTAAGTTAAGACCTATATAACCTATATAAGCAAAATTATTTAGTAATGATATTGGGCAATAATTGTAATGAATTGGCCGATGAATTGGATTTAAATATATGACATACCTCCGACATCTTCCATAAGTTGGGAAATACGGTTGTGGTTAATATTAAATTGAAAAATAAGTTAAAAAGAAGTCCGGTCCACATGTCATTCTATTCTTCAACATGATAAAATTACAATTTCCTTGCAATTACCCAACGTAATTAAATTCCGAAAAACTATTGGTCTCGGAGGAGACTCGAACCCAACATCTTTGTCTCCGCCATAATATGCTCTCCCTTTCACCACAAGACCATTGAGTTCAAGTAGCGTTAATATTAATAATAATATTAGTATTAATATGGATATTACTTTATTCTTCAACATTTTGATAGCAGTATGAACACCACCTCCGATTTCGTTATACAAAGGATATGGACCTCCGAAGTGTTTTTGACATGGCATATAGGAACGTCAGTATCAATGTTTAAGTTCCATATTGGTATCTGGTTGTGATCTGTAGTATATTCGTTGCTAAATTTAGGCATAACAGATAGCAAACAGTCTGATAAATAAAAATATTGTAGGAACTTTTTTTGGTAGCACTCCTGCAAATCCCACGGATAAACATTCCAGAACAAACTGGCAAATGAGTTGAAAATATAGTGAGGATTCACAAGTACATCATCACCATCATGCACAACATCCAGTATCTTTGGAACGTCGCTTTTGATTGATACATCTGCATAACGCGTCTGTATCTGCCTTAATGTTCTGTGGTTATGATTATATCGGTACCAGATCGATGCACACCCAAACTTACCTTAAATAGGCGGATAATACAAAGTATTTGAGTCATGAGATTAGTAAAGAATGTATGACACTGTGCAGTTATTCCAGTGAACGTAGTTGAGCTTAACGGATATTCAATGGCAACATTTAAAAATTAAAGTAAAATTATGGTTAATATAACATATTTATTCTCATGGTGCGGTCACACAGAAATCTCCCAATCTCCAGCATTGTTAGAACAAATTTTACACTGTTACTATTAAATTTCAATAAGTCAAAAAATCTTCTTTCACAATGCCCAATGCATGTACATTGTTTGTAAATGTCAATGGTTAAAATAACTTACTTAAACTGTTTACAGCTAACTAGAACCTCTAGTTTTCTTATTTTGCGTATTTACTACACCTGGTCTTACTACTAAGAACCCTGCAATGAAATACAACACTCAAGGAGGTGTAAATTTATGTAAAACATTCCTAACCCATCTTTAACATATATAGATACATCATGATTACATACCATAACGTAATATTATTTAAATTACACCTATTATAGCAGCACATGCGAAGTAGATAAAGAGATGAAATAAGTGCAGGATCATCACGCTATTACCAACAACAAAAGCCATTCGTAACATCAGAAATAGGAAAAAAATCTCGTGTGAAGCCTTAAAAGGTTTCACAATCGATAGAAGAGGTCAAAAAAAGAAAACCCATCGAAAAGAAACATAAACGAAATAGAAAGCTCGCACAACATATCCAGTCGAGTTAACTTAAGTATGCCCTTTGGGTTATTGTGTTAGCATTTCTCAGTTTTCCGAAAGATGCATGCGGTATTTCTTTTACGGACGTTTTGAGGGGAAGTAAGAGAATCCGAGGTATTTGAGGTCGTGATTCGCCACTATTTGCGCAAATATCGTTCGATTTCGTTGGTTGTTTCGTGTCAAATCGAAGGGTCGGATATGTAGTGTGAAATTACTCCTTTAATATCTTTTAACCGAGTGTTGTACGCTATACAGTTATTTTTAAAATTATATGGGTAAAATTTTGAATATACGGTGTAAGCTATATTTATTTTGAATTTAAATTGACCTGGAAAAGAATTGGTTCTTGTTTAAATATGAAACCAACATGCCGGTGGTCCTCTCATAACGGTAACAAAAGACAAAAGCATTAAAAAGGTACCCGATACCCGATATCGTATTGCAAAACCGAAGGGTACGCATCAGGAACATTGTGGAAGATACTGGTTTATTATATTATGTGGTGCACAACATACTGGCTTAAGAATTAGCTATGAAACAGATGAGTGCAAGATGGCTGCTCCGGATGTTAACCATTGACCAACAAAGAAAACGGGTGTTGATTTGTAAGCGTCTTTTGGAAAGGTACCAAGCAAAAAAAGGAACTGTCTTAGTCGGCATGTGTCCATGGATGAGTCATGGGTGCAGCACTATGATCCCGAGATCAACTTGCAAAATAGAGAGTGCAAACATCACGGTTCTCCTTCTGCGCGCAAATTTAGTCTGCTGGAAAGGTTTTGCTATCAGTGTTCTGGGATGCTCAAGATATCATCCTGACTGACTATTAGCAAAAGGGATAGAGCATTACAGGCACCTACTACGCACAATTGATTTCTAAATTGCGGAACGCTATTAAAGAGAAATGCCCAAGGAAAGTTAAGGCACGGTGTGCTGTTCCATGAGGATATTGCTGCCAGCTATACATCTGGTGCTGCTATGGCTGCTATGCACCAAGCAGCATTTGAATTAGTGAAGTACCTGCCATATTCGCCGGATCTGGCCCCTAGTGATTATAAGCTCTTCTCCAAATTAAAAGAAATCTTACGTGGGACAAAGTTTTCCAGGAGTTATGAAGTGGTGTAAGCTGTAGAGATGTGGTTTGCAGAGATCAGACAAAATTTTCTACATGGGGCTGTTGACATGTTGGTGCTCTAAAGGAGCAAGTGTATTAGTGTAGAGGGAGATCATGTCGAAAGTAAAAAATATAGTACCACTGTAGTTTTACTGTATGGGGGTCAGGAGTACAAGATAGAGATCCACTCTCCTATGTAGGTCAATGAACTTACTAACTACAATGTATTAGGTTGCATCTAACAATCTTCTTCACTATAATTGTGTAATTGCTATTACCAGTTATTACTAGAATATCTACAGTGTAGGATACTGGTATCCTGGTTGTCAGCCATGTATTATTCGCTAAAAGCATAAGTACGATGTACTTTATGCCTCGAATGTACTTGGATTTGCAACTCGATGTTGTCATAACTTCTAAAATACTAATGCAGTAAAAACATTATGCTATTCATTAGTTAAGGAGTCGTTTAAAATATGTGGCATATATATATGGCATACCCATAGGTTTTCAGCCTCTTTCACTCAGATGGGTATAATTGTTTGGTCGCTGGATAATTGACACAATGCAATCAGAACAATTATATGTTATGAATATATATAATCCTGTAAGTGACTTGGTTGTTGGACGAGTAAATTATTATTATTATTATTATTATTATTATTATTACTGTTGTCACTTCTTTCTAATGTGAGACAAAACGTTAGAAATAGTCCACGTATTTACATCAATACAATCCCAATAGTGTCAGTTAGTAAATCTCGTTTTTACTCATTTCTTTGCGTTTCGATTTGCAGACACCTTCATTACTCTCTTCTGAATTAAAAAGGAATTCCGTTCGGTTTTTATCTTCCTACAGTTTCAGCTTTCGCTAAATGGTTTTGTCGCATCTTTGTTTACGACATATTACACTCCGGGTAAATGAATTCCCTCACCGATCACTGTCTTCTCGTCGTTAAAACTCCGCGGAGGCATTTCTTCTTCGTTCGGAGCGCCATTACGTAGTAAATAAATCTGTTTATTTGTTGTTCAATTCATCCGTTGATCGATTGTATCGGTGCATGCGTGTCTCCTGCCCGGGACTCAGCTAACATCGAAACTTCGTTAGTGCGACATGATAAATTGTTATTGCTTCTTCTAGATTATACGTGCAGACGCATAAAGGGACCATTACCGGTTAGTTGTAGTTGTAGATAATGAAATTAAAGCGTCGACGTCGAGATAAGTAATGGTAAGTATAGATCTTATCGGATACAGGGAATGGAAGAGCCCATGTCTTTTCTTCATTACTTATCTTATATATATTAGAGTTAAAGAACGCGAATTTAAAGTATGCTCGATATGAGATAAATTGGCTAATTTACTCTGAACCGTTATATAAAATCTTCATGAATGCATACAAAAAACATATACACATTCGTTTCTTCTTAAGACGCAAATCAGTATCTAACTGTACAAGCAGAAATTATCCATCCTTACTTATCTTCCGCGAATAACCAATTACAAACATAAAGTGAGTTTGCTATTGCTATTACAAACATAGTATCAACGCAAACCATAAGAAGTCGTTCGCAAAACTGTGATTTATGTGAATAGAAATCATCATGCATTTCTCTTATCGCAGAACATAAGAGAACTTGTAAAATGTGTGTCAATGGGCATCTCCATGAATGGATTCATGATATACGAGGGCGACCTGAAATGTTTTCAGAATCGACAAGGAAAATACGGTATTGGTGTGGTTTTTATTTTTATTTTTCCATGTAATCTCCTCGAAGATTAATGCGCTTTTTCAAACGGTGTTCCAGTCTCTTCAAGCCGTTGGAAAAATAGAAAGTTTCGAGGTCTGCATCATAGCCATCTGCAGCGGCGATGATCTCCTTATTTGAGGTAAATCTCCTTCCTCCCAGTGATTTTTTCAAGTTTGGGAATAGAAAAACGTCACCAGGGGCTAGGTCCGGTGAATATGAGTACCGCAACTCATTCAATTTGGACACGATAATGCGGGATGAATGAGCCGGAGCATTGCCGTGGTGGAAAAGAACTTCTTTCCGCTGTACACGAGGCCGTTCCTAGTTCAATACTGCATCGAATAGAGTAAATAAATCGGTAAACCTATACACGGGTCGAATATTATCGATTCTCATTGACAGCGGTACTGTTTGTTCGATGTAGCTCAAGATGCTGGTGTGGTTTCCAAACTTGTCTGAGAATACCTTGCACCCACTACATTTGAGTCTGTAGGCTCTTAGGATTGCTTCTGACCTCAGCACTAGCTGCAGTTGTGGAAGCCCAAGTATGGCAGCCCTTGGCGTTGAGACCATGGCCCCTGTAATGGCCAAGCATGAACTTTGCCAAGGATCTTGACCGCATAGCCTTGATTTGCTTTATGCCGCCAGACTAGCGATGAATAAGTTATAATAGGTTGTTTAAGCCCCACGTTCTACCAAATATTCCTTTGCAGTCTCAAAAGGCCTTTGTGGTTTTGTTTGTAGCGTGTTCAAGGTGTGATTTGTACTTCAGTTTGGAGTCCAAAGTCATACCCAGATATCTAGCCCCTGTTGATACCATTACGTTGGAGTTTAAAATTATCGAACACCGGAGTTTGGGAAGTTTGCTCCTCCAGGTCGCTTTACTAGAGTTAACAGTTAACCCCTCTTTTCGGCATCATATTTCTATGAGCCTCAATGCGACTTGCATCCTTTCGGATACCACGCCCTCAAACCTTATAATTAGCAATATTAGATCGGTATTCTTTCTTAAGTAGGAGGGGTATATTGTGTACTTGTAGTTTGCTTTTCATTTCTTTTACATATTTATTTATAAAAATTCACAAGAAGCATGTACAATAACAATAATGTTCATTAAAATTATTATGAGGCAGTCTGGTCTTGAGAGACTGTTAATTACATTTGAACAATAAAGCACCTGAATTTTTATTAAACTGTAGTCACAAAGGTTTGCCAAATCGTCACTCGCCTGGCATATTTAGTGTTTGTTATAGAGCTCATAGAGGACGAACACAACAAGAACTTCAATATCTGCTTTACTTGCCTGCGTGCATAATACATTACATAATTATGCATCATACAGATTCCCTTGTGGAAAGAGAGCCCTCTCCATCTTAGCATATCGACAGGCTAATGCCGATAGATTTCGAAGCATTACGGACGAGGCGAATGGATGGAAACCGTAACGGCAAAATTCCGCCGCGTATATTTTAGTTATCTACGAATTTATCTATATCCGACAATGCTTTTATAAATTGGAAAACTTCTCCTCCGCTCGCGAAGTAAGGAAGAAGAGAAAGATACACCATATTTAACCATCCGTCCGGCGGCATTCCTCGATCGGATTCGAAACCTCGTTAAGAGGTCCAATATTGCGTAATTTCCCTTATTTTATTCATCCGCTGTGAACTGTATTATTAAATTAGGACTCCTCTCCTTTCTCTGCGCCGGTTTTGCTTCATTCCTCGCCTCTGTCTTGAAATACGTCGGCCACTCGACGACAATAAACCATACTTGATGTAAATTTTATTGGTTTAAATTGCATTTAATTCCAATTTTTCTCCATTACGTAGCTCCGTGCGACGCGGACGTCGGAAATTTTAAAGTCCGATGAGGTAGGGAAAACGGCGTTCTCCAATTTGTATCGGAGATATCGTTCGCTGGTATCGCACTCCTCATCCTTTTCTAGCGCGTATTGCGTCTGTAATGAAATTCATTTTACTCGGTACCTTTCGCTCTTCGCAAGTGAAATGAAAAATGTCGATTCATTACAGTAGCGTTCGCGATCATGATATAATAATAAGCAAACAGCACCTTTTTATTGAGAGAAACATAAATATAGCTCATAAGGGAAAGTAGGCAAATGTGTCTCACCGATTTAAATAAAACTTGGTAAGTTTACAGACCAATCTAGTGTAGCATCAACGGCAACTATCTTAGCGGCGCAATCGCCAGTTAGGGGGCTGTCGGCCACCCTAACCTCAAGACTACCCGTCGCTGTTTCATTTAATAACTCAAAAACTATGGGAGATATCGAAAAAAAGTTAAGACAATTTTTTTTTATACGCCCTAAACGATGGGGTAACTATTTTCCCGATATAAGGTATGTGTTTACGAAAGCAACCCTCCACCCCCTCATTTTTCTATACATTTCAGAATTGTTTATTAACCGCTCGTGCACAGGGGCTATCTAGAGCATATATAATATGTATATACATATATTCATATGTATATATATATATACTGTCAGTGTCAAGACTGTCAAGTCAAGAAAAATTTTATATATATAATAGAATACTTACGTATGTTACATCAATAACGAAAATTTCTTATTTCTAATATCATTTAGAATATTGAATAGAAATTAACAGATGCTTGGAGCTCTAGTTTATAGTTTCGTTGTTCTGTACATAGTCGGCATCCGTGATAATAATAATAACAATAATAATAACACATGGGCTGAAAAGTCTCGGGCCTAACAAAGAAAACACGTTTTTTTTGGTTCAAAATTAGCTTTATTCATCAACGTAATCTCCAACAAGAGCGACGCAATCAGTCCAGCGCCGCTCTAACATTTCAATACCACTTTTGTAGAACGATTTATCTTTTGCCTCAAAATAGGCCTCAGTTTCAGCGATAACCTCTTCATTCGTGCGAAATTTCTTACTGGCGAGCATTTTTTTGAGGTCTGTGAACAGCCAGTAGTCGCTGGGAGCCAAATCTGGCGAATACGGTGGATGTGGGAGCAATTCGAAGTTCAATTCATGTAGTTTTGCCATTGTTTTAATTGGCTTGTGACACGGTGCGTTGTCTTGATGAAACAACATTTTTTTCTTTGCCGTATGCGGTCGTTTCTTTGTAATTTCGGCCTTCAAACGCTCCAATAACGCTATATAACATTCACTCTTGCTGGTATTTCCTTTCTCAAGATAGTCGATGAATACTACACCACGCACATCCCAAAATACCGAGGCCATAATCTTTCCAGCCGATTGTTGTGCTTTCGGGCGCTTTGGACGAGGTTCACCAGTTGATGTTCACTTAGATGACGATCGTTTTGATTCCGGAGTGAAGTGATGGATCCATGTTTCATCCATTGTCACATATCGACGCAAAAATTCCGGTTTGTTACGTTTAAACATGGCCAAACACTGCTCAGAATCATCAACACGTTCTTGTTTTTGGTCAACAGTGAACAAACGCGGCACCCACTTCGAACAGAGCTGTCTCATAGTCAAATGCTCACACAATATCAAGCCAATACGTTCTTTTGATATCTTTACGATGTCAGCTAACTCACGCAACTTCACTTTTCGAGCATTCAAAACGATTTTGTGGATTTTTTTGATGTTTTCTGGTGTTACCGCCTCATTTGGACGTCCACTACGTTCTGCATCATCGGTGTCTTTACAACCACGTTTGAAGTCAGCAAACCAACGTTTTATAGTTGTTTCTTATGGAGTGGAGTCCCCATTACACTTTTCAAGCTATTGCTTCGCTTGAACGGTATTTTTTCCCATCAAAAAGCAGTGTAAAATTAAAACACGAAATTGTTTTTGATCCATTGTTTTGAAAATAACAAAAGTGGCGTGACTCTTAGCACAATAACTCACAAACTAATGAATAGAATATCATGAAATTTTAACAGCTGTCTTTTGAAGGTTAATACTAACTGAGAGAAAGGTAACTGCAATAAAACTAGCGTCATCTATGTCTTAGGCGCGTGACTTTTCAGCCCATGTGTTAATTCAAACTCTCGCTCTATTATCTATCTATAAGTTAAAAATGTAAGAGATGTAGTTATTTACTTAATTATTATATTTCCCATATCGCATTACTTTTACGTTACTGTTATTAGCTATTTGGAAAGATATTTGATAAAGCATAATGTTGGTAGTCATTGAACCGGCCATTTTCAATGTTGATGATTCGTAGGGTATCAAACGCTTTCGTTGTATCCTCCTTTACGTTAGTGTGTTTAGTTTTCGTCGAACTTTTTAATTGCTTTACATCCCCAAAATTACTTTTTAGAACTAGTCGATATATTGTGTCAACAATCAAAATAAATAATCAGTTCGCCAATTATATATTTTAAGCCAGAACGGAACAACAAAGACCCTTGCTACCATTGAGTGTTGTCTGAGAGGTAGATTATATTCTATTTCTACATACACCATAACAGCGGTATAAAACTGTTGCATTTTAGTGCGTCACTGTTGCTGCAAATGTGTTTGGACTGTGAGCGAGAAACAAATTGAAACCAATTGTGGATATTCATGACGCAAACGATGCCGTATGTTAAAATGTATTACTTATTAAATTGTGCATTACGAGCGCGACAATCTAATTCTTAAGCGAAAAGGATTCCACTTCCCCAATTACCTGTGGTCGGATTACCTTACTGCCTAGAACTCCATATCATAAAAGTTTTAAGGTCCCTTACTATAAACGAACGCTTCGCAGAGAATACATATTACGAGTAGTATTGAAGATATATTCCTCCTCTCTTTCAGGCGATTGTCTCGTTCGGTGACACCCACTGCTCTCATAGCCGGTATTTATTATTTTCTGAAATGTTTACGTAGCCCTTTCCTGTAACTATGCTAAACGCTTTAATGACATAAATTTAATTGCAAGTAAAAACGAAAAATAACTCTACATCATGAAATAAAAATTGAAAAATAGTGAAAATAATTCAAGATTAGGCACCACTACGCATGACTATTTGTTGGATTGATTGCCTACATATCTCCACCGTCGCTTCGATTCACATTTAACAATTAACAGAGTGTACTCAATCTTTTAATACTATCCAATATATTACGATTTAGAACGAAACTTAAAACCCAAAACTTGCTTTTGTGATGTCAAAGATTACTGCTTTTAAAAATGTTTAATAAATTCTAGCATTCTCCCTCAATATCTTGTCATGTGTCAAAAAAATGAGACATTTTCTGTATTAGCATTATTTATTGAACTTTGGGTACTTTTTTCTTATTGCTGACAACACCTGTATACGGCGTCGATTTGCACCAGAGTCAATTCGCTGCTATCGACGATATCTGTTTTATAACTAAAGTACTAATATATAGATACATACAATACCATAGATATGCATATAATGCCACATGCTAACATATAACTGACAGGCTACCTTAAATTTTGAGGTACAATTAAACTTCAGACATACATATAAGCTTATAATATACCAATATGTATAACTAGTCCAATATAAAACTAAACTTGATTGTTTCTCCCCTGTAGATTTAGTTTAAACGCGCGTTAAATATGAACAAAACGTTAACACTTCGTTTGTTATGTAATCTGAAACATCCGGATTTCCAATACTACCATCCATAGAGCAATCACCAGAGATACTCATCATCAAAGCGGAGCGCTTCCTCTTGATATCAATTTTCCAAAGATAACAGTTATCCCAATAAGGCGACGACATTTTTATAGTTTGCACAGAGAATCGGCCATCTACGGATAAGTGATACTTTTGTGTGAAGATATCGGTATGATTGATGAAGGCGAATGTTCGTTCCGAGCCGACTGAGATCATGCAAAATTCTGAATTTACGTAAGCTCTATGACTGTGAAGTAGATGTGCAGCCATTTTCCCAAATATTAACTTCTCTTCGCAAAATGGGCATTCTGGAGATAGAATATGGCATTGATATTTGCGATGACTGTCGTACTTATCACCTCGAACTAGTAGAGTGCACATGTCACATGAAAACATAGAATCCAAGCCCCATGTAGACAGGTCAATTAATTTTGTCTTATGTGGAGTGGTGTTGTATGCAATGGTGCGAGATATATTGGTGCTATTAGCACATTCCTTGCAATTTTGGCATTTGGTGACTTCACATAAATTACACTTTATAGGCTTAAAACATATGGAACAGTAGTCTACTTTGTTTACAATTGCATTACAAAGTTTACACTGCCACCACACCAATCCTCTCTTGAACGATGAAGTATCCTCCGGCCGAAATAATTGTGTTATACGAACGAATACTTTAATTTCCTTTTCATAATTTAATTTTTTCAATACGTTTAAGTCGGCTGTGAACGTATCGCTGACGTAGGATTGAAACAAATCTACTTCGAGCATTTCAAGGTCCTCCTTTGGGGGAGAACTGAAACCGCTAAAAATCCAGTTTATCGTTCTTGAACCATGCCCAACTAGATGGAAAAATGTGTATACCATGCAAGCATTACTTTTCCATGTTGTTTTCAGTAAAAAATAATTGTTAGAATAGTAGATTAAATATAGCAAATCGGGCATTTCCTCTGATGGATTTTTTATTGTCAGCTTGAGCGTTTCCTCTAATGGATTGTTTTCTATACCGTGAATATGCATGGGTAATGTATCATTCCGATGCTGTCTATGAACGTGGACAATCATATCGCTTAAATTGTAGCTTGTTTCGCTTTCGCACTTATTTATGTACGCAAACGGACACGATCGCTGTTTGAAAGGACATCGTTCCTCGTGTTCGCAAGTCTTATAAAATGGTGCATAGAATGTGCATCCTTCTGGCTTGTAATTGCAAGGAAAGCGTAACTTTGCCATCAATAGATCCAATTCTATGTTTTCCGTAACGTCGGTGGAAGGCGATTTTCGATAGCAGCTACCGCACACGTTGCCATGTAATTTATCACGCATGATTGGAGTATGTAAACTGCGCCAGCGCAACGAACAACAAAATATCGTCAGATTTGCTATATCTTCCGCCGCCACTACAATATCCATGCCTTCTTAAAAAGAAATTAAACCAATTAACTTAAGAAGGAAAATTTAGTGTAATTAGTACTTACTTTTGAAAAAGTAGCAATGCAAGAAAGCGGCTGACGAATATAAAGTCGACGATTGATTAACGTAAAATTGGCAATTGCTACAGCTATTGAAATAAGATAAGACATTTCATTTATAGTATGTACGATAAGAGCAACAAGAAATATCTTATCAAAAATTATAACTGATTGTAATCAAACGAAGCAAAATTACGACCAGGTACACATATATGACATTGTTAGTTACAAACAGTATATTTAGAGTTTTTGTAGAGTATGCGATTAATGTACACAACTGTTCATAAGTGTTGGGGTACCTCTTTTCATGTATTATTTATACAATATCTTGTTTTCCAAAAAGAAACTAATAAATTGGAATACTTATCTGAAATATAGGTAAATTATATAATCAGTAGGTACCAAGACTGCAGAAACGAGTGCATTCCATTATAGTGGAGGCACGATACGTTCCATACGTCATAAATATGCAATGCGACCACGCAATTAAACTAAACCTATTCTATATTAGTGCATATCATATATAACGTAACACACTGCTTCTTAATACAAACTCTCGTTCAATCTAAGTTAAAAATGTAAGAGAAATAGTTTTTTACTTAATTATTATATTGCCCACATCTTTGTTAGTATTTCATATCATTTAAATAATTTTCCAATCCTTCCGCCTCCGAAGCAACCCCATACCGTGGTCAGTATGGCTTATTTCAACACGAGGGCGGATACCCATGCCCCACCCCTCACCTACTCCTAATTGGTTGTTTGATTAATGTCTTTGGCATTTAGTTAACTGATCGTATCTAAATAACTTCAAGTTTGTATCTCAGAGGGTTGTTGTGCTGTAGCTAGTTCTTGCACTGTGTGTTGTGATTGTTCATAAAAATGTATCATGTAGAACAAAGAGCCGCAACAAAATACTTCCAGAAAAAGGACATGGCGCCAACCTCAAATTTATAAAGGTATTGTAGCTACTGCAGTTTCTCATGATACAGTCAAATGCTGGTGTCGAGATTTGAAATGTGGAAGAACATCCTGTGAAAACCAACATGCCTGTGGTCCTTCGAGAACGGTAACAACAGACAAAAACATTAAAAACCTACACGATATCGTACTGAAAAATCGACAAATGCGCATCAGGGACATTGTGGAAGATATTGGCTTATCATATCATGTGGTGAGCAACATACTGACTAAGGAACTAAATATGAATAAGACGAGTGCAAGATGGGTGACCCGAGTGTTAACCATTGATCGAAAAAGAAATCGGGCGTTGATGCGTAAGCATCTTTTGGAAAGGTATTAACCAAGCAAAGAGAACTTTCTTAGTCCACTATGATTCCGAGACCAAAGTGCAAAGTAGAGAGCGGAAATATCACGGTTCTCCTACTCTGCTGGAAAGGTTTTGCTATTTCTGTTCCGGGATGCCCAAGGAATCATCCTGACTGTCTATTTTTATAAGGGACAGAGCATTACAGGCGAGTACTACGCACAATTGATTTCTAAATTGCAAGACGTTGTTAAAGAGAAGTACCGAGGAAAGTTAAGGCACGGTGTTCTGTTCCATCAGGATAATGGTCCCAGCCATGCATCTGGTACTGCTATGGCTACTGTACACCGCGTAGGCTTTGAATTAGTGGAGCACTCGCCATATTCAGCGGACCTGGGTCGTAGAGGTTACAGGCTGTTTCCCAAATTAAGAGAAATCTTATGTGGGGCAAAATTTTCCTGTAATTATGAAGTGATGTGTCCGACGAAAATTTTGCCAGGAGGCTGTTAAGATGTTGGAATACCGGTGGACCAAGTGCATTAGTGTAGAGGGAGACTATGTCGAAAAATAGAAAATATAATGGCACTGTAGTTTTTCTGTAAAGGGGTCAGGAATACAGCATGGAGGTCCACCCTCGTATTTTTGATATTACCAGCATTCTGCCTAGGTTTTGTTCGTTATCGTCGTTAGTTTCTGCATTAGGAATATCGTCAGTATCAGAAAAGTTTTTATATTCATCTTTGCTTGCACCTAAATTGATAATAATTTGCAGCAGTTCTGCGAATGTGTATTTTTAACAGCAGTTGGTACCAATTATTAGCTTTGATGGTCGATAGAAATTACTTATACTACAGAGGCATTTTTGGTGATTTCGACCGAAATTACAACCATAAACATAAACGACCTACATAGTCTATTGCCCGCAGTTAATGAAATTTAGCGAGCAAATAGTTGACGTAACATAAATCATAAGTTGAACGGCGTATACCTTGGTATATTTAGGCCAAAACGAAACGAGACAAACTTAAGTTAGATCAGATGCAAATTTATCATTTTAGGGTCGCGACGGAGCAGTAGAGAGACAATAATTTCCGTAGGTTGTAAAGTTTTCACCAAATTTTCATATAAATTGTCCCCAAATTATTATTACAAGCGAGCATTTTATGGACGATCTCACGAAAACCGGGCCGCCGCACTTTCTTAACCGGAGAAGCTGGCTGGTTTCATCGGCACCGAATTACCATAATATTATAAGGTATTTTATCGCTACTAATGATTTACCTAACGTGGCCCGATTTGCATATTCTTTATTATTTATTAAATCTTAAATAACCTGCGTTTTATAGGCTCGCCGTTAATTTTAGGGGTTATTTGATGACAGACGATTTTTTTGTTCTTAATTTACTGGCGGCGCGGTTTTATGTACCTAGCCGATGATTTCTCTTTCCCCTTTCAGTATACAGGCCAGGGTAGAACTAATTTTACCCTCTCGAGAAGCAAAAGGATGACATGTTATCTTAACTTTGTGTGTATTTAGTTGTCATTCTTTCTCGTTAATTCCCACCCACTTTTACTTTACCTCAATGCTATATAGGAAAAGGAATTACTTTGTGAAGTAAGTTTTTTGAAAATATTTCAATTTTATCAATGTATACATAAACCCAGGAGTCCCCAAACTTTCCAGCCTTAGGGCCGTACTGATTACTCCAGTCAGTTCGAAGGTTTTAATTTTTAGACTTGTCGTCGCGTTCGTTTGCTAAATTTGCTAGTTCAATTACTATTGTGTGTTGTTACAACCGTGACACTTGACAACATCTGGCGGTCAAAAATGTAAATAGGTAGTGACAGTACCTAATATTACTACAGATATTAATATTAATATTATTACTAATATTAATATCAATATTAATACTAAACCGCCATTGGCATTAGTAATGATAAGAGACCCGATTATATGTAAAAAAAATGGAATATATAGGCATATATATATATATGCATCGAGTTTTGAGAAAATATGCATAAACCTGGGGAATATATGCAAACAAATTGCGACAATATGCAAACTTTTACGTAAAATAAATAAGAGCCGAAATGTAAACATTAACTTTATTGCACATTTTTTTTTACAACATATTTCTAAACTAATTTATAATTAAACGTTTCTCAAAATTATGCAAAACAAAGTCTTGTTTTCTATCAGAATACATATATTTCGAAATAGAAAAGCTTCTTTCAACATCCACAGATGTAATTGGTGCATTTTTTAACTTTGCAATACATTCTAAACTAAAATTAAAATCGAAATCGTTTACTGTTTCACCTTCAAAAATTTTCCCAACTTTCTTCAATTTCAAATACCCCGCATTTTTATTTACCACTTTCGTATATGGAATTACCTATTGTGCCCTTAACCTTCTTACATAGCATATCAAATTCGTCTACTATTTCGACTGATTCCGAGAGCGACATCCCTTGCCTTTCTAGTTTACGAATGGAACTTGAAACAAAGCTATAATTTGACTTAATATAGAAAAGGTTTTGCAGGAATTCTGTTGATGTTACTATCTTTTTACAGTATTCTAGAGCAACGCAGTCAGCAGTGATTTCAAGAATTATATTTTTTATTCCTTCAAAATTATCGGCGTAAAAAATTGCAGCGTCCAACAATGTACCCAACTCGTAATAATCGATTCTGGAGGCAGCTTAACACCGGGAAGTCGCTCCTTATAAAATTGGATTCGTAAAGGTGCTTTTAAAAATACTTTTTTGACATTACTAATTAAATCATTAATCAAAGGATATTGATTCCTAATGTCTTTAGCTACACGATTGAACCCATAAGCTAAACAAGTGGTATGAATAATGTAACTATAAAAAAATTATAAATTTTGCGCTGCTTTTATCATGTACGGTGCAGCGCCGGACAACATTAGTAAAAATTTTTCACAAGCTATACTTCCAGGTAAAAAGACATTTGATAAACCTTCTTGAACGAATTGGACAACTATCACATTATTTGTTTTTCATAAAGAATTCCCATTAACAAATGGGCAATATAACGGCCACACTTATCACTCTTTCATCTACCATGATATAAATAAAATTATTCCCTACCAATTGTTGAAGTTCTGCCATTGTTTGCTGGTAACAAGATGTGACATAATTTTTTCGTAAGATACTTCCGGCAGGTATATTATGTTTACATTATATTTGCAGAAATGATTTCAAATTAACATTATTTAATCTTGCTAATGGTATGTTAGACGAAATTAATGTGTTACACAAATCCGTATTACATTCTTCTTGTTCTGAAGTTGATGCTACACATTAATAGATAGATTGCTGCACACATGAGGATCGCTTTAGTTTTTCACATTTTCCAATATGTGATGGAGTTTTAGCGTGTTGATCAATCACGTATTTTCTCTCACAAGACACCTACAACAACAATTGTCATTTTATATCAAAAGTTAAAGAATTTAAAAACAATTGTAAAATTTTGAGTGAAATTAAGCTTACAAGTTTACTGCAGGCCCGACAAAATATTTTGTCGTCATCCTTTACCAGTTCAGGATACGGCTTACTCCATAAAGAAATTTTGATCGCTATACTCATTGTATGAACGCACAGTATTTAAAAACGTAACACGATTACATCCTGCTTCGCTCAAAGATATTCAATGAATGAATAGTTTATTTTGGAATTAATAATAATAAAACCTATTTACCACATCTCTTCTGCTAGGCGAAATTAAACACGTGCAGTTCTTGGAAAAACGTATAAGAGAAACCAATGTAAAGGATTTATCGTTCTGAGAATTGTCTGTTGTCGATCTACATTACGAATCACTAGGAATTTTTACTAATATAAAGGATAAGATAAAGCCTAAATATGCAATACATGCAACTTTTGTCAAAATATGCATAGAAGTGCCTAAATATGCAATGTATGCAAATATTAATTAACTTCAAGTAGTGTAATACGTCTACATATATCGACTACAATTAAAGATATGCAAAAAATAAAATATATGCACTTTGCATATAATCCGGTCTCTAGTACTGAGTTACCAAAAAAAACTTTGAAATTAATACCGAAAGATACGCTTAAAATAATTAGTGAATCTCTCATACAAATAGTAATAAAGTTAAAGAAGAATGTTTGAAACACTTTTAGTTCCAATATGTTTGGTCTTGCGATTACCGAGTGGAAGAGGAAATTTATTTCCACATGAATTGTTAAAATTTTCCATTATGGTCCGACAAAATTATATGGGTGCACTGATTCGTTCAGTATTATATTAATCCGGTAATAATTCAGCAATGACCGGGTTTCCAATCGCGTATTTTTCAACGTCCGTCGGAATCAATATAATATTTCAGGTGTATCCTCTGAAATAAAATAAAATCTCATAGCAATTAATTGAGCTATAAAGCGCCGTCATAAAATAAATCCCACGTTTATCACTCTCGACGTTTTTTTTCCCTGTGTATACCAACGTCTGCCGTTTCTCTCTCTCTGCCACTCTTTTGTTGTATCGTTTCTGCTCTGTCGCGCGGGTAATTTCGAAGTTCCGCGTTGTGTAGGTAAATTTAAATGTAGGCGAAGCACGAAGTAACCAATACAATTCTCATTTGGATGTGAAACGGAGGAAAATAGACGGAAAGGAGAGGACGTTTTATTTGGCTCTGATGTCCCTAATTCAATTGGATGGCATTTCGCTTCTGTTCCGGCGGAGCTGTTAGATTTTTACGTTGTCTTTTAGTTTCTATTTGTTTTGTTAAGTTCAGTTACCATGATTAGATTTTGTTAATGCTTCAAGAAATGATAGCTTTGAAAATAATTTTAATATAATTTCTACAAACTGTTTTTTTGAATACTTTTTCACCAAAATTTTGAATGAATTTTTGTTGCTGTCTTCGCAAGAAAGAATATACGAGGTCGATCTGAAATGTTTTCGGAATCGGCAAGAGATGGTGTATGAAGGTTGAAGTGGATTCATTGGTCGACAAGGGCAACCTTCTTTATGGTAACTGTCAAAATTTCAGACATCTACTGTCAATAGTTGCTGTTCAATAATACTAATAATAATAATAGAATTTATTGTCCAACAGAATACCAATTACAGGATAAAAAACAATACAGAGCCATACATACACTGTAAAAAAAAAACTTAAAAACTAAAAATCTAAGAATAACTAGCGTAAAGAGTAACTATGAATAAAGCGCTTACAAATTATGGCAAACAAAATGAAATTGATGAAAATTTATCTAGATTCGAAAAAAATATCATTATAATATTTATTTACTAAGCTACACATATTACATATGGGGGCATTATGCAAATATTAGTTTTCGAAGTAAGTACTGCAAACGTAGAACAGGATCTAGACGAGAAACAAGGTACATTAAATTGCAACTTAGATAACAAGTCGCCGCAATCAACAAATCCATTTATTATTTTCCAGACAAATCGAGGCAATAAGTTTCTCTACGTTCTTTAAGGGAACGCATGCCATGACGCTCCAGCAATGAATCGTAATCAGTTCCTCTAGGAGGATATTGACCATCAAGAGCATATGAAAGAAATTTAAGAAAACGACGTTGAACTCGTTCCAATGCAACCTGGTGTCAGGCATAATAAGGGGACCAAATAATAGAAGCGTATTCTGAACAACTCATTACAAAAGCAAAATACAAGGACTTTAACATATTTATGTCACTAAATTGCCAGGGAGTCTGCACCACCAACCCAAAACTGTTGAAACAAGTGAAGGAAACCTCTTCAATATGCTGAATAAAGTTTAAAGGGCTATCAAAAATAATTCCAAGATCTTTAAACGATTCAACCTTAGGTATAATCTCCTCTTTAATTGTATAGATCGAATTTAAGGAATTCGTTTTGCGCGAGAAGGTGATATGACGGCATTTGTTGACATGAAGCTTGAATCTATTACTTGTGCACCAGGCGGTTATGAAGTCAACATTTTTCTGAAAGAGCGCAACATCTTCTTGGTTGGAAATAGCTGAATAGCTCTTAACGTCGTCAGCATAAGCCAAAGCAGGGCAGGAAAGGCTAACCAACAGATCATTAATAAATAATAAAAACAATAGTAATCCTATGCGTGTGTCCCTGCGGTACACTAGAGGTAGATACAAATTCTTGCGACTGATAGCCATTATAAAATACGTAGTTGATACGCTGCGATATATAGGAAGTCATGAGCTCAAGAAACGAAGAAGTAAATCCAAAACAATCCAGCTTATTACGTAAAATTCCATGGTCGATTGTATCGAATGCGCACGAAAAGTCTGTATATAGTATATGGACTTGGCCATCATTATCAACTATCTCACTAATATATTGAGTAACAACTGCCAAATTAGTTACTGTAGATCTTCCAGGTAAGAAGCCATGCTGACGTTCAGAAAGTGTAGATGTGACACTATTAAGTATATAGGAATAAATAACATGTTCATAGATTTTCGCAAAATTACTTAAAATTGCTATCGGCCTATAATTATCAATTACGCAAGAATCACATTTCTTATGCACTGGGACTTGTATCACGAATTAGGAAGCTCGGAATTTCATCATCATCCGCAATACGCCTATTAGGAAACTTAGCCATTATTTTAATTAGCTCATCGTCAATTGCAGCTAATACCGACAATGCGGGTTTATTAGAATTTCCAGAATAGCTTAATGGCGAGCAACTCAAAATCTGCGTGCTTAAAAGTCTGACAGCAAACGCATTCACAGTCTTATCAGGATCATTGATATTTTCATCACCAACACGAAAGGAGCCTGGAATTCTGGTAGAGCCTTGTTTGGTGTGTATAAAGCGAAACACTTCCTGAGGATTATCAGATATAGTTTCCTGAATATTCGCCAAATATGTTTCATACGCTGAGGAAATCTGTTCCTTCTTGTAGTTTCCTATTTACGCCTATAGTATTCTTTCGTTTTCAATGCAGATATTGCATATATTAAACCATGCAGGAGACGTCTTACGCGACACCAGAGAAAGAGACTTAGAAAGGAAGAGATTCAGATGAAGGTAAAAGCTAGATAACGCGTTAACAGCACTAAATTTATCAAGCAATGACCAGTCAGCGTAAAGAAGATCAAGATAAAGCTGATGAAAGTCGGCTCTGCGGAAGTTGTACCGCGCGTCACCGGCAGATGAAAACGGCACTGAAAGGTAGTCACACATGACCTGTACATGAATTGAAAGTGCTGGATGATAAACGTCAATAGAGACAAGAGAAATCACGTTCAACCAAAATCTCTAAACGCTAATGTTGGTAAATATTAAATCTAACAAATCATTGCAATTCCTGACGTTATTGAATTGTCCTAGGCTTAGAGATACAGAAGTTCCTAAAAGTACGTGATTTAAAACAAGTAGCACTTACAGAACTAAGTTGCGGTAAATTAAAGTCACCAATTAGTAAAATAGGATTATGTATAGTAAAGATCTCAAGCGCTTCAAAAAATAATTCAAATTCACTCGCGGTAGTATCAGGAGGTATATACACAGCTACAAGTAGAAATCTAAAATTATTAAATTTACAATCGCAAATTACAAGAGTGTGTTTTCTGCAACAAGTCAGGCGGTTTCGGAAAAATGAATAAGATCGAATTTCATACAGTGACAAAACACTTCTGGATGGTTGGGAAAACCACCACGGAAATTCGAAATATTTTGCTAGAAATTCATGGCGGATGTACTCCATGATTTTCGGACCATCAGCTTCTGGGTGAGCGAGGTCAAACGTGGCCGCAGAAGCACAAGTGACGAACCACGCAGCGGACCCCCAGAATCCACTACTAACGATAAAATGGTCGACTAGATTTATGATGTCCGCCAATTGAACCTGAAAGAAATAGCAGAGACAACAGGCATCTGAGAAGAACACATTGGCCATATCCTACACGAAATTTTGAGCATGAAAAAGTTTTCGGCGCGATGGGTACCGCGTTTGCTCACACCAGAGCAAAAACGAAATCGGGTGACCGTTTCGGAGGAGTATCTGGCCAGGATCCAACGCAATACAAGGGATTTCTTCATGCGTATCGCAACCGTCGATGAGATTTGGATCCACCAGTACATATTGGGGACTAAGGTACAGTCGAAGCAGTGGACCTTTCCGGGCGAATCTGCTCCGAAGGAAGCAAAGACCGTTCCATCGGCCGGAAAGGTCATGGCGACCATTTTTTGGGATTCCCAAGGTGTGACCTCATCGAGAATCTGCAGAAGGAAAGGACGATCACGGGGTAATACTACAGCGATTTATTGACCCGATTCGATGCAGTATTGAAGGTGAAATGGCCTCGTTTGCAGCGGAAAAAAATAATTTTCTACCACGATAATGCACTGGCTCATTCATCCCGCATCGTCGTGTCCAAATTGAATAAGTTGCGCTACGAATTAGTCTCTCATCCTAGATATTCACCGGACCTAGCCCCCTGCGACTTTTTCCTATTCCCAAACCTAAAAACCTATTTCCTGCTCCCTATTATTCTATCCTCCTTTGTCAGTTCTTTCTTACTTGTTATCATTTCAATTACTCCTTCTATTACCAAACGATTCATGTTACCCCTAATGTAATTTTCCCGCTCAGCACATTAGAATATTAATAAGCGGTTCTAGCCGACGGAAGTAGGAAGAACAGCACTACGGAGATAATGCATCTCATATTATATGCAAATTTACATTAGCTTGGAAACTGCGAATTCTTCTCGTACACTCTTCGCGATCCGAGCCGGCGAGGACTGAATATAAAAGCTTTTCCAAACGGGCGCTGCCGATTTACGGTTTAACGGAAGGGACCGTAAAACTCGGAGAATTTTAGTTTTACGCGCGTTTACTTTATTCCCTTTCTCGCATGACTTAGCCAAAATTCAATTCATATTTCAGTAATGCGCCCGACATAGAAATGGAGCATTATATTAATGATATCAGAATTACTGTCCGGATTTTATTGCTCGTCTCGGAGCTTATTTAAAGATTTTACGTTCGCATTGGAATAGTGAATCCTCAGGATTAGATTTGTTTCCTTATAGTCTGTTAGAATTTAGAACAACTTAACATCTCAAGTAAAAGGGCCGGGTCTAATTAAGAGGCGCGCGATTCACATCGTTTCTAAATTCTAATATATAAATCGGTGGATTCAAGAGGATATCCAATATGGCAAATGACGATTGCAAGGACTGTGTGGATGAACAATTCACAGGTATAGCAGTAAACTCCACTCACACAAATTAATTAATTATGCGGAACGCAGCGTTTCGAGAGCACGTGGGCTCCCATTGTCAACCGTGTTACCGACTGGTTTGTGTGAGTGGAGTTTACTGGTATACCTGTGAATCCAATATGGCATTGAATAGGAAAGGTGACTTTTACAACTGCAAGATGTCCCAAAAGTCCTTTTGAAAATAAAGGAGGAAATAACAAAATAATGTCAAGGTTTAATGAACAACTGTTCCGTTATTTTCCTGGCACTCTTCTAAGTGCGTGGCAAAATTTTCTAAAACTACTCGGTACATATTCTCAGCGATAGCCGCCATTTTTCTTCGAATATTCTCTTTTGATTCATTCATAAGGTGATGAGTGTTGCTGTATACCTTTCATTTAAAGTAGCTCCATAGGGAAAAATTCAATGGTGTCATGTCGGGGCTATGTGCTGCCCAATTTATGTCACCGCATCTGGATATCAATTTTCCAAGGAAAGGTTCACGAACAATTGGTAAGGAAACGGTAGACGTGTCAAACATTGTATTAGTGTGAATGTCGTGGCTTTCCAGTGTAGGGTTAAGACTATTAGATTTAATCGTTATCAGCGTTTGCACTGTTGTTATTGACAGAGAGGTAACAATCTCCCCGGTCTAACGCTATACAGGGTGTCTTTGAAATAAAATAAAAAAATATGGAAAATGAATATGAATCCAAAAAGTGTTGAGTCAATTACGACACGAACCCCAGAATTAAGATGAACGCTAACAATATAATGTAATATGTACCGCCTATTGATATAATCTCTAAATCTAGTAGAATTCCCGGAGTAATCTATAGAAGTATATTACGGACCCACAGCTGATGGTCAAAACCTTTTTGGAAGAATTCTCGAGTGTATTTTAAGTCTCTACTCGACCATCTCCTGATTAGGATAGTAACAATTACTATAGCACTCACTTTCACTTAACTTCGTAAATGGTTGATGAAGTATTATCTGCAACGAAAACCCTTAAAAACAAACTAACATCCGGGCCTAATCAGATTCCTAGTTTCCTGCTGGGAGACTGCACCAGCGTCTTATATCTACCGTTATGTAGAGTATTTAATTTGGTCCTGAAGATCTGCATTTTTCCGCCTGCACGGAAGCTTGCCAAGATTTGTACAAAAATGGTAATGCAGCTGATATCGGCAATTATCGTCCAATTTCCATTCTGTCTAATATATAAAAAAATTTGGAAATAGCGTTATACAAACATTTGTATTTTGCGGTAGCAAATTACATATCTGTAGCCCAGCATGGTTTTATTTAACAGTGGTCTACCACGAGTTCGCTACAGAAATATTAGATGCTCGGGGACAGGTTGGCGTCATCTACACCGACATGTCGAAACCATTTGACAGTATTGACCATGATGTTCTATTGCGGAAGTTATATAGCGTTGGTTTTTCTGACTAGCCTGTTATTTTATTTGACATTTATCTTATCCGCCACAGATTTTATGTTATTTACAACGACTTCCGTTCTGCTACCAGAGTTATTACATCGGGAATACCACAGGGTTCGGTCTCCTACTGTTTCTGTTATTTGTCAACGACATTTTGGATCTGCTTGATTGTGAGATCTTGACGTTTGCTGACGACATTAAAATTTATGCAAACTACTTTACTTCTCCGACCATTGTTCAATCGAAATACAGTTCACCTTCTGGACATCCCCATCTTCCACCGCTCACGTGACTATTTACAGGTACGAACGAAAGACGGCACTCGTATCTTCATGTTCCTGTTTATGACTTATAGTTTTTCCTTATTCTTTCCTCAAAAAGGACAATACAGGTTTCATCGGCATATGTGTATATTTTCCCAGTCATTTTTGTTTTGGTTATATCATTGGTACAGTGGGGAGGTAGTGCGGGTAGGTTTCTGCCTTGTGCTATTTCTTATCCAGCGCCTTGTCTTTTGCTTTCTTGTTTATTTACCACTGCTGTCTGTGTTTTGCCAAAAAAGTATGTTTGTATCAGTTTTTCTCGTTTCCATATAGATTCCTTTTTTTTCTATTGGTTGAATCAGTCTTTGATTTGCATAGGGTATACATCAATGCAAATTACAATGACTGTATTTCTTCTTTCTATTTTCCCTTGATCTTGTGGAACGTGTCAATAGTGGCAGAGACAGCTGAAGCTGAATGTTTTTGAAAGGCATATTGATTTTTGTGTATTATTCTGTTCCTTTGTAAATAATTTAAAATTACGAAAGCATTCATTCGACTGTTTATTTAAGCTCGTCCAAAATGGATTCAATTCTTCAGACAATATTTAATAGAATGTTAGATGAACTACCAACGTAGTTTGTTTGAACGGTATTAATACAACTAATTCAGCGTAACTGATTCAGTCTTTCGAGCGGATTGAGCATGTACAAACACAAAAGCTAGTTGGGTGAACCACTTATTGGTTGAATTAATAAATATCTTACATCAATGCGTGGAACTACAGAAATTTTCCTAAATCTACTGTTCTAAGACGCAACACCGACTTTTTACATCCACAAATATAATTACCTATTCTTCAACGCACCGTATACGCATAAACTTGAAAGATAAAGACCATATAACCGACCATACATCGAGAAACTTAACAACCAATAGACATAGGCGTACCCAAGGGCCGCGTCTCATCTCCATCAAACAGCCAATTTATATGCATTACACGTTGCCAGACTATTCGATCCGATAATCAAATTAAACGCAAAGAAAGAGGAAAAAAACAGAAGAGTAGATCCGGGATCAGAATCTCGACTTACGGCATTTTTAAACTATTGCATCAACCGCACACATTTCGCGCTTGAAATCGCGAACGTTCTGACTCGCACTACAGCACTTAGATTTTCATTAAGATTAAGCGGCGTCGACGTCCGCGGAGAATATTTTTCCGCCAGCGCTGAAGTTATTAGGAACGAAGAAGAAGAAGAAGAAGAAGAACTGGAAGAAGAAGAAGGAAGTCCGCGAGCAAGCGAAGTGAAATTAATTTTTATTTGTTTCTGACGTTCCGTAATTAAAAGAGAGGTGACGGAACGTGAATGGAAGGGAGGAGTGTGGAAGAGCGGGAGGGCGCGCCTATTGAATTAAGATTCCCTTAATTATACCTTTTAAGATATTAAATTAGGAGAGCGATTGCGTACGGACGCAATTTGCACGAGCAATTTCGCCGCGCGAATAAATCATAACTCTTTCAATTTTGTCGTCGGCGGATTACCGAACGCAAAGCGTTTTCGGATAATGAGTTATTAGACGCGCCCCGGTTGTTGGAAATTCGATGCTCGCCCATACTTTTTTTTAAGGCTCGGATCCGATTTTCTCGGTATTGGAGGTTTTACGGTTTTATTTCCAGAACACCTCGAGCAAATGAGAGCGGGAATATTCAGGAGAGACCAATCTATATGCCTACACCAGACAGAATTCAACACTTTCGCTGAAATTCTATCAAAATAGACATTTCTTGTATTGACTTTTCGTTGGGATCTCGCGGGAGAAGTTGATATAACGTAATTGAACTCTAAAGAAAAAATATTTTTATTTACATTTTCCAGATGTTCTTGGCTAACTAATTACGAATATGCTAGTCTTTGTTTCACGCCAGGTCAGACCTTGCTTATAATTTACTTCAAAGTTCAACGCAAAATGTTTTTATTGTTTTTTAAATTTGTTTTACATGCAACAAACGAAATGTTTCTGGGATTGGACCATGTCATGAAAGGAAATATGAGAGTTGCCTTTTAAGTTTTGCTTATAGAGCTGAAATAAAACAATAGAACGGTTTTAAAGACTATTATATACTACAAAGAAATGGTCTGACATTCTCCAAAGCCTATATTTGATCTATTTTAGACTATGGTTGTATTTTGTATGGATCTGCGGGCAAATGTCATCCTACTGAGATAGACAGAATGCAATATAAAGCTCCACGACTTTGTATAGGAGCAGTGCAGTCCAATCCACGCCTTCCTGTTATAGCTGAATCCCTTGAGCTACCTCTCTATATCCGATGAGAATTTTTATCTAGAAAATAAAAGCCAAGAACTTAAATCTAAAGCAAATATTTACGCCTTCACATTAAAACGCCATATCTGAATTAACAAACAGGTTTTGGAAGATTAAAAATGTCCTCCCCCTACCCCCCTCCTTTCCGCATTTTGAGATATTAGTCATCTTGAATGTTCAAGCCAAAGCAATCCTCTGGCATCTACTAGAGTGGCAGATTACTCTACTGCTCTTATAATACCTATAATTTTATATCCCAATTACAATAGCGATGTATGTACTACACTTCATTCTAGTTTAGCAGAAAATTGCAATCAATTCTTACAAATTTATGCAAGTGGTGCCAAAAATATCATCTTAGTTGGTTCCGCCTTCTACATTCCAAGAAACAACTATTTTGGATCTTTCAAACTGCATCTTATGGCCTCTATTTTTGCTGCTGAGCTTTACGCTATAATGAAAGCTTTGGAATTTTGTTCGAAAAATACCATCTTGAATGGCGCTGTTATAATATCTGATTCTCTATCTGCACTGAAGTTAATACAAAATTCTTGGAATTCTAATAAAAGTGATGTCGTTGTGACAAAATAATATTATAACACATGGACTGAAAAGTTCCGGGCCTAACACATAGATGACGCTAGTTTTATTACAGTCACCTTTCTCTCAGTTAGTACTAACATTCAAAAGACAGCTGATAAAATTTCATGATATTCTATTCATTAGTTTGTGAGTTATTGTGCTAAGAGTCACGCTACTTTTGTTATTTTCAAAACAATGGATCAAAAACAATTTCGTATTTTAATTTTACACTGCTTCTTGATGGGGAAAAAAATACTGTTCAAGCGAAGCAATGGCTTGAAAAGTGTTATGGGGACTCCGCTCCATCAGAAACAACAATAAAAAGGTTGGTTTGCTGATTTCAAACGTGGTCGTAGAGACACCGATGGTGTAGAACGCAGTGGACGTCCAAATGAGGCGGTAACACCAGAAAACATAAAAAAATCCACAAAATCGTTTTGAATGATCGAAAAGTGAAGTTGCGTGAGTTAGCTGACATCGTAAAGATATTAAAAGACCGTATTGGCTTTATATTGCACGGGCATTTGACTATGAGAAAGCTCTGTTCAAAGTGGGTGCCGCGTTTGCTCACTGTTGACCAAAAACAAGAACGTGTTGATGATTCTGAGCAGTGTTTGGCCATGTTTAAACGTAACAAACCGGAATTTTTGCATCGATATGTGACAATGGATGAAACATGGATCCATCACTTCACTCCGGAATCAAAACGATCGTCATCTGAGTGGACAGCAACTGGTGAACCTCGTCCAAAGCGCACGAAAGCACAACAATCGGCTGGAAAGGTTATGACCTCGGTATTTTGAGATGTGCGTGGTGTAATAATCATCGACTATCTTGAGAAAGGAAATATCGTCAACAGTGAATACTATATAGCGTTATTGGAGCGTTTGAAGGCCGACATTGCAAAGAAACGACCGCATATGGCAAAGAAAAAAATTTCGTTTCATCAAGACAACGCACCGTGTCACAAGTCAATCAAAACAATGGCAAAACTACATGAATTGAACTTCGAATTGCTCCCACATCCACCGTATTCGCCAGATTTGGCTCCCAGCGACTACTGGCTGTTCGCAGACCTCAAAAAAATGCTCGCTGGTAAGAAATTTCGTACGAATGAAGAGGTTATCGCTGAAACTGAGGCCTATTTTGAAGCAAAAGATAAATCGTTCTACAAAAGTGGTATTGAAATGTTAGAGCTACGCTGGAATGATTGCGTTGCTCTTGATGGAGATTACGTTGATGAATAAAGCTAATTTGGAACCAAAAAAACAGTGTTTTCTTTGTTAGGCTCGGGACTTTTCAGCCCATGTGTTAAAAGAATTTTTAATTCGTAATAAAATAAGTTTATGAAACTGGTTTTCGTTTTTAGTTCTATAATTCAGCATCGTTTCCTTTGTTTACAATTCCTTTCCGCGGCTCTGTATGTATTGTTCCGATTCATGTCGACACGATCAGCCCCGTGTCGTTAAGTTTGTATCCTTGCGCTAATCTTTTCGTATCGATTCTTCTTTTTGACGTTTGTATTTTCGAACTTTTAAGTGGCTAAGTGATCATTTGTCAAGACGAGAAAAAAAAGACTATTGTTTTTCAAGGTATTACCCACGAAGGTTAATGCACTCTTGCATGCACTCGAACCAACTCTGAAAGCAGTTATACCACTCGTCTATTGATACAGCCAAAATTGTGGCCGGAATCTTAGGCCACGTAGTCTGCTTTTCGAAAAGGTAAAGAAATAATTGGAACCTAGGTCCGGACTATACGGAGAATGGTCTAAAAGCTCGACGTTTCTTTGCATTAAAGATTCAACTATTTTGTATGCTGTGTGCAAACTACCTTGATGGAGGATGATACGTCAAGCTAAGTTGGTTTTTCAAAGCTCAGCGGTGACTTGTGGCAAACAAATCGTTGTATACCAATTGGCTACAACAGTTCTTTGACTTTGTAGAGGAATAGTTGCTACATGATCTGTATTCGAGACAAATGTCGCGACCATTTTCGTGCAGACATTTTGAGAACGGATGACTTTAGTAGGCTTTCTTTCACCTTCAAATAGGCAAGCAAGCGACTGGCATTTATTTTCTGGCTCCTTTCCGGCTTTGAAGTAGTCTAGAGTTTCTTGTCACTCGTGGTGGCTCTTTCTGTATTGCGGATAGATGATGTTCGCTTTCTCTGTTAATATTCTTAGGTTGTTTGTGAATTTCCATTGCCTCATTGATTTTTCTACTATTGAAATTCAAATAGGATACTGTGACCCATTTCAGGATGATGTTCGGCTACCGCAAACGATGACACATGCACGGATTTAAGACAACGTTTGTTGGGTTTCAATTGAATAGCCTATCTATACTAAACCGCAAGAGTAGGGAACTTTGTAGATACCTTCAAAGGATAGTGTCTGAACTTGATCCTAAGGCGAGGCAGAATGTTGGTAGTTTTCGAAGAAAGCTTAAATACTACTTTGATATTTTGTTTTCGCAGAATTCTGCCAATACTTTCGTTAACAGCATGGGTGAAAGAAAAATATGGCTTACCTTCAGAGTTTTTGGAATCTTAGAGCTTCTTTACATTGGAAGAATGTAAGTATTTCTTAATAACTGTCTGTATACTTCGATATTATAGCCATTAGGCTTGTTCTAATCATCGATTTTTGTATGATACGAGTATCAGTTCACACATCATTCAATACGCGACAATAGAATTGCAAGGTTTCTGAATTAGTAAGCAATTTTAACGTATTTGGAAGATTCTTGGAATCGTCTTATGTATCGCCGCCAATGAAAACACGCTAACATTTGAAAAACCTTTTCTTAACATATAAATTCACAACTTCTTCTAAAATCAAATTCAAATTTTGTTGAATTTATGTCTGTACATAGTTCAAGTCCTCAATTTTTCAAAATATTTTTCGATTTTCTATCGTGATATATTTCCATGAAACTCAGAAGCACTTTCTCCAGAACTCGTGTTCATAAAGAAATCGTAGTCACTCTCAATGTCACTGATTTTATAAAAGCAATTAAAATTTCAGGTTATCTATTTACTATTTGACAACTAAACTAGTCAGTACCAGCGGTTTCTACTCTAGATCATGTATTGGGTAGACCGCTCAGTAACTAGTACGTGCATGATACAAATTGAACTTGAAACGCTCTAGTTATCGTTACAACACCTGAGTTTCGCACCGGCTAATGGTAAAAGTCGGCATGTAGACATCAATCAGTGTGCATGGGTTTTCGATAGATCGAATGACCTAAACGACTCTTAGGGTCCCGTGTTACGAGATCATTCGATTGCTACATTCGTTTAGTTAAAGTTGTGTAGTAAATAGTAGAAAACTAAAGCTTTATTTATTGTAAATTATTCCCTTCAGCGATGTCTTTTGGCCAATCATGTTGATAGATATTTTTCTTTTTTATCGTTACTGCATGGCAGAAAACTTCTTATGGTATTTTTGTTGCTGGAAACTCTCAAATATTATTGTCTTTAAAGACCTTCTCATTCTTTGTAGTTGTGAAATGAGGTATTCTTTCGTAAACAAGCATAATTTCATAACATCGAGCAAACATCTGTCTGTTACTTGGTTGACAATGGGACTCTACATGCTCCTGAAGCTTTCTGAATAAATTATTAATTTGTGTGAGGTGGGGTTTACCGCGACACCTGTCAATGGGTTTAGACAAGGATTTTTAAGAGATACGCTGACTGTGGAGAGTGGATCTGATTTTACCAATCCTTCAGGTGCGGCGGAACTTCAAACTAACTAACTGGTACAAACATGCCCATGAGATGGATGACGTCATACTGTCGTGACCATCTTGTAGGCGAACCAGGCTAAAGCTAAGAAAATCATATCAAGAGATTTTGAAGCAACGATAACTGTTTGAACTCCTCCTGGTTTGAAGAAGTTATGTTTTCCTTTGTAACACATTGTTAATAAAACTAGTACACTATATTTACAGTCAGTTATAAAGTACACGTAATACACTAAATCGCGAGTTTATCCGCCCAACGACACTTCTAATATTGTATCTGTTAAACTATGTATTGTTCTCTTGGAACTGCAACTCAGTCAAATTATGTTGTTTTTGGTTTAAATAAGCCTCGGTTTGTCGTATCGGTAATTACAGGAATACCTGAGTGCCCTTGCAATAACCAACATTCGAGATAATTACCGATAATATCATAATCGTATTTATAAACCGCAGCAATAATACCCCAAATGAGAATGAGGATAATTTACTAAAGATTACTGAGAAGTTAATTAGATAGGGACATTACTGGGATTTCTAATAATTCTGAGATTTAAATATACTTAATGAAATACTAATTCTACGAATGTTTGATGGCAATAGTAAATTTCTTTACGACAATACTAGAGACATTAAATTTACATGAATATGGAATGCGATTAAGTAGAAATAGAATAATCGTTCAGATTTGTCTGAACATTAACCAACGATACTGATGTACAAGGAATTTCAAGCTACCAATTCCAATCGCTAAAACATGTAGGAATTTTGAGAATAAACAATCAGCATGCAATGTTGTGTAAAGAAATAACTTGTGCCGCGTATTGAATTTTGTATACTTGGTAATCAATAGCATCAAAACAAATATGATCCGTGATGCTTATTCAATCAAAACCCTTGTATAGGAGAATAGTGTACATATCCCAACTTGGCAGCACTGGTGTGTAGCTAGGGTCTAGAGTTACTAACTTGATTATTGTATACCTCCATCCTAGTAGAACCGAATAAATTACAGAATTATATTTGTATGTATACTATTTATATAAACATTTTGTATCATAATTTTAGCTTTTATAATGACATTAAACTAGGGTACGTGTTCTACGTACCTCTATTAATTCAAGGAACATGTTACAACGTTACAAATAACGGTGTACACAATAAGGAGAATGCCGCCTATACAATACCTCGGTATTCAAAGAGAAACAATAATATCTCCATATATGTTTTCTCTTCTACTCTTATAGTATCCATATACGTGTTACTACAATAGGCGGATGTAAATAACAATTTACATGTTAATTGCTAATATCAAACCGAAAAATAAGTAAGAGACGAAGCCAATTGACTCCCTTGCCGGCAAATTAATGCTGTATGGTTCGAATCTAGACAATATTGTTGGTTATAGAATCTACGTAGGTTGTTTCAAGTACACTCACAAACTATGTACTTCTTATATTGGTAAACAGAATCACAATAATGAACATAATACTAACGATTCAATAATATATACTTGTTTTTACGAAACAAAAGGCATACATGAGAAGCCAGACAAATAATAAGATGCGAGGGTCATCTAGAAAATAAAGAACATTTCTTTCTCAGACAATGGTTGAGAGAATAAAGCAAAATTTATTGCATAGTTGTGTATGCGATTCCTATATTACCTCTTCATGTAGTCTTCGTTCAAATTTCAATACCTATCGTAGTGTTTTACAAGTTTTTCTGTACCCCCTTTGTATTTAGCGTTAAGTCATGGTTATACGTTCAATTACGATCACATATCGCTTGCTTCAACGGTTCAGATAGCACAATTTTGCTAGACTTGAGAGATTTTCTGGACGAGAATTCCTGTACAAAGGATGACAATCTTAGTCTAATACCTGAGAGCAGGACAATTTATCTGGAGAATCAAATCGTTAAGAAATAATGGGAAAAGGAGTGGACCTAAGTTAGAGCCCTGTGGAACACCGATAGCTAACATATGGAAGCAACCAATTTTTGAATTTACCTCTCAAACCAATGGTTTCCTACTCCGTACTTAAAAAAGCCTAGAAGGGTTCTTAAGAAGATGTCTTGCTCGTGTATTAATTACAATTAAAGATTTTTCTCACACATCTGTTAAATCATCTTTTTTTGGTTAAGACAAAAGATTTATGTTCTTTATAGAAATGAACCACTGCACGGTTTAATATAAGAGAAAGTAGGTAACTTCCCATTTAGATGAAGCATATACTTTCTCTTCGTTACATGATAATAATTCTTCTGTAAATACTTTTGATGGTGACATTATAATATCTTTTCCATCGCTTATGAGATGTCCATTTTAACATTCCCTTTACTTTAAAGTTGGACCAAGTGTCCGAGTTAGATAGCAATAATACAGACTACTTGTTAAAGTAAGGGCATCCACTAGTCCTGAAGATACGACATAGGTAACTGTTCTTCAGCTCGATAATGGCATAGGAACAGCTAGCAGTAATGGTACGATGCGTTCCTAGAGGCAATAGCGAGACTACTTGACGGCGTATAATCCTGATTGGGTATAATTAAGCTGCCGCGGTGGCCGCTGAACTGTATCTGGTTAATTAGGGATAGAGGTTCATGTAGTCACTTTGTAATTAAACAAACACTACCTTATGCTAATGAATTTTCAGTTTATGTTTACTTCGTCACTGTCAATAAGAGTCACGTTTATCGCGGCGATCAGATTACAAAAGAGATTATATTAACAGAAGGTTTCTCGGGATGAAAGTAAATCTTTAAATAAATACCGGGAAAAGGATAAATACCTTTTTTAGTAGCTTATAATTAGAAACTTTATTCAGTAGTAGAGTATTGAGAATGCACCTACTATCCAATGTTGGAACTTCATTTTGATACAAATAAATTACTGTTTCATACAAATGAGTAATAATATACCCACTACACTTACCAAGAAATTGCAGTGCAATAAAGTTGCACAACATTTCCTATATTTTTAGCCTTGTACAGCGTCATTTGCAAAACTCTTCTACAGATTCTTCAAATACAGTTTATTTCTTTTAATAACTTGTTAGTACACATATCAACCAAGAAAACAATTTGTATGAATTAACTGTCATTACTAGAGTCCGGATTATATGCAAAGTGCATATGTTTTATTTTATTTATCTATTATATTTTACGTCTATTTGTAGATGTATCACACTGATTAAAGTTAATTAACGCTAATTAACCTCAATCAGTGTAATATATCTACATATAGACGTAAAATATAATAAATAAATAAAATAAAATATATCTACTTTGCATATAATCCGGTCTCTAGTCATGACAGTTATGTTGCAGTAATCTTCGTTTATTCGAGTTATTATTATGTAGTCCATACTTTGAATTACATTGAGTAACAATGCCGGGCACTTTAGTGTCAAGTCAGCAAAGTAGTGTTTGTAATTACTCAATACAAGTATTGCTGTCTTTTGTACAAGTAAACGTACAAAACTTGTGAATGTTTGAGTTTTCGGGTGAGTTTAACACTATGTACTCTTGCCTAGCTTCTACTTCTTACCAAAAATGGAGTTCTTGATGTATTAAAGTTTTTGATTAAAAAAGAAGGTATATTTGCCACTGCAACCAACTTGGTAACTATCACCCAATATATATCTGAAGCATTGGACCAGTAAGGACAGCTAGATGTGGTCTATACTGACTTTGCTATGGCTTTTGATCGCGTTAACCATAATTCACTTTATGTTAAAGTAGAGAGGATTGGCTTCTGCCTTTTATTAGTGACTTCTTACTTCTTTAGAAGGAATGGTTATGTCTTTTACAATAGGTATTCATCGGCTCGCTTCAGAATATTATCTGGCGTTCAGCAGGATTCTAATTTCGGACCATTATGATTTAATATTTTCTTTTAAACGATTTGCTTGATAAATTGCGATGTAGGTTTTTAACATACACAGACGACCTCAAGCTTTACAATGTTATCGATTTGCTAGTCGATTGCGTCAAGTTGCAGACTTACCTTACTTAATGACTGGTGTACTCTGAATGACATACCTTTAAATATTGGATGATATGTAGTAATCTCTTATACCAAACGCTCTAATCCTATCATTTTCAACTACACTATTCAATTTACATTTATAACAGGAAAAGAAAAAGTAAGGGATTTCGAAATACTTTCTGCTTCTCGAGCACTACCCTTCCTAATAAAAACTTGTGCTTTTCGTGACATTTCGGCGATAAAGATTCTATACTTTGCTCTTGTTCGGTCCAAATTGGGGTATGCCAATTTAATATGGTATCCTTACTACACCTACCAAGTTACTTCAATAGAAGGTGTCCAACAGATATTTTTTTAAATAATAAGAAAATATAAGGTTGATGGTATTTACCCAGATCGCTGTTCGGATTATGTGATGTTGGCGCAGTAGCACCACCTTAGTTCATCTGGAGATCATCGCAACAAAAACAGTGCAAGATTTTCACTTAAATTAATATCTAATGAAGTCGATTTACCTCCATTGCTAGCTTATGTCGATTTCCAAGCGCAATTACGTTACACAAGATTAGTTGACTTTCTGGTGACCTATAGGTGTAGTACAAATGCTTTGGCCAAGTCACCTGTGTTTCATATGGTCACTAAGTTAAATAGAATATATCTGTAGAATGTGAAGTATTAAGATTTTGTTGACGTTAGTAATATGTATTTTGTGGCGTGAAAGTGTTTGTTAATTTAAATTGCATTGCACATGATGTAACTTCATGAATTGGTAGTATATTTCCCTGTAAGTAACTAATTATCGTTGGACAAATATGGAATATTATTATTATTATTATATATTATTATGCTCCTCGATGGTTTGCCCATGTATTTTATTATACCTACCTTTAGGCTTCTTCCCAAGAATAATCTTGTTTAAAATATTTCTCGCACACTTTAACTACATAATAGATTGAAATTCCTGCAAAATGCTTCAATTTTTGATTAGAGATTGATTAGATCTATACATTTTAAATGACTATAGGTGATTTTGGATTAGGGAATGGAAAAGACAAGCTAATAGCTGTTGACCATACAGAGAGGGAGTGTAAGTTGGTAATTCCCTAAATTACTTCTAGATAAAGTGAATACGTGGGCTTCCACGGCCAGAGTGAGTAATAAGCGAGCTACTTCCGGAGTTGGACCGTGTTACGATAAGATATAAACATGAAATAAGCGGAAAAAGAAATAAAAAGAAACAGAAAGAAAAAATAAAAAAAGGGGGGTGGGGATAAAAAGTAAGAGTAGAAAAGAGAGAAGGGAGACAGAAAAAAGAACTAGACTAACAACAGCTGCATCTAATAATTGATCTATCTAAACTGCATGAAGTGGGATTATAGAGAGTAATTGTTTCCCTCTTCTGATGTCTGTATAGTAGTACGTGCGTAGCATATGATATAAGTTCTTATGTTAATATCACCTCTGGAACACCTTGTATAATGGAAGATGCTTTAAAATTAATAAGGGATATTAAAGATGAACAACTTGAGTTAATTGCTTTGCCACATTACTATAATCAGCTTTACCATAAGAGGGTGGCGCTTAAATGCAACACCCTGTATATACAATACTCTCGTGTCCTAAAAGACCTTTCGATAAGGTACAACATTTGTATTTAAACTTTTGTTATATCTATTTCCGTTTGAGAATAAAATCAAGAAAACTGGAAATATGTGAATTTTCGAAGAGGTTTTTCATCTCCTCAGAGTGAATTCCAGCACAAAAGAAAATTATTTTCCAATCTCAACATACTCTACTTACTTACCAAGTTTCATTAAGATCTAAATTTGACACCCGGCAACCTTTTCTTGTTAGTGGAGGAGTCAGTGCGGGTCTTAGGATAATAAGTTTGCAGATCCCTGATCTAGGTTGAAGTTATTCTAAAATTTAAGTAATTAATATTTACTTTATTCTTCAACCAAATACCCCACATTGCAAATAAAGACATAAAGGTGTTATTAAAACTTAACGTGTGAGTGGTTCTCAGAAAATTCTAAGTAAAAGATCTAATTAGGGCCCCTTAGCTTTGACAGGACAATGCCTCCTACAAATGCATCTTGCAAACGCAGACGTGACGCCGTAACGCGAACTTTCACAGAACCGACAGTTTCCCCGGAGAATAAAAAAATATTACTTACTCCACTACGTTTCTTCTGCGCGCGTTACGGTAGTTGATTTTAAAATTAGTTCCTCATCTAATAGAGTAAGCGAGCAGGGCTCTGCAGCAGTTCGTTCTGCTCCAGACGAAGTTGAATTCCGCAGTTAATCTTTCGGTTGCCGCATATAACTCCGACGTAGTACGGCTGCGGCTACCATTTCATCCGTTAGTAGCGCCTTCTGTTTGTTGCGGCGGAAGTCACGTGTGTCCAACCGGATATAACTAATAACGGCGAAACGTCATTACCTACATTTACAAAGAGACGGGAGAAGAAGTGGCTAGCCGCCATATTCCGTAAGCTTTCGGTTTTGTATCGGCACGAATCGACCATTTGTTACTTCGTTAATAAATTACGGAGGGTGGTAGTGGTGGTGATGGGGGCGGCGGTGGCGATGTTAGTATTTTATTAGCAGTTCTCATTCTTCCGCGTTCCATCCACTTAAATAAAAAGTTTGAGCCGAGTTGGCTTTCGAGATGTTAGGCCCGGCTGTTTGGGATTCCGTCGCCGTATCTTTCGGGTATCTATTAAAACGCTCCGAAGGATATATCGACCGTATTTCACGAATAAGGTACTCTAATAAACAATGGCTTTCTTTAAGACGTCTCAATTCGGGAAGGCGGCTTAATCGTCACGAGCTTCTGTTTGTGGATAAGTGGTCGGTATATAAGAGAGTACATGCGAGGTCTATTGTGGAAATAATATTCCAACTTCGCTGGGAAATTTGTTAAATAAATATCAATAATAAAGTACCGCATTTCTAAGACTATATGTTTTACGTTTTTTACATGGAAAAAATGGACTTAAATTGCCCAAATTATCTAGTAGCAATAATAAGTGAATTGCTTCTGGAATTGGAACGTGTCATGATCAGATATAGAATTGAAATAAGAGTAAGAGGAGAAAAGAATAAAAAGAAATGGCAAATCAAAAAAAGGAATGAAAAAAGGATAAGGTGAAATAATGAGTAGGAGAAGAAAAGCGAGAAGGGTGACAGAAAAAAGAAAAAGAGAAAGGCGGGATCTCGACGTTTCGTCTCCGTCGTAGGAGGCTTCTTCAGAGTTTTCCTGTTTTCTCCTGAAGGTGCCTCCTGTATAATTACCATTAAGACAAACCGAGGTTTCTTTTAAATCTGTTTGAATCCGTCAGCGATGCAGTCTTTCTTCGTTTGGTCTCCTTTCCCTTGCATTTATCAATTTTTCATTAGCCATTTGGTGTCAGTTGAACAATTTGTACAGTAATTGTAATGCAAAACATTGTATATCTTAGTGGTTACTTTATATATACGTTTCTCTTTTTCCTATATTTTGCTGTCATGCTATGTTAATTTGCATTGTTTACTGCAACTGGGTAAATATGTATCCGATGGAAATAAATTATTAGTACTATAATAGCATCACAAGCATTGTTATATAATAGGTTTAAAAAGATATATGAAGTATTTCCTCGAATATTTTAGACAGAAATTAAAGAAAAGCATACATGTTTAAAAGATTATGTCGCAAAGATTGGTTTCCTTTCTATAAACGCAGTATATTTTAGAAGAAAAATAAATGGTATATTTCATGATAGCAATGAAACTTTTCGACCATCGCATCAGCAAACGCATTTCAGATTCAAAAATAGGAATTAATCCTGAAAGTAGACGGCTTCACAATAAATAATATAGCGCAAGGAATCTTATTACGGTCACCATAGAAAGTAAATACGTTCCATTCCCGTCTTCTTCAATTTTTATTCCGAATTTAAAGTTTCCTCCCTCGTTCTCGTTCCAGTCGAAGGCGATGAAAGCCGCAGCAGACGCGCCTGAGTGGCCATAGCGTTTTAAACCGTCAAGTTGTCCTCCTCATTCGAAGATTGCGTATTGAAATGAGCGCTATTTTTGCAAGTGAAATAAAGAATGGGGATGGCCTTTCGCTGTTATCGACGGCGAACACATTTCCATCGCTTATTTGTCCGCAATTCGCTAAGATGGAAGGATAAGCGCGCTATCTCGCGGGCCTTCTTCTAGACGCATCCAGGGTTCGAGGATTAATATCGTTTCTGATTAGGCTCTTCTTGTGGTATGAATATTTTACCGTGAAAGGTAGTCGTTGTTATCCGAAGCTTGTAGAGATTGTTAGTGTCAACGCGAGCTATTGAGAATATTGCGGCAGATGTTGTGAAGAGTAAACTAGGAAATTTTTAGTCGACGTTTTTAGTTAAGTAAAAATTCAATAATGAATTTCAATTGAATTAATGCCATTAGTTTCAATAAACGATTTCAATCAAGTGAAGAGTTAAACTAAAATGAGTTTTGAAGATTAAAAAAAAAGAAGGAGGACATATTGAAAAAAGAAGTCTAGGAAGACGAGGAAGCCTAGAAAACAGGAAAAGAGAAAAGGAAGAAGAAAAAGAAGTACGAGAAAAGGAAAAAGAAGAAGGGGAACCAATAAGAACAGGAAGAAGAAGAAAAAAAGTAGGAGGAAAGAATATAAGAAAGAAAGGAGGAGAAAAATAAAAATATAGGATGCAGAGAGGAAAGAAAATAAGAAAGAAGAATAGATATCGCAATAGAAGTAGATGGAGATGAAAAAGTAGAAGAAAAGGAGGGGAAAAATACAACGAAAAAAAGGAGCAACAGTAGGATGAAAAAGAAGAAGAATAAGAAAAAGAAAAGAGAAGCTAAACATAAAGTCAAAAGAAATATAAAGAAAAAATCAACCCTATAAAAATTTCAGTTTCAGTAGGAAACTGTTAATAACGCCGTTTTACTATTTTAAGCTTTCCACAGAATTAAGCTTGTAGTATTAGCCACTGCTGCTATCAAAGAAAACCAAGTAATATTTCAAGATCTTCATGCTGAGGCGAATGTCACTTACGAGGGTAAATCAAATATGAACCGAACGCTCCTTAGGTGAAGTGAGTGACGTTTAGGGGGTGGGGGAGTAAGGTGGGTCTGTTGAGTAACGTATTATTATTAAATTATTAGCACGGAGGCACGCAAAACCAGTCGAAATTTTGCTTCGACTCGCTCCAAAGTTCGCTGAAAACACGCTTTCAAGGGTCCAAGTCTACCACTGGCGCAACAAATTTTCTGATGGGTGGGACCCTACGGAAAGTAGGAACCATGCACGCCGAGTGAGGTGAATATCCGTCCAATACGTGAGCTGATTGTAAGTGACCGCCGTCTTAGAATATGAGAAATTGCTCTACACGTCGGAATATCTACATATAATATATATAATAAACTAAGTTGAACGAAATTCATTGAGAAGCACTGAAACATCCGCGCTACAGTCCTGATCTGTCACTGTGTGACTACCACATGTTTAGGCCACACAAAGAAGAATTGGGAGGTCGCCACCTTGATGAAGACGAAAGTGCGAAAATATTCGTTTACCATTGGTTATAAATGCGACTACATTCATTCTTTGATGACGGAATTAAACAGTATCCTGTACAGTGAGAGATTATATAGAAAAGTAAGGTGTATTCTTTTTTTTTGTACTGTATCAATAAGTGCTTTAAAACCAAAATCCGGTTCATAGATAGCAAGACTTCTTAGTATGAAACACTTCCCTATCTTCCTAACCACAACTCTTCACTAAAAAAACTAGACACACGTTCCAGCAGCCGAGCTTCTTCAGTAGTACCACTGAACATTGCAGTATTATTTAAAGATGCTAACAAGTACAGGATGAAAACCTGAAGCACACAAGAAGAAACCAAGAAGTTCACGACAAGTTCCAAGAAGAAAGACCCTGGAGGAAGATGGATCGAACTAGGGTTCAGCTAAACCAACGGATAGACCATCAGTAATACAAATGTTTTTACTTGACATTTGAATTTGCCTCCTTACTTGCCTTACCCTTCAGTTTGATCGATGAAGCAGATCATAATTGATTAATACCATTACAGGATAGAATTTGCATTTACTTCATCCTTTTGTTTAAAAATCAACATTCTGTAACCAAAAGTAGATGCAAAACTATATACACTACCACGGTCACTATAAAACTATGATAAGCTTACGAAGA
The DNA here is from genome assembly GCA_023509865.1 of Trypoxylus dichotomus. NCBI lineage: Eukaryota > Metazoa > Arthropoda > Insecta > Coleoptera > Scarabaeidae > Trypoxylus > Trypoxylus dichotomus. The sequence goes on from CM042075.1 coordinate 56,097,507, forward strand.
TTTCTTATCAGTGGCAGTTTCTTTTATGGTTTTCAGGTTTACGCAACCAACAAAAATGACAACAGAAGTTTTATAAAATGAAAAAAAGCATCATTCCTAATTTTTAAAATAGTAAATTAAAAATTTATAATATGTCACAGAATAAATTAATTATTTATAGTGTAGAGTCTTGTCCATACTATTTTCTTTGGTTTCTAAACATGTAATGCTTGATATCTGGTTCGATAAATTAAATAAATGAAAAGAAAATCGCTCTCGAATGCAAAGCAAGTGCAATCCGCGCTAATAATTATATGTATATTTGTGTCTTAAAGGTATTTATGCTTTTTAATTTTCATTATGAATTCAATGCACAGTTTAATAACGAATCTGTTCGGTAAATAGACGTAATGAAGATGATAATTTAGCTGTCGAAATGTGCGTCCAGTTTTTTAGTGAAGAGTTTTGGTTATGGAGATACTGAAATGCTTCAGTGCACCAATGCCACAGTGTTCGAGTTGTATGACTTTTTATGATTTAAGGCTTCCTAGGATAATATTAGTTAAGATTCAATCGCTTTATAGACAAGATGCAAAGATCTTCTGATGTAGATAATATTGTATAAGGACGCCAAACTGGTGTCATAACCAAACAATGTTTGACTGAAACATGATTTTGAAAGAGGACGGTATAGCCCGCCCAGAATGGTTTGTAAAGAGACACCCGTAAAGGGACTTTATTTTAAGTAACATTACGTGACACCTAACTAAAACTAATTCAATCCAATCCAATATGAACTGTATTGAATTTTTGCACAACTGAACTTCGCAACAAGATGAAGTTGTGACCTGTAGGTATTAAAACCGATTTGAATTCACATTCTAGTGATGCAGTTGGTAGCACATTGCGCCTGTAATGCAGAGGTCATGGGTTCAAATCTTACCGTGACAGATATTTTTGGAGCTCTGCGACTTTCCACATCCTGTTACTCAATTGTATAATAAACAGTACTAGTGCAAACCATGAAGAAATAGCCACACTATTCTATTTGCTTATAAATCCCTTTCAATTCCATTAATACCCTCTTTTGAATTGGATCCTTTGAAATGTATACGTATAGTATAATGTATAGACTATAGATCCAACATACACACGGATAACGTGATCTTACAGAATTCAAAGATAAATAAGCTTAAACGCAAGATATCTTTCCGCCGGCCAGTTACGCGACCAATGAGGTTAAATAATGCGCATTAAGTAGAATTCGGCAGTGGAAATGGAAAAGTTTAATTCTTTCAATTTGTCTTTCGTCGACGTATAGCGGTCGAGACGATCCGAACTGGCCGGTCGGCTCGAGAATTAATTACGCCCTTTTAAATGCCCCGAAGTGTTTCGGTCGCCGAGCCGTTTGTCGTCAGTTGTTTTGTTCGCTTGCTCCTTCTTGTTGTCGGATCCGGATAATTGCTACACTCAGCTATTGTACGACGCGCTCGATTCGATGGTTTTCGGCAATTATGACACAGTGCCTCGAGGCGAGATCTTGAAATGCGATGGAGAGGGTTACGTCTTGTACGCTAATGTGTTTTGAATGTAATTAAAGATTTTATACAGCACGGAATGGCTGTATTTTGAAGGTATTGGGGTGTGGGACAGGAAATATGATTACCTATAAAATTGATTTGACATCACGTGGACTGGCAGAGGGTAAACTTTTGAGTTCATATGTTTTATTAGACTTAAGTAGACCTCAGACGACATCTCTTGTAATTTCTGCCTCATTCCTACTCGCCATAATTTTGCAAATATCGAAAAATAGAGTCCATGAAAGCAGTAAAGTCGTAAAGATTTTATTAAATTTTGCATACTTGAATTTGAATAGCAGTACTCTATCAGTTTAATAGATTACAATCATGTATTGAACAATAAGTTCATGAAATCGCAATATTCGTAACCAGAAAACCGACATTAAAACGATACGAAACGAGTAATAACTTTCTTGATCATAGGCGTCCGATTAAGAAATGCGAGGGGTTTCCGGAAACCAAACATCATTTTGTTCTACCGACTTGGTTTGGTTCTAGTCCCATCGAATATTTTCGATCGCACAGAATGCGATTTTAAAACCAAAATTGGCACAAGAGAACTAACCTGGTCGGAATTCGTTTCTAAAGGTTTGAAAGTATGTGGAAAGTGTAATAACTACTGCTAAATCCTTCTATGATTTTAAAAGTATAAGTATTTCGCCATGATGGATAATTTTTTTTATAATCTGGTAATCAAAATCTTCAGTTGCACATGCAGTTTGTCATATTTTGGATGATTGCGCTACTAATAAAGTGCAATAATAAAAGTTTTGGGAAAAGGAGTTTAAGTATATTCTCGTGGCCGAACTAATATGGACGGTAGTGTACAATTATGCACGTGGGATATAATATAGCTTTTGTAAATAAATAAGGAAACAAATAAATAAAATATGAAAATAAAAATTAAAAAAAAGAATGCATATGTTTTAGGTAAGTGTCCGTCATTGTCGTAGTATGCTTAAAGTATTCTTGCGAACTACAACGCTACCGGTATACTCGTTAACCATAGAGTAAAATAAAGTTGTTCCTCAAAACATTTAGTCAAAGATATCTATATTTTCATTCATTGATGGATACCAACGTACACTGTGTGCCCTTCTGCATATAAATACGTTGCTGTTATTTATTATAAAGCATTGTATGTGAAAGTAAACAATATTGAATGTATTCTGTAATTTTAAATCATTACTTCTCACATACTATACATCAACCATTGGTTAAAAATAACAACGAAACGAATATTCACCCATTTCGTCGAAGTTTTCACCGAAAAAACGATGCCGTTTCGGGTTTTATATTCATTTATATGCGCGTAATATTTCCGCATCGACGGACTTTACTGTAAAATCAAAAAAAAAAGAGAGTCTTCGAGCATCGTCAAAGCATCGCAGAGGCACGAAACGGGCAGAAAGGGATGGGGGAAGTTACATCGTAAAAAATGCAATAAATAACGAAAAGTGTTTACATTTCGACCGGAGCCTGAAAAATTCGTTCATCCAGCGACGTTCAGCCAATAAACTCCGCTTTTACCATCAATTGTTACGATATAGGAGGGCCTATTTTTCGTTTTCGGGGGACGCGCGCCGCCGAATATTTTCAAGACAGTTTCGGGCATTATCTCGCGCATTATGCAAAGTCTTTTTATGCGTTCGCTTTTGATTACGTCACGCGATGACAGCGTGCGGATACACTGGTAAGAGAGCCATCTTGCGGGGGACCGCTTTTTCTCAATTCTTCCGAGCTTTTACACATCCCGTTCCGACGCGATCCTTTTCGTCGGTACGTTTTTCTTTTTTTCGGTTCTCGAGACGTCTGTTGTGCTTTTAAGAAATTTATCGGTTCTCATCTTCATTAGCTATATTGAATACGGCTATAAATTTTGCGAAAAGCCATTCTCCAAACATATTCCCCTAATACGTTTATACAACACGCTGCTGTTCAAAAGTTTAAGTACTGCTTCTGCAATCTTATAAAGGGCGAGGTATAAAATTTTGATAACAATATTATTATATAGATAACAATTATTAGCCATTATTTTTTGTAATTATTTATTGCCAAAGATATGTCAAATGTAAGTATGACTCAGACAATGCATCACCCATATACATATTCCATAAATATGCGGATCTTCATGACTCACTCCTCATCTACCTCTAATTGGTTGTTTGATTAATGTTTTTGACAATTATTTTACTGACACTTGTATATCATATCTGCATAATATCAGGTTTGTGTGTCAAGGTGTTGTTGTGCTGTGACTAATTCTGGAATTGTGTGTCGCGATTAATCATAAAAATGGATCCTATAGAATAAAGAGCCGTAATAAAATATCTCCAAAAAAAAGGACATGACGCCAATTCAAATTCATAAAGACATTATGGCAACTATTGCCGCGTCCGCAGCTTTTATGATATAGTCTAACGCTGGCGTCGAGATTTTAAATGCGAAAGAACATCCTGTGAAAACCAACATGCCGGTGGTTCTCCCATAACGATAACAACAGATAAAAATATTAAAAAGGTACACGATATCGTACTGCATACTCGATGAGTACGCATTAGGAACATTCTGGAAGATACTGTCTTATCATATAATATGGTGCACAACATACTGACTAAAGAATAAGATATGAAAAAGATGAGTGCAAGATGGGTGCCCGAACCATTGATCGAAAAGGAAATTGGGTGTTGATTTGTAAGCGTCTTCTGGAACGGTACCAAGAAAACAAAGAGAACTTTCTTAGTTGGAATGTGACCATGGATGAGTCATGGGAGCACCACTATGATCCCGGCACCAAAGTACGAAGTAGAGAATAGAAACATCACGGTTCTCCTCCTCCACTCAAATTTAAAGTTTTGCTATTCGTATTCTGGAATGATCAAGGAATTATCGGGACAGACAATTTGCAAGAAGGGTTGAGCTTTGCAGGGACCCACTACGCACAATTTATTTCTAAATTACGAGACGCTACTAAATAGAAACGCCTAGGAAAGTTAGGGTACGGTGTGCTGTTCCATCAGGATATTACTCCCACATATCTGGTATTGCTATTGCTGCTATACACCAAGCAGGCTTTGATTTAGTGGAGCACCCGTCATATTCGTCGAATCTGGCTCCGAGCGATTACAGGCTGTTCCCCAATTTAAAAGAAATCTTACGTGATGCAAAATTGTTCAGTAATTTGAAGTGGTGCAAGCTGCAGAGCGGTCGTTTACAGAGGTCGGACAAAAATTTTTCCAGGTGGCTGTTAACATGGTGGAGCTCTGATAGACCAAGTGCATTAGTGTAGAGGGAGACAATGTCGAAAAATAAAACCACCGTAGTTTTACTGTAAGGGGATCAAAGATCCACCCTAGTAAGTTTCCATATATGCAGAAATAAAATACGAATAAATATTAATAATTTTATAAATAACTATACTAGTATTTAAATTTCAGGGAATGATGTGAATGATTAGATATTCTTCAGGGAGGTTTGCCTGTTTGGATGTGAGTATGTCTTTAGATTTGGAAAAGGCTTATTCTGCATCGAAGCTTGTTAAAAGCGCATAATTAAAATATGATAAAAGTAAATTATATTTTTCAATTACTCTTTGATTTAATAGTTTTCGTTCAGAAAATTATCCTAACAATTTTGTTAGGATTTCTTTGAAAAACGTTGCGCACCTTTTCTTCAAGGCAAAACTCAAATTTGTCTTCACACTCTAAAAAATGATGGTAATGTCACCCCGCAGTACTACTGGCACCTACATGTCAAATTTGCAGGAATAAACAATATAAAGTTACTTTAAATTATAATATCAGCTGATACACTTTAAGTTTTATCTGAGAAAATAATAGATTATTCTCAGGAGAGACGATTTCGATATGTGTGACATTGACACGATTCTTGTTTATATCTCATCGTTATCGGGGTTACACATTTGTTTGCGTATACATTAGGCCACACAGTAAACACACTCTTGGTGAGAATGAAATTATTTAGAGGTAATGCTGCTAGGCGTGCCTACCTTCCGTCGTGCGAGAAATTTTGAAGTTAGTGTTACGTTCTCCTGGTTTGAAGAACAACGCCGCTGTAGCCTGCTCGTAATTTCCTAAATTACTTGACCAATACTTACTTGTAGAGTATGTTCGCTTATTTACTAAAGGAGAGGTTGTACAGTGAAACTCAATGCGCATGCGCAAAAAAATATATTTAAAAATGAAATGGTTACACGGTTTCCACTCTTGCCTATGTACATGTACGATGTACGTAAGATATATAGATTTGCAATAATTGCAGTTATTCGAGCTCTCTTATACATGTAATGTACATTAGCATTTGTATATGTATTTTCATTGGTAGCAACATAAAGTAATGCCTCAGCATGTACGTTGCAACGCTATGTCTTAATTCTGTTTAAAAGGTTAAACTCTTATATGCTTCCGCTGAAGCTTTGTTAGAGGCATGTACTAATGCCTCTATCTGTTTGCATGCACCACTACCTTTTATAGGGAGCCAACCCTATTTATTTCTTAAATTTATAAGCGCACCTCGGTGCTATGCTTATTTATATGTCCCTTTCCGGGAGCCTAATATACTTTCCTTGTTTTAAATTTGCCTAAGGGACTTGGCCCTGTATTATTGGCACGTATTTGTACTTGACCAAATACGTTTATTATTTTCACATTTATAGGGGAACCCACCCTATCTCTTAGAGCTTGAACGCCTGGTCGAGGGCGACAGTAGCGATAATAGCCGATCACAATACAAAAGTAATGTCACAGCTACCCAGGCGTTCTCGTTTGAAATATTACGCTATGTGCAATCTTTAGCTCTATACTACTGCGCCCCAAAGAAGGGAAAAATCCAGTAACCAGCAAATGTGCGAACTGTGCACCGACAAGTAAAACGGAGCGATGATGCCGACATTACATAAGAAAACTGGTCCGTGACACTCGTCCGTTACGACGAGCAACTAAATGAAAAATTTCTAAGTCCCGATACGACAAGGACCGAACAAACGTACAAAAGACAACGGGCGCTGCGGCTGCAACGACCGTCAGCAAGAAGCGGAGTGATCGTAGTTGTAGAGGAGGTTCTATACATGCGCGCCGACAATCTCACCAAAATAATTTCCGACACAAACTTAACTGAAGACTAAAAATATGTATAGACGACAATGGATACAGTAGCCTCGACGTACGATGATAGAAAATCGAGAATTTATACTTATTAAAAAAATCTATACATGTGGTCCGACGACGTTACCAAATGACTCCCGCCAGAAATAAATGTATAGACAACGTCCTCGACAATTCCCGCCAAAACTAGAAAAACTTAGAAATCTCTAATAATCTTACGACGACGTTACTGTACACGTTACGACGAGGCACGAAAGGTGACCGAGAGTGCACGATCGCTAATACCTCGACTGTCGCGCGGGAGACGACTGCCTATGCTTGTGTACCTTAAATTTCAAGAAAACTCCCATTACATATCCGACGACGTTGCAGTGAATGATTTCTAATTAGGCAGTTTTAGCTAGCGTAATGCGAATGGCTGACTTGCATACATATACAATGCGTAATGTACATACATATTAAAATAAAATTGGATATAAGAGAGCAAAATAAATAAATATAAGAATGAAAATAAATAAATATAAAAATGAAAATAAAATAATATTCTAAATGAAAATAATAATGCAAAGAAGATAAAATACATAGTAGTAAAAAAAATATAAAATATAAAAAACAATGTTAAGTCCTTAACAGTTAGTGTGATGTAATTTCAGGATGATACATATTTTAGTAGTATAATAAAAATGTGTGAGTACAGTACATTAAGCGTCTTTTAAAAACGAATTTCGAAGAAGTAGCGAAGAAGCGATATATATATATAATAAATGATAATGGAGTTTACGTCTTCTCTGCAAATGTTGTTGAAGGGATTATAATTGTAAATTATATGTTAATAGAGAACATCTAAAGTAGATATCTATAAAATTTAGAAAGAAAACTGTACAGACTAAATATCTGAAATAAAATCCAATAAAGAGGGAGTACTAACGGTACTTTGCCTTCAACAATAACATTAAGAATAATAAAAATAAGGGCGTGAACCAAACAGTAACCAGAAAATATTCAAGCTAGGTAAACTAGTAAAATTTAGAAAAAAATCATTAATAATTAATAGACAATGTTTCATATTACAATGTGTATATATGTAGTCATTGTACTTAGGTGTATAGCTGAAGAAATAGAATTTGTAGGTATTACTTACACATCGGGAATGTTCTTCTTTTGTAAAATAACAAAATAGAATTACATTTAACAGTGCTTAGAGTGACATATGTATACTTATCTGGACGTTAATATTTTTTATAGCAGTAATGTAGTATGACTGTCTGAAGTATTGGTTGAACTAATTCACTTAGGAATGTGCATTTAAATGATTTGTTGAGTCATGAAGCAATTTTACACTATATTAATAAAGACAATAAGTCGTTTTATAATTTTAATTCGGCTCCCTTTGAAGCACTGTGACATGGTTGAAACACACTTATTTCTGTTATAAATACAGCATAGACACTCTCGTACCGAATCTAGACAAAATTGTGCCTATAATTTCGTAGCTAAAGTATGATTTTGGTAACGACACTAAATATTTTATCACAAGACTGACTGCCTTCAAGTTGTCTATACCCTTGTTATAAGAATGTTACCTACTATTAAATTAATGTATGACAGACATGTGTTCCATGATGACAGCTATTTTTAAAATATGGAGTGTATCCAGAGAAAACTTGGATATTAAGAAGTAAATAGTTTAAGTTTACCAGCCTTAGTAGATATAAAAGATAGTGAACTATAACAGTATTAGTATGTCGATAAATAACACATCAGTAAAGCGGATTTAAAATGCATAGAAAATAACACCAAAGATAAAAATGCGGCTAGAAACAGCTACTCGTGATGTTGGTCAAATCATTTACAAGAAAGACAATGTCAGGAGACAAAAAACGCTAACACACGGACATGTTTCTGCCTACCCGATGATGATCTTCCTCCCCACTTATAATAAAAGACACCATCCAATGCTTGGACTTGGTAGCTTTTTCTGGTAAAAGTTGTATATTTTATGTAACATGAATAAAGAAAAAACACTTGTCAATGTTTCTTCTCATAAGTAGTAAAGTATAGTAGCAAAATATAAAGAAAATACACCTAGTTTCCATTAACCGTGCGCTAAGCTCCACAAGAAATCGTTTTATTCAACATTACAGAGCTTTCAAAGAGAAACCTTGCGAACAAAATTAACTTAATACTTATCCTTTATTCGGAACGCAGACTAAATGTATAGTAGGCAAGCTATAGCGCGCGGTACATGAGCTTAACCAGAGTTTTCCAACTTTTGTTCTCCACGCTTAGAGATTAAATACTCGCAGTGCAGCGACGAAACTGGTCCGGCGTGGTGTAGGCTCGGTCTGTCGCCCTCCTTCAAGCTAGCAACGTTCGGTTATACCGCCAACACAGAACAAATTTTTATTCGTGAACTTTAGCCTTTCGTAACGGGCTGGGACTTCGACAGGCGGCCCAGTTTATTTGATATGCTTACACGAATCCTGTTTGAATGCTGGAGAGACGGAATTTCATTTAAGGGAAGTTATTCTCCAATATGTGGCGTTTCTATTTTGGGAAGTTTGTAATCTATCGCTGTTATGAGTGCTTGTTTTCGTTTTAAAATTGGAACATGTTACATAGATTGTTGGTTTTGAGCTGGCTCCTTAGGAATACTAGATACCTATAAGTTAGGTCTATTATCTATTATTATTACAAATTAGAAGCAAACCTCCTCAGAGGATAGTATATACATACGAGGTAGGCGCCATAAATACTCGGCCTGATATACAAAAAGGAAACTTGGAACAATATAAAATATTTTATTTTTCAATGTAATCTCCCCTAACTTCTATATATTTATTACAACGACTAATAAAAAATGACAAGAAGCCATATCTGACTATGCGTTGAATCTTCCAATTCTTGAAAGCCACATTCGCGGATAACTGGCTGTGAAACGGCGGCAGTATGGACGGGAGCATTGTCGTGCAATAATCGTACACCTTTTCTTAATTTTCTACGACGTTAATGCGACGTTGCAATAAAGACGCATAATATGTGTCGTTCAAAGTTGTATTGCGCTCTTTAAAGTCAATTAGCAAAATGCCCTCACAATCCCAGAATATTGTGGCCTAGGATGATGATGAACCTCATACGAATGGGAAGAATCACCGTAAATTCCGTCCAATCGTTGTTTTATGTGATTAGCAATGACTGAGTACGAGCACGCTTGATCCGGTATAAGCCTGCCAGGCCAAGAATTTATGGCGGCTAGCTTGTGTGTTTGAATATTGGTGTAGTGCAACGTTGATGGTCTGCAAAATACGATTGAGTTTCTTAAAGAATACGATTTTATCATAAAATCTTTTGTTAACTTGAAAAACAAAAGAGGAGGTTAGACTTGTGCAGTGACTGACAACAACACGCACAGCTATACCCCGTAAAGGGGAAAAGCGAGGACATATCAATAAAGACTGCGCTTAGGCAAAAGTTTTAGGTACGCAATTAGTATGCAACCAAACAAAACTACAATTAGGGGAAATTAGAAAACCGTATCGTCAAGTAAAATTATCAATCTGTTCACCACCCTTTGCTACAACTAATACTTCAAAAATTCTCAATTATAGTACACCTTATCCACAACTTCACTTATTGTAAAATGATAAGTTGCAGGCGATTATACAATGAATCTGAAGACGCCGAAATGCTACACTATTTGTGTTAATTTAACCGTTAGGTTTTGTTACAACACGGAGAGTATACATCGTCCAGTATTTGCAGCGACTACACAGCAATGAAGAGTTTTACAGTTTTGCTGTTGTTCCAACTTTTCCTTTGTAATTATACCTAATACGAGTGCGAATCAACTATGACTGGACTTTGGTTTTAAAACATTTATTGGTATAGTAAAGAAAAAGGAATACACTTTATTTTTCTATGTATTTTCCTCTTTTACTCGCACATTTTTCCCACCATATCGGAATTTTCTTAATTCCGTCATCAAAAAATGAATGGTTATATCTGTAACCAATTGCGCATGAAAATTTCCACACCTTCGTCGTCGTCAAAGTGGTGACCTCCCAGCTCTTCGTTGAGTGACCCAAACAAGCGGTAGTCACACGGTGACAGATCGAGAACTGTAGGGCGATTATTCCAGTGTTTCCAATGAATTTTGTCCAAGTTATTTTGGATCAATGCAGCTGTGTGCGGCCGAGCATTGTCATGGAGAGGATCGCACTTCGAATAGGCATGTCTCGCCTTTTTCGTTGATAGTCCAATTTCACTTCGTCAAGTCGTTAGTAGTAGTAAGCAGCATTAAGCAGTATGCCTCTAGAATCCCAAAAACTCCGTTGCAAGAACTTTTCCAGCAGAAAGACGCATTTTAGCATTCCGCGGTGCTGGTTATCTAGGTTTTCGCCACTCCATACTTACCTGCTTAGACTCCGGGATGTAATGACGCACCCAGGTCACATCACGGGTGGTAATGTGCCTCAACAAATTATCCTCCTCTGTTCGATACCGTGCACGGCAAGACGGTTTGCTTTCTGATCTTTCGTCAGGAGTCGAGGGACCTATCTCATCGACACTTTTCGGTAACACAAATTATCTGAAATGATTGGTTGGGCACTCCTATATGATATCCCAACGAGTGCAGCAATTTCCCATATTGTGAGGCGGCTACCACCTGCAATCAGCTCACACATCGCACAAATATTCGCTATCAGTGAGTCAGTTTGTCCGCGGTCGGCGTGCATGGCTCTCGTATTCCACTGACTCTCGGCTATCGAAAAATTTGTTGCTTGTGTCTTGCTTGGGACAGCCAAAAAATTAATAATCACACATTGCTCAAATGATATGTGCACCTCTACCTCAGAAATGATGCTACTAACAGCGCACCTGTTTTGGCGAACCGATCTGCTTTATTTTCCTCACCGCATATCCCCCCTTCCCACCAACACATATCAAAACGTAGCGCCACTCATTTCACCTAGCGCCTATGTAATAAATTTTTTCAGAGACTATTTCCACAAAATCCAACAGAATGACTGCTTCCAGTAACAAAAATCTTATACAGAACGAAAAGATAGCATCATGTTACATAAACAATAAGCGACTAATAAAAATGTCAATATACATAGCTGCTTTAATCCTAAAACTTTAGTTTATACATTCTCTGCAAGTACTTATTTCTGCACTCACATAAATCGTCGAATTACGAAACATGACAGTTAGCAGTAAAACCGCTTCTAAAATTTCGAAAGCAATACATAAAATCATTGAAATAAACATGCAAGTGCAGATTTAACGCGATTGTAAAATTTAACAATCTACTCTGCCCTAAATTATCCAACCAGCGGCGTGTTGTTATTTTGACTGCACTACAACTCATAAAACGTCGTTTTACGTGCGACTTAACGTCCTCGTTATAGCTTTACATTTACACGTTAGGGAAGATTCTGTCTAGCAACGAATGGAATATCAGATGCATTAACCAACACTTTCTTTTGCAATATATTGTCGCGAATAGAAATGAAGAAATTAAATATTTATAAAAGCATGTTATAATTTTAAGCACAGCGTAAGATGCCTTGAATTCAGAAACAGTTTACGGCAAAACTTCATTTATATCGTTACACTAAGCTTTAAAAATTAAATGAAACTTACCGCTCCGTAGAGATGTTTGAAGTTTTAACTAGATTAGTTGGCAATTGCTGCTACAGAAAAAGTTCAGTCAACACGTTTAACCCACGGTAAACTTTTCACGGTGTGTAAATAATTTATCAGAGACCACGTTATACATTTAAAGTTTTTCGACGCTTCTTTTTCTCGACAAGAGGGTAGTTTCGTCGTACTTCACGGTGCAGATTGTCAAGGCACGACGATGTAAATGCAATTTATCGCAGAACGAACGCCTACAACAGATATACTAGGGTGTGCATGAAAATAACAATGCTGGAATAATATTTATAGATTTAAATACAATTTTTCAATAAACAATCTTTTGCTTCAAAGACATTTGCAACTTTTTCTTATTTCTTTATGTCCCATAGCAAAAATAACTTTTAATAAAACATACATAGTCCCTTACTGTAAAAATATTAATATTCACAACATTTATAACCCTCACATTTATTAAGCACGAGCCGCCACTGTTATTTTTTTATTTTACCTTATAATTTAATTCGCATGTAATGCCGTTTATGAACAACACTACTAAGGCTTTTTCTGTCCTTTAACCGCGTATATATAAGCTGTATTGGTTATCGACAGCACAGGCTGTATAGAACACAGAATTTCAGATAAGTGTATCCGAAATTTACATAATAATAGAATTCCGTGCGTTCATAATCTACCCTCCACTTACACACACACAGGCGCACGCAAAGAATGCTGTATTTTAAGAATATAGTTCCGAAAATATATCAAGCGATAATAATCTACGAAACGATATTACCACCTGTGGGCTATACCGTGGCAACTCTCGCCGCGTATCACCGTAAAAAGGGGCTATAATAAAATTAATTAAGATGCGCGCAGGGACCTCTCGAACAACTCTTTTTATTGACTGCCTTACAAATTATAAACATCAAAACGAAGACGACGAAAAGAAAAAGCAAAAGACAACATAGGAACGATATAGGCGGTGGAACTGAAATCTCCTTAAAATCATACGGTTATAGTCGACATGTTGTGGTATACGTACAACATCTAAAGAATAGTTTAATTGCTTCGTTTAGTTCTGACGCTCATTCAAGACTATTTACGATAACGTCGTGTTCATTATACGCACGTCAAATTGCTCGACAGCGTTATAGTTTATTTCTATGCAGCGGATGATCTCTTCTAGGAAACGGCCTGCTGTTAGATGTAAACTTTATAGTTAAGGATGTAATAATTTCTAATTATTCTTTTGTGCGCCTTGTTTAGAGATAGACGCCTATAGTACAATGTACAACATAATAAAATCTAATCTCGACCAATGTTGTGATTCCTTATGGTTTCAATTATCGTTTAATTTATAATGACTATATCTATAAATACAATTTTAGTAATTTGATTTAAAGATTTATGTCTATCAATAAAACATCCGTATGCCATTCAGGGAAACCTACTTGTTTTCTGTTCTAGCAATTACACGAGATACTAATGCAATAGTGACATTAATATGAAAAAAGACTTCTACGAATACTGCATCTATACAGGGAAAAAAGTTTTTGATTTCAACAAATATGCATTGAATCAAAGAAATCATTTGTTGGATTCAAAGATATAATTTCTTTGACAGTTTATTTGGTCCAAACATATAATTGTTTGAAGCAAACAACCCCATTGATTTCATTTTAAAATATATTTTTTGATCTAAGATACGTAATATGTTCAATTTAACAATACATTTTTTTATTTTAAAGAATGCCGCCAAATTAGAGCAAATGTATAGCTTATTTCACTTTAAGAAATATGTATTTGACTCAAAACTGTATATGCATTGGCTTAACAAGATGTATTTTTGATTCCACGCACTTTGTTTCACATCCTTCTAACCACCACCACAGAATAACAGAAGGGACAAATTTGTCGGCTTCTTTGATATGTATCTGGTCCTACTTTTTTACCTTCAAAATGAAGTGAAGGTGGTGTCATCATATTGAAAATAATGAAGTGGTGTAAAATTCAAACAACAAAATTGTAATTATAATCTATTCTGTTGATTTGTAAGCAACACCTTTTAAAAAAGGATTTGTAAGGCCAATAATACGATTGTGCTTTTATTTTAGTAACAACAATAACATTTAGAGAAAATTAGAAGTATATACTTGATTATAAATTATAGAAATTGATTATGGAGATGTTCAAAAAAATATATGGTAGACATTGTGCTTAGAAGCTTTGTTTCAATTTGTAGTCTGCACTTTGGATCACCTACGATAATCATTGTCTTACACAAAAACTGAGCGTTCAAATCGTTTGTCCTCGTAAAACACGTGAGCCCTTTTATGAAAACATCGCGGCTAATTACGCTTCCTCAATTGCTAATCGATAATTGAAATTTCGTGTGATACTACTCAGAATATTACTAGGTGATTGAAGTATGTTTACCACTATATCACATGTACAATGTACTATACTACTAAAGTATCAATAAAGTGGCATATTTCAATTTGTAGGGATCAGTCAGGGATATAAACCTGGACTGGAGTGAAATGAATAATATAATTCGACACAGTAACAACTCTAGCACAATAATAGAAAACAGATTGTTGCATATGATATTAGACTTATCACTGTGTCGAAATTGATATTACATTATTCAGTTTAGTTCGGTGTGACTTCCGATGTCTGTTAATTTATAAAAGGAATAAAAAAATTAACATAATAGAGAAATTAAACAACAAATCGTGTTATAGAGTTTATTATAAATGTCTCATTATATTTAATTTCTCATTTTTTCCTTTGTTAGAGGCCAGCTTTCTATTTAAAAATTTTATAGCATAGAATATTCCTAATTTGAGGTATAACGAGAGCAAATAATCCACAGGAAAATTTGGACAAGGGTGTACATAACTGACATTTCCAAAATTTTGTTTTAAGGTGTACCCTATTTTAGGACGAAAGACTAAACTAGAAAACTGCTTCTAACTTATAAATATAGTGAACAATTTGTCCTCTTCACCACTTTCAAAACGTAAAAATGTAGAAGAAGCAATAATATAAATATATGCCTCCAGAGCATGCTTTTCGCATTCTAGGCAAGAATGTTTCTCCAAACATTTTTTTAATTTTATTTCATTTACTGCTGTGTCTGTCTTTGTAAGGTATTTAAGTGTAGTTGGTTCAGTACATTATCCATATCATTAGCACAATTTTTCCCTTCGGCATGCTGAAAGTAAGGCATGCATAATAACTTTTTAAATGGTATCGGAGTAGGATTACTTGCTTTTCCTGCTTGTTAATGGATTGATCCAAAAGAAGCCAAACATACTATATCCTTCATTGTTTAAAGAATCTATATTACAGCTTTGCGCAGTACAAATATGAGGATTTGTACCTTTCCTTCATTTCCTTTACCTTATAGTCTAAATAAATAAATAAACAATAACAATGAAATAAAAAAGAAAAACGAGAATGAAATAAAAAACCGAGAACTCTGCATATATTGTAACCCAAACACTATTAACACCCTACGACGTATTTCGAAAGTAAATTCTATCAAATACTGGTACACACGCCAACAACTAATGACAAGGTTGTGAAACGTAAATAAATACGGTAAATACAATGAGGTTTTTTCCTCTTATTATTTTCAATATGGCGATTACGCGCAGGTCGGCTGAAAAAACGTAATAAACTGTAATTTCGGAAATTGTCCTTTCTGTTATTCTGTGCTACCACTTATTCTTGAGCGTCATTTTGGAGGAAGGCTCAACAGTGATGACGGGTGTTTTCACTCACGGCATCTTTCTATGAAGAAGATTTAGAAAAATTGGTTTTCCGCTACGACAAATGCCTAAACAGTGGTGATAACGATATAGAAAAAAAAATTAGGGAGTGCTCTTAAATATAGAAATAAATTTTGTTTGGAACAAATTGTTTTTGTGAATTTTCTTTCTCGGTACTCACTTTCCGGTGAAGCCTTGTTGAGTTTCACTGTATTTTGAAATTTCCAGCATGCACGTGCGCCCTCATCTGTAAACTGTGCCTAACAGGCACTAGTCGAATAGTAGTCGTACAGAACGTCTACATCCATTAAGATATATTACGCAAAGTAACTGTTTTAATAATAAATTCGAATCCTCGAATACGCCGAATCAATCCCATCAGCCTTGTACCATCGTTTTCTACACTTTACTGTAATTTTGAGGTCAAAAAAATATTAGAAAACGTTTTTTATATTCCTTACAATTTCAGAGATATTTAAAAGAACTTCTATTTTGTATCCATATACTCAAAAATCACCTAACAATTGACGAAGAAGTAGCCGTAGTTTTTGCGAAAACTTCCATTTCAATTCACGCCACCTACCGTACGTTTTACAATAAAAAAAAGGGAAGAATTCCGAAAACTAATTGATTTCCTCTAGAAATCCAGCTCGAACGAAACCGCCCTACAAACCGAAGGCTAGCGGCGGAAAAGGAGGGGGAAAGCGATCACGGAAGGCAGGTAAGTCGGTCCCGCGCGGGATACGCGGTTTGACCTTTGCTCGGGCAGCTTGTTTCCAATTGGCCTGTCATACTGATGATACACGATCGCCGTAAATCACGGTAGGCCGAGATCCTACCGCCGTCTCGATCCCTACCACCTTCCGAAGTCTTTTTTCGCGCTCCCTCCACCATCCTCGGAATGGATATGCGATGATCTAAGTATCCGTACCTCTCTCTCTCTTTCTCTCTCACCGTCGGTTTGACGTCGCCGTATGGCGAAGACCTACGCCGGATATTCGTGACTGATGTACCTCGTCCGCTACAGTCTGCTCTCTTATGTTCCGAGGAGGGTCTTTTATCACGTCGTCGCTGGCGGAGTATATCATCAAACGGATTTCCATATATCTGCATACGTGGCGCCTTCGAATAGATAGACGAATATATGATGTAATATGTATGTATGGTGATATCCATACAATGCATAATTCTTATTCGTTCGGAATCGATCAATCTCCCTATATACGTCAATGTTTATGCAAATTGGAATCTAATAATTTTTGAAGTGGGTGCTTTCCGGTCACTGATAATGTAATAAGAACGTTATCAGAAGTATAATGGATACATTGAACATCTCTCACGGTATAGGTATCAATGTGTTTATAGAGAGTCGTGTATTTGGAATTGAATTATGAGTAACTTACACTAGTGTGCAAAACGATATAAGTGCGAGAATTTTTTTGGGAAAACCAACTCAAAATATAAGTACTAGTGGATGTAATCATTAAATATCGAATGCATTTAGTAATATTTCTTTACTAAGCATAATTATTGATGGAATAAAATGGTTCATATTCATTGAAAAATTAAGAATTTATAAAAAAAAACTGCGGAGAAAAATAAGTGCAATACGCATTACCCTTAAAAATGAACTAACCGTACAAAATAAAAGAATAATTAAAAATAAAGGTGAATGTATACATATGTACATGCGTAACGTACATTACATGTATAAGAGAAAATAGAGATTACATTTAGTAAGCGAACAATTTCTACAAGTAAGTATTGGGGATCTATTCTCAAATCCTTCGAACGAATGGTCGTAGTGCGATCCGTTTGCATGGTCCGTATCGCATAGAGTAACAAATCCGTATTCTTGAAATATCACATCGAGCGTTCGATGCAAACCCTTCAACAGGTAGAATAGGAGATGTTCGCTAGATGTCGATCACAGTTTGACTGTTACTATTCTATTCATTCAAAGGCGCTAACCAATTAGAATGCTGTATTTTAAAATGAAAATTTTCTAAAAGTCCTTACCGAAACAAGTACCCAAATAGCTACCGCAGTAGAAAAAATTGCAGCATCTTTGAATCAAAATTCCAAAGTCACCAACAGTTCAAATCGATTAGCTACGTCGATAGATACACTAATAGAAAATACTTTTTTGATGAGACATTTATATTAACTTTAGAATATAATGTTACATATTAACGAGAAAATAAAATCTGTTGAATAGCAATGTTTTTTCTTTCACACACAGTGATATGTTAAATTGGTATTACTTTATATAGTAAATCTTATCAAATTCGCCAAAAACCGGGAGAATTTTTTAATGTAATCGACATACATGTGTTATCAAATTTTCAGGCATAATATGCATTCAACATATGTGAATAAATGTAGGTGGGTGTGATAATAGTACCTAAATAAGACACCTTCTCTGTCATGCAATAGAGGCGGTCAAACCTGCCGAGTATGCTGTTTGCTATTGAATTAAAACAATCCAATTTTTGTTGCAAATAATGTATGTGTATTTCATTCATAGCTGATTAACATTGATATAAGGTGATGAATAAATTCAGTGAAATCATAACAGTTTATTTTAATAAAAATACTGTCTAACGCTCGTTAATTACAGAAAGTTCAACGATAATCACTTTCTTATGAATAAAGATAATGATTATTCATTTTAAGGAAATTAATAATGAACATCTGTACAACGACAAGCATTTTGCATCCCACATCCTTGAAAACCCCTATATTGTTTTATGCTACTGAAAATGTCTCTGTACTACCATGAAATACTCTCGCATGATGGAAAACTTCATCTTCCACTATTTCTTGCATTTCATTTGCTAATATTTGCAATATGATGGAAATGAGTGACTATAAAACCTTCCTTTTAATACACTAACTAAATAACTTAAAACGCAACGTTCAAATTATTAAAATTATTAAAAAACTTAAATATTATTCAAGAAAATCTAACCGCAGAGAAACTTATAAAAGATCATACGATTTGAAGTATCGCTTGTGGTAAGGTATGCGATGTAATTGTTCGACAGCCCATCGCATGTACGACTTCTAGGAGCGAACGATTTGAACTCCAGAATACAAATTCGAACGAAACAACCGCCAAACGATCACATCGAATGTTCGACCGATCTCGAGAATAGACCCCCTTGTCAGGAAATTCACGAGAAAATTTACGAGCAGGATACAGCGGTAACTGTTCTTCAAAACAAGAGAACGTAACAAATATTACGATTTCTGAAAACAGCTACACATCGATGTGGCTTAGTATCCACTAACTTACGGCAGATCTTAAAAGGAATTGAATGCAAAACTCTCTATACGTCATACCAAAGTTCTTCTTTGTTAGACACTTGCATTACAGCAACTGGTCTTTTTACTTTACCCCATAGATTTCCTATGGAGTTTAAATCAGGTGATTGTGCAGACCAAGGCATAACGTGTACTGTATTCTCCAAAAACCAAGCCTTTGTTGCGCTGGATGTATACGTTACTTTGTTGATACGTCTAGAGGAGCGGCATAAGGTAACATTATCGTTCGTAAGATACTTAAATATTCAGCTTGCATCATTATGTCCCTCATCCAAAATAACGGGCCTGTACCAGCAAGCCAGGAAAAACACTGCTAGCCGAAAATATTTCCACCGCTATATTTCATTGTTTCAACAGTGAATAGAGGATCGTATGGTTTGACTCCTGGTCTTCGAACACATCTACTGGTATGATCCGAACCGAAGGAGATTTTTGTTTCATTGCTCCATAAAACACGATTGTTTGGTATTCCAAGCGATGCGCTCCTTTGAGAATTGTTACCATTGCTACATATTATGCCGAGAAAGCAGAGGCACTTTTCTTGGTAATTTAGCATCTAACAATCTTCGACTGATGAAGTATGAATATTTAAATGCACTTCTTTTTTAATAGCTGTTGAAGTTATAAATGCATTCAATGACGATTGCAAGGATTGTGTCGTTGTATAATTCACAGGTATAGCAGTAAACTCCACTCACACAAATTTATTAATTATTCAGAACGCAGCGTTTCGAGAGCACGTGGACTCCCATCGTCAACCGTGTTACTGATTATTTTATATGCAGCCTACATAGAAAATAATTTGCATGCGTGATACAGTTTTTACATTCAGTCGGTAACACGGTTGACAATGGGAGTGCACGTGCTCTCGAAACGCTGCGTTCCGCATAATTAATAAATTTGTACGAGTATAGTTTACTGCTACACCTGGAATTATAAGTGGATTAATTTTAATTGCTCTTTTAATTTGTATGTCTGTACGAGTGGATATTTTTTTGTGATTGCAACCTTTTTCACCCTTTTCTTTCCATTTTAAGTTCAACATGCCCTATTTACCTACCAAGTATCATTAAGATTTGAATCTGATACTTGGGAACCTTTCCTTGTTAGTTAAGAAGTTTGTATTTGGTGTAAAACCAATGAATTAGTCTACAGTCGCAAGTACTCTAGTCTTTCGACAATCTTAAAGAACTAAGACGAGCTATCGACGAGTCGTAACAAATGCCTTTATAGAGCTTTAGTCCTACGTAAAAAGATAATTTTAAGGGGGCTGTCATTTAAGTTTTGCATATAGAGCTGGAAGAAAACAGTAAAAGACTTTATTATTTTTCGAAGTATTCTCCACCAAGCCTAATGAACTCTTGCACGCGCTCAAAACAACTGTGGAAGCAGTTATCCCACTTGTTTGTAGGTAGCATCAAAACTGCGTTTTTGAAGGCATCGACTGCTCCTTCTGACGAGTGGAACCTTTGACCAAGCAGTCTGTTCTTAATTTTCGGAAAGGTAATGAAATGTTTGGGACTTAGGTGCGGACTGTACGGAAGATGGTCTAACAGTTCAACGTTTTATTTGAACATTCAATTGCTGTGCGTGTTGTCCGCATACTTCAATTGTCTTGGTGGAGGATAATTCGTCCTTCGGTGTTAGTTTTTCGAAGTGCAGCGATAACTTGCGGGAAACAAATGGTTGGATACCAATCGCCAGTAACAGTTCCTTAATTTTCTAGAGGAATTGTTGCTACATGTGACTTGTTTTTGAGACAAATGTGGCGACTATCCTATGCAGATATGGCTTTTCTTCGCCTTGGGACACCCAAACAGACGACTGACCTTTATTTTCAGGCTCGTATGAGTGAATCCAGGATTCATTGCCACTGACGTACTGATGTACAGCTTCTTAGAGTTCCTGACTTTGAAGCTGTCTAGATTTTTTTTTTAAATCAATTCGAAATCCCCAGTGATGTCTCGGTCTCGCCGGCCATCTCATGGATCCGTCGATAAAACTTCGAGGGAAGCGCATTAGCACTGAAGAAAGGCTAAATCGACAGCTATCAAGCTAACCTCCAAGCAGCTTGAACTTGGTGAAGTAACCATATGGAGCACTGTAAAAGAAATGGAGTTTACGGAAACTGTTGCTTCACCTCCAAAAAACAGTAAACAAATAACAACTTACGAAGGCTTGAACGATGCCCAAAAGGCTGCAATTCATGTACTAAACTGAGACTTTGGATTTAGGTTAACTAAAGATGGAGTTTAATTTTTGGTACTGACCTATGTTCCAGTATGGAAACTTTAAGAGACATCCCTCGTATTTTGTTAGAACATTACCAATACATGCGACACTCATTTATTATATGATCTCGAAGATATTTTTCTTGAATTTTATTGGAGACATCGATTTCGCATTCGCAAAACTTTACCAACATCGAATCGCTAACTACGCAAACTACTGGCGAACGTGATATACAATCAAAACAGCACGCATCACTAGATTTCAGGCCCCTCCTTCATCATTTCGCGATTTTATTTGCCGTAGATCGCGGACTAGCAAAGAAAAAAACTTTATATATCATAACGAATCGCTCAAGTTCGATCATAAAACCGGTGCCGATAAATAGTTTACAAACAAAGGAATCCTTTTCGATTTTAAATTGCTTTGTTTTCTCCGGGACCTCGTGTCTCTCGTTTCGGATCCCGATAAACGGCTCGTCGAAGAGGCGATCTTTCCTAACGAGATTCGACGGTTACGCGGACATCATCGAACCAGGTTCGCTATATAGGCAAGACTTAAAGAAATTCTGCGGTGTTGAGGCGCAATCATTTTTGGATAAAATTTCTGCAAATTACGAATACGTATTATTGTCACATTGATCAGAAAAGAAATCTGGTGTTGATTTGTAAGCGCCGTTTGGAAAGATTCCAAGCAAACAAAGAGAACTTTCTTAGTCGATATGTTACAATGGATGGGTCGTGGGTGCACCACTACGATCCCGAGACCAAAGTGCAAAGTAGAGAGTGGAAACATCACAGTTCTCCTCCTCCACGCAAATTTAAGATCGTGTCGTTTGTTGGAGAGGGCTATCTGTGCTCTGGACTGCTCAAAGAATCATCCTGACCGACTATTTGCAAGATGGACAGACCATTATAGGGGCCTACTACGCACAATTGACTTCTAAATTGCGAGACGCCATTAAAAAGGAGGCACGGTGTGCTGTTTAATCAGAATAATGCTCCCAACCATACATCTGGTATTGCTATGGCTGCTATACACCAAGCAGGCTTGGAATACGGCGGTTCCTCAAATTAAAAGAAATCTTACGTCGGGTAAAATTTTCCACCAATTATGAAGTGTTGTAAGCTGTAGAGAGGTGGTTGCAGAGGTCGGACAAAAAATTTTTCAGAAGACTGTTGAGATGTTGGAGCACCGATGTACCAAGTACATTAGCGTAGAAGCAAATGCCACTGTAGTTTTACTGTAAGGGTGTCAGGGATACAGCATACGGATCCACCCACGTGTTACAAGCTTTTCTCCAGGCTAAAAGACTTTGAGCAGTAATCACTTCATAACTGAAACATATCATCAGTTCAATGACCCATGTAGATGTTTGAATTTCAATGGAGGCTACAGAGAGAGTACTTTGAAAAATAATAGTGGCTATATTTTATTATGTCCTTACATCTTTTCCAGAAGTATATAGCAAGTGTATGCATACGTTTTTTCCGGTTTTCTTAATTTTAATTCTGCAATTTTTGTCTGGCGGCACCCCGGGCGGAGGTAGGACGGCGAGATGAGGTGAGAGTCGAAAGCGTCGGAATTTCGATACCTATGGCGTTTCTACGTTAGCACCGTGTAACGTCCGGGCCGAAGCTCGCCTGCCAACTCAATAATTTATTTCTCAATTGATTTCGTACGGTCGTACCGTCGCGCTCGCACAACGGACAACGTCTCTGTTTCCCTCGGCGCTATCTCGACGAGTTTTTGAAGTTTTTTATGCTCAATTACTCGCGCCCGTACAAAAGATGAGCCGTACGATAAATCATAGAGATTTTCACCCGACTCGACGTGCACAGGTATGAACACAATACAGTCTCGTTAACGAGTTATTTTTATTGTCGCCGTGTAGGAAATGCAGTGACGTGGAATTTGTGCGGCGCATTTGAGGAAAGTTATACGAGATAATTGGTGTTGGGATGTAATCTAATCGATCGACTACCTCCTAGTTACTGGTTCAGTTAGAACATCACCACGGTGATATACGTGGCTTTAATGTACGAGGTATATCTAGAAAGCAATTTACGAGAAAGAACACATGTATGATGCGTGATATGCCAATCTAATGTCATATAGCAAACACATCTTTTAATACGTCAGGGCAACACTGAAAAATCATTCACATGTGCAGTTGCCCTATATTCCGTTTGTGCGCGTAGTAAGAATGAAAGAGAGTGAGATATAACATTATTGATTTGTTGATAATTGAAACATCAGTATCTTTTATTTATTGGATACTACTGTTAGATAGCCATAAGATGTGACATTCGTGAATTAAGTGTTGCATGTAGAGACAGCGTTGAAACTTATATTTGGCGCACATCTTGACTATCTGCTAGTGTCAATGTAGAAGGACTCCCACTCTTTCCTTTTCTGCAGTTATGTACATATCTTTGTCAATTTTAATAAAATTAGTTTTTTGTAGCATCGCAAAAACTTCAGTCAAATGGATTCCAATTAGTACTTGAAGAAGACAGCACTGATGTAGCTTTATTGGATTGTGGTGAATCACAGAAACTAGCCGAGATTTGGAACCCTAATATAAGTAGATTGAATTTCTTCACCACTACTATTTCTGTAGCTAATGAAAATAGACTTGGAAATTCGCTCTTGTTTTCATTATTCTTAGGAATTCATACTTGTTAGTATAAATTGAAGCAGTAAAATTGCATGCTTATTTAATGTTCCCTCTGAAAATAACATGCTCATTAAATTTACGTCTGAAAATTACATGCGCATTATTTTTTGCCAATTAAAATTACAGACACATGAAATACTACAATAAATTCGCTGAGCATCATTTTAGATGACAAATCGCTGGTAACCAAGTTGCCATCGATTTTACATGCAATTGCACTAGATCTCGTTTTAGAGTGTGGGTGGGCAGAAAAATGTCCTTATGTTAGCGTTTTTTTGTCTCTTCACACAATGAGTCGCATGTTTTTATGTTACTCTCGCAAAGTTGCTTATTTTGACAATTTTAAGTCGCTGCAGATTTATATACGTCATCAAATTTTCAATCCCTATCGGATACAATATTGATTGTAATTTTGCCAATATGATGTAAGTGAAATTGTTAGCCGCATATATTTGTATTAGACTCTACTTTTTAATAAGTTACATCATTAAATTATATTGTAATAAGTTGAACGGTACGTATTATTTATCGATTTATGTCTTGTTCTGCGGCACGTCAAGCCAGCGTAATAAAGAAACTTAGGATGTGTAAAACCTTCTCACAAGTTTTGTACAGCCATATAGAATTACATGTAAAATCGTTGATAACAAAGTTGCCACCGATTTTACATGTAATTGCACTAGATCTCGTTTTAGAGTGTAAGTGGGCAGAAACATGTCCTTATGTTAGCGTTTTTTTGTCTCCTCACACAATGAGACACATGTTTTTATTTTACTCCCGCAAAGTTGCATATTTTGACAATTTTAAGCCGCTGTAGATTTCTATGTCATCAAATTTTCAATCCCTATCGCATACAATATTGATTGTAATTTTGCCAATATAATGTAAGTAAAATTCCTAGCGACATATATCTATATTAGACTCTCCTTTTTAATAAGTTACATCATTCATTATACCAAAAATATATCTTTGAGAAGCTGTAACAGATTCCTTTGAAAACCCATAATAAAATTAATTAAATGTAATTATAAAATAAGTCAATAATGCAGATCAACTAATAAGTGTAACGATTAGTCATCTAGAATTCTTGATTACTTCTTAAAAGAGCTGAACCACGAAAATGAATTACAATTATGGATATTTTTCTTTTACTTTATTTTCTTTCTTTCCTACAACTTCCCCTTTTCATATTTCTGCTTCTTTCTCCTTTCATTATCCTTTCTTTTTTATGGTTATCGAACTCGCAGTCCCTAGTTAGAGCCTCAGGGCTGCTCCTTCTCAGAGTTGAGCTTTTCTGTGGTTTTCGCCATCTCACAACGTATATCTTGAGACGCACGACGGGCGCATACTTAATTATAACTTACCATCCATCGATGTCCCTTGTAGTTGACAAAATCTGTTAGAGGATGCGAAGGTATGAATTACTATTACTGTTAGTTCTTCCTTCATTCGACTTCTTTCTTTTTTCGTGTTGCTTCTTTATTCCTTTTGATTCGCTTCTCTTCTTTCCGTCTCCTTCTTTTTCCTACTTTCTCTGTTCTCTTTTATCCTTTTGTTTTGCCTGTGTTATTTTCTCTTCTGCCTTCTTCTTCTTCTTTTCTATACTTTTGATTTTCCTTCGTTGTCCTGTTTTCTTCTTCTATCTTCTTGATTTCCCTTCGTTATCCTGTCTTCTTCTTCCTGCTCCTAATTTTTTCATTTCTCTCCGTTTTCCTTCTTCCGTTTTTGTTTTTTCCTCTTTCATCTCCTTCTTCCTCATCTTTCTTCCTTTTTTCCTTCATATTTCTTTCTTCTTCTTCTATTTCTTCATCCTCCCTCTCTTTCGTTTTTGTTTTCTTCTTCTATGCCCTATGCTCTTGCTTATTCTTCCCCTTCTTGACCTTCCTCTCCCTTACTCTCTTCATTTCCTTCTTTCACTTTTCCTTCCCCTCTCCCTTCTTTTTTCCCCTTTTATTCTTGCTTTCTGTTTGCCTGTTCTTCCCCTTGGTATTATTTTCCTTCTCCTTCATCTTCCTCTTACTTTAGTTCTTCTATATATTAATCTTCCGTTTCTTGCTCCTCTTCTTCGTCATATTTTTCTCCTTCTTATATTTTATAATCGCAGGTATACATAAATACCCTTGGCATTGACTTCCTTTAAATAAGGTTCCAAACTAAAACTAGTTGGTTCACAAATTTAACCATAACATAAAATTATCTTGGGCATGGGTGTGCCTTGCCTCCTTTTGGTGTGTACGTCCTTATACAATTTTAAATTTGTATCTTTTTAACACTTAGTTTTATTGCCGTGATGCTGTCAATGATGTTTTTTGCATCTGCTTTGATTCTATAGTCCTTGTCTTGGTTTGATGATATCCAAATGTGCACGAAACCGATAACCGTTGCTGAATTAAATTATTTGATATACTGTGAGATGCTGTGAAATTGGTCCTACATTCTTTCTTTTCTCCTATATTTTAATATGGTTAGTGTAGGCGAATTTTTAATTAATCAATTAACCAATTAGCTAATTAGGTACATCTAACATTGCACTATGCTTGTCCACACCAAATGTCAAAATCAAATTCATCTTAACCTCCAACAGCAGTGGTTACCCATCAAAAGAAATAATTATAACAATAATTATAATTGAAGCAAGCCTATTGCTAGATAAGCAATTCGGTATCATAAAATATATGGAAGCAAAGAATATATATGCAAACAAAGAAGAAAGATTTAGTAGAATGCAGCCACTGAATATTAATCTTTCGCCGGTTGCAAAACTAGTTGCTCACCATAAATGATGTTTAGAGCTGAACACTAATATTTATATCCCTTATCAATTTTATTTTTCATAATATGTGTTGAATAATGAAACGATGCTGCTTAGGAATAAGTCTCAATAATCTCTATATAACAACTAAAGCCCTGCTACTAAATTTATTTCTTTAATTTAAAAACAAATGTAGAGATTAGAACTAGTAATACCCAATACACTACAATATGTTTGTCAAGGAATAACGTCATTCAAAATCTGGTATTAGCGCTGTGGTCGAAACCTATATATCTATCTAAAGTGAATCTATTACACATTCGTTAAAGAAATTACACAGAAAGTTTACCAGACTTCTTTGAAATCTTTTGTGTACAAGGGATTGCATCTTTTCTCTCAATCCTTTCATGTAACTACTATAGGTAATCACAACAGATACAACAACAACATATATAAGATGTCGAATAAAGATGTTTAGTCTAGACAAAGATACGAAATAGGAAGCGTCCCTAGCTCTCTCCCTTTATTCCGCGAACACTAACGAATGGTAAAACTTAGCAGTCTAACTCCGCGTATTTGCAGCGATAATTGACCTGCTTTAATTAAAGCCCTCCAGCGCGATACACCTACAGTCGGTCTCGACTTCATCCGTAGCACCCCGAAATAGTTATATTCCTAACTTATGTACGCCCATAAACTGTGCACGCGCTAATATCAGACTTTGCGCCAGTGCTCCCATGGCGTGCATAAAGTGTACGGGGTGGATTCGCTTCTCGTTGGAATTCGGCGCACGCTTAAAAACTAAGTGTGCGTACAACGACGCAAGTGACCTCTTTCTTCGCCGTATATTAAGTAAAGTATGATATATGGCCGCGCTGCGAACAACGAGCGAAGTAAAGAAGCGAAATACGTACGAGAATGGGATGTCTCGCGGTAGATCGTGTTTATGGATAAGAGGTGGTAAGATGATTGGTTTGGAAAGTTATTGTGGAATGCAGTGGCGCCCGATGGGAATTAATTCTTTTCATTACTATGCTGCTATTGGTATTCCTGCTCAATAATATAGTTACTAAGTGCACCAATTACTATTATAAAAATTACAAAAATTTTGGTAAATAACCTATCTTGAAAATGGCTTTCCTGTAGCCCTTTTCTTATTTATAACTTTTTTCTGTACGCACTACGATTTCCTATAAAAGCATTGAAATACGAGGGTCGATTCTCATGCCCCACCCCTCACCTACCTCTAATTGGTTGTTTTTGACATTTAGTTAACTGATATTTGTAAATCACATCTACATAATATCAAGTTTGTATTTCAAAATGTTATTGTGCTGTGGCTAATCTTTGAATTATGTGTCGTGATTCTTCATAAAAATGAATCCTGTAGAACAAAGAATCGTAATGAAATACTTCCAGAAAAAGGGCGGGTAATAACAAACAAAAACATTAAAAAGGTACACGATATCGTACTGCAAAATCGACAAGTGCACATCAGGGACATTGTGGAAGATACTGGCTTATCATATCATGTGGTGCACAACATACTAACTAAAGAATTAGATATGAACAAGATGAGTGCAAGATGGGTACCCTGAATGTCATTCGATTCGTCATTGATCAAAAAAGAAATGGGTTGTTGATTTGTAAGCGTCTTTTGGAAAGATACCAAGCAAATAAGGAGAACTTTCTTAGTCGGTATGTAACCATGGATGAGCCATGAGTGGCATCACTATGATCCTGACACCAAAGTGCAAAGTAAAAAATGCAAGCATCACGGTTGTCCTGCTGGAAAGGTTTTGCTATCTGTGATCTGTGATGCTCAAGAAATCATCCGGACAGACTATTTGCAAAAGAGACAGAGCATTGCAAGGGCTTACTACGCATAATTGATTTCTAAATTGCGAGATACTATTAGAGAGAATCGTCGAGAAAAGTTAACGAACGGTGTGCTGTTCCATCAGGATAATGCTTTCAGCCATGCACCTGATATTGCTATAGCTGCTACACCAAGCAGGCTTTGAATTAGTAGAAAACCCACCATATCCGCCTGATCTGGCCTCTAGTAGTTACAGACTGTTCCCCAAGTTAAAGGAAATCTTACTGCAAAATTTTCAGTAAGTATGATGCTGTGCAAACTGTAGAGAGATCGTTTGCAGAGGTCGGACAAAAATATTTTCAGGAGACTGTTGAGATGCTGCAGCACCGATGGACCAAGTGCATTAGTGTAGAAGGAGACTATGTAGAAAAATAAAAAAATATAATGTCACTGTAGTTTTACTGTTAGGGGATCAGGGGTACAGCATAGAGATCCACCCTCGTAAGACAGGCTGTATAAAACTTTAGAGGAGGTTTTACACATCCTAAGGTCAAGGTTACATTTCTTTATTACACTGGCTTGACGTGCGTCAGAACAAAACATAAATCGATAGGTAATACGTACCATTCAACTTATCATTACAATATAATTTAAAGGGATTCCATGCGTTTGTATACAGATTGTTAACGATAACCTTAGCTAATTTGATTAATGCAAAAGAGATTACTAAACTAGGTTAAACTCTCAAAATAGATGCTAATTCCGAAAAACTTCATAATTTATTTTGTCGTGTAGATAGGGTTTTTCCTTCAAATTTAATTACATTGATGAAGCTATTGACGGTTTTTATTTGAAACATAATTCGATCTAGCATTTGTATTTTCCGGAAAAACGAAGAGCACCACAACGTGGAGCATTTCCAATTTGGTTTATTTCTGAAATTAAACGAAATATTGAGACTAAGAATTGCTGTAGAAACAAATGATTTGCTTCCTGTAAATAAGTGTACGTCAATGTATTTAAACGATTACGTTGGATGGTGAAAGAACAGGTGTTGGAAGGTTATGAAACATATCTGACTACCGCTTAGCAGAACGTTAAGAGAGATATACCTGCATTATGGAGATAGATCGATTGAAAGCGACGTAGTATGGGTATACCTGGTATGATGGTGAGAATGTACTTGAGAATCCTCAGGATATTGTTAAATCTTTTGGTACTTTATTCTCAAAAGCTTTTCGGAGAAATGAGTTAGATAATTCTATGGGATTCCCAGCAATGCCGCATTTTGTCTGTGTTACTGCTTACTCTCTATTACTCCCAAATTTAGCAACAAATTTACCTCAGATAACAACCAAATACCATGTGTATTTAAATATTGTCGTTCTGCATTAGTTGGACTATTGACGGGGTTAGTAAGTTTTAATTTAACAGCAAACATGTTAGCCACTACCTAACATAATAATGCTGCTAAATACAGCTACTAATGGTATTGGTAATTTCGAGCGATTTCTTGCTCAACACATTGCAATTCCCCTTCTGCTACTATTACCCTATCTAATCTTACAGCTCAAGTATTTCCTATGCCTTATGCATTGTTCTGTGTGTGCCCTCTTTGGTTCAGCAATCCATGTGTTGCTCGAGTGGAGGGTTGGGAAACTATACCCGCTTGTTTTTCGCTGTGTTTGAACCGGCAGTTTTATTCTTTTGGCACTAGTTGGCGCCAAGAATATTTACTTAATCTGTAAGTTTAACTATGGTGATAGTAGCAGAGAGGGAATTGCAATGTGCTGCAGCTTGAAACTGTACTAATAGGGCCGGGTAGGCAGAAACATGTCCGTATGTTAGCGTTTCTTGTCTCCTCACATTGTCTTTCTCGTGGATGAGTTCACCAATACCATGAGTAGCTGTATTTAGCAGCATCATTACGTTAGGTATTGTTTTCTAGACATTTTAGATATGTTAGCCACTAAATGGAAAATTGCCCAAATAGACCCTGTGTTTAAAAAGAGAGAAAAAGATCAACTGCGAATATATCGACCAGTCTCTATTCTTTCTAATTTTGCTAAAATACATGAGCAATTACTTTTCAGTTCAATTCAAACCAGGGTAAATATATACATTTCGGTATTTCAGCCAGCGTGTGTCTATTTCTGTTCGATCCATTCTGATGAATGTGGCTTCTGTAATCCATAATAACTTGAGTTGTTGTTTGGGCTATTCCCATCGTTCTTTGAACTTGTATAGTACGAAGTTTCAGCAGTCTGTCTTCCGCCGTTTTCAGGGGTGCCCTGAGAAGGGCTTGCCAGAGCAATCGTGTTTCAATGGTTTTTCGTCTGACGTATTTGCCTTATCTTGCTCTGGCACGCAACAGCCCTTCGGAGGGCGCCCCTGAAGACGACAGTAGACAGACTGCCGAAACGTCGGACTATACAAGTTCAACGACCGATGGAAACAACAACTCAAGTTATTATGAGAATCCATCGTGAACAATATCACGTCAAGGCTTCTGTAATCCAATACATTAGTGAGTATCTTGGTGACCGTGATCAGATCATATCTATCACGTATTTGACATTATAAACCATGCTGTTCCAATGGAAAAATTGGTTTTGACTTTTCTCCGTATCTATTACAATTAATGGTTTCTTATCCAAAAGAATAGAATGAGTTACCTGGCGTACCTCAAGGTATTACGTTTGGACCATTATTCTTTATACTATATGTGTATGCTTTACTTACAGGTTTATCTTGGCCTTTATATGTTTGTTGTAAACTAAATGTAATTCCCCTTTCTTGTCTTGTAATTCGTTCTTTCCTATTGAGCAATAGAGTGCTATTGCCATTATTATTATTATTATTACTATGTCGCAATGAAGAGTGGTCAGTAATTATTTTTCGCATGCGAGACATAAAGCCAGCGAGCTTGTTTCAGTTCTATAATATTGCTTCTTGCCTCGTTTTCGAAAGCGGATTAAGATAATACGGATCGGCCTAGCTGAAACGCTTCTAGTTGATAGCTTCTTTGTCTCTTTACCTGCACATGTTTGCTTTTCTTAAAGGCTAAGCTTAACGCCAACATCCTGTATGCATAATATTCCATTTCCCCGCATCCACTATTCCAAGAATCGAAGCGAACGTCAAAGACATTCGAAATCGTATTTAAACATCATCATCTACCTGCTAGGGCACCAATCAAACTTATACACGATACCTGAGGTAATAAAAACAATAATATACAGACGAATAAAGTAAAAAAAGAAGGCAAAAGAAAGAAAAGCGGACCGATGTTGCTATACAAACTAGCCGATTTATCTCAATAGACGACGAGGCTTCGTAATGACTTTTAAATATCGTAAATAATGATTAGTGTTCAATAAATTTAGGTTCGCTGGACACGATAATGTCTCTTTTTCAAGATGTTGCTGGTACCTGTTTCAATTTTAATGCCTCTTGTTATAGTAATAACGGGATCGTTGTATAAAAATGTTATTCGTGTTCGTTTGTATTATATATTAATCCTCTTTTTATAGGTTGGGTATGAAATCTTAAATTCTCCGCTCTTATTGGGAAGTATTTGCTAATTTCTCATGTATGTACTTCCAAACTACTTGTTAATTTACTGATTTTAAAGGAACATTGTTTTGAATGCTGATTATATCAGGTTATATTTCGGGTTAGATTATATCAAACAGTCAAAAGTCTTCCTCAAATTTCTGCGATGTTTAAATTTTGTTAAAAATGATTGTTAATCAAAAGAAATGAATTTTATTCTCGACTAATTAACACGCGGACATACTTCTGTCGGTTTCAAGCCATTGTCCCAACCACACATTGCAAATTTCCTCTCTGGCAATATCAGTCTGAATAAACTAGCCGTCAAAAGCGAGAATTTCTTACCGCTAGCCGCACTAGTGCCAAAAAAAGATACTTTGCTGCCGACGAAACAATGGCTCGAAACCGCGCTGTCGACCCTGGTGTTTTTTTTTCTCCTCACATAATTTTTCCTGTAAATTTTACAACTTGTACCTTTATATGTGCAGTTTTATCCAATGCAATTTCGGTACGTGCCCTCTCTGGTTTAGCAGTCCATGAGTTGCTCGGAGGAAGGTTGGGAAACTATATATCCGTTTGTGTCGCTGTCTATGAGCGCGGCAGGCAAGTGTCTTTCCTTGGCGCTAGATAGCGTTAAAGAATGCCTACTTTTGACGGTCCGTTTATTCAGAGTGATATTGGCGGAGAGGGAATTTGCAATGTGTGGTTGGAAAAATCGCTCGAAACCGCGCTGATGACGGCGGGCATGCAATATTGGCAAGCAAAACATAATCAGAAAGTCATTTCCGCACACGTAAATCGTACACCGAGCGCAATTGTAAGGAGAAATGGTTCGTTTGACGGCTAGTTCAAAAGTTTGCAAAGTTGTAGGGCAGCGGCTACCGGACAAATCCAGCACTAAAGTTATTTGGGCTCCACTGGGAACTCGGCACATACAGACATAATACAACTATCGAATGCCGTTTATATAGGGAAAAAATGATGTATTTTATAAGGGTGAGGTAAAAACTAATGCCTCCTAATGTTTTTCTTCTTGTAATTATCAAGAAATTAAAATGAAATTATATAGGATGAAAGCCACAATATGGACGATTAATTCTTCACTTTTCGATATAATCTCCGTCCATTTCGACAGTCTTGGTTCATCTTTTTACAATGCGGTAAAAAGCACGGTCCTGCTTTTTAATCCACTGGCGCACAGACGTTTTCACGGCCTTCTCATCTTCAAAGTGAATTCCATTGTAAGCTTCTTTTAGCAACGCTGAATGTTGTGTGGAGTCACTGCAGTCAGCGGCTTGTCTCTCTACTTTTCGTTAGCCAACCATGCTTATCCTTCATCTTCATTCTATCATTTGACATTCAGTATTGCATCAACGTTTTAGTCTTTTATGAATGCGAATTAAAACTGCAGAACCGAGTGCTGTTAGGGTTACTAAAATAATGAACGTAATTACTTACTATTTTAGTTTCATTGTGTGGAGATTCTACATAAACAGAGCCTACATCAACAACATAATTAAACGTTCCCCAGATCGGAGATGAGATTATCACTAATCGAACATGAGAGTCCAGAAGAAGATGAATGAGATCTCATCGAAACGTGATCTTAGTCGAAACGGTCCCTTTGGCGTTATTATTATTATTAACTACCACAAATAAATTAAACAAAACTACCTTATACGAACGTTGCGACCCGTGGGCGGTGGAACAATTAACACTCAACAATTTTCAATGGAATTGCTATATATTTTAGGTGAAGTATACCTTAAAAATTGCCGAATACGTATTATTAGATATATTTGGTTCACGTAAGAAACCAATCTCTGACAAGTAGGAATTTTTCTATAGCAGACGAAATGCTATCGACACGCCATCTTAATTACCCGAACTACAAATGATAAATTGCATCCAACGGGAAAACCAAATTCACTACCGTATCGGCCAGGTTCAGCCTCTTCCTCTTATTATTGTTACCTCGACTCAAAGAATAAAAAAACTGTTATGGCAGGAGATGAATACCCTATTTATATAGGACACCTTCAATCCTATAATTACCGAAAATTACAACTCTTCTTGCACGGTATCTCGAAAGGACCGTGCAGTAGTGACGCGTTTCATGCATGATAATCCGAATCGATATGAGACCATTCGACGTGCCGATGGACCGTGCGGAACTGGAAAGGCACGGATACCGCAACCGCATAACGTACGTAGCGCGTATAAATAATTTACCGCGCTTAATCACATAATATCCTCATCGGGCCCCGACCGCCGCGGTTATTAGTTTAAGCCCGGCGAATGTCGGAACGCTGACGTCGACGTAAAAAACAAGATGAATCGTGTGTTGACATAATATGAGTCTCTTTGAAGTCAAGGCACGGAACGCGACAGCACCAGCCACTTTGACGCGTAAACGAAACATATTAAATTTCGGTTTATAAACGGGAAGTACTAGGTAAAAATCCCTCAGTGGTCTCTCGAAATGGATCCTCCTTTCGGATATGACACGCGCTTAAGCGATTTTGAAAATAAACGAGCAAATGAAGTACGGTGTAGTGTGCTTCTTCCCTTCAAATGTATGCAGAATAACCCTGTTGAGTGGCAAGTCTGGGAGTGAGAGTAAAACAAATATGCAACGATTGTAACAGTTATGGGGTAAAGCTAAAAGCAAACAGAGGCTTTCAAATTTATTCCACTTATTATTTAAAACTAAAATTTATACGTAGTCTCAAATCAATACGTTGAATGCTGTAATTCTGTAAAAATTGTTGCACCGTGCTCATACAAGCTGTAATTCTGTAAAAATTGTTGCATCATGCTCATACAAGCTGTAATTCTATAAAAATTGTTGGACCATGCTCATACCAGCACAGCGTTTCCCAGTGGCGAAAGCAAAAGACAATTTAGTAAGACATTACTAAATTTTCTTGAATTACTGGTGTTTGAATTTAGGACAGGAATGGATGATGAATGTTCTGCACTGAAACAAGAGCGTTTCATATCCTACTACCATTTTCAACATCATATATTTGCGAAATGGGATTTTTTGTGGTGGCTGCTTCAAGACAAGATACGGATGTCAGCTGAATTTATAAAAAGAACACAAAATGTCAATTGTGAAAAAATTACACCTTCCTTCGAAAATTTTGCTCTGCAAAGAGTTACTGATAATTACTAAACCAGTTTGTGATTTTTTTAATGACAAGCTAATTGTTAAACATATTGTGCAGCACTGATACAACAGCCCTATTTAAAGGTGCATTATGTCAGTGTAGGCGTAAGACTTTTTATTCTCAGAATATAGTTTACGGCTTTTCTTTTAGAAAATCGGACAAATTTTAAGAAAAATTATTTCTCTTTCTTATTTTTTCGCGCTCCCACTTAGTGTCACCGTGCCTTCCTAAGGGAGTGCACCCCACATATTAAAAATCACTGCACTAATTGATTGATTATGATATATAATATAAACAAAAGTTGATTCGAAATATACAGTCCCTGTCCAATTTATTAAGGCCACTTGTTAAAATAGCGATTTTGTTAAAACATATAATGAAAAACGTATTTTACAAGTCTAAATTTTTTCAGCACTGTTTATATACTACGTTACAACTATAAAACTAATATTTTGTAATGCCTCGTTTGGCTTTTATAATTGCGTTTATTCTTTTTGGCATACTCTCTCTGCAATCGTCAATGGTATGTCTAATTGTAGCTTCATTTTGCCACACATCCCCAATATTTCTTACTAATTGCTCTTTTGTAATGTTCCTTCTCGAATAGGCGCGTGATTTTAGAACTCTCCACACGCTCTCAATTGCACTGAGGTTGGGAGAATTTCTCGGCCAAGGTAACACTGGCAGAGCATGCGTTTCCAAAAAACTTTGGATGGATTTGACCATGTGGCATGCTGCCTTATCGTGCATGAACGTGTAAGAGCCTTCATTCTGATCTAAATCATTAATGTATGGCATCAACACATCCCCCAATAAACGCTTATATTGGTGTTGGTTCATGGCGCCTTGGAAAAAATACAGTGGTCCAGGACCCTCGACTGGTATACAGGACTATACCATAACTGACGAAGGATGTTACAGCGATTTTAATACGCTGGCTTCACCAAGCCGATTAGATGGACGTCGTCTAACAAATTGAGCTCTTTTGGTCATGGCTTCTAGTTTTGACTCATTGCTGAATATAACCTTTAACGAAAAGACTATTCAAACAAAAAAAATTGCTTGATTTACATATTCATTTAAGTTATTTTGTCTTGCGTGTCGCCAATCTTCAATTGTGTATTGTTGATGAAGTTTTGCCCATTCATAACGTGCTCGCTTCCTCATTGGTGTTAATCTTGGCTCTTTCAGGGAGCATCTGTATTCTAATTCGGCTTCATACAATTGTCTACATACTGTACCTGCGGATATTTGCACTCCTTGTTGAGACATTACATTTCCTATTTCTTCGGCGGATAAACCTCGATTTTCAGTTGCTAGTTGCAGGATACGTCGATTATCTCGATTAGTAGTGATTCTTTTCTTGGCACAAAACGCTCTTCCGTTTGTCTCTCGTGTAGTGGATATGTTTTCTCTCATTAAAACGGAGATTCGCTGCACTGATTATCGGGATACTCTTTCTTTCTTTGCAATTGTGCGTTAAAAATACACTGCTGTACCCAACAATGCCTTAATACGCATTTTTTTTCATTTAGTATCTCCTTATTTTACCCATAATGCAAAAATATAAAGCGCATAAAAGCAATTACCTAGAGTGCAACACTAACACGTATGTTACGTTCTCCTGGGTTGAAGTACAGCGCCGCTGTAGCCTGCTCGTAAATTCCTAAATTACTTGACCAATACTTACTTGTAGAGTATGTTCGCTTATTTACTATATGAAAGGTTGTACAGTGAAACTCAATGCGCACGCGCAAAAAAAATATATTTAAAAATAAAATGTGTACACGGTTTCCACTCTTGCCTATGTACAGTTACGATGTACGTAAGATGTATATATTTGCAATAATTGCAGTTATTCGAGCTCTCTTATACATGTAATGTACATTAACATGTGTATATGTATTTTCATTGGTAGCAACATAAAGTAATGCCTCAGCATGTACGTTGCGAAGCTATGTCTTAATTCTGTTTAAAAGGTTAAACTCTTATATGCTTCCGCTGAAGCTTTGTTAGAGGCATGTACTAATGCCTCTATCTGTTTGCATGCACCACTACCTTTTTATAGGGGAGCCAACCCTATTTATTTCTTAAATTTATAAGCGCACCTCGGTGCTATGCTTATTAATATATGTCCCTTTCCGGGAGCCTAATATACTTTCCTTGTTTTAAATTTGCCTAAGGGACTTGGCCCTGTATTATTGGCATGTATTTGTACTTGAACCAAATACGTTCGTTATTTTCACATTTATAGGGGAACCCACCCTATCTCTTAGAGCTTGAACGCCTGGTCGAGAGCGACAGTAGCGATAATAGCCGATCTCAATACAAAAGTAATGTCACAGCTACCCAGGCGTTCTCGTTTGAAATATTACGCTATGTGCAAAGAAGGGAAAAATCCAGTAACCAGCAAATGTGCGAACTGCGCACCGACAAGTAAAACGGAGCGATGATGCCGACATTACATAAGAAAACTGGTCCGTGACACTCGTCCGCTACGACGAGCAACTAAATGAAAAAATTTCTAAGTCCCGATACGACAAGGACTGAACAAACGTACAAAAGACAACGGGCGCTGCGGACGCAACGACCGTCAGCAAGAAGCGGAGTGATCGTACTTATAGAAGACGTCTATACATGCGCGCCGACAATCTCACCAAAATAATTTCCGACACAAACTTAACCGAAGACTAAAAATATGTATAGACGACAATGGACACAGTAGCCTCGACGTACGATGATAGAAAATCAAGAATTTGTACTTATTAAAGAAATCTATACATGCGATTCGACGACGTTACCAAATGACTCCCGCAAGAAATAAATGTATAGACAACGTCCTCGACGATTCCCGCCAAAACCAGAAAATCTTAGAAATCTCTAATAATCATACGACGACGTTACTGTACACGTTACGACGAGGTACGAAAGGTGACCGAGAGTACACGATCGCTAATACCTCGACCGTCGCGCGGAGACGACTGCCTATGTTTGTGTACCTTAAATTTTAAGAAAACTCCCATTACTTATTCGACGACGTTGCAGTGAATGATTTTTAAATTAGGCAGTTTTAGCTAGCGTAATGTGAATGGCCGGCTTGCATACATATACAATGCATAATGTACATACATATTAAAATAAAATTGGATATAAGAGAGCAAAATAAATAAATATAAAAATGAAAATAAAGTAATATTCTAAATGAAAATAATAATGGTAACCCATACGGTTGCAAAGAAGATAAAATACATAGTAGTAAAAAATTTATAAAATACAAAAAACAATGTTAAGTCCTTAACAACGTAAACGCGGAAAGAACGTTGTTACATAAGTAGATAAATATTTTTTCTACAACAGTAACCGATCCTAATAATATTCTATGAATTACTCTGTCTTTCAATCTTGTTTCTATCCATCTTCTACACAGTACAGAATTATTCATGAGGGAGATAATAACAGGCAATAGGTCATTTAGTGGCACATTCTCAATTTCTTTGAAAGATATTTAGGGAACGAATTTAGACAAGTATTGCAAACACATAAAGACTTATAAGGTGGCCCTAAAATGGACAGGGACTGTAGCTTGAGATTGATACGCTGAATGCTGTAATTCTGTGAAAATTGTCTCACCGTGCTCATATCAATTCAACGTTTACCAGTGGCGAAATCAAACCATAATTTAGTAAGGAATTAGTGTATGAATTTTAGGCAGGAATGGATGATGAATTTTGTGCACTGAAACAAGAACCTTTCACATCCTACTACCATTTTCAACACCATATCTTGGCGATTGCGGTGGCTGCTTCACGACAAAATACAATCCCAGCTGAATTTTCAAAAAAATTGCTCTGAAATGGAGTTACTAATGATTATTAAACGAGTTGTGATTTTCTATTGAATTTTCTAATGACACGCTAATTATTAAACATACTGTGCAGCATTGATACAACAACCCTATCTAAAGGTGCATTATGTCAGTGTAGGCGTAACACTATACCTTTTATCGTCAGAATGTACTTTATTGCTTTTCTTTCAGAAAATTACAACTTAACTTATAACAATTTTCAAAAAAGAATTAAAACTTTTCTTATTTTTTCGCGCTCCAATTCGGTGTTATCCTGCCTCTTCAAGAGGGTGCACCCTACATATTGAGAACCACCGTACATACTGATTGATTGTGATATGCTCAATATAAACCAAGTTGATTCGAAATATACATTTAAAAAAATATATAATATACTCTATAAAAAAAACAGTTATCACAAATTCCTAATGCAACAATCAATATAATAATGATAATCATCACACAGTTTGTTTGCTGTTTTAATGATATAATAATAATGTATTTAATATTATTAATGATCTTCTGATTTTCATCAAATCGTTAATTAGAATTCAAATATTTAACAGCCCCTAAATGTTTGCAATTTATATGCCATTTA
Source organism: Trypoxylus dichotomus (assembly GCA_023509865.1). Lineage (NCBI taxonomy): Eukaryota > Metazoa > Arthropoda > Insecta > Coleoptera > Scarabaeidae > Trypoxylus > Trypoxylus dichotomus. The sequence continues at coordinate 56,137,588 of CM042075.1, forward strand.
TATGACATGAGAATATCTCATATTGATTTTAGCACTCGTTTTAGAAAATTATCAATGAATTTATTATTATCCTGTAAAATACATTGCTTATTGCTTGGTATTTTGTAATAATAGCAAAATTAATATTTCTTAATCGTTTTCCTTCTACATAAACTTTAAAATACGAATGGGAATGAAAAATTTATTGAAATGGATATTTGAATTGATTACGATGTCCGAATGCCTGCTTATTTACGTTCATAATCCATTCATAACTAAGATTTCTCATTTCACAGACTTCATTTTTCAACTACGATACATGCTGCCATCTATAGAGGAATGTGTATTTCACACGAATTATAGGTAAATTTCCAATAGTATCCCATTCATCCGCTAGATGGGTCTGTTACCTGGTTAGAATCAAATCCTTCAGCAGAGATTGGTTGTGTATCATACTGAAATTAATTCCATCAATCTGCAAAATGTTTCAGAAAGAATTCTAATTTATTCAAGTATCAGCTGCAGATAAAGTTGGACTCCGAATTCAAACGCGTTCGTATACTATATAATCAATAACGTATTTCGCCCTCTTGTCGGTAGATGACGCAAAGCGGTGATACGGTAGTTCCCTGTTAACGTTTAACTCTATTTGCAAAGATGTCGCACGAATACTGTTTTAAATTTTTATTAGAATTCAACAACGAATTTCTATAGCTTGTATCTTTTTTGTAGTTTAGTAAAGCAGAGCCACTTACTTACCTTACTATATCAACTTAATTTAATAACTTGAACCTTATCGATTCTTCCCTAAAATATTGGGTGAACTACTGTTAACTGCATCAATTGAAGTTGATAGTTTCGCCTTAAATCATGTAATATATTAACAAGGTGAATTTTATTCTGCTTATTCTAGAACACCAACAAAAAAAATGTACGTTCGCAAAGCTATAGATGATATTTTTTGCCGTAACGGACTCGTGCTTCATTGAGTAGGGTTTAATTGGATGATTTTTTTTTTGTTAATTAAACCGTCGTTCCAAATGTATCGGCTACTACGAGTATAATTTGTGCATGGTTAAAACTTACAGAAGATTTCGTTGTTTGCTTGTCGGTGTTTAAATTGAGGGTTAAGCAGTTTCTAATTTGCTTTGCCTTTATTAAGGTAATTTTTTCTTTGTTTTTTTAATAACATTTTTTTTTCTTGGGTGAAGGTTAGATTCATCGTAAAATCCTAAAAACCACTTTAGTACGAAAACGATGAAGAATTGGATCACTGTGTGCAGGGCTTATTTTTTTTTTTTTGGAATAGCCCTACCTTTCACTGTCTTTTATATATATTCATGGCTGGTGGAACAGCTGTATATCGTCTGAAAAAAAACACACGCTTTCATTTCTATACATTTGCAAGTAAATTAAGGACTAAAATGCAGCCTAAATTAAAATCAACTAAATTTCAATAACGATAGAGTTTATGTCAGATAGCGACGAATAAGGCGTATCAAAATATTTATGTCCATAGTATTACTGAAATACATTTCAAAGAATTTTAACTACAAATAGAGATGCGAACAGGAAAGAAAAACTGGACTTACGATTATAACAGGATGCATTATTAGGGAAAATAGGAGGGGACAATAAATAGAAGCCACGGCTGCAAAACGGAAAAATTTATTTATATATTTATTTTTTATTTCTACATACGGCGACCTAAATTTTTTAAACAATAAAGTCCAAGTAAAGAATAACATTGGAGGGATAAATCAAGAAAATTCAACTAATACGTATTACCTTATATGCAGGTATCTGAAATAAAATGAAAAGTATGAAAAATGGAAAGATATTTTATCAGATTTAGATCCAAAATATAAGATGATAAAGATATTTAAATAAAAAATTCTTTATTATTCACAGCCCAAATATTTGTACTGTGGTGGAAAATCCCAGGCTCCTTTTTGCCGAGTGGGTCCTGTTATTTAATGTTTGTTAATTAAAATGTATATTTTCTGGCTTTTCTTGATAGCTCTGGCGTGTCTCGAATCAAATTGTAAAACCACCTTCTTTACATCATCAAAATACTACCAGTAGTAAAACGCAGGCTATAATCATGTTCCTCAACGCCTAGTAATCGGCTGTGATGGTTCAGGAACTTTAAGACATAGTTCGTGAAATCTTCTTATACGTTTCGGAGACTTTACAAATACTGTCTTCGTATGAGTCGTGAATAACATGCCGGAATCAATTGCGCCAATAGGTTTAAAGTACGGGTTTTATATGGTTTATGCAACAGATTACCATTCTCTTCTTTAAGAGATCGGCCTAAGCAAAGCATGTTAGCGGCGCCGTCACTCACAAACAGTAAAAATTGGGTTGTTAAAAATTGGAATTTGCTCAATTACCTCAACACTACTTCTAAAATTTCATCGCTAGTACACTTATTAACTCTTTCGGAAGCAAGTAAGATAGGGGATGACGGTTCAAACTCTTCCATCGTACGTACCGTCACATTCATCACAGAATGCTTTTACCAATCGGTTGTTTCGTCCACACATAATCATAATATTTTGTCTTTCAATTCCGCCTTAATTCTTTTTTCAACATAGTCAGAAACACATAGCACAAACTTTCTTGACGATGTCTGACTCGGTAATGCATAATCCGAGTACTTGCTCCAAAAGGAGACAAATGCTTGTTGGTCTAGTAAAGTGAACGGTACATTACATAGAATAAGACAAACACCTCTATGAAATATTAATTGTTCGCTGTAGCGTTCGCCACGGATTGCAGAACAGTGTTTTATACTTTTTAGGCGGTGTTCACACTTCCACCTGCTGGTACACGTCGAATAGTTGTCGCACTTTACACATTTAATTCTAAATCCGGCATACTCGCTATTACGTTTTCTAGTTTATTCGAAATATACCGTTTACGAAACGTATATATGTAAATGCGATATTTTCTTGCTTTGATACGGATATTCGATTTTCTGTGCCGCGCGCTTCACTCCTCAATGTTGTTCTCCGCGCGGCATGGAAATTTGCCCCTCTTTACTGCGACTAGTTATTGATAAAGTCCTTTGTCTAGTTAACTTGGTATTGATTACTAAGCATTACGGTGAGAATTCGCTAACAATTGATTCTTTATTCGTCTTTCATGGTGAAGTAATGTTTATATATACATACACTATATTCCCCCAAGAAATTTCCGGAATTCCCTGTTCCGATGTTTTATAGCTCCTAGGTGTTTCACTAATTTATCGCTTTTACAATCTCCAAACACTCGTAGATTAAAGGCACCGTCCGTACGTACTACCTCGGTTCTTGACCCAGAATGCTTATCAGGCAACGGTAAATTTGTCGCAGATAATTTATCAATCGAGCCACCCCGACGGTGGTCCTTTCGCTACATAGGAGGCTGATTGGAATGTTTAATTCAAAGACGTACACTGTCGTCGCCGGAAGGTTGCGGAAAGGAGGTCGGCGACAAGAAGCGGAAGGATCACACGGAGATCGGCATCGCCTCAAACAAAGAAAAGGAGGATCCCGACCTGCTTTTGAATCGCGGAGACGACATCGCTGTAAATCAGCCGGACCTCAACCCTTTCGAGCGCGATACATTTCAATTACCGAGTCTCTCTCGGCTCTCGGCTCCTCGATCGATAACGTCAGCACGGCTCCGATCTCGTATTTAGTCATTGCCGCCGTCGTACGTTCCTTTTGTTAACCGTACAAGGCGCGTTGCTCAAGATAAACTTTTTCATATCGCTTAATTCGATCTTTTTCTCATTATATTGTCTACTTTTAAGAAGAGTTAATGGCCGGGCTAAGAAAAGCGAAAGAAATACAGCGGCAGTTGGCGAAAAAAGACGGGCGAAACGTGGATGAAATGTTAGAGAACATTTTTAGTTCGCGTGGAAATTCTTTAGGAAAAGGATGTTGGTCATTTGTCAGGAGGATTGGAGGCTGAATTTAAAAGGAGGTTTTAATAAATGTATGAGGTGAAGAAAAAATGCTCGAGTTTCTCCAGGAATGCGACAGAGTAAGTAAATTACCCGGTAAAATGTTGAATTAATTACTGTAATTTATGGTAAATTGCGATATAGAATTTTTATAATTTAGCTGCAAGGTAATATTACGAAAAAGATTATCTTTTTGTAAAAGAACATATTTTATGTTACTGGAAATACAGTAAAACCTGTGCTAACAGCCGCCTGTTTAAAGCGGCCACCTAAAGTTACGACACAGTATAGTAGCGGCAGTAGTTTCACTTGTAGAATTTTTTGTCTTTAACTTTACCTGCGTATATATTGTGCTTGGTGGAACAAATTTAATAATTTCTATGCATCACCGTTCTCAGTCACTTTCAATTGCGAGAATAGAGTCGATATTTTTTATTACCTAGCAGATACAATTTTTCTCCAGTTTTTTTCGAAAAAAAAACAGGAAATTTTAAAGGGAAACTAATTTTCTTTATTCAAAATATTGGCCATTGGATTCTAGACATTTCACCCAGTTTTCAGGTAATTTATGGATACTATGTCAGAAAAACCACTTGCATTTTGCGTCAAACTATTGGTCGAGCCATTTTCCAACTTCCTCGAAATCGCTGAAGTGCTGCTCTGCGAGCGCGTGCCTATTGGCACGAAGAGGTGATAGTCAGATGGCGCCAGGTGTGGGGAGTGCTGGGTGTGGAAGGATGTCCCATCCAAGCGATTTAATTTATTTTTCAATAGTGTTGCTGTGTGAGACGGCGCATTATAATGTGACAAAATCACTTTGCCATGTCATCAGTTCATTCGACTCTCATTTGGCACTTAATTAAGAATCTGGTCAAAAAGGCGCTAAAAGTCGCTAAAAGACAAAATAAATATAATCGAGAAAAATGAAAAGTATGTGTTAAGTTTGTGAAAGTTGGTTGAAAAATATGAGGTTGGAAGAACACAAACTAACGACATGATGAAAAATAAATGTAAATTAAACAAGATGCCTGAGGAAGCAAAGACGAAGATTTTTGCGAAGCCACAAATAAAGCAGTTCGAATATCTGGCCTGCTGCTTAAACAAGAAACACGGGATGGAAAATTTCGCAGCATCTAATGGATGGTAGGAACATTTTTACCGGCGACGCAGTATAACTTTTAAATCATTTTGTGTTGAGCGAGCAGAGGTTAATTTGGAGAATATAGAGCACTGGGAAGCTAAGTTGCCGTTCGTTTAGAAAGTTGTTATTCTCAAAGTGTCTTTAATGCCGATGAAACTGCTCTTTATTACTGCGCCATGCCAAATAAGACATTTGCATTAAAAAATAGAGTCTGACTACTTTACTCTGTGCGACTGTGGAAGGCGAGAAAAACATACACTTATATTTGGAGAAAGTAAAAATCCTCGCTGTATTAAGGATAATCATTTTGTTAAATTCCGTTTAGAATGGGTTTCTAGTAAAAAAGGTAAGAAAAACAAACTAGAAAAGTGCTTCTTTCCCCAGATAACACCACGCCGCATTCCGAAGTTCATTAGAAAATGTTAAACCAACGTTCCTGCCGTCATACACCACCTCATAATGTTAGCCCTTGGATTAAAAAATAATTCCGAATTTCAACTTGATTTATCGATCTTTTTTATTAAAAAGCCTCTAACGTTTACTAACAGTGAATGTGATTTTGAAAGTTCCGAGAAAAAGACATAAATTTAAGCAATGCCCTTATATCGATTACAGTTGCTTGGGAAAAGGTATCTCCTGCTACAGCTAAAAAATTTTTTTCCAAGACTGGATTCTCTGATGTTATTCAAGAAAATACAATGTACGATGAAGAAAAGGAAATGCCTCATGCCCGACTTTTTCGTACAGTTCGTAACGAAATTGTGGATTTTAATGAATATGCTTCTGTTGATAGTTATGCGCCTACAGAGGGTCCTAACTTCAGTATTATAGAAATTGTTGAGGAATTGTGCAATAATCACGAGGAACAAAACTCTGACAATAGTAATTTGAACGAATGTGAAACTCGAAAAAATACTTAATCTAGTATACGTAAACTGTGTGCAAAATTAAGAGACATACAGAATTATTTGTTGTTCAATAACAATGATGAAATTGTACTTACGTGTGAAGCTGTAGTTTTTAAATCGAAGCAAAAATAGAGAATTTTTTGCATAGAAAAAGATACACCTACAGTCTAGACATAACTCCATGTGACTATATCCGTTTTCCAACGCTTAAGTGGAAATTGAAAGGTTCCTATTACGGAACAATAAACAACATCCAGGAAGTCACAGCGCAGCTTCTAAACTGCTTAGAGGGACAAGATATTCAGAATTGTTATCAGGAATGGAAAACTCGCAGGAGACGCTGTGCGCATTAAATTGTACATAGATTCAGTTAAATACTTTAAGACTAACCATTCTCATATTTTCTGAGACTCCTCGCATTGCAGGTGCAATTGTTTTCATTAGTTCTGTACTTCTCCTAGGTAGTTGATTCGAAAATTAGTGTGTGCGGAGCTAAAATCAACGATGTGTGGACCGTATCCAACTCGTTGCTCCAGCACTAGTTTATTTCAACGATTAGATTTCGAAGGACCAGAGAAATACACAAACAATTCAATTGCGTCGTTTTAACACCTTTTATTTATTTCTTAATTTCTTAAGTTACACGTAAAACTCAAATCCAATTCTAACACTAAGGGCCGGCTTATTTACATTCTGATAAAGTTGCAGGTAGCGCAATCTAACGGATAACCACAAACATGTGTTCATTCACCTTCTGACAGATAAAAAGCAGTTCGCAAATTGGTTATCAGAGGGATAAATTTATACATGTTGTTAAATCCTTCTGATAAATGTATATTTATCGGATATTATAACCTCACTTTATTTCGTGCGTTTGTTTTCATATAGAAATATTCTAAATGAATATGGAACTTCTTGAAGATGTTGGAAATGTTTTTATCGCAGAGGAAGTTCAAGCAATTGAAAACATCGATAGTCGCTGTTGCTGTTAATTTAACTTTGTTCTTGACATACTCTTAATAATTTTCTTGGTTTTTTAAATTTACTAAATTCTATTTTATTAATTAATATTTAATTAATCATTTTATTCTCAGTCCAAAATAAAATTCGAATTAGAAGTATATATAAAACAAATAAGCATTAAAACAAAATTATAATTTCTTGTACTCCTTTTTCAAGATTTTTATTTTTAGTTCATGTTCTTTCTCCAAATATTCCAACTGTCGCCCCTTAATTTTGATTTCTAAATCTTTGACTTGAGATTCTTTTTCAGCAATTACTAATTACACTTTTAAAAGATCTGATAGATGCGTCAGCAAGCATCACAAATTTCATATTAATTTGTTCTTTAGGTTTCTCCATTTAATTATTCTATTTCATAATCGCAAAATTAGTTGGTCGATCGTTCTCTTTTATTATGATAGTTTCTAATACCATTTTCCATTTGACGAACAGTACAAGAATATTAGGTTATGTTTAAATCGAAACTGTAATTGTTATATAAGTCTATCTTGCACTTTTATCCATTGCTATACTAACCGTCCAAAAACATTAGACAGTGCTGGTTTGTTCCCTCTCAGATAAAATTTGGTGAATATTGTTTGAACTTTACACTATTATAGTTATACAATTATTCTGTCCGTGACTATATTCATGATTATACAAATTTGAGACACAACTGTACTTGTACCGAACTTGTGAGTAACGCAGTATACAGTTCACTTAAACTTGTAGTACGTATTTATTTATTGCAAACACAACAAATATACCAAAATGAGATATCTGTTACCTCATAAATTTATCTTGTTGGCGGTTATCTGCCACTTTATCAGAATCTGAATAACTACCTGTTACTATATATGTAGATCTAGTTCTGATATTTAAAATAAATTACTTGAAAACAATTAGTGCAATTACTACAAAGGGCTCGTAATATGTCCAGACAAATTGTAAACATTCAAGATTATCAAGTTATGCGATATTAACAAAAATTTTTCGTTGAGGAAGAAACAGGTAGTTTGTACTTTGCCTCAAAGTACCGCATACTTTAAACCAAACAAATTTTTCATTAGGACAATGAAGAGAATCACGGAGAATACGGAGGAGGATTGCTAATCTTGTGGTGTTGCATGTTGACGGCAGGTTTCGATAATTTTCATTTAATTTGTGGTCCCAGTCACAGCTCATTGTCGGATAGTGAGTGTTTAGTTCAGACATGGCTCCATGTGGTTACTTTCTTTCTCCAACGCCTAAGAGGAAATTGAAAGGTTCATATTACGGAAGAATAAACAACATCCAAAAGTGCATTTGCAGATTCTAAACAGCGGAACAAGGCGTACTTTACGGACGGACCTTATTAGAAATGGAAGGGTCACTGTAGACGCTGTGTGCATTTCAAAGGAGCATATTTTCAAGGAGGCAATATTAAATTTTAAATACATTCAATTACACACTTTAAAACTAATCATTCTCATTAATTTTGGCACGTACCTCGTATTTCAGGCGCATTTTTTACTTTACTTCTTTAGTTCTTATGATCTTAAAAAAGAATATAACGATCTTTTAATGAATCGTACCTCCAATAAAATTCGTAATTACGAGAAAATTTTAAATGGACTTTCTTGGTGCTGAAATAAATTTTAACGAACTCGCTGTTTAAAGAAATTTCTCGCATCAGCAATAAACATTCCAATGTCAAACCGAGACATACGAAATGCCATCCTATCACGCCTTTAATTATTAAAAACAAAAGTGAGGACGTGAGCGTCAGGTGCTAAATCCTCAGTCAAGTGTAAAAATAACCCTCCTCCCTTCCAAAAAAAGGGATGATAATCAGTATCGTCACCCAAACAGGCATTACAATACGTTTTCACGTGTGTACCCTTCCGAACTCTTACGCATGAGGCAGGCCTTCATTTCCTACCGTGGCACTTTCGACGATTACGATTTAAATTTAGATAATTTCGCAGAGGTATTCTCTTTCGAAGCTTTTGTGTACAAACCGCAAATAAAAAACTCCACACAGTACGAGCGTATTGTTTGAGAGCTATACCGGGTTTCCTCTTTTTTTTAACCTCGAAATATGTTTTTCGTTCCAGATAAAGGAAGACTAATGCGTATTTCGGAATTGCGGTCGAATATACGTATGCGATGATACGTTCGGTAGAGCAGAGAAAAATCATTATTCAGAATTGATACTTCGTTTTTTCGGTGATGCGAAAAGTAAGCGACGTTTTTATAGATACATACATCATTTCTTTTTTTGAGCCAACTTTAACCTTTAATGGCACTTTGTGGATTCTTAGATTAAAAGGATATTTATATATTCATTTATTTTGGGCAGAGCAAATAAGAATACATGTCAAAACGAAGAAAAGGAGAGTAAAATTAAAACATGGAGAAAATTGGCATAAAAGATGGAGCATAATGGGAAAGACAATCAGAAGATATTTTATGGATTCTTGAAATCAATACGACGGGAAGAAGTACGAGATACACAGAATTATATCCAGAACAAAGACGGAGATATCTTAACTAAAAGTCGGGCAACAATGGCCAGGTGGAAACAGCACTTTCAAGAATTATTAAATGAGATTGAAGAGGAAAATAGGGACGAACATCAAGCATGAAACAATTGGAAGAAGCAATAAATAAACTGAAAAATGGAAAGACACCAGGAGGTGATAAAGTAGCAACCGAAATGACCAAAAAATATGGGGGGAAGGAGTGGAACAGAAACATTCCACTTTTCCGACGGCTTTTGTTTATGTCGTCGGTTCCGGACACATTCCAGGTCGCCCTCGTATATTTGCCTTGGCAGGTGAAACCAATAAATACATATTGAAAATACTTACCTGCATTTTCTTTGTGAGACTACAAATTCACATCATTTATTACGCACTGCCTATATACAAAAATTCACACAATTTTTCGACTACGTAGTTACTTATCGAAGAGAAGAAAATGGTGCAGAAATATTTCGTAAAATACGAAAGTTTCGATATCCGTACCCGTCTATTTCGCATTGAGAAGTACTAAAATGGAACTTCGATGTTGGGTGTCGTTGTCGCTGTAGTTTACATTGAACCTACGAGTAACAAAGGAAGCGTCAACCCAAACTTTATTTGCATAGACGTGTGATTACATTCTTTCGACGGGAAACGACGTTCAGTTTCGATGTGTTATTGGATGTTAAACACCCGGACTCGCTGAAAAGGGGGATAAGCTCCCTCTATCTTCTCCCTTTTGTTGTTTCGTTGTCGTTTTCGCGCGGCGCTTGTTATTTCTGCGTCGTTGTATCGTCGTGCTTGTTGCCGACTTGCCGTCGGTATTGAAATAAGATGCAGTCTAAGGAAAAGAGGTTAGAGATATCGGTAATCGTTGCTACGTCGCATCTAGATGTCACTTTAGAATGTTCAATAACAGCGACGTGATGCGGGAGCGGAATAAATAATTTTAGAATTGGCTGGTATTTGAGAAAATGTTTCTACTTTTCTTGGCAATTTCGTAAACTAAAAAAGAAGAAAAATAACTAGAATGTTCAATGACGATACTGAAAACATTGTAATGTGTAATTTGTCAAGTAATGTGAATGATGTTGATATAGTTCCATATGAACTTTCGAAGAGAATATTTGGTTTTCTTAATATCTTAATATCGGGAAATTATGCATCGAAATTAATGCTGAACTTCAAACAAATAAAAATGCAATTTATTGCATTTTATACCAAGAATATTTACAATAATGGTGTCTCAAAACAGCAAAACTTCTTAGGTCCATCAATACAAAATTAATAAACAACTAAAGTTAGTAGTGAGTGTAGTGAGATCCTCTATTCAGAATAACCACGAACATCCGGGTCTTCACACTATCTAAAAATTTGACCAGTGTTGAAGTAGGAATACCATTCCACGATTTCGCTGAGTATAGATAGACATACTTGAGCAATTATCAAAACTATGTGTCTATATGTATTTGGACTTGGCTTATATTATTGGTCCATAATAAATGTATGGTATTTCATTTTAATAATGGTTGTTAGAGCATCGTAATGGGAAGTAGTTTAGTCGACACCTTCGTGTGTTACAAATTCTGGTAAAGAATGTAGTAGCTAAGTATGCATCTAGTAATTATTACCAAGGTCTTATAAAAAATAATAAATATTCAGTATTAGATAACATTAGACTTTCAAGGCCGAAGCCCGAGTTTATACTGGTAGTACATATTTCCTAGCTTGTAGGTCATGGTCTTGAATAGGTTTATGTTGACGTTTCCCCAAACACTACGGCTAGCATCTTCAGGACGATGTTGACGGAAATATGTACTGCCAGTACAAATTCACATTCAATTTTACATTAAACAAAGAAGATACCTTCACATTTCAATTAGGAGAAATCTATTGACAATACTCAATCTGATCCTTTTATAGTATCTAATAATTGTGTAAGAAATATTGAGGAGAAAAGAGACGTTACAGAAGATCTTCCTAATGATAAAACTAACAGAGTTGCTCTACAAAGTTCTTACAGTGAAGAAGTGACGAATGTGGAGATGACAGTGATGATGATAGAACTGATGTTGCAAGTAACTCTTTTATTTTAGAAAATACATAAATTGTATAGTATCAAGATCCCATCTTTTCTCGTCAGGTAAGACAGCTACAACACAATGTTTTAAGGTAATGGTCAGGTTCAGCTCGTTTTACAAATCATGAGAACAATACCATAGCTTCTTCTTTATTGATTTAACTTCGTAAACCTATTTTTGAAATTATCTTAAACTGGTCGAATGCTGAAGGAAGGTTTGTTTATGGAAAAAAGTTAAATTATATAAATTAACTTTTCTAAGTTTTGAAACCGATAGGTGTATGCAAATTCGACAAGGAGGATGTAACGCAACGGATCAAAAATAATGTGAGGAAAATATATTGCAAGTCATACTCCATGTACTAAGGTTTGATAACACAAGGGAAATATGAAGAGAAAGGAGAAGTGACAAAACAGCACCAATAAAAGAATGCTCATAGAATACTTATTCGGAAGGGACTTATGTACCAAATTGGTGTATGACGGTTGATGCACAATTTGTAATCTTCAGAGGAAGATGTTCCTTTAGGCAATGTATTCCATCAAATAGATTCAGATAGGCATAAGACAGTGTAATAAATTAGGCATAGCAACTTTAAATTTATACTGGGCAGCAGTGTGATAAAAGGAAGCAAGTGAAGGGAAAGGCCATGAAATGCTGAGTCCAAGAAATAGAATTCTTTTATTTCCTACAAACTAGGAAGGTTCTTGCTGTACCTGTTACTTAAGAAATCTAATAGTAGTTGGTATGATTCGTAAAAATAAGGTCTGAATTACTGGAATCTAAAAAATATTAAGTTTTGATAGCAGCAACTTAATATGAAAATCAAATAGAACTTTTACTGAGTTGGAAGCTATGAGAGAGTAATTTAAAGAAAAACGTAACTTTATCACACCTTAAAAAACTTGAGATGGAAATAAAACCGGAACAATATAAAATAGATGAAAGAAATAAGCATTCTTTAATCGAAACGCTGGATTACCCCAAGAAAAGAACACAAGAAGATTTGGTACATACTTTTGACATGCCTTTGCGCTTGACAGTCTTTCTAACTTCTTACTCGTTTTAATTTTTTGTACCATTAAGGAATTTAGTTTTATAATTCAGTATTTTTTTATTACACTGTGCCTACTGCAATGATATAATGCTTTGGAACTTTAAATCTTTTACTAATTTTCTAAATTTTCTCCCTAATATTGTTTGCTTCCTGCCTTTATTTCACTTCACAGTACCATTAGGGCTCACTCTATTTTTCACATCATCCAAAATATTTGTTACAATTCCTTTGCAGACGTAAGAAGTTATTTAAAGTAACCATTTCTTAAGTATTGAACTCGTAGCATGATGTTCTTTGAAAGATAGACAGTGGTATCTTGTAGTTTTTATAACATCGACAGCTGTGTTATGTATGCAGTGGATTCAGCCTGCATGTATGTATACCAGTTTAGTTGGATAGATGTTTTATGTATACACATTATGGACCCTTAGGCGGCACAAGTTACAGTTTCCTAAACTTTTTAAGTTTATAATTATACCTTCTAATTTTCCGTGTGTTTTTATTTTATTTCAGGCTCCTGTATATCGTTTTTGTAAATCTATTGGTTTATATTTTATTTTGTCAAAATTTATTCCATTCATGGGTAACATGTTGTATTCACACTGATTTTATTGAATTATATATAATTTACTATTTTGGAAAAGCGCACACAATTTCATTCCGTCAAGAGTGTATTCTATCAACTAGGGAAATAAGTCTAATATACCAAGGAACGTCGCCTCGCCATCGCAACAACTAGCATTTGATCTAATAGCAATGTCAGTGTGACTTATTTCAATTTGTCTCTTTAAAAATATTTTGGATTCGTCTTCGAAAAGAGTTGAAAATTTTTTAAGGTCCACAGTGAGTATCAGAACATAGTGTTTAATTATTTTAAAAACGATTCAATTAAAGTTACTGTTATCATTATGCAAATCCAGACCAGGGTAGTCGAAACTAGTACGAGTGTGTACGAATACCATTCAAATATAAAAATTTTGACTCAAAAACTCATCAAAATTCGTTGATTCTTTATTCTTATTTGCATTTAGTTTTAAAATAAAGAAAATTTGGCTAGACGAAAGCGATATATAATTTTTCACCATACTACATACTTTATAATTTATTCTGTATAGAGTTGAACATATATCTCACCCTTTGTGAGAACTTCGATTGTCGAAAATCTAGAGGAAGTTAGAAGGCTATCATCGATAGTTATCACAACAAGGAAACAGAATTGGACAAAGTTACCACAATCAAGCACACTGCACGCGACTGCATCTAACTATACTTAGAAATCTTCACTATTTTATTTCGTTCGCATTTATCGGAATCCTATACGTGATCTGACGTTAGAATTAAGCGATTCAAACTTCATCAAACATGGTACATGCACACAATCCACCTCGCCTAGTCGATAATTGTCTTCGCATTTTTGTATTTCTATTCGATTATGATTGTGACCCGGATTCGAAACACTTGAAAGAGCAACGGTGACAGAGGCCAATGCGTCGTGATGGAGAAATAATCGAGGCATTGGCATTTGTGCAGCGCGCCAGGAATAAAATCGCCGGAAAATTCGTGTTTATAAAACTGCATTTCGTCATCGATATCGTCTCGTTTTCCTGCAGTCGACATAAAACTAGACGGTAAAATTGTGCAACTTGACTAGGGTGATTTTCGACGCGCCTCAATGGGAGAAAAATGGAACTGAATCTTAGGTGAAATATCGGTTTTGATATGTCGATTCGGTTCAATGGACCGATGAAGATTCTCATCAGAGACGTTCAGGAGAGTGGATAGGGTATTGTCTACTATTTGTATGCTAAGATTGCGTTATCAAATATAGGAGAGGAATATAAACTGAATGGTGAAAAGAATTGGTCACTCTCAAGTGTAATAATATAGAATTTAAATATACATTTACTTAGAAAAATGTGCTCGTGAAATGAGATAAGCAAATTTGGAATGGAAAGAGTGCTAATAAAACAAGAATCAATTTATTTCTAAAATGATAGCAACTGCAGGAAATAGTAATAATGACATGAATCTAAATAGGTTCTGAAAATTAGCAGATATAGTTTCCTGAATATTCTCTAAACACGTTTCAAATGCCGGAGAAATTTACTTCTTACAGGTGGCTCTTAAACGTTTAAATCTCTAATAGTAAAACTACATATAATATTCTTTAGTATATAGATATTATACTATACACAGAATAAGCACCAAATGGAGACGCAAGCTAGGTAATGTAGGTAATGCATCCCTGGCACCATTACATTTATCAAGTAAAGACCAGTCAGCGGAAAGAAGATCAAGATGGAGCCGATGGAAATCAGCTTTGCAGAAATTATACCACGTGTTACTACTTATTTTCAGTTTCAAAGGCACAATCGAAGTCATAAATAAATACGAATCACTTCCCATTTCACTTTCATTAAAAAATGGTTGAGAGAATTGGTTCTGATCGAAGAAGTCTTCAAAACGCCATCTTGTGTGCAAAATTAGTTCACGATCTTTCAGTATCTCCAATTCCTCTTCGTGTTTTGTTGCAAAAATTTTTTTTGCAGTATGGCCAACCAAACCTTGCAGGGGGACTTACTCAAAAGTTTCTGTAAGTTCCACAGCATTAGGTCTTTCTTTGATTTTCATATGGTGTATGGTCAACCAAATCCTGCGCATGGAGTGGCGAAATGCCATTTCTCTCGCGATTGACCGATCTCCACTTAACATTGAAATTAAGAAGAGATCTTCTAATAATTACGTTTGAGATTAAAGATATCTGACCTTCTTCACGGATGAGATAATCAAACGAGTGAAAGTTCGAAGAACCGATGTTCAACAAATATTGACACAAATTACTGTAACTGATAACTAGAGACTACCCCCCATTAATCCCTAAATTAGGATAGTTTATATAGGAAAAATTGCAGTTCCAAGTGATTGTGTAATATAATGTACTTTAGTACAATCTAATGGATGGTGATGTATTATAGTGTAATGTTATATAATGCTTTCGAAATTTTTGATTTGCATTCCACACATTCATAGTTTATAATAATACAATATTAATGCGATAAAATATCATTCGATGAGCCTTGAACTAAACCCAAGGTGAGTGAAATTTTGGCAAATTTTCAAAGGGTATCCCTTACGTTTTTTTGTGAAAAATCGAAGTCACCTAAAGTATATCAAAATTCGTATGCAAATGAAGGTTTTGATGACTAGATTGTTGTAGGAAAATTATCCATCATGGCGAAATACTTATGCTTCTAAAATTAGAGAAGGATTTGGGAATAGTAATTACACTTTTCACATATTTTGAAATGTTTAGCAACGAATTTCGTCTAGGTTAGTCATCTTGTGCCAATTTTGGTTTTAAAATCGTATTCTGTTTGATGGGAAATATCATTCGATAAGCCCTGAACCAAATCCAAGATGAGCGAAATTTTGACGAATTTTCAGAGGGGTACCTCTTACGTTTTTTGCGAAAAATTGAAATGTGTCAAGGTGCATATGCAACTGAAGATTTTGTTGTCTAGATCGTAGGGAAATTATCCATTATAGCGAAATACTTATACATTTAAAATTAGAGACGGATTTAGCAGCAGTCATTACACTTTTCATATGTTTTAAAATCTTTAGAAACGAATTCCATTTAGAGTAGTTCTTTTGTGCCACGTTGAGTTCTAAAATCGTATTCTGTATGATTGAAGATATCATTTGACGAAATTGTATTATTAGATTAGCTCTGTTGTGCCAGTTTCATATTGGTTAAGTATTCTAGTGTTAAACATAACAAATATTGAGCATGAGGTATGTATATAGGGTAAATAATAACACAACGAAGATGTATTTGGAAATTATATTGAAAATACACGATAAAGTTACAACAGGTAAAGTGGTTCTTCAAGTAGTTAGCTCGGTTTGGTACTTACTGGTACTGTTACATGCAAATGGTGGTGACGTAAAGTTTTCCGTTTACCGTTGTCACGGAAACGATAAAAACGGGAAAAATGTAAGATCAATTTTCACATCGACAGAACGCCTTAAGTGTGTACATATAAATTTAAATTTAAACGATTCCGATATATGAATGTATGTATGCGTAATATGTATCTCGTAAATTATCTCTTCGTTAAATCTATATCTCTATCTCTGGAATTTTGTACCATCACGCACATTCAGCATCGTTCCAAACTTCATTTTATCAATTGGAGAGATCATGATCACATTTAGTACTAGAGTAAACTGTTTTATATATCAACATCGTAGGGCATGCCTTCTGATTTTCTTTTCATCAAGTTTCAACCTCGTGTATATACAATTTTGTACAAAATGAGAAAAAAAACATTTGTGCTAAGCGCGATCGTCTTGTTTCACGGACGACTAGCGCTTGTTTATATGTATACATTAATATGATTATTATTTATTACGTACGTATGTATAATATGTATAAAACAAATTCATCTAAATTACTTCCTCTTTAAAGAGTTCTTAGGGTTGCTTCCCTTTTGACTTTCAGTCCGTTTTTGAGTATTGTAAAAAAAGTCTTGTTTCACATTCATTTATTTACCTACAAGTATATATTTATGTATATTTTTAATGGTTTCTGGGATATGTTCTATACAGAAATTCCTTAAATGGTTGTAGAAAATTTAAACACGTATTCTTTCTTCATTTTCTCTTAGTATAAATATTATCGTTTCTTTTATTTGACTAGATCAAAAATATTCTATATATATATCATATGTATTATTATAAATTGTGTATATCGTAAATATATTATATATAATAGGATATATAGGTGATTTATTCAAAAGGAAACCAGAAATATTTTTCTTATTTGTGATGTGTTGGCAACATACAAAATACCGCGTGTGGTTACGTATGCTGAGGTGTTACCAATTTGTCTGTAGCATGTAATTAATGCTGACGTTAATGTAGGTTTGGAAAAATGGAAAAATGTGAAATAACTTCTACATTATTTACAACAAATATTCTAATGAACACAAACTAATAAGAAAGTAAATATACAAGGACCGGCAAAAAGACCTCCCTTATTTTCAGAGGGCGCTATTTGAGTTACGGTGGGCATATAGCTGTACATAGATTGATACCGGTAAATCTACGTGCTATTTTCAGTGGTGGCCACGAGGGCTTATCTTAAATACAAGTAGGTGTGCATTTGAAGCTTTAATTTTCCTAAAAGCGATAGATGTCGTTACTCACTTCATTTTATAATAGAAATCTATAGTGTCTATCTAACATGAGTTAACCTATTGACGCTTTTATTTGTTAAGAGTTATTGTTTTGTATATACTCTATTTTTTAATTTGGAGGTATACATAGACCTTTTCAAAACCATTTTTTGGAGGCAATTTTAAAACTAACTGGGATTTTATATAAGTTGTACTTACCTAATTATGATTACAACGCAAATTTAAGGAGAAGAATTAAATATAAACGCCCTCACGATACAGTTGTTGTAACAATATGGCGGTCGGTAATATATGTAACAAATATCGCTAATGTAATCTTTGCCGAAAACTGACCTATAGCTAGTTTACTTTTTGGCGCTTCAATTTAAAAACACCCCTTGGAATTAAAAAATGGAGAATAGCACATTATTTCTTTTATTTTAACATTTATATATAGTTTTCTGTATTCACACAGTCAGTTTTGAGCTTTCCAAAGAACTACTTATTTTATATTGGTTGGAGGGGTACCTTAATTTAACAGCCCCTGTTGTAGGCGAAGAATTAATAAAATGAGTTTCTCGAAATTTGCCGCCTTCTGAATTTTAGGAGTAGTAAGTAAATGTGTTCTGGAGTATGGATAATTAAAGAAACATCCCTGTATCTAAATGGATTTAAATATGGTTTTTGGGCTATGTGAGACGTATTTTTAAAGCTTTATTGAAGAGAGATGAAAAGTGCTGACTCAAAGCATTCAAATCTTGGAGATTTTCTGGAATTTCGTTCAGTTTAGATTTACCCAAATTAAGTCTATATATCTCATTGCATAGTGATTTCTTGCTATTAGCATTTACCTGGTATTGGTGAGTCAAATACGTGACCATTTCTTTTTCATTTGTCCTATTTACCAAGGTTTTTGAAGATTTATAGTATTCTAGGTGAGCAAGATTCTTTGTTTTATGGTACTAGCGTAGCGCATTATCTCTTGTCCCCATCATTTATCTAATATTGTATTTACGTTAGCTAAGATGCAGGACGTTTACTGACTTACAACTTCGTCATAGGTGCGTGTTTATTAGAAAGATGTATGATATTTGCGTTGAGAAATGACCATTTCGTATCAATAATGAATAGGTCATATATTAAATATGAGGAAATACTGTATAAGTCATTACGAAATGTAGTTAAAAATCTTCTTTTGGCATAAAATGTGGAATTACCTTCTATCTCATATGTCATAAGTTTTGATAACAACCGCGGTAAATATACCTGTGTGTGTGCACCTGTTAGATAATTAGAGTTTTATGGTGAATCAAATTCGTTCAAATAAGATGCGTATGATGTGTGAAGTTCAAAATAAGAAACCTGTAAGCATCCGTAGCTATAATTCAGGTAAGGTTAAAACAGTCATTCGATACTACTTTTGTAGGTATACAAATTCACACAATTATAATATTATAATTATAATAATAGAATAATATATATATAATAATAAGTATATCGTATGAAATTTCATATATACTTTCTAATGAGAAGATGCTGAAAACCAGTTATATTTTCTTTTGTTTACTTACGTTACAATTGCCAAATGTCTTGGTAGAAAGCAACTTGAGTCTTGTATTTGGAAGGAAGTAGATGTTTTTCTCGTCCAATTACAAATTTAAATGGTGCTACACAATTTTGAAAAGAGACGAATACATTCCCATGTTGATGGTGAAATCTCGCATTTAGTTCAAATAATTGAACTTTAACACAGGACAATAGAATTTAGCTGAAATCCTTTATACGTTTCGACAAATGGAATTAATTTAATCTTGAGTATTGTGTTTTGTATGTGACCATCGTATAACTTGGAGACAAATCTATCAAAATCTGGAAAGGAAGCTCTTTTTGGCAATTGCCATAAATGAGGTTCAAAGAACATATGAGACACTATCGTTTTGATAAACCAGAACTGTCAAGCATAGCAGAGCATATGGTAAAATCCGGACACAAAATTGATTTAAAGATCTTAAAATGCTTAAAAACGTAAACTCGTGTAGATAATTAAACCCGTACGAAATGATATTTATTTAAAAGAACCACCACCAATTGCACACTCGAGTCTGATTGATTTATTACCAGATACGGTTCGTTTTCGTTCCATCCTTTACTGAAAGTAATTTGCATATGTGACACAGTTTCTACATATAGTCGGTAACATGGTTAACAATGAGAGTCCACGTGCTCTCGATACGCTGTGGAGTGGAGTTTACTGCTATACCTGTGAATTAATTCTATTTGTGTTGGATTTCATGTGGATCGATTACTTAGTAATTTGTTTAGCAAGAGCAGTAACGTTATTATTTTAATATACGTTACACTTATGTGCATATATTCTTCTGTTAAAGTTTTACAGTGTCTGTCCGATATACACATCATTTCAATCAACTCATTGAACCCTATAAATAGTGAATGCTCATTTGCCTATGGGAATTGATTGTAATGTTTTAGTGTTGTTTTTGCATACAGCAGAGTGTCATGACTATTTCTGTTCATCGATAGCACATTTTTGCTAAAAAAGCTCACGAGCTTATTATAAATGTGATGTATCCTTTTGTTTGTTTACCCTCTACCAAGCCAATAAGGGTACCCTTCTTTAGCCTTTACCAATATTGTCTTGAAGAAAATATAACACAGCTCCGAAACACGTCACAATAAAATAAAAGAAAAATAACTTGAAAAATTACTACTGTTAATGAAAAATATAACAGGCTAATAAAAACGGCGTAACATTACTTTTGTATTTAACATGTTATGGCTATTACCTCCAGTAATTTCTAACTAAAAAATAAAATTCACTTTGACAAATTAAAACGAAAAGTATTTAGCATTTCGATCTGAATAAATCATCCTGTATATACCTAATATTTCTTTCTCCAATCTTTCAAAATCCTCATATTCACGATTTTAAAATATCTTGGTTATATACAATATCGTTTAAACGTAGATCTTAAATTTGATGTATTTATACTTTCAACATCGATATATTTAATAATATGGAAATGTTAACATCGATATGGATTTGTTTTTTTTTTACTTATATCCTAGGTAAAACATATCTCCGAATCTCACACATTTTCGGTATTGAAATGAAGAAAATATAACACTATATTATAAGAGAAATTTTGTTGTGTTATCTTTTCTATTTTGCATTTTATAAACATTTAAGTATTAGGAAATTTTATCCGTATGCAATAACAATTGTTCATATTGCTGTTACGAGGGTTGCTATTTATGTATCTGGAACTGGCAACAATGGTGTTGCTAGGCGCCACCTGACATATACATCGTAAAGTTTGATATTATTTGATTCTATACGTACTCGGAACATTTTGTCATACGGATGCTATTTGTGTTCTTTAATGAAAATTTCATCTCAGTCGAAAAATGGAATTAACTACTACAACTTTTGACTTGTATTATCTCAACAACAGTGCATCTATAAATTTACTTCAGATTTTACCGATGAAGCATTGTCTAAAACAGCTGTATATCACTAGTCTAGCGAATTCAATCGTAGCCCTTGTTCACTCAAGGACGAATTTAAGGAAGGAAAAGTGATAAAGCAAAATTGTCATGGTACGTCCCATGCGGTTGAGGCATCTCTGGGTATTAGTATAACAAGCACACATAAGATTTTGCATGAACATTTAGCCGTGAGAAAATTTGTGCGCGTTGGATTTCGCATAATTTCAGAATCGCTCAAGGAAATGTTCGTGTCGATTGATGCAAAGAAATGCTCAAAAAATACAATCGTGGTGCATCAAAATCCATGTATAACATTACACAGGTGACAAATCTCGGATATCGCGTATAAGCCAGAAAGTAGACAGCAATCGACTGTATGGGTCCTCCAAAGTGAGCCAAATCTAACAAAAGATGTTCGCGCCAGAAGCATCTCGAAGCAAATGGTCGCCTGTTTTCTTGGGAATAAACGTGCATTTGGCTACAGTGCCACTAGAGAATCGTAGAATTGTCAATTCTAAATGGTACACAATCATTTGTTTGCCAGAAGTCTTTGAAAAAATAAGAAAAGAAACAACCAGTGACGTAGGGCCATATATCGCCATGACAATGCGAACCCTCACATATCGACCCAAACAACTGAATATTTAACTGGTTAAAGCATCGAATCAATGGGTCATCCGCCATACAGCTCTGATTTGGCACCCAATGATTTCTTTTTATTTCCATCCGTAAGAAAGTGGTTGATGCGTTCAAAATGCATGTTTTGGAGATACTTCAATCGAAATGGAAAAAGTGCTATCAAAATTGGTTCAATCGTATGCAAAGGTGTATCAAGCATCGAGGAGAATATCTTGAAAAACAATAAAACTATATTGAACAGTGGTCGGAGAAGTAAAACTCAATTTACAAAATTTCCAATATGTTTAACACAGTGTTAATGTGACATGTTTCGCTATCACTGTAGCTTCATCAAATATTCTATTCCTGCTGAACAAACCCTTATTTATACTCAAATTTAAGATACTCTTATCTTAGGCTAATCAAGTATAATTTGTACATAATGTGTTTACAGTTATTTAATTACACCTATAACCTACAAAACCAATAATTCATTAGGAAAGTTCATAAAAAACAATAAATCAAAAATAAACAGAGCAAAAATATGGGAAATTTATAAACTATCTTGTTTTGATTGCACAAAAACGAATGTCGGCCAAACAGGTAGGAGTTTTGAAAAAAGGACACATGAGCACTTCATGAGCTATATATATAAGAATAAAGATTCCAATTACGTACGCCATTTACTAGAAAATAACCATAATTTCAATAGTAATTTCGAAATTTTACATTCTGAGAGTAAAGAGCTAAAATTAAACTTACTCGAATCCCTAGAGATCAATAAACTTAAATATTCAGATGTATTAGTAAATGATCAAATAGACTTGAATAATTCACCTTTCTTGAATTAAGTTGCGAACTCTAGTACTAAGAATTTAGAAGCAAAATCAGCCCATTATGTAATTATATTATATACACATTATCCTTAATTAGTCTAAGATAAGGGTATCTTAAGTTTAAGTATAAATAAGGCTTTGTTCAATAGGAATAGAATATCTGATGAAGCTACAGTGATAGCAAAACATGTCATATTAATACTGTATGGAAATTTTGTAAAGTTTTACTTCTCCGACCACTGTTCAACATGGATTTCCAACAAGTGTCGGCCGACTCAATCGAAAAGAAAAAAAAAACTATTTTCAATGACAAATATTTATTTTAATTAATTATTCCGGATACCTAAATAGCAACACCTAGTAGCTGACTTGTCGGTAAAACAGGTTGCGATAGATTATTTGGTGTTACTAATGTTACGAGATGTCTTTCATCAATTTTATTTTAATGTGGATAGTCTACAGTAACCAATACAAAAGAATAAGGTAATGTCTGTTTTATAGTAACCCCAATACCAACGCAAAATAGAAAAAATAACTTAAATAACAACGTTTTACATTTCATAGGATATATCCAAAGATAGATCAAATATATGGATTTACTTATCAAGATTTAATATCATTTTCTCCCCTCATTAAATGCAAACTGCCTAAAGTTACACTTTATACGTAATATTATCTACATTACTTTATTGTCTCTGATTATTTCCTTTAAATAACATAATTAGAATTAATTTCTCACACTTTTTCCATCACGTACATAAATATATACAAGTCACTACCACACGCACGCCTTCTAGCTTCTAGCATTTCGATTCCCATCTCTTGCGATGCTTAGACGCAGCTTTCCTGCTGGCATCCCATCAACGGTGTCCGAACGGTGACGATTTCCCGCTGATAGAGTGACGGCTTGCTGGGAGGGAAGAGCGAAGATACGGGAGAGACAATGGGTGACGTCGTCTTCATCGATAATTGAGGTTTTCGGCCGTGGTCGATCTGTGCGTAGATGGTGGAATCGTCGCGTACACCTCTCTGCGTTCCGTATTGGTTGCTTCCTCCGTTCTTGATGGGATCCAAGGAGCTCGGACGTGCTAAGGTCAGTTCGGCGTACGTCACTTCATTTCCGGTCTGAAATATGAGAAGTTGACGTTATAATCATGGTAATGAAATTTAACGAAAGATTTTGTTATTTGCCTTAATTACTAGATGGCGTTCGTGAGTTAGTCTGGCACAAAGATAAAGAAAAGTTGATAAGGCGCAAGCACGTGCCGCAGAATCTCAGATTGATAATAAGTTTCGGCAAAGAGGGGCAAGTTTCAGTGCCGTGCGGAGAACAACGTGGACAGGTGAAGCGCGCGGCACCGGGAATCGAGTATCAAAGCACGCCTGTTCAGTATTATTCGAACGATCGTTATCAGTCCTTATCAGTACACACATACTTAGAGAATTTCGCATTTAGGTACGTTTCGGAAACGGCGTATTTCGAATAAACTAGAAAATGTAATAGCGTGTATGTCGAATTTAGAATACGAAGGCGATAGAATTAAATGTGTAAGGTGCGACCACTATTTGACGTGTATCAGCAGATGGAAGTGTGAACGCTACCTAAAAAGCATAAAACACTGTTCTGCAATCTGTGACAAACAATACAGCGAATAATTAATATTTAACATAGGTGTTTGTTTTATTCTATGTAATGTATCGTCCACTTTACTGGACCAATAAGCATTTGTCTCCTCCTGGAGCAAGTATTCAGATTATACATTACCAAGTCGGACGTCGTTAAGAAACTTTATACCAGCTATTCGTGACTATGCCGAAAGAAGAATTAAAGCAGAATTGAAAGGTAAAAAATTGTGGTTATGTGTGGACGAAACAACCGATCGGCAAAATCATTTTGTGGAGAATGTGATGGTACGTGCAATGGAAGAGTTTGAACCGTCATCCCATATCTTAGTTGCTTCCAAAAGAGTTGCAGAATGTACTAGCGATTAAATTTAAAAAATGGTGTTGAGGGTATTGAACAAATTTCAAGCTTCAACAACCCAAATTTTAGTGTTTATAAGTGATGGTGTGGCTAACATGCTTTCCTTAGGTCGATCTCTTAAAGAAGAGAGTGGCAATCTGCATGTAACATGTAAAATTCATGCTTTAAACCGTGTGGCGCAATTGATCCCTAAATGTTATCCACGGGTAAATGCTTCAACAGCTCATACGAAGCCTTCCCCAAGCGTGCAAAGAGATTTCACGAACTACGTCCCAAAGTGCCTGAACCACCACAGCCGATTACTACGCGTTGGGGAACATGGTGAAAGGCTGCGTTTTACTAGTACGAACATGTTGATGATGTAAAGAAGGTAGTTTTACAATTCGATCCGAGACGCGGTAAAGCTATCAAGGTCAGTCAGGTTATATAATTATAAACCCATATTTCTATACATTTTGAGATAATGGCTCTTAATTTTAACGATTCTATGTGTTTCATTACAGAACTATGGTGGAAATATATTCTTCCTAGCGGCTATTTTTGGGACAGTCTTCTTAAAATGATCAAGCAATGTACAGTAAAGTTCATTGCAAGCGTAATCAACAGAATCACAACTGATCACTGAATCTCATTGCGTACTTAGTTACAGCTTATAAAGGTGTGCTAGATCGCTCATCTGAAATTAAAGCTCGCGACGTTAGATGCTTTAAAGCGTTTTTCTACTACCGAGGCACAAGCAACACCAAATGCAATCATCATTCATCCTCAGCCACCATCGAATCGTTCAAGATCACACTTCAAAACCCTAGAACAAAAGAATCAGATCTAGGCATCTATTATTACAATTTTTTTACGTAATTCATCTGTTGAGCATCAAATGAAGTAACGAAGTTATTCAAAATTATTGTTGAGGCAGAATTAGCACAATCCAAAGTAGGGAGGTTAAAATCCCCCGCAAGCAAGTTTTTCCCGGTTTCTTACTAAAAAGAAACACGTAATTTTCAAGGAAAACTTACTTTTTCTCAAAAATTTCAACTCTCAGGTACGTTGGCGATAGCGTTGTGTATTAACGGTTTCGCTGGCCTTCAAGATTCATAATAATCAATGCCGCTCTGGTTCCACCAAACACAGAGCATGGTCTCCTTGCCGAAGCGATTTGGCCTTGGTGTTGAAGGACCGGCTTCGCCAGGTGAAAGCCACGCCTTTCTCCGCCTAGGG
Organism: Trypoxylus dichotomus; assembly: GCA_023509865.1. Taxonomy (NCBI): domain Eukaryota; kingdom Metazoa; phylum Arthropoda; class Insecta; order Coleoptera; family Scarabaeidae; genus Trypoxylus; species Trypoxylus dichotomus. The sequence continues at coordinate 56,163,558 of CM042075.1, forward strand.
TTTTCAAAATAAATCCATTTTTCGTCACCCGTCGCAATTCGATCCAAAAATGCGTGGCGTTGAAGCAGCATTTCACAGGTGACTTTGCGATTTTCTATTTGACGTTCATTCAAATCGTATGGGATCTATTTACCAAGTTTATTGATCTTCCCTATTGTCCGTAAACTTCTGCTGATTGTTTATTGTGACACAAGTAGTGCCTCTGCTAATTGCCGTTGAGTTTAAGTTGGGTCATCATCTGACAACTCCTGCAATTGCTCGTCTTCGCATTTTTATGGTCTATCAAAGCGCTCCCGTTCTTTCACCTGGTAATCGCCACTTTTAAACTGCTGAAACCATGTCTCACATGTTCTAATCGATGGAGCGTGTCCACCATGTGTTTCTGTTGGCAAGCGATGACTTTCAACAGCCCTTTTTCTTTGACTAAATAAGAAAAGTAGTGCGTGCCGCAAATGCTTTCTTTGGAGGAACAAAACTCGACATAATATAAAGGTTAAAGCAAAGAGGTTAGTTTCTGGCGAACTCAGCATGTGTGTATTTGCAATTTAAATTTCAGACGAATGCATACACCTGGCAATTGTCCAGAGAAAGCAATTCAGGCTTATGAGAAAGATGTCCAAAGATATAAATAGGAGTAGCCGGTGGTATATAAACAACTATAATGGTAATTCAACATAACAGCAAGCAAATCAACATTACTTTGACATTATTCTGACTTGCAAAACGAATATTTTACTTTATTTATGGTTAAATTTTAACGATCGCTTGACACAATGAACACTAGAGACTGCCGTTAAACGAATAGAGTGTAAAATTTCAAAGTATCTGCTGCTGCGAACGTGTTTGAACTCGTTCAGAACTCGGTCATTGCATCCCTTTTAAAATTGAAGCCCCCATAGAAAAGCAAAATCACCATTAAATTATTATGGGCTTCATAGCCCATTTCGAGCGGCTGGAATTTCCGTTCCTACGAAACGGGCAATAACAACGTATATCCTATCGATATGGAAGCTAATAAGTTTCAAAATTTACGCGGCGTTCGTCCGCTAGCTAGTTCGCCGTGGGAAATGGGTCGTGATTGTGTTACAGCTCGAAAAAGATTTCAGACGCCAGCTAAAAACTCCCGTCGCGACCGTACTTGGTCGCTGCAAGTGAAATGTATGCAACCGGCGAATAAATTCGCGTTGACTTCGTCCGTTGTTTGCAAATTACATTTCAAAATACCGCTCGGTGTCGGTGCCTGAAGCCGCGGGGTTTATAAGTAAATATGTTTTATTCAGAGGCATAAAGGTGTATTGGGAACGGGAACTTATTTGCGAGAAGGCTCACTAGCGTCAATTTGGGGAACGCGTTGGATTGAAGTCCCCTTTATTGTTACGTTCTACATCCGATCTCTGTTCGTTTGCGAGGTATATTTTCTAGTACAATCGGATCGTTAATTCAGATACGATTGCTGCATCAGCTGCACGACGAAAATAGATGTAATAGCTTCTCAAAGTTCGCCGTACCTATCATTTAGATATAGAGAAATAACTATTAACTCTATTAAATAGTATCTCAGACTTCCACTGCCGTTTGACATAGTTGTAACGATTGTCGACTTCCGCCGTGTCACTAGGTTTTTGTCCCTGGGACACGGCAGAACTGGACAACCGTTACGACTATTAACTCTATTGTATTAATTGCGTTAAAATATTTTACTCATATATATATCGCTTTTCTGACAAAATTTCTCTTTTGTAACAAAAAACCGAAATCAGACTCTGTCTAGCTGATTTTATAAATTCTAAATTAAATACAAAATGAAATGAGAGCAAAATTACAATAAATTTTGAAAATTGATTATGATTTGAAGTCTTTAATTTTGTAATCGTACTCACACTCACACGTAAAGTCTTGTATTTTAGATATCCTGGCCTTCAGCTTTCACGGATATGTCCGGAACTCCAAATTGTTATAATATTATCAGACGATAATTTGACTTTAAATATATTTGAAGAATTTCAAATATTATAATTTCAAATATTATAATATAATAATATAATATATAATATATGTAATATAATAAATTTTTCTCCAGAAAGACCATTTCGACACGTGTAACTTTGACAGAATTGTGCTTCCAAGCCGTTACTGGGGATATACACGTTATATATAACTTGTTTGCCTATATGTTATGCCACACAGTAAACGCACTTTTGATGGAATGAAATTATTTACAAGTAATGCTAGTGTGATATAAATTTCGAGATGATACATACTTTAATAACGTGATAAAAATGTGTGAGTACAGTACATTAAACGTCTTTTAGAAATATATTTGGAAGAAGTTATTAATACATACAAAATATGTTTAAGAAAAGCGATATATATATATATAGTACACAATGATGGAGTTTACACCTCCACTGCACAGGTTGTTGAAAGGAAACGTTTTTTTTAACATTAAAATTGTAGATTATATATGAGTAAAGTAGATATCTGTAAAATTTAGAAAGAAAACTGTACAGACTAAATATTTGAAATAAATTCAATAAAGAGGGGTCGTAACGGTACTTTGCAGAGACATAAAATAGCTGAGAAGCAGCAAATATATATCTACATCCTTTATTGCACATGCGACAATGCATTGGAGTCACGAACTACTAAACAGCGGGAATTCAAAATGCCGATTAAATGTTTCATATCATAAGTACAGAGTGATTTTATATGTTTGAGGACAGTTTAAATTTCGCGCGGTGGATTCTAGGGGATTTGGCATGTTAAGAGTGGCCATTATGAGTATCGGTCCTGTCAACTGCCTGTGCGGCACGTTATTTATTATTCGTTATTTATATTCATTTTATTCGTTATTATTTGCTTCATTTTTACTTGTAATCTGTTCTTCTTAGAGATACTGTTTATCAGTGTTATTTTCCATTTTGCTTAGAAAATCAATGTGAAATTGATTTTTTGAAGATCTGTTGTCAATATTTTATCACCCATCTAAAATCTATTTGTTACGCTACTGGTTATGAATTCAAAACCAAATCGCCAACGTGACAAAAATTTAGCATTAAACTGTCCTCAAACATTTAAAATCACTCAGTATTGGTACAATACAGGAGTAGCTGTTGCCTTTCACGAAAAAGGCGCACATTCGCGTGGCTTTTTCGTACAAGTACAAAAGCTATCCTGTATTAAATACAAAAGGTACAAAATCAATTAGTATTATTATCTAATATAGGCGGGAAAACATTATAAATAAAAATCAGTTTTCAAAAGAAGCATATATTATTTAGAAAACGTCTACTATACAACGCACATAAATATGATTTAATATATTTGACATCGATTGTTTTGGGGTACACTAATATATATTATGGTAAACCTTAAATTTTTCCTATTGCCCTTTTAGGTTTGGCATATTTCGTGTACCTAGAGTAAGCCAATTTTGTAACCGGATCTTTAAAATTTGTCCGACGATGTAGGCCTTTCAATATTTTGTATAAAAAATCATGCACGTCTCAATAATAATGTCTTTTAAATTGTGTGATTTGCACGTGAGTAAACAATGAATATTTTCCACCACATATTGTTTTAAATTAAGTTTAACGTTTGGCAAATGACAAACATTTCCAATGTTCGAACCTATAATGCAGATTATTTTTGAAAATAATTGAAAATACATTGTAGTTGGTCGATACATTGACTTGACATTGTAGGATCTAGCGGTTATTACATTGCACTGCAATAAAACATCTGTTCCTGAACACACCAACTCAGAGAAATAAATATTGCAACCTTTGATTCATTTTAAATATCCTGCAATATACGCATGAGTACCTTGCACCGTAGAATTATCATCTATTAGCAAAGGAGACAGTTGCACTTGTGGTGTGGGTATAATGAAAGAAGTTTCGGTGAAGTCGGTTTTTGAAGAAGAAATTTCTTTAAATTTATTAGGCCACCTTCGGAAGATGTAAAGTAGGTATGCTAAAAGGTTTTAGTCCCGTTCTTGTTTCGATCTCGCACATGTCATCGAGATGCTTGTGACAAATTCGGTAGTTACCCAATGGTTTAGCATTCTTCTTACATAAATCGTCACTGCCAATTCTTGAGAGCCAGATTTGACATAGCTAAAGGAGAAAAGTAGATAGTCAATGAGGAAAATTTTTAGTAAAGAATATTTACTGCTTACCTCAGAACCTGCTATGGGGATGCGGTGAAACCTCAGATCTTTGCCCCTTTCTCGGCAAGACTCGACACAACACACAATTATATACCATATTTGTGTGTACTTCAAGAATAGAATTAAAATTTGCAAACACAACGAAACAACCTAACCATAACCTAACCAAAAGAGAGTTTTGTTTGTTTATACGTGGTTAGATATAATAGTAGACGAGTGCTGTTGCGGTGGAGTCATGAACTACGACCGCGAACGATCTTGAGCATTTAGCCGAACAAGCCCCGGTACTTTGCCTCCAACAACAACATCAACAACAACAGAAATAATGGCGTGAACCATACAGTAACGAGAAAATATCTAAAGTAGATAAACAAGAAAAATTTAGAAAATTGTTGATATAAAAGATTTAAAAGACAATAACATTACAATATATACACATATGTATATATGTATGTGTGATGTAATGAAATTTATGTCGCGATGTTTTGCGTGCACGGTAGGCCAACCAGGTAAAATTTGCGCACAAAAACATTTCCGGTATCAGGTTAAACATGTTGTTTCGAGCAAAAACTCCTCACTTTATAACGTAATAATTTTCATTAATTCATGGAGCCACCTCGCCTTATAGGGTCGATGCCAGCATCCCGACTACAAAGCCGAATACGTCGGATAATTCGGTATGTACGGTTACGGTATACGTAGCAAACGGGAAGACCTACCTGAACGCAAACGTGAAGGGTATTTGGATGTGTATTTAATTTAATGGAAAAGTTTTTAGTCGTAATTCTCGTAATTAATAATTTATAACTGAGCAATAAATTCGCAATTTCACGGGGGAAATATTGCCGCGGAATGCTCGTTATTTGTGTAGCGCCGGGTGGATTAAAAACCGAATAAAATTGTTGACGATTTTCAGCGTTGGTTCTACGGTGAGTAGCGGGAGTTTGTTTGTAACGCGACGGTGGAAAAATTGTAAAATTTTAAAACGGGAGTTTGAGATTAAAAGGGGATTAAGGGAATTAGCAACGCTGAAGAACTTAGTAGCTTATTTGTGCGATGCGTATATAAAGTTTTTTTTAGAGCTTTCATCGATATCAAATTTTTATTGCTGGAGACTGGACGTAAATGTGTTTGAATTTTGTAATCAAATTTAGGATACATAAGACCGCTCAACAAAATAAAATTTTTGTCGTGGTGTCTCTAAAATACGAACTAATTTAGGGTATTGCTGAAGTGCTGGTTCCAAAACTAACTGGCACTTTTTCCTAGCAGTTCAAGTTTGTGGGATACACCACGGTGAAATTTATTACTCATATGAATAAATAGCAAAATCAAACTAATTAACTAAATATTTAGGAGACCTAAATTGTCTGCTTATACCTGAAATTAAAATCACAATATAACTATAATCCTCAATATTCTCCATAACTGGTAAAATCCACCTATCTAGACCAACCCAATCTTAATCCATACTACTTACCTCTAACATAGAGTTCCCTTTATGTGTGTCTGCATCCCACAGTTCAGTTTAGTATTGTGCTTTTGTGTGATAACTGTGTCAGTGTGTACTAGACATTTGCTTTAAGTTCTTGCATGAATATTAAGAATTCGAATGACAACAATGGCTTTTACAAACTGACGGATTTGTGTGAACCATCCAGATGTTTTTTGTTATATTTGTGGTGAATGTGTTTTTAAGGAAAGTAGAAAACCCATATCTCCCTTTAGGAAAAGGGCATATTTGGGCGTATTTTGGCGTCCAGTTAGGAGATCAGGATAAATCTTGGGCACCATATTTTGTATGCCAAACATGCGCAGAACATTTGCGACAGTGGGTAAACGGAAAGAGAAAGACCTTAAAATTTAGAGTACCTATGGTATTGAGGAAGCTCAAAAACCATCATGATGACTGCTATTTTTGTTCTGTCACTATCAAAGGCTTTAATCGCAATAACCACTTAACATGGTGTCAGCAAGGAGACCTCTTCCTCAATCTGAGGAAATACCTATTCCAATGTTCAGTAACTTACCTATGCTTCCAGAGGATGACTCAGATACATAGTTTGGCGGGACGTAGTTCCAGGAAAGTGAAGGTGATAGTGACTTTGAAGGACCATCAGCGAGTTTCCAAGGCTTCAGCCAATAAGAGCATAATGCTCTTGTTAGATATCTGAATCTCTCAAAGCAGTAGTCTGAATTGCTTCCAGATTAAAGGAAAACAAATTACTTTGTCCAGGTAGCAATATTACATTTTATCGTACCAGAGAGAAAGATCTGCTGTCGTATTTCTTTAAAGAAAACAATTTAGCGTTTTGTAATGGTATAAGAGGTCTCTTGAAGAAAATGGGGTTAAATGAATACACGCAAGTTAATGGTGTTTTTTTATAGACGGCTCATCTCGAAGTTTGAAATGTGTACATTTACACAATCATAATAAGCATGGTTCTACACCTATTGGGCATTCCACCACTATGAAAGAGGAATACGAGACAATATCATTGATCCTGAAAAGTATCAAGTATGAAAAGCATCAGTGGGTGATATGTTTCGATCTAAAAATTATAAACTTTCTCCTCGGGCAGCAAAATGGTTACACAAAATATCCTTGTTTTTTATGTCTTTGGGATAGCAGAGCTAAGACTCAGCACTGAATTACCAGAAACTGGCCTTTAAGAAATGTTTTAGTTCAAGGAGAACACAACGTTCTTAACGAACCGTTGCTTGACGGAAACAAAATCGTCTTTTTACCAATGCATATGGAACTTATGAAGTAATTTGTTAATGCTTTACTTCAAAATAAACCGTTTGTTTTATTGAATATTTGAAACAAAACTTTCCAAGGTTTAACATAGAAAAACTGAGGCAGGTATTGTTTATGGTCTTCAGATAAGGCAGGTTTCAACTAACCAATACTTAATGCCTGGTGCTCTTTTGTGGAATGGTTAAAAATTTTCTTGAAAATCATAAAGCAGCAAATTACGTCGAATTAGTAGAACAGATGCTTTCCAACTTTCATATGCTCGGATGTAACATGAGCATCAAAATTCTCCAGAAAACTTAGGTGATGTTAGTAAGGAACAGAAAAGATTTCACATCAGCATTATGGAGGAAAGGTACGAATGAAGATGAGATACCCTAACATCTTTCTTGAAAATGCACTACTCAAATGTAAAAAGGATGCTTAACCTACGCACATTCTGTTTTAATATGAGCATTTATCCATTACATTAGCTCTGTTCAGGACTATTTGTCTCGTGAGAAAATTTAAATTGAAAGTGTGCCTACTCTAGTAAATTTATTTATACAATGAAAATAAATATGCGTTTTAAAGATATTTTAGGATCCTGCTTGTTTACGTTTATTAGCATTTTGCATTACATTTTCGTTTGTTTCTTTTAGCTACTGAATGCATTTGTAATCAATCTCAATTATCAAAACAATTGAGAAGTTTAATGCTTTCACACTACCGCTCATAATAAAATGGGTACTATAATTTTAACAAAATATTTTATTAATAAGTACTGTTATACATGTAATAAATCTATAAGCATGTGCACAATTTACTAATTAAAGAACTAAGTTGATAAATAACGTTGAAAAGAAAGTATACCTTACTTTATGTTTTCCAATGTTCTATTATTACTAATTTTTTCTTTTGTGTACATATGTGCAATAAGTCGTAGATGAAAAAATATTTTGAATAAATTGTTTTGCTTAAAGTTTTAAAGCAAGTGTCAAATTTTGCATGAAGTAGGAAGTATCCATACTATTTGGGGTGACAGTGTACTCAACTATCTAGATTCTGTGAGTGTAAAATATTCTGTGACACCTTGAAACTTTTAACATGTAGATAACTAAACACATGGGACTGCCTTTTAATATAAGAGTCTCTAGTATTATTTCTATATTATACACATTACATTCGTGGTTTCGAAAACCTTTTTAAAGGTACTCGGGATCTCTGCAACTCACATCATCATTCACTGATAACATCCACCAGCCAAAAATTTCAATACCAGATTGTATTTTAAAAAGTTTGGGAATCTCTGGTTTAGAACAATATTGTTGCTTTCCGGCTTTTAGGAAAAGTTAAATGCTACAAATAAAAACTGCCCTCTAACGTTAGTCAGAGAGGTTACCGAACAAAGTAAATAGCATTAAGTCGACAATGTTTCAATACATTGTAAACGTTTTCTTAATTTAAACACTAATTTCTTAACATCTACTGAAAATCGAGTTCTAGGTGCAGTAGACGAACGTAAAGTGTTACTTTGAGTCAACTTAGTGTACCTGAAAGTTTAGCGATACGATCACTTTACAGTTTAATATACTGTCTCGTGTAATGGCGCAGTAAACTGTACGAGTTTATTACAAAACGTTTACGATGGTTTAAGCTAAACATTCGCTACAAACTAAAGGTATGAACTAAAATCTAGATAGGGGTTCAAACGTTGAATGTATATATTATAATGCAATTAATCAACTTAATTTCATGTAGAACATATATTTCTATGCGATTAATTTTCCACTAAAGCGACTTAATATTTTGATTGCGTCATATAAAAACTCCTTAAGTGTTTAAATTAAATAAAATAAGAACGCTTTAACATTACAAAGAGGTGCTTTGTACCACATTGCTCTTAATTTATCTTCCTATAATATACATATACGAGGGAAAGTTAGCAAGTAGGTTACAAAAGGTTATTATAAAAATAATTAGAGAAATAGCTGGTCAGGAACAAGTTTCATTTTTGAACAAACTCTCCATCCACATTAATACACTTATCCCATTGCTTTATCAATGCCGCAATGTCCGCTGCATAAAAGTGTTTGGGTTGCCGTTTGGACCACATGGGTACCTCAAATTCCCACCCTAACTCTGCAATTCTCGTTTGAGTCAAGTGGGCCGAATACTGCAGCAATATTCCTCTCATCAACAGGTCTGGACGTTTTCGTCGAATTGCATCCCGAAGCAACAACAAAGTTCCACGATATGATTCAGCAGCCACGTTCTCATTTCTAGTCTAGTAATGATCCTGGAGCACTCCTTGACAATCCTAGAACACGGTAAACATAGCCTTATCAGCTGAGGCCACAATCTTGAATTTCTTTCTTGATGGTGAATAAGGATCTTTCCGTTGCACTGAAGCACGCTTTGTTTCGGGTTAGTAGTAGTGCATCCATTACTTATCACCGGTAATAATTCTGTTAAGCATGTCCTCTCCTTTCTCTGAGTACTGAGAGAGGTGTTACAAGGGCAAGTCTTTTCGAATCCTTGTGTGTTTCTCGCTTAGTTGTCTAAGTATCCACTGTGAGCAAACTTTTCGAAACTTAAAATGATCATGCATCGGTTCGTAGGTTAAACCATTAGAACACCCCATTACAGGTACCATACTCTCTATTGTTATTCGCCTGCCAGTTTGAATCACCTCTTCCACCCGTCAAAGTATTGCATCTGTCGCAATCTGTTACTTCAATGATCATCAATAACTTTAGAGTGCACTTGAGAGAAATAAGTACGGTAAGACTCTATTTTATTGGCACAATTCAGTTTTCCGTTTTCACTCTTCTTCATTCGTCCTTTTCCGATCCATATTCCAGTTACCTGATCACAAAACTAAAGTGGAGTTTCCTCAGAAGCAGCAAGTTGTTAAAAAACTTATAGCATCACATGACAAATTCCAAGCGCCTTGATGGTATAGTACAAGTATAAATTACATAGTTAGAAAAAATCAAACGGAAATGGAAGTATATTCCGAAGATCTTCAACCTTGGTTAAGACTTCATTTCTTATAGTATAAGTAGACTGGATATTAGGTGCTAATTTTACGATTGTGTGAAATGTAGTAACATTTCTTAATATGCAGCTTTAAATTAAATTGGTCTCACCAATTAGTTATTATGTTTAAATTCTATATAAATTATAATAATTTATATAAATATGTCGTCTCAGTTTCTGATGCAGAGGCAGATTTTCGTGACATCTGCCCATGCGAGCACAAAACATGTTATCGAAGATCGCCTAATTAGATTATTTTTAGCTTGATGTCTGAGCTTGATATAGGATAACGATTTGGCAACATGACACCAAGTTAAGATATTTTTGTATGAATTGATTGTAAGATTAAGTCTTGCTTCTATTCTGCACATTGTATGTTTATAAAAAACAATGGATTCTGTATGGCGTTGGGTTCGGCTTGTTCTCGATCGGTAGGGATCGCCCTGTAATGTGATATAATATATTTATGTTAGCCGCTTTGTGATTAGATTAGTTGTATCTAGATGGGGGTAATATCAATAATAGATGGTTACATTTTATGTGCACAATCTGAAGTTACCCTTTTTGGACACTCTTCTAAAAATTTAAGATGTACATATTTTTTCTCTTTATTGTTGTTAGAGAGATTGTCTAATGAATATTATTATTACTATTATTATTTATGATTATACCTGGATTTGAGTCTTTTGGAAACAGGTTCTATACAGCTTCTTTATATTGCTGTTAAACAATCATTGCTATCACGCACTGTGACTGGTTGTCAATTCTGCAACTTATGAGACTTTAGCAGTAATTTCCGATATTTTTACCACGATTATCAAAACGAATGCCGTTAGAAAGAATTTCGCTGAAATTGCTACTGGTATCGTGTACAGCATAATCTTTTAATAGTGTAGATATGCCCTGTCGATTCTTCTTTGCAATTTTTTAAAAGTAAATGCAATTTCATCATTACCATACAGACGTTCTTTTGTTATTACGTTTTATGCTGCAATGTTTGCCTTACATTGCGTACAAACGAAAATCTAATGCAATATCTCATAAAAGAACGATCTCAAACAGTAGAAGAGTACAAGCAGCTTGCAATACCTTTTACATCTTCTCTTTTTAAATTTTTCATTTCATATGCGAATAAAACCATCTACTTCTCTTCTCAGTTATTGACGGGCACTTAGTGTGTCGCCATGCGTAGGTAACTTGTCGGTATACGAGTAGCGGTACATATATACCTGTTAAGCTTATGTCTATTCTCTTGCCGAGTAGGTAATAAAGAGGCCATCGTAAAACGTAGCGTTCTAGGCGTACCGTGTTACGCTTCTGAATGTATGTACTTGCAGTTGACGTTTTATTTCTGTCTAGGAACATGCATGTAGCGTTTGTTCGGTAGCGAAATAAGGTGGAGTATTCGAAGCGCTCACTAAATCTCCGATTCGCTGGTTGGATCAACAATTTTCGTTGTTATCGCAATTTAATCGCGCGATATTTGAAAATCGAGGAAATTGTAAACCTTAACGTTGGAAAAGTGTAAAGAATGTGATCAAATAGCCAAGCTAACGTGAATTTTAGAGAATTGTATCCCCACTCCGAGATACGCTATGTGCCGATTAGGGACCATGAGGTATTATTTCTTCGAAGATGCGCTTGCAAATGCTATGACAATGGCTTCACAAAGATACGCAGGTATGTTGGAACATCTTTTCGCGCCACAGCTTGCATTATACTAATGAGACGTTTTTGCGCCCGGCCGTAACAACTTCCTACATAGAGGAAGTAGGCATGGGTGCTGCTAATAGAGTTATTCCAAAACACGTGATCTCGAAGCGGCGATATTGAATACTCCCTCTTTTTTTGTGAGATTACTTGACGAATAAGGTGTATCAGGATAAAACATTACGAACAGCTATAGTCTTAAAAGAAGAAACTTGACAGGAAGTGGTTCAAATTTTACTGGCAATACTGAGGAATATGATGAAGAACTTCAGGGCTCTGTTAAAAGAATGTCTACACTTAAATGGAAGTCATTTTATCGGAGTATTCTTTTCTATTACAGCCTTTTCAATATCGCTCTTTACGCTGATGTACCCTACTTTGAAGAAGTCTTCTTTTAATAATAATGCGCCACATTGCAAGTAGTCGTAAGAAGATGAAGCCTGTCAGATTATAAAAACTCGATGTTTTTCTCCAAAATCGCTACCGTTGTATTAAGGTCTCTTTGTCATTGGAAACAATTGCGCTATTCATTCCTAAAAGACGCTTGACCACCTTAGGAATATACACATCTGTCGTAATCGAACTCTTATGTAGATGAGATACATATTGCGAAAGCGGAACTCACTAGGCGTTTGATCTTACGATTAAGTAGACAAATGGTATATCTAAAGCGGTTTGCAAATTGAACTCCTCCAATGGTTTGCCTTCTACATTCAGTACATACTATCAGAAGGTTAGAAATGGGAATATATCCGTTAACCCAGTGAAACCTCGCTTAAAAAAAGCAAACCTCCACGGTCGTATTGGTACACGAAAACCGTTGCTATGTAATGAGAATAAACAGTGGGCTAACACTTACAAAGACTGGACAATAGAATAATGGGGAAACGTACTGTGCACTGATGAGTCCAAATGGGAAGTGTTTCCTCAAAACCGCAAAACACTTGTCAGGCGTTCAAAAGACGCTTCCTGGGTACATTGCACCAACAATAAATAAAGATGGTGGTTCCATTCTTGTATGGGGATTAAGTGGAACAGGGGACTTTGCGAAAATTGATGGGAGTAATGAAGAAGGAGAATTATCGTGAGATGGTAGAAGAAAATGCTGGACAGATGAATTAGAAGAGAATATCCAAAGTTCAAAGCCCATCTATGGACTTGCAGAGGGTGTGGAACAATATTCCTAAAGATATACTGAGGAAATTGATAGAAAGAATGCCACGAATTGTGCGAGAAGTTATTAAATCAGGAGGTGGATTTTTGATGAGAAGAAGGTATAACTTACTTTACGTTTTCTATTTTTACTTTTTCTGTGTATACATATGCAATAAGTCGTAGATGAATACATATTTTGTTTATAATTGTTTTGTTTAAGGTTTTGAAGCAAGCGTCAAATTTTGCATGAAATAGGAAGTGTGCATACTGTTATGAGCGGTAGTGTGCAGTTGCGGTAGTGTGTCCGGTAGGATTTGAACCCGCGTCTTCTTAAGTAATAGTCAGTTAAGTATAATTAATACTATTTTTAAGTTATTTAAATTATATGAATTTTTTTTTCTGGAAGTTACTGATGATTCACTGCACTTTTTATTTTTTTATCGTAGAATAGATTTGTCAAAAAAATTAAATTATTCTACCTTTTTTCAGGTGTTGCTTCTATTTTTTCGTTAGTGTATTTAAAAGTTTAACACATGCGTTTAAAACAGTTGAAAGGATAGAAAGAGAGAAAATGGCTGACGCATGCGTTCTCTTTTAACCATTAAAACTTACAGTTCTTAAAGCACATCATAAAATGGGGTATACCGGCCCTACGGACAAACAAAATTAAATAACAAATGCAAAAAAGGTACAATAAAAAAAACAAACACTAATTTGAAAAACGAAAAATAAATATACACTGGATAGACATTTCTAGGTGAAACATAAATAATAGAAAGGTGGAAAATGGAAATATATGCATACATATGCGTGTGCATAAATGCTATCTCCATTAGTAGAAATTTAGTGGCTGGTATTTTTTACTGCAGATTAAACAATGTGCATTTTTAAATATAGATTTGTGCTTTTCAGCAAAAAAATACAATTTAGTTGATTCTACAATCCTAAAATCGTCAAACATTTTCGCTGATCCTCATACTAAAGCCGGCAAACGGAAATTTGCGGCCCGATATAGACCTAAGCTATTCCGTGCTTTCCCTTTATCTCCCACCGGAAAGCGAACAGTCGACTAACTAAAACAACAACCTACCACGTAACGGGGGAATATACGAATACATTAGATGCATGGACGGGAATCAATTATTATGGTAACTTACGTGTTGCGGCCCGTACGCTCGATCTCGTGCGATGTAAGCTTCGCTGAGCGGCGTCAAGTGGGGCGGAGCGGCCACCTCGTAATCAGTCGATGTTACTGAATTATTCAGGCCTGGAGTTTGTGCAGCTGACCCGAGCTGATAGTCGGAATCTGAAGAAGATATTAGTTTAGGTAGGTTGGCGTACATCTCATCGTTATAATGTTCGGATTTGATAAGGGGGTTACTAAACGGGGGTGTGTTTCATATTTGCACTATTCGAAGTCGAATGACACAAGTTACGATTAAAATGTTTATTTTTCTAATATCTTGAGAAATAATTTAAGTTATGGTACGATATTGCTTTAGAATCGTCTTATTATACATGTTGCAGTTGACTATAACCAGAGATCTTTAAAATTTGTAAAGCGTATTGATAGTTCTACAGGGTGAATCCGATATAACTTTAATCCTTTTAGTATGTAATAGCGGTAGTGATAAGAAATACATATATTTGTATATTTACGTATAAGCAGGTTTATTTTCACATATTTGGCAAATCAAAGACGAATTAATATAGTCTATTTTAAAGCATCATTACTTACGGTAAGGCATATACAGTACCATCCATAACTTTGGAAGCAAGGTGAAATTCCTTTAAAATAATACAACTGATAGGTATATTGTGAGATCATTAATCGCTATTATAAGTTATTGTATGCAAATATACATTTGTTACACATAATCCGTGAAGTACAAACATTTCGGTACAAAGTTCAGTCGAATACGCTTTATTGCTTTCCAAGAATACGACTATTGTTTGAGAGGGATATAGTATGGTATCTGCAGTAACTGCTTTCGGTCAAACGGCTTAGTATTACTCCGGTAATCGTTTTCTGCACGTAGTAGGCTTTCCTGTTTACAATTAGTTTGTTGAAATCAGTGCGCAATTGTGACAGTAAGTACTCAGCGTAAAAATGTCAAAACGTAGATAGTTGACTGTAGAACCACGCAGTAATATTTGAATTATTCGCGACGAAGGATACCTATACCGAGAGAGATGTTACTTTCTATTGACTCGGAGAAGAGAGACAAGACAAACTCTTGATAAAAAGCGAAGTGGGAGGCGACGAGTGGTTTCTAGAGTTGTGTTACTGGAATAACTACGGGTGATTTCGTGAAAACTCATGTTATTTCGCGTGGAAACCATCGTGTTGGCGAGTCGTTTGTGTTTCAGCAAGGCAGTGACACCAAACATACGCTTCTAATCTGTAAGACTTTTTAGAGGAAAAGGCAGCAAGAAACAAACTGAAATTAAAGGTTTGACTTCCTCATATCCCCCATAGATCTGTTATGGAATGAGTTTGATCGAAGGGTTAGATAGCGACAACCTCAGAACACCCAATACCTATGGGTATATTTACAAAACGCATGGCAACAAATTGACGCGGACTGTCTCAAAAAATTGCTTCGAAGAATGCCTAAAATTTGTCCAGCGGTTATCAAAACTGAAGGAGGTCATATCGACGAAAATAAATTTACGAACTAAATAATGCATAAATATTATTATCTTTAAATTAATTTACTTTTATTTGACGACACTTACGTTATACAAATTCATTAACAATCACAATAAAATTTTACTGCATCTGTGAGTTTTTGCAAGATCGGTTGCTGCTTCCAAACTTTTGAACGGTAGTGTATAATCATGCCAATCCATTCGAAAACGAAAAATGTTTTCTCCTTCATATAAAAGAAAAGCAATATTTTCTACTCAACTGCGTTCGAATCAACCGCGATGAATAGACGAGTGTTTTGTCTAAGGAGAAGAATAAGATATTTCTTTATAAAAATTGAAAAAAATATGTGTTTTAAAATATACTTATATCCACATTAGCTTATATAGGGCTTTTCAATTAGGACGGGTCGATGTTGGCAGCCTGTGTGCCAGGTTCTTTTGGCACCGTCTGTCTGACCTGTTGCTTATTATTCAGTCATTGATGCCAAATCATCATGACAAGGTACACGAGTGAGCAGCACGATCGAATGGTAAAACTTCATTATCAAACTGAGGTTCGTTAGTGCCAAGTTTGCGCGCATAGTGCCCATTTTACGGCAAACGTGGTGGGCCTTCAAAGTCGACTCTTCAATGTTCGGTAGGCAAATTCGGCACGACCGATTCGGTAAACAATAAGTCAATATCTATACGTTAAAAGATCACCAGAATGGCCGAGAACATTGCCAATGTTCGTGAAGGTGTGCAGCAGAATTTGAGACAGTCAATTTTTCGCCGTACGCAAGCACTCGACCTTTCGTAGACTTCAACTTGGCACATTTTGCTATTGCACATGAACCAATTCACATAGGAGCTAAAAATTAATGACCATAGGCATCGCTAGTTTGTTCGCGGCCTGGGCTTCGAAACGTTTAGAGGAAGACCCCAATTTTGACAAAAAAAATCATCTTTAGCGACGAGGCGCATTTTTGGATGAATACTTATGATAGTCATTCACAAACGGTTATTGTTTGGCGTGGATTTTGGGCCGGCTGCGTCATTGGCCTGTATTTCTTCGAAAACGATGGAGGTGAAGCCATCACCATTAGCAGCGAGTGCTACAAAATGATGATAACCGATTTGATTTGGGCCAAGTTGAACGATATGGATGTCGACGACATGTAGTTCCAGTAGGATGGACATTCTGCGTGAATGATTTAAGAGATTTGTAGAGGTAACGTGAATTCGCCACCAAGATTATGCGATTTGACCCCACTACACTTGTCTTATGAGGCTCTCTGAAGTCGCATGCCTATGCCAATAAATCGCAATTGGTCACTGCCCTTAAAGTTAACATAAGCCAGGCCATCGCTCAAATTCAGCCGGATCTATGTGGCAGAGTCAATGAAAATTAGACCACTCCGAATTTCGTTAATACCTCCCACACAGCTTATTTTATTTCATTTTAACATCAACCTGGCCTTATTGAAAAACACTTTAGATATAGAAAGTAAATTCTCAAATTGTGAGTACTTTTTTTGTATATGCTTTTATTTGGATATTTCTGTTGCAATACTATGATACAGTGGTATTTGATATTTTATTTCTGAATCTATTACCGTTTTTAGGAAATATACTACAATTATATTGCACAACACATTGTAAGCAAATTATATTGGCTTATTTTCAAGAAATAATCAACTGTGATTCTTTACTGTGATTTAATGCATTTTGAATTCGTGCGATAAGACTTAAAGAAGGCGTTTTCGCATTAACGATCCGCCTTTTCATCCTCGAAGTTGACAATTACAACATTGCAGTCCGTGAAACTATCCTTTCGGTAATATTACCAAGCCAGCGCGCTCTAGCTAGTAATCTTATTCAGCGATGGAGGTTTGTAGTCACAGGAAGGGAGCAACAATTCGTTGTCGGGCAGTTGAATACTTGTAACGGAGAAATCTAGTTACTGTCGCTGACAAAAAGCCGCGTCTAAAGCAAAACAAACCTCGAGCAAGCGATTTAGGGATTTAATTAACGAAAGGTCGGTTTTGTCAAGTCATTCTCGCCCGAGTTATAATGGGGCGAAGGCGTATACCTTTCCGCCGAAAGGAGATAATGAAAGGTATCGCCCGGCGACAGCTTAAGTTCTAGCCGAGTACAGTTTAGTGACTCCTTTGGATCGTAGTAGGCAGTACGTTTGCTGCGGTTTTCTTTTCCGTTTTCACAATTTAAAGCTCGGTTGTTTGTAGTTCCTACTTTGAATAAAAGGGAAGGACAGTTTCCGGTTTTCGGTGGAAATGATTCTAAAATTTTAAGCGGTTTGTAGTTAGTGTCGATCGAAATTTATAAAATGGTTATAATGAATGATAAAGACTCTTGTTTATTGGAATGCTGGTGTGGTGGAAGTTCTAGTTACGGTGTTTTGGCCTGATACAGAAAAAATATATTTGTGATTTCCACCAATTTCAATAAATTTATTACAGCGATTTATTAATAATTCTACTGTAAAAATATCGTTTCAACTGTGATATCTTTAATGATTTTTATTTATTATTACAAAGCATACAATTACTTAACGAACACTATGACCCTTAACCCTAAATATATTTAAATGTACTACGTAAGTATCACCATCTATCAATATGACATTGAAGGAAAACTAAGAGGAAGCAAGTGTCAACTTCAATACAGAATTTGGGAATGCTTTTTCTAATCACATAAGAGAGATATATTTATATATCGTTACTTAGGCACACAATACGTAATCTCTATTTTCAATATTTACTTTTATTCATCCGAATCTGATTAGAATATGTTACTTTTGTGTAGTTTTCTATTTATAAACCACACATAAACTTCATTGGAGCAATGCAGAGAAGATTCTTGAAGTTCCTCTATTTTCTATCAGATGCATCTTATCCATACAAAGGCTATGTATATACATAACTCTCTACTGCAGATGTGTAATTTTGTTTCTCTTTCTCTAAGAAGAATCATCTCTTTGTTGATATTTTTTTTTTGTTTAGCCCATAGATTGATTGTCCCTGGCTGTTACGATCGCCCTCGAACAAATGTCCTAATAAGATCTCCAGTATACTTCACGTGTACTAACATTAACAGGATCTCCGATCTTTGTGTTATAAGTACTGATCCCTTTAGATCTGTCATTCACGCAAGCTTTTCTCTTCTAGTCACTTCTCCCTAGCTTTTGTCTATTTTACGGCAACCAGTTTAGTATTAATTCAATACTCTATACGATAGTTATAGTGTATTTATAAAACATAGTAACTGTATGCCTTAGTAGCCAGTTTATATTTTGTTTTTCATATTTAGCTGTCGTGTTATGTTGGTAGGTATGTTTCCTGGAATTGTGCAAACATATAGCTATAGCAAATATATTATTATTATTTATGGCTTTTGTCAACGATCTTCCAAATGTCTGTACTAACTGTAATCTCGTACCGTATGCTAGCAACATTAGTATTCTATCCACTTACGACAGGATAAATAGTATTGTTCAAGGGAGTTGGCTATTAATTGCTTAAGCATAACAAACTATTTTTTAAATTTAGAAAAACATCCATTATTAGTTCCGGTATTGAACAGTGAAAGGTATTTTGTCAGTGTGAATAGTAAATCCATCGGTCAGAGTCTGTTTATAATGTTCCTGGGTGTTCACATAGAGAATAGCTTGAATTGGGAAAAACATGTGCGATATCCTCTATCATATATCCATTATAATGATTGAGTCAGCTGCTAACAGAGGATCTGTTACGAATGTACTCTTTTGTACCATCTTTCAATTTAGATTATCCTACGGAATAACCTTCTAGGGTTCTTCATCCCATGTCCTAGCTGTATTTATTCAACAAAAATTGGCCGTAACGAACATTTACGGGGGTGAAGGAACCATTTCTTGCTGCAGTCGTTTTAAATCACAGGGTTTACTAACTTTGTCAAATATCTACATACTTAAGATTACATCACACATGAAAGATAACGATAACAATTTTAAAACATACGGTGACTTTCATAGCTATGAACTCAGGAATTTGTTTTCAGTTTTTTCGCATAAACTTGGTATATATGAAAGATCCCCCCAGTGTGTGGATATTAAGTTATTGACGTTTCAGAATTTTTTCAGGCAAACTTACAAAAAATACCTTTGTTAGAATTATATTAAAGGATTAGTTGCACATCCTTTAATATAATTCTAACAAAGTTCCCGCTTTCTTTTATGAAAATGCAACTTTATTGTGAAAGAAAGGTTGCAAATGAATCATTCAAAGTATTGGCCATCGCTAGCTACAATTTTTCCCAACTTTCTGGCAGAGCTCGAATACCTTTACGGTAAAAGTGTTCACCTTTTGAGACTATCCACGAATCAAGCCATTTTTTCGATGTCTTCATATGAGCGGAAACGCTGATCAGCCAGACCATGTGCCATCGAACGGAACAAGTGATAATCGGAAACAATATCTGGGGAGTATCCGGATGGGGTAGGACTTTCCATTTGAGCGTGTCCAGATAGGTCTTAACGGGTTTGGTAACGTGAGGCCAAGCGTTATCATGCCGTGGAATCACTTTTTCGTGCCTCTGCTTGTATTGTGGCCGTTTTTCGCGCAGTTCTCGGCTCAATTGCATCAATTGAAGTCGGTACCGTTCCTCATTGATGGTTTCGTTCGGTTTGAATAGCTCATAACACTGACCTGGTCTCACCAAATACATAGCATAACCTTCGCAGCGTGAATATTCGGCTGAACTGACGACGTAGAAGCATGATCGGGTAGTCCTCATATCTTTCTTTTCTTTGGGTTGCTGTAATGAATCAATTTCTCACCACCCGCTACGATGCGATGAAGAAAAACCTTCCTTTCTTACCGCTGGAGCAGTTGTTCACACGCGAAAAAACGACGCTCTACGTCTCTTGGCGTCAAATCATAAGGAACCCAAGTTCTTTGCTTTTGAATCATTCCCAGCTCATGCAATCGCTTGGAAATAGCTTGACAGGTAACTCCTAATGCTGATGAAAGCTCTTGTTGCGTTTGATTCTTAAATGCAATGACCTGTGTATATCACATTCACGTGTCCTGAAAGACCTTTCGATAAGGTACAACATTACCGCTTAAATTTTTCTTTAAGAATTAAATTAACTGAAAATCCGTGAATTTTCGAAGTCCTTCACCTCATCGGAGTGAATTTCAGCACAAACAAAAACTTTTTGTTTTCAAATCTCAACGTACTCCACTTACCTACCAACTTTCATTAAAATTTGGATTTGACACGCGGGAACCTTTCCTTGTAAGAATTAATTTAAAAATTTAAACACAAGCGCGAAGAAAAAGATGTTAAACCAAGATTCCTTCAGTAAACCGTTGAAAATTACAAATTTTCCTTACCACCTTTTACTTAGGCAGCGATAATTTTCAATCCAGAAAAAATTATCCGCGCGACAGCGTATTTTCTCGCCGTCGAGTCGAGGTACGAAATCCCACTAAAACGACGTCTTTATTTTTTTCTAATCCGTGTTGCTTTTTATTAACACCGTTCCGACCGCGACCGTTTGGATCGTTCGTTTAGTCAAACAGATCCGTTTATTCAAATTTCGTCCGGGATTTTTCTTAGTGCGCTCGGTTCGAGACGGATAATACGACTCGAATTCCTCTGCTCGGTAGCGGGAAAGCCGCTACGATCCATCACGGCGTTCAAGGCGCAATCTAAAATGCAAATTGACGGCGTTTGCCGAATGTTCACTCTGCGGATTACCAGAGATGAATTAATTAAGTTTTTAAGGCTAGACTCGGACGGATGGAAGTGTTTTATTGATGTTGAAATTCGGACGGTTTTTCATTAGGTATGCGAAAATCATTTTCGAAAACAGAGGGGATAAACAGGAAAGCTGTTTGTAGAAGTCTAGCTTTTGGTTTCGTTTAACGGTCAGGTTGTACCTAGGTGGATGATCGAATGATGAATGTGTGAATGGTTTAATGTACGCTTCAGTTCTAGTGATATTTTTTTAAATGCATACAGCTGTATGTGGTTAAAATATATCACATGAGAGACATGATTAATTGATTCATATTAATCCTTGAAATGAATATGTTGGATTATTTACCCAACAAAAAGGCATTTGAAACAGCCCAAAGTTTATCTAGAAAGGCCATGTTGTTGCCTACAAAGGTGGTGCTGATGTATTTTTTGTGTCAAGTAGTGACAAAGTAGCACCAATAGCAGAATGTTTTGAGTTATAGGATACTTATTTACAAGATACTTACGCACCAAATTGAAGTATGACAGTGGATGAACAACTAGTAATGTTCAAGAAATTCTTCACAAATAGAGATCTTGTGTTACAGTTATTTTGCTATTTCTGTAGCAATATGCCTGCTTAGTTAGTATAGAGTTTGTCAATAATTTTAAAGTTTGTATCATTGTAATTAGGAAAGAGTGTTCTCTACGGCCTGGTATATAATTTCGCGGTATCTAAGATTTTGCTGCCGTATACGGTAAGTTTGTTTTGTCTGCCGCGTTTTCGCATATCCTTTGTTTGTTCGTTGTATTTTTGTGCTGCTATTCAGATACATTGCAGTTCAATAGTTGATTTCCATTCTCTTTATTTATTCCTTTGCATTCTGCTGCAGCATCCTTGCCGTTGGCCAAGTTTCTCATTTTGTTTGTTTTTAGTATACTTAAGTCGCCGCGAAGGACAGTGCTGACGTGAAGTGTGTATCCCTGTTCTCCTTTCCTTGATTACAACTTTTATTATTTATTTTTCTCCTTGGCTATCCATAATGTCACTTACCTGCAAATGTTATAACAAGCTTTCCTTTGATAAAGTTGCCATTGACTGTTTTGTATGAGGAGCTACTGACAGTCTGGTTTGTGCCGACTTGAGTGATAAAGATACTCGGGTATTGAGGTCCAAGAGGAATATTAAGTGGACCTGCTTGGCATGCTGTTCATCGGATATTTTTGCTCATTAGAAGAGTCCCACTTCAGTTATATTATATTTTCGTACTTCAGAGATCAGTGAGTTAAAGGATAAATGTGATCGTGTTTCTCCTCTACAAACTGCATCATTCAACATGGAAGACAATATCCATGAACCTGAACAGCGTACCACTAAAAAGACGAATTTTATGATCTTTAATATGGCTGAGGATGGCTCGAATGATATTGCGAAGGTTGCTGATATCTTGGCTTTCCTTAATGTGGCACCATAGATTGACACTAATAATTTGAAGACCCTGAGACTTGGTAGAATAGCAACCAGTGGTAAACCTCGACCGCTAGGAGTAACCCTTAGAACAGCCGATGATGTGAAATTAGTCCTTCGCTGTGCTAATAGAATGACAGCCTATTCAATTCCTAGAATATTTAATTCGAGAGATCTCACACCTAGGCAAGTTGAGAATAAGAATAGGGTTCTAGAGGAATTTCGACGGCACAGGAGCAGGGGCGAGGAGGTGTCCTTGAAGTATATTGATAGCTTCCCTAAAATTGTCAACATGTTTTTATTAAAGGCAGATCAACAGTGTCCAACTTGTGCGCATTTTCCAATCATGTGTTTGAGACTTTAGATCTACGTCTTCAGACAGATGTCATTTATACAGATTTCGCTAAGGCTTTCGATAGGGTAGAACATCAAACTCTATTACGTAAACCGAATATGTGGGGTATCTCGAACGATCTGATATTTTTGTTGCAATCCTATTTGAGTGGGCGTGCCAATTACGTATAGAACCAAATTCTAATTATGATAGTGCAACCAGCTGTACAGGGAGGCTTGAAATTTGTGCTGCAAATAGAGTGATGAAATAGAAAGGAATGGGTGAAGATTGGGAAGCATTTAATTTAAGAAATTAAAAATTCTGGAAGGAACATTACTTGCTATAACTAAATGTACTTCCTATATCCCAAGAAAGCACCTGACATCCAGATAAACTACCAACAGTTAGTAGGAGTCAGAAAAATAACCCGTTTATTTCACAGAGTTTAAAATTCGTGATGTATACTCCATAAGGTTTAGTTTAATGGAAGACAGTATGATTATTACCCAAGAGAATGTAAGCTTGTAACGTTGCTTAGTGCTTTGTATAATAAAGAAAAGACGGTCAAAAAAAGAAACGCGAGACAATTCTTACTTGAAATAAAACGAAAGGAGATTTAGGTAACATGGACAAAATGACACCATCATATACTGTGAAAAGGTTTTAGCACCATGAAAGCGGAATTGGCAACAATGGTGTTGCCAGGCGCCATCTGACATATACATAGTAAAGTTTAACATTATTTGACTGTATACGTAAAATTTTGTCATACTGATACTATTTATGTTGTTTAGTGACTTCAAAATTCCTTTCAGTTTCTTCGCGATGTAGCAACATCTAACACCACTGTATACCACTGGCGTAGTGAATTCAATCGTGGCGGTTTTTCACTCAGAAGGGAATTTGAAGGTCGTCCAAAGTCGATTGTTGTACCAGAAAACGTCGATGCTGTGGGCGAAGTGATAAAGCAAGATCGTCATGAGACGTACCGTGAGATTGAGGCATCCCTGGGTATTAGCATGGCAAGCGTACACAAGATCTTACACGAACATTGGGCGTGGGAAAATTTGTGCGCATTGGATTCCGCATAATTTGGTAATTATAGCATAATGGATTGGATGTCGCTACGAAAGACTTCGTCAGCAAAGCGTGCAGAATTCAGATATCTAGAAATTTAGAAAATTGTAAACATTGCTGCCGAGATAGGAGAACTTTAGAAATAATTAAAAGTCTCATAAATAAAAATTGTTCTTACCCTAAAATAGGAAATAAAATAGTTATTTTAGACAAACCGGATCATTATAATCGCGTCAACACTATGTAAGCGTTAGGACTGTACAGAGAATTAAAGAAAAACCCCCTACCGTCAATGATTAGAATCAGTAAAGTAAAACTTAATCAATAATAACCTGAAATTTAAAATAACACGTTCAAGTCTTACCATTCCAAAAATATATTGTCTTCCAAAAATTCACAAACCAAGTAATTCCATGAGACGTATAGTATCTGGCATTGATTCCCCAACACTTGAACTTGATCCACAAAGTAGATAGCCTAAACGTAGAAAACTCCCTAGATTTTGTGTATAAAATTGAAAAGATTGAATTAACAGACGGGGAAATCCTTGTACAATTCGACGTTTGTTCACTTTTCTAAGCGTACAAATTTCAGAAACTATGGAGTACTTGATTGAATTTTTGCAATTAACGTAGATGACGTGAAAACCGCGGAATATAAAAGATTAACAAAATTATGTATCTCTTGACGCGATATTGTTGACGATGGATTCTCATAATAACTGGAGTTGTTGTTTGGGCTATTTCCATCGCCCGTTGAACTTGTATAAACCGACGTTTCGGCAGTCTGTCTACTGCCGTTTTCAGGGGCACCCTGAGAAGGGCTGTTGCTCGCCAGGGCAATCATGCTATTTTGTCAGAAAAAACAAAAAAAATCAAAATTCTGTATGTCACAAAATTGTTTTCAAATAGGCGAAAAATGGTTCGAACAGGTGGAAGGCACGGCGATGGGTAATCTATTATCTCCTTTTATTGCGAACCTTTTCATGAGCAAATTTGAAACGTACTTGAAAAAAGAAACCAAATATTTTCCGAGAATTTGGCTTAGATACGTAGATGATATTTTCGCGGTGTTTAATACCAATAAAGGGAAGATACAAGATTTTCTAGCAGAACTCAACTCAAAAATTCAATACGATCAAGTTTATTGAACAAGAAGTGAACAATCGGCTTCCGTTTTTAGATACCTTAGTCATACGCAATAATAATAAATTAGAAATAGACATCTACAGAAAAGAAACTAATTCCAACAGATTTATCACGGCTGATTCGCACCATTGCGAACAAAAAATGTATGATTAGTTTTTTGGCCAATACACTCGCTATATTTCCGCTAAGCAAGAGCAGGTACGGAAAAGAATTAAAATATATCAAAGATGTTGCGAGGTACAATGGTTTCTCTTCTACGGATGTTGAAATTCCACGATCTTGACATCAACAAACACCGGTAATAAGAAATTTTTAACACTTCCCCTTCACCCAACAACAGTAAAAGAGTTAAGTAAAATTTTCCGGCAACTAAATATGAATGTGTCTTTTGTATGAAAAAACAACTTAAAGAATCTTTTAGGCAATCCCAAAAATAAACCGGAGATGATGAAAAGGTCTGGAATTTACCAAATCACATGCAATGATTGTGATAAAGTTTGGACAAACAAAAAGGAGTATCGAAACTAGGTTCAAAGAACATATTAGACACTATCGTTTTGATAAACCAGAACTGCCAAACATAGCAGAGCATATGGTAAAATTCGGACACAAAATTGATTTAAAAATCTTAAAATGCTTAAAAACGTAAACTCGTGCAGAGAATTAGATGCGTATGGAAGATATTCATGAAAAAGAACAGAAACTTATTGAATAGAGAACCACCCCCAATTGCTCACTTGGGTCTGATTGATTTCTTACCATAAGCTCTGTTAAAGATACGGTCCGCTTTCATGCCATCCTTTCCTGAAAATACATACATACCAGAGATGAGACCACCCAATAGATTGTAAATTAATCACATGTTTTAGAAATTTTAGAGCCTGTTTAGAAAATAACTTGGATATGTGATACAGTTTCTTACATTCAGTCGGTAACACGATTGACAATGACACTCCACGTGCTCTCAAAACGCTGCGTTCCGAAGAATTAATAAATTTGTTTGTAGCAGTTTGTGAATAATTTGGCAATGGCTCAAAAAAGACTCGTGTCAATTGATACAAAGAAATGCTCAAGAAATACAATCGTGATGCCTCAAAAGCCGTGTATAACATTTGCACAGGTAAAAAATCTTGGATCTATGCGTATGAGTCCCAAAGTAGACAGTAATCGACTGTAGGGGTCCTGCACGATAAACCAAACCTAACGAAAGTAATTCACGCCAAAAGCAGCTCGAAGCAAATGGTCGGCTGTTTCTGTTTGGGATAAACGGGCATGTGGCTACAGCGCCACTAGAGAATCGTAGAACGGTCAATTCTGAATGGTGCCCAACCATTTGTCTACCAGAAGTCTTTGAAGAAAACACAACCAGCGACGTAGGATGCTTCATCATCATGACAACCTATTACATCTTAAAGTTTGCAATATTTGAAATTGTTGTTATTTAATATTAGGGCTTCGGTTTAATCTAAACGTCTTAGTTCTAAACGAAATACAATAAATATGAAATAAAATAAAGTTGAATCTATTCTTATTTTAAAATGATTACCTATTTCAGTGCACACGTATGATGAAACCGTGCTGGTTCACTGGACCCGCCTGGTAAGTGACAATATGCTTATTTACTAGTGGAGTGGCGTTTAATATATGATTTTAATTATCGATTTTTTTGCAAGAGATTCTATTTTTGTCTCTAAACTTTATATTTTCTATTTCAAGATGCCTTTAAGAATTTATAAGTTGCCTACAAGTTTATTTTTGAGTCTGTAAACTGCCAGCATAGTTTACTTTTATCTTTGCTCCGGTTGAGATGTAGTGTGCGATATTTGACTTCTTAAGCAGGACTAGCTTCACACAGATCGAACTTTCTTTTAACCGAGTGAAATCCGCTGTTAAATTAGCACTGGGTACATGACAATTTTGTTCACATTTATTGTTTTAATATACATAATTATCATACCGACCGATAGTCTCTGCATAAACGAAGCGTTAGATCTTAGAAACAATATTAAATTGGAAAAGTGGGATGGAAGCAAATTTAAATTAGTTGATAGATAGCAGCTAAATCGCATCCTTCTTGTGTTTTGCATGAATCTTGAATATTGACAACTCTTTTCCTTGAGTCTTGTAGAAACTTTTCACCAAGTTCACGAATACTCAAAATACGTTAGAAATTGCAAAAATATCATGTAAATCTTTCGACTTGCATCTCGCATGAATCCGTTCGGAATATTAAACTCATCTGCTGAACCTTATTCCAGCACAAGTTGCTTAAATTCTTTCCCTAACCTTCTATAAAGCCCTTTCATTCGAACTAAATTCCAAACCGCACTAGTAACTATTCCGGTAAGGTTGTACGAACCCGACAAGAGTTTTTATTTCTATTTTCGGCGACGCAACTCGGCTCGCAAATGCAGCCGCACATCGTCTCGCAGGAGATCCGGGAAATTTTTATTATCAATCCGAGGATGAAAAGAATGCAAATTTTTCGCCCGGCAGGTATTAGAAATTTTAATTTCGCGCGCGTCGGAATTATTCAGGGGTCTAAATTTATTCAAGAACTTCCACCGTTTTCGCCCGGGCGAAAGGAGATTGTCGCGAACGCTAAAGTAAAAAAAATAAAAGTGAAGAAGAGAATGGAACCCTCCGAAAGGAGGACAACGCCGTATAAAACATTACAACGCCGTTTCGGCGTACGATACGTACCTTTGTTCGCCGGTACTACGTCGGGATTCTTGTCGTCCTTCTCGAAGAGATCCTCGGACTCGGAACGTAGCGGTAGCGTGACTTTCTCCTTCACCGGCAGGAAACCCGGCCTGAGGACTCTGGAACCGTCCCTCTGCGATGTGCGTATCTTGATAGCTCCCAGAATTACGACCGTGACTAGCAGCAGGACGGTAACGATTCCCACCAGGATGCCGAGTATAGGGGCTATCTCGATTTGGTCACGCGTCCCCAGAGAAAGAACTGTAAAAGCAAGCACGAGAGCTCGTTGAGCGAAGTTAATTCTTTTCGGGTCGAGTTAGGCGCGGGAGTGGTGGGGGGACGGGACGATGTCGTTCCGAGAGGGAGAGGGGGGTGGGATGAGGATGAATTTTTGCAATTATAATTCGCGCGGAATATTTCAACGGCGAGATGGCGCCACCATTTTATTATATGGCCTTAGTACGTAGAGGGGAAAAAATTGCGCGCTAATCTGCGAGCTCATAAAGTTTGAATTTGAATGCAAATTGCGCGACCGACGCTAGATAAGATGCGAGCTTTTGGATAGATTAAAAATTTAATTCGCCATCGTTTCAAGATAGAAAAAGTAGGTAAAGGTAGTGGTTTTGTTTTGGGAGAATTTTTTTGTGAATGCTTTTGTTTTAAAGTTACCAAGTAATTTTTTCTAGGAACAATGTACGGTCAACACAGCATTAGTATATGATATAAATTCGACTCCTAACAACGGTATGCATTAGCAAATAAATAAGATTGAGGAATTCTAAAGCTTTTGTTCATAGGAAAGGCAAATTAGGAGCTTGATATTGCTTATACCAATACCTACGTCTGCCAATGTCAAAGTTTAACGATCCCGAAGCCGAATATTCGGATACTTTACGAACATCACCTTAAAGCAGTACATTCGAAATTTTCCATATTACCTATGCGGATAACTCGCTAACGGTAACAGATAGAGAAAGACAAAAAATTGTTTGTTTAAATAAGTTCTATTAAGCATACAAGAGAAATATGGACATTTCTACATGTATAACAAGAAATGCAGGGTCCAATAAATTTTAATGAAAGGAATATGTATTTATATTTTTAAAATGAAGTTAATCACGCTAAATTAAACAAAAGGTCCAATATCCATTATGATCCATATAGGTTGACAACGTTTTTCCATGCTTTCTACTAAATTTTCAATGTAAGGCGTAGGTAATGAACGCCATACCTTTTTTATGCTTCAGTGTTTTGGATCCTCATCCTTCAATTCTCAGTACTACTCTTAAACCAACCAGTAGTCATTTTTTATGTAATTGCACCATCCGCTGCGCGTTTAAATTACCAGTAAAGACGCATAACGTCCCAAAATCACGAAAATTAAAACATATCCAAACATGGATCTTCACTATATGTTTTACACTTCGTTCCACAATGCGATTTATGCGACCAGACCACGCTCTGCTTCTTGGTATCCGGGCTCAAAAAGAAGATTCATAATCTTATAAAGAGGAAAGGGTTCAGAACCAAGCCACAGCTAAAAAATAAGACGATACCATCATCTCATCATCAATTTTATAAGGTTGGGCAATTCTTACGGGAAAAATCGTGCTGAGGGACGTAATTAAAAACTAACTCAAAGGCAAACCTTATCGATATTTCGGTTTGCTCCTTCTGGTAATGCAACTGCGTAGCAAATAACATGCAATTTAAATCTATCAGTAACAGACAGACTTGACCAACAAAATTTATCCGGCAGTAGATGTTTCCGATGGCTGTAAAAGGTTTCAAAACCACACTTAAAAGAGACACATAAACAGGTTGGACTGAAATTTGCGGAAGATCATATGAGATGGGATCATTAGTGGAACGTCATATTTTCTAACGAGAAGAAATTTAAGCTGATGGTTTGGCACGATCTGCGCAAGAACATCCAAGTTGCGATGAATCGAAATCTTGGTGGTGATAGTGTAATGGTTTGGACGGCTTTTATCCATATATAAAACCGGTGACTTCCGGAAGTGGTTTTGATAGATTTTGGTAAACAATTACCGACGCAAGATATGTTTGAGGTTATTTTGAATAGAGGATCTAACACACTGGTTTACAAAGAATTATACATGTTTTATGTATTTATTTTATTCGCTAATTTTGTGTTAGTGGACCTATATACATTTCGCTGTTTTAAATTAGCATTATTGTAAATATTTTTTGTATAAAATGTAATAATGTTTTAATGCTATTTTCCCTTGCATTTGTACTTCAGCATTAACTTCGATGCATAATTTGCCAATGACATTAGGAAACCAAATATTCTGCTCAAAAGTTCGTAAGGAACTATAGAAATTTCGCTGAGTGTATTTCACTAATTTCTGGATCGAAATATACTGGCTAAAGCATTGGAAAGTATTTAAACAAAAACAAGATCAAATTCGACATAAAACGATAAAATATTCAATGCAAGTAACATCACATAATTACACGAGGCAAGCATTGAACAATTTTCCTATACGTTTACTCTCCTTAGTTTTCATCATGTTTTCCCATATACATTCGTTTTTTTACGATTTTTTTTAAAGTCGGGAACATTTCGGGGGATGCATTTCTACTTCATTGACATTGTCAATACCATTTACATTAGCAGAGATACCCATTAATCTGGCGTCTACATCTAACGCCCATGTAACCAAAAGAGGTATTTTTGCAAGATCCAGTATAAGCTTGACCGAATGATCCGCTTACTACGATACGACACGATTATTGGCCAAAAGATTTTCTGGCCGTCTGGTAATGCTTAGGGAATCCTTACCTGTCTGTTTCTCTGCGATTTTCAGCGTGAATCCTTCGAGTAGGACCGCCTCGCTCCGCCCTTTCGCGTTCGCCGCGTAAACGATCATCTTCAGTATCTTTCCGGACTCCAGACCGCTTATTGTGAAGAGAGGAAATGTAGCGGATACATTCGCCTGAAATTACATACAAATTGCATCAGTAAACTTTTGCTTTCTAGAGAGGCATTCAAAAAATAAATGAAAAAAGGCAGATATCCTATCCACGTGCGATATATATATGTGCAGTAGTGTGAATATGTTCCTGACCACTGTCAATAATTCGTTATTTATATTTTATTGTATTACTGATTTCTAAACAATACGTGAAACAGTTGTTATTTCGTAATTATTCGTGTTTAATGTGTACTTCATTGTTAGAAGGGAACAACAGGTCAATAAACGATAAATGTAATATTGATACTTTCGAATTAATGCAAAAGAGTAACAGGCTGCTTATGTAGTTATAGACAAGTATATGTACAAGTAGATAATTTACGTTTAACCAAAAATATCGTTCAAAGAGTTAAGATATGAATGTCAGATCTGTCAATTGTGAGGGTCAGCAGTTTAACGCAAAGTTGAATATGATATTAAAACCTATAATAAAAAAAACGAGGGTCCTAATATGCTGTTTTGTGGAACATCTTTCTTCATGGTTAAAGCATTCAAAAAAGCAGTTTCATTGTTAACCTTAAGACATACTGTTTCCGTAAGTCGTTATCTAGCTGTGATAACTCTGTTTGTTGTACCTTAATTAAAAAATATTGCTCTGGACGACATGTGGTTTCAGCAGGACGGTGTCATACCACCCGTGCCTTGCGCGAGTTTGCTCCTGGTTGTGTCATTTCCTGGTGTGGTGGTCAGAATTGGCCGCTACGTTCTTGCGATTTAATAGCTATTGACTTCTAGCTGAAGAGGTGAAGGCATAGGTTTATGCCAATAAGTTCGCGACCACCGAAGCATTGAAGACCGAAACTAGGTGTTCTATTAATGAAGTACTTTTACATGTATACAATAGTGTTATTGCAAATTTTGTCAAAGGAGTACGAACAAAGCCATGGCGGTCATTCACAATAGAATAGAAAAGAAATATCCTCCCTCGCAAAATACAATAAAAATAAATAAACCGCTAGAACAGCAAATGCTATATATTGCTCTTTCGCTTGTTTAGGGTTAAAACGTGTATTAGATCATTTCAATGAAAGCACATATATTTACCTTTATCATCTGCACTGAGCTTTGTATAATCGGTAAAGAGCATTGGGATTCATAAGATTGGTTTTATGAATATAGCATATATATAGCTTGACTAGGGCACCCTCTCTAAGAAATTAAGTGGAACAAAATTTACATATTTTAAGAGAAACACCAACTTTATGAGACCCTCCGAAAAATTCAAAAATACGTTAGATTATATGTACATATATCAGGATATTAAAATATCCTGAAGAAATGATATAATTACTAGAAGAGAGAATTCTGACAACGTATCTCCTATTTCATTTATAAAAGACAAGCAATCGGTTTTAGTACTCATGTAACACCACGCACTTCACCAGATTAAAGTTATTTCCTCCAATATGACTGTTAGAATATCCACCCTGCACATACGCTCACCCACACCTTCGCTATCCACCAATACACTTACCTGCAATATATCCGTCTGTTCGTCGTACACCTCGAGCAGAAAGTACTGCGGCTGACCGCCATCAAAACCAGGCGCGCATTCCACCTCCAGCGACTCGGTGGTCTGATTTAATATCGTGCAATTATACGGCGGGTCTGGTTTGCCGGCGGCGGTTATCAGAAAAACGCACGGCTCCACCTGCCGGCCGGCTAGATTGTTCGCCCAGCACATTACCGTGCCGTAATCGAGTTCGGTGACAGGTGTATAGGTGAGGATTGACGAGGAACGATGCAGGCCGGAGTGATAGCGCGTCTGGGGCACGTCAATCGTCTCGGCGCTATTGTTGAAGGACCATTTGAAGCTGTCCGGCGGTGGATACGACTCGACTTCGCATAGCACTTTCGCGTCTTCGTGTCGTGCGACACCGTAGGTCCGTTTCTGACCCGGACGACAGATTGGCTTATCTGGAAAGCGATTAATTGCTTAGTTTTCATTGTGGCAGTGTTTCAGTGTGGCGTTGTTGGTCGGGTGAATACGATCGGAAAAATATTTTATTAAATAATTCCTACTGTATACAATGTATTGTATTCTGTATGATTGAAAATATCATTCGGTGAGTCTTGAACCAAATCCAAGATGATCGAAATTTTGACGAATTTTCAAAAATCGAAGTAATCTAAAATATGTCAAAATGCGTAAGCAACTGAAGGTTTTGGTGACCAGATTATAGGAAAATTGTCCATCATGGCGAAATACTTAATACTCTAAAATTAGAAAAGGATTTAGCAATAGTCATCAGATTCTTCACGTGTTTTCAATTCTTTAGAAACGAATTCCGCCCAGATTAGTGCTCTTATATTAATTCTGGTTTTAGAATCATATGCTGCATGATTGCTAAGTTCAACATAACCTTTGATGGTGTGGAATTATTAGAAAGTTTACTTTCGAGCTGAATAGGTCGTTTATCTCAGTTGTACGAGCATCACAAATTAAGCAGTTGCTTACTGCATTTGTGTTAATAATATGCTCTGCCACTTTTCCCTCTAATATTGTAAAATATAGAACATGCCTCACTGTGACGAAGTTATTCCTTTGCTGTAATCGTTAGTCGCAAATTCTTTATTTCACCTTCTACACGTTCTTTTTCAGTAGTTTCATAAATTGGAACTTGACAACTTTACAATATCGAGTTGAAGAAAGTCGGGAATTAACCTAAACAACCTCATCCTCATTTACATAAACATCATAGACAAGGAGAATTGGGTAAAACATTATGAACAGCTCTGGTATAAGGAAAATATTGACGAAACAACAATACAAGAAGTAGACGTAAAAGGTTTGGCTGACATATATTTAACAGAACTGACAGAAGCCCTGTGGGCTGCTAAAAGCGGAAAAGCGACCGGTATGGATGGCATCGACAGAGAGCAACGACACTACACTTAAGGCTTCTGATATGTATTTAATAAATGTTGGAAGAATAGTATTATACCTGATCATTGGAAAAGGGCGAAAGTAGTCTCGTTGTTCAAACGATTCCTAACAGGCACATAGGATGATCTACAGAAAGGGATATATACATTACAAAAAACATGCCAAAACTATGACATGAAATAGTCGCCAAATTAAACCAAAAACATGGCTTTCCTGGGTAAATATCCAATTAGAATAAAAATAGTCTTAAACGGTACTGTACTGAAACAGATGGAACACTTTAAGCATTTAAGCTGCGATGTATGTTACGATCGACATAAAGACAGAAGAAAAATTGAATACATTCCCACATATCTGTGGAACATTCAGCACAACATTAAAAAACAAAACAAGAAGCGACACACAAATAAAATTTTACAAGGCGATAACAGTGCCAACCCTCCCATATGGTAGTGAAACATCGACAACAACGAAAACACAAGAAAGCAGGATACAGACACAAGAGATGAAATATTTGAGAGAATAAAGGAAAACAAAAATAAGTGGAAGGAATGCGTAGAACCGATGCAAGTGGCGAGGTTACCAGTTACAGCGAGATTTTATAGATGTTTAGGAAGAAGAAGTGTAAACACTCCAAATAAAGGAAGGGTATTGTAACAAGAAAAGTGCCTGAAACCTGATGTGAAGAAGAAGAAGATGATTTATTTTTACTACTTTTAATTTAGAGAGAAACCTTAACCACGTCCTTAGTATATTTATTATTACAGGTCTACTTCAGAGACTGTACGTACATACCAAGCTTTTAAATTACCCGGCATTAAAATGTGAAACGTAGGAATAAAGTATTAAATATGAAGGAACAGGATTTAGTACTCATTTTTTTACTTACACATTACTTTCAATTCCACCGTATTGCTATCACCATCTCCTTCTACGTTAGAAGCGACGCAGGTGTAGTTACCGGCCTGGTTCTTCGTGATCTGCTGCAACGCCAGATCGCTATTGCTCATGATCACGCCGCCTTTCTGGTTCTGCTGTATAACTTGCCCCTGTAACAATAAATCATTAAAAAAGGGATTAAAAAGAGCGATCAACTGACAAGAGCGGTTTCTGTTTTAAAAAGTTAAGTCGAAGGATAAATCAACTGAATGTACATATATGCTGATAAATTTAGGTTTAGCTATCGGAGAATAGGAAAATGCTAAGATAATAATAATAATCATAGTAGTGGTTTATTGTCCCAGAGAACATTAACGGTGCCTTGCACAGTTATTTGATATTCCCTGAAAACAGGACGAATTTCAGACAAATTCCCCGGTGTCAAACTCAGATTGTAATGTTTACTATCACTACTGTTTGAATTGATAAAATTGCGGCAGTTGAAGCCACAGTTCAAAGATTGTTTATCAATTAACTTGAGACTCGATAGATCAAAGGGAAGCTCTTAATCATCGCAAATTACATCAGGCGGAATATATATGTTTACTAAATTTGAATGAGAAGGGTTGGGGTTACATTTACAAATAACGATATCCTTTAAAGGAATAGTACTGGAAGTACGTGTATTCAGGTGCACAAATTGCTATTTAATTGAAACGGTAATTCTTCTCCAGTTAATCGTCTCATTTTGTGAAGGTCATCATCCTGTTTGAAGATGTTGAAAAATATACACTACACCTAGCGATCCAAAAAATCTGGGTTGAGCCAGGTCTCAGTGAGCAGTACTGCATCAAAGTCCACTCTATCGCCGTTATCCATATTCGGTTCAGTTTCAGCCCGTCGCCTCTGTTGCTATTTTTAGGGTTTTTGTATATTTCAATCGCTTCCCTATTTAATTGGCTATCGTAGTTCTCTGTTGATATTAGAACTTTTATATCTTCGAATATAACCTTGCGATTCGGTTCCGAGTGGATATGTTAGGCAATGACTGATTTGTCTATTTGTTTCAATCGTACATTGTGTTCTTTTTTCGGGTGTTGATCGATCGTCCTGTTGTGCCGATGTACACTTTGTATCCGAAATTTGCGAATTCAATGATAGACAAGGATCAAAAAGCAGACCAAGATCTGTAAACTGCGCCACTCTCGGTATGGCGTTACCAGATACTGAATATTGAAAAGTAATAAGATCAGTGCGTTTAGAAAAAAAAGTACTGCATATTTATCTATATTTAAGTCAAAACGATTGTTGCTACACCAGTCATTCATCATCCAAAGATTTTTTTGCAGAGTGAAGTAAGTAATCAGCTGTAGATGTGATATTAGTGAATATTTTTATTAGTTGTGGAACCCCACAAGAGCCAGTGAATTAGTTGAAGTGATATCCATCATAAAATACGTAATATGACCGGTCATGCAAATATGAACCAAGAAAAGCAACAGTTCTTGGAGATATGCCCTGAATGATCGATTATGTCAAATGCTTTGCTGAAATCAGTGTAGATCACATCCACCTGTTGGCGAACATCTAAAGATTCGCTTATGTACTGGGTTAACTTGATGAAATTAGTATTTACAGATCTTTGGCTGATGAAACCATGTTGATTCATTGAGATGTAAGGCTTAATGCTACAGTACAATTTCTCATATAGTACATATTCAAAAACCTTAGTAGTTTAATAGAATTGTAATCGGCCGGTACTTGCGGATGCCTATACGATCGCCTTCTTCAATACTAGTGTGATTTTACCGATCTTCCAATGCGTGGAGAACGTTGATGTGCAAAGCGCCAAATTTAAAATCATAGTAATCACAAAGCAAATAATATAATTTCAATGTATTTTTTTCTGTCGTGGAATCTGCATTTAACCAGTTTCCATTCAAATAACGGCCTTCATTTCACTACTGTTTCACTGCTATTACATATGTTCTTTTCCATCTTATAATTTCATCTCTCTCGATCAATACTTTTTTTCCTAAGTTTAACACGTGGAATAATACAGCTATTAGATATAACAACCTCATCTTTAAGCTATTTCTGGTATAATTTTATTAAGTATTCGCGTGGAAGTTGGTTTTTAAAAAAAAGCGTGAAACTTGGTGTATCCATTTGTCACTTCGAGACTGTTTATATTCTCAAATTACGCCATTGGCAATTGACATTGAGATATCTGTAATACACTGCTACCCAACCTTATTTAAAACAGACTACATTCTACATTTCTACAGATATAGATTTAGGTATTTATCTGCATTCAACAAAATACATTACCTGCCAACAAGCCAAATCCCGTATTAATTGAAAACGCGCCCGCATCTCCCCAACCCCTTCGCCGTATCAAACCATCAACAAAGCCAGATTATTACGATCATCGAGATTGCTCATAATACGCTCGGCATCGATACTATGGTAACTATTCGTCTTATTTTGATAAACTCGGGCATAATGCGAATTAGAATCCGTGACAGATCCTGATGCGGGTTGACCCTCGTCATTTAACCGTTATGTAATTAGTTGAGTGCCCGATGCCATCGTGTAAGCCCCAGACAGAACATATTTCGCTACTAATTTAAGCTATTCCTCATAATTTCTAATTGAAATACGCAGTTCATAATTGATAAGTCTAGCGGGGATGCGATGTTGAATTGAATTCGGCTTGTAAAATGTAAACGTACATGTTTCAGCCTTCAGTAGATGATGGATATTCTGACATATGTATATCTTATAATGGCTTTAGGGCATACTTTTTGAGAAGGCAATAAACAGACATGTACTGTATATGTTAGAAAGGGAATTATGTACGAGGATTGTTTTTAAGTTTTGCATGTGAAGGTGGAATAAGGCAGTCCATGCAGTGTGTGAATTTGCATTGTCTTGGTGGAGGATGATTAATCGTTCTCGGTTGGTTTTTCGAAGCTCAGCGATAACTTAACAGTTCCTTGATATTGTATAGGAATTATTGTTGCATGACCTCAAACCAAACGGACAACTGGCATATATTTTGTGGCTACTAAGAGTAAATCCAAGATTTATCATCACTGATGATGTTGTACCCATTTTTAGGTTTCCAGCGTTGAATGGGTCTAGAGCTCTTTAAAACTAATTTACCCTGGCTGCTTTCTGTTGTGGTATCCAACGGAAAAATGATATCTCAATCTCGCGGTATGCCACATCTCGATTTTTTTTCTTTTTTTGGTGCACACGCCCTTGAATCGTCGCAAAGACTAATCCGTCCAAGCCTGAGTTCTCCATATTAGCGAGAAATTGTTGACTGAGGCGGTGCTTCATTGCTGACAACAGAAACCAAATCGGGGGACTGAAACTTTGGATTTAGGTTAACTAAAGATGGAGGTTAATTTTTAATACTGATATTTGAATAGTGGCGCCCTCTACGTCCCAGTATGCAAAACCTAAGAAACATCACTCGTAAATGGTGTGATCGTGGTTCATAAACTTTATCAACAATTGACAAACAATTGTCAAACGCGGGAATGCATCTACCCTCGGTTGATTCATTCTAGCATTTCAATATTCTGAATGAGGTCCTAATCGATTGCAGAAACGATTGATGTATTCTGGAGACGTCTTTCTTTGATACTACACTACTTGTTCTATATCTTCGGCTGCACTGAAGTTCTTACAGCACTACTAAATACGATTAATTTCAGGTAATCCATCATTAAATGCTAGATTAGGAAACCATTGTGGCAACGGCGTCCTCATACTTTATTTGCTGGAGCAAATCGAGTTAAGGGCAAGAACAAAACCTGTATTCAACAAGCTCTCGTTGCCATCATCTTCTTTCGTTAGATGTTCAGCATTTATTTGTCGGCTGACACTTTGCAGTTGGGATCTAAATGAAATTGTGACTATATTTCACGCCGTCGCTCTAGAAATTACCCAAACTTTCTGTACGATGAAACTCCGTTTATTAATTGTATTTACGTCGCTCACCCTTATATACAGTGCTTTCGTCGTATATACGTCAACTTGCGTACATTAAGCAGTTTCACGAAGCGGAAATATAAATACCAACAAGGAACGTAAATTTGTCCTCCCCATTTTAAATGGTTTAAATGCTGTTTGATGAGGCTCTACCGTCTGTAGATTAATGTGTTTTAATAACACTATTGGATATTCGTTTTGATAAATTCTGAAGGATGTTAGTTTATAGGTTTGCATTGTCAAGACTTATATCATACAAGTTATCAAATAGCCGATTGTAGAATATCATTAATTACTTATTTATTTGAAATAGCACGTACTATACATCTTAATCGATTCAGTTCCACTATCCTACATAAATTTAATTCTTGACATGATATTGTTGATGATGGATTATACTTAGAGTTGTTATTTGGTTTATTTCCACTGCTTATGGAACTTATACTGTCCCATTACCTCGGTCAGGTGCATTGGAGTACGGAATTCGAGAAATACAAATTGAATTCAATCCCCATACGAGACAGCTTCGACAAAAAATAGGGAAGACAACAGGCCTTATCAGGGCTACCCTGAAGATGGCAGTCCACACAGTACCGAAACATCGGACTCTGTAGATTCCACTAACGATGGAAATAGCCCAAATAACAACTTTAACATAAATTTAAGACCATGTTAGGAGGCTAGTGTCGTGGCAATGTATGTAATTATGGCTTGCACGTGATTCAAGAATATTTCTAAAATTATAAAAATTACCAATACCACTTGGCCCATAGCAGCAAAATAATAATCAACTATTTGGTAATAGAATTTGTACTTCATCTTGGTGTTGCAATATGCATGCCATGTAGTATAACTTCCTTGCTGATTTAAATATGTGCACAGCGGGCCTCTACTACATAGAATTCTGTCTTCTGTGATGATAGACACAAATGTTTCTATTCCATTGTTCGTGTCGAAGCGATTACCACCTAGGAAGGTATTCAGATGTTGAAGGAGTCCAATCCATACGTCGCTAAGCGCAAAGTCTTTATTGTATGACGGTTAAGTCAATTTCTTCCGGTCAAAAGAGGTTATCAGATCTGGAATTTGATTCGCAGTGTGTGATCTTGTCGACCATTTCGTCGTCGGTAGCGGTTTTTTGGCGTCCACTGCGTGGCTTGTCACCTGTGTCTCTGAGGCCATGTTTGAACTTGCTCACCCAGAAGTTGATGGTCGAAAATGATACATCCACCATGAACCTCTAGCAAAATATTTCGAATTTCCGTGGCCGTTTTTCCACCCATCCAGAAGTGTTTTATCACTGCACGAAATTCGATTTTATACATTTTTACGAACCCGCCTGACTTGCTACACAAAACACACTCTTAAACAACAACTATTGACAGTAGACGTCTGAAATTTCGAGAGTTTCCTTAAAGAAGATTGCTCTTGCCGACCAATGAATCCACTTCAACCTTCGTGCGCCATCTCTTGCCGATTCCGGAAACATTTCAGGTCGCTCTCGTATAAGAAGATAACTGTTAATTTGGTTTATTTTTGCCTTTCTGACGCTGACATACGAACAATCAATCGCACACCTCCTTTTCCGCGGTAATAATTTGAATTGTTCCTTGGAATTAGGCTGTTGATATCAACTTTGATCAAGTACCGAATGATTTAAGTTGGAGGTTGAATCAGTACCGACGATATTTAATCCGAAAACTGAAATATTTCAATAAGCAAGTTCTATCGCAATAACCTTCCGGCGAAGCAAGGAACTCCTAAACTTGTACACACTGTGTATTACATCCGCCGAACCGTATACATTTCGGCACCAACACGGCTCGAGGCAAGTATAGAGGAAACACAAGAACGTTCGTTCGGTAATTACGAGCAGAAAGTCTGGACATGTCTGGAGTTTCTCGAATTCCGGGATCCTTCCGAACACAACGAGCCAGTGCGCCTCGACGGGACGAAGAGGTGTAGCCGGAAGATCCGTGCATACCGACGCACCCGTAACATCGCCACTATAAACAGTGACGCTGAGAAATGGACACATCCATTCAAGGATATTAAAGCGATCCGATGAGACGGCCGGAATTCGAGTAAATTGTTTCGGCGCGGTAGTTTAGAAGGACGAAGCTATGCGCGTCCTTCGGCAGCGAACATTTCGACGTTCTTCGACGTTTTCTCGCTATCAATTCCGCCTTCGTCCGAGGGAAGATAATATATTCAAATAAAACGGTATGCTCTTTTATATGAGACGAGAATTTATCGCTTTCGCATAGTTTACCGGTCGGCGCCTAGGTGTTGGGAGAATTTGATAAATTCGCTTCGCCTCCGGAGCATTTATCATTTGATCGCGGAAACGATAGTGCCCTAGTGCGCTAGTGTATTTCCCTAAGACGGAAGAAGATCGGTCGTCGGCATTATTAAAAAGTTCTGTTTCCGCCGTAATACTCGTCGATAAAACGGTTTATTACGCGAAGGAGGGATCGGCACGGAACCGACTCGTTTCCGTTTTCATTAAAATCCTCATCATCCTCCTTATTGCTTATCTCCTAAAAAGAAATTTAGCGGATGGAAAAGACCAATTTTAATGTTATCACGAAGCGGTACTTTATGTAGCCCTGCGGAGCTTTCAGAAACTACGCAATTTTTATGCAATCATCATTAAATTCTCGTAATAAAACCAGTAATTAGGAAGAGAGGCACTGCAAGTTCCATATACCGGGGTCTCTTGTTATCATTACACATATATTTTTCCTGTGTGTAGCGTTTAAAAAGATAATTGTCAATGAGTTAGTAGGATAGTAGGTAACCAGTTATACACCCATATTAAACGAGGGAGAACCTTGAGTTCCTAGTAAAACCAGTTACCAGCTACCACAGATCTCTCATTGTTGGAGTATTTTTCGATAAGAATTTTACTCTTACCAGGAAATTTATTTTATTTTGGGCATTTTCTTTATTAATCTATATATTTTATATGTCTTGTCTGTTAGCATTAATGGTATTTTATTTTAATTTTTTCATTTATTGTTCTCTCTGCATAATAGGTATTATTTTAGTGTATTTTGTGGTGGAGAACCTCAGCCTCTTAATTTTCCAAATGGGTTCTTTTATTAATTTTTTTTTCGTTTTAAATTCGAATATAGTGTTTAATAATTGAAATAACCAAACGTAAGACTGTAAACAAAGATATATTGACGAACCGATATATATATATATCGCTTTTTAAAATAATTTCTTTTTTTTATAAAACAAACCTAAATCAATTCCTGTCTAGCTCATTTTATTTATTCTAAATGAAATAATGGTTTATTATAATTTGAAGTCTTTAATTTTGTAATCGTACTCACACTCACACGTAATATCGCGTATTTTAGGTATCCTGGTCTTCGGCTTCCACCAATGTGACCGGAACTCCAAATTATTATGATATCAGTCGATACACTTTTTGACTTTAAATAAATTCGATGAATTTCAAATATTACGATTAATTCGAAAAATAATAAATTTCTCTCTGGAGAGACGACTTCCACGTGTGTGGCTTTGAGGCAATTCTTATTTTTATATTCCCTTCGTGATAGGGGTTACACACATTATATATAACCTGTTTGCCAATATATTAGGCCACACAGTAAACACAGTCTTTATGGAAGGAAATTATTTACAAGTAACACTGCCAGGCGTGCCATCCATACGTCGTACAAGTAATTTTGAAGATAGTGTGATATAATTTCGGGATGATACATATTTTAATAATATGATAAAAATGTGTGAGTACACTACATTAAACGTTTTTTAGAAATGAATTTAGAAGAAGTTATTATTACATACAAACATATATTTACGAAAAGCGACATATATAGTAAAGGATAGTGGAGGTTACATCTCCACTGTACATATTGTTGAAGGTACTCTTTTTTTTAAACATTATAGTTGTAGATTATATGTTAGTAATGAACAACTAAAGTAAATATCTGTCAAATTTAGTATACAGAAAGAAAACTGTACAGAATGATTACTTGAATACAACATCAACAATAACAAGAGCGTGAACCGTACACTGACGAGAAAATATCCAAAGTAGATAAATAGGAAACATTTAGAAAAAAAACAATGATGTAAAAGATTTAAAAGACAATAATTCATATCATTACAATATGTACATTTTGTATACATTCAGCCATTTACAATACTCATACCACAAGTGCTTAAAGTTCAATATAATTTCGTTATATTCACTGTTTTCAAGTACGGGCAGCGGTTCCGTTATCAAGGTTGAGGTAAAAGCAATCGTTCATTTTCGGCCTTTTTCGTCCTTCATTGGTTCTCGTATAGTGGCGACCTTTCTTGTAGCTTCGTCGGAACGAATATAGCGACAGCCTTTACAGATACAATCTTTCCGCTTCCAATTGATGGTCGCCGCGGCTGCAGCGTCCGTTGTTATCTGGGACTTAGACATCTTTTTATTTAGTTGTCCATCGATGTGGTTGAGCTTCACGGACCAAATTTCTATATATCATGTCCGCTTTAACTCTGCCGTCTTCCTTGTCGATCTATAAGGTGGCAACAGCATAGAACTAGAGAATACATAGCGCACTATTTCTATTACCAGAACGCATGAGTAGCTGTGATATTACATTATCTTGTTTTGAGATCGGTTATTATGCTACTATTGTCCTCAACTAGGCGTTCAGGCTTTAAGTGATAGGGTTGGGTTCCCCTATAAATAAGCAAATAACGAAAGTGTTTGGCTCCCATATAAACACAAACCAATAAAAAGGGCAAGACCCTTAGACAAAATCAAGGCAAATAAATAAGATTTGGCTTCCACAAATGGGCATACAAATAAGAACAGCAATGAGGCGCGCTTATCAAGTAACAATTAAATAGGGTTGGATCCCGTATACAAAGATAGTGATGCATGCTAAATATATAAGAATTATTACATGTTTAACAAAGCTTCAGCGGAAGCCTATAAGACTTTAAACACAGCAGCAAAAAATAAATGTTAAGGAAACATCTGCGGATGCTAATGTACATATACATATGTACATTATGAGAGCTCGAATAACTGCAGTTATTGCGATTATTACATATCTTACATACATAGTACCTATACATAGGCGTTTATCTGAATTTTCAATATCCTTTTGTTTATTTGTTGATAACCTTGTATACATTTTCTCCATTTATTTATTATAAGTATTAATACACCATTTGTCGCTCTAACATATTTAGGCCTTCCACTCCATGTGTGGTTAATTGTAAAGCATTTCCTCTCCTTCACAAGTATAACAGTAAACTCCACTTGCACAAATTTATTAATTATTCGGAACGCAGCGTTTCGAGAGCACGTAGACTCTCATTGTCAACCGTGTTACCGACTGAATGTAAAACACTGTATCACATTGCGTTCCAAATAATTAATAAATTTGTGTGAGTGGAGTTTACTGCTATAGCTGTCAATATACAACCACGAAGTGCTTGCAATCGTTAATTGATTTCCTCTCCTTGTTCTTTCTCTGTTTCGCTCAAAACTATTATGTCTATATTACATTTTTCAATTTCTGAGAGTATTTCGATTTGCTCCGTTGATATTTCTTGTATATTTCATATTGCAATTCTCATAGTAGCGCATTATTTTTTTATTCATTTGAACATTAATCTTTATTTCATATTTTGAACGCCCTCAATTTCTTATAATTGCATTTGGCGTGAAGGCATTTTACAAAAGTGCTGGCAGTGTGATCGCTGTTCAACGTCCTTCCCGACGTCATTATCATGTAGGATGCCATGGTCGTGTTCTTGTGACGTGAACAGTATATGGGTTAGGAATTTCGAGGAGATGGGTCCAACGATCCTATAAGTTAATGATTGAAAACGTTAGTGACGACACCAATTTCATTAACAGCCCTATCATATCTTAGTGCCACACAATTTCACTTTTTTCTGTAATAATTAACTTGTAAATTTATTGGTTTTAGTTTAGGGGGGCTCCATTCGAAATTTCCCATTTCCCTGTGCCACCTTGTATTTATTGTAGACGTATAAAAAATGTTAATGTATTCTTAATGGATTAAACAAATAGCTGTTTGTGGGATCATCCAAAGTTTTTTACTTCGCTGTGCCACCTTGGGTTTATTATA
Source organism: Trypoxylus dichotomus (assembly GCA_023509865.1). Classification (NCBI taxonomy): domain Eukaryota; kingdom Metazoa; phylum Arthropoda; class Insecta; order Coleoptera; family Scarabaeidae; genus Trypoxylus; species Trypoxylus dichotomus. The sequence goes on from CM042075.1 coordinate 56,208,389, forward strand.
GGAGTTGTATAGAAAACGTGAATGTTATTTTTAATGAATTAAGAAACAAATCGCGGTTTATTAATAATTGACATCACTGAATATAGGTGTATAGATATCAGAGTAAGTTCGACATCACACACAAATTATTTATTATTATTTATTCGGAACGCTATACTTCAAGACCCCGGGGGCTCTCATTGTCAACCGATACTGACTGTAGCTGTTTGACAACATTTTCATAATGTGAAATTTATAGGTTTCATTCACAATTTCTTTTAGCTTTTTCCTTTTGCATTTCTTAACACTTTATTAAATAAATAGATGCATATTTCTTTGGTCGTGAACTTCTTTTATTTATCCAAAATGTATATGCATGTATGAAAAATATATATGGCTCTATAACGTTAGGTAATTACCAGACGATTTAAAATACGCCATAATAAAATGAACATTTTATCGAAAATCTAATCTAATTTGCTGCTGCCGCAGGAGGTCGCGGCTTTAATCTTAATGCCATGCAGAAATTACAAGTAGGGCAACATCATTGCATATTTATTACTGGTCCGCTTATATCCCCTGGCGCAATCCGCGGATTTTGGAAACTGCATCTAATATTAATGCCCAACGTATTCTTGCCGTACCGAACTTGGGAGCCTCTTTCTTCGCGGTGTATGGTTATAGCGGAAATAAAATTAAAACGTAATAAAGTTTCAATTCGTTCGCATGAAATTTTAGTCGGGTAGATGCCTCGCTGCATGTTCTTATTACGACTTAATGTGAAATAAATTTAGAACTTAAAAGAGGTTTATGTACTCCCTTGTTAGATGTTTCGAATTTCTGTTAGGAACATCGAATCGTTAACACAGGATTAAGAGCTCAAGTTAAAAGTAATTAGAAGATTATAAATTTATAATTGGGTTTTGAGGATCTTAAAAACGAATGTAAGATTATCCAAAGACAGTTACCATAAAACAAGATTGAGCGTAAAAGCATATAACTCTCATAATTCATATCCACCATATAACATAGTAAGCAGGGCGAAAGCAAAATGTTATCCATTACGAATAATTATAAATTAATTTGGTAAGTTTAATTTGAAAAATAGTATATAAGAGCATTCTTTGCAAAACTTGCTCAATCACGTTGTCACAAGAATTTCTAAAGCCATAAGAGTGATGCAGATTTTACATTCACACACACTAAGCTTGTTGTAATGTATGGATATGACGAAGCATCTGGTTACAGTGAGGTTATGTACATAAAGAAGAACGATAGAGTTGGAAATGATACTGATGACTAGTTTCTTTCTGTTTTCACTGGTTCCTTTGCGTCCTGCTACTACTTCGACTGCACACCAGGGACAAACGTCCGTCCATCTCTGGGCCTTCTTTAAGATTTTATTAATTCACAATGGGACTTTTTAGCAAAACATGCGCTTGTGTAGAGGCTAGGCAAGGTAAGTATATTGATTTTTTAAAACCACCGTACATATTTCTCTTTTCTTCAGCTGGAAGATGCTCATTAAACAAGATTTAAGTGAAAATATATTTGACATTTTTTCCCCAAAATATGGTTCTGTACGTCAACGTTAAACTAACATAAGCATCACATACCATACTACCAAGACTGCTTCAATTTAGACTTCCGAAAAGATCCCTTGGAGGGTATACCACTACAGCAATCCTTTTGGTAAGTACATTGACATATTCCTTCCAGTTTTGTGTGCTGTCGAATTGCAACATATTTCAGTATTATTTTTCAGATTGGACCAAATTTCAATGCGTTTTGTTATCGTATATTTAGTTTGAGGTAATTGGCGCTAAACCATTCTTCCATTGACTGTAATATATTAATTGCTCCTCTTTTGATAGTTTCGCTCTTTGTTACGACTAACGAGGTGCCATGTGCAAATATATTATCGTCGTGCCGCATTACATTTGATAAATCATTTGTATACAAGAGCAAAAGGAATGGCCTCAAAATGGAATCTCGTGGTATTCCCCTCTCTAACTTTAACCACGTTGAACTTATCATCGTTGTACTGCCTTCATAGGTTGCAGCTTATCTGTTAGGTATGATTTCAAGAGATCATAGACCCTACCTCTGAATCTTATAAGCCACAATTTGGCCAGTCGTACTGACTGGTCAACATGATCAAAGGTCTTTGAGAGATCTAACACGTTTTGTGTTTATTTTGTATAGTGTCATATATATTGCTGAAATAATATAACGTCCTTATAACGTGCTTTGCCGTTTTGTTAGTATATTAACGGCCTTAGTAAATTGCACTAATCTTGTTAGAGTTACATTTTCAACTACTCTTGCTATAATAAATAGACGCAATTGGTTTGAGAAGAAAAAGAAATAAAAAGGAAAAGAAAGAAACCAGAGAAAAATGAAAAATGAGGGTGAAAAAGAAGGGTGAAATAAAGATTAAGAGAAGGAAAGAGAAAAGAGAGACAGAAAAAAAGAAAAAGAACGAAAAAGAAAAGGAAAAAAGAAAGAAATAGAAAAAGAGAAAGGTGGGATCTCGAAGTTTCGCCTTTGTTCGATAACACCGTGAATGAAAGGAAAATATGGCGTACCTTCAGAGTTTTTTGGACCTTGGGACTTGTCTGCATACATGCCAGAAGGTTTTCGTCTCTAGCGTGGTTAAAACGTCGAGTTACTGTGACCTCCTCTCAAAGTGGTTTCGCCTCTGGCGTGGTTTACACGTCGAGTTGCCGTGCCACTTTGGTTTCCCTATTTTTTGCGGTGGAGTAGAAACGTCGAGATCCCAGCTTTCTCTTTTTCTTTCACTTTTTCTCTCTCTTTCCTTCTGTTACTCTTTACTTCGCCTTTCTCTTTTCACCCTCTTTTTCATTTCTTTCTTTCTTTTGTTTGTATTTCTTTTTCTTTTGCCTCTTACTCTTATTTCATTTTTATATCTCATCATGACACGGCCCAATTCCGTAAGTAGTCAGCTTAGTACTGACTCTGGCCTAGGTCTTCATGTCACAATGAATTATGAATAAATAAACAGACAAGATTCTTTGGAATCCAGATTGGCAAAAACAAAACACCTTTTCAATAGATTAATTTGCGCGCGAAATTGTGCGAAAATCGCATGAAATAAAATTTCAATTGCCGTCGCTTCCTTATTCGTCAAATTTTGCTCCATCCAACTTTTGGAGACATTATTCCTTGCTGATAAGAATGAAATTCAAAAAAGAATGAAGAGTCAAGGCTAGTCAAGTAGGCATAAAACTTGAAGGAAATCGCTTCTGTAAACGCGTATTAACATTTGATCGATGTTGATGGTATAGTAGATGAAGTTTCAATTTAAATTTGAATTTTACCCACTCATATACGGAAGTCGGTAAGATAGAATACAAATTGTAGACATAAGAGTGGAAAGCATGTAAGGTAGTTACCAGTAAGTCGCAGTACGTAGCAAGAGTAGCTCTAAGATAGTCACGTGTAAGAAGTAAACTTTGAAACATTAAAGATTCTTTTATTAATTTCGTCGTTCGAGTATATTCAGACGAAACACTCAACAGAAGATATTGAAGAATTAAGTACAATTTTAGAACTTATCCATCTACTGTTAGTCAGTCACGTTTCAGTAAAATCTTCCTTTATAAGAAATTAAAAACTATATAGCCTTAAATAGCAGCGATGTCGTCCGATTTCTAGCAAGAAAAGGAATTATGTTCCTTTGTCTTCTGAATCATTAAACCATCCTTTAGGACGTATCTTCTTGCAAGACGCAAACCGAAAAACAAAGTAGTCGAGTCTATTTCCTCTACATTTTCATACCGCTAATGCGGTACATAAATTTCCAACTCCAAGAACGCGCCTCGCAATTACACCATCGACTGGGGTGACATCCTCTCTTTCTATTAAGTACACCGAAGAGGTCGGAAAGAAATATCTTCATTAAACGAGCAGCGAAATATAAGCAAAAGTGAACGAGTCGACACGTCGAGTCTGTGGGAGAAGCTTTTCGCTTTTTTTCTTCCTTTTTGCATAAGGGGGAAATTACGCCGTATACATAATCACCAAATTTCGAAAAAGCCCCGCGGCCGTTTGCATAATAGAGAAAGAAAAGTTTGCGCCACTCTAAATTAGAGGAAAAGTCTGCTAGCGGTGAATAAAAAAAGGGTCAACAAATATATCGCCCGCTCCCTCTTTGATATTGATTTTTAAAATTCGTCGCGAAAGGGAAATTTGACGACAGGAAGTGAGATAGGAGGGTGGAGATAGCTTCGTATTTCGTTTTGCTGATGCTGTACACGCCGTGCAGGAAAAGGGAAAATTTGCTTTCGCAAAAAAAGGGATGATCTTGAAAGGTTGTGCGTTTTTGCGGAAAAAAATTTTCAATTTTCATGTTGCATAAAAAATAGGCCCTGATCAAAAGGATTCTAGAAACAGTTGAATACGGATGTCCTACTTGATATAAACTAAGAGGAAAAGTCATTGAATAAGCTGAAAATAGCAGGGAGTTATTTCTCTATCTATCGCTAGGTGTCAGCACAATCCAGCTTTATGGTACTCAAGCGACAGTTGCCAGGCGCGTAAGCAGGCAGTGTTAAAATGGCGGCTGTTCTAGAAGAGTGTACTGTGGAAGAGCAGCGTGCTGTTGTGCGTTTTTCTCTGGGCAAAAGGACTTACTATAAAAAAAATGGTCTTGCCAAATTCATGATTTGTAAAATAACAACTAAAAAAGGACTAACAGTATGTACGGTAGTTTGCACTTATGCAGTACCTGGACAAAGAAGAACTTTAAAGGGATCTAAACATGCTGAAATGAAGAAAAAAATGGTTCTTGAATCAAAAAAATAAAATCATTGTGGTCAGTAGTGATACGATAAATGTAAAGGCAGAAACAATGAATTTGGAGATGAAAGAAAAGTCTATTGAAAAATTTACTACTAGTGATGGTTGGTTGCAAAGATTCAGAATTCGATATTTGAAAATTGCTGGTGAAAAATTAACATCGCAGTCAGAACTAATTGATCCATTTAAAGTCCAGTTAAAAAATAAAGTAGAGCGATTGGAAATTAGACCTAATCAGTTATGTATTGCTGACGAATTAACTCTGTATTGGATGCTTCTGCCAGAGAGTAGACTGATCCAAATAGAAAACATGAGAAACAACGGCTAACATGTTTGGTATATACTAAGTGAAGCCATCGGTTATTGGTTTTTAAAGACGTTTCTGTTTCTGCGAACTGTAGCTATTCTGAACCAGCTTGGATGACGGAGTTAGGTTTTAAGAAATGGCTTCATGATTCTTTTGTTCCTCAGATAACTTTATAAAGTAAATTTAATTTATCAAACATGAATTTCCCAAAATTATTGTCAAGTCGTTGTTCTATTGGAATCATACACGTTTCTAGAAATCGAGTAGACACCCAATAAAAGCTCTTCTTATTTTGGATAATGCTACATAACATCTCCCAATAGAAGAATTACAGGGTAATAATGGGCTAATTATAACACTGTGCCTCCTGCCAAGTATGACACTCCTTATCTTCTTTATTTGTTTTCGTTTTCGTATTTCTCTTTTATCTAAAAATGTATTTCTTAATGTGTTATATATTTTTGCGGATTTCCCTATTCTCTCATTTATTTCTTTCTGAATCCATGTCGAGTATCTTCTAATGTTGTTTCCAGTTTCTCTTGAAGTCTTCTTTCCACTATTCTTGTCAATACTTTTCCTGGGATGCTTGTTAAAGTTATTCGTCTGTAATTTGAGCATTTTTTGTATCTCCTTTTTTGTATATGTGCATAATTATTCCCATATTCTAGATATTCCTTAGATATTTCTTTTTTTAGTATGATGTTGATTAAGCGGTCAAGTAGTTCTTTATTGCCTTTGTCTCCCATATATTTTATAATTTCAGCTGTGATTCCATCCTCCCCGACCGCCTTTCCTAGTTTTAGTTTGCTAACTCTTCTGACTTCTTCATTGCTTATTGGTGTGATACGTCTTCGTCGTTTCTTGCTATTTGGTCCCTTTCTCTTATATATCTATCTTGTGTGAGTCCTTATTATTATCTTTTCTTCCTCAGCTAGTATATTTCCTTTATCATCTATATATTTTCCAATCTTGGTGACTGCTTCTGTCTCAATTGTTTCATTGTTCCGTAGAATAATTTTTGGTTTTCTCTATAGTTATCTCTCAGTTCTAGTCCATACCCTTTCCAAGAATTTTGTTTGGTCCTCTTGATATTCTCTTTAGCTTCTTTCCTTGCCATTTTGTTCATCTTCCATATTCCATTTATTTTCTTATCCTTAACTCTGAGTTGTATTTTTGCTGTCCGCTATCTGCTTGCTTCTGTGTATGTACTTGCTATTTTTGTTATTCCACAGCTATTTTGTGCAGCCTTTAGTATGTTGTTTTTGAATCTTGCCCATTTGTCCTCCACCCCTATTTCGTTTTTAATCTCTTGTTCAAACACTTCCCTGGTATTGATATTTCTCTCGAATTTCTTCGTCTTTTAGTTTATAGCATTTTATACATTCCTTGACTAATTTTCTCCTTTCTTCTTTTTTCTACCTATTATTTTAAACATAAAATCAGTCAATTCCTTTAATGTGAACAAATCCTTACCGGAAACAGACTGAGTCTCAATTTATTCATACTGTTGAGCATCCACTGTATGACTTTTCCTCTTCGTTGCATTTGTTTTATCTGAACTATAATCTTGACGCCACCATTAATCTATTCAAAAATTTTACTTCAATAAGGTTTAATGTAATGTAAACTATCTTCCTTTATATCTTACTACCTATCCCAGTCAATTGATCCTAGCATCTAAGATCGCTTTCCTTAACGGTCTCTTTAAAACAATCTAAAATAACAAATATCCATCATCAATTACCGGTTGATTAACAACAATATATTATCGCGCGCTTTCCACCCATAGTCTATCTAATAACGCGAACAGTAGATGTCACTCGTAGTAGCGGCGCCGCTACAAATCACCGCAATCAATTTTTCCCCGGGCGCGCCGCGTTGGTTAGTAAACTGAGAATGAAGAATCGCCCAATTAGTATTACTCGACTTCGGTTTCGGAGTACCTGCACACCCTTTACCCGCTCTAATTCGAGCTTCGTTGTCGTTGGACGGAATTTACGATTAACCGATTCGAAATTTCCGCGACGTACTCCCGAATTAAACAGTTCGTGCAGTTTGCGTTATTGCACGCCGGGGAATTTCATAAATGCGCGGCTGCCAGTTAGTTACGTGGGAAATGTTTCGCATTTCAATCGACAAGCCTCGGTCTGCCGTAGTCAACAAACAGGCAGACCTCGAGGCCATCCAACGTGTTCTGTTTGAGTTTAAGATAAAGCCAATCTTTTTAGTCATAATTATTATTTTATTATACCGGATGATTCATTTAACCTGGAATTTATATCTCGAAAAATGCGGATCGTACACAAAAATTTACCTTTGGGGGCGTTTGAGTCCTATTGCCTCTTACTGTTGAAGTAAATGCTCGAAATGGTGACCTTGAACGGCAATATACTCGTCGAATCGCGACACACATCTGAGAAATACGTCTCTAGTAATATGGTCCCATGTTGTAGTGAGGATATATGTCACAAATGGTTGCAAGAAACGGATAAGGGAAATGTTGTGATAGCTGCCCTTTTGGACTTCCGCAGAGCTTTTGAAAGTATTGATAGAAAACTACTAACAAAGAAATTAGGAACGTACGGTATTTGCGATAAGGTGAAGGACTGGTTTGATTCATATTTAAATAATAGAACTCGGAAAGTGAAATATAATAATAGGATGTCTGATGGTATAAATACAAATAATGGCGTTCCACAAGGAACGGTGTCAGTTCCCTTATTGTTTAATTTATTTGTCAATGATTTATTGTTGACAATGAATAATGTATAATAATGTAATATATCTATGTTTGCAGATGATGTTATGTTGTACATAAGTGGTTATAATATTGACGATATGACGATGACAAAATAATCAACTATCTGTATTATACCCATGGCTGTATGGAAATAAACTAAGTATCAATGTTACTAAGTCAAGATATATGATTATAGGTAGCATACATAAGTGAAATAATATATATATAACTAGTATTACAATAAAAATTGACAATAATAATTGATCTGGAAGGGGTAGACAGTATTAAATAATTGGGGGTCACTTTAGATAAACTTCATCTTATATGTCTTATTGTGTAGCTTGTTAACTAAATAAACTATCTATTCCCACAAGTTGTTGGTACTTGTCTTTCAGGTATCTCCACAAAAAAAATCGAGCGAAGTCAGATCTTGTGAGGTGGCAGACCAATTTTTCGGATCAGCTCTATCTGGCGACAGTGAAAATCACGTTTAAGTACTTCGCGTGTTACTACCGAATAATGCGTCGTACAACCATCATGTCCTGTTGCACTTCTAAGCATACGACTTCGAGTATGGCAATTCATCATTCAGGAAGTCTTAGTACACCTCACCGTTTAAATTGGTTTCAAGGATGTGGGGACCGATGAGTTTGTTGCCAATTATCCCTCACCATACATTGATAGACCAAAGATGTTGATGCTCAACCTGACGCAGCCAGTGAGGGTTTTCGGTACACCAATAATGCATGTGATCCCAGTTAAATGACGAAAACTTCTAAATAGGCAAATACAGGCATCTGATGCTTTAGGATTGTTTACACTTATGCATTCTGAATCTATCTTAATCGAACCCGATTTAAAGCAGGATAAAGAGTTTATTTCATAAGAAAAGATGACGACCACAATTATTTCCGCGGTTGCCGCACTGTGCATCGCACCTTGAATTTCTCGCGCGTAGACGCTATTTTTTGGTCAAGAAAGAACTGTAGCCCGAGTCTGACAATTTTATCGTATGCAGCGTGGTCAATTACATATATCGCCATTTTTTTCAAAGTCGTAAGGATGGAGAAATTGTTTATTTTTGACGATTTGCGAAGGTCGTTCGATTTCGCTCAAATTTTGGTTATATACGTAATTTACCACAGTGAATACGATAAAAGCGTCAGATTTCAGCTAAAGTTTTCTTTTATGGCCGAAAAGTTGCATTCTACGAGCGGAAAATGCAGGTTTCGACGCTAGGCGCTCTAAAGACCACTCCCGGCTCTGCAGTGCCCTCTTAATGGCACTCCTAGTGTAAGGAACTAGAGAAGAGCGATTGAAGAACGGAGAGTGAGTCTCTTCTGGTACCCATATAATCATCTATTGAAGAGACCCTACCGGAAGAGATAGGACGCTAACTCCTTCTGAAATCGATCTAGCATGTCATTATACGTAAATGTTCAAAATTTCTTCTTTCTACAGCGCCCAGAACGGATTCTCGAAATTTGAGCCAAAAGGAAAAAAAATGCGATTCAAAATTTGTTATATTTTCCGAATAAAAGATGATTTGTTGAACCGTGATTTTTCTTCTCGGCCAAAAATTTAGATATCGGCTCTAGGCGATGAAATTTAGACTCTTTATGTAAAATGACATACGGGAGTTAGCGTCCTGTCCCCGTTGTGATCCACTCAAGTGGATAAAATACACAAATGCTGCAGAGTAGTGAATTCCCGAACAAATAACTTTAACCCTAAGGGTCTTTTCTGCCGAAAACGGTTGGAAATGGATAATATTGGACAAACTTACATGTTACAATATACTAGATAACACTGGCCAGCACACATTTTGGTGATTTTTTTAATGTAATTATGCAGTTCTGGGGTGCGTAATCCAAAAATGCCCTCAGATTTGTTCTATCAGATCTAGTTTTCGAATTTCACACGAAAAAATTCGCCAAAATTAGATATAATGTTTTGCTATGTACGTAACTTTTTCATTATTATTTGATAACTATTAACTGAAATACAAAAAAAATAGGCAGGAGATATTTACTTAACAGATAAATATGCATATACAACTTTCAATCATCAGTTAATAATGTTGTTTTATAAGATCTCCTTGCGTGAGGTTTACCGGAACAGTCTTGCTGAAGATTCCAGCAGTAATCGGCCATCATATGGGTATCCCATATTCGTTGGTACCTTTCCTCCATAATGCTGATGTCGTTGTGAAATCTTTCTTCCTGTTCCTAACTAACATCATCTAAGTTTTCTGGAACACGATCTAAGTAGCTGCGAAGGTAATGAATCTTGATGCTCATTTTATATCTGAGTGTGTGGCAGTTAGAAAGCATCTGTTCTATTAATAAATAACAGTGAAATTTATTAGAGTCGTTTTATTATCGTGTGAGACTGGCGCAGAAACCAATTTGTGTTTTAAAAAGACAGGTAAATATGATAATAAAAGGACCAGTATACAATCGGACCTTTCTATGTTTGTTAAACACGTGATCTTTTGTAATTCAATATTATTTTGTAGTTGAGTACAATTGCTTAATTTGCTTGGTTGTGTCTGCGTTTATATTCTTATTTTTCTATCCTTATTCTTATTATTTTATTAATAGTTCTTTTAGTTGTTTAGTATTACAATTCTTAATATGTTGACTTGGCTAAATATATGTGGTAGAATATACAGCACAGAAGTTACGTTTATATGCAATATTTAACTAAAATCTGTATGTATTTGTTATAATTATATTATGATATATTGCTAATATATAATCATATAATATAACAAATTTTCAATGTCCCTATAAAAATCCATATATTTCATTAATTTAAATTGTAACTGTAATACTACAAAATGTTTTAATCCGTATAGGTTATAAAAATAAGGAAGACTTAACCTTAAATATGTATTGATTTGTTCTGAAGCGTCATATGAATTCATTTTCCACAACTAGACACTAGTACCGCATACATAATAGATTAGTAAATTAGACTTGTTTACAAAATTGATATGCATATTTTTCGAAATCTCTAACTTTTTCAATTAATTCAGCTTGAAATACTTATTCTCCTATTTCATGTTATTTCCATTACTAACGACTATACTACAGTCTATTAGTTGATGTTTTTAGCCTGATGTTTATTAGAAGGTGAATATCATGTAAAGTCGACAATCTCGCTCGGGACGGTCTCACGAGATAATAAATGGACTCTGCGTATGAGTAATAAATTTCACGTTGGAACCAGCACATCACAAATACCCTAACTCAGATCGTATTTTACAAGCATCACGACAAGAAATTTATTTTGCTGGCCTGTGTAATTGTTGGGGATTTAATGTAAAAGGTACAAAATAAAACTCCCTCGTTATAGTTCCGAAGGGCTAGAAAACATGAATGGAATTCATGAGAAAAACAAAAAAAAATCATTTAAATTATTTGATTGTTGTTATTTAACTTTGATTTCTTCTTGCATATTAACTGTTTAATTTAAAACATCCGTAATTTCCGCAAAAGGTAATCTATCTCCCGTACGAAAGCCGCCGGTCTTCTAATATCTTTCTTTCCCGCCGTTCTCTAAACGGAGGCAACGCTCCTCGTAAAGTAATCAGGAAATTATAATTACGTCGAGGAACGAAACAAGAATCTCGAAGAAAGATCACCGCGTCTTCATATCGCTCCTTTATGTCGGCCGAGCCGCCGTCCTATCTTGCGGAAAAACAGAGCCCCTAATAAATCTAGATAGCAATCCGGATGATAAACTGCGTGTTTCGACGTCTTACAAATTTAATTTCACATCTGTCATAAATCGTTTGCCCGTTGAACGCGAAACGTTCTCCGATGTTTGCGAGCCACTCCGCCGCTTACGATCCTAATGTATTCGAGCATTCGTAAAAGGAAGGAAGGGGAAAGGGCGGTATTATCTTCTTTTTTATCTATTTTCTCCTTCTGTTCGCTTTTCCGTTCCTTTCGCGTCTTTATCTGCGAGCGGATTGTAGAAGTTTCTCGTTTTAACGTCTCGCAGGGTCCGTTTCCTTTCGGGACGTATTGCGCGCTGTAAAACGTAAGTCTACATCCACTTACCTACTTCTGCTTAAATCTTGGGATGGACGTGCGGACAAGTACAGTGTAGTACGCGTGGCGTACGCCGCGGAGAAAGTAGGTGAAGAGGCGGGTGCTTGTTAGGGAAAAGAGTGTCGGTCGAGATAGCTATATACGTGGAATTTACGGCGTAGCTTGCAGCCGAATCGTTAAAGAGTGCAAGCTTCTATTTACCGACTTTTTGTTGTAGAATTTACGTAAGTGCTGACGGAGAACAAAGGGTGTATGACTACTAACAGTAACTCTAATTACATCCTTACTAGTATAGGCTGTGTCACTCGAAGACGCCCAAACGGGATGATACGGGATGTCCATGATGATTTGGTGGGGGATTGTTTTCGTAAACAGATACTTGATATCGGGAAAACAGTTACACCATCGTTTGTGGCATATAAAACAGATAAAATCCTGTCTTAACTATTCTCGATATTTCTCATAGTTTCTGAGCTATTAAGTGAAACAGCGAATGGTAGTCTTGAGGTTAGGGAGGCCGACACACCCCTAACGGGCGATTGGGCCGCTAAGATAGTTGCCCTTGGTCTGTAAACTCAGGAAGTTTCATTTAAATCGGTGACACATTTACCTACCTTCCTTTGTAAGTACTTACTTGTAACAGATTTCGAGAAGTAAACCATGTTGCAAGTTAAGGCCCCTGATTCCTGATATTAAACTAAAGAGAAAGAGGATCCACCTAGTGAAAGAAGAAATTCTCTACTATTCTAATAATGCCGCGGCTCTCCCAAAACTAGTCCAATTACCAGGTGTATGCATAAGTTTTTTCCGGCTTAATTAATCGATTGCGCCAGCGAAAGGTGAGCAGCATGTTAATTTGTCGCATACGTCATTTTGTTCATCTGGCATTAAAACTACAAACACACACAAGTTGACTCCGCCAAAAACCTGCGTCTTCGCTTTATCGTGGCGAAAAAGAACATTTGCGGCACGCATTACTTTTCTTGTTTAATCAAAAGAAAAAGGCTATTGAAAATCATCGTATGTTATTGGAGGATGACCCAACTCAAACTTAACGGCAATTAGCAGAAGCATTGCATGTGTCACAAGAATCAGTTAGAAGTCATTTACGAGCAAAGAGGAAGGTCAATAAACACGGTAAATAGGTCCCATGCGATTTGAATGAACGTCAAATAGAAAATCGCAAAGTCACCTGCGAAATGCTGCTCCAGCGCCACTGAAGGTCAAAAGTCATTTTTGTATCGAATTGTGATGAGTGACGAAAAGTTGAATTATTTTGAAACCCACAACACCAAAGCCTCCGGCAAGAAGACCGTGCTCTGTGTTTGGTGGGACCAGAGCGGTTTTGCGTATTATGAACTCTTGAAGCCCGGCGAAACCGTTAATATACAACACTATCTCCAACAAATGAGTAATTTAGACCATGCATTAATCGAAAGACGACCGGAACTGGCAGAAAACATGGCAAAGTGATTTTGTTACAGGACAATGCGCCGCCTCACACAGCAAAACCAATGAAAGACACCTAAAGCGATGACTGATTATCCACCACGTGGCATTGACTAGAAAGGATTACTTAGTGGGCATAGCTTTATCTTCTTAAATCAAAGAAGAGAAGAAGCTACCAGTAAATTTTTAATACATTTAATTACTAACCGTATTGAATCACTCTCACTACTAGGTCGGATTAACCCTATTGTGCCCACATATAATGTTAGATCTTCCGACTCATTCTATGTTCGTAAAACACGTACTAATGTGCTATGCAAGACGTCTTTGTCACATATGTGTACTAACGCGAATAGATTACATTCTGATGCATTTTGGAAATGATTTGTTCTATGTCATATGCTTGTTTATAATATGTTTTAATTTGCTTACTCAGTTATTTATTTTTTTTATTTGTATTTTTTGCTTGCATGTTCTCGTTTACTGTATTGTATAGGTATTAATGTTATTCTTGCCCAGTGATTGGATTTTATCTGTTAGGTAATAAATATTATTATTTTCATCATTGGGAAGACATTTAGTGGAGTCTATTTCTCCATCATTAGAAAATGCGTAGTCACCATTATACCCAATTTTGCGCATTTCTTGTACTATCGTCTTCAGCTACTGTTGTGGTTGCATTTTTTTGTGTATCATTTTCTGTTATTAGCAAACTAAATAAATCGACCATGTCAAACTTACAAAAACTCCCTGATATATTCCCAAAACGAAAGCAAATTGAACATCACAACCGAACGAACATATAAATTTTGTCTCCACCACAAAAGAGTTCGTTACCACCGAAATTCAAATGACACTGACACATTATTCAAGCCTATAAGTACCAAATTATCACAAGATCTCCAATTCGACGGAACAATGGGATTCTGTAATTCTGCTAAATCCGTGGAATTACCTAGGCGATGGTTCAACTCGGGAGACATCGAAAATTATGAGCGAACGACTAGTAAGCATAAAATCTAATCCCTCGACATACATTTTTAGCCCACATAGGCTCATTGTACCTCTTTGGTAAATCATAAAAGTATTTTTATACCGCAAAAACTATTTATCAAAAAACATCCTTTTCCCAAAAATTATAAAGCTATACTTCCTGAATATATAGGCTTCCACGGCCAGTCAGTAATAAACGAAACGTTTCCGGAATTTATCCATTTCATGTGTAAAGTATAAGGGAAAATGAAATAAAAGTAATCGGAAGATCAAGGAAATAAAAAGGAAAGAAAAGTGAAGAAGGTGAAAAAGAGTAAGATAAGGAAAGAGAGAAGGGGAACTGAACAAATAAAAAAAAGAAAGAAAAAGAAAATAAAAGAAAGAAAAACAAAAAAAAAAAGAAAAACGTTTATTCCTTTTTTTCCTCCTACTCTTATTTCATTTTCGCGTGTACCTTATCATGATGAGGTCCAATTCCGGAAACAGTTCGTTTAATGCTATACTTCCTACTTGAAAAATCTGTAAGTGTAACTACATCAGCTCTATTGCAAAAGAAATCGACTCAACGGGATCTCAGTCGAACGTAGGGAAGGGAAGGAAAGGCTTATGTATCCATATATGGCCCCAAACACGTGCATGCTTCTTAGTTAGTATCCTTTCGCACTATATCTTCTAACAGCCAGTACCCTAGTTGATTTCATGATTCGGCAGGTTGTTCTATGTTCATCTTATACGGGCGTTAGATTGTCGTGCTTCGGCTGAAATATTTTTCCTACCGAAGGCATAAATTAATCATTTTCTATCTACATGATAATAAAACCTCATTATTATTGCTATCGCTATTGCATTCTTATTATCGCTATTATTAGTTAACGTATTCCTTGAAATAGTCATTTTACTACAAATTTTATAACGGGTAGTGCCATCATCATAACAGCAGTACTTCGAAATTTCAGTGAAACAGCTTATAGTTATGCAACCCGAACGAAGCAATTTATGCATTGCAATGAGTTCTTTTTCGAAAAGGAAAATAATCCCGATTTTATTCTCCCAATACCGAACATCGAGGTTGGAGCTCAATTGACAGATTCGGATCCTTTAATTACGTAACCGTTTTCCCTATCAGAATCGAAATCCCAATCCGAATCCCTCATTCCGTTAAACCGGGTATAGAAATTAGTGGCGGATCCCGAACGATCCATTGAACAAGTAGTTCTTGTACAAATAATATTAATTTGAATAATTATGGAGATTCTCCGGTAATAATGGTCGAATTAGAGGCCGCGCCGCCTTATGCATATTCCGAAAGGCTTTATGCGATTTCGCCGTCTTGTATTATGGAAATGAATTCAATTTCGTTTTAATTATTCCAGCTTTGCCGCCGAAGATGTTTTAATATTCGAAGTGCAAAGATTGTGAATATTTTAATGGAATAAAGGATTAAAATATCGGTTCGACAATTGCGCGACGGTTCTGGATGTGCTATAGGGTTGCAAGTTTTGAAGGTTCGTCGGAGTAGTTCGTTCTAGATTAATTAATGCATTTTAGGGAGGTTTTTGAACGTACAAGGGTAAGCAAATAGCAATATTTCAATAAAATGTGTTTTATCTTTCGACATAATGTACCTCAAAAACAATACGTTTGTCTAGTCGATGCTTAAGTTTCTTTATGCTTTTACAGTACTCATTTTCGATCGAGCTGCTCAAAATAGTGGTCCACGGCAGCTATCAGCTCCTCATCCCAAGTAAATCTCATACCGCCAAGGTCTCATACGAAGCTAAATCCGGTAAATGAGGGGGATGCTCGAACTCGACTCGCTTCGAATTTTGATTTGGCCAATGTTGCTTCCACAATTCCTCGCATTGTCTTGATGGAAAAGGCTTTTGTTGCTTTCTTCTGAGGCTTTTTTCGACGATAGCTGCCTTCAATCGATCCAAAAGTTTAGAATAGAATTTGTCCAGCTATCGTTTGCCCTTTTAGAAAGTAATCGATAAGCAATATTCCCTTCGCATCCCAGAAAGCGAAAGCCATCATCTGTTCTGCAGATAGAATGGCTTTGACCTTCTTTGAACGGTTTCACCACGCTTAGTCTATTGTTTTGACCACAGCTTACTTTCCGGTGTGTAGTGGTGGATCTGTGTCTCATCGTAAGTCACAAATTAGGGCCAAAAATCTGATTTCCCCGAAACCGCTCCAAAATGGCTGTAGAACATTCCAAGTGTTTGAGCTTTTGTGGTGGTGTGAGTAAACGCGGCAACCATCTTGCACCCGCTTAGGCATGTCTAATTTAACATTTAAAATGTACATCACCCGTTCTCTGGAGATGCCCTTAGCCCTAGGAATATTTTTTAATGTTTATCTGTGATCAGCCTTCACAAATTTCAAAACCTTTTGCACACTTTCTGCAGAAGTGGCTGTTTTTAGGCAACAGGCTATACAACAGCGTTGAAGATTATTTTCACACAACACCATCTCACAATAGAGGGAGTCATGGCCCATACTGCCAGCGAGTCAATGGCAGATATCCGACAGCTTACTTAACTAGTAAGTAACTACTTAATTTCACGGTTTGACAACATCCACTGGCTCCCAAGATTTGTCTGTGCGCGACATTTCCTGTGGACCCACCTCAAAAGCAAGGTGTACTTAACTTGCTGAGTTGAAAATGAGGATTTGAGAAGAAATTATCGCAGCACCTATCGAATTGTTTCAACATGCTGTGCAAAATATGAGCATTCGTTTACGGGAATACGGACATGTGGATATTATTTTTGAAAATTTCATGTGGCATCCAATTTACCTTTTTTATTAGATTTAAGATAAGTGAGGGTTAATTCGAAATTTTCCGTTTTCCTGCGCTACTCTGTACAAGACCTGTTCAGAATATTTCGCCACACAAGAGAAGTGATGAACCGTCGTGAGAAGAGGAAACAAATTGTATACGAACAGCACTTACATGTTTAGAGAATAAGTGGGAAAGTTAAGAGATAGAAAAATAGAAACAGATGTACCAGGTAAGAGGACAAACGAGTTCATAGCTTACATGTACTCAGTAAATTCCACCGCCAATAAATTAATAATTTATTCGGGACGCAGCGTTTCAAGAGTACGGAGATTCTCATTGTCACACACAATGTTACCGACTGTTAGTAAAGTGCTGTTGAAACGCGGCGTTCCGAATACAGGATTAGCTTGTGTGGTGTGGAGTTTACTGTGATACCTGTAAATTATACGACCACACAGTCCTCGTAATCGTTGTGCAAACGAGTTTACTTTATTATAAAACAGACACAGGCTTTAAACCCCTAAAGCGGATTTTAATTAACATTTATCTTAATAATTATATATAGCAACCGACATTTAGTTTGTTTGACTTTTTAAAACCAAGTATAACAGTATAGAGTTGTAGACTGAACGAAAATTAATGATAACAGTTATGATTTTGTTGCTCTTAACTAACGTTTTAAATGCCCGAAGAAATATCAGTCCCGGTAGGATTTGGTCCTACGAGCTCTGCGTTACCGGCGCATTGTACTACCATTGCATTACAAGACCGAATGTGAGTTCAAATCGCTTTTGATACCTAAATGTCACAATGTCTATAGGTATATCGTAATATCTCGTAATGAACATTCAGTCTCGTGGGGTAATTGGCAGCACATTGCGCCGGTAATACAGAGGTCGTGGGTTCAAATCCCATCGCGATTGATATTTCTTCCGGAGCAGAGTTTAGAACGTTGATTAAATGCAAAGTAATCGTAATAACATTCTATGCCGTAAAAATATCGAGATGTCGAATTCGTACCCCTCTCTAGAAAATGTTTCACCTACAAGTACATGAAGAGGTACTTACATTGTGCTTCCAAAGAACTTTATACGCCCACGGATTTGCATTAACTTTGCACTCAAAATAAACGTCGTCGCCTTCCTCTATATCATCAGGGTTCAGGTTCGAGCCTAGAGTTAAATGAAGTATCGGAATATCTGAAAGTATAGAATTACACAACGTAATTAATTTATATTGGCTATCTGCTAATGGTATGAAGCTCCTCTTTGTTATCCACCGTGAAGATATATAGTAAATTGCAAATATGTCAAAATTAAAAACAAATGGATTTCGAGCTGATCTGCTGTAGCAAACAAGATACATATTATAGTTCTTTGGCAATCTAAAACATACAACTCAACTGATAAGTTGTAGAACTGGAAGCATGTGGGTCTACTAAAGAGATTGATATGTTATAAATTTTGCAAAATAATAAACATTCACAGCTATCCGAATAAACCCCACATATATTTGGAACATAGTTTAAAGAGGATATATACTCTTCTTGCCAAGCGAGTTATCAACCGGTACCTCAGCAATCGTTGTAACACTTTATTTGTTTTATTTAATGAACTAAGACGTGCCGAATTTATATATAACTTAGACGCCGTATTGCTGTAATAGGTATGCTATAGACATAGGTATCTAAATAAGTTGCTTATGTAGTACGAATAAATAGTTATGATTCTCAACGTGGTTTCGAGCGATTTTTGCTCAATATACTGCAATTCCCTCTGCTACTCTCAGCATATCTAATGTTACAGCTCAAGCGAGTATTCCTTGGCGCTAGTTAGTGCCGCAGTCAAACAGCGAAAACAAACGGGTACAGTTTTCCAGTTGAAGACATACAGGTGTTTCATTCTTTTTGTACTAATTAGCACCAAGGAATACTCACTTGAGCTGTGACGCTAGATATGGTGATAGTAGCAGAGAAGTAATTGCAATGTGTTAAGCAAAAAACCGCTCTGATGCCAAGGCAGAAACATGTCCGGGTGTTAGCGGCGTTAGTCTCCTCACATTGTCTTGCTCTTGAATAATTTCACCAATACCACGAGACGCTGTATTTACCAGCATTTTTATTTTTGGTGTTATTTTATTAAGCATTTTAGATGTGTTTTTAACAAAACAGCTGTACGCTGACGCCAACCAATAAACACCTTGCTTAACCCCTCTAAGTTGGCTTGCTTTTTAGTTTTCCATATGACTATACATCACGATATTGTTGTTGTTTTAACTTCATGTCGTGTTCATATTTCCTCGTCTTTGAAGTAAGTCCTTTTTAATGCTTTACTTAACTAGAAATTTACACCTGGCTCACAAAATTGAAAACGAAGAGGCGCATAATTAGCACCGTAGCGTTGCGCCGCCTCGCGTCTATCCCCGGCTTTATTTTCTCCAAGCAACTTTCGTCCCCGGAGAGAAAGCTTCACGAAGAACTCCGGGGTTTATTGCAGATTATCCCGACGTGACACAATTTCTCTAATTTATGAAGATAAGAGGACGCGCTCCGCAGAAAACAGAGGACAAAGCTAAATAGACATAATAAAGTTTCGAGTTTAAAAGTTCGAAATAAAACAAAAGCGTCTTCTTCTCCTTCTTCTTCTTCGCCGTCGTCGTTCGGCTCCCTCCTAATGTAAGTAGCAGCTACACGGAAACGAAGGGAGAACGTAGGGGATTTCGTTCGGTCCCGACGCGCCTCAAATTTAAAAGGTGTTTACATTCTTAGTCGGAGAGCTTATCCGACGACGACGGAAAAGGAATAGAACCGGCGACCAACTTTATTCGAACTATAAATCGAGCGAACTACTTACAGAAAACGTTCAGCTTGATGGAGGCCTCTTCTATCCCGTCCGGGACATCGCTATTGGCCGCCTTGCACGTTAAAGTACGGTCGTTGTCCAATCTTGTCGGCACGAACGTTAGAATCGACGTACTCATATTTCCGTCGGCGGAATCCTGCAAAATAGACGGTCGAAACGTTATTATCTGAACGTTGCGTTGGTAAAATCCGATAGGGGGGAAGGAAGGGAAGGAGCCAGTTCGTCGCTATCCCTGGGAGAGAGGTGAGGTTGAACTTTTCCTGGCAAGAGGAGAGGACATCGGGATACTGAAAGGTGACAATTTGAAATGCCCAATTTCTATCAAAAGGGATGGGCTGAGTGAGTCGATGGGGATATTATTTGAAAAAATTGGAAAGGGAACGATAGGTATTCGAAAATAATTTGATTTCATATGTATATACATAAAAACCCTTTTCTGTAAAAAGCAGACCCTTTAATCAATAGCAAAGTAGTCTATAATGTGGTACTTCGAAGATCCTATTCACTTTAGAAACGACCGAAAACGTTATTTGGAAATATGTTTTTCTTAATAATAACAACAGCTTAATATCATATATATATATATATATATATATATATATATATATGATAGTTATATATATATATATAACTAGATTAAGTTAGTAAACTAAGCAAGTATTCTCACTGCGTTGCTTAACAAACGCGTTAGAGGCGCTTTACACAAAATATTCGTTCGATATC
The DNA here is from genome assembly GCA_023509865.1 of Trypoxylus dichotomus. Taxonomy (NCBI): domain Eukaryota; kingdom Metazoa; phylum Arthropoda; class Insecta; order Coleoptera; family Scarabaeidae; genus Trypoxylus; species Trypoxylus dichotomus. Next base: position 56,229,108 of record CM042075.1, read on the forward strand.
TTGGAGTGACACACATGCTTCATGATCGTCTACTGCAGGGGTACCCAAATGGTCGATTGCCAGAGCTCTTTGAGTCGATTTCGAGAAATATTGGCAGTTATCGCTCGATTCACAGTTTTTATTTGAGGACGGGATGATTTACATTTAAGTTGATTCACAGTTAAGCCGGAACAATCAACTTTTGACAAATATCTCAACTTTTATGGGTTATTCTTTTTCCTGTAAAAACATTAAGAAATACGCTACTGAGGTAGTGCAGGTTATCTCAGAAATTCATTTCAAAACCATAGCATCTGATACAAAATTCTGGTCCTTTAGATCTGAAGATAAATGTGTCTAACGGAAATTTCCCCTCAGTAGACAGCCATATTTTGGTCAACTTATTCGCACGAGTTTGCGTTTTCCGAAAAAAAAATGTGTCAAAATATCGCAATCAACTAACTAACGAACATATGTTATAATCATTGCAATTATCACTTTGTAATTACGTACCATCTTAAGTACGTTGAAGGCATGAAGAACCATGAATGAACATTTAAAAGTATCGTTTTGTAAAAACCAATAAAAACGTATCTTTAGGTATGGATTTTCATTAACTTACTTAAAGCAGTGACCTTCAGCTATGACCTACCATACCTACGCCATGATACAGCTCCGTGCCCCACTCCTCACCTACTTGTAATTGGTGTTTTGGTTAATATTTTTGATTTTTAGTTAACTGACATTTGTAGGTCATTCTACATAATATCAAGATTGTATCTCAGAGTTGTTGTGCTGACTAGTTTTTGAATTGCGTGTCGTGATTGTTCGTAAAAATGGATCCTGTAGAACAAAGAGCCTTAACAAAATACTTCCAGAAAAAGATCATGTCGCCAACTTAAACTCATAAAGACATTATGACAACTATTGGTGAGTCTGCAGCTTCTTATGATGTAGTCAACCGTTGGTGTCGAGATTTTAAATACGGAAAAACATCCTGTGAATATGCCGGTGGTCTACCCGTAATGGTAACAACAGACAAAAACATTAAAAAGGTACACGATATTGTACTGCAAAACCGACGAGTACGCATCAGGGACATTGTGGAATATACTGGCTTATCATATTACATATATGGTGTACAACATACTGACTAAATAATTAGGTATGGAAAAGATGAATGCAAGATGGGTGCCCCGAATGTTAACGATTGATCAAAAAGGAAATAGGATGTTAATTTATAAGCGTTGGAAAGATACTAAACAAACAAAGAGAAATTTCTTAGCCAGTATGTGACCATGGATGAGTCATGGGTGCACCACTATGATCTCAAGACCAAAGTATAAAGTAGAGAGTGGTAACATCACGGTTCTCCTCCATGCAAATCTAAGATCGTGCCGTCTGCTGGAAAAGTTTTGCTATATGTGTCCTGGGATGCTCAAGGAATCATCCTGACCGACTATTTGCAAAAGCGAAGGAGCATTACAGGGGTCTACTACGCACAATTGATTTCTAAGAGAGAGACGCCGTTAAAGATAAACGCCGAGTAAAGTTAAGGCAAGGTATGCTGTTCTATCAGGATAATGCTCCCAGCCATACCTCTGGTATTAGCAGGCTTTGAATTAGTGGAGCACCAGCCATATGCGCGGGATCTGACCCCTAGTGATTGCAAGTTCTTCCCCAAAATAAAAGAAATCTTACGTGGGGCAAAATTTTCCAGTAATTATGAAGTGATGCAAGTTGTAGAGCGATGGTTTGCAAAGGTCGGGCAAAAATTTTTCCAGGAGGCTGCTGAAATGTTGCAGCACCGGTAGACCAAGTGCATTAGTGTTGAGGAAGGCTATGCCTAATATAATAAATTAAAAAAATATAATACCATTTCTGCATTGTAAGGGGGCAGGAGTACAGGATAAGGGTTTACTCTCGTATTGTAGCGACAGCACGACAATTCAGTCACTGTTGGAAGCGATTTACACCCGTCTAATGATCCAAACTTGCATAGCAAATGTGTATAGCGCGTATTAAATATTTTAGGTCTAATTAAAACATATCGTTTATTTCGCTTGTATATTTAATCACATTCATAGTATACTCAGGGAATTCTATTAATAAGTTCTCAACATCCAAAGTTAACGTTTACAGCGTAGAGGTTTTTCATTGTCCGCTGTGTGAATTGAGTTTAATTACCTTAAGTTGTAGCTACCACACATGTCTGTACCGCGACTGCAGTAATTTAGTTCGGGAGTCTTATCCGTTACCCACATTCTGTTCTATTTTCAAAGATTCGCCAGTTTGTATACGTTCCGCATATATCTCTATAGATTAATGCGGTGAAATGCCGTGTCAGAAGGAGCTCTAGAGGCGTTGCCGGAAAAGATAAACATGCGTATGTAGAAAAGCCCTCGATTCCAGAAGATGTACGTGAAGTATTCCTCAATTATACGCATTACACATTTATATTTATGCAGATGCCGAGAAACTTGAGTTGGTTAACGATTACAGCTTTTAAGTGATATTGACGTTTCCTTTACAACTTGATGTGAAGAGCAAACAGTGATATTTTCCTGCTCAACTGGCGTATGTTATTGAATAAACAGTTCCGTGGAACAGGGGGCGCCCTTGAACTTGACATTTGCAAATATAGGAAAGCTCATGTATAAACATATATATTTATGCCCTTGAAATAAAGTTTGTGAATATGTAGTAAGCGAATTTGAAGAATTATTAGGAAATTTGGGGAAACTAGTACGGTAAAGAATGAAAAAGATCAATAATTTAGAAACAATATTGCAGCTCTAAGTGCTACTGTTAGTAATAATCCAATAACAAATCGTTTCCAGTAATTAAGTATTCTACAAGCCAACTGTTCAGAATTTTGTACAAAGATCTTTGTTTAAAGATTTGTAAAGTGGAGAAAGTTGCAATTAAGCCAGCGGGTTGTGGAATACGTCAGTACGTAAGTTGGATAATACAACAGGAAATATGGTGTATATGTTTAAGTAAGTTGTGTTTTTCTAATAGGTGGCATAAGTATTCTTATATGTATTATGTGAATCTGGTGAAATGTTTTTGGAAAGTCTCCTCAAAACCTTCAAAAACGTAATATACGCCTGGAGATACAAAATGGAATGGAAACTAACCATCAATGAGTAAGACAACTATAACTGTTACATTACTCCTATCTATTAGACAATCTTCAGATACCTTCTGTTCTGCTGTGTCGTATTCGCGAGATTTGAGGTATAGTTTACTGTATTCCATGAAAGATGTGTGTAGAAACATGGTTTATTCTATAGTCCTTACCGTTTGAGTATGATTGTAGAGGGGCGGTTTCAGTTCTCGTGTATCCATCCACCAGGACATCTGAGCAGTTGGTCTGGAACCATAGGCTTGACATGGAATATCGTACTTTCTATCCGCTGAAAATGGTTGATTGCTAGTGAGGATTTCCACTTTCAATGGGCGAACTGAAAGAAATAGGAAGCATTAACGATCTAAATAATAGAGATGAAATCAGAAACTCGCAATTAAACAGATAAATCAGTGGAATGGCGAAGTCAGTACATAATTTTTTCGATTAATACGCCAGTTTGTCTTAATTTTTAGAAAGCAACTAACGGAGTTAGTATTGTGCAGCATTGGCTGATTATTTCTGATTAATTTTACAAAATTTCTTTGTTTGTTAGGTCTTAAATTGATCAAGTCTGCATCAAAACAAAGCTGCAGAAAATCTTTTATCTTTCTAGAATTTTAGTATAGAAATACAAAAATGAAAACCACTGGTCTTTTCAAACGTTATTTAGCAAAAATAGAACGAAACTGAAAACAATGTTTTTTAATTCGAAACATTAGGTGCTTTGCCGTTTAGAATCTCGAAGCTTCATTTAATAAAAGAAGAAAATTGTATTAATTCCAGGAAGTAATTGCAATTTAGTTGCATTTATTGTAACATTTTTATTGTTTGCTGTGGGACTGCCATTAAAAAGAAAACCTTAAAATTTGATTTATTTTAACGCAACTGAACCATTTTAAAACATCCTTAACGTCCTGCAGTTTGTTCAATTTCAATACAGTGTAATAAAGTTGGAGTCTTTCTATGTAACTATGTCAAGTTGTCATTGCATCCATTTTCAGAAACTTTTTGCAGAGTCCGACTTCCTTAAGCAATCGCAATTGTGATCATATTTTTTCTCTGTTCAATGCGAAATACTATGATAAGTATACAATGTTAAAATATTTGGTAAGTATTGTGTATTTTAAGTTAGTTCCTAGGAACCAAACGATTAATCCAGATGTATATTCCTGCCAATTGAACAAATTAATTTTTAATCTTGAAGAAAAGAATTCATCTTGAATCTGCTATTCACGACCAGAGTTGGTCAATCGTAAAGATGTCATATTCCATCATGACAACGCTAGGCCACACACATCATTGGTCCCTCGCAAAAAATTATTGACGCTTGGCTGGGAAATGATGTGACATTCGCCGCATAACGCTCAGTTAACGCCATCGGACTACAATATGTTCAGAACCTTACAAAATACCTTGAACGGTAAAACTGAAAAAAATTACAATAAAATTGGATATGAAAAAATTAAAAATAGATACTTAAAACCAGAAAATCGATGGGAAGCTTAAAAACGAAAGAATTTCATCTAAAATGAAAAAACAATCAAATATTTGTAAATGAGCAGCTAACCACAGTGACAAACAACTTATTCTATAAAGCCAGGGAACTAAAGAAACGAAGAAAATTAAGCATGCTTATACTCGGGATTCCAATATCTATGTAAGAGTCATAGAAAACAGTGAGAAGATTAAAATAAAACTTGAATAAATTAGTAAAAAAGAGACAAAGAAAACCATAAGCACCTAAAGCACAATATATCGCATATACCTACAAAACGTAAGAAGCATTAAAGACAAATTAGAAGAAATTGAAAGCGTACCCAAAGCACAAAATCATTCTGAAATTATATGTCTAACAGAAACCTGCCTATCAATATCGGATGAACAACTGTACCAAATAGAGAATTACAACGCTGAATTCCACTCTAGAAAAAGGAGAGGGGGTGGCGTGGTCATATACACTAGAAAAGATTTGGAATATAAGGTACTAATGAAGAAAACTATCAAGAAGAATTAAATAATTGCAATCATAGGCAGCACTCACTCTAATCTACAAACCCCCTCAAGCACACTTCCAAGATCTCAGAGTACTGGAAAGTAACATAATCAACAGAAAGAAAGCACATACCGTATTGGGTGAGTTTAACATAACGGTGTAGAAAATAACAACATAACAAACGAATATTATAGGGTATATAGAAAAAGAAACTACAAAATTATAAACAAATGATCGAAAAAACACTATACTTGAAAAGGAATATCTGATAACCACACAATACTGGATCACATATTAACCAATGCAGCAGAGAAAAGCAAAAAGATGAGTGTAATTCGAAATGACCTATTAGATCACAATGCGATCAAAGTAAATACAAAGCAAAAGGAAAATAATTTTCGATGCGAACGGGTTGGAATTATCAAGACGAACAAAAAGAAAATTTCCCAAGATGTAAACAACCTGCACGTAGACGCAATAAACACATTTGACGAATTATCCAAAAAACTACAGGATATATACACGAAAAGAAATACAATATACTTTTAAAATTACACCTAGTTCAGTTTTTTGCTGATAAAGACCAGAAATTCTATGAGCATGGGAAAATGAAGTCGATGGAAAAATGGCGACAGCTCATTGGTCAAAATGGAAAATATATCATTGAATAAAGTTTAATAATTATATGAAAGAATCACGTTTCATTTATATGTACATTGTTGTCAGCCCAATATAAATCTTCCTCGTCTCGAGGCAGTAAGAACTAAGAGCGTTTTCACGGAATATTTGAATTGGACCTCCTGAAACCCAAAATATAGCATACATTTAACATTAAAGTTGTTATAACTCGAATCTGTTCCAATCGGAAATTTAATTACCGAGGAATGACAGTGCGCATGACGTTTATAGAGGTCAAATGCGCGCGAACTTCGCGCCCGAAAGATAACAGACAAAGCGTTTTCTTTCTGGCATTCGAAGAGATGAATTTCGGGGACACGTGTAAGTCGAAATGTCAATTTCCTCGCTGCGAAGATGTTCCTCGACTCCTTGGAGATCCAACTCGTATTGTGATGTTTGAAATTAAGGACGCCTAGTGGGAATTACCTTGGCTTTTAAAAGTTCGACGTCTCAGCTGACGCGTGTTGTAATCCCAATAAGAGGAAAAGAAAAAAGAAATTGATTCGAGCTTAGAGAGGAAAAAAGTATGAGATACGGATGAACTTAAGATGATCGCGCTATATACGGGTCGTTTTATTTTAAAGGCACTATAGTATTAATTTTAAGAGGTTGATTGGGAATTTTGAATTTTGAAAAGGGAAAGGGCAAAAGGAGAAACAAGGATACACCACTTAAAAGACGGCAGAAATGAATTAAAACAAGATGTTAAGGACATCATTGAGATAGTAGAACAATTAATTGTATGAGAACTTATTGGAATCTGTTAAACGCCAGCCACTAAGTATACAGCTCCAAAATGTAATGAACCCCGGGTCTGAAGAGGTATCAGAAATTTCAACAAATGAAATCAAACACTCAGTTAGTCAAATGAGAGTCAAACGAAGTGCAGGCCAAGGCGGGTGTACCACAAATATGTTAAAAGTAGATGGAGATACCATTATTACAGCTACGAAAATACTCTTAACCTTCCACCGGTGAGGTGGTGCCTTCTGAACCCCAAAGGATTTTAAACTTAGCGATATTTTAAAAATTTTGCTGTTAAGTTGCTGTTGCTCCATCTACCTTTAAATTATCGGTACATTTATTGTTGTATTTATATTGGCATTTCCGCAAAAAATTAAGGGGCAGTTTTCATTCAACTATAAATCAAAATTGGGGAGGGGTTATTTTAACACCATGTCACCGTAAATGTAATGGTGGGAGTATGATTAGTTCTTCGAAAAGTGTACGATTTTGTAATTCTAACTTCGAGGAAACATTAATGAAATTGTACAAGGACGTAGAAAGTGAAGTTAGGGTATAGATGAGGTTAGTGAATGTGATATTACGATAAAACGAACATGATAAGAAATCGGAATTTAATGCCTCCAAAGTGAAAGCAATGAAAGTATCAATAGTGAAAAGGTATTATGGTAGAAATATGATACTTGACAGAATGTGTGCCAATTACAATACAAGCAGACGTACCAGACTGTGGCCTATGGTTCTATGCTGTGCTCGATGTTGCCTCTGTCAGTTCCTTTGTTCTATACCAAACTTACAGAGGCAATAAAGAAATTTTGTGAGCAGAATTTATCAAGTAACTGTCTAAACACTTAGTAACATATAACCTAAATAGACGCTTGATAAATTCAAAACTTCCTCAAGATTTGCGTTTTTGCATAGGAAGGATTCTAGGAAAACCAAACAACTTATCAGCCCATTCGAGAAAATTTAAACAAGACGAAAAGATGTCGGTTTTGTCCACGGAAAAATGACAAACAAACTAAAAGTTATGAATTTTTTCAGCGGTGCAATTTTTTTAAAGTTACACTATCTATTATTTACTATTTTTCTACTGTTCGTCTCTATATAACCTACGAAAAGAATATGTACAATTTTCGTTTATTTGAATAAGTACGTAAAAGAATAAGAAGATATTGCGTACATCGCTTTATTTTTGTAGATGTGTTATGTTTCCTCTTACAGCTCTCAGCCTTTGCAAAGGATAAACATTATATCACATGTCCACTGCTGCAGTACATGGTATGCGTAGTTTTTAGATATTCATGTTTAAAATTCTAAAAAACTTCTTGGGGTCCAGTAGGCACCATGTCACCAGTTGTGCCACATAATTTGTACGTCACGAGTAAAACGTTAAACAAATGCCTCAGCGAAGGTAAAATATCTAACGGCTGTAAAATGTATCAGTCACCTTGTTGCATAAAAGGGTGAATCACTGAGATTATACAATTACTTACCTATATAACCTTTCTTCCCTATCCATACAAGCTTCTTACGAAAAACATTAGGAATGGATTGACAAACAAATTGGGTTAATATCAACCTCCTGAACAAGGTGGTTTTAGGAAAGGGTATAGCACGATAGAACGTATCCAGACAATACGTACATTAGTAAAGAAGTGCAACGAATACAATGTCCCACTACACCTGGCGTTTGTTGACTATAATTTCCTAAATTTCAATTCAATTGAAACTTGGGGTATTTCCACAGCTACGGTCCACGTAAAAATCGATTCAAGGTATAGGAACCTCTTAAAGTATGTCTACGACAACGCTACATTGCAAGTTCAAACCGCTGATGATCACGTAATATATAAAATTAGTGTTGAACGAGGAGTGAGAAAAGGTAATACAATATCTCCTAAACTGTTAACCCTTGCCCTTGAAAATGCTTTCAAAAATTGAAATTGGGGTAAAAAAGGTATAAACATAGACATTGTAGCGATCAGCACCAACCCTAAAGAATTACAAGAAATGGTAGATGAGCCCGGAAGAAGTAGGACTCTCTGTAAATATCGGAAAAACAAAAGTATTGTACCCGGACAGCAAAATATTTAGAAAGGAAAATAATACTTTAGAAAAAGTAGAAGAGCATATTTGTCTAGGACATTCACAGCCACAAGTAAATTTAAGCTCCATACTCAAAGACACCAAAGCACAAATTAACTCAAAAAGAGAAGTATCTAAAATGTATATACTTCCCGTATTGATATATGGGGTGGAGGCCATGTCACTAACCCTTAAATCTGCGACCAAGTTAAAAACAACGCAAAGGGCTATCGAACGAGTTATGCTGGGGGTAACCTTAAGAGATAAAATAAATAACCATGAAATAAGACAACGAACTGGAGTAGATGGTGTCCTGGAAAGAGTGACAAGGAATAAATGGAGATAGGCAGGACACTTACCGAGACAGGAAAGAGTAAAATGGACAAATCATTTCTCAAATAGAGGTCAGGACTTCACAAATGAAACATCGGTGGACTACCCAGGAGATGACTTGATGGCATAAAGGAGAAGGCTGGCAAGAGCTGGTTGCGAGTGGCACAAGATAGAATTAGGTTGTTCAGGAGTAGATAACTAAATGCTAAGTAAGAGATGCTGATGAAGAAGGTTTATAATTACGAAACTTAATTAAAATATAATTTAGCAAGACTTATCCATCACCACAATGAGTATAGTTACGAGTGAATATTGATATCTAGTTAATTTATTCAAAAACTCAACAAATACAGCGCCTCAATTCGAAATTAAAATTTTCCGCAGGCATTCGTAATGCTAAAATATTTTTTTAGCAGTTGAACTAAACAGAAACGTAATTTATATTGACACTGAAATTGTACAACAAACGTTTCGTAATTGATTTATTCGAAAAATCCGATCGACGCAACATAATTACCGCACCAATAAACACCGCTAGTAAATCAACTTGCGCTCTAATCCGAATTAACTGTCGCAAAACACGTTAAATAATTTAAATCGGCTAATGAACGAGGTACGAAGGTATAGGGTCATCGTGTATCAACCGGTTTATAGCGCGCCAATCAGCGTATGCGTAAAAGCTACACGTGCATAGTTCGTGGACTCTCGTGCGATAGTTTCTCGTGGAATTTTTGAAGCGTACAAATTCGAACTTGCATACGCGGAACGATGAGGCAAATAGAACTGGAACTGTTCTAAGGTTGGTTTGGAGATAAATCTTTTCTTGTGACAATTCAATTGACAAAAGACAATAATCTTCTAGAAAATATTTATTCAATGGGAATACCACCTGCGTCTGTAGGTTTACAACATTTGATTCAAAAACATGTAATTATTTGGCGAAAGCATATCTTTAAAAAAATTATTGATCATTTAACATCATTTAATTTTACCTTAAAAATATATCCATCGTGTTGGCCATGTCCAGCTTTTCAACGAAACAAAAAAAGGAGTTTCTACATCCTATAATACTTTTAATGAAAAATTTGAATCAATCACCCTGTATTCACACTCCACAAAAATTTTAGTTGAGAAAAGAAAAGAATTGACAAATTGTTTCCAATTAATTGAATATTACATTTTTTCTCAGTGCAGCGCTGTGCGCAAAAGATCATTTATACCATACATTTATTGTATGTAATACTGTCTATTACGCTGTTTTGGAGGTATTAGTTACAAAAGAGTTACACACCCTAGCATATTCTCACATTACGTACAATGGAGGAGACGTGAGATCCACGTGAGTGGTGACTCTCGCAGTAAGTAATCAGAGCAAGGAAGTCAGTCGCTCATACTGCGTAAAGGTGTAACGGCTTAGCAGATGTTTTAGTAGGGAATCCGTCAGTCAGATGTCGCTCGTGGGTGTATGGTATTGTTTAATAATGTAGTCATAATTAGTCAGAGTAGTCATAGTAAAGTCGGAAAAGGCTCTACAAAATGCAGGAGGTTATCGGTATATTTCGAGATTTACGACATAGTGATGATTTGTAAAGTTTGCAGAACGGACATGTTTCTGCATTCCCGCCTTCATCAGCGTGGTTTCGAGCAGTTTTATGGTAACACATGTAAATTCTCTCGCTGCTTCTATTTCACTAATACCATGAGAAAGCTGTATTTACAGCGTTTTCTTATCTTGGTGTTATTTTCTAGGCATTCTTTTAGATGTATTTTAGACACGTCATGGTAAGCCTTCAGAAATCATTCACATGTGCAGTTTCCCTATGCACTGCTTTTGGTGCAAAAACGCCTTCTCGGGAGAGCAATCCACGAATTGCACGATAGAAGGGTGGGAAACTGTTCCCGTTTGCTTTCGTTGTCTGACTTTACGGACAAATGTTCCTTTCTTTCGGCACTAGTTAGCGCCAGGAATATTCATTTGTATCGTAGAGTTAAGTTTGGTGATAGAAGCACCGAGAGGATTACATGTGTTAGCATAAAACTGCTCGTAACAACGCTTATGAAGCCGGGAAGGTAGAAAGATGTCAGTGTGTTAGCGTTTTATGTCTCACATGTTTTTCTCGTGAATTGATTTTACTAATACCATGAGAAAGCTGTATTTACAGCGTTTTCTTATCTTGGTGTTATTTTCTAGGCATTCTTTTAGATGTGCTTTAAACCAATTCATATTCTATTTAGAATTAACATTAATAGTGAATCAATACTGTAATTTTCATAAAACTTTATATTCGATATGATTTATGTGAATAAATTATCAATACAGCGACACTTATAGTATCCGAAACTATTTTATAAATGTCTCATTTCCCGTCAAATCACACTAGCGTTAGCGAGTTTCCACATAAAAATTCGATCATGCGATTATGGCACACACTCTCTCTCTCTAGAGTGAGCAAACCGGACGCAAACACATCAGAATGTATTTAGGTATTTGAGTTCGCCGACATGCCCAAACAATTAATATTTGCAATACCATACAGCAAAGTAAATAACGTATTAGTTCGTATTTTATTTAAACAGCAAACACGCAAATTACATCGATTTGTTTAAGTGCGATAAACATATTTAACGGATCAGCGTATACTGAAACGGAGCTGCTCATTAATCCGAATATCAATTTAGCGTGTAGTGGTTCGAATTTGGACCCGATTTATTTTTCCCGTGCCGGCTGTATATATACGCATATACGTATGCATCACCCCGTGATAATCGCAGTCAAAACACATTGGGATCGAACATGTTTGCTGATTCTGTCACACCGCATCTACACTCAGCGATATTTCTATAGTTACATATGAATTTCCGAACAGAATATTTGGCTTCATAAATATCTTCGGCAAATTGTGCACCTAAGTTAATGTTGAATTACAAAGACAAAAAGTTAAAAAATTCTGTTAAAAAGTTCATATGGAACTATAGGAATTTAGCTGAGTGTACTTCTGTGTGTCCGTAGCTTCGTCTGTGCTATTTTAAATTGATATACGTATGTGTATATGCTGAGCGGTGAATATAACCTACCACTCAGAAATATTGAATCACAAAACTCGAGTACTGTGACACTGGTAGACTGAAACACTTCACTACTCAATTTAGCTATAGGTTTTTAGTGAAAAGTTGTGATTAGGGAGGTAGTGGAGTGGAATGTTCGACATAAGAAGAGAAGTAACTAGAAAAAGATAAAAGATGTTAAATAGTCGTAACGGTTGTCGGGTTCGCATTTTCAAAAGTACAAAAACTTAGTGACACGGCGGAACCCGACAACCGTTACGACTATGTCAGACGGCCGTGAAAGTCAGAGATACTAAAAGATGTTAAAATTCAAACAAATGCAGAAATAGAAAGCGACCATTACCTGTTACGGAGGGAGATTATCAAAGGTAGAAACAAAATGAAGAAGAAAAAAGAAAAGATTTAATCAAACAAAAAATAAAATGGTATAAACCAAAAGATGAAGAAATTCGAGAGAAATACCAATACAAGATCAATGAACTCTTTGAACAAGAGATCAAAAACGAAATAGGGATAGAGGACAAATGGAGAAGATTCAAAAAACAACATACTAACGACAGCGTAAGGAAGCTGTGGAACTACAAAAATAGCATATAAATTCACAAAAAGAAGCGGATGGTGGACAGCAGAAATGCAACTCAAAGTTAAAGAAAAATAAATGGAACAGATGCATACATACCAGAAAAGAGGAGTATTATAAGACGTACAAAATGGCAAGAAGGAAGCCAAAGAGAGTAGCAAACAAAATTCTTGGATAGAGTTTGGGTTAAAACTGAGAGACAACTACAGAGAAAAACAAAAATTATTCTCCGGAACAATAAAATAATTGAGACAGAGGAATTTTGAAAAATATAAAAGATTATAAAGGAAATATACTAAGTGAAGAACAAGAGATAATGGAAAAATGGAAACAGTATTTAGAAGCACTTACAAAGAAGACTTTCAAAGCCAAAACAGAGGGCAAAAACAGAACAAGTAGACCCCGAAATACCTGGAAAGGACTAATGTATAGAACATTAAGAAAAGGAAGTATGGGATGGATTGAAGCCAAACAATTAGCTCAGAACATTAAACTGTGGAAGACAAAATCAAGAGAATGGTAGTCCAACATCGCAGGGTACAAAGAACGAAATTTACGCATATTTATGAGCAATGATTTATGCATTAACCTAATAATTGGCGAAAGTTATCACTAGGGCCAGCTCAAAAACTAGAAATGCAATCTAATTGAAAATAAATAAATGCATGGTACTTTTAATTACTTATTATTCCGTACATCAGTTACATTAACGTTTTGGTTTGTTAAATATTAATTATATAATGGAGTCTTAATTAATAATTAAACGCAACGTATTAATTATCCAAATCGATTCTAAAATGTAAAACGATCACATTACGGACCGCAGATTTAAATGAATTATTCAGCTGTGCTGCTCCCTAATGGTTATACCTGGTACACGGTGAAAACTTTATATGCCAAGTTTATAACTTATTGCCGAAGGTAAATCAGAATTTCTAGCTACCAAGCTACCGTAGAAAATTCGTCGAACGTTCTGTTCTATTTCCTTTACCAATAGACGTTTTCATTTATTATTTAACTGTAGCTTTCGTTAGTAGGATACCGTCAGAATGATTAAAATCTTGTATTTGCTCTGTACTTTACCGTATTTTTATTTTTCTTATAATTTATAATCGCATGCACACATAAGTACTTTTGGCATTGATTTTATTTCTTTCTTTAACCATCATCATTTAACCGTAACATAAAATTAGGCATCTTAATTTGATGTATGCGCCCTTATTCAATTTGAAATTTGTATTTCTTTTAAAGCTGGTGTTACAACCGTGATGCTGCTGATTTTTGGATCTGTTTTAATCCTATAGTCTTTTAATGATGTATCTTCGCCTGATGATGTGCAATTAAGCACAAAACCGGTAGCTATTGCTTAACTAAATCACATTGGCCAACGCACATTTTGGTGCCTCGCATTTTTTAAATGTAATTAAGCAATTTTCGGGTGCCTAATAAAAAAATTCCTTCAGATTTATTCTACCACATCTAGATTTCGAAATTCTTCTCAGTGAACGTCAAACAATTTTTTGCAATTACAGAGCCATCCGTTGCAATTCGAAAACATTCTTTCAATAAATCATACGTGGTTTTCGCCGTGGAATTTGAATCTGCGGTAAAAAATGGGGGCTCCCAATTAAAATTTGAAATTTACCGTACGCCTCGTTCACGATTCGGCAATTCTTTTTGTATTGTGAGATTTTCAAGATATTAGAAATTCTAAGGTAAATAAATCACCCAACATATCTGAGTTATTGCACCTCTTCTTCTCGTTAGGTCTTTGTGCTAGGGTGCAGTGCCATCGTGGGAGACCTGCATTTTTCACTCGTAGAACACAATTTTTTGGCCAAAGAAAAAACTGACAAATCCGACAATTTTATCGCATTCAGCGTGGTCAATTACATATATGACCAAAATTTGAGCGGAATCGATCTTCGCAAATCATCAAAAATCGATAATTTCTCTTGCGATTTTGAAAAACATCTCGACCTCTCCGATTTCGCTCAAATTTTGGTTATGTATGCAATTAACCACGCTAAATATGATAAAATTGTCAGATTTGAGATAAAGTGTTTTTCTTGGTTAAAAAATTGCGTTTTACAAGCGAAAAAAGCAGGTTTCGACGAGGCCGCCAAGAGCTCTGCAATGCCCCATCGATTACACTTCATCCTAGTCTAAGGATCTTAAGGGAAGCCGTTGAAGAACGGAGAGCGAGTCTCTTTCGGTACCTGTATAATCGCCTATCGAAAAGACTCTATTTTAACTGACTTTCAACTTTGGCGCCCTTTAGGGGCTGAACAGGAAAAGATAAAACGATAACTTCCTCGGAAATCAATTCAGCATGGCATTCCACATAAATATTTCAAATTTCATCTTTCTACTGCGCCCAGAACGGATGCTCGGATTTTAAGCAAAAAGGAAAAGAATGCGATTCAAAATTTGCTATTTTCTTCGAAGAGAAAAATGATTTTTTGGATCGCGATTTAGATCCCTCGGCCAAAAATTTGGGAATCCGTTCTTTACCATGTTGGCCTACTATTTTGTCTTGTACTTTCTTCCCTATTCGTCCATTAAAGTCTCCCGTTAATAGTACGTCTCCTATTTCCCACAGTGTCTGGGATACCCTGTCAGGTCCTCAAAGAAGTTATGCTTTATGTCCGCAGTTATATCGTCCGTTGGAGCGTAAACCTCTATCTGTATTAATACTGAAGATTTCATGTGAATATTTTTTTTAGGAATGATAAAGATATATCAATCGTATTGTAAGGGTCAAACAAGAAATCAAATCATTGCGACAGGCAACTCCCAGACTTGACCTGAATCTTATTGTAAATCGGGGATATTGGCCAATTATCGGTAGACTTCATTTATTTTCAGTTTTTACCTGTGTCATTGTTTTGTCGTATAAGTTGAGACAATCTATTCATTTGACGATCTTTCTCAAGAACTGTTGCTGAAAAAGGAAGCAAGGTTTGCAAAGATGTACAGTTGACGATTGCAAGGACTGTGTGGATGTACAATTCATAGGTATAGCAGTAAACTCCACTCACACAAATTAATTAATTAATTAATTACCGACTGTCGGTAACACGGTTGACAATGGGAGCCCACGTGCTCTCGAAACGCTGCGTTCCGCATAATTAATTAATTTGTGTGAGTGGAGTTTACTGCTATACCTGTGAAGATGTTAGATAACTTAATTGGAATAATAATATATACGCTAAGTGTCGTTTTTTAAAAATAGAAATTCGACTCAAATCTACTTTAATCCATTACACATTACCATTTTAAAATTCGTAACCTTTTTGAGGTTATATGTTAGATATACAAATAAATATATTTTCATTAAATAGTTGCTGAAAACATTAATAAATCAATAGATAATTAATTTTGTTAAAATAAAATAATTTGCGCTACAATACATTAAATTTATTTTCAAATTAACTGTTTATACGGTATTAAATTTGACCCAGATATATCGATTGGTTTCATACTGAATAAAATCAGTGACGTAGGTAAAAGCTGAAACTAGAGGAAGTGTACTACAATCGCATCAATATGCTAGAGCCGGATTCCTATTTAAACAACGATCAAGTTGGGTCATTTACTTTTCTCTTAATGCACAAGTTTGATCAAGCAATTTGATAATTGAAACTTCCCTATCGGAGTAATATTGACAAAGATAAGCGATTGGATAAAATATATGAAAACACCCTGTGTATTTAAAGTGACACTACACTCTCTAGTCACCAAGCCCAGCGGCGTTGCGAAAGATACTCCTGGTAAATTAGTACATCAACGTTTTCTACATACTAAGCAGTTCTATCTGCGCGATTTCATGCATTTTAACCAGAATTAAATCCGGGAAAAGCCGGTCTGCAAAACGTCGTTCGTCCGCTAAACGCTACTGAATCAATTACTTCTTCGGGTCGAAAGAGGAAACGTCGCAGGGTGCGATGTTCGGTGACGTACATATGCGACTACGGGTAGGTAATGCCGCGGTTAATTAGATTATCAGCTTAACTTTGTAATTCGATTTAGGGGGAGAGGAGCGATGCCGAATACGCTTTTTTTAGGACGAATTATCGTCGGTGTTTGCGTCAGACAAATGAAACCTTCGCTTGCGTTATCACGTATACGCAGCTCTTCTAATGAACCTTCTTAAAGTTCGAGTCGCACGTTTCGGGGGGGTCTTTATCTCTCACTATTCTTCCGTCATATGAAATAGATAAAGTTTTTGACGAAGTAATTGCAACGTACGGATATAATTGTGTTTCGGGGATGTAATTGTTGGTAAGAGTAAGGAAATGATTAATTACGCAGGGGTGAAATTAAATAGTAAGGATTTACATTGTTATAACCGTGTCAATATCTTATCTATGTATACTTTATTGTAACGTTCGCTTTGCTATGTACTAAAACAAATGTGCAGCTGAAGATGCCATTTATACAACTAAAACTTTTGAGTACTTGTGAAATTAATTCAAATTTATATTAATTTCTTTTGATGGAATTAATTTTTGATATCTACATACAAGCAACTTTCTATGAAAACCATTTTCTGCGTTATTTGAAGAACGTAGTCATGCCCTATATCAAAGGTTTCTTTAGGATATGGGATTGCTAAGATAAACAGAATATGGCTTCTTTGTCTTTATGGAACGTGTATGTTTCTTTGTTTAAGCAATTGTCGAATATTGAGTTGTTTAGGTACAATCCGCGCAAAATGTTGCTTTCTGGTGGAAGAAGCGATTTACTTAGAAATGAAAACTAATCGTGACGAGATCAAAAAAGAAGCTGCAAAAACTTTTAAATGTACAAAAAGTTCGCACGAAGTAAAGCGGTCTTTAAGACTGGGTGAAAATTATGAAGAATAATTTCACAATTGCAAGACCATTAATCTTACATGTATGAACGAGAATTAGAATTGAACTGAAGATCTTGAAGATGCTTTCAATCAACACAAGCTGAATTGGTATAAAGATCGATGCACATCTATACAGATCTATACAGAGGCTTGTGGGAATATTAGCGACTTCACCCGGGATCGCATCGTTGGCCAGAGTGAACGCGGCGCTTCGCAACGTGAAATAAGTAAATTTTTAAATATTCCCTTGTCCACAATTAACCGTGTGATTACACAATTTAAACGCAAGGAAAAAACAACAGCGTAGCCGAGACCAGGTCGTGCCGGACCTTCTGAAAGAAGTAAAAGGGTGCTTGTGCGCGAAGTGTTAAGAGAACCGCGAAAAAGTACAGCTGAGCTTGCGGCAACTTCACAGAAAAGTCAGCGCACCGTTCTGCGATACCTCCACAGTGTGGGGATGTACAAAAGGGTGGCAAAGAGAAAACCTCTCCTTACGGCGTTTCAAAAACGGCGCCGAATGGCTTGGGCAATCGAAATGCGAACGAAGCCCGAAGAGTTTTGGCGGTCTGTCATTTTTTCAGACGAAAGCAGATACTGCCAATTCAGTGATAGTGGTCGTACGTGGGTATGGGGACATTCGTCACAGCAACTGGACGACAAATTTTTGCATCAGACGGTGAAATACGGCGGTGTGAACATCATGGCGTGGGGCGCGATATGGTATGGTGGAAGATCGCAATTACTAATCTGCGATGGAAATATAAATGCGGCAAAATATATCCAAATATTAACAGAAGGACTACTACCGATATTCGACAACGCCATTTTATCTAAAAAAGACGCCACTTTTATGGAGGATGGAGCACCCTGCCACAAAGCAAGAACAACAACCACATGGAAAGAGGAACAGGGGATTGGGATTTTGCCATGGCCAGGCCAATCACCAGACATGAATCCGATAGAAAATATTTGGCACATAATCCAGACAAATATGGCGAAACGGCCCCCAGTGGTTAAATATTCCAGAAGACCCCATTAATCATTTAATAGATTCTATGCCACGACGACTCGCGGCACTTCACGCAAGTAAAGGTGGATCGACCAAATATTAGTCTAATTTAAAAATTTTAAAATATTTTGTATATATAACGAGAATAGTATCTTTTTTTTAATTAGTAGGTGTCTATTTTATTGGGTCACCCTAGTGTATGTAAGTTTGACGTTGATGTTAAACATCTTGCCAGAGGTAGGATGTTACATGGCGATGCATTGTCATCCAAGTTAGTTACGTGAGAAAATGCAGCTTCGAAAAGTTTTCTTAAAAAGCTAAATAACTAGAAAGATTGGAAGGCAGATTCCTCCAGCTATTTTCTAAAAGCAAACACCATTAATAAATTAACACCATGGTATACGGATCGATGGAATGACAATAGAAGCGTGTTCAAGCTTGGAAACCACATACGCGGAGAAAAGGGTTTTTATTGCTTCGAGGCTAGTAAAATCCTTGTAGGTACGAGAAATAAATCCTAATAATTTAGAGGCGCAAGTCGTAACATCTGAGATTATGAAGGTAAATCTTTCATCATATATAACACCTAAATCTTTAATAGAAGACTGACGGGCAATACTAATATTGTAATGTATTACTGAGAATTGATTCTATGTACTCTTCTTGTAAAAGGTACGAAGAAGCATTTATCAATATTCAATTTTAGATTATTATGTAGGCACCAGGTATGGAACTTGTCTAGATTACGTTGTAGAAAATAAACGTCAGTGAAGGTGTCAACAGCGTGATAGATCTCTATGTCGCCGGCATAAGCTAATAAAGAGTACTTAATCGATTTTAGCAAATCATCGATGTATATACTAAAGAGCAATGGGCCTAGGTTCGACTCCTGGGGTATTCTAGAGGTGGTGTAAAGAGCTCGAGATTTAAATCAATTAATATAAACTTAATTAAGTCTATCGAAAAGATACGATCGAATGATGCCTAGAAAGTTTCTGCCGATACTGAAACAACTTAGGTTATCCAACAATTTACGATGATCTATTAGAACGGAACGGACGTACAGTCTTAGCTATCGTTTGGGAAATCTGCGCTAAGTTAGTTGCAGTAGATCTATTTGACATAAAACCGTGCTGACATTTAGAGAGATATGATTTGATGTCATAACAAATATGTTTGTAAATTAAGACTTCAAAAACCTTCGTGAAAGAAGAAATTACTGCCAGACATCTGTAATTGCCAATATTAAAACTATCATCCTTTTTCAAGATTGAGGAAATTCTGGCTACTTTCCATATATCAGGCAACGCACGCATGTGTAGCTAGATTAAAGATTATGCATAGAGGAATGACAAAGATAGTAGCACAATCCTTCACAAAAAAGCAAGGAATG
Organism: Trypoxylus dichotomus; assembly: GCA_023509865.1. Taxonomy (NCBI): domain Eukaryota; kingdom Metazoa; phylum Arthropoda; class Insecta; order Coleoptera; family Scarabaeidae; genus Trypoxylus; species Trypoxylus dichotomus. Next base: position 56,248,962 of record CM042075.1, read on the forward strand.
TTGTCATCATCAGCTGTAAATTTGTTCTTTAAGCCTTTGATGCACCGTATTATTTCCTCTACCGAAACAGACTGCACTACTGTGGTAAACTGGAATCCATATCTGGAAGATCAGAGTCCAAAGACTCGGGTACAAGAACACCAGAGGGTAATGTAGCGAAAGTAACAAATATGGATGTTGGATCACTGTATTCGTTAGTGGCATTAAACACTGGACCAGCAGTTCAAGTACCGCTTTACCTTGAATGGCCCAATTGCCAAAAAGAACGTGGGGTTTCTGTTAGGTTCCATTCGCTATTATGAACGTTTTAACTATAGGCTAAACTAACCAAGTTACGTAATCTCTGAAACTCCATTCTATAATAATTTTTTTGTGTCGTTCTCCATTTTTTGTGATAGTAGACCACTTTTTATTGCAGGGGAGAACCAAGGGAGGTAGCGAATCTTGTAATTTGAACCAATCAAAGGAACTGATTGATCCAAGATAGTATACAATTTGTTGTTGATACTTGTAAAACCTCCTAACTACTCTAAATCTTGTACTTTTTACAGGATTTTCGTCTCGGTGTAATGTAATTGAATCCTTTTCATTACATAGAAATATAAATCTATATATTTTAATAGCACAACATTAAAAGGCGTGAATAAATGATTAATTTGTGTAGGATTGGGTGTACAGAGACACTTGTTATATTATACGATCCCTAAATATCGGCAATCGCAATTATCTAAAAGCAAATCTCCGAAGGCGAGCTGAAACTTATGCGCAGTAGTGTATACTCTATACAACAATTTTCGCCAGCTCGCTTATTAACGTCTGCATCGCGAAAATGCGACCGGACTTACCGTATCAGCACTACGATTTACTACGGGCTTTTACCGACTATTTTAAAGCGGGCCGCCGCGCGTCGAAACTACGGTCTTCTCGTATTAAAGTTGAGAAAGTTGCGCGCTCCATATTAAAGTTTCAGATATAAACTTTCGAAAGCGTACTTTATGATTGTATTAAATTTGAAGCGTTCAGATAAGGATTTGTAAACAAATTAATCGGTATAGTTTCTTTTTGGAGAGCGTCGCCGATGAAAGTTTTCCAATCAAACTTTACGATTTAGCGAGGGGATACACTAGTTTTGTAAGTAACGATATTTGCTCAACTAAATTTAGTGTGTCGTCTGTCATCTTAGAACAGAGCTTATAATGATCGGTGTGAGGATTCGCTTAGTAGACTATGCTTGATAACATCAGGAACCGTCGCACAATCTGTATCGTATTGTTAAAGATTTAGGTTTCCGTTTCCGAGCTACAAGACATAATTGTCAATTACCACTGGCTAACAAATAAATTTTTCTTTCTGCTGACTAAGATCTCACACTTGTTTTTGACTAAAAGCTTTCCCCTATTTTCCGATTTCATAATTTTTGAAAATCGTTAACTAAATGCAGTAAAAACTATTTACGTGGCTAAACGACTACTTGTCAAAGCCAGGAAAGAAAAATGAAAAAAAGAGAAACAGAAAAGAAAAAAAATGCAGCAAATTTTTAATTGTTCAAATAATTGCAAGAATATTGTAAATGAACGTTCAGTGAACAGTAATTTTTCCACCTTTTCACATCAAGTTGAGTCTTATGAAGGAATATGTTAAACCTCTATATTTGCAAGAGGACTGCTGCAAGTACATATGTTAAAAGTCTCCACAACTAAGTTACGAAAAGATGAAAGCTGGTATATCTGATGGACCTCAAATTAGAACTTCAGTGATAGACCCAAATTTCATCAACTCTATCCACGAAGCTGAGAAAGAAACCTGAACTTGATTCACTATGGTCACGGACAATTTTCTTGGAAACGGGAAAGGCACTAATTACAGAGATCTAGTGAAGTTAATGTTCCAAAACTTTCACAGCTTAAGCGAGTGCATCATGAGCATAAAGCTTCATTTCCTTCACAGTCATCTTGATACGTTTTTCTAAAATTTAGATGCTGTAAGCGATGAGGAGAGAGATTTCGTCAAGACTTAAAAACCATGGAAACTTGGTACCAAGGAAGCTGGGATCCTCATATTATGGCCGACTACTGTTGGAGTGTTCAAAGGGACTGCCAAATACAAATACACAGCAGGAAGTGGCATAAAATGAAAATTATTCCCTCATTGTTGACTATCTTTACCAGTACTTTTGTCATTCTTTAATGATTATTAAAATAAATACTTGAACTATACTCGTGACTAATATTGTATTTAAATAAATAAATGAATTATTACAAAATTTGTAGTTGGCTTATATCTCATCGGGCCCTTAGCCGCATTAGTGATTTTTGAAAGAGCATAGTACGGCATAGGGCTAAATTTTGCCGTGATATGCAAAAATCAATATGATTTTCGGATTCAGCGCACCCAAATTAACACAAAAAGAACAAGTTTCAAATAGAATTTGACAAACATGGTGTTGGGCAGTGATTGTTAATCGGAAGAAATGACAGAGTAATAGAGTACCATATTTATAAAAAATCATTTGTGTTTTCCGTGAAGAAAAAAGGTCTATCAACCATCTGACTATATATTCTGGCAATATACTGTCCAAACTTTGGAGTGACATCAGACTATTCTCAAATATTTCCAAAGATGATCGGCTTGTTATAACACTGACTGATGGTGGAATAGGTTTCATTCTTTACTGTTTACTGATATTTAGGTCGTAAGGGATGATTACAACTCAGATATGAATTATGGAAAACGGGTTTGACAGAAATTACTTCCTAATACTCCACAAAACTCTATGATAGTTGTCGATCATGTGCCTTATCACTAGAGACCGGATTATATGTAAGGTGCATATATTTTATTTTATTTATTATATTTTACGTCTATATGTAGATGTATTACACTGATTAAAGTTAATTAGCGTTAATTAACTTTAATCTGTGTAAGACATCTACAAATAGACGTAAAGTATAATAAATAGATAAAATTAAATACAGTGAAATTCCCCTTCGCGGACACCCCTCTTACACGGACACCTCCCTTAAACGGATAGTTTCTCATGGTCCCGACCGGCTCTCATGTAATTTTCATTGTATTAACTCTTTCTTGAACGGACACGAACACGACCAAATGTTCTCTTAACCGGACAAAAAGTAAAATAAAAAGAAACGCCTTGTTTTATTTTTATATCGAGAGCATTGCCATTGCATTTCTCAATCGCGCCGCGCGCCAATTTCGCTGGGACTTCCCTGAGTAAACCGGAGATTTACCGACTTTAATCTTTCGGTACAAATGCAGCCTATGTCGTGCATTTCTGCCTGGCGTGAATTAGGGACTTCCCCAAATTGGCCGGGGATTTACTGTTCTTATTCTTTGGGTGTATGCTTTCGATTGAATCTGCTTTCAATATTAGTCTGATGTCTATGCGGAAAAGACACAGTGGGCGACACATTCATTGTAGAAATGGCTCCAAATAGAAAAATTCTCACTCTTAAACAAGAAATTGAGATTGTTGAAGTTTACAATAAAGAAAAATTCAGTGTAAGGAACTTATCCAAGCGTTTTAATATTGGAAAAACGCAAGCTGCAGATATAATTAAATATAAAGAAATCCTTCTAAAAAATGGATGTCGAACAGCAATTTGAATGAAAAAAGAACCTTTTTGACGGGTGATGGTACTAAAATTGACAAATTGTGTTATGACTGGTTTACAGCAGCTCGGCATAAGGGGATTCCTTTAACAGGTATGCATCTGATTTTTTTAGATAAGGTTTACTTGTATTAATACGTTGATTTTCTTTTCATATTAAATTCTAAAATAGATAAAAAAAAATGAGATTACCAATAGGTTTGTTATGACAAAAACGCAAAAAACTTATTTTTTTTTAGGTCCGCTAATACGATGTAAAGCAACAGAAATAGCCGCTTCTTTGGGACATTCTACATTCAGTGCTTTTTCTGGTTGGCTCAATAAATTTAGAATCCACCACAATATAAATTTTAAAGCGATTTCGGGAGAAGTTGCTTCGGTTAATGCTGAAGATGTTTCATCGCTTTTAAAGAAATGTCCTTTGATTAAGGGATATTCACCGAGAGTATGCCGATGAGACAGGCCTGTATTTTGGGGCTCTACCCAACAAAACGCTTTGTATGACCCAATTTTATGCAAACTGAAACTTGCAGAAGCTGTTGTGCGCTTCGAACAAGTAAATCGTTCACAAAATTCCGATTATGTATACGATCATGAAGGTATATGACGTATTCTAAAAAACTATTCGAATTACCGAGGAATTCGGTTTATTGCATCTTCTGACTGGCAACGTATTACTGCATCTCATCACACAACACTGCACTTCGGTGTTTATTTCCCTTGACAATTTTGATGCAGGTTAAGCTAACATTAATTGTAAATATTTTGTTCTACAATTGTGAATTCTTTACATAAATAAAAGTGTTCGAATTTATCTTTATTGCATTATACTGGTGCCTTTCTATTCACCTTGTGTTTGTCACTCGTATAACCCCAACGTAACCTAGGCAGACACCGGAATACACCTAAGTAAAACGAAGGGGAATACAATTATCAATGTTTTCCGAAAAGATGTCTTTTAATTTGAAGTGAAATATACTTTAAGAAGCTAAAATCATTAAGAAATCAATTAATGTGAGTTCAAGTACCACACAACGTTTTCCGACTTTATACCCATAGAATTCCTGGTGTCAGCTGAAACCTCCTCTCCGCAACCGAACCACTGCATGTCCCAACGCGAACGGTACGCCATCTATTACTAACGAGTAGTAGTGTATACGGCGCCATTCGTTAGAAAGTCATTCACCGGCCTTAATTAATTTAAATAATTTAATAAATCTCACGTAATCAAGTCGGCGCTACCGCACACGAACGGGCCGCGGTCTGACAAAGACAAAAAGTTAATTTAATTTAATTTACAGGCTGATTAAATGCCTCGTATCGGGCTCGAAATTCGGGTTTTACAGGCGAGGCAGCGCTCCCCACGAACAATAGGTACAGATAGGATACAATGGAGGTTTGAAGTTGATTGTATTAAAGCGCTCGTACGGTTTAAGTCTTTTTTCGAATGTTTAATGGTCTGCTAACAATCGTTGTTAATATAATTTTGATGGAAACGGTTTCGCGTCGGCGAACAACAGAGCATACGAGAGCAATAAATACGAGATTGGTTTGAAATTATAGTGTAAAATATGCGTGGTTTATTTGATTTTATTATCCTACTAATTTTTTATTACCGACATTTATACAGCTTGTCTCAGGACGTCATGAAGTTATTCTATCCCGCAATACTGGTCGCCAAATAGAAATTCATTTTGAAGGAAATAATTATATCAGCTTGGGGGTAACCGAGGAAACAATAAATATTTTGTAACGCAGTAGTAATTCTTTTTGGTAGAATCTGTAGTCAATTAGAAAACAACGGTGTATATATGAATATTAATGAAATAACTATATAACAGTACTGGCTCTATAAATAAGAAGGATTCGTAAAATAAGTACTTAATTGATTTTAATTTACACATCCTGTATATAATTGAGAATTCCCTATAGACTGCCTGCGCTCGATGTGCTTTTAATCCGCTTCTTCGTTGTAATAATTGTTTGTTTTACCATGCAGTTATTGCTGCGAACTCGGTGCTACAGCTTTTCCATAACTAAATTCCTTATCGCGAATTGTTTGGGAGTTTCCTTGATTGATTTCGCGCAAATATGGCGTTTCTAACATATGCGAAAAAATGTATCTCAATTTGGCTGATGTACATCTATATAACGATTGCAAAGACTACGTGGTTGTATAATTCACAGATATTGTAGTAAACCCTACTCCACACAAATTAATAATTACTCGGGATGCAGCGTTTCGAGTGCACGTGGATCCCTATTGTCAATCGTGTTACTAACTTTAGTCGACTCAATGCGGTTGCAATCGGGACTCTGCGGTAACTTTCCGTTAAGGATAGAAATCCTTCAGAAGATTTAGCTTGAAATAAACTTTAACCACCTTTGCGGTGTGTTTGAGTTCGTTATCTTGCTGCTTGAACAACTTCTCTATGTTGCGTCGTCGCGCAATACTCTCCTGTCTCGGGTCTTCTACTGTCTCTGTGCTAATACCAATGTTTTAATTAAATCACCATGTATATACAGAATGTCTACCACCGTCAATGAAATTAATGCCTATGTTGATATCTATTTCTCCCCTGTGGCAAAATTAATAAGTTCTTGTCCATAATTTTACTTTAGTTGACTTTAAATTAATTTTGAGATTATGTTTTATTATTGTATTCATTCTCCTGTAATTAGATTCGTCTGTTGGGCAATAAATATATTATTGTTGCACATTCATAACGATAGGACTATTTACAAAATCCTTTCAAACACGAAGACAACATATTCCTGTATTAAATTTTATGATGGCAATAAAGCAATAATGCATTAATAGTAGAAAATTAGGGATGAAAGCTTTATGAAATGAAATTTGCAAGGGGTACTGAACCATCCACCTGTATTATAAGAGGTAGTACATTCAGTGTGCACCCAGTATATTGCCGAGGTACTGGAGACGTGTGTGATTGCATTAGGAAGACTCTATTTCATATTGTTAGTTTATTTGGTCGAAGATATGACAAATAGGAGGTAATTGGATATTGAAATGCGCGCCAGAATATGCGATTTACACGAAATTAACGTTTCGAACTGCGAAATTGCTCGACAATTAAATATTCCTGGGTGTTGTGTGCGTAGGGCAATTAACAGAAAGAAAGACACCGGTAGGCTTCATAGAAGAAAGTGAAGTGGAGAGGCCTAGTCATGGACTTATGTGTGTGTTTCCCTAAAAAAATCTTCGCTAAAAAGTTCAATTTACAGCGCCATCAACAAGTAAATGTGTCGAAACTAGAACGGAGATTAATAAAAGCCGGTCTGAGGGGTGACTTGCCAAGAGAAAACCACGGTTAACTTCTATGCACAAACGGAAAAGACTAAATTGGGCCAAAGCTCACACAAACTGGGGTGTAAATTATTGGTAAAATGTGTTATGGAAGGAGAACTTAAAATTCGAATTATACGAAAGTTACCTTAGCACTTTATCTTATGTAGTGTGATCAAACTTATGAACGGTAGTGTAAGTAGCCATCTCCAAATCATGACGGGATGATAATATTTTGAAACCTGTTTCGGAATCAATATGCAAAACGAAATACGGTCCTGAAACCACTAACATCCGCATTGAATCGAATATGGCGCAGCAATATCATCCCGGATTCTTCCAATAACAAACACAGCTAATCTCATTCCATAATTACCCAGCGTTCCAAATCCCGCCTTATAATCGTCACTTCTTACGCTCGATTACGATTCTGGCTTCGTATCCCTTTCACGCAACGGGCAAGTACGATGGTCCGGGACGTGTGTACGCGATATTCTATTACCATGTCAAATACGCGTCACATGCTGCCGACCGATTTACATTTAGACAGCCCTCCGCAACGCCTTTATTCGATCGCGGAGCCGGCATATTTACCGAAACAGATTTATTCATCGATACCAATATCCTTTCAAATAATTCCATTTATTTCTTTTGAACTTAACCGTGCGGTATAAAAGATGAGATCCTCGCATCTCTCATTGATATTCAGTCCGCGGGAGAACATACGACTATATTTGAAAGGGGAGTTCGTTTAGCGGAATCCGCAAACACCCCTCCGCGATGAACTCTGCACGGCCCTTAAACAACTGTATCGCGCCGGAGTAAAGCCGCCGCTTCACCGGATTTCGTCTTCCTATTCCGGCCGGTTTTTGTATGTATAGAAAAGCGGGAAAGAAAGAAAAGAAGGATTATTTCCGTTTCGTCACTTCTCGTTTTTTTTTTCTTGTTGTTGTTGTTTTGTTCGGTTGAGACTCGCGATTAAAGGAGATGAATGTAATGGTTCGTGCTTTCCACAAAAGTAAATCTCTTAATTGCGTTTTTCGATTCGCAAAGATTTTGTCTGTAGATTTAAACATTTCGCCGTAACCCGTTTTATTTCGTTTTAGTGAGTGTTTAGTTTTCGGAACATCTTATCTCTAGATTGTGCGACTCATATTATCCATACATAAATAAATTTTAGTAAACAAAACCTCCAAAATACTAAGCAACTTTCATGCATTTTTAGCTAGTGGAGAACTGAGTGAGGAATTTGTTTCTTCACATTTATCTTACTTCTGGTGTTCCCCAAGGAACGAACTTGGGATTCCTTCTTCTTACTATTTATATTAATAATGTGTGACATGCTTAGTTGTCATAAATTACTATTTGCTGATTATTTAGAGCTTCCTAGCATTATTAACACTATTGATGTTTGTTTTCCTTTACACAATTAGTTAGAATATACTACAATTATGGTGTATTAAAAATAGACTAGATTTGAATGTTAATAAACACAAAATCGATCCTATACACCGCAGTTACTATATTGACAACAACAGGTTACCCAGGTAGTCAACAACTAAAAATCTTGCACTTATCGTCAAACCAAAACTTTCTTTTGACGAACACATCTCCACAATAATCAAGTCTACGCTAAGAGCAGTGAGATTAAACGTCCTTATTAAAAGACCCTTCTCCACCATTGAGCCTATATCATTATCCCACTTTAGTTTTATACGCACAAAACTAGAGTATGCTTCTATAATCTGGTATCCTTTCGTAATTCATTAGAAATAGTACGAAGGGATTTATAGATTCCTCTACTATGCAGCAATTTAATTCTAAGAGCTTTATTATTTATTTTGAATTTGTTTGAGGACAGTGCTTTGATATCTGATTTTAGCAAATAACCGACTGTCTTCCGTGTTCTTGTTAACTTATGGTAAGGTAATTCGTAACTGGTCACGCTTTCCTGTTATACAGTTGTCTGTATGCCCGTTGATGTTATAATGATCCTTAAAAATGTATCTAAAATGCCTAGAAATAATACCATACGTGATAGTGCTGCTAAATACAGCCATGTATGGTATATACGTGCACAGTTACCTTATGCACTGTTTGGTGCGCGCCCTCTCTGGTTTAGCAATCCATGTAATGCTCAGAGGTTGGACTGGGAAATTGTACCCGCTTGTTTTTCCTGTGTTTGGGCATGGCAGACGAATGTGTTATTCTTGTGGCACTTGATAGCTCCAGGAATACTTACTTGAACTGTAAGGTTAGATATGGTGATAGTAACAGAGAGGGTATTACAATGTATTGAGCCATGTATTGACCGTGTGTTAGAGTCTTTTGTCTCCTCACATTATCTTTCTCGTGAATGACCTCGCCAATATCATGAATTATTTGAGAGATATTTACTAGCATTATCATGTTTGGTTTAATGATCTTTGTTATTATGAACATGAGTTAGGAGTATGAGTAAATGCACAATCTTTAAGGTAACTATTCTTTCCTTTCTAAAATTGCCTCTACAAGATTTCAAGTATCATAGATTGCACAGCAATCGAACTGCTTTCATTTGCAGAAGAACTACTCTCGATGACTCAGTGGGCACTTCACGACACAAAGTGTGTCGCCAAGAATAACTTTGGAGCCATAATAGAGGCAACATTAGATACCTAGGCACAAAAGCAGAACCTCAAAAGAGCTAAGGGAAACACAACTTAGTGGCATTCGTATCCTTTTCATCGATTATAGTTTTCCAAAGCATACTTTTATTTCTAGCCCATTCTGAAAGCAATATTGGCAAACGCAACAGAGTAACTGAAAGAAGTGAAAACCAAACAAACACTACTTAAATCGAGGGAAATTTAATCAACATGGATGTTGACTCTAATCATAAAATACTGTCCCAAATACGCGTTGATATTATGTCGCAGTATCTGTATCAATCTTATCAAATTTAAACAAAAATTATTGCTCTCGATGATAGAGAAGATATCGACGTTGGAGTAGAACAGTTTGAAAATAAATATATTGGTGTAATTGCAAACCAAAACATTTGTTAACTCTATGCGAACAATTGCTCAAATCAAAAGCTGTTATTAGTGATGGCTGCGAAGACCTACCGTTGGTTTTCTTTTCACAAGCCTTCAAATCAATGATTTATAACGAGAATAATAGTAATTGTAATTGGAATTGATCTGTAGAATAATAAAGATTATTATTATTTGGTATTTATTACATCATATATCATCATTTTGCACACAGTCGCAACACAATTTCGACGCGGTTTGATCCAGGTTAGTTTACATTTTTTTAGTTAAAAGTATTGAACTTTCAAAATTTACCATTCATTGATTTTCGGTTGTACAACGCAAGTGTGATTACTTTTCTCTACAACCTCTATAAAAAGGAAGAATCCATAACGTAGAGACCGTTCAAAACGAATTTTAAAATTGGAATCTTTCGTTAAATCGCTTGCAATTACCATAGTATATATTTTAATTGATAGGCGCTAATTCGCAAACGTTATCCGAAAACAAGTAACGAAAGAACGTGCATAGATCGGGTTGCACGTACTCCAGTTAAACTTTTAATAAGCACGGTGTTAATAGGGTTTAGCTATTTAAGCCTTTGTAAACGGAGCTTTCGCTGCATAGGTACAAAAGAGCTTCGGGCTGCCGAGTTCGTACTATTGCATATTCATGAGCTGCGAGAATGGCAAAACTTGCATATCAAACATACTTCATTCGGCCCCCAAGTTCTTCCGTACTTGTCCTCCGTCATAATCCGCTGATGTCGGCGTTTTCGCTTCTATCTAACTACTGGGTGTATCTCTATACCATGGGTAGTTTGAAGTATACGTCAACACGTTGTCTATCTACCGCATATATGTACGTCCTGGGTTATTGTAGTGTGGAGATCGGTTAGGTAAATCGTTCCTTTAATGAAAAGAGACGTGCCGTGAGAATATAATCGATTTAACGTCGCTTGCATATATGTACATAAGTTGCATGTCGAGCTAGCGTCTCGATCGTATTGAAAGAGGGAAGTCGCGAAGCTGCTAAACGTTGATAGCGAACTTAATCGCGTAATATAATAATGATGATTTTATTAGCGTAGTTAGACTTCGATGTCGGTAATTTGAAATTACTTTGTTCGCTATTAAACTAGTTACTGTTAAGTTTCTGTGGTATTATTGAATGCGGAACGATAATAGGATTAATTAACATGGACCCACGTTTGATCTCCCTTCCTGAATGGAGTTTTATCACCCAGGAAACTATGCAATCTAATTTCACGATATGGCAAAGATTTCCGAGAACTCCGAAGATTTTTTTCTTCAAAGCTACTAACTTTCTATGATTCCATAGTCCCTGTCCAATATATTAAAACCACTTGTTAAAATAGCAAATTTGTAAAAATATATAATGAAAAACCTATTGTACAAGCATAAATTTATTCAGAACTGTTTACATACATCATTACAACTACATTACTAATATTTTGTAATGCCTCCTTTGGCTTTTATAATTTCTCTTTTTTGACAAACTGTCTATGCAAGCGTTAATGGTATGTCTAACTGTAGCGTCATTTTGCCACACCCCTCCAATATTTCTTACTAATTGCTCTTTTGTAGTGTTTCTTCTCGAATACACGCGTGATTTTAGAACACTCCACACGTTTCAATTGCATTGAAGTCTGGAGAATTTCCCGGCCAAGGTAACCCTGGCAGAGCGTGCGTTTCCAAAAAAGTTTGGATGGATTTGGCCATGTGACATGGTGCCCTATTATGCACGAATGTGTAAGGGCCTTCATTCAGATTTAAATCATTAATATGGCATCAAGACACACTCCAATACATGCTTATATTGGTGTTGATTCATGGTGCTTTGGCAAAAATACAATGGTCCAGATCCTTCCACTGATATACAGGACCATACCATAAGTGACGGAGGGTGTTTCACCGTTTCTAGTACATTAGCTTCACCAAACCGTTCATATGGACGATCTTTTTGTCTTATCTTTCGCCAATCTTCAATTGCGTAATATCGATGGCGTTTTGCCCATTCATAACGTACTTGTTTCATCATCAGTGTTAATCTTGGCTTTTTCAGGGGCATTTGCATTTTAGTCCGACTTCGTACAATCGTCTACGTACCGTACGCCTCGATATTTGCACTCATTTCAGTTGCTAGTTGCAGGATACGATGATCACTTCTATTAGTAGTGATATTTTACTTGCCGCAAAACGCTCCTTCTGTACTTGTATATCATTTCTTTCATTAAATGGCAATTCGCTGCATTGTTAGTCGGGATCCTTCTTCTCTATCTTTGCAATTGTGCGTTGAGAATACACTCCTGTACCCAACAATGCTTCAATAGGCACTTTTTCTCATTTGGTATGTCCTTTTTCACCCATAACGAAAAAGTACAAAGCGCACACAAGCAATAATTTAAAGTGCAACACTAACACGTAAACACGGAAAGACGTTGTTACATAAACAGAGAAATAATCTTTCTGCAATAGTAATCGATCCAAATAATACTCTACGAATTACTGTGTCTTTCAATCTTGTTCCTAACCATCCTAGTCTAGTAATATAATACACAATGATTCATGAGGAAGATGATAATAGGCATGAGGTCCTTAAGTGGCACTTTCTCAATTTCTTAGAAAGATATTTAGGGAATGTATTTAGATAGGTATTGTAAACCCTATTCATGAATTTGATACTTGTATTAGCAAGTTAGCGCATTGGTAACACACAAGAGCTTAAATTTACAAGGTAACCCTAATAAAATGGACAAGGACTGTAGGTTTATAATCACTGTACTCGGAAGTTACAATAAACTGACCATGAAAAGGACAAGCCGCCTTGAAAAGTAGTAGTGTACTGAAGAAATATTCAGTACAGAATAGTACAAAATTTAAAACCTTCCTTGCAAGGGACGATTCTGAATCCGGTAATTCGAAAAACTATACACGAATTCAGACACTTTTAGTACTTTTCTCGTCGCGTACTGCTTATTGCTTGTCCCCAGCTACAGAAAACAAATAAAAAAATGTAATAATATTATAGAATAATACAAGCCCGAACAGATCATTGCTATGTCGCTTTTGCTGGACTATATTCAATGGAGATCATCTTTTCTTCTCACTCTTCCAATATGTAATATGTTGGTTTTGTATTCTAAATTCACAATACCTCGTTCTTTACATTCTACGCTAAAAAAGTAAAAATAACTGATAAACTGTGGAAGTTTGCGAGTGATGGTGAAGCAACAATGTGTAGTGTTGGACGTTCTCTTGAAGAGGACAATACGAGAGTTTTACATACGTCGCATACAGATCATACTTTCACCTTGTAGCACAAAGTATTCGACAATGTTATTCACGGGTAAATGCATTCATTTCAGAGTGCTTTTGAAGTTTTTTAAACGAATTTAAGAATTCCACAGACAATATCCTGGCATTCCTGAACCATCACAGCCAATTTTCACACTTTGAGTTGGGTCTTGTAGATCCCCTAACTACTTTTGGAGCGCCTAACATCGCTTTTAGCTAATAGAAAGCAAATTTTTTTGGCCAAAGAAAAACTTTAGCCCAAATGTGACAATTTGATCGTATGCAGCGTTATCACTTGCATAGGTAACCAAACTTTGAGCGAAATCGAACGACCTTCGCAAATCGTCAAAAATCGATTATGAAAAAAATTTCGACTCCCTCAATTTCGCTCGAATTTTGCTTATATATGTAATTGACCATGCCGAATACGATAAAATTGTCAGATTCTGACTAAAGTTTTTCTTGACACTAACAATTATTTACAACATTAATATTGAGGCCATATATAAAATCAAAATTTATTTTGAAAAATTCAACAACGGAATATAACGCAGTTGTGACTTGAACTTACTGCCTTCACTACTTTTCAGTTCGTGTGGTATGTGATTGTACACTTTAACAACCTGAGTCGTAACACTTTTAGAAACTAATGTCTTACTTGTTTGTGGAGGCAATAGGTGTCCTATCTTGATTTTTAAAAAAGTCGTAGTTTTTATGCACAAATATCGCGCACTCATGTATATAAATCACAGGCAAGGTAAGTATTTTATGTTCTTTAAATAGATCTTTACACGATGTTCTAGGATGCATTTCAAAAACATGTCGAACCCAGGACTTCCGCAATTTAAAAATTCTCTCAAAATATAATACCATAGCAAATTTTGCTATGAACGTAGATACAATGGGCATCAAATCCAGCTTGGATATTTGTAGATCGAACTATTACACGAAGCGCGTACCTAAAGGAGGCCAAGTACATCGATAGGGATTCAACATGCTTTCGCCAGTTTAATTGGCTATCAATGATCAGTCCAAGGGATCTGGTGTTCCTGCAGGTGGTAAGTATCTTGTCTTTGAATGCAAATTTATGATGTTCTTTCTGGAAATGACTGAAATTGAATTTCTTGTTATCGATGTTCAATGCCATATCGTGTATATTAGACCACTCTACAAATCTACTTTGTGTTGAAGCTACTTCGCTTTCTAGATTGCCATTTCTTGCCCTAATAATAACGGGCGTATCATCAGCATATAAAGTGGTTTGGTATTGTGATATCTGCGGAAGATCGTTTGCATACAATAGAAGTAGGAACGGGTCTAATATAGAACCTTGAGGCTTTGTTGTTAACCAATCAGGGTATATATGCTGTCCAGTTTTCTCATCCACACTTTCCACTCTTTGCTGTCGATTAATTAAGTCAGAGTTTACTAAATGCAGGCTGATTCCTTAAAATCCTAATATTTACAATTTTTAATGTTATTTGTTCCAATAAACACTGTCAAAAGCCTTAGTCAAGTCCATGAAAATTCCTACAGTCGTTTCACCCAAGTTTATACTCTTATTTTATGTCATTATGTCGCACATGGTCTAGTATATTACTCTGCTTGTACCTCTCCTTTTGGCATATCCATTCTACATGAAGGAGATAAGATTGCGTTCTTCAATGAAAGAATGAATTCTGTCATGCAAGATTCTCTAAAATGTTTTAGATATACATATGTATTTGACAGAATAGATATAGGGCGAAAGTTGTCGATCTTAGACCCTCTCGCTTTGTGTATAAATTTGATACTGGACTTCTTAAGTTCATCCGGGAAAATGCCCTCCTCAAAAGAGAGATTTATCAAGTGAATTAATGGATATGTAAGATGGCGTGAACATGCTTTGATTAGCTTAGTCGGAATTTCATCATACCCCACTGACCTAGTATTCTTCAGACTCTGTATCACATTGAATACTTCAACTCGAGGTGTGGGCCTCAAAAACAATATGTTTGATTGTATCTAATGATTTAGTGATAAGGGCAGATTTTTTACAAATGTTTTGCAAGTATCTACAAGATATGTGTTTATAACCAGCAGCTTTTCTTGCAAATTTGGAGCGTATATTTGTATCTCTTTAATTATGTCAGCAATTTTCCTTGTGTTAGTACCAACAATTTTTTTAAATAATTTCCATGTCGCTTTAGCTACCAAGCAGTTGCGCTTATTCAATAAAAAATTACGTGATGTGGCGCTTTTTATAGAGACACTCAATCAATAAACTACTCCTTGTCATCTTGAAAGCTTCGTTTATTATTTACGCGACGTTCTTCAAAGCAACTCCTATTGGTACACATACTGCTATCGTTCACGACCCGCTTCGACGCGTTAAAAGAACATAACTTCTCGTTTTATTTAAACAAGGCGGCGCGCTGCGATCGCGGCAATAACGCAATGCGTCATTTTATAACCCGTTTTCGCGGTAAATCTTACACGATTTTCGTATTAGCGGGCTCGCATCAATCATCCTCGACCCGACATAATGAGTTTCGACAGGTTTGGATATCGCACCGAACTGTAAAAATGGGCTTTCGGGCGTTACCTTCTCGAGGCTCGGTGCCGAAACAACTCCGCATTTAAGCGCGGAAGTCCCTCGCCGCCCGGTATTAAAAATAGATGCGACGTCGATAAAATAAAAACTGAAATCGCTTTATTGCCGGGTGACGGAGGTATCGAGAATCAAAGTCGGCGTTCGTTTATAATTTAGGGAAAAAAGTGATATACGATGTCCTTAATGCGAAAGGAGCGATTTTCTTATGAGGATGAAGATTTGTAGCTACTTATAGTATGTTTCGCTTCGTATATTTTATTTCCTTTGACATTGTTATACATTGTTAAGGTTATGTGGACTTAAATGACAAGAGAACAAGAAATCTAATGATTGTAACGATAAGATACTTCAAACCAGATATTTGTTTGGTATTGTGTTCAGCTACGGTCATCAAACAAGAACAAGCGAGTGCTGTTTGCAGCAGTGGAATTCTTCTTTTGCAATATATTATTTTGCGAATACAGTATCATCCAGAATGCATCGTTTACTTATATTTCCACCAACATGCTCTTGGAGATGTAGTAAGTACGTTAATAGTTATATTTCAAGATGGGTGGCCATGCGCCCCTTTGATTACAATAGTTTGCTCAAATAGCTATGAATGCGATGATAATAATAATAATTATAATAATAGTAATAATAATAATAATAATAATAGTAATAATAATAATAATATACGTTTTATTCAGTAATGCCTTATAAAGCATTGAACAAGTCAATATAAATATATGTAAATACCATAAATATAAATAACAAGGCCACTAACAATCACTTATAACATTAATACTGATGCCAATATATAAGATTAAAATTTATTTTGAAAAAATTCAACAACAGAATACAGAGACATTTTCGAAAGATATACACTCAATTGAGACTAGAACGTAATCCCCTCCCTAGTTTTCACTTCGTGTGGTATGTGATTGTATACTTTAACAACCTGAGTCGTCACACTTTTAAAGACTAACGTCTTACTTATTTATGGAGGTAATAGGTGTCCTGCCTTGATAACGAGGGTGTTATACGTATGTATGAACCTTTGATTTTTAAGAAGTTCGTAGTTTTGATGCACAAACATCGCACACTCAAGTATGTAAATCGCAGGACTTCCGTAATTTAAAAATTTTATCAGCGACCACAGATACACCCCAGAATATATAATACCGTAGCCAATTTTGCTATGGACGTAAGGATATTAAGCATCAAGTCCAGCTTGGATGTTTGTGAATCGAACTATTACACAAAGCGCTTACCCAAAGGGGGTCAAGTTCGTTGATAGGGATTCAACATGCTTCTTCCAGTATAATTAGCTATCTATGATCAATGATTACGAATCTGGTGTTCCTGCAGGTGATAAGCATCTTGTCTTTGAATGCAAATTTATGATGATCTTTCTTGAAATAACTGTAATTTTCCAATTTCGTCTTATCGATGTTCAATGCCATATCGTGGGTATTAAACCACACCGCAAATCTACTTAATTTTGAAGCTACTTCGCGTGCTGGATTCTCATTTCTCGCTCTAATAATATTATATAGGATAAAGTATATTTTATTTCCTTTGTAATGGTTATATGTTGTTATACGTTGACGTTATGTAGAGTTAAATAACAAGAGAATGTTTGTAATTGCTTTTTATTTTATGTCTGATGTTATGGTTTTTATCGATTTATTGAACTTCTCGTATCATTTACGAAGAACTTACATTGGGGTTGACTATGTCTAAATTTAGTTTTTAAAGTATCCTTATATTTAAGTAAGCAAAACTCATTTTTCTCATACAAAACAGCACATTATTTCTTAACTTATCACAGTGGCTTACAATCAGCATAGTTTTGTAAATCATCACTATTTAAAATTTTAATTTCACTAATACCTCTTAATTTCTTTATGAAATATTTCATTTTATCGAAATGCCAAAAAAATTGCATTAAAGTGCATTACATTACATACCTCCTTGAAACTGCAATGTTTCCAATACAACCTATTCCAAAGGGATTAGTAACATTTGAACTAAACTTAATAATAGTCTCTAGTTATGAGGTACACCGATTTGTATGAATATATGTTGAATATCGGTCCTTCGAACGTTCAGTCGTTTTATTATTTAATCCGTGAAAAGTTTCCTCATGTTGCCGAGAATCAGATATCTTTAATCGCAATACAAATACAATACAATGCTTTTTCCTAAGGAACCGTCAATCGAGACCAAAATGTGTTTAGAAAGGAGAATGGTGATTGGATGTCAAATAATTTTGTGTTCACGTTTCCCGCTGATAGTGCTGAACATGATGATGCAGACTAGACAAATTTCTCTTCATGTTCGATGTCAAAAGTTGGCAAAGGAAGATTGAGTAGAAAAACGTCAAACTAAATCCGCGAACTGCGAACACCACACTTCCAAGTCTTAATAAACCACGCCTTCTCCTCACAATCAGCTGACCATGCCGAACTTTTCAATGCTGATGTAGAACTTTCAATTGTTATACAGGCTAAATTATCCAGATTTCAGTATAAAGTAATTAGAGCTGCTACAAATAAAATTGGACACAATATTTATCCCAGCTACAAAAAAAAAACCGACAATCAAAGAGAGACCTAGTTACCCTAGTGTTGTGGAACTTACAGAAACTTTAGCGGAAGTCCCCTTACAAGGTTTGGTTGGCCATACAGCAAAAAGAGTTTTTGAAACAAAACACGAAGAGGAATTGGAGATGTTGAAAGGCCGTGAACTAATTTTGCACACAGAATGGGGTTTCGATTGCATTTCCGACTAACGCTAATTTTCTCAACCATTTTTTAATGAAAGTGAAACGGGAAGTGATTCGCATTTATTTGTGACCGCGATTGTGCCTTTGAAAGTAACTGCAAATAAAGGTAATGTTGTGTTAATCCTCTACCTTCTTCGGCTCGTACTGTAGAGTTATTAAGTTATAAAAAAAACTGCCGTCCTAACAAAAGCTGTAAAAGAACGCATGGAAAGTGAAATAAGCAATTTCCAACCAACGATTATATAGAAGGGACATAACTCTGTCACAAAAGACGCAAAAAACGTAAGGGGTTTAAAATTCGTCAAAATTTCACTAATTTTGGATTTGGTTCAAAGCTCATCGAATGATATTTTCAATCATACAGAATGCGATTTTAAAACCAAAGTTGGTACAAGAGAACTAGTCTACAAGGAATTCGTTTCTGAAGATTTGAAAATATGTGAAAATTGCAATGACTACTGCTAAATCCTCCTTTAATTTTAGAGGTATAAGTATTACGCCATGATGGATAATATTCCTACAGATGACTATACATCAACATCTTCAGAATATTTCAGAAGCCCAAGAAAGCACATATAAAGAATGCAAATGTTATAGACTTCACTTCATAAGAAAATGTTCCCGTGCAGCCACAAACCAGGATGTATCGTGAAGAAGCTCTTGAATTACTGTTAACGCAGTAAGTGTTTGTCCAAATTCTTAGTAGGTATAACTGTTGTTAAAGTAATACATTATGTATTACATGTATATATTTTGTCAAATAAATAAATGTGTTAGTATTGTCATTATTTTAATAAAAGTAGATCGAATGTTCAAGCTATTATAAGAAATAAATAGTGAGAACCATCCATGACAAGATGTATGCATATTCTACATCAATAAACATTTATATTTATATCTCGACTGACTAATGTTAAAATACCCTTACTGTGTATACCGACAGCCACACTGTGATATTGTCTATATAAATCCCAGTCGTATGTGGTGCGAGAGGTAGACAGTTTCGGCGTTATATAGGAAAACCTATTCCTTGTGTAAATATAAAAAAGCACTACTAAAGTCGGCCATAACGCGACATACAGCTTTCTTCCGTTTAAAGGGTAGAATGTTCCACGTTTGCTCTCGCTCCCATTCGGTCTAATATCGTACACAATCTCACACACGCGCGCGCAAATATATACGCACGTCCATTTAAATCATTCCCTTAACTTTATTCTTTCGGGATTCGTCGGGAATTGAAACACATGGGAATCCAATTTTCAAAACAAGCAAGCTGAACTTTTATTAAAAATTCATGGCGATGCCGCCGCTGCCGCCAACGCTGACACGATACGTAAGCGATACCACCCCTAAGAGAAAATAGTTAGATTTTATGATGAATTGGGAGATTTCTACGGGACTGAATGTAAATAGTACATATGTGCTCGCACAGCTCGACGAGATTCTTACAGTTGACGAGATGAAATTGATTATTGACGTACGGAAAGAAAAGTTTGGTGGGAGTGTGGTAGTTGAGATTTGTTTTCTTTTCTATTTCTACGGATAATACTTTATATAAAAGAGTTTATTGAACTCGACCTGGTTAAATTCTTACGTCTCTCATTTTTTGTTGTTGTATCTCAAACAATTATTGACATCTTGTGATCATAATAACAATAATAATAAATTTAATTACTTATCAGTTCACCAAAGAGTACGAAAGTTCTCACAACAATATAAAAGCATGAAAAGTATCAACGCATAGAAGACATGTACGCAAATAAAGTTACTGTCCAATTTTTTAGAGCCACTTGCTAAAATAGCGATTTTGCTAAAATATACAATAAAAAACGTACTGTACGGGCATAAGTTTATTCAGAACTGTTTATAGACATCGTAACAACTATATCACTAAAATTTTGTAATGTTGCCTTCGGCTCTTATAATTGCTCTTATTCCTTTTGGCATACTATCTATGCAAACGTTAATGGTATATCTAATTGTAGCGTCATTTTCCTCTGTATTTCTTACTAATTGCTCTTTTGTAGTGTTTTTTTTTTTCTGGAATACAGGCGTGATTTTGGAACACTCCACAGGTCCTCAATTGCATTGTGGTCGGGAGAATTTTCCGGCTAAAATAGCACTGGCAGAGTGTGCGTTTCCAAGAAACTTTGTATAGATTTGTCGATGCGGCATGGGGTGTTATCCTGCATCAATGCGTAGGAGCCTTCATTCGGGTCTAAATCATTGATATATGCCATGAAAACATCCTCTAATACACGCTTATATTGGTGTTGATTCATGGTGTCTTGGCAATAAAACAGTGGTCCATGACCTTCGATATCCTTCTGATACTACACTAGTTTCACCAAACTGTTCAGACGGACGTTCTCTAACAAATTGCCCTCTTTCGGTCATGGCTTCTAGTTTTGATCCATCGCTAAATACGATCATTAACTAGACATTGTTCAAACCAAACAAAATTTTGTTTGATTTATATATTCGTTTAAGTTATTTTGTCTTACCTTACGCCAGTCTTCAATTTGCACTCCTTGTTGAGACAGTACATGTCCTATTTCTTTGGCGGATAAAGCTCGATTTTCAGGTACTGGTTGCAGGATATGTCGATTATCTCGATTAGTAGTGATCCTTTTCTTGCCGCAAAACGCTCTTTCGGTGCTTGTGGTCGGTATCTTTTCTTTTATTAAAACGGCGATTGGCTGCACTGTTTGTTGGAATACATCTTTTTCCTTTGCAATTGTGCATTGAGAATAAGCTCCCGTAGCCAACAATGCCTCAATGCGCATTTTTTCTCATTTGGTATGTCCATTCTTTTATTAATAACAAAAAAAATACAAAGCGCATACAAGCAATAACCTTAAGTGCAATACTAACACGTAAACACAGACAAAACCTTGTTACATAAACAGATAAATATTCTTTATACAATAGTAACCGATCCAAATAATATTCTATGAATTACTGTGTCTTTCAGTCTTGTTTCCTCCCATCTATACAGCACTGTACAGTACAGAATGTTTCATGAGGGGGATATTAATGGGTAAGAAGTCATTAAGTGGCACCCTCTCAACTTCTTAGAAAGACATTTAGGGAACGTATTTAGATAGGTGTTGTAAATCCTATTCATTTTATAGCTGTACTGGTAAATTATCGCGCGGGAAACATATAAAAGCTTAAATTTATAAGGTGGTGATAGTAAAATGGGCAGGGACTGTACATAAATTGACCACGGTTAATGTAAAGAAAAACACCCGGTTGAATTATAAAATACATTTACTAATAACCAATTCTTCAGCTTATTTTTAAGGACTGTTAATGAAGAACTACCCTTAATGGCTTGTGGAATGTTATAGACCTTTGCATGTTTTGGGACGTCATACGTCCTTACTGGCAATTTAAATACTCAGTGGATGGTGTAATTATACAGAAAAGGACTACTGACAAGGATTGGTTTCAGAATCGTGCTGAGAACTGGATTTTACAAGAATGTAACGTCCAAAACAACGCAAATTGGGTTGAGAATATGTTGGCCATCATGAAGCACAAGCTCTGAAATGAGTGTATATATAAAATAGATGAGCATAAAAAAGATATAGCGTTCGTTACCTACATCTTACCCTGAAAATTTGACGGAAACCATGGAAAAACGTTGTCAAGCTATTCAGGATAGTAATGGAGATTGGTGATTTTAATTTAGCGCGTATTAACTTTGAAGATGTTCATTTTAAAAATATAAATACACATTTCTTTCATTAAAATTTATTTGAATTTGGGCCCTGTGTTTCTTGTTATGCAGACCATACCTCCACCTCCCGCTGTGGGAATCGCATACCACGAATTTGGGACACTCCGTACAGAATATTGGAAGTGAACGTTTGACCCTTTCAAAGCATCTCGTTCGCTGTTAAATGTCGTAACGGCGAGTCAAATTTAATCCCGTACTTTGACATTATTTTCATTAAATTTCGCAATCACGCATCGTCCAACCGAAACTAAATCGACAAACCTACCCATTTTCATTTAAAGCGTACAAGCATTACATCTCGCTTGCGCTAATTTCGATGTCGACGGCGAACCGTTCTTTTCCAAGGTAGAATTACCGTTAATTCGAAACGGACGAATCGCAGTTACATAAAAAGCCCAGCAGTTCGTCTCACGTCCGCCGCATCGCTATCTTTGTTTTCCGCGTCGACTTTTGTTTAGGCGAGTCAACCGGTTCGGAAAATCGGCTAACTGCGCGAACGTAAATTCGTCAGAATTGGGTGAGATTTCTACAATTGCTCTCTCTCGCCGGAGGCTAATTTATGTGCGATTGATTAAAGTAGGAGAGTTTTTGGTTAGAATACAAGTTACCTACTACTACTGCTGCAGCCGGCGTCGGATTAAGCTTCGCTCTGAACGTGTTTCGACCATAAAACGGATTTGGCTTTTATTATACCTTGCTCCGTGAGAGGGAGCGACTTTTCTCGGCCGTAAAATTTATATCTTAATTTAAGGCTGATGGTAATTTTATTACAAGTGTTTATTATACGAGAACGAGGAACATGTCACTGTATAGCTTCCTTCCGGCTGTTATCACGTGTACTGTAGGATTTATTATCATTATTATTTAATAATCGTCATTAAAATACTATTGTAAGGAAAACTTTATGTATTTCAAGGAATCCTTGAGAACTATCAGGATCTATTATCTATTATTACTATCATCACTGTTTACTATTCACTGTACATAGCCTTCATAATCTAACTCAAACGGCGAGGGGTTCATCCTCGTATAATAGTATTCCAGCATATAGATTTCTAATATGAACGTAGAACCTGAGTTGAAAGTTTATATTTCCCATCGCATAGTTCAGTCCTCGCACCTTCCAAGTGTAGTTCTAATGAAGCGTTTCCCAAAACCTTTAAGAAATTGGTGAGAAAGGGAATCTATATTGAAAACTAGTTTGATGGTATCGATATCAAATTCAGTTAAACACTACTGCACGTTTTAAAATATACCAGTAAAAATTTCTGTGTCTGACATAAATGAACCTCGTAGCTAGTTTGTTTGAAAACATTTCGTCAATGCAATGCACGTACTTAGGAGTTGAGATCACAATATCCAAAAACTTGCAGCTATTTGAGGGACCTCATACGGAGAAATAAATATATGTCCGCTGAGAGCAACGTATGTATTGTGGTAGAGAATCCCAGGCCCTGTATTTATTTTTAAATGGTATCTTTGATATAAACTGTGTTCTTTTTGTCTTTTAAATTAAATAACAGTGTTTTCTAATTAAAATAACCAAACGTAAGGTTGTAAAAATAAATACATTAACAAATCAAAAAATATATACCGCTTTTATGGCAAAATATCCTTTTTATTTACAGAAAACCTAAGGCAATCCCTGTCTAGCTAATTTTTAAATATTTTAATTAATATATGAAACAAAATGAGAGCAATACAAATAATTTTGAGAATTTATGAAGATTCGACGTCTTTAATTTTTGTATCATAATCACGCGCACGTGATTTCTTGTCTTTTAGGTGTACTGGTCTTCGGCTTCCAATAAATGTGTCCGGAACTTCCAAGTTTTATTTATAGTATCAGCTGATACATCTTATAACTGGATATATTCGAAGATTATGATGAATTAAGTTTTTATATCAGAAAATAATTGATTATTCTCAGGAGAGACGGTGTCAATATGCGTGACTTGACACGATGTTTGTTTATATCCATAGCAACACATTTGTTTGCCTATATAGTATATAGATACTTGATATGAATGAAATTATGTGTGGACGATGTGTTGATGGTACTTTATGTTCCTTGATAACGTCGGATCCAGAAAGAAAACAGTTCCTTTTCAAGGAAACAATTTTCCTGTACACAAGATGTTGCTTGTTTTTTTTTTAACCCTTAACCACCGTAGTGCAAATACTGTAACGTCTTCACCGTTGTGCGGTCTTGATGACCGCACATAATAAACAAACTTTAATTACCAAAATATATTTTGTTACCCATTTCGAACGCTCTTATTGGATTGAGTGTACCCTAAAATAAATCGCAAAATAAGAACAGATTCTTAACAATAAATGATCATACGATTAAAAAAAACCAATAATATAATATAAGAAATTCTCGGGCGAGAAACAAAGTTTGGCGATGACTACTTATAGCAAATTTTCCAGTTTTTCAGTTCACTAGTTTCTTATGTTTCTTCTCCATCGCTAAGTTCAATTTCTGAGTATGTTTCATGTTCACTTTCTTCATAACTCTCCTCATTTACACTGTTTCGGTCACAAATATCTTCACTTTATGCCTCTTCATACCATGCTAATAAAGTGTTCTCATGATCAGGATCCCCTCACAGAACCGTTTTGGATGTGGTAGGATTTTTACTCATTATTTTGTGCAAATACTAGCGTTAGCACCGTAGACCGGTCCCTGTGACCGTTTCATAACTTTAGTCGTGTTTTTATTGCGCATCGAAACAAATATCGACTTCAACTTTTTGCAGCATATTGGCAATGCATTGAAGGTAACGAGAAAACAGATCCGTGATATTAAAGTGAGGATAAGATAAACAAAAGCAAAATTCCGCTGCGGTCGCCGAGACTGCACTACGGTAGCTAAGAGTTAAGCATACTTTGTTGCTCTTCTGCCGCAACCGCTGCTGCATCTCTTCATTTCATTAACATTTCTCTACCAGCCCTTCGACAAAGCACCTTATCTGCAAATAAACCAGGTTTAGTACTAGAAATACTGTGCAGTAGGTCTCTGATAGATAAAACCGAACAATAACGGTCCTTCTACAGATCCTTGTGGAACGCCAATCGTAATACGCTGTTTTTCTGGCGATATACCGTTGATATACTATAGCACTATCTGCTCAGATTTTCTGGATAAGGCTCAAGCAAATGACTAAACGTTTTCCGTTATAACGTAGTTATAATTTTTTCGAGAAGAATGCCGTCATCGATACAACCAAAAGTTTTGGTTAAGTCGCAACAGACTAGTATTGCATTTTTCCTTGTATGAACAGCACTAGTCACTTTCTCAAGGAACTCAGCCGTAGCTGTAATAGTTGATCTTCATTTCGGCACCTATCTTGGTTATTCACAAGTACATCATCTGAAGATACTATTACAGGATACTTGCTTTAATTATGTTTTAAAAAACCTTTGCAAGGATGTAGTTCCAGCAATTATCCTATCTCTTGGCTACAGGTACCACTTTACCATATTTTAATTACAGCTGAAAACTTGTAAAGTTTCAGGAAACATAATCAAGAACACCCAGGAGTGTTATAGTTCATTAGTAGGAAAGTGGATATCTATTACAATCCATTTTTATTGTACTCCCAACTTTGCAAACACGTCATTCTTTTTGAGCATTCTTCCGTATCTCCTTTTTTTTATTATGGGGATAATTGTTCCCGTATTTCATTCCTTAGGTACTTCTTCTTTTTTTAATGAGGCTGTTTAAGAGGCCAAGTAGCTCCTCGTTACCTTCGCTTCCCATATATTTTATCATTTCAACAGTGATTACATCCTCCTCCACCGCTGCTCCTAGTTTTTGTTTCCCAACTGCATCTCTGACTTGTTCATCGCTTATTGGTGCGATGCGTTCTTCGTCGTTTTTTACTGTTTGGTCTTTTTCACTAACATTTCTATCTTGTTCTATAATTCTATTATTTTCTTCGAAGTACCATTTCCATCTTTCCATTATCTCCTTTTCCTCAGTTAGTATATTTCCTTTATTGTTTTTTATATAGACTCATTAATCAAAACTCGTCTCTTTCACTAAAATCAGTTTAATCTTGGTTCACAAAAATGACATGTATACCTTTATAAGTTATCGGTGTTCAAGGAATCGACCGAACTTCAATTCATTTCCTTCATACCTTCGCAGTTTTCAATGTATTAGCTTATTTTCGTTATAAAATGCGTCAGAACGTATTTTATCAACAAAGTTGTACATACTAAACCAATTTTCCGCTTTCCATCAATCAGTTCGTTCGGGAACACCTGAAAATTTAAAGTACTTCGAACTTGAACTTTTCTTTTTCATCGCGACGTCAAATAATGTTTTAATAATTTATTAATTTGAAAAGTTCTACGCGTTACCGACAAAAAGTAGGTCGCGATCGTTAAAGTGACTCCTGATGATCGACACGTCGAATGTCGTTCGGAAAAGTTTTTATAACACTTCAAAAGTCATCTATAAGTTATTGCTTATCGGTTATTGCTTTCAATAAAATATAGAAGGCGTATGAGAGCCAAACGCGGTTTGAAGTTACCAATATCGAAGGGTCGCGAAAGCTAAAAAGATACCGGTAAAATATTGCGGAAACTTCGCGATGAAATTGCAAGCTTTTACGTCCAGCTACGGTACGGAATTATCTTTGGAAAAATACGTGTATTTCCAATTTCAGCGTTTGATTCTCTTGATTCGGTGAGTTAAATTGTTTCCTCGGATTTTGCAAGTATTTTCTGATAATTTTGCCAGTAACGCTCTGTATATAATTTTAAAAGTCGCTTTAAAATTATCTCTCGATTCTTAGTGCACTTTTTGGGAAGCCACGACGGTAACAACTCCAGAGTAGTAGAAGTGATACGAAAGGTGTGGGCACATTCCGCACAATTCAGAATTTCTTCTAATGTCTAATAGAGATAAACCTAACGACACAAAGATGACTATCGTCAATTTTAATGGGATTGCCACGATTATTGAAGGTTTAGTCCCTAAAAATTATAAAACTTATTTCTTTGTTATCGTGGAAAGTAAGTAAGAGACACAATAGTAAGCCAATGGCTGCGGCTAATAGAAATATGTCGTCAATACGATTTGAAGGTGATGAATGGTTTCTCTGATCACAAAGAAATATATAAATATACTTTTTTTCAACCTGCGAAGGAACAACCGTCTATCATAGATTACATTATTGTTAGGCCAGATCCCAGTTTCAAAGTCCAGAATGTGCGAGTACAGCAAGGACCCTCGTGTAACTCTGACCATTATCTCGTAAAAGTTAACCTATGTTTTTCATTTAAATATCAAATTAACAAAGAAAAAGATGTAAATCAAACTAGTCAAGTGCGCCAATGGCCCACATACAATCTAGATAGTCTCTCCGATGAATCGACTGTATTTTGGTATAGAATGAAGCTGGCAGCAAAGATAGGAAATTCAACAGATGTTACAGTCACAGAAGTATAATTTCATCAAAAGGTGTATTCACGGGTCCAAAAAACAGAGCATTGAAGTAAACAGCCAAAAAATCAAGAGAACAAATGATATTATATAATATATAAGTTTTTGGTAAATGAGAAGAAAATAGCATGTCAGGAATGGGAGACAATATATATGAGATACAATTATGAAGTAAAAAAGGAAAAAAAAGAAAGCCATGAGTGATTGTTGGGAAAGGAAACATGATGAGGTAGACAGACTTATAGGAGGATCAAAATCTAGGCAAGCATGAAAAGCTTTGACAACGCCGAAGAAAAATACAAGTGAAGTGAAATCTATAAATTCAATAGGAATGGAAAACTGGAAGAGGGATTATGAATCTTCATTAATTGAAGACAGAAATAATTTTAGGGGAGCAGATTCCACAAATCAGCCGGTAAACGAAGTCTTAAGAAAAGTAAGAGTGAAGGAAATTATAGAGGCAATGAAAATTATGAAAAATAACGA
The DNA here is from genome assembly GCA_023509865.1 of Trypoxylus dichotomus. Taxonomy (NCBI): domain Eukaryota; kingdom Metazoa; phylum Arthropoda; class Insecta; order Coleoptera; family Scarabaeidae; genus Trypoxylus; species Trypoxylus dichotomus. The sequence goes on from CM042075.1 coordinate 56,277,281, forward strand.
AACAGCGGGTCCAGCAGGTTTCCCCATGGAAGTTATTAAGAATTCCCAAATCGTAACATTAGAAGCAATTGTGGGGTTATTTACATCCTATTTAGAGAGTAAACCGAAAGAATAGAAATCACATATGTAAGTTGTTCAGGCAAAACTGAACGATTATTGTATTCCTACTTAATCGCATTTCATCCTCATGTATATCTAAGATGTTTAGTAGCATTGTCGACAGATAGTCTGTCATCATTCGAATATTCGTAGGATTAATATCATTAAGTATGTTTAAATCTTGGAATTATTGGAAATCCCGGCAGTGTCCCTATTTATTTTATCTTCTTAGTATTTATTAGAAAATTCCTCATTCTCATTTAGGGTATTATTGCTGGGGTTTCTAAATACGACTGTGATATTATCGGTAATTATCTAGAATGTTCACTATTGCAAGGGCACTCAGGTAGTTCTGTAATTACCGATAAGACAAACCAGGGCTTATTTAAGCTAGATACAATATTAATAATAATAATATTAACAGAGTATACGTGTATCTACACAAATCAAGTCATAGTCACAGACACAACCAACTCAGTTTTATACATATGTACATTAAAAGCAGAGTGTCACGTGTATCTCCACCAAATCAAGATATATGTAGTTTTATATACAATATTTAGATGTGAGTAGAGTTTCAATTCGTCTATGACCGGGTTAACTCATCATTCGGTGTAATAAGTGTATCTTGTAACTAAACTGTAAATACACTAGGGTGACACAATAAAATAGACACCAGGTAAAGCCGTATAAATATGTAAACAGCTAAATTCTAAGAACGAATTAAGAACTTTCTCTTGTCATTAGGGTATGGGTAGATGTATCGGAAGGAATTCGTCACAGTTTAGTATCGTTATAACTATACCTCGCTTACAGGGTTCGAGTGATATTAGCGACTTCACCTGGGGTCGCATTGTTGGCCAGAGTGAACGCGGCGCTTCGTAACGTGAAATAAGTAAACTTCTAAATATTCCGTTGTCCACAGTTAACCGTGTGATTACACAATTTAAACGGAAGGAAAAAACAACAGTGGAGCCGAGACCAGGTCCTGCCGGACCTTCTGAAAGAAATAAAAGGATGCTTGTGCGCGAAGTGTTAAGAGAACCGCGAAAAATACAGCTGAGCTTGCGGCAACTTCACAGAAAAGTCAGCGCACCGTTCGGCGATACCTCCACAGTGTGGGGATGTATAAAAGAGTGGCAAAGAAAAAACCTCTCCTTACGGCGTTTCAAAAACGGCGCCGAATGGCTTGGGCAATCGAAATGCGAACGAAGCCCGAAGAGTTTTGGCGGTTTGTCATTTTTTTCAGACGAAAGTAGATACTGCCAATAAAGTGATAGTGGTCGTACGTGGGTATGAAATACGGCGGTGTAAACATCATGGTGTGGGGTGCGATATGGTGTGGTGGAAGATCGCAATTAGTAATCTGCGACGGAAATATAAATGCGGCAAAATATATCCAAATATTAACAGAAGGACTACTACCGATATTCGACAACGCCATTTTATCTAAAGAAGACGCCACTTTTATGGAGGATGGAGCACCCTGCCACAAAGCAAGAACAACAACCACATGGAAAGAGGAACAGGAGATTCGGATTTTACCATGGCCAGGCCAATCACCAGACATGAATCCGATAGAAAATGTTTGGCACATAATCCAGACAAATATGGCGAAACGACCCCGAAAACCCAGTAATAAGGAAGAACTCGTGGCAGCTGTTACAGAAGAGTGGTTAAATATTCCAGAAGACACCATTAATCATTTAATAGATTCTATGCCACGACGACTCGCAGCACTTCACGCAAGTAAAGGTGGATCGACAAAATATTAGTCTAATTTAAAAATTTTAAAATAGTTTGTATATATAACGAGAATAGAATCTCTTTTTTAATTAGTAGGTGTCTATTTTATTCTGTCACCCTAGTGTATAGTGTACATATTTTATTTACTAGTTTCATTAACAACGTGTTACAAAGAAAAATACAGCTCCTTCAAACCAGGAGGAGTTCAAACATAAGTCGAATACCCATGAAAAGCAGCAAAATGAAATCTAAATACTATAGTGGCATTAGTGTTAGGTCTTCTATATGCAGACTATATGGACGACTAGTAAAATCGAAAATAGAGTGGTTTCAGACCTGGAAGATCTTGTATTGATAATATTTTCTGTCTGAAACAACTAATTAAAGAAAGTATAGCACTCAGACGTGGACCATATTTTATATTTAGGGACTTACATACACAAATTATGTAAGCGCGATTATATAAACATAACAAAAGCAGAGTGAAAGTTGGAAAAAACTACTCGGATGAATTCATTGCAAGTAAAATATTTCGACAGGGATGCTACATATCACCAATGTTATTTCAAATATATGCGTAAACAATAACATCTCAAATGTTATTCGATTCATGAAATAAGCTCTACTTTAGCAGGCTAAGCACTTAAAAAAACATCTGTTCTTTATAGCATTTGCAATACCACCTAAGCTTTTACAGTTTAAATCTTTTTTTTTAAACCGTTAGGTTCTTCTTATGCTAGTAGCTTTACCTAAAAAACCAGTAGATTTTTGCATAGTTTGTCTATTTGCTAATTGTTTTATGGTTACTTTATACTAGTTATCAGGGCACACATAAAACGTATCCTGCGGTTTTTAAGCACAGTGTTTAGATTAATAAATACATTGTACAATATAGGTTGAAATTTACTCTTTTCAATTTGTCATTGAGTTTGCACATTCGCAATGCTAACTTATCAGCGGTAATACATATGAAAGGCGTTTAAAAATTGAAGCCTTTCGATTTCGCTCTACAAATTAGAAACCAAAAGGGTTTTCAAGATTCTGTTTGTATAGCGTTTCATTAAAAAAAAGCACAATAACAGAAAATAGGACGCACTTTCCAGTAATTATTAAAAGCATAGAAAATCGAAAAGTCTACACAATTACAAAGTTTCTGTGCTAAAGATTAGATGGAGTTGTTCCCTGTGCAGTTCGAAACATGAAAAAGGTACAGGAGAATGTTAAAAGTAGTAAATTAATTTTATATGAGTAGATATATACCCACGAAGTCCTCGAATGTAATACCTAGCGTATTGATTTTCAGTCAATGGTCGTATAAAATATTTACGCAGGTGTACCGACACAATTAATGGCATAAATTATCTACAATCGATTCGACATTATAATATAGATAGCATCGAAGCAGCGGTAATAATTATTGTTAGAGTTCGATGCATGTACGTATATTTACTGTAGCGTGCTGCGTGCCACTCGAAACAGACAATTTTCGTGGTATTACAATTATTTTACTAGGAAGTTGTAATTTGTAGGTATCGAAGGGTGAATGTGAAGGTCGAACAGAGAATAAACAAAAAGCAATATTGTTAATGTATGTACGAACATAACAATATAATGTTATTTTTCCGTTAAAATTAATTTGGTTGGACCTGATTTTTCTATGCATAGGTAATAATATATTTATTAGGGTGGTTTTTATGAATAATGCAATATTTTATCACTCTTTACAGGTATCTATTTTGTGTACAATGGAATTATAAATAAATGTTTGAAAATACGAGTATTCCAACAGGTCGATATAAACTAAAATGGATAGGATGAATTTTAAATGCATAACAGAAGATAAACGACAGCGTTAAACAACTATAAATCGTCTGAAAATAATAGGTTGGCACAGTTCAAATATGAAATTAAAGCATTTATAAAAATTAGGAATAATAACGAACCCAAATCGCTACCCTGTGGAACATCAAATGCAAGCTTGAAATGTCAGATAACCAAATAATACATAACAGAATGCCATCACTGTTTTTAAGTTGTTGATCGATAGCACTTGCTAGTTATTTGTCATCTACTTTAATATGAATTCTTCTTTTGTCGGATATACACACAATTTTTTAATTCTTAATTTTATTTGAAAATGGGAACGAATACCACTTTAATTCCAAGTTATTTACTCTATTAGTACAAATTTGGTATCAAAGCTGCAGTGGCTGTGCATTCAGAGATAGTGCAGTTAGTGATCGAACAGTGCAGAAGTGGTGCAAGGAATTTTCTTCGGGGCATCTTACCTTGATCGATGACGCTCTGGCAGACTCAAGATTATTAATAACGAAGATTTTAAACAGGTTATGGAGGCGAACTCCAGTACAATATGTCTAGAGGTTGCAGAACGGTTTAATATGAATGATGAAATCAGACGTGAAAGTTAAGCAAATGAATCCCACTTGAATTCTCAAATAATAACAAACTAAGGCGCTTTACCATTTGTTCAGGAAACATTTCACTTGATCGGTTGTTAATCTGCGACGAAAAGCGGATATTGTACTCAGATTCTAAGCGTTCGTATTATTGGTTGTGGCCTACTGATTCGATATCATACACTTCTAAGGCTTCCTTGTACCAAAACAAGATTATATTGTGTATTTGCTGGACAGTCCATTATGAATTTTTGGAAAGGAGTCAAACCATTGCTGCGAACTTGTATTGTGAACAGCTTCAGCGAGTACAACTGCACTCATCCATAAAACAACCTTCTTTAGTTAACTGGAAAAATGGGTATTCTTACAGGACAGCGCCAACGTGCATACCACAAGATTGACCAGGGAAAAGAGTTCTGAACTTGGTTGGGCAACCTTACCACATCCTTCATATTCTCCCAACATTTCGTGAAGAGATCTTTTTGTCTCTTGACAACTGCATGAGGCATAGACAGTTCAAAACTTGAATGAATGTAATAAATGCAATCCGTTAATTCTTTTGATACAAAAACCACAGAATTCAACAAAAGTAGCGTACAAAAATTTGTGTCACGTTGGCATTGAGTGAGATGGTAATAATAATAAATACAGTAGTGGACAAAAAATAAGCGACTCTGCAAAAATGTAACTCTTTAGGCAATTAACAAAGATATCAAAATAAAATTGAGAAATATCATTCTGTGCATTTCAAAAATTATTATTGTCATATGAAGAGTTACCTTTTATAGCTACAAAGTGATTACCTTACAAAAAGTCGAAAATATAGGTGACAAAGGTTAAGCAACCTGGGAACACCTTATTTGTATATTTGATGCTTGCATGCGGACCTCTTTCCTAGTATGCGATAAGATTGAAGACGTGCTTGACGCATTTATAAACGTTTCTACTAATCATGTCGCGAAAAGTGTATTTAATGGATATTAAGATGAAATCATTCAACAATATCGAAGAGGTGTATCACAAACGACTGTAAGCAAAAATTTTGATGGAAACAAATCCATAGTATCGAGATTGATGAGAAGATATAAAGCTGCGGGCTTCTACTAAATTTTTCCAAAAAAATTCGCTGTGGACGACTGCGAAGAATACATTACAGAGAAGATAGATTATTTTAATTCTTCGTCAATGTAAAATAAATCTCTGGCTCAGGAAATAAAATCTTCACTAGGTAGATCTAAGCACACACACCATACGAAGACGTTTAGTAGAAGGCGGACTTTATATTATAGTCGAAGACCAGCGCGAAAGGCTTTGTTATCAGATAAGCAAAGGGCAGCGAGAATACGTTTTTCAAAAGAGTTATTTAGTTATTTAGTGACAAATCGAAGTATAATTTGTTTAGCACTGGCAATTTGCCGATTTGTGTACCAAAATATATTGTAAGACGTAATGCTGCCATTTACTGAATGGAATGTGCCACTTCGATGGCATTTTCAGCATGATAATGATCCTAAGCATACTGCTAGGGTCGTTAAGAAGTGGCTAACTGAACATGGAGTTAGTGTTATTTCTTAGCCAAGTCAATCTCCCTATCTCAATCCTATTGAGAACTTGTGGGAGATTATAAATATAAAAGTAATGCATAATAAAAAATATGAAAACGCTGTTAAACTGTTTGTTGCATTATCAACACAGTAGCAACAAATTGATTTCCCGATTAAGTTGCCTAACTCATGTCACTTGAGAATTGCTCGTTTTTTACTGCATTGTAGAAGTAATATTATTTAAATTAAGGTATCTAATATCAAATACTATTTTTTTCTTTGTAAGACTATAAATTATCAAAAATTAAGTCATAAGCCTCGTATGCGCTTTCCTTATTCTGCTATTCATAGCAGGCTGCCATATTTCCTGGAGTTGCTAAACTTTTGATCGTTACTGTATGTATATTTTACCATAAAAAATCGCACGAACTTCTTTGGTTACCTGATAACTTGAGCGATGATTCTTATAGATAATGTAGTGTTTTCTGTTACAGAGGTACTATTTGAAAAGGGACTGGAATAACAGAGAAAATCCTACAATATCGAGCTTTCAACGGTAATATTGCATGATTCAAACGATCAAACTCTTTTGAGAACTCTGTATGATAATAAATAACATTGGCCTCTTCTCCGCCATGTAGACATTGGGAAAACAACCGATGTGACAAGGTTACATATTATGACGGGTTCATTCATAAAACCGTTGTAGTGTTCAGACAATAATAAGATCAGAATAAGGAAAATCTTAAAAAAATTATTAATAACCTATTTCATAACAAAGTTACCGCAGCTCTTTTATTTTTCTTTTTAATAGCAAACTACATTAAAAAAAGTGAACAAATTTATTCTTTATTGATTAATGCTTAATTCCTTTTGGCTAGGTTGCTCCAGTCAATACAAAACCAGAGGAAATCTAACTGTCATTACAAAAGCAATAACAGCAAAGTTACAAGTATATACAAACTTGCTTCTGCTCCACTCTATATATTCTAAGCAATCTTTCCCGAAACTTGGCCGTTATTTACATTGTAGAACATGCTCTAGATAGAAAGCGAAGGAAGCTCTTAGAAGCGCTGTCACTTACAATGAATTTCAATCGAAACAGTTGCGGACACCGGCTGACTGATGTTGTTATTGGACGCTTGACAAGTGAATGACGCATGCTGATCCGATCTTTGTAAACCTCTGATGACAAGTTGATTGGTGCGTGCGCTCTGGAAACCGCTCTTAGTTTCGGTCGAATCGATCAGCTTCTCGCCTCGCCACCATTTTATATACGGCGCCGGTTTGCCTGCGGAAAATAGAAACGAATATTAAATTCTATGAAGTATATAGTTGCAGACGCATACGGTTCGTTTCTTTAATCTCATTCATTGCCTCATTTGTTATTTTATAGTATAGTAAACTATACGTTCTATAAGCTAAAACGGATCCAACGAAGATGGTTGACAAATGACTGCCTAAATATAACAAGCATAGATATCTATTTTTTTTTTTTTCTAAATTCGGTAAACTTAATATAGGTGTCAAATGAGCACAATGCGGTTGTTTAGGATATACACAGTGTGTCTCAGATGGAAATTGAGGAGTAATTTTCTTATAATCAATAGCGATGACTAGAGACCGGGTTTGTACAAAGAAAAACTGGAATATATGCATATATGAATCGATTTTTGAGAAAATATGGATAAACCTGGGGCATATATGCAAAAAAATTGCGACAATATGCAAAATTTTTGCATAAAATAAATAAGAACGGAAATTTAAACATTAACTTTATTGCACAAAGTGTTCTTACAACATATTTCTAAACCAACTTATAATTAAATGTTTTTCAAAATTGTGTAAAAGAAAGTTTTGTCTTCTATCAGAATACATATATTTCGAAATACAAAAACTACTTTCAACATCCACAGATGTAATTGGTGCACTTTTTAACTTTGCAATACATTCTAAACTAATACTAAAGTCGAAATCGTTTATTCTTTCACCTTTCAAAATTTTCTTAACTTTCTTCAATTTCAAATACCCCGCATTTTTATTTATCACTTTTTTAAATTTATCGTGTATAGAATTACCTGTTGTACCCTTAACCTTCTTACATAGCATATCAAATTCGTCTACTATTTCGATTGATTCCGAGAGCGACATCCCTTGCGTTTCTAGTTTACGAATAGAACTTGAAACAAAGCTATAATTTGATTTAATATACAAAAGGTTTTGTAGCAATACTGTTGATGTTACTATCTTTTTACAGTTTTCTAGAGCAATGCAGTCAGCAATGATTTCAAGAATTACATTTTTTACTCTTTCAAAATTATCGGCGTAAAAAATTGCAGCGTTTAAACATGTACCCCATCTTGTAATAATCGGTTCAGGAGGCAGCTTAACACCGGGTAGTCGCTCCTTATAAAATTGGATTCGTAAACGTGCTTTTAAAAATACTTTTTTGACATTGCTAATTAAATCATTAATCAAAGGAAATTGATTCCTAATGTCTTCAGCTACACGATTGAGCCCATGAGCTAAACAAGTGGTATGAATAATGTGGTATAAAAATTTTTTAAATTTGCGCGGCTTTTATCATGTATGGTGCAGCGTCGTACTACATTAGTAAATTCTTTTCACAAGGTATACTTCCAGGTAAAAAGAAGTTTGAGAAAACCTTCTTGAACGAATTGGGCAATTGTCACAGTTCTTTACAATAAATTCAATATGATTTAGCTACAATATCTTCATAAAGAATTCCCATTAACAAATGGGCAATATAACGGCCACACTTATCACTCTTTCATCTGCCATGATATAAATAAAATTATTCCCTACCAATTGTTGACGTTCTGCCATGTTTGCTGGTAACAAGATGTGACATATTTTTTTCGTAAGATACTTTCGTCAGGTATATTATGTTTGCAATATTACTGCAGAAATGATTTCAAATTAACATTGTTTAATCATGCTAATGGTATGTTAGACGAAATTAATGCGTTACAAAAATCCGTATTACATTCTTCTTGTTCTGAGTTTCGTGAAGTTGATGCTACACATTGATAGATAGATTGCTGCACACATGCGGATCGCTTTAGTTTTTCACATTTTCCAATATGTGATGGAGTTTCAGCGTGTTGATCAATCAGGTATTTTGTCACACAAGACACCTACAACAACGATTGTCATTTTATATCAAATGTTAAAGAATTTAAAAACAATTGTTAAGCTTTTAGTAAAATTAAACTTACCAGTTTACTGCAGGCTCGACAAAATATTTTGTCGCCACCCTTTATCAGTTCAGGATACGGGTTAATCCATATTCATGTTCGCCATACTCATTGTATGTACGCATAGTATTTAAAAACGTAACACAATTACATGCTGTTTCGCTCAAAGATATTCAGTGAATGAATAGTTTATTTGGGAATTAATAATAATAAACCATATTTACCACATCCCTTCTGCTAGGCGAAATTAAACATGTGCAGTTCTTGGAGAAAGGTATAAGAGAAACCAATGTAAAAGATTTATTCTCCGTTGTCGATCTACATTAGGAATTACTAGGAGTTTTTACTAATAGAAAGGATAAGAAAAAGCCTAAATATACAATATATGCAAGATTTGTAAAAATATGCATAGAGACGCCTAAATATGCAATATACGCAATCACTAATTAGCGCTAATTAACTTCAATTAGTGTAATACGTCTACATATAGACCATAATTAAAAATATGCGAAAAATAAAATATATGCACTTTGCATATATTATATATATTATAATCCGGTCTCTAGTGGTGACGGTTAAATGGGCAATGTTTTGCAGTTCTAAAAGCTCATCTAAAATCTGTTTGAAACACCTCAAAATATCAAACCCGTTAAAAAAGACTAAAAACTGTCATTTTTTGGTGTATCAAATATCTTTGTAACTATAAGAGACACGAAAAAGAATTTGATATGAGATCCACTGCTTTGAACGAGACCAATTTAAAATTATGGTCGAGGAACAATTCAAAATTGCTGTTTTTGAGGTGCCCGTATTAACTTCGTAGAGTTAAATGGGCGCTGTGTTGAATTTTTAGGTTACTGAATAGATTTCTTTATTATATTATCAACTGTCTAAGATAAAAAATGCTTGAAAAAATTAATTGTTTTTACATTCTAATCAAGTAGGCTTAGGAGAATCCAAACAAGATTCGGTGAAATTTATTTTGGAAAGCCTTTGTATGTAATTCCTGTAACACTAAGTATCATCTTAATTCGGTGCTAAGCATTGAAATTCCTTTAAAGGGCGAAGCGCCTTTAATTATTTTGCTAACGACAGACGGTAACTTGGGAGCATACCGAATATTCGCACAGGCGTACGTTGTCAGGAATCTTGTTCTGAATAAACCTTAGTTGCTGCATCAACCTTTTTCATTTCCATCTTTACTCTAACGAATGAACAATACGGTTCTAGATTTTCGTAAAACCATTTAAATATATGTACATACGTGCAGAAGGCTGGGGACGATCAAAATAGCGATCCAAACCATTTTTACTACGTCGCGAGTATGTGCCGTTTCACTTCATTTGAGAATTGCACTTATCGATCTACACAAACGACGATAAATTAGTACTGCGATCTACCGCAACGTAGATAAACATTAACATTAAAGATTTATCAGCACTTGCACGTGTTATAATTCTTTATTATCAGCGGTAATTACGCCAAGACCTATGCTACAGAAAAACGTCCTGGATTCGTTTAATTTTTTTAAATAACCATACCAAGTGTGATATAGTTGGAAAGGTTGTAAAAATATTTTTATGAGATCGTAACCAACTTTGATTGCTACTTAAAAAAAGAACGTAAATTTATGTCATAATTTCAATACGGCAGAACATAACGAAGTCCAAATCTTATAAAGACTGCAATTATCTACAACTTTGCTTCTCATATTTTTTTCTCTTGAATAAAGAATAACGGAGGCATATGCAGTGAAATCGTATAGAACACAAAAAATCTTTGCGATGCCCCCATGAAATCGGAGTTTCTTATGGAACATCCCGAACGGTTATAAACAGTAATAGTAATGATGACACTGGCCAACACATACTATGGTGCTTCGGATTTTTAAGTGTAATTAAGCAATTGTCGGGTGCCTAATCCAAGAATACTGTCAGATTTGTTCTATCAGATCTAGTTTTGCTATTACGCAACTTCTTAAACATTACTATTTGATAACTTTTAACTGAAACAAAAAAATGGGTAGGTAGAATTTATTTAACAGAAAAATATGCATATACAACTTTCAATCATCAGTTAGAAATTTTCTTTTATAAGATTTCTTTGCGTGAGGTTTACCGGAACAGCCTCGTTGAAGATTCCAGCAGTAATCGGCCATCATATGAGTATCCCATCTTCCTTGGTACCTTTCCTCCATAATTCTGATGCCTTTGTGAAATCTTTCCCTCTGTTGCTGACTAAGATTACTTCAGTTTTCTGGAAAATGATCTAAGTGGCTATGAAGGCAATGAATCTTGATGCTCATGTTACATGCGAGCGTGTGAAAGTTAGAAAGAATCTGTTCTACTTATTCGACGTAATGCTTTATGATTTCCAAGAAAATTTTTAACTACTTCAACAAAAGAGCACCGGGCACTAGACTCACGCTCGTTCATTGATTCCATGAACTGTGGGTTATTTGAGGACCATCAAAAATTCCAGCCTTCAGTTTTTTTGTGCTTAGCTTTGGAAAGTTTTGTTTCAAATACTCAGAACATGGTCCATTTCGAGGTAAAACTTTAACAAATTGCTTCATAGGTCTTAGTTCGATATGCAGTGGTGGGAAGAGGATTTTGTTTCTGTCAACCACGGGTTCGTTAAAAACATTGTGTTCTTCTTGAACTAAAACATTTTATAAAAGTCATCTTCTGGTAATCCAGTGTTGAGCCTTAGCTCTGCTTCTCCAAAGGCATAAAAAACAATATATATAGATATTTTGTGTAACCACTTTGTTCCCGAGGAAAAGGTTTAGATCGACACATATCACCCACTAATTCCTTTCAAACTTGATATTTTTCAGGACCAATAATATTATCTCGTATTCCTCTTTCATAGTGGTGGAATATTCAATAGGTACAGAACCATGTTTATTACCATTGTGTAAAAGTACACATATTAAACTTCGAGATGAATTCTCTATAAAAAGACCCCAATCACTTGGCGTGGATTCATTTTCTTTAAGAGACCTCTTATATCATTATAAAACACTAAGTTTTTTCCTTAGAGAAATACGGCAGCAGATATTTCGCTCTGGTACGATAAAATGTCATATTACTACCTGGATGTAGTTGTTTTCCTTTAATCTGAAACCAAGCAATTCGGACGGCTCTTTTAAGCGGTTCAAATTTTTAACACGGTCATTAAGTTCTTGCTAGCTGAAGCGTTGCGGACTCGCTGATAGTCCTTTAAAGCCACTATCACCTTCACTTTTCTGGAACTGCATCTCGTCAGACAATATATCGGAGTCATCCTTCGTAAGCATAGATAAGTTACTGAACGTTGGAATAGGTATTTCTTCAGAATGAGGAAGAGGTCTCCTTGCTGACTCCATGTTAGGGTATACCTATTTATGCCGGTTATTGCAATTAAAGCTTTTGATGTTGACGGAACAAAAATAGTAGTCATCATGATGGTTTTTGGGCTCCCTCCATACTACAGGTACTCCAAATTTTAAGCTCTTTCTCTTTCCGTTTGTCTACACTCGCAAATGTTCTACTCATGTCTCACATACAAAATGTAGTGCTCAAGATTTATCCTGGTTTTCTAACTGGACGCCAAAATACGCTGAATATGTAATTTTTATAAAGGGAGATATGGGTTTTCTACTTTGCTTAAACATGTATTCTCCACAAATGTAACAAAAAACATCTGGGTGGTTCACACAATTCCGCCTGCTTGTCGAAGCCATTGTTGTCACTTGAATTTGTAATATCCATGCAACAACTTAAAGCAAATATTTAGTACATACTGACACAGTTATCAGACGAATTATCCATATGAGTAATAAATTTCACCGTAGTGTATCTCAAAAACTAGAGCTACTAGGGAGAAATGCCAGTTACAGTCTGGAAACCAGTACATCAGAAATACCCCAGTAATTTATTTCCTACAGCAACATATTTAAGCAGTTACTGGAAAGAGTAAATTAATATTGCATGACAGTAAAATACAAAAGGAAAGAAATGTATATATATATCTACATGTATATAAAGTAATTGCTAAGGCTTACATTTTTAATGTATGTAATAGTATTATTACTACCATCTAGTATAAAGGTCTGATGAAAAAATGGTAAATGTTAATACTGTATCAATGATAGATTTAAATGGGTCAGATTTTTCCGTATGGAAGTCCTGTTTGTAACATATGCATATTGCTGTCATATGCCAAATGATTGAAATTTATATTCTCTTTAAATTATTCAGTAATTATATCTGAAGCTAGAAAAAAATGAAAATTACATCCACTACCACTTTCTACAACAGTCCAATGCAAAATAGTATTAAAGAAGAACATAGAACTGTTGTCGCACAGCATTTCAAATTATCCACGAACCAAAAATACTAACATCATTCCTGATCTCTTCACTACTTTCCTGTTTTACAGGAGAGATCAAACAGGATCCTTTTCTTCGTTTATTTCTCGGAAATCGTTAGATTTCACTACGGCATCATCTCACCTCCGCCCCGGGGGGCGGCGAAATACAAGAGCAGGTGAGAATTTCCGAAATTGGGAAAGAGACGGCTGAGAAAATACGTCGACGACAGCGAATAACACCCTCGACATAAAAAAGTGAAGAGAAAAATCAAACTTTTTCATAGACCCCCGCGTGTATTCCACTATATTATCCAGTTTGCCTTTCTCTCGGCGAACGATTTTTTTTCTTTTCCGACTGCGACCCGACGCGATGCGAGGTCCCAAAGGCAATAGACGAGGACGGCGATAAGGTAAACGGAAGAGAAAGGAGGAGACGATCGCTCTAGGGGTTTCATGTTTTGCTTTATTTGTTTCCTATTTTCTGTTACATTTGAAATCGGTTACTGTTTCGTGCGGTCGAGGAAGAGGTAGGGAATTTCGCATTTTTCTCCTTCGCATATGGAAATATTGTTTGCCTGCTTATTCCGGAGAAAAATCCTGAATTTATACGAATTTTTCTGCGTATTCCGGCATTCGTGTTCGACCGTAATCTCGTTCGATTCGGAGCCTTTGTTTGTTCGCGTCGAACGATTGTGCTTTCTGCGGAAAACTTCATTGGAACTAATATTAATTCCCATGGCATAGAGGCAAGAGGAAAAGGCTTTATGTACATACAGACGTCCGTATGCAGCGGTAATTTGCTCTGATGCACTATTTTTGTCAAAGGCATCTCCGAATTTGCATTGTTTTTTCAATCGAACACAGAAATTTCAAACTCTGTATCCCAGAAAATTTGGATAGGTTTAATTATGTAGGACTGGATTTTCATTAATGTGGTAACTTTTTTGTTTATTGCACTAGATTGACACATGAAAAGTAATAGAAAGCATACTCACAGTTATATTTTATCTTGGCAATATAAACACACAAAAAGGGCGATGTCACTTTAATTAGCAATTACAGACCTATTGCTCTAACAAATAACTTTGCCAAAGTATACGAAATGGTTCTATACGGTCGCATATATCAACAGTTTCGTGCAATTTAATCCGAAGACCAACATGGCTTGGTGCGTGGGCGATCCACTGTCACTAACCTCACTACGATTACATAATTTATAGCCGAATCACTAGATGACAATATACAAGTTGATCTAGTTTGTACAGACTTCGCGAAAGCCTTTGACCATTTTGATCCCGATATACTTTTATTGAGATTTGCACAGAACGGGTTTTCACCCAGACTTGTGTCACTATTTCAAACATATTTACTAGGGAGAACGCAGTATGTCGCATATCTTGGCCATACATTTGATGGGTTTTCTCCATCCTCTGGAGTTGCACAGGGAAGTAACCTTGGTCCCCTCCTTTTTCTGGTATTTATTAACGATTTATGCAGTCAGTTGGATTGTGAGAAGCTATTGTTTGCCGATGACCTCAAGTTTTATAGCGTGATAAGCACCATTTCGGATTGCCGTCTGATGCAGCAGAATATGAGCAAACTAGAAATCCGGCGTGTGAATAATAATCTTAGTATGAACATCGAAAAGTGTAATGCTTTAACTTACTCACGTAAGCTATGTCCACTTATATATCATTATCGATATAACGGAGTTCTTTTACATTGTTGTCCCTCCTTAAAGGACCTAGATGTTCCATTTGGTACCAAATTAACTCTTAACGACCACATCAGTAGTGTTTCGTTATCTGCACTGAGGGCTTTTGGATTTATACTAAGAGTATCGAGGCAGTTTAGTTCTCTTGCGTTCTAAGCTTGAGTATGCATCCATAGTCTGGCTGCCTTCATATGCATTATCTGTATCTCTCCTTGCAGATGTACAGAGAAAGTTCCTTAGGCATGCCCTTTTTAAACAATGTGCGGTATATCCAATACAGTGCTATAATCATAATATTCTCTTGAACAGCTTTCAGATGCCGTCCTTACAATCGCGTTGTCGTCAAGCCGATATGAGATTTTTTACAAATTGGTGAACAATAAGATATATACTCCCTCACTACATGAACGAGTTCGTTAAGTTGTGGCATTGCACAGTATTCGCCTGTCTCGAGTCTTTTACTGTACCGATGCCAATACAAACGTCTTAATCAAGTCACCGATATACAGAATATGTAGCAGTGTCAATTAAGCTAATGAGGAAAGAATGGGAAATAGAATCTATTCTTGCTGGGCTGAGTGGGCAAATGAGGGGTCTGGTTCAGAGCAAACAATTTCTGTCAGCGCAGTATGATGACATTAAATCGGGTCAGGATAGAATCGGATCACAGTTGGAGCAGGTTGAGAAAAGAATGGGAGAGATCATGGAGAGGGAAACAGTGAGGCACACTGAAATCGAAGAACTATCAAGAAGAATTGCATTGTTGGCACAAGGTAATAATGACAGAAAATTGGAGTTACATGGAGTAGATGAAATACCAGGAGTGAATATTGAGGAAATTATATTTGAGATTGCAAATTAAATTAGAGTCTAGTTACTTGGAGTCGATATATAGGGTGAACAACAAACAAAGAGATCAATCGCGCCCTATATTGATACAGTTTGTCAGCCGAAAGAAGTGCACAGAATTTAAGGAGGGGAAGCGTGCAATCCTAATAAACAGAGATTTGGATAGAAGAGCTTCGGAAAGAAAGATTTATATATATGAATACATATCTAATTACCACAAAAGGTTGCTATGGGATACGAAACAGTATGTCAAGAAGAATGGTTTCAGGTACGTATGGGTACAGAATGGGAAAATATTAATTAGAAGGAATGCAGATTTGAACAAGGTAAAATAAGCTTCTCTCTTCACATTGTTGTGTCTATTATGTTCTTTTCTTTTTTGTTTTCATTTTGTGCACATTGATCTTGAGTTTTTAATATTATTTTTATAGATCACGAATTCATTACAAGTCAAGTTAATGATATACAGTCCTCAACCATTTACGATAGTGATTCTATTAAGAATAACTTGGAAAATCACTTTAATTTTCTATTTTCAAATATCAGATCAATAAAGAAGCACTTTGATGAGCTTTATATCTATCTGGAGACAAGTTTAGTTAGTATAGATGTAATTTTACTAGCAGAAGTTAATATTACCGAGTGGGAATATGAAAGGTGTATTGGCTTATTTGAATTGGCTTATTTGAATGATAGAATTGTAAAGCTGCGAAAAGATCGTGCGGGTGGTGGATTAATGGTATACTTTAGAAAAGGGATAGATGTAACACAGCTAGAAATTGATTTTCATTGCAGTGAGGCTATATATATGCACCCTTTTATGAATAAAAAAATGTTTGAGATTTTATTAGTGTATAGACCTCTAAATTTGAGCGTTAGACAATTTATTGAGGAGTTGGAAATTTATCTAAGAAATTGTGATATTAATTGGTGATATCAATATAGGCACTACTGAAAATAATAAAACAGTTGATACCCACGAAAACTTACTGGCTTCTTTTGGGTTTACTAGTACAAATAAGCGCCTACACTTACGTTGATTTCAGAAGTGGCGATTTGATACAGAGCAGTATTGATCACTTGCACTACAGAGGGAATCCTATACTAATTAAGAGCGCTGTTATAGGAGACTCGTTAAACTTATTATTCCATATTCTTCATATTCTTTAGCTCCTATTTACTTTTTTGGCAAAGTGATAAATTCTGATCTAACCCAATCATGCAGAATCTTTCCGGATGTGTATATTCTATTGAACACGGATATCATCTTACGCTATTACCATCTAAAAGCTTTAAGAGCTCAGTATTTATGTTATCGGGGGCTGTCGATTTTGCTTCTTTGATAACTTTTATTGCTTCCATGACTTCATTAACGAGGCTATATGGCTCCGTATCATCAATCGCTTTAGGTGGTTCAACTCTTGTGTCCTAAAGCACTTATCCAATATATGTTTCCCATGTATACTTCAATTCAGCTTTATTAATTATTGTATTTTCTTTGTTGTTGGTTAGTCTAGTTAAGTACCCACATCTGCATGTTCCAGTAATTTCTTTAACTTTTCGATGTAATTGTCGCATTTTGCTTGTATGCTCCATGATTCGGTTAGGTCTTTGTTCCATTCATTTTAAAATCTCGTTGGTAATCCAAGATTTCTTTTTTTGTGTTAGGTTGTAATAGGTCAGTTGATCTTCGTATCTCAGGCCTATCATCGATTTGATTTCACTATTTAAGTGGGTTTTCACTTGATCGATTATTAATGGATCTTTTAATTTTCGTAGATCATATTTGCGCTACAAAAAGGAATTATGGTATACTATTTTGCGGAGTGTATTTCATCTATAAAACCTCATTAAAAACTTTCTTTATGACATACAAATAAAAGAATAACGTAAATTGGAATTGTTGTCAAAAAAACTTTTTCCTTTAATGCGCTGAAAATTTTAGTTCATTCGTTTCTACCGACTACTGCCAACAATATGCGGTATGACAATGAAAATAATCTTCTCGGCCGTAACAGTATTAAAACAGCAAGAAAATAAAACTCACTCATCCAGTTTGATGCGGGTTAGTCCCTAGTTACTGAAGCGAAGGTTTCGCCAAATACAGATTAAAAGGCACAGAGAACATAATGGTGCGCGAGTTAATAGAGCGTACCCTACATTTCGACATGGTTTTGAGTCCGGCTTCTGGCTAAAGCTGACATTTACACTTTTGCTTAAAATCTTCGATGGATACATGACTACTGCACATGTGGCAGTGTGTAAATCAACAGCTTACAATTTAAGCGGCAATGTTTTTTCTGTAATACCGAGTACGTCTTTATCTATATGACCCCTTTGTTGTATTATAGAATTTAAATTTAATTTTTGAATTTATTCATTCTAAGTTATCTGAATAAAGTAAAATGCGGTATCGTAGAAAATGGCGGGTATTTTCCATATTTCTTAAGACCTAAATGCCTCCTTGATCTAAAGCATCAATTAACGCGAAAGTTAGATATACAACTGAAACGGAAACCACCCGGTTTTTTTTCGTTGTTTTCGAACTTGTTTGCTTATTTATATTTCTTTTCGAATGCCAATTAAAAGTTAGGGAACCGGTATTGGCGGAGGTAAACTAGAAGTGCAAGGGCGGACAACGAAGTTAAGATGCTCCAACTTTGTGAGAGTTGAGGAGGAAATGGAATTTTACGAAATTAGAAGTTAGCTTAATTAGTGTACCGTGTAACTATTGAACCTTCTGATGTCTAGAGTTTCATTCAGAAAAAGGCCAATAAATATATTTTGCCTTGATTCCTATTTCAGTTAATTATCCGATTATGGTTATACAGCGTGTTCAAGGTTATTCACTCGCTATTATTAATTTCGTTGTTACTGAGGTAATACAGTTCATTTGTTTTATATACTACACTTTCAAGATAAGTGTTTCAATGTTCCAGTGCTGCAGTTTTTGAGTACGCGATTTATATGATTCTGATTGAGATCAGATTTCCTTAAAGTGTGTTTTGTAGATCCATGGGGTTCCTTAAGAGAATGCAACTGAAAAAAACATAAAGATGAACACTGTGAACAATAATCCTTCCACTTGGTTGAGAATATCATGGTTTTTTACTATTCTCTTGTCTCTTGCATGTGATAATCTGCCGCTTTTGCATTTAGATGGTTACCTTGTTGTAAGCAACATTTTCCTATTTGATATGACGCATTTTTACCTGCAATTTACTTACTAATGGTTGTATGCTCAACGAAATTTTCAACATGCGTGGCACTTCTCCTGTATATTGTTAATTAATTTTTCGATTATTAGATATTAGTTTAATGTAGGTACAATTTTAACTTTTGGCAAATTGGAATGCTGCTACGTGTTATACTTGCTTGATTATGCTTTTGTTGTTTTTAATTTATTCTATATATTTCTTTTTTTTTTTTTGAAAAAGATGTCAGATGTCTTCAAAACGTCACAAGTTAATAAATAAAAAATTGCCAATAAATTATTGCTTAAGTCTAGCCACTTGAAATGAATACGTAGACTTCCACGGCCAAAGTATCACTATCTGGCACTTGTTCTCATCTAACAATAAATCGTGTTCAATACTTCGTTGCAAGATGAAGGGTAGAGATTCTACTGCAAAACTTATGCTCTTTTTTAATTATGGTAATAATGAAAGTGATACAAGGTAAGGCGTCCCAAAAGAAATTAGGTCAGTTAATGCTCTTACAAATAATCAAGCCAGTATAGTTAGTAAGAAAATGGGGAAATATAATGAAAGTTATACACCTTTAGGGTTCATGAACAGTAATGGTAATCCTCAGCGTGTTACATGCTCCCAAATAGTTCTACGACTCCAGCTAAACCGATTTTTATCATTCTTTCTCCCTTACTCCACTTTCTTTCTTTTCAGAGTAATCTTTAAAACAATGTAAACTTCGATTTTTTAGTTGCCGGATTTCAGTTGAAGCTGTTAATTGCGACGTTAAAGCACTCAAACAACTGGATTTATTGACGGTGCTATTGCATGGCCTTTTGAGTAGCTTTTGCCCACAGTACCAATGAGGAGCGGGTGACCATACATTACCATACATGACTAAGAGATCATTCGTGCTTAAGTCACTAGTTCCCTCAAAAGAATCAAATTTCTAAAGCTATAGGGTTTATTTTCGCATGTCAGCGGTCTGGGTCTTCCACGTTTGTTTTCAAGTGTTACTTCCAAATATTTAGCTTCTTCGTTAGAGCTAATCGCTTAACCTTCTAGGAAGGAATGTTAAGCAGACTTTCCTTCTGTTACCAATAAGGGGGGATTGGGCCCCACGTTGGACGCCAAGTTGTTATGAATGGGGCTAGTTAGGATGCCGTGTTGAGTGCCATATTGTCATCAATGGGGTTCGGGTGAAGTGATAATCTAATTTAGATTTGAATGAGACAGGTTAATTGATAACAAATAAGATAAAAAAGAGGTATCCTTAACTAAGTTTATTTAAAATAAAAACAAACAAGCCCGAGAAAAATGAAACTAATAAATTACTAAACCAAATTCTCCAATAAAAGGGTAAATAATAGAGTAGTAGTCCTGGTGAATAACGGGGAGGTAGTTAAAAGCTTCACATCTAGGGTCACTAGATAATTAAATATGGTAAATATGTAAGGAGAATGAACGAAAGTAAAAGGATGTGAGTACCTAACATGTGTGTGTTGCCCGTTTGTTATGGTTGTTAGTTCTCCGACGAGGATGCTGTGTGCTGGGACTTGAAGAAAGGACTTTGTCATGTGAAGACCGTGTAGGCTTTCTGACTAGACTAGTCGATTGTGTCAAGTGTAATGTTGGACTCTAGAAGAATGACTAGAGTTGTCGTATTTTTGAGATTTCCACTACCGTGGCAGATAGTAGCCAAACGATTTGGTTACGCTAGTAAATTAGGTATAGATAAGTAAAATTTTGGAGGAGGCAATAATTTAATGTATTTAGGGGGTTGCCTACGTAACTGAGATATATAGAGAAACCAGAATAGGTAACACTTGCTGAATTTTATACAAGTGACGGTTATAATTGCCAGAAAATATTTCAAATCAAAGGGAGATACACCTGGTCTGAAGATACGTTACTTTCTTCAAGGAAATGTAATTGTCCCAGATATTGGCTTTATTGTTTATATCTGGAAAGTACAAAATTTGGAACGGACTATTCCTTTTTAAAATATGACGACAAGCCTAATAAAGTTCAAAATAATTAAAAGGCGCGTACAATATGATTATGCAGAATGTAACACTTTGGCAAAAAAAAGAAACGAAATTAATATCTGTTTGGAATTTATGAGAGGGTTGCAATTTTGACACCACGTGCAAGTTATGCAATTCCATCATGTTTTGCGTAGGTCATAATCATTGGGTCATCACCCTACTCTTACAGCCTTTATGTGCTGGTTTAAAGACACCAGAAAGGAGATGATAATACAACTCTCATCATTCTTGGAAGAAACCTTTGTATTCCGATTATTTTTGCCCTAATTGATTTTCGAGCATAGCTTCGATTCATTTGATAGCCGATGGGTTCCAACTACACTCTTCTATACTTTGGTCGTCATAGACACTCTCTACATTGAAAAACTCACAGGGAGCTATTCTTTTCTGCCGTGAGTGTCTTCTCTTCCACTTGCTCTTAACAACACAGAAGGTAGACTTTGCTTGTCCTTGCGTTTCAAGACGATTTAGTTAAATCCATATGTGCATGTACGAGGGTCAACACAACGTATTTTTAGCACCAGAACGATTATGGCTATGGTATTTTGGAAGATGTCCAACTCATCGACTACATGCTTAGAGGTGAGACCATAAATGCAGCGGCCTATTGTCAGACGTTTCAATGATCTCGTTATGCTATTCAAAACAAGCGACGTAGAATGCTAAGCACTAGAGTCATCCTCCTCCACGATAATGGACGTTAGCATGCAGCGCGAGTGACACAGAACTTACGTCAGCAGCTTCGGTGGGCAATTCTTCAACATCCGCCATATAGTTCGGACTTAGCCCCAGTGATTTTCACTTATTCCACAAATTGAAAGATTTTTTAGGTGGACAACGCTATGGAAGTGATGATGAACTTTAAGAAGCCGTTAATCAGTGGTTCAACAACTTGACAGGAACTGACTATACAGAAACCCTAGAAAAGCTGACATATCGTATTTAAATTTGAATGATAGAAAAGTAGCTTGTGTATCTAATTTTATGTAATATACAGTTTCGTTTAATTGTATCTAATATAAATGTCTCTTTACTTTCCGAATGACCCTCGTATATAAGATCTATCCTCTACGATCCATCGCACGTAACAAACATCAATTATGTTTGAATTTCTCCACACCTTTCCTGCAAAGATCATAGCAACTGAAACATCCTGATGATAGCTTTTCCACATCGAGCTTCTCATACCCACAGTGTCAAATATTTCACATTGTTCGAAATAATATCGTTGAGGTTGGTTCTCTCTGATTTGAACTCTTTTTTCTTAGTTCTAAAAAATTGAATATGTTTCTAACCGCGTCGAAGATTTTCCTATAGGCAATTCCTAGTTCCCAACTAATAAATAAACTAATCCACCCAGGTTTTCCCGTGCAAATCCAGATATTGAATTTTTAATTTCGCATCCTGAATAGAACGCAAATCTAGTCGGATTAATTTCTGTACGTAAGTACTTCTCTCCGAGAAATTGGTAATTTGAAAATACTCGACGAATTTAAATTAAACATTTCATATTTCAAGCTAACATTGTTAATACAAGCCATCAACGTTTAGACGGCCGCTTAACGAGGAGCCGTTCTTCGATGTCGACGGAGAAAAAGATTAACGGAACATCGTCGGTAATGACGAAAGACGAGGAACAAACGGAGACGAAACCAAACGGTTTTTCGTCGTACCGTCAATTATTTCTGCGAGTTTATTCGATCCGAATCGCAATTTGTAATATCCACTCTCATAATGAATCCGCTACCATCGAACAGCGTCTAATCTGATGGGTATTGAATGGAATACGCTGGCAAGCAGCGAGTAGTAAGTACGATTATTAGTTCCATTATTTCATAGTAAATACGAGAACTGTTGGGAAAATTCTGGAAATATATCGTAATCCTTCAAAAGCTGCTTTAGGCGACGAAAATTGCTCGGCATAGACTTTATTTTCTGTATCTGGGAATAAAGAGGATTCATAAGCTGATAAATCAGGTGAAAATGGGCAATAGGTCATTAATTCAACATCTTTACAGGTTAGAAGATTCACAACTGCTTACTTCGAAGGAAGTGAACGAAATTTTGTTTACTTTATCTCGCTTTGAAATATCCAAATTGGGTTAAAAGCACTTTGTAACCGAAGCTTCCACAACGTAAAACCTTGAAGCCAGTCATCTTTTGGAATGCTCTTAAGAAATTGATGAATTGCTTCTTGTATTTCATCCTCTGTGAAACGTGGATCATGTAAAAGTTTCTTTAGGTTAAAGAACAAAAAGGAATCTCACATGGCCAAATCAGGTGACTACAGTGGATGCTAAATGATTTTTACATTATTTTCACGTAAAAATGCAACTGTCTGCTGTGCAATGTGTGGAGATGCATTGTCGTGATGTAACATTAACGAATGTTTACTGACTCAAAAATTGCAGGTAAACATTTTGTGATGTACCAATTTGTTCTGAGTATACGTTGATTTTCCAGCTTGATAGCCTTTACTAATCCTGTACTACGATAGAAAACTGCGCACATAACATTTTTGACAGCCCTTTACTTTTTGGTCATTGTTGGTGTTGATGCACAGTTGCGTGTAAAAAACCTCCATCACCAAATGCGAGTAGTAATCGATCAAGACTTTTTAGTTTACTTAAACCGACCTTAAAATCGTAGCAGATCATTCCGCGCACATGTTCTCTTGGTAATTCCATATTTCGATGACAAATCATATGTACCACGTTCGCTCTATGCCAGCAGCGACTCAATTGACAGTTAGAGTTTACTATTAAAGGGAGACATCTCAAAATATATAGCGTGATCGCATCACATGCTCATTTAATTCAATGATCGTGGGTAGAACATGAACGTTAGTGGCAACTACAGACGTTGATGCATTACCACGAAGCTGGTCCTTGAAAATGGTGCACCTTTGCACGAATTCAGCAAACACATATGCTTCATTCATCGATATCTGTCAGTTCCCTTTGGTCTTCAATAGAAAAAAAACAGAATTCCACGGAATAACTGAGTTTTACCATACATAGCAGGAATTGCACTCCTTTCCATATAATCGCCATGAGAATTAAGGC
Organism: Trypoxylus dichotomus; assembly: GCA_023509865.1. Lineage (NCBI taxonomy): Eukaryota > Metazoa > Arthropoda > Insecta > Coleoptera > Scarabaeidae > Trypoxylus > Trypoxylus dichotomus. Next base: position 56,301,525 of record CM042075.1, read on the forward strand.
ATTTGTTATGTTATAGGATCAGGTTCTATATCTCTGTGTTACAGAAGTCTGCTATCTAGGATAGAAACCATTATATGACAGCTACCTGTAATTCCGCATTATTTCAATACATGACGCGTGTTAAAGTAACTGACTTAATAGAAATTTCTTGAGGCAAAAGGAAGGATTAGCATTTCTGAAAGAGACATTCGAGTGATAGAGCAGATAGTCAAGCAAATCCTAGCGGAGCTGTTACATGAGTGTTGTTATGAGCTAAGCCATGTTTGATTGAATAAAAGGAAACACCTGTATTGGGAATTCTATAGAATGGAACTAGAATCGCCACTTTCGCCTTCTATGGTGGTACTACTGTAAGGAATCAGACAATGTCGTTTGGCGTATACGATTGCTACGTCATTCTGCCAAGGACGCGTATTGGCCTCTCTCGATGGCCTCCTAGTTATTAGTCACGAGGGAAACTAGTATTTATATAATAAATGATAAAGCAGAAAGAACGAGTTTTTTATATACTTTTTAAGAAAACGTGCAGACTCCTATCCAAGGCTGAATCGTTTGAGAAAACATTGATCCTGAACAAAATTTTCACACTCTCAAGCTATTCGTTTTCACAAAATGGTTCACTCTATCATAAAATATGTTTATCTGTATGTCCTTGAAGTTGAAAATCTAGCAAAACCACCAATGGTCAAATTCATCTCCTATTTCCGCTTACTTGTCTCCAGTCTTCAAAACTTACTTGGATCAAATCCTGTTGCACCACTCTTAACCACATTCATCTTGATAAAATTGCTCCAGCCAGTTTTCTTTGTAGTCTATGAGAGTTAAATAACACTTGCTGAACCACTCCTAGACGTGATTAGATGTGTACTTAGGATCACTGGAAACCCCAGCCTAAAAACTGAAAGGCGAATGTACGCAGCATACTCTTCAATATATCCTTATGCTGGTATTTGTCCTTATTTCTATTTACTTGACGAAAGAGGCTGACTAGGTTGACGGCGACGCACCCGTATATCATGCCATATCCATCACTGCGTTTAACGGCGAGGAATTTCAGATTCTTTGCCGACAGAATATCGTATCTACTGTCTTTTATCTGTTCCGAACGGAACTTCGATTCGTCAATGCAGATGACATCAAATCAGGTCCTCCTAGCCCAGTTGAGATGAATCTTTGCCCATTCAACTATTCTTTGCTGAAATGATCTCGTCCAGTAGTGGTGTTCTAAAAAATTTTACCATATGTTCAATCCTCCATGAGTAGAAGTGTATACACTACAAAATTAACACACGATCTCTCCCAATTTTTTGCTTCCTTGTATTCCCTAACCTATAACCCGTAGGGACGACATCTTAAGACGCATCTCTTTAAATGCCTAATACATTAGTACTCAATAACATAACTAACTGTTCTTGCATTCATTTCAGTGAAATGTTATTATTCGCAGCACTGCAATAATGTAACACCACGCAGTAATATAGACATCTTTAGAGCGCCATTACATACGGCGAAATGTTGAAAAACTTATTACATATTATAGGGCTGAAGTTGGAACGAGGTGATGTCGCGACACTATGGGTATACCGGGAGCCGTTGACTACCGACGCCCAAAGTTATACGCCTCGTGTTTTAACCCTATTAACTTTTATGTTTTGGGTAGTTAACTCAAAGTAACAAGCATGAAGTTGTAAATTTACGCGAACACATCTCCCGCGCTGGTCGTAGTCAGGACTTTCAGTTTTCATCCTCGTCATTTTAATTTATTTAAAACGCGTTCCGCCGCGTACGCGATATACATACGCGCATATATCTCGAAATATGCCCTTTGGCTCTTTACTCAGGCATATATGTACTGATGCAATCAGTGCCTAAAGTTATCTGACTATTGCGAACTGCGTTATAATTAGAGCTATGTCGACGACAAATTTACAAAGATGGAAACTGTGTACCTCTACCAATTTGAAGAGAAAATGAAGCGAGCAAAAATTCTTAATACGCTGCATTGCAAGCAGGTTGCCTAAATTTAAAACCATGAAAGTTTCATCGATAAAGTGAAGATAAGCGCTATATCTAAAAGTCAGAATCATACGAATACGCAAGCGGGATAGAAGTATATTACATAAGTCGTAGTTACTTAAGATATACGTCCATATTTCATTCAGGATCGACGAACTAGTTGAGATGGGATAGAATATGGTCTAGTAATGCGTACATAGGAGCTATGAAAATGTTTATTACAGTACATGTAACCCCCATAATTATAACAGTGAATACCGCTCCGTTGACATTTGACATCTGCTTTTTACTGTTTATTTGAGTTCCATTAGTTTTCAACATTTATTTTTATTTAATTCCACTCTTTCTTTTGCTAAAAGTTCTCTTCCCAGCTGTGGTGAAGTAAGTTTGTGGTAAGTTTAGAGATGTAAAAGGAGCATACGAATAGTTAAAAGAATTCCTGTTGCCTAAAGTTAGTCTGTCGTTTATTAGTGTATTTTGAGAAGGAAGTGCAAAATGAAAATTCTCTAATATCTGTTGATGCGGTTCAGAAGGTAAATTATAGTTGGTTAGTATTACGTCAAACTTTCCATTGTAAATTGTAGAGAGTTGCAATTGCTTTGGGCATTTCGATGGGTACGGTATATAACATAAAACGGAAGAAAGAAACTATACCTGCTGTTCCTTCATCCAGCACTTCCACAGCTCCGTACAAGTCAAGATTGACGCTCAAAGCACTTGATGTGTCAGAGAGGATTAAAATGGATGTTGGTAAAGTAATTTATGAGATATATAACAATAGTACATTTATTGTAACCAATTAAATTTCAATTCTAATTTAATATATTTGCGTGTGTAAAAGTGTTCCAAGAAGTGCTTGAACATAGAAATATTTTACATACTAGCATTTCCTTACTGCGACGTTTACTGCATCTTTTGGGATTTAAGTTTAAAAGAGATGATAACCCCTCGTCTGGAGAGGAATGATATTTCAGTATTACAATTTCCCTACCTAAGGAAGTACAATGGAATGTTGACATCACCTTTAAGAACAGATATCGTATTCCTAAGCGAAACCTGGATATTTTCAAAGGGAAGTGAAAGATAATTATGGCACGATGACAATATAAGAAACGTTCTAACGCCCGAAGGTTATTATGGAAAACGATTTATTGTCTTGCATACGGGTACCAGAAGCAGCTCTGTACGAAATGCCAATTTGATATTTGCCTAAAAATCAAATATAGGTGATTACTATGGTGATATGAATAGCGATTTATTTACAGAGTTGGCTGAAGCTCAACTAACCCCTAATTTAGAAGAACCATCAATAATTTTAATGGACAATGCACGGTATCATAGTGTTTTACTTGAGAAGTCGCCAAACCTCAGTTGGCCCAAAAGAAACATTACCGCCTTTCTAAATAATGATGAATATGAATATACAATGAATAATAAATAATAAATGAAATAGAAATAACCATGAGACATAAAACAGAGAAGATTTGTGTAATTGACGAATTATTTTGACCACACGGACATGAAGTTTTAAGAATTTCTACGTATCACTGCGATTTCAATCCTATTGAACTGATATGGGCACCTGCGAAAGGGTATTGTAATAAACATATTGGTCGAGATGGTTATGGGATAGATAAAAGTGTTAGATATGTGGCAAGAAAATTTGGACAGATGTACACTAGAAATCTGGCAAAATTGCATAAACCATACAGACAAAATAATTAAAGAGTGGTACGAATGTGAAGCAAACGCAGAAGACTTTGTTCTGACGGTTAATTGTGGATCAGAAGACGAGACTGAAGACACAGATTAAATATATTTTTAATTGTCCTATCTGATTATTTCTTTCGATATTGATATATTTTAATTTAAGTTACTTCATCCTATATTTTGGATATCGTATTGTGTAGAAATATGTTTGTTACATAAATAAAATAAACGTATATTTCACTTAAAGAATCATTGGTAACGTACCTTAAAGAAAACACTTTTATGTATCTTATTTTCTGCATTTTGATTTAAAAATAGGTTTTTCATATGAGATCTTTATTATTAGAGAGGTAAAGAATTCTGTTAAGAAAACGTTTAGTAGTTAGTTTAGCCTATTCAGCTCCTTTCCGTAGTGCAAATGTATTGATATACTATTATGAAAGCATTGTCTATAGAAGAGCTCACTAGTTACAATTCTGTTAGTTGCAATCACCCATGATTTGTCTTTTAAATGCATAGTTGATTAAAATATTATATATATTATATATATTATATAATAAAGGAGATGATAATAACCTCAAATTTTGACTGTTGTTTTTTTATAATTCACTGTAAACATGATTGGTGTGCCTGAATTTGTTTCACACGCTTCATAGGTCATAACCAACTATGACGTACCTACAAACTTTCACGGTTTTATATGTAAGAAAGCTTTATACATACTTACACGCTGTAAATAGAAAAGGATGAACGATCGCTTAGAAATAAGTGCATTCATCGTTCAGCTTTTCGCATCATCCGAGAAGATTAGGATTAATTGTTAAAACAGAAACTACTTCGCCGGAGATCGTCAGGAACAACGCGTCCAATTCATTTGTATTCGCTTCGGAATGTTCTTCGTTCGAAGTAAAGGCAGTAGAGGAAAGGGCTAGCCGGCGCTTCGGCTTATAATAATCGAGCGCGACGAAACCTCTCTTCTTCTAAATAATGAAATAAAATTAAGCCGGGGCGTATCCGACGAACACGTCAAAATTGGACGAGTTTAGCGCAACGTTATTTTCGTCAGGAATATCGCTTTCAATAAATTAGCACGGCGTAATTCACTTGCGACGAGAGAAGTGGCCGCTGAAATATGTAAGTGCGCGGAAACAACGGGCAGGAATTCGGTCTCGTTTCTATCAACGCTTCAAGGCTATCATTCCGCGAATTCTTTAGATCTCTCGAGAGCCAGGTGAAAGCAGTTTCGATAGGGATTCCTACGAATTGTTGGGTGAAGATCGCGTTTGAAGTTGCGCCATTGGAGATATGATAAAATAAAAATACTCGCATGGATATAACATCAGGCATTTGGTGAGAGGGCGGTCTGTTTGTTACTTGAGAATATTCCGTATCTGGGAAGGTAAGAGTGGCAGAGGAGACAGCGGGTATAGCCAAGCCTGTACAAACGAGCGCGCACTCATTGGCGGCGATGATACATTGAAAAACGATCGGACATACCCGAAGTCGGGATTCATACTCGTATGATTAGATTGATGATTCCTAAGCGACGGCGTTTTTTGTTATGTTCGATGAGTGTTAATGCAATGCTGTATGTAATATTCTACGACATATTATAGAGAATGAAGAATTTCGGAGGTTTTGCCTGCATCACTTCATAATTACTGGAAAATTTTGCCCCACTTAAGATTTCTTTTGTTTTGGGGAACAACCTGTAAGCACTAGAGGCTAGATCCGGCAAATATGGCGGGTGCTCCACTAATTCAAAGACTGCTTGATGTATAGTAGCCATAGCAGTACAAGATGTATAGCTGGAAGCATTATCCTGATGGGACAACACACTGTGCCTTAACGTTTCTCGGTGTTTCTCTTTAATAGCATCTGGCAATTTAAAAACCAATTACGCGTAGTAGATTCCCGTAATGCCTTGTCCCTTTTGCAAATAGTTAGTGAGGATGATTCCTTGAGCATCCCCCAACACACTCATCGGTTTTGCAGTACGATATAGTGTATCTATTTAATGTTTTTGTCTGTTGTTACTGTTATTGGAGGATCACCGGCTTGTTGGTTTTCATAGGATGCTCGACCGCATTTAAAATCTGTACCTCAGCATTTGACTATATCATAAGTAACTGCAGACTTACTAATAGTCGCCATAATGTCTTTATGAATTTAAGTTGGAGTCATGCTCTTTTTCTAGAGGTATTTTATTACGGCTCTTTGTTCTACAGTATCCATTTTTATGAATAATCACGGCACAACAACGCTTTGAGATACTAACTTGATATTATGTAGATATGCTCTACAAATGTCAGTTAACTAGATGCCAAAACATTAATCAGATAACCAATTAAAAGTAGGTGAGGGGTTGGGAATGAGGATCCACCTTCGTATATGGGCAATCCAACTTGTAATGTTGGTTAGAGATAAGGATTCGAACATGGTTAAGTATTGCTTCATGTAACCTATTTGCTCCATGTATATCACCCTTGTAGTTGAATTTATTAGAAACAGTTATCCAAAAGTAAATCAATTTATAGTTTCTATCAAAAAAGTTTTTCACGAGTTTAAACAGCCTTGTCTTGACATTTCTCAGCCACCACAGTTGTTTCATCTTATGAGAAATTTCTGCACATTATTTTAATCTTGTGTCTTAACGCCCAAGCAATTTTAGTAAGCCAGCGGGTGATTTCAGCGACCGAAATCCACACTCAAATAGAGCCAATTTTCAAAAATTATTAAATTCTTTTATTTCCAAATTATAGAACACCAGGCTGTTATTACATGAGAGGTTAAATACGGTAGATTACCTCAAAGCCTCGTCAGGAAATCTGTCTGAAGGAATATGATGCGAACAACCTTTTTAAATTCACGAACATCGCATCATTATTAGACGCAGAACGCTTCTTTTCTAAATGCACCAACATAGTTTCGCGTTGCCGTAGGAATATGACTCAATCAGCACTGAAACGCATGTTAACGACACAATACTACAGCGAATTTTTGCTTCACACATAATCAAACCAATAAATAAATATTTATATTCGTTAGTTTTAATATTGATTGCAACCGAGTCGTAAACTATTGCTAAAGCACTCATTTCTCCAGCCTTAGTTATAACAAAAGTTTATTCGGTGGTATATTTATAAAAACATGTCCATAAACACTAAGGTTCAAATAGCGATTACACTGCACATTAAAATCTGTGTTCTAGAAGATCTTGTACGTTATAAAACACTGCTATTCAAAGTTTGGTTTATCTCTTTGAAAAGATACGGAATTTATCGATAAGAATACGAGGAAATAATAAATGCGACACCACAATCAAATCCATCTATGCTCATCAGCATAATATATAGTGATATTGTTGACTTCCAAACCTGTTAGTCTTGCTCTTTTAAAGCAACTTGTAAAAGTGTATATGCTTCAAATATTGCCAAATCCATGGCAAACACATGACTCAAAAATAGGTGGATAACCGAATGTCTCTCCTGCATATTATAAAAGTCAACTCGTAAATGCACAGGCATCGAAAGTTTAAATAATATTGCTTTGAAGTATTTACAATATTTCTAAAAACTCTAAAACTGATAGAAGACAAGACGAACTCACTAGTTCTCTCACAGCAACAATTTCTAACAAGAACCGCCAACATAGCTTTACAAGGCAGAGACGACGAACAAAGCCTATGTATATAGTATTGATTTATTGTCGAAACTTGTGTGACAATCTAAGTAACGATATTAATTGTAACCTGCCATTAGTCTGATTAATAATTGGATGGCGAACTAATCAACGTGAATGTATATACATATGCTCATGAATTACCTGAGCATAGGTACCCATTCAATGTAAACACAAATACACCTACGAGAATATACCTACGTTAGCAGAATGTCTGTATGGTAATGTAAGGCGTATAACACATGGGCTGAAAAGTCCCGGGCCTAACAAAGAAAACACGGTTTTTTTGGTTCAAAATTAGCTTTATTCATCAACGTAATCTCCATCAAGAGCAACGCAATCATTCCAGCGCCGCTCTAACATTTCAATACCACTTTTGTAGAACGATTTATCTTTTGCCTCAAAATACGCCTCAGTTTCAGCGATAACCTCTTCATTCGCGCGAAATTTCTTACCGGCGAGGATTTCTTTGAGGTCTGCGAACAGCCACTAGTAGCTGGGAGCCAAATCTGGCGAATACGGTGGATGTGGGAGCAATTCGAAGTTCAATTCATGTAGTTTTGCCATTGTTTTGATTGACTTGTGACACGGTGCGTTGTCTTGATGAAACAAATTCTTTTTCTTTGGCATATGCGGTCGTTTCTTTGCAATTTCGGCCTTCAAACGCTCCAAAAACGCTATATAATGTTCACTGTTGATGATGTTTCCTTTCTCAAGATAGTCGATGAATATTACACCACGCACATCCCAAAATACCGAGGCCTTAACCCTTCCAGCCGATTGTTGTACTTTCGGGCGCTTTGGACGAGGATCACCAGTTGCTGTCCACTCAGATGACGATCGTTTTGATTCCGGAGTGAAGTGATGGATCCATGTTTCATCCATTGTCACATATCGACGCAAAAATTCCGGTTTGTTACGTTTAAACATGGCCAAACACTGCTCAGAATCATCAACACGTTCTTGTTTTTGGTCAACAGTGAGCAAACGCGGCACTCAGTTTGAACAGAGCTTTCTCATAATCAAATGCTCATGCAATATAAAGCCAATACGTTCTTTTGATATCTTTACGATGTCAGCTAACTCACGCAACTTCACTTTTCGATCATTCAAAACGATTTTGTGGATTTTTTTGATGTTTTCTGGTGTTAACGCCTCATTTGGACGTCCACTGCGTTCTGCATCATCGGTGTCTCTACGACCACGTTTGAAGTCAGCAAACCAACGTTTTATTGTTGTTTCTGATGGAGCGGAGTCCCTATAACATTTTCGAGCCATTGCTTCACTTGAACGGTATTTTTTTCCCATCAAGAAGCAGTGTAAAATTAAAACACGAAATTGTTTTTGATCCATTGTTTTTGAAAATAACAAAAGTAGTGTGACTCTTAGCACAATAACTCACAAACTAATGTATAGAATATCATGAAACTTTAACAGGTGTCTTTTGAAGGTTAGTACTAACTGAGGGAAAGGTGACTGCAATAAAACTAGCGTCATCTATGTGTTAGACCCGGGACTTTTCAGCCCATGTGTTACAATATGACGTGCAAATAATAATAAATTAATACTTCAGCTTCTCATTATACTATGGTGATCCAAAATTCGCTCTAGCTGTGATTCGATGAAGGGAATAAAACATGAATTTGAGGATACTAAATTATTTAATCCGATCCTGTGAATTGCAGAACAAATAAACGCAGGCCTTCCAAACACAATGTATTGCGGTATACCTTTTGTATTCTTCGAGAATCAAATTGTTATAGGACTTTTAAAATCTGGTGGCCATTCACTAAGAATTATAACTGAAGGTGTTTTCAGAAAGGCTGTGTAGAAGTATTAAAACTAGATTACAAACAACATATTAGTTATAAGATTCGTGTAATTTGAAGTTATATATTTATTAGATAGTTGCCTCTCAGAAGAACCTGAAGTGGCTCGATGTTTTGAAGTTCCTATCACCTTCTTCTGGAGCGAGTTGTGACAAAGGAAGTCGAGCTACTTCAGGTTCTACTGAGAACCAGCTATCTACGCGGATTTAACACCAGCAAGAAGTATATTTCATATATACATATGTATATGTACTCAACTCAGACAAAATGCACCAACGACTAACTAACGCCTGAAGATGGTAGATACCGAAACGTACCACCAATACTTTTCAGGACGGAAACACCAGCCCGCGGAGAATAACCCGAAATAGTGCTATTACATATAGTACCCGCGAAAACCTTACCATGTATGTATATAATATATGTATGTATGAAAATTTCTTTTCTCGACGTTTCAACGAGATCGCACTCTAGTCATCTTCAGGAGATGATCTGTCACTAGTTAAAGCTAGGGATCGACGGATAACTAGTGGCAGACCATCTCTATCGAAACGTCGAAAAAACAGTCGTAATCAGGACAAAACTCATACGCGGCCAAAAGCACAAGAAAACATATTTTTATCATGTATATATAAGAACGCTCTTGCTAATTACAGGAAGCATCGGCCGGCCATGTGCTAATATAACACTTGCGTCTGTAGTGCGTCTTAAAATATTCGTTCTTAGTATTCGTCAAAGAGTGAGGAAAACCACAGCAACACCTCGTCACTCAGAAACAGCCTAGGGATTTTTACCCTGGATCTGGAGATTAACAGCTAAGTGCGCAAGACACCCAGCTATCACCCTGGTATATACATCATTAAATTAAAGCTTATAATTAATTATATAATTAAATTAAAGCCTATAATTCAGCGTTTATTGACGGCAATATTTTACTATTTTATTTATTAAGAGTAGTTGAAATCATGGAGATCAACATTGTCAATATTTTGAATTTTGTTACACATAATATTTCCTATTATAAACATTGCCGTTGCACGTATTTGTACGTGAAAAGCGAAACTTATACGATGCTTTAGAAAATAACAGCTGAAACAGCTCAAGAGCAGCCTTCGTTTGCATTTGAAACAGATTAACACTAAACTTTGAAGGCTTAACTGGTTCGCATGAACCGCAATTCGTTGAATTGGGAAGTGAATATGATGGAGGCGAACGTGATGACTGTAAAATTTGCACATAAAAATATTTTTTACAATAGTTTCGTCCATCAATACCAATATTAGCAATTAGGCAGCCTTAAAGATGAGAAGAAAGTATAGATCGCAGTGGTAGTAAAACAGATAAGTGTAAATAGATTATAGAGTATGTTCTTGTCAATTTTAAAGACTGTGATAGGAGGAGCCCGCTAGCAAGAGGCGTACAAAAATAGTTTGTCATAAAATAATAAAGTTTATCACAGGAGACACTCAGACCAATATCGATCAATTACGAAACCTAAAATCAGAAATGTTGGACACGATAACGTTTATCATGCGGATGAGAATGGCTGCAATTTGGAAATACATTTCTGTCGAATACTGGAAGTAATAATGCAATCGTTATCCTCTGTTTGTGCAAAGTTATAAAATCATCAATTTCAGCAAATAGACGCAGTAAACTTCACATCACACGAATTAATAATTTACTCGAAACACAGCGTTTTCAGAGCACATGGACTTTCATTATCAACCAAGTCAGTCGGTAACTCATTTGATAATGAGAGACCATGTGCTCTTGAAGTACTACTTTCAGAATAAATTACTAATTTGTGTGGCGTGGAGTTTACCGTAATACCTATGTATAAGTCTCGGGTAATAGATATCTTGTGTTAAAAGGTACAACAGATCTGTTTGCGCAGCAGTTGTAAAGGACATCTTTTAGACCTGTTAATGTTTACACCTTCCATTCAACGTTCGGAAAACTAACTTCTACGCTTTTTAAAATTGATTTATAAATGTATACTTACCACATCCTGGAACTGAATGTATCCAAGTGATGAAGTGAAAAATTTAGTAGCAAATTTAATATATCTATAATATTTAGATGTTTACGGTTTCAAAATACGGAAAAATTTTTTGAGAACATTCTAAGATGGAGCACAACTTATGGATTACAATATAACTTCACATGATTGTTTCTGTTTGACGAAGTATTCCGGTTGCTATTCGATAATTACAAAAACGTGGTGTTTTGCCGGTCTCTTCAAATAGTATGCTTGTTGAACACTTTTTCTGATACAATTTTAGCGGCGTATACGTTAGTTTCTGTTACTATTCTTTTCAGCAAACTAAAAATGAAAAATAACCCAAGACACATCTGGTTAGGAACTTTTCGTATTGGAACATGATTACATATTTTGAAATTTGTAGCATACTAGTAATTACATCGTTCTTGATGTGATATTGTTGACGATGGATTCTCATAATAACTAGAGTTGCTGTTTGGGCTATTTCCGTCCTTCGTTGAACTTGTATAGTTCGACGTTTCGGCAGTCTGTCTACTACCGGCTTCAGGAGCGCCCTGAGAAGGGCTGTTGCTTGCCAGAGCAATAATGCTCAATGATTTTTTGTCTTATAAGCTACAATTTTCTGCGCAGAAGGGGAAGCGCAGCAGACCTGCGCCGAAGGAGATGCACATTGGACCTGCGCGGGAGTGGCACGCAGAAGGTCGATTTTTTGCCTATGGGCGGGCGCCGATCTTCGGCTAATACTTTCTCTAATCATAGGGAGCCAGACGTTCTTTATTTCCAATCAGGGTGTGCTGACGGCGGTTGGTGTGGTGGCCATATACGCTGCTTCCAACAGTTTTCTTTTCGTGGCGTTGTCTTCTTTATCCAGGATTGCTGCATTGTTCCATGCAATCCTATGATCCTCTTCCCAAGCATGTAGAGCCAATCGTGACTTATTCGTTTCCGCCAACCGAACCAGTCTCTGGTGTTCATTGGTTCTGATTGACAGGGGTCTGTCGGTTTATCCTATGTACAGCCTTCCACATTCGCATGATATTTTGTACACACATTTCTTAGTTTTCCGATTTTAGTTGTCGGGTTTTACATTCGGTTGTTGTTCTGTACTATCATTCCTAGTTGTACGCATTGTTTTCGCCTTCGACAGCGTTATTTCTGTGTATCCATTTAATTTCAGTGTATTTGTGATAGAGCGGAATTCCTCTTCTCTATCTCCATCATCCAAACATACCTCTTGGGCGCTATTGTACAGACATTCTGCGACACCCGATTTGACATTCTGTGGGTGATTAGACTCAGCTGCTGGAGGTATTGTCCTGCATGTTCCTTATATACCGTCGTCGGTAGTGTGCCATCGGACTGTTTATGTACCAGGACGTCTAGGAAAGGAATCCTGCTATCTACATCCAATTCCATAGTGAACTTAATGGACTCTTCTAAGCCGTTAAGATGTTGGAGGAAGTCGTTGATTTCTTCTTCCGCATGTGGTTAAATTACGAAGGTATCATCGACGTATCTGAGCCACATTTTTGGTTTAAATTCATAGAAATCCATCGCTCTTCGTTCTACTGGATAGTTGATAGTCCAGTACTATCAGTTTTATCTTTGTTAAAGTCTGTTTCTTCCTCATTAAAAATGTATTGATCCCTCTTTTATTAACTCTCAATGCAGATTTTTCAAGCCGGCCACAATTCTCACTATTACATTACGTTAACATTACTTGCAACTCAAAGATAACAATACATTATTCCTGAGAATAAGCATAGTCTCTCTTCTTTAACGAATCCCCTAACAAAAATCAGCCTCGTAATCCACCCATTCACCAGCTCTTACGAGTTTTATTCGTTTTAAAACGTTAAGTTTCCAGGGCATAATGAATCGGGCGGAAGATCATAAAAATGAAATAAGAAGAAAGAGGACAAGAAACCATACGTTCATCTCGGTCGTTATTATTCCGACCGGAACAAGGCCGCCGTACGGACGAAGAGGAAAATCCCGAATTTACCGCTCAGTTTTTGGCCCTTTTAAAATTACCAACGTTTGCAGCGCTGTCAGTGAGCAATTGTTTCCGGTTTGCGGCGGATTTACCGCGCGCTACGACGAGGTAGGCAACATTGTTTCACGTAGAATCGGCGAAACAACTCTAAACAAATTTAACTTTTGCCGCAACGAGAGCAAGGTGGTCGTGCGGATCGGACGTCGTCGTCACGTACGGAGTCCACTTAGTCGGCGTGGAGCCACCGTATTGTGAATAAATTCCCTCGGGGTATTTCTCTTACCGTTAAAACCAGCCACAGTAATAGCTACTTGAAATAAGCGAGTACGATGGTCAGAAAACTGAAATTTTAGATGTCTGGAACGTGATTAAGAAATCCGTTGTTCTAAAGAGGGTAATGCCAACGAAATTCACGAATTATTGTCGGTTTTATCAGTCGACATGTTTGCCAACATTCTGTACTACACATTGGGTCAAGAAGTCAGCAAGAGGAGAGGGTGATTGCATGAAAATTTCGGGTCCTTTGTTTTATTGTCGAGATTATAGTAATTTTCTGCGCGTTGAGGCCCTGATAATTTCAATGATGCTTTTGATATTAACAACATATTCATCCTAAATACTAGTATGGCCACCAGAAAGTTGCCCGTGGATTAGCAACTTTCTGGTCAGTAACTTAGTTACAAGTAGAAGTGGCTCCTTTTTTTTCTATTATTAAAATTTTAGTACTTCTGGCACTTCAACAATATTCGCATCGATATCTAGAGTAATGCAAGGATCCAATGAGGACTTAATACTCCCTTTAGCTTTTACTAACGACATTACTGAAACTATACATTATCATAAGGTATTGCTTGCAGGTGACATGAAGATAGATCGACTTCTCCGCTGACTGCGTACTGTTATATGAAAATCTTGCAAATCGCTCTTCGTGTGGGTTAAACCACTTGTGTTTAAACGTCAGAATGTAGGTGGTACGGTATCTACTCGGGGAACTAAGCACAATATTCCATAAATTATTAATATAGCACGACTAGAGCTTGATTTTACTTGCTTATCAATAACACGTCGAAGATACTTAAAAAACAATACCTAATATAACAAAGCTGTTAGATATCATGAATATCTGTATCTGGCAGCATTATTGTCTTAGGTGCTTGCTTTTCGTATAGTACTATAAGCCTTCACATCCAATAAAATATACTTCTATAACTGAATAACCGATTGTAACTACAGAAATCAAATAAAAACAGTACAAAATGAATAAATTTTAATACAATACTAACAAAACTAAATCAAATTTATATTTTAGTAACTATGCAGCATAAAGAATTATTAAATACTTATACTTCTAAAATTAAAGGAAGATTTTGCTACACTCATTACGCCTTTCACATATTTTAATATCTTTAGAAACGAATTCCGTCTAGATTAGCTGTGCTGTGCCAACTTTGGTTTTAAAATCGTATTCCCTATGATTGAAAATATCATTCGATGAGCTTCGAGCCAAATCCATCATTACGTATCCATATGTTTTTTTGAAAAATCGAAGTCACCTAAAATATGTCAAAATCCATATGAAAGTGGGGGTTTTGATGGCTAGATTATAGGAAAATTTTCCATCATGGCGAAATAGTTAATATTCTAACATTAGAAAAGGATTTAGCAAAAGTTATTACATTTTTTGCATGTTTTCAAATCTTTAGAAACGGATTCCGTCTAGATTAGTCATTTTGTGCCAATTTTGATCCTAAAATCGTATTCTGTATGATTGAAAATATTATTCGACGAGCTTTGAACCAAATCCATTATGAGCGAAATTTTGACGAATTTTCAGAGGGGTACCCCTTATAGTATCGCAGACTTTCACGGCCGTTTATGATAGTCGTAGCGGTTGTCGGGTTTCGCCGTGTCAGTTTTTGTCGCTGACGTTTCGAGAACAACTGCTGTTCGCATTCTCAAGGGTACTAACTTTGTGCACGTTGTTGTTGCCTATTCACTATTTAGGCACCATTACAAAAAGCACCAATTTTCTGTGAATGATGAAATGTTTCAACATAAAAATCACCCGGTTTTTCTGTAAACCACATACTCATATTGTGCGAATTGACGTAACCATGCAGCTTCAACGAAAAAGAATGTTTTGTTAAGTAGGTTATTGTCGAGATTATTTAAGAACCATTGACAAAATGCTATTCTTCGAGGATGATTAGCTTACAAAATATCTTCAAAACAGATCATGCGATAAGAAAATAAATACAAATCCCTTCCCTATTTTGAAAATTCGTTTTTAAATTCCTCCAAACAGTATCCGAGGAAATATAGCCATTTTCCATCAACGATTGGTCCATGACGAGTATATGATTTATAAATAAATGATTTAGTTTCAGTAGAAAGAAAACCATTGTTAATTTGAAAAAGTTGAAATCTAAATATATTTTGGCAATTATATAATTGAACTGTCAGTAATTGGCATGCAATACAAACTAAGAGATACGTTTTATAGTCAAAAACTACTTGACATGAGATTTATTTAATGGCAACCAACATAGTCCTTGACTGTTGTTTTAGTCTGAAGGACTTGGGCGTTATTTTCTACAATTAGTATTTTAAAAGTACTTTTTTATGAAAAGTAAAATAAGTCACTGACGTAAAGTTGTAAGTGCTTAAAGCATATTAAAGAAATCATGTTTTTCTTTTAATTAAAATCGATTATGTTTTTTCAAAGAGACCATAATTTTCATTAATCCTGCTTCAAAAAGAGAGAAAACTAGCTTAGATCAGCAGATAAACAAAGCACGATTATTCATACAGTTAAAACTAGCAGATTCTGAAGTAGTAAGCCCTATACAGCATAATACATATATAGAATTTTTAGCGCCGTAATGGCAATATGAAAAATATAAATAGAACGATGATTTTCTGATCTTGGCTCACCGCATTCGCTCCAATGTACATCCACATAATAAGAAATCGTAAATCAAATCATTACGTTCGTATACTCACCCCCTCTAACGATGCACCTGAGCATCACGTCGCCGCCTTCCTTGTAAGGTCCAGCCATCGACGGTACCTCGTTGCCCTTTTCGTCAAGTATGGTGGGCATCTGCGGCGGCACTGCAAGCACAAGAAATCGAAAAAATATATTAATAATGTAAGGAGACGTCGAAGGCGGAATACCGACCGCCGAAATTGCGACACTTTCCGAAGGAAGCCATATGCGATAAGCACTTGCGGAAAGCGATTCCGAAAATTGAGAGGAAATTCGTGTATCTTTTCGACGGCGCCGACCGTTCGGCACCATACAAGTTCGAACGACCGGACCGTTAGATCTCGTGCTGGGAGCCGCGCGAGATCGAAACGGCGAAAAAATCG
Organism: Trypoxylus dichotomus; assembly: GCA_023509865.1. NCBI lineage: Eukaryota > Metazoa > Arthropoda > Insecta > Coleoptera > Scarabaeidae > Trypoxylus > Trypoxylus dichotomus. The sequence continues at coordinate 56,318,134 of CM042075.1, forward strand.
TAAAAAGAGAACGCCGACGATAAGGCATTAAGGGGGAGTCGAGAAGGGTGTATTTTGTTATTTTTTTTTGCGGGCGTACAGCGGGTATTGGCCGACTTTTTTTTATGTCCGCTAGATCCGGCAGATGTTATGCTGGCTTTTTATGTGGTGGTGGTTAAATTACGTTCGAATGTTTTTTTTTTTTTGGTTTTTGTGTCAGCGCGTATAATTCGAAATGATGGTCTAGCTTCATTTGGAATTTTAATAAATATGAGTAACGTAAAGCTCGAGTTAAAGAAATACCATACGTAACGGACTGAAGGAGAATACTCACTGTACAACATGATGGCCAAAGAATTTATTTGGAATAGCAGTCCAACTTAAACCTGGAGGGAGGTATTAAAATTGTATAAGGCAGCAACAATTTCGTATCATATATACCGCAACAAAATAAGCATCTCTGTTGAATTTTATAACACCAAACTATATCCTATTCCTTTCTTAGTATAAATCTTCCAGTAAATATTCACTTTGTTATAATTATATAATAATAACAATAACAGTTATTATTATTATTCTGTAAAACAGAACAGGACAGGAAATATAAACGTATAACTTATCTATATCTAATAGTATCTAAGCCAACACAGTGCTCTTACGGTATCTTACTAAATGCATAAACAATAATCTATGTAAAGGATAAAAAATAAAGTAATCTAAACAAACAAATAACAATACCACTAAGCATTAATTAACTTTACGAATGATTTGAAGGAGGATCCGTAAGTATCAAAACAAGAACCATAATTGTTATTAAAATAAGAGCAAATTCTTCATAGCCACGAAATGAACATCAAATTGGTTCGACCAAAACAGCAGTAAAAAGTATTAGTTTGAGGAGCTGAGTATTGGGGGATTATACGCTATATTGTTTGAGCTATATATGTTTTAGAAAACGCCTTTGAACTTTTTCAAGTGAATGGGAATGAGTTTTATAAAACGGTAACCAGATCGAGGAAGCATCCTCTAATTTAGAGTGTACATAGTAAAAGCACAGCGTTATTGTAGAATGTGTTAACGAGAAATGTTTTGTATTGCGTGTAACGAAATGTGGTGATTTAAGAGGGGATGAAATAGTATTCCTAATGTGTTCGTTGAAGGTAAGTTTACACTCGATCCAATTTAGATGGTTGTGATTTTATTTTATCACTAAATAATGTCTGAAGGTCTCAGAACTGGAATGCTGTTGCTATGCATGCATTTGTGCAACATGTGATATTCTCTTAAACTGTCGAACTATCATGTAAAATGTACTTAAACTTTACATATAAAGTGTAATTATCTATATATATGTATATGTAAAGTATAGATTTTTTTCAGGTATTTAAACATAGAAATAGCGTTTAGGCAAATTTTTTTTTGTTTTCGAATATCAAAATCATCCGTGACATCTGTAGTAATAGAACGTTGCCGATCTATTCGGAATATTCTTCAGGAAGTACACATGCCTGCGTCTACTGCTGAAGATTTCGAAATGGTTGCGAAGAGTTATTGTGAAAAATGGAATTTTTCAACTTGCTCAGACAGCATCGATGAAAAGCATGTCAGGCTTAGATACCCAGTTTGATTGGGCAGCATGTCTTTTAATTATAAGCAGTTTTATTCCATAGTACTGATGGTAGTTGTTGATCTTAAACACAGATTCTCAACGGTTGACGTATGTATGTTTATATGAAGACAGTGATGCGGGTGTCACTCCTTCAGCTTAATTCAAGAGTTCTCCAAAATATCGAAGGTACCGACTTAAAATTGCCACAAGGGACATATGTACCCTATTTTGAACACAGGGTTCCGTATATGATAAAATTATAATTTACTTGCATTTAACCAATGTTTCTAAATTCCTGAGAAAAGATCAGTCACGGTAGGATTTGAAGCCATGGCGTCTGCGTTATCGGCGCATTGTACTACCAGCTGCATCTCGAAATTGAATGTCAGTTCAAATTGCCTTTAAAAGACGCAGATTTATGCAACTACGATGCAATTTCAACCAGGCACTCTAAATTCTTTGAAAGAAAACAAATAACGCGAAAGCCCACAAGAACAGGTTCTATACACACACACACATATATATATATATATATATATATATATATACAAATTTATAAGGGACAAGGCATTTCTCCTAAAGACATAAGTGTCTAATGAAACTATTTCCCAGAAAACGGTTGCAAGGTAGTGAAGTTGCCTCATATTTTAATTACCTCCTATCGCGTAAGAGAATAATTCCCTGAATATGTAGTTTGGTATAAGTTCTGCAAACACTATCTCAGGCTTTCACGGCTATTTGTCATGGTCGTGTGGTTTGCATTTTCAAAGGTATCTTTGAGAACGAGACAGTTGTTCAAAAAACCTAGTGACACGGCAGAACCCGACAACCCTTACCACTAAGTTCTGTAAAGTTTAGAACTCCACTGAAATCTGTTGAAGTTAATGTTGAAGACGCTGTACATATTATAAAAGCAATTTGTGTTTTCGTAACAGCGTAATAGATATGGAAGACAATACTTTGGTCAATGTTTCATAAAATAACAACACAGTTGATTGTAACTTACGACTCTCAAGAACAAATAGTCGTATATCCATAGAACCAGCGAAGTTACGAAACATATTCTGTGAATATTTTTCGTTTAATAAGACATAACAAATAGAGATTCCTCATACTGACAGGTAAAACTAAAAACGTTGTAGGAAAAACAAACATTGTGTTGACGGCAATTTTTTTAAATTGGCGCTAAACTGACAGTAGCTGTATTAACAACAGTTAATCAAAATAAAATATAGAAAAATGTAAACACGTTTAGCTAAGACATAGGGTTACTTCATATACGGATACGTTGCTTACGACAATTAATCGAAGAATTTACAGTTGCTTTACATATTTCCGCTTCGACTCAAGTTTGAACATAATTACTGCCGCGCAATTAACGAGTCACTTAGAGAAGAGCTCTAAGATAATTCTTTAATTTTAACCCGATACAGATATTCGCGGTGTGTCTATGAAACTTTCAGCGACAGCGGGAGAAGATAAGCCGGTTGCTACTTCAGGGGAGGTGGAATGTGCAGCCGAGACGTTCGTATAAGCGGCGCCGAAACGGGAGGAGTACCAGTACCATCAGGGACATTAATCCTTCAACTTAAACACACAACAAGTTGTTAACGAGTTTGTGAATCGTAAAGTTCAGGACACGACCGCACATTGCTTCGACTAGAGGGAGTTATATATTAAGTTTCTCGACTATACTGTCGCCGCCAATCTAGAGCCAAGTTATTTTGTCTAAAATTTAAAGTTTTTCCGTCCTTCAAATTACGTTCCATTAGTATAAGTTTCGTTGAAATTGATAATCTTATTACGGGGAGAAGTGAATTAGAACTTTCCACGTCGCAAGGGATTTCGTTACTTTTGGAAAAGAAGAAGTACTTGACGAATTAAGAATATATAGGGAGGTAATATAGACTAATGCTGGGGAAGAAACTAAGTAAACTTTCTCTTGCTGCCAGGGATCTCTTAAGCGATTGTAGGGTAAATTTTGCGACTTGATTCAGAATATACAGTTACTTTTCCTTTCTAAACATGATCCAAAATGCAAATCCGCTGACACAACTCACATATTTATTCTATAGCCACTTCAGATCGAACTTTGCAAAAGACTTTGTACAATTGTTCAATATTGTCGTAAAACGTTCCTGTCATAGCCAGTTTCACTTTCTGGAAGAGGAAATAGTCACATATCTGGCGAATACGGACAGTATTGTAACACACAGACTTATTTGTTGCGTCAAAACAACCCCTAATAATATTCGCCATCCTGACCCTGTGGAACGAACTCCCAATGTAGAATCAAATCAACATAATCTTCTCTCGTGACTTCTTGAAACGCAATTTGGCAATTTTGGAGAGCCTGGGAACTTCCACGTAGCACCTTGGCGTTTTGTTTAGTTATAACCGATTGTAGAAATGTGCGATTCCATCTAGCTCTTCCTTTACAATGTTCAACGCAAGCAATTTTTTAGTGCTCAGTTAAGGCATGAGGAACAAATCTAGCGCAGGCTTCCCGTTTGTTTCGTCAAAACTTCGTGAACCGTGTCTTTAGTCCACGAACACCATGACTAGCTGCATTTAGCAGCATTATTAATTTAACCAAGCTATTGTCTAGAGAATTCACTAGCTCAGGTTAGTGTCTTCTACATCGAGTTTCCAATGGTTCTTGATTATTTCCGTTACTCTTCCATTCCTTGAAAGTGACGTCAATTCATTTGTACACTTAATACAATGTTACTCGTCCAATATACAGCAATATTTTTTGTTATACTATGGGTACAACATTTGCAAAGTTGTTGTTTCTTCAGGAGTTTTTTGTTTTTTTAAGGTATTACTACATACATCTACAATTTCAGCTTACTGTAAGATTACAGCTTGCTGTAAGATGATTTTAATAGTGTACTCTGAATAATCTAGTTCTTAGTTTTAGCAAGCGTAAAGTGATTGATTGTTTTCACTCTCTAATTTGCACTTATTTTCCTGAACCACGAGATCGACGTATTGTTTGGTGTCAAGCTTATCTTTGCATAATATATTCTCAATATACACTGCGTCGTACCAATAAGTATCTATTATCTAGTATTTCTACAGCATGAAACATAAAACCTCAAGATAAACGTAGTTTCGCAAACTTTTTTTGATTTCGCCTAAACGGAAGTTCTACAACCAGATGTGTCCATGAAATTTTATTCTCGTTGTGGTTTAATTGGGCTTCTGTTAATTTTTAACGTGTGCCTTACTGTGTTTTAACGCTACAGTCGCTGGTTCCACACTCAATAGTCTACTAAAATCACCTATATACATGTGTACATAGCATCATTTGGATACGGAGTTGGTCGAAGATATGATCACCAACTTTAGGAAATGTGGTGCCACACTCACTGTAAAGTTGCATTTCATCCAAAGTTACTCAGGTCAAAATCTTGGTATTTTAATAAAGAACAGTTAAAGACAATCCATGTTTTGGAACTTACCGAAGAACAGTGAATTTAAATTTAATGAAATATCTTTCGGATTTATGGAAGCATCAACCCCATATCACGGTATTAGTTTGATTTCGAGTGTATGTGCAAAAGGAAGTTCTATACTAATTCAGTAGAAAGTTATCTAGTTATCTATAGCTGTTCCAATAAACGTGATTTTGACCAAATTTATATCACTAACAGTTCTCAGCATTCTCTGTCAATGAGAATTAATTTTCATAAGGATACCCATTTAACATCGAATAACCTGCACACAGTAAAGGATTACTTTCGCTAACATTTGGTCATCCCATCCGGGCACGTCCTCGAAAGTAGAACACGCAGACGAATTTCCAGCTAATTTACCCTTTTCTTACTCCTCCATACGGAATTCGATTCCCATTGCAGCCTAAAGGCGAGTTTCCGAGAAATTATAAGAAATTGGTTTTCAATTTGCGAAAGGCTAATGAAATCAATTCCCTCGCATCTTCCTTTCCCAGATACCACTCCGACTTGCGCCCAAATTCGAGACGGCGTAGTATTTGCGTCGACAAGTTGAAACCGCAGACAAGCGCCTTCTGATTAAAGATAGATAGATGGCATCGCTATCTTCGTAAACTTTTCCACCGCACAGATCGACCGTCCGGGGGAGTACCGAACGAGTGCATTCGCTTCCTCTTCTTTTTTCTGGACTCTCGTCTCGTAACTACCTTAGCGACAACGAAGCGACGGTGGCGACATCTTAGTCTCTATTCGCTAAAGTGCAATGACAGTTCGGAGTTTTAAGGTTCCGTTCGTCTCGAATCTCGTGAGATCTAACAGAAGTAGGATGTCGATTTCCGAACGTTTGTCGTATTATAATATAGAATGATTTTGGTACTGTAGAAGTGCGATGTGTGGGTTTTGAATTTCTGGCGTAGGTAAAGCTGTAATTGTATGGCTCGTTATTTACGTGTGTAGAGAATGACAAGGCAATGCAACGAAACGAAAATTGCCTAAGTTCAGTTGTATGCTTTCCAGTCATCTTCACCATTGTCGACGTCTCAGTGCTCAGTTAGCGATGTAAAGTAGGTGTCAGTATGTGCTTCATTCAACTTGTAGGACAAAATAAAAATTTCTCACCGTGATCCGTTTTCAGATGCAATCTTTTTAGGCAAATCGAGAATGCAAGGTATCGATCGCAACTGGACAATGTGCTGTGGCTATTAATGCAAGGAGCCATTTCCCCATCTATTCATGGATTGGTACTAGCAACCACAACAAAAGAATTAACCCAAAAGGTTGACTCAATGAAGGCGTATACTTCTCTTATGAATTGCCTACAATGTACTGCTTGCATTCTTTAGGGGATATTATTACATTTTCGAAATCAATACAATTCTTGGTCAATAAAAATTTCTTGTGCACATCTTCCTAAGTATTACGCTCACACGTTCTTTATGTAGCACGTCCATGATTAAACCTTTCATATACCAACCACTCATTCTCTTCCACTTAATTCACGTTTTGGCACCTTTGGTACTTTTACATAATTTGTCACAACTCTATTTCTGTATCCAAACGTAAGCTAACAACGAGAGGTTTCCGGGTGTCAAATTCAGATCTTAATGTCTAGTAGGTAAGTAAACTAAGTTGAGACTAGAAAATATATATTTTTCTACATTTGTGCTGAAATTCCGTTTGAGGAGGTGAAACACGCCTTCGAAAATTCACAGATTTTCAATTTTCTTGATTTAATTCTTGAACGGAAATAGATCAACAAAAATTTCAGCACACGTGAATGTCGTATATATAGGATGATGGATTTAAGCGCCACTCTTTTATGCTAGAGCTGATAATAGTAATACATAAAAGAAATTAACGCAAATTGTTAATCTTTAACATTCTTTATTGATTTTAAAGCATTTTCGATTATACAGAATGTTCCAAAGGTGTACAAGTAGTCATACCTTATGCTGCTTACATCAAAACCATCTATGTACTGCATACACAGGTCTTCTATTAAGAAAAACCATCATTAATTAGTATAATTGCATCAGTTACTATGCAGTTCGCATTTTCAAAGTTACTTTTGAAAATGCGAACCTCAGTTGTTTGCGAAACGTCAGGGACAAAAAAACCTAGTAACACGGCGGAACTCGACAATCGTTACGACTATGACAAACGGCTGTGATACTATGTTCAGCACAGCATACGTTGCTCTCCAGAGACAAATGTGGAAAGCCACGCCATGTTGCAAACTTCTGGTGTTGCCCCTTTGCCCCACACAACCATAGTTGTTATGTAAATAACATATGCAAGCTCGTTCATTTGCATGTTCAATCGCTTTGTTACGACCGTGGCACGCGGGGAAAATATTCCAACCCTATGTACCCAAAATCTAAACTAAGTAGTATTGCTACATTCTTTAGATTTGTGGATACTTCAACACAATTTAAGTATATTAAAGTAAACATTTAAACGGCGAGGTGGTTAAGTGGTAAGAGGCCCATCACTTGAATTTGGCAACTCAGGTGTCGTGCGTTCGAAACCAGCGTTCGACAGATACAGTGGCGATACTTTTCGGACGGATTCGGTATGCTGTCGAGTCACCTTTCGCCGTTGGGAAAATAATTAACGGCGCTTCACCCTTTACGGCAAGGGGGTGGAGTAACAAGACCATGGAACACTTTCCTGCACCTTAAGACTCCTGAGGTTATGACAAGCTAAAAAGAGCTTATAACCCCGTTGGGTTACTCACCACCGATTAAAAAGAAAAAAAACATACTTTTAGAAAAACTTAAATATTACCTCGTACTACATGCATAAGGTATATAATACACGTTTTGGTCTAACCATACTTTTACAAACTCTATTTTACAGTTCTATACTTTTCCTCATAACGATAATATGTGTACGTCGTCAACATCATCATCATCTACGCCGTCCTACTCTAGTAAATACATCGCAACCAACGCCACCGCCGATGTTTGTACCTATACAGGTGGAGGCAGAATTAATAATGCAGCGGCGTAACTTGCACAAGACCGTGTAAATTACCATAAACATTTTATAATCTATATTTAAAGTATTCGCTGCTGAGCTTTGTTTTATAACAACAGGTTGGCGACTATGGCCATCGTCATCGCCATTTCATTATTGTATTGATTAAAAAAGACTTTCTCGGCATCTTAGTCGGCGTTAGAAGAAGTAAAATACTTTCTCGATATATACACTCCTGTTCATGGAAGGATGAACATCTAAAATAAACATATTTAAAGCGCTATTATGCAGATAAATTACATACAATATACTATGACGTATACAGAAGCTAATTTGTATGTACCCGCTTCAATAATCGCAGTCTATTGCGGCAACTCAAATTGTTAAGCAGGGTTATCGAAGGAACAAAATATGAATTCCTGCATTTCCTCACAACCGATTTTTTCATTTGCGATCTAGACTGCTAGAACGTTATTCATTGCAAACTAAACGATCTTTCTGTGAAGTTGGTAGCACACGGCGAATGACACAGACATTTACCGCTAAATTTATGAAATTAACTTAAATTTGGGATGAAGAAAAAAGTCTTAATCCGTACTACATCCTTCAATATGCTGGATAGTTTTACGCCATTCACTGGCTAGGCTCTTGACTGGAAGAACTGTAGATTTACTTTTTATGGCCTTCAGAGGTTAAAATTCATCTTCAAATTCCATTGAAGCGGGGAGAATCGTTATCAAAATTCTTTGTTAGATTATCAGATAGACGTCCCTCCCAATCTCACTGAACTGATACCATTTAGAAGTGAATCGCTGCCAGATTGTAGCCCTAACTTCCGTTATAAGATTTCCACCAATTACTGTAAATTTATTTTTCATTATCATTCGTTAAATTGTTTTAGAAAACGGTCACCCGATTTCATTTTGCAAATGAATCATAACCGCTCACTTAACTCGGACAAGAAACCTACACAACGAAAAAACAGAAAAAACGTCCAAAACCCACCCATATTTCGAAGGTATTGTATGCATTTTGTTTATTATTTTGTACTACCGATTCATTATCAACGACTCGTGGTCATCTTGAAAAGCAAGATCCTGTTTCTCCAACATCCTATCGATGGATTTTGTGCTGAAAACATGGGACACTGTACTTTTTTCCTACCAGTTGTCCCTTTTTTATCTTAACTCACTCATTTATGTAATCTTTTGTTTTACCTTGATTTTGGTAAATAGAGATATATCATTATTAAGTTATGCATGAAGTTTTCAAAATAGTAAACCAAAGCAATCGAGTTGATGAAGAACTGGTATCAAATGATTCTTTTTCTGTTAGTATTCATAGCTGAGTTAATCCATCTCAGAAGAACTTAAGCAAATATTTAAAAATCCTGACGTGATGGAGAAATTTCAAAACTAATTTCAGAATTAGGCGCAAACTTGTATAAACGCATAAGAAGAAAAGAGTACAAATTTATTTGTATCGGACGGTATTCACAACTCCATCTGACGTTTGTTCGCTAAACAATTGTTTGTTCCTCTTTTATACGTTTCATTCCCATTCACCTTTCGATAGGATTAAATAATTATTAAAACGGTTGCCCTAAAACTATGCTACTAACTTTTTAATGTATGCCGCTGTCGGTTACAGAAACAATTCCGACTATCCCGAGAGCGAAATTATGTTCCCGGGAACGTCGACAGGGGTAGAACGTGGATGACAACGACGTTGGCAGGCGGAGGCGACACTAACATCCGTCGAGACCCGCCGCAACACGCAAAATCAATATGGGAGCAGGTGGAAATATGTGGGAAGCTCTCCTGCCCATACAGATTACTTCCATTACAGAACTTTCATTATTCCCCGTTCGTATTCAAATACGCGCAGTTCTTTTATAGCTCGTGTGGAAGTTCTCCAAGTTTACATTCGAGGGACAAAATATTAAAGTTATCCGGGCATGTACTTCGGTCTGGCATTAAGTTGACATTTATTATTCCATACGTTATGCATAATAGATATACATTACAAGTTTTTTTCTCTCTCCGCAGAGCGCAAAGTGCCGTAGTTTAATGGTACGTTCAGACGGCGAAACAGGTGTCTTTTCTTGCGCGTACTTCGAAGGCTCGTTTTCCTACATGGTATAAAAATAGGGTCTTTCAAGATTGTTTGCGTTCTAACGAATATTCAGTTCACGTACGAATCAGCTACAATTGTAGCAGATGAGGTTTTTTAATATTAACATTTCTTATTTACCAAATAGACGTAAATAGGTTTTCGCTTGCGGACTGATTCGATAATATCGTTCTTTGTTTCCTTCCATGTTATGTAAAAAAAATGGCTTTTCTTTCGAAAGTAACGTGATTGGCTAGAATCGTTTTGTTTAGTAGTGAGACATCCTGTATACCAATATGCTCTTCGTTTAATCCAGATAAGATTTACTCGGTTCAAGGTAGTGGTTTCATCGTTATACGGTAGTATGAGGTGTGCTAACAATGAAATAAGAGAAAAATTTGATAATCGACTACATTGTTTTCCAAAAAATTCGCTAGTGGCATTAATATACTTCTACACATGCAGGAATCTGACATCTAAATCTTTCAGCACTTGTTTCTGGTAAGAAAAATCGCACATCACGTATTTCAATATTTCCAAGCAAACAGAAGTCATGTTGCAACTTTTTTCAAGTTATATACAGTTGTATCAACTGAAATTATTCTAACTGTTTCCTGTACTATCCGTGTCCTTCTAGTATTGTGCTTGTAAGTCACTCGTTTATCTCCCTGTTAAATTCTTTTTTCGCAATAATGTCTTCCTGTTCAATTTGTAATTTGTCCTTGGCTACTGACAGAGAAATTTCATGCGATTTTTGCGCGGCACTTTCCTGCCAAGAAACCGTACTCATTAGAAGTAAAGACCGCATGATTGCATATTTTTGTACAGATTTTTTGGATTTTAAATTACAATTATCAAGAGTGCAGGAGTTGGGTACTTTAGTGCGTACAAGAAGATAAGTACAATCTGTCAAAAATAGTTTGCAAGCCAAATTTAGTCCTCGTCCTGACAACTTTGCTAAGCAGATAATTTAGGAGTTGAATGACAGCAAGCAGCGTGAGCACAACGTTCTTATTTTCAATCTTAAGTCACCGAAGGCTGATAGGGCCGAATGGTTGAGAGAGGATAAAGCGACTGTATTCACCACTCTTCTAGGTTTGGAGACCGACTGTATTCTGGACGATATCAGTGTTGTTCAGGCGGGGAACTTTCCCTCCCGGTCAAGGTTACTCTTTCAAAAAGTAATGATGTTTTAAAACTATTGAAAGCCAGAGAGAACAAATCCTTAACGCCTTTATCCATTTTTGCCAACTTAACCTTGGGACAGCATAAGTATCTGAGAAATTTTCGACTTAAAAGAATGGAACAACCAAGGTCGAAACAAAACCATCAAGTACATAAATGGTTCACCAAAAATAGTTGACTTAAAAAAATCAACTTAAGATCCAAAAATGTTGAGCAACTGAGCATCTCCCATCAAAGCCTCAACAGCGAAATCAGCTTCGATGATCAAAATACCTTAGTCTTAGGTCTAAAACGAGTAACCTTTATTCTAATATCTGCAACGACGATTTTGATATTATTTGTATGACTGAAACCTGGCTGGATGTGGATATATACTCTAGTGAACTCTCCTGCAACATACGCGGTGATTCGTTGTGACAGGGATTTCGATGTGGTTGGTGGTTAATATCGGTCTCGGATGGAACTTGAACCCAACATCTCTATATCTCCGGTATAGCGTGCTAAACCCTTGCACCACAAGGCCATTGAATCCAAGTCGCCTTAAATCCCCCTATGTCACGATGCCAGTAGATATCTTGAAATATCTAACAGACACTATATTATTAAACGGCAAGTGCGTAATAGTTAAACTAACACCCATATTAATACTAGTATTAATATGAATATCAATACTAAACCACCGTTGGCATTAGTACTAATAATATCTAGGAGGATTTAGGGTGGCTTGGATTCAATGGTCTCGTGCTGCAATGGTTGAGCACGCTATACCGTAAATATAGAGATGTTGGGTTCAAGTCTCCTCCGAGACCGATATTTTTTCGGAAATTTAGTTACGTTGGAAATTGCAAGAAAATTGTAATTTTATCAATGTATATTGTAGCGTTCATTAAAATTCACACAATAAAAAAATTATAGCTAAATTCCAATAACTTTGAAAACAACGCTCATTATGATTTTTAACTGGACCATCATTGCAATGACTTGCGATTGCAAGACAATGATGTTAATCCATCGCACTTTGAATCTAATTTAACAGTCCTTACTAATAGAATTCTGCCAACATTCGGCTGTAAGGATTAATTCCTAGTGCAAAGTATATCGTTAAATCAGAGAAATGTTTCTATCGGAGCAGCTTGATTAATTTAGCTTTATTTCCTTTTGACTTCGTAACATTGTTGTCAAATGTATGTACTTTCTTTACGTCTCACAAATTCCACCTTTACATCCGCGCACTAAAAGTATCCCAATAAAAGGCTTATAGAAAAAAAAAGTATCTAAGTAGGTAGGTAAGTAGGTACTAGAAGGCAAAGTGTTACTCGGTAATTTCGCGAAACGATGAGCCGTGCTTTTACTTTCCCATGAATATTTAATACGGGAAATTTGGAAATTATGTTAGTATATTCTGGGATGTAAATTTCTCTTCCTCATCTATCTCTCTCACTCCTTCGCGCAGTTACCGAGTTCGCGACTGCTGCAACGCTAAGTTTCGGATAAAACGAGGCCGCGCGTTTTACTTATTAATCAATTTGCCGCAACTCCCCGGCTACCTTCCAACCCCGCAATACCCGCCACCCATTCGCAAGTTACTAAACAGCACTACTAAGACGAAGACGTCGCGATTACGATGTTTTGATGTTTAGGAGCACGCCCTTAATAAGAATTAATCACGTTCCATTTGGCGTCCTTCCTCTTCCTTTATCCGTACGCACGTACCACGGATGCAGGAATTGACAGAACGAGACGCAGCGCACCTTTGAATAAATAATGAAAATATCAATGCGCTGATGAGAGAACGAAATTGGGATTACTTCGGTAGGACGACCGTGGCACTCGGATTGTTGATAGGGCGCTGCTGTTCCGAAGAGGGCGAAAGACGGAGAAGAAGGAGGAAGAAAGCCTGCCTACGTAAAAGGACAAAAATAAATATGAATTTCGGTTCGGAGATCTCAGAAGAGAACGATGGTAATCCGACGATATGGAATGGAATTCCTTGATTTCGAAGTCGAAAATATGATAAAGATTCGAGAATATCAGATATCTCTACCGTATTTGGTAAGATGGAACGTTGGATATTTCAACTCGGAGGAAAAAACCGTTTCGTAATCCTACGCTACTTTAGTACAACAAACAAAGGAGGAACGCCGTGGAATTAAGCCTCAGCGTTGGAATAAGAAAAGACTCCCGCTTTGATGGATCTTAACCAGTTGTCTAAAAACCGTTCTCAATAGCTATATGCAGACCCCTTTTGAAGTTGTGAGTTAGTCACATCATATCAACCTATATCGAGAAAGATAAATAATAAAAATCACTGGAAAAGCAGATTAAATAAGCAGCATACTTAAAAATACTTTAAAATACTCGTAACAAAAGGTATTATCTAGACCTAGACGATAGTAATAGCAGGCTTATACCAGGGTGAATCTCTATCCTGTACCTCCTTAGAGTAAAATTATAGTGGCATTACATTTTTTACTTTTCGCCATAGTCAGCCTCAATACCAATGCACTTGGTCCACCGGTGCTTCATCTCAACAGGCTCCTGTCCGATCTCTGCAAGACACCTCTGCACAGCTTGCATCACAACACAAAATTCAAGAAGTAGCCACAGTACAAAAATACTTTGAGATACAAACTTGATATTATGTAGATTTGTTCTATAAATTCTAAATATCAGTTACTGAATGTTAAAAAGATTAATGAAGCAACCAATTAGAAGTAAGTGAGAGGTGGAGCATGAGGATCCATCTCATATTACATCTTTGGACCCCGATAGCTGTGGAAGTAGTTATGACATTACTTATTTAAATTATGTTTGAAATTTATCTGACAACTCCCAAGTCGCCAGAATATAATGTAAAATGTTTCAAAAAGGAGATAAAATTTCTATTATTAAATCATACTACAGTAATGAAAATCGGGATGAAAATGGTAACTGGGTTTATTCGCCTAGTTTATGTTTGAATGAGATCCTTGAGAGTTTCCAAACTTCGCTATAATCCAACGAGATTTTCGGCAACTCCACTGAACTGTGAACAATTGAAGAAGTTAACAACATAAGTAACAGAATGCGATCTGGAAGAAGACGGGCTAGAAATGAAGATATTTTTGATCAGGTTAGGCAACTCATACAGAAGTAACATGTTTCCATGTAAAGTGTCAAATGTGTCCAGAATTACTGCCATCAGATTATCTGAAGAGAGTTTCTTATTGTACCTGGCTCTATGATCACATGAATAATCACGTTCTTAATTTGACACCTTTACCACCATTTGATTGATTCAATGTTTATTTGTTTGTTTCAAAAACCTTTTTATCTGTGCTATCGTCTAATCACGACGAAGAAAACAGGGGAAGACATGTTTTCTTTTTCTTAGATACGGCATAACTGATCATGAGATTTAGCTGTTGAGATATGACACAGAAACACAGCAATACATACAAGTGATACATACGTATCCATGTCTCCATGACCGAAGAAATCGCTGGATATGGTGTCATATTTGATGATCATACTGACCAATTCAGCAATAAAAACAGTGTGCAGCAGTGGAACAAACAGTTAATATTACGGTATTAGTAAAGATAGAATTAGGATTGTCTTGGATTTCACTAACCTTTTTTTTAATTTCTGAAAAAATATCAGTCATGGTAGGATTTGAACCCATGACTTCTGCGTTACCGGCACAATATACTAGCAATTGCACCACGATACTGAATGTGAGTTGAAATCGCTTTTTATACCTAGATGCTACAAGCGATTTGACCTCACATTTAGTCTTTTTTTGTGTTGCAATTGCTAGCACGTTGCGTCGGTAACACATAGATGGTGGGTTCAAATCCTACCTCGACTGATATTTTTTCTGGAATTCAAGAAACGAAAAACGTTGATAAAAGGCAAGTAAATCGTCATTGTCTAGGAATTTAAAAGCATTTTGAACTCACATTCACTCTTGTGATGCACCGGCAACGCAGAGGTAGGGGGTTCAAATCCTACCTGACTGATACTTTTCCGGAAATTAAAAACGTTGGCAAAGTGCAAGGAAATTGGAATTTAATAAATACAACAGCTGCTTTAAGATTTAGGACGTATTTTAATTAAGGTTTTTTCTTTTGCAGCTTATACATCTAATATGTAATATTCAGGTAGATAGTGTGACGCAGCAGAAACGCTAGTAACAACAATTTTGCAACTTTCTGGTTTTACTAGCGGTAAGCTTTACGATTTAATGTATGTACATATTTCTCAATTAAGTGTATTTCCAATACTAAACATCAGACTGTTTATCTTAGAGTTTATACTTTATTACTTTAGAAACCTCTTGCGATTGTTAATGTATGCATCAGACATACCCTTCTGGAACTTTCTACGAACCTAATTAAAGTCACATATATGCAATCAATTAGCTATTTAATCAAACAGTTCAAGTGTATACAAGGTAACTCTCAGACAAGGAGAGATCCAGTCAATAATGTAATTGCAAGCCTAAAACACACATTTTAATTTATAGTATTCAGTTTGTTACTTTAAGCTATTGCATTCTTCTATTCTTGCAATATAGTATATTAAGATTAGCCAATGGAACTTCAAACAAAACCTCGCTGATCAAGTTTACCAGTTATCCCTTTACGGTCTTACAACGTGCGGGTGGGGAAATGCGAAACTTGTGTGCGACTTTGGTGCAACAAATCATCTAGAATCAAACCGCGCGTTGTTCTGTACAAATACATCTTCAAAGAAAAGATTTAGCGGTATTTCTTGGCGATGACAAGATCTTGAGGGAAAGTTTCTTTTTCCTATAGTATCTCATAATTTTCATAAATTAGAAAGAAACTTCATTATTCGCAAAACAACGTTACGCTGATGTAATCAAGAAGAAAGTCGGGCGAAAAGGTTTTATTTTGAAACGTATCTCTATAATTACCACCATCTAACGCTGAAGATTTCCACCACTAGCCGTTTCCGCTTATACGCCCTTACCCAAACATATCAGTAGCAGTTTGCTAACGTTTTTACAGTATCAATTAAAATTTGCATATATTTGCAAAAGCGGTACGAGTGAACTACTGTTGCCGGTCCCGAAATTAGAGAAACGCCTGTGCTTTAATCAGCAGATACATCTAATCTTTCCCGATGATTATTATAGGACCATTATCAACTGCTGGCGCATATTTGGACTGCCAACAGCGTGAAGCGGCGTCGAACTGGTCTTGAGAGGAGGATAAGGGAGAGAGAGAGAGAGAGAAAGACGTACAGAGAGAGAGAGAGAGAAAGACGTACAGAGAGAGAGAGTATGCGTCTTCGACAATTACGAGAATGTGTCTCTTAGCGACAACACACAGACTATTACCGTAAACTTAATGTTCTTCCTCCCCGTTCCGACATAATTTTCATCCAACAAAGGAAATATAATTAAATTTCTGCATTCGCTAGGCTGTACCCAACAGATGTAAGGCGACTAATTTTCCTCGAACGCTATTCCAAACATATTTATATACTCCCGGCGTCTACATAGGTAGGTGAAAAGTCTGTTGCAAGGTATGTACAATTGAAGCTTTAAATTTACTCGTGACGAAAGTTCTCCGGCTTCCTGTGGGAGCTATTTGGGCAAATCTGTTCTTGTACGGAGGAATTTACGACCTTTGCTGTTAAGAATTTTTATGATGTAAAACGAGTATAATTCTATAGTGAAATAAAAACGTTGCCGAGAAAAAGAATCCATCTCAAGATTGCAGTGTCTGAGAGACGATTTCAAATTGAATTAGAAATGTTTATGTTGAATAGCTAATAAAATGAAACACCCCACAGAATTTTGTTAATTTATGAAAACGGCATCTTAGAAGCTCGACTGTTTTCCTATTCTAGCACACATTCTTTGGCAATCGAGTTAAAACCACCTCCAAGACCATATTTAATATACTTAAGAAGTTATCCAATAAAACATCAACATTCACGCTGTTGAATTTTAGGCAAACCACAAAAGGTACCTACTACGATGTACTAACTCTCTGTTAATAAATCTAACGTCTGGAGCTTCTTTTCTTTACACAGAATTAGAGGGCAATCAATAACCTTGAGATATAAGTTGGGATACTTTTCCGCATACCAAGATCGTAACATTTATACCTTATCGGTAGTCTCGGCAAGGTGGGGCAAGTTACAGTGCAGTGCGGAGAACAACGTGGAGGGGCCGAACTGCCGTATTGAGGCGAATATTTAGTAACGTTTACGTACTCGCATCATTTATGATCGTGACTTTCATGAGTGAGCATAGGCGATGCGGACTCAGGAAAAATATGTTATACAATGGTGCTGAAACACTTACTGTTCTAAGAAATTTTCACGAAGCTGGGTGGAATTTATTAAATATTAGAATCATATGTGTTACATCTTATAAATAACACACCTTACTTGATGTGTTACATATCCTTCATGACAATGATCAAGCAAAAAAATGCTTGTTTATTTTGTATGTGCAACCTGAACTTAAATAAATGTTTGCAGTCCGTATGTATTTATCTTATTGTTTTTCAAATATTTAACGTACTGATTAAGAAGGCATTGGTTACGTACTCTGTATTTCTGTTACGTAAAAAGTGTGGATAATACTTTAAATCCAATTTTCTATTATGGCATACGACATGCAATACCTTGTTGTTAATTTTAAAAGGACCTTCGAAAATTGTGCAGTCTTTGTAGTGAGTACTCTTCATTTCAATTTTTAGTGCGCAATTATAAACAAATCCATTACTGATTTACTGCGATAATTTTCTCATCAACCCTTGATTGCAAACACAAACCTTCAAAGTTTCTGTGCCAGATTAAGAATATTCTGAAGGTTAAGTGTTATTGCATACAACATGCCGTGCCGTGCTACTGTAAAAGCTTGCATTCCGACCTATGTCTTGAAACAGGTACCACGTTTCTTTCCATATAATGGTTCGTTTTGTGAATCACATAATTTTTAGATTTTGTAGTTCTTCTGGAATTTTATCATTGATTGGAATTAATATCTTCTTATCACCTCCGGAAAGGGTATCTAAAATTTACGACCGAAAGGAAGAATCGTGATTCAAAATTTACTCTCTTATTCGAGTAAAACGTGGTATTTTAGTGCATAATTCTTCCTTTTGGTCAAAATTGGAGAATCCGTTCCGAAGGTGGTAGGAAGATGAAATTTAGAAACTTTATGTAAAATGACACGCTGAATTAATTTCCGAGCGAGTTAGCACCCTGTCTTTTCCGGTTTCGGCTCTAAAGGGCACCAAAGTCGAACACCTGCTAAAACAGGACGTCCTTAGGCGGATGCCTGCAGAGACTCGCCCTCTGCTCTTCAATAGCTTCTCCCTAGGACCTTACACTATAGGGGAGTACTGTGAAAGGGGCTGTGTAGAGCCCTGAACGATCCCTAGGAGACTTAACCCCGAAGAAATGATTCGCTCATAGAACGCAACTATTTGGCCAAAGAAGAAACTTTAGCTCAAATCTGACAAATTTGTCGTATTCAGCATGGTCAATTACATATACATATATATATATATATATTTATATATATACGTATCTTGAGCGAAATCGAGATTTTTGTCAAAATCGCAAGGTCATTCGAAATACGATTAATACGATAAAATTGTCAGATTTGGTCTAAAGTTTTTTGTTTGCCCAAAAAACTGCATTCCACGAGCGACAAGTGCAGGTTTCGACGCTAAGAGCCCTTGAAATCGTTGAAGGCTCCATAAGGTCCCCTCCATATCGCTTCCCTCTCGTATAAGGGCCTAAGGAGAAGCCATCTAAGAGGGGAGGACGAGTCTCTTCGGGTACCCGTATAATCGTCCTTCAAAAAGGGCCCATTTCAACAGGTCGGCGTGTCATTTTATGTAAGGAATCCAAATTTTTATTGTGTAGCGTAGTGTGTGCAGCATGATGTAAGTTTCCGCATTTATCTCGGACAGAATTGTACGTCATGCTGAATACATTTTTCTATATTTAGAATATGACCGCTCGACATCTACTATTTTCAAGCCTCTTCTGACTTCCTTCAATTACTGGAGCTTCGTTAAGGTTGAAACGTAGAACCGCAGAATTTATTGGTTAGAAATTCTCGCAATGATAGAAAATCTCTTTCAACGATGTTTGCCAACGGGTGCAAATTGGTTCTGATGGTTCAGAAATGCCAGGGCATTGCCTGTGAAATTCTCAAGTTCGTTTGGAAGGTGTCAGAAACAGTTTTTGGGTGTTTAAAATCAATGCCTCCACTTTTGAATAACATTGTCAAATATTTTACGTCATATATAGAATATATTTTTGTTTTTCTGGAACAAGATTTTCAAATGCTGAATCATTAGAATTTATATATTTGGAAAGAAAGTATTGCAATTGTAAAATATTAGTGCCCTTCTTTGTGGGTTACTGCTAACATTAATCTAATAACCGAACTGTTTCTGGAATTGGACCGTGTCATGATAAGATACAAGAGAAAATGGAATAAGAATGAAGAGGAAAAACAAAGAAATAAAAAGAAAGAAAAAGATGAAAAAGGGGGACAGACAAAGAATGAAAGCTGATGGAAAAAAGGAATGAAAAGAGAAGACGGGATATCTTCTTTCCTTTTTCTTTCTCTTTTCTGTCCCCCCTTCTTTCTTCCTTTCTCTTACTCTTTTTTCACCTTTTTCACTTTTTATTTGTTTGTTTTTTCTTCTACTCTTATTTCATTTTTTCTCATATCCCATCACGACATGGTCCAATTGCGGAAACAATTCGGTTATTACTGACTGACTGTAGAAGCCTACGAATTCATTTCAACATTTAGATATCAAAAAGAAGCAAATTTCCTATTCAAATCTTTGCGGAATCCCCGAAATTTTACAAAATTAATTTAATTGAATCACAAGACAGACCAACCAAGCGTTCATCAACAATTTCTAAGGACACATTTTTAACCATCCACATCACGTGAAGAAATCCGTCACCTCAATACGATGAAAAATAATTAAAACTTTTCCCGATTCCATTAAACCAACTTCTTA
Source organism: Trypoxylus dichotomus (assembly GCA_023509865.1). Classification (NCBI taxonomy): domain Eukaryota; kingdom Metazoa; phylum Arthropoda; class Insecta; order Coleoptera; family Scarabaeidae; genus Trypoxylus; species Trypoxylus dichotomus. The sequence goes on from CM042075.1 coordinate 56,338,476, forward strand.
ATCCATTTCTCGCCGTATTATGATCGTATAACTATTCCAGCGCTATCTATTACAGAAAAATCTTGCCTCCCAACTTAATCAACGCTTTATTTTTTCTATTCCATTCCTTGCACAGACCGTCTGACTCCGAACTACGCGAATAATGTAGCTTAGTATTTCATAAAACTACGAAGCGGTCACGCAACAGATTACACAATGCCTCGACCAAACAGTCGGACTTTCAAAACTTTTTGCTTTGTTCGGTTCATCATTTCGTTCCCTTGCCGCATAGCGCAAATTAATTGGTAATGTTCTGTAGGTAGCGGCGTGAAGATGCGAGCTGCATGCGATAGACGTTTGTCTGGAGAGAGAGATGATAACGGTTGCAAGTTGTTTTTATAAAAGCCGCTGGGTTAGTTGCAAGCGAATATAAGCTAGCGTGTAGAGGTAATGAAAAAAGTTTGTTTTAGATGAATAGCTGCACCGCATTTCATTATTCCAAGGGAAATTTTATGTTTCTCTTTTTTGATTTTGTGGTGAAAGAAGAAAGAAGAGAGGAAGGCTTTTGTAATAAAATTTTCGCTGTTTTTTACAATACCTTTCAGGCTTATGTATTGTTAAGCTAGTTGATTGTTGCTACATAACACATAAGTGTTAATTTAGATTAAATTTTTGGTCTAGTTGAAATTTTAGCATCATAAATATTATTACCCCATATTCTTTGATCTTTTGACTTGCTTTTAAATCGAAAGTACAACCAATTTACTCAACTTTTCATATTAATTTTCTGACACCCTGGATACTGAACGAGCACACTTATGTGTACGTTATAAATTACATTAGGCAATAAAATTTCAAACAGTTCATGCTTACGAGATAAAAATGGAAATTTCATAATGAATTCAATGCGCCCAATACAAATAATTTCCTTGTAGTTGTCTGCAGTTGACAGAGTGTCTTCCAAACTGTGAATCACGGAGGAAGTTTAACGAACTACAGTTCACTGGTGACATAAAAGTTGCCCAATACACACAAAAGGCATGATCGCTCACAAAAAACTCGTCAAGTGGTTGATAGTCTTCTGAACAGATTTCGGAAAATGCGATATGAAGCATGTCTTCCAGTAGATGACAGATGACAGTATACGCCGGCAAAGCCACACAGATGGAAATTTCAAGGTGTACGTAGTTTTTGGCACATCAGGATACTCTTACAACTTTGAGGTCTATCTTTGATACCTACAGAAAATGAAAAAAATTTAAAACCATTTGCTGATATTGTCACAAGATTTTTACGTAACCTCCCTAATGACCTGAATTATATTTTGAAAACCATACCACAATTCCATTCCTTAAACAATTAGCTCAACATGATATTCTAAGTTTGGGTACCATTGGAAGAAATCGGATACCAAATTGTCCATTATCAGAGAAAAAGGAATAAACAATTAAAATTGAGGAGGTATGTTACAGTAATGGATGCAGTACCATTCAGTATGATTGTGTCGAAAGACAGTAAACCGGTAACCAGAGTTTGAACCTCCACTGGACTTCTTCCTAAAGCAAAAAGTAGGTAAATACGATAAAACCTATAACAAAAGTTAATTGCCCTAATATTGTGGAACAAGTATATGGTGGGAGTAGATCTAGTGGATAATTCAATTGGCCATTACAGTTTTAAAATTAAATCAAGGAAATGGTACATCTAACCTCCCTACTACCTTTTAGACTTAATACTGGTTAACACATGGCTTTTGTATAGCAGCGTTAATTTAGAAAATAGAAACTAACTAGATCTGGTCTAGGAGACTCTTGTATTGAAGTAGGCGAAACTCTTTGTATGATAGATACTCGTTAAAGTAATTTCAAGCAAATTTAAATTCGAAAGTATTGAAAAAAAATTAGTTCAATCTATGTACTGTTCCTTCTAAGGAAGTACTAAGATATAAAACTTCATATTCACGAATATAAATGTACAAGCGTTCAAATATCTTCGCCACAAATACCCTAAATGTAGAGAATTCGCTTGCGTTACAAAAACTTTTCATAACTAATTGCAAATTTCATATCTATGCGTTCCAAAGTAAAGATAATAAGTTAAACTAACATCCATATTAATACCAATATTAATACGAATATAAATACTAAACCACCGTTGGCATCCGTAATGATAAAATTACAATTTTCTTGCAATTTCCAACGCATTAAATTTCCGAAAAAATATCGGTTTCGGAGGGGACTTGAACGCAACATCTCTATATATCTAGTAAAGATGTTGGGTTCAAGTCCCCTCCGAGACCGATATTTTTTCGGAAATTTAATACGTTGGAAATTGCAAGAAAATTGTAATTTTATTAAGATAATAAGTTGGAAGTCGGTAAGGTAGAATACGAATTGTACAGTTAGACATAAGCGTAGACAGCATGTAGCACAGGGAGGTTCTACGAGATAGGGACAGTCTCGTCAAGAATTTGATTGGTCGAAAGTCTCACGTGATACATTAGTACACCGGTGCAGATGTTTGGGGCCGTTGCTCATATAATTTTGGACCCAGTCTATATACGAAAACTCATTTTTATCGTTAATTCTAGTTTTATTATTGCGCTTTTGTTTATGGTAATAATCAAAATAATTTACTTTTATTTATTTTTTTAAAATTTAGTTTTAGAAACTATATTTAGAAAAGTAAGTTTGTGTATAGCTTGTGTATAGTATCGTACCTATTTGCATACATAGTTTTCAATCGATAGGTGTCCATCTAAGTAAATTGGTATCTACGTTTCACAGGTATCGCGGTAAACTCCACTCCACACAAATTAATAATTATTCAGAACGCGGCGTTTCAAGAGCACGTGGACTCTCATTGTCAACTGACGAAATGTAAAAATGTATCGCACATACAAAATTTCTAAACAAAAATGAGTGTCGAAACGAGAAATCTTAAGCTACTTAAAAATGTAGGAATTAGAAGAGTACGCAGAATTATAAAAAAGTGCAGAAGCTTGCTGAATAGGGAACTACTTCCAATTGCACACTCTCGCATGCTTGATTTATTACTATAATACCCTGTTAAATATATTGTTCATTCTTTCCTTTCTTGAAAATATACAAGACATCTGAGACCACCCATTAGGTTGCATAAAGTTATGTATTTCTGTCTGAGAGTCTGTTGAAATGTTGCGTTCCAAATAATTATTTATTTGTATGGAGTGGAGTTTACTGAGATACTTGTAAATTATACAACCACGCAGTCCTTGCAATTGTTGTGTTTACTATGTAGTGATAGAAAATGAAAATAAGTTATTCTGAAACATATTATAACTGTAGGACTTAATTATATGTATTTTCAGGGATATTTCAATATTCACACTGGGAAGTGCGGGGAAGTAAAGGTGATGGCTATGGTGCTTTTCACAAATTTCCAAATCCAATAAAACGTCCAGAACAATTCAAATGTGCAACAAACGTAATATCCAAGCATATGTTAATTCTAATTTAACAATTGTTTTTACAAAATGTGATGCACATGCCGCTGTAAAAAAACCTGATTCTCCAATCATTCACAAAATTGTTAATATTTAATTATATTAAGCAATTAAATAATATTGTCAGGTAGATAATGGAGTTTGTAAATGGATGAAAATTGAATTTGCAATTGTATTTCATTTATAAATACATTTTGTACAATACTTGGGACTATAACAATATTTACAATACGCTAGTTGAAAATAGTTCTGCCTTTTATTAGCTTCCTTGTTTCACAATAATACAAAATAAAAAAATTTATATAAAAACCCACCCAAAAAGAAATATATTTTAGTTCACCTACATAGATGTTGGAGGGCGCTACTTTTATATATACGTTTTACATCATTATGTTATGCTTCTGTTTAGGGTATTATATGATTTAGCAGAACGTGGCAAGAGTAGGTCTAAGATAGTCACGTGATTTGATCCTTGGAGCATATTCAGACGAAACGCGCAACGCAAATCTTCTGTATTAAAGTAAACAGTACCTCCAGCAGAGTAAACTTCTGTATACTCCATCACTATACAGTTATGTACGTGTAACCATATATTTATTGCCGATAAATAATTCATTACGTGCATAATGCAATTACAATTACAATTACGTAGTATTTGTATTGGAAAGTGTACATATATATTTCCCTCGCACAAACACAATTTCCAATTACCTAATACTAATATATCGCGGCAATCTATGGAACACAATTAAATAACTAATTTGATAAGCGGCTAATTTAGTACATAACCAATGAAAACTACAACAGATAACTCCTGTAGATATAGAATGCTATGCAATTTATATCCAAATGGTATTTTATTGATCTTTTGTAACAGAAAAAGTCAACGATCAGAGCTTAGCGCTAGAACACACAGCGTTCAAAAATTATCTGCTCACTAACTTCGTTATTGTTGGTGTTGCAAAGTCACACAACACGATTATTTTTGTGTAGATTGCAATGGCAACAAATGCATTCGGGGCCAGCCTAATAGTTATGTTATCTACACGTTGTTTCTATACTGCACAAAACTTTAATTAACTAATTTTTATATATCTTACATTTGTGATTTACGAAATGTATGTAATTGCCTGCGAAAGGTTTCCAACCCAACGAAGTTCCTTATTCTCTTATTGACTACTTTTGAGAATCACCTATTTTCCCAAATATAATAACCGCTAACTTTTCGGCATTAACAACTAAAGATGTTGGTCTTCAAGTTGACACAGAGCAGCCAAATCGCTGTTAATCCGATCGCATATACCTTCGAAGGACATCCGAAGGATTACATGAAAGACAAATTTGAATATAATATAAAAATGCGTAATACAAAATTTAACAGAGGAGGAGGACCTCGATATGCAAACTGTAAAGGAAAGTACCTTAAGAATGGGATTCTGTGGCACTCCAGTAATCATGACATCGTGATCTATCCTGTCGAAAGTCCTGAATCCGATTAATAATGTTTAGGTTTAAGTTTCGAGCATATTGGTGCATTAAGTATGCAATGTCTTATCAGTCGATGTTAGAAGAACATTTTTGAGGCATGAAAACATACTCACTATAACAAGACGAAAATTTCTTCTTGAAAATCTATAAAATCTAGAAGTAGTTGATTGGCACAACATACTAAATATTTCTGTTTAAAGTTCTCTCAAAACTAAGAATCTTTATACATTATTGTATATCGCATTAGACAGGGTGTCTTTAAAGTAGAAAAGCCCTAGGAAACTATAATATTTCGGCTGTGAATAATAGAGAGATTTTTATTTTGAATATCTTTATCATCTGCGAAGGAATTTTTGTAAAATATTTTGGATTCAAGTCTAACAAGATTAGGTCTTTCCATTTTCATACATTATTTATTTTATTTCATGGACATTCTGTATATTGTATCGCTTTCTTTCTGGATTTTCAGAAAGCTAAATAGACAAAAGTCATAAATTCTGATAAATTGCCTATTGTAGGCGTATTTTTTTGAAAACGAAAACGTGACATATTTATGCAAATATTTGTAAGATCTTTTTGTGCACAAAATCCTAGCTCTGATTATACTACAACGTCTGGGGCATCTGACCTCCTACAAACGGATGAAAAACAATACAAAATTGTTTTAGAAGACAAATTTTTTGGTTGAAAAGTTTCGGAACCTGGTTTGGTGTGAATGCGAATGGATTATTCCGAGCAGCAGCAAACAGAATTAAAATAGCATGCATGGGAGCAAACATCCGAAACGGATAGGAATTATTAGAAGAAGATGAAAAGAGTATACATTACGTTCATTTAACACTTAACGAATATTAAATGAATTAGTATATATAATTTCTTTGCCACTGAATGATCAAAAATATGTACTTGGCATTAAATATTCCGTCTGTGTAGATATTACGATATATCTGCATGCAGTGGTAGATCTAGATAGTTAAAGTGGTTTTATCCTAAAGACTTTGTGACGTAAGTAGTTAACGCACCTGTCCGTCTAGTAGAAATCATAGGTTCGAATCTTACCGTATTTGTGAATGTTTTTAATTTTACCAATTAATAAGATATTGGTAAAAAATTAAGGAAACTACTTAGCGTATATCTCTGTGCACCCAATATTATCAAATGTCCCTATATACAGGGTTATTTACGTGAATCTTCCGACTTTAATAGAACTCTATTTCAACGTAATTGCATTTCCGTCTAAACGATCCCTTATTATTGCGCAATCTTCTAAATAATCCCGCCAGATTCCATCCGCAAAGGAGAAAAAAATTGCAGATAACATGAAACAACAGAAAATAGGGTCCGTAGACAAAAAAAACTAAGCTTACCTATGACCGTCAATTTGACCCGAAGATTCTTCGTCGGAGATCGAGAATAATCTATACGGCATCGGTACTCGCCCTCGTCCTTCTCCGTAATATTCTCGATGCCGAGGATGGAAGGTTCGGTCATAATTCTGAAGAAAGCCCTCTGATCTAAATTGGCATCCTGCCAGTGCTTCGGCGTCACGCTGTGAGGACCTCTGGTGTCGTAACTGTAAGTAAGACGAGAGCACGGTATAAGCGAACGTCGTCATCGTATTACTGCGTGTATATGATAAATTTCACGGACGAAACAATTTCATGGGAACGGACGTTTTCCGCGTCGATTCGTTTCGTCCGATAAGCCATGGTCATCGTTTAATAAGGGAAGGACGCATTGGCGGAAGAAGGAATAAGTATAGTCGATTTTGAGAGGAGGTTTATGCAGGACGAAGTTTAATAGAAAAACTAAATTTGTTTTCATAGAGAGAGGTCCATTTCTAAAATTCCTCAATTTCTGGGAACGTAAAAATGTCTTTGGAACTTAATAAATATTAACAAACTGGGGTCAGAGCTTATTTATTGCTATTTTTATAAGTCCTACCTACACCAGTATAAATTCCTTCTATCTATTTGGGACTTATGTTCAGCAAATACATGTTTTTCTGATATTCAGGAACTTCAAGAACATAAATTAATCGGTTTGTGTAGCGTGGATTGTGCTGATACCTTTCACGTGACGATAGATAGATAGATAGTTTATTTAGCTAACAAGCTGTACAATAAGACAGAAACAAAGGAAATCAATATACAATCACTTATAGTACTCAACAATGTGCATGTACAAATACTTCTTGAAGGTACTAATATTATTCGTTTTAATGGCAAACCACTACATAACATAAGACCACTTACAAAATGTCTTTGAAAGTCTGGGTTCTATGAAAGGGAGTAATATAAAAATCGTTGTAGTTTCTAGTGTTGTAGGCATGCGTATCAAAAACCGTTTTCAATCTTTCACCAAGGTAACTTAAATTATTTTTCATTTTATGTGTAAACAGTAGACTCTTAAACAAAATTCTTTGACGGACATTCATTAAATGAAGTATAATTAACATATCTGTAACTGGGGTATTTCTGTTACATTTTAAAATTATTCTCATGGCTCTATTTGGAATTTTTTGTGTTTGCTGGATTTCATTCTTATTTAGATTAAAAAGAACTGTTGCACAAAATTCTATCTGGTGCAACTACAAATTTATAAACAAGCATTCTTATATACAGTGATAAATGTTTGCAAGTTTGTTGATAATATTTCTTTGCATGTTCTTTGAGTAGCAAATGTTTATCTCTAGTAACTCCCAAGTCTACCCTTTCTAAATCACTGTTATAAATTTTTATTCTAATGCTATCTATACTATCTAACTTGTGCATGCTTCCTACAACCATATATTTTAATTTAGTAACATTAATGCTTAGTTTATTTTCACACTGATACAATATAGTTAGTTGATTATTCATAGTCATCGTCATATCGCCAACACCACTAATGCTTATGTACAACATGGTATCATCCGCACACATACATTTGTTACAGCCTTCCATTGTCAACAATAAATCATTAACATATAAGTTAAACAATAAGGGACCTAACACCGCCCTTGTGGAACACCATTTAAACTATCAAATATCCTATTGTTATATTTCACTTTTCGAGTTCTATTAGTTAAAAATATGAATCAAACCAGTCCTTAACATTGTCGCAAATTCCATACAATTCTAATTTCTGTATTAATAGTCCAAAAACATAGCTATCATAACATTTTTCCTATCCATTTCCTGCAACCGCTTGTGACATATATCCACAATAACAGTTTCACTGCACTGTCACTTTCGTTCAATTGCTACAGAAAGAGATCTGCTACACGAGTCGATCATGCAGAATCCGAATGTGACCTCAATTGATTTACTACGTTTAGACAACGTGGTACAAGAACTAGAAAAAGATAGGAAGGCGACAACACCGTCCCCCTACTACCACCTCACCATCTTCGACAATGAACATCCTACTTCATCCGTGAATGCCAGATTTGGCTTAATGCTTGGTCAATTTCTATACAATACTCACTTTGCGATCTGTAAACAAATCTTTACTCGAAACCATGGGGGGCGAATTGACATAAAAATTAACGTCGAAAAAATGAGAGTCCATGAATTTACTTTGAGTTTGCCTGCCATAGATATGGATTTCCTATGTAAGTCGATCGCAGAGAATTCGGGTATAGCGTCAGAGTTAATCATCGACAACTACGTGAAGTAGATGAACTTATATGGTCTAACCTACACCTTTCCGTATGTCTCTGAATATGTTTTAACGTAAAATTGACATCAAAATCGCCTTTATGAACTGCAACAGATCGAAAAATTTTCAAACGCAAAGCTACTTATAAAGCAGAAAACAAAATACCAATCGTTACGAATTAATAAGGAAAAGAATTACATATAAATAAGGGCAATTTCACGTTTTACATCTGTCATAAAGATGTAATGCTAGAAATTAGTTATCGATCTCGTATATCAGAAAAACAAACGCTTCCTTAAATACGACCTAATATTTTAGCCTTTATCCCAATTCCAAACAGATAATATTACTGAGATTACCTTCAATTCTCTTTTTAACTTTCTGAATCTTCTCTCGATGGCTGGGGGCTATCAGAGGCAATGCAAAACTATGCAACGCAAGGAGACTCAGTTTTGCATACAATAGCGGAAAGTTCTCGATATCGATAGAAGTTTTCGTTTCCTTTAGCTGCAGGCAATTTTGAGTGAAAACGATAAAAGTTTTGTTAAATAAAACTTTCGCGCGTATGTTCGAAAGAAATTCCGAGATGTCTAGAACTAAGAAGTACAACGCTATATATAACGCAAGGCAATGAAATTATAAAACATACCTACATTATTTCCCGCAAGTTTAAGGTCGTAGGCAAGGGTTACTATTTACACAGAAAAATATCCTTTACGTCCAATACTCGCATCACCTATCATAACCACATCATTATTATAACATATTTTAAGTTTTTACCTACGTCATTAATTTTTATCCATATGAAACAGATCGATATATCTGGGTCAACTTAAATACTGTATAAACAGTTAATTTGAAAATAAATTTAATGTATTTTAGCCCAAATTATTTTATTTTAATAAAATTAATTATCTTTTGATTTCTTAATGTTTTACAGCAACCTAGAGTTTATTAAACAATATTTTGGTGACATACACAAGTTCATAAAATATTTTGAAACGCAAACATTGTAATCGGGGGAAGTAATTTCAACCTTAAATCACATTTTAGATAAATTTAAGAATGTTTCCGGTAATTTTGGTGGTTCCTTAAGTAAAAAATCGATGCGATTTTTGATTGAAATCTTGATTTTGTAATTAAAGAGTTTTTACAATGAGAATGATGAATGTGATCTTAAATACCGCCTTCACAAGTCTCATTTCCAGTATGTTCCTCTCGCTAGCTGCGACGTTAAAAGAAGTTCCTCTGTATTTAATGATGTATTGATCAGCAGTCGTAAGCCTAGCAGCAAAAAAAAAATACATAGTGGTAATTAATAAGAATGAATCGTGTCTAATGTGATATGTACACCATACTTATAAATTGGTGAAAATTAGATCAAATGATATTTAAGTGTATTTCTGAAATATGTTATTTACCCTTTCTTATAACATTAAAATCACTTTTCTAATTTTTCCGTAATCTTCATTCGATGTCGTTACTTTGTCCCATGCCTACAGTCAACGTATAATCATTCTCTACATAACTTACGTTTGTGTTACTTTCCTTTTATTAAGTAAAATACAACAATCCTGTATCTACGGCACTGAAAAATTACATTTTCCTTCTTTGGGTGAAACGTTGAAAGGTTGAACAAACGACCGTACAGCTAGTATTGTTAGATACGTACAAACACACATATCTTAACCACTACCGCATATGCATGCCAAAACTGAACGACTGTAGCTTGCCGATTCCGTGCGATTCATATGTGATAGGGACAGCTGTCGATCCGCGCCTTAGTTATGAAGTACGGCAAAATTGCAGACTTTGCGTCAGATAGTTAATCGGAAATTTAATGTTGGTAAACCCGCAATTGCAAGTTTATTGAAAAACAAGAGGATTTGTTAAAAAATAAAAAGTGGAAGCGAATCACTTCATATTATTATAGGTTTCACATTGCGGCTGCTATCACCATATCTAAACTAACTGGTTAAAAGAGTATTCTGGACGCTATCTTGTGTGACAAGAATAAGAATTGACTAAATTTGTAACTACCGTCGGCGTATATATTTCTCCTGTCTACAAGTTCGGCCAAAAGAAAATGGTTATCTTTCTAGGGGTTAGTCTATTATTTCTTTATTCTATATATATTTTTTTTTATAAATTGTGTTATCTAGTGCTTCAAATTTTCCAACTTGGTCTATAACTGCAGAAATTTTGCAAAATGTTTGTTGAGCAATTTCAAATCGTTTATTTCGTTTTTATTCGAATCGACACTAGCCGAAAAATTGCTAATGGTATATGTCCATCAGTAATACTTTTTCTCTACCCTCTCCGATCAAAACTCATTTTGGTAAAACAAAATCAAAGCTAAATTTCATCCTTTAAATATGCAGAACTCTACAAATGGGAGGTACGTACCGTGTAGTAGCAACACTCGACGGAGTCTACAACGTGACAAACTTTCATTAAAATCGGCAATTTAAACGGCTTTAGAGGTGGGTTACCTTGTAGGATATTAGTGACTATTTAGACTCCTACTCGTTGGTTATATAATTATAATACTACACTGAAGGACGCTAATAGAATAAACGATTCTGTAAACACCAGTTGATCTAAGAAGAAACAAGAAACAGATCAAAAGCTGAAGGGACTATTATAAAATCTAATCTAAATCGCTGCTCATACATCATTACATACGTTAATGTTAATGTTTATCTAGCCCACTATCACACTATACCATAAATCAATTAGGCTTCTACGGCAATAACTCAAAGCGAACACGGTGTAGCATCTAAACGGCTTTTAGGGGCTGTTACGGCTCATAGTTTAAGCTACGGTAGACAGACAGATAGACAGGCAGGCAAAGGCACAGGAGCACCCAACGTTTCCGTGCAAATCGAATGTTATTCGTTAATTATTACAAGCGTTGCGAATGTTTCAGGCATAATTAAATCAGCCTAACCGCCCTGATAGTTGATTTATCTAGACTTTAGAGCGGCGGTTAATACGTAATCATGAGTGCCTCTTTACCGTTTGATGCACTAAATCTTAGGCCGTTACGCTTAAACATTCACGAGACCTTTTCCATTAAATCGGCAATATAGTCACTCGCCGAACGACCTACTTAAAACGAAGCCCGCCCCTCTGTATAAACGCAGATGTGGGTATATAATGGCGGTTATCTAAAGGGAATTATGCAACCAGTGCGGGAGGCAGGAAATACTAACCTGGTAATTGAGAATCTATTCAAAGGAGCGTTTCAAGGTATAAAGTGGAATGTAATAATTCATTTTTTAATTAGAACAAGACCTAATTGCTATTACAAATTTTGTTCACTTTATTGGCTAAGCTAAGAGATAACGATTCGTATACACGGAGCGATATTGCATTCTTTCTGAACGTTTTGCAGATCAAGCAGATAGAGAAGTACGCGGCTGCGGTTAGGGTCGCTTTTCCGTCGGGCCGGACGGACGTTATCACGTCCACGGTGTCGTTCATGTGAACGGCAACCGGTACACGGCTCTCGTCGAACCTTAATGTCGTCCACTTTTACGTCGAGAAATCCGAAATCATTTCGCCAACTTCTCCAATCCGAACTAATATCGGATATAAAAGTCGGCACACAGACGGCAATATCAAACAGCAGCTGCGGCAGTTACGGCCAGTTATACGGCATATTGAATCGATAAGAGATTGAAGAAACAAACAAGTTCGGCGCGCCCGCCCACAGCCATCATCTGCACGACAAAAAAATTGATTTCGATTTATTAAGTGGGAAACGGTTCGATTTAATGTTGACGTTCGCTTTCTTTTTGTTGGTACGAAGTGCCATTGCGACTAAAACTGTGGTACAGACAGATATACACGGTGTTACCTTAAAATTGATTTTAGATATTCTTTCTACATATTGCAATAATAATAATAATAATTTTTATTACATACTAGAATACAAAACAAATGAAACAAAACACTTTCTGAACGGAAAGTATTGATTTGGCATTCTACGTGAAAACATTTTAAATTCCACAGTCACATTTCGAAGCTATACTCCATTTTTTAATTCAGAGGAGTAAAACGAAAAGACGTGTTTACACAATGGAATCTTTCAAAGCCACTTTTTGGCGGCAATTTTAAAACTAGCTGGGATTTCATATAAGTTATTGTTACGTAATTAATTAGATATTCATTACAAAAATAAATAGTTACTTAATGAAATATAGAAAACACTGCACAATAACATGTATGGATCAAATACACCATGCTAAGTTTCAATTTTATATATCCTACCTTTTTCAGTAGAGGTTTTTACATGATTATTTACAAGCGATTAAAAATTTAGACCAACACTAAACATAGCGTATACATATTAAACAATAACTTGACCTTAAATATATTGTAATGATATAAATTGTTGTCCTTTATTTACCAAGGATTTTCTTCTATAATTTTATTACTTCACCTATTGCAGATATATTTTTCGTCACTGTTTGGTGCACGCTGTTAATTTTTATTTTGGTTGATGTCAAAAGTTGGAGGCGAAGTACTGTCAGTACTCCCTCTTTATGACATTTTTAAACACAGATATTCAATCTGTACAGGTTTCTTTTAAATGTTTTACAGATATCTACTTTGGGTATCCTTTAATAACTAATTATTCACAATTTTCCTTGTTAACAACTCGTTCAGAGGAGACGTAAACTTTACTATCGTTCATCTTATATACCGCTTTTCGTAAAAATATTTCTTATGTAATTAAATTTTTCTAAATTTCATATTTAAAAGACGTTTAATATACAGTACTCACACATTTCAATTACATTGTATGAATATGCATTATTCCGAAATTGTACTCATAATCTTCGAAATATCTCGTACAACGAAAGGATGGCACGACTGGCAGCAATTTCCCTTATAATATCATACATGTCGAGTATGTGGGTAGGCCAGTCCATCCTAAAGCCGAGCCAGTGAGTACGATTTCAAAGGTTATAGACGTCGAATCTTCTTAATTTCTTCAAAATTAGTTCTATCTCGATCTCATATTTAGTTTCGTAAATTAATTAGAATATTTCATGTTTAGCTAGTCAGGGATTGCCTTAGGTTTTCTGTAAAAATATTTTCTTTTGTAAAAAAGCGGTATATATTTTTTTATTTGTCAATATATTTGGTATTTTAATTTAGAAAAGATTTTCACATAATTCAACACAAATAAGTCAAAATTTCAATTCAAAGAACCCAGTTAAAATTTTAACGAGCCTGAGATTTTCCATCACAATATGTTAATACATTACATTACCTTCTAAAATAGTTTCTCAATATTATTTTTCATTTCACTTAAGCTACTATCTTTGCCCACCTATATAATACACAAATGGTCCGATTATATCATCGATTAATTCATCTAACACACACATATCTCTTCCTTCTTTAATCATATGTGCTAACCTTTTTTTCCAATTGCCCGTAGTGACATTTTGAATTATCTGTAGTAAAAGTCATCTGCTAATTTAAGCGAGATATTCTTAGTTGCCACTTCATTTCTCATTTGATAAGGTGGTAACCCCGGTACGGCTTTGCTGCAACTTTTGGTCATTTCATCTGTCACATGTGTATTATATTGGTCTTTATTAAGGCCAATTAAGTGAAGGAGTTCAGATCGGACAATCTCTTCGTCGTACTTCATATTTTTTGATTTCAACCAAGCTTGCATATCCAGTTTTCTAAATGTTACTGCCGGAATTTTTTAATTTTACGACTATGATATGTAGCATTATCCATAGCACTGTCAATATTTGTTGAAACCGAACACTTTTGCGTTCAGAAAGCAATAAGCCATTCTCCACAAAACCAGCCCCTCTTCGCATCAATGGGGCATGCACTCGCAAAGCAGCACTTCAGCAATTTCGGGGAAGTTGGAAAATGGTTTGCTGCAAAAGGCAAACAGTTTTTCTGACATAGTATTCGTAAATTACCTGAAAGATGGGTGAAATATGTAGAAGCCGGTGTCCAATGTTTTGAATAAAAGATATTTCCCTTGAAAATTGCTGTACCTGGTAGCAAGCATGTATGCTACATTACATTAATTGTAGGTATTGCTAAAGTTATAATTCCTCATCAGATTCAAGCTCTATTTCAGAATCTGAATCATTTAAAGATACAATAAATTCTTGTTGCTTTTCTATTAGGATTTTTAATGTTTATATGCTGCTTGCAAAACCAATGCTCTAGTACTAAAAGTCATTTCTTCACCAGTATTACATATAATCCAGCCTCTCCCTGCTACCACCTCCTTCAAAAGTCCTCTTTCCTTTGAACTTTACCAGCATTTGGTAAGTGTCCTTTCATAAAGATATACTACTGCCCTTCCATTTTCATCGACAGTATCATTATAGTTCATATACAGCAAGTACCATGCTCTCCATATTAGTACATCCTGTCACACCATCAAACATTTTCTGTACCTACCATAATAATGCTGCTATTCACTATTCATCGCAGCGACTCTTTTTATATCCTACTTTTCAGGAAAAATGTAGTGACTTGTTTGCTTTTCTTCTTTATAAAGTTAGTCTCCAGAATAGTTAAAACATTATATTTCGATAACTTCTTAGTTAGCGTGTTTATGTGTTCCTTCTAGTAGAGGAGGGAGTCTAATTTTAGACCTAGAACGTTACAATGTGCAGTTAATGCGATGGGTTTATTTTCGTAACTAATGTGCAGCTGCTTATACTGCGCATGTGCAGTGATGATGATCTTTGCTTTCTATACGTTTGACTTAAGATTGTGTTCTTTAAACCAGTTGTACATTTTATTAAGTAAATCTACAATATCATCCTTTATCTGTGTTTCATTTCTTTCCTTCATAATTACAGAAGTATAATTCGCACTAACATATCGGATCGTTTGTATGCAATAAAAGCAGAAAAGGTCCCAGCATAGATTTTTGGAGGATTTATCTCTATACTCTTTGACAAATACTGTTTGTTCAATAGGAACTAATTGTTATTATTGTAATGCTATAAGGATAAGTTTATCCGACTCAAATAATAGAAACCTAACCAGTGCCTCCGAAACTTTTTAACAGAATAAGAACTCAAATGACGATTGCAAGGACTGTGTGGATGTACAATTCACAGGTATAGCAGTAAACTCCACTCACACAAATTAATTAATTATGCGGAACACAGCGTTTCGGAGCACGTGGGCTCCCATTGTCAACCGTGTTACTGACTAAAGTAAAAACTGTATCACACATGCAAATTATTTTTCTACGCAGGCTCTAAAATTTCTAACCATATGACTATTTTACAATCTACTAGGTGGCCTCATGCCTTTTACGGGGAAGGATGGACCGAAAGCGAACTGTATCATTTAACAGGTCTATGGTAATAAATCCATCAAACTCGAGTGTGCAATTGGGGTGGTTCTTCTGTTCAATAAGTTTCCGTTCTTTTCATATATACCGTTTCGTACGCGTCCCAATTCTCTATGAGTTCACGTTTTTAAGTAGTGTCAGATTTTTTAAATCAATCTTATGTCCGGATTTTACCATATGCTCTGCTACGCTTGATAGTTCAGGTTTGTCGAAACGATAGTGTCTAATATGTTCTTTAACTTTACTTAGATGTAGCTACAAAAGACTTCGTTAGAAACGCGTGCAAAATTCAGATTTCGAGGAATTTAGAAAATGATAAAAATTGCGGCCAAGATAGGAGGAATTTAGGAATTATTAAAAGTCTGAGAAATAAAAATTGTTTTTATCTTAAAGCAGATAAAGGAAATAAAATAGTCATTCTGGACAAACCGGATTATTATAATCGCTAACATAGTGTTGAATGTTAGCGTCAGGACCGTACAGAGAATTAAAGAAAACCCCCCTACCGTCAATGATTAGAATCACTAAAGATACTATTAAGGACTGTCCCAACTTAATCAATAATAACCTGAAATTCAAAATAACAAGTTCAAACCCTACCATTCCAAAAATGTATTGTCTTCCAAAAATCCACAAACCAGGCAATTCCATGAGACCTATAGTATCCGGCATTGATTCTCCAACATACAAATTGTCCAAATGGCTAGTGAATGAATATAAGAACTTGCCCCATAAAGTAGATAACCTATGTGTAGAAAACTCCGTAGATTTTGTAAACAAAATTGAAAATATTGAATTAAAAGATGGGGAAGTCCTTGTATCATTCGACGTTTGTTCACTTTTCCCAAGCGTACCAATTCCAGAAACGATGGAGTATTTGGTTGAATTTTTGAAATTAAATAACGTAGATGATGTGAAACCGCGGAATATAAAAAGGTTAACTAAATTATGCATGTCACAAAAAATTGTTTTCAAATAGGCGGAAAATGGTTCAAACAGGTGGAAGGCACGGCGATGGGTAATCCTCTCTATCGCCTTTTATTGCGAACTTTTTCATGAGCAAATTTGAAACAAACCTGAAAAAAGAAACCAAATATTTCCCGAGAATTTGGCTTAGGTACGTAGATGATATTTTCGCTGTGTTTGACACCAGCAAAGGAAACATACAAGATTTTCTAGCAGAACTGAACTCAAAATTTACCACGATCAAGTTTACCATTGAAGAAGAAGTGAACAATCGCCTTCCGTTTCTAGATACTCTAGTCATACGCAATAATAATAAATTAGAAATAGACATCTACAGAAAAGAAACTAATTCCAACAGATTCATCACGTTTGATTCGCACCATTGCGAACAACAAAAAATGTCCGCGATTAGTTTTCTGGTCAATAGACTCGTCAGATTTCCGCTAAACAAGAGCAGGTATGACAAAGAATTAAAATATATCAAAGATGTAGCGAGGTACAATGGTTTCTCTTCTATGGATGTCGACCGTATTTTAAGGAAGGTCCAATACAAACAACACATCAGAAATTCCACGACTTTGACATCAACAAACACCGGTAACAAGAAATTTATAACTCTTCCTTTCCACCCAACAGTAAAAGGGTTAAGTAAAATTTTCCGACAACTAAATATGAACGTGTCTTCTGTGTCAAAAAACAACTTAAAGAATCTCTTAGGGAATCCCAAAGATAAACCGGAGATGATAAAAAAGTCTGGAATATACCAAATCGCATGCAATGATTGTGAGAAAGTTTATATTGACAAACAAAAGGAGTATCGAAACGAGGTTCAAAGAACATATTAGACACTATCGTTTCGACAAACCTGAACTATCAGCGTAGCAGAGCATATGGTAAAATCCGGACATAAGATTGATTTAAAAATCTGACACTACTTTAAAAACGTGAACTCGTATAGAGAATTAGACGCGTACGAAACGGTATATATGAAAAGAACGGAAACTTATTGAACAGAGAACTACCCCCAATTGCACACTCGAGTTTGATGGATTTATTACCATAGACCCTGTTAAATGATACGGTTCGCTTTCGGTCCATCCTTCCCCGTAAAAGGCATGAGGCCACCTAGTAGATTGTAAATAGTCATATGGTTAGAAATTTTAGAGCCTGCGTAGAAAATAATTTGCATGTGTGATACAGTTTTTACTTTTAGTCGGTAACACGGTTGAGAATGGGAGCCCACGTGCTCCCGAAACGCTGCGTTCCGCATAATTAATTAATTTGTGTGAGTGGAGTTTACTGCTGTACCTGTGAAGAATAAGAACTACCCAATTTCTTCAGTCTTATATAATAAAAAGAAACTTCCAAGATCATCATAATTAAAGGAGCACATTATGGGACTTTAGAATTTTCAAATATTTTAACTCATTAGTGGAATGCATGTTATACTGGCGGTTCGTTTGAGAGCTCTTTTAATCTTCTGCGCAAAATATGCTCCTTCTGAAATCGATATGGAGAACATCGCTTTTCGGGAGGGGAAACTTTCCACTCCGATGTGCTTATATAACCATTCCTTTAACCTAATTATACGATAATTACTATTTGATGAGGTTCTAAGATTAACTTTTTATTAAACAGAAGAAAGTGGCGAATAAAAGTTTTAAGTGGCGAACGTTCTACACCGGCACACAACTTCTTATTTACCGAAGTGGTGAAGTTCTTAACGAAATTAAGCGACTTCGGGATTACTTTTCTCCATTTAACTTATCTACCTCTTATCCGCGAAAGACCCGCAGAAACAAAGCGAGTATGACGGGTTTTTAGTTTAGTTTTATCGTATCGCAAACGCTTGATGGGGCGTTTCGTTTACCAATGAACGTGCTTCAGAGAGAGAGAGAGGAACTAGTTTTATTTCCTGTGGTCTATACAGAAAGCTTTTTGAAAACTCGTAATAAAATTGAGGTATGTTACGTTAGTATCACGATCCTTATAGCAGTGGCTCTCAACCCTATCTTTTTCATCTTAACTCCCCAACCAAATTGCTTCTGTTTCTTAACTATGCACCTTACTTAGGTGCGTGGATGAGACCGGATATGGTAGTCACAACTTCTTAAATTTACTGTGCAAGTTTCTTTCTCAACATGCGTAATTCAAATGCATAGTGTGTTACCTAATGAAGTAGCATACCTAATCTCAAATATATTCGGTAGTATACCTCCAAAGTATATGAGTTAATGTGCATGGAAATAAATTTATTTGGCTTTATATTGAGAAGAACTGTAAGGTATTCTACACTCTAAAAATGATAGTAATTTTACTATAATAACTCAGTAGTGTTATTGGCACCAGCATGCCAAATTTACAATGATAAGTAATGCAAATTTTAGCTTACTGATTTTTTAAGGAATGTTTAACATTTAGTCAAATATTCCGGCAAAACTACCATGGGCTTTAGACTACTTTTAAGATTGAAAAAAGCTAGAAAGATTTTTCAAGAAAATCAGTGTAATATTTCTCCAAAATTTTCAATATTCATTGACAACCTGTAATGTTACTAATGGTACTATTAGCCATTAATACTAATTTAATTATCACACAAAGAAGAAATTAAGAAGAAGGAAAAAAAATTTGATTATACATTATTAAACAAGTCTGGAAAAAATCCCTTAAAATTGCTTGTACTGAGATAATACTGGCCACCTGTTTTGAACCAGACACAAGGACTTTGCATAGGATGTGGGGAGAGGGGCCATCTTAAGAAGAATTACGCCAATCCACCAAGATGCCTTTTGTGCAGTGCAAATGCACGCGGTTATGTCGCCAGGTCAGGCAACTGCGGAGTTCTTAGGCAGGCGCTTGTGAAAGCGAGAGCAGAGTACAGCAGTGGGTTGGAAAAGAACTAACTTTTCCTTCATTTTATGTGAAAAGTGAGCGGAACAAAGACGACTATTTGATATAAAGTTTGGTGAATTCGAGATCGACACCATCATAACCAAAATAACGGTCAGAGAAAATTGCTGGACAAGTTGAAGAAGGCGATCTGGATCGTAACATGGAGAGAGAATTGCTCTAATTCCAAACTACAACTGAGGATGTGTGCGGCGAACTAGACAGACCTAGCCCGAAGTAATGTAATAAACGGTTCCGTGCTGGTATCTAAGAGAAGGTGTTTTAGTTGGTAGTCTTCTTTTGAGGAACTAGGGCACAACATTTTAATGGTATGCGTAAATGCATTTCATCACCAACGAAAAAAAAATATTATTATTATTATTATTATTATTATTATTATTATTATTATTATTATTATTATTATTATTATTATTTTGCCTCCACCAGGGTGAGGTCCACCTTGGTGAGCCCACCTCCCGGGGTCCTCATGCTGCCACGCACGAGCGTAGGAGCGCCACCGACACAGCGCCCTAAAACCGCAGTCTCGATCAGTAGCGCTCACAGGCACTGTTGTTCGGCCGGTAGCTGATTCCAGTTAGTGGGTGACTAAATCCATAGAAACAGTGAAGCTCACGATTACACTTCCCCATGTTTGTTTCGACTACTTCCTCTCGCGAGGATAAGCAGTCGGAACGTCTAGCCTTTAGTTGAAGAATGGCTAGCCTCATGAGATCTCAGGATACGAAGTGATCCAAGGATGAACCTGAACACCACCCTAAATTCTATCTTAAATGCTGACGACTTAGCACTCTTCACAGAAACAGGATGATCTACAGTAAAGGGTATATGCATTACAAAAAATCTGCAAAAAATATGAAATGAAAATATGGGCAAATAAAACCGGCCTGCATAAATATCCAATTAAAACAAAAATAGTCATAAATGTTACTGTACGGGAACAGGCGAAATACTGTAAGTATTTAGGCTGCGATGTATCTTATGATCGAAACAAAAAAAGAAGGAAAACTGAATAAATTCACACATATCTGTCGAACAATCAGAACGTTAAAAAACAAAAGTAGAAAGGATACACAAATAAAATTTTACAAGACGATACCAGTGTCAACGACAAAACAAGGACTGAAAGCTTGTACAAGATCTGATAGAACAAGAAATGCAAATATAAGAGCAAAACTAAACATGTAGTGTGAAGGAACACGTAGATGTTTAGGAAGAAGAAGTATAGGCAGACCAAATAAAAGATAAGTGTTGTAGCAGGCAAAGTGTCTAAAACCTGAAGTGAAGAAGAAAAAGAAGAAATACAGCTACTCATGGTATTGGTTAAAAATTCACGAGAAAGACAATGTGAGGAGACAAAAAGCGCTAATACACGGACACGTTTCTGTCTACCCGGCGTCATCAGCGTGGTATCAAGCGACTTTTTTACTCAACACATTGCAATTCTCTTTCTGCTATTATCACCATATCTGTGTGAACTGGCAGACTTGAGCTGTAAGTTTAGATATGGTGGTAGAAGCACATGGTTGCCTAACTATGCCGTTAATCCAGTGACAATTTTTGCTTTAAAGTTGGACAGAGGAAAATTAACGTGTAATAGCCGGTATAATAATTTTAATGGTTCCTGAGTTGCTGAGATGCTCAAAATTTTTTATCGGCGTTTATTAATCCAATATTCGATCTGCACCTTATGATAAGCAATACACACTCAGACTATAAAGAAGCAAATTGTCCGTATATTCCATAGGACACGTCTTCTATTTTTCAACTGCACGAGACGTATGGTGCGAAAGCATATCGTTTAGAAGTTTCGATTACCATAACGCAATAATTTATACGAAACGACCGATATGGCCTGGCATAACGCTCTCGACTCCACGGTAGATACGAGATGCTTAGTTAGCAAAAGGATCTCGACGAAGGATCTAGAGCGCCTTGATTTAACGTACCATTCGTTGCGGCGCTTCTGCGCCCCGGTGTTTATCGAACCCGATATGGATATAAGGATCGTGAACGTCTAGAAACGTCATAACATCCGTCATGTCAGAAACAGTCCACTCGATCTGCTCCCGCATAGGAAGAGTTTCAGGGGCGCCACCGTCGTTGCATAGGGCGTCGCGATGATGACGATAATCGTTTGCGAAATTAACTTCTTTAAACGTTCCCCCGAATTATGCAAATCGGAATTAGCATAATGGCCGTTTCGCGAAGTGCGACCACGCCGGTACGTCCCGTGCAGTCTCTCTTACTTTCGTTTAGTTGAATTTCGATTGCGCCGCTTCCGCGGCCTCCTCCGTTTTTATGCAACCGAATAATTTATCCATTATCGCGGTTTTTTTTTTCTTCACCGTCGGAACACGAGGCGCCGGTCGCTTGATGATGACCTGCAAATGTGTGTATGGGAAGGCGGTCGTCTAGATAATGTCCGCTTTGTTTATTTGCCGCTTGGCAAGGAGACGATTCGCTTTGGTTTTGTGCGGAAGAGTTATTTCGATGTCGCTTAGTAGGCGGGGGATGAAACGTTGTTATGGTTTTCTTGCGCTTCCTCCCGGTAGCACTTAGAATTTACCGAGTGATTTTAAATGATGACTGACGATAGTTTGAGTTCTTAGCTAAATTTTCGCCAGGTTAACGATTTGGTTTTTGAACTCCTTGTCAGCAGCGTCTCAAACCTTTTCGTACGGATTGCAAAGTATTGATAGCAAATCTTCAAAAATATAAATTTATATTGACTTTCAGTACAGAATGTGATAAAAAAATAGAATGTAATATTCACCACTGTCCATATTAGTTCGGACACGTAAATAAATTTGAAAAAAAGGAGAAAGTATTCAAACTCATTTTTCCAATACTTAATTTTTTTATTGAAGTTTCAAAAATAATTCTAATGAAAAATAAACAAAAGCTTCTTCAACATTCTGTTCATCTCCCTTTTGCGCGAAGAACAGCTTTCACAATCCAAGGCATCCGCTCCAGTAGTTTTTAGGACTGTAATTGGCATATGAGTCCATTCCTCTTGCAAAATGTTCCATAGGTGGCCTACTTTTCGGATCCTCCTGTGCAATTCATCCCATAACAGCTCGACAGGGTTGAGATCCGGGCTTTGCGGCGACCATGTTATTATTGGTAAAGTACCATTATCTTGTTCTTCGTTTAAGAAATGTTTACATATCACTGCTGAGTGTTTGGGGTGAATACCTTCGAATGGCTTCGAGTCTCCTGTATGGGCATAGAAAAGTAACCCCAAACAAGCACACAGCTTCTTCCTTGCTTGACAGTTGGCACTACACAATCCTGCAACATTCTTTGGCCTTTCGCTCTTCTTACAAAAATGCGCCTTGATTGTCCGAACATCTTAAACTTTGACTCATCAGTCCACATCATCCTTTTACAATCATCCACTCTCCAATTTCTATGTGTTTCTTGTCACTGTAGCCACTTTTGCCTGTGTTTAGATTTTTTTTGTTGTAATGCGGCCGTGAAGATTTACAGCTTTTAATCTTCCTTTCACTGTAGTAACAGACATTTTTCTTCCACGGTTGCGATTTCTGGTACTGTCAGTCTCCTATTTCGCTTGTTCAGCAATTTTATAGGATCATCGTTGGCGTGAGCTGTTATTCTCTTATGACCTGAACGTACCCGATCGCTTAAACTGCCCGTGCGTTGATGTCTCTAAATGATATCACTAATAGTCGATTTATTAACATGTATTTTTTCGGAAATTTGACAGAGCGCTTTTCTAAGGTTGTCGATTATTCCGTCAACATTTTAATGACTTTAATCAGGTTCACACAAAGAGATATGCTCTTACACTAACGCATCCGCAAGTAGGTTTATTTAGAAATTAAAGCATTTATCAATATACAATACACTTTCGGGTGGCGTGCTCCCACCCCAAAGAGTATTGTAAATTTATTACCTGCGGTACTGCCCGAAAAATAGTCCTATTTGTAGCGATGAGGATTGTTCTGGAAATTACTAAAATATAAGTGTTTTTTTGAATCATTCTATAATCGATAATCTCAGAAGTGTACCTGTACAATTAATACACAATAAACTTCACAAAGGATTTAATATAAATGTGATTTACATATAAAAGCAATTATATTATCTTTTAGTAGAGTTTACAACATTTTACTAAGTGGCCGAGCTAATATGGCGGTAGCGTACATTAGTTTGTATACATTATTAATATATTCAATTAATATGAATACTTAAACCTGAGCACAATATACAAGGATGAGTCAATATCTAATGGCCCCTATTTTTTCTACTTTAATAAAGTTAACTAGGTGAAAAACTTGAATTTGGCGCTATTCTTCAAACCTTTTTGTACAGTCCGCTGTAGTAGTGACATTTTGCGTCAATAAATGGCAGCACTGCAGTGGCTCGCAAAATGGTCGACATCAAAAGAAAAAGAAAAATAGGAAGCACCAATTTTTCACTCACCCTCGTCTCTAAAGTAAAACATATGCGACTACAGCAAGCGAAATGTTTGTAGATTCTACTTAAATATAACGCTTAGCCGAAGCTAGTGCTCTGGATTGTATACATAATGAATTAAAGCTCTTCAGCGTCTTATACCTATCAATAGAGACAGGATTATATGCAAAGTGCATATATGTGATTTTATTTATTTATTATATTTTACGTCTATTTGTAGATGTCTTGCACTGATTAAAGTTAATTAACGCTAATTAAATTTAATCAGTGTAATACATCTACATATAGACGTAAAATATAATAAATAAATAAAATATATGCACTTTGCATATAATCCGGTCTTTACTTATCAATATACCCTAATAATTTTCACGCCTTTTACTTTTTACTTGTACGATTTCTTCGCCAATCTCTTCTATAATTCATACCATCGAAACTCATTAATGATCCTCTACCAATTCACTAATTCTATGCGCGTGATCCGAGTAGGCGGTAAACTAGAAACACAGTCGACAAGGCAACATCGTTAACGATGTTTACGACTGGGGATTCTTTGATTTCTCGTCCAAGAAACAAGACCACTCCTCCGCGCTCTCGTATCGGGCAAATCGTTGCAAAAAGTAAATTGCTAAAGTTGGCGCGAGTTTCCAACCTCCTTCCGGTATTCTCGTGTCGTAGCCCCGCTACGCTGCGGGAAGGCCTGTTCAAATATAAATGCTCTTTGTGTGCGTATATATATCCTAGTCGAGGCCGCTGGATTTCCATTTACGCCTCATGGAAAGATTCCCATCCGGTTTAATTTTGTTTATTCGTATAAGGCAGTCCCGCATTAAAGCTAATGTGCGCCGGGCTACGGGCGACTTTGCGCCCGGCTAAGCTGAGCGTTCGGAAAACATGAAAGAACGACTATTAACCCTGATCCGTTATAGTGTTTTCTTAGCGGCACCTCTTCAAATTCGGATTTTCTAAAGCGGTTATCGGCACTAGCTTCGCCTTCTCTCATTCTCCGTCCTTTTATTTTCTCAAAGGGGTCACTTTTCTAATGCATAGCGTGATGTTATTTCAATGTGAATACTCTACGTCAAAAGAAATGAGAAAATCACTAGCGGATGATAAAGCAGCAAACCACATAATAAAGCTTGATAAAAAATTCAGTTGGTAATGGATGGAAGCAACAAATTTATATTTGGGAGCTATAGAGTATGGAAGTAAGGATCAGTTCTTGAATGAAGAGTGTACAAAAGCTTTAGTAGTTAGAAGTAATGCAAAAACAAAGAAGAGAACTCAAGGAAGGACCATTGTCTGCAAAAATAAAATAGTAGAAAAATATCCAAATGAATTTGTAGGACAAAGCGCTGCAAATAAAAAAAGACCACTGCATTAATAAAGAAATAAGAAGCTCCCACCAAGGTATAAAGAAAAAAGAAAAATTCGATTGTAATTGCCTTTATTTCAAATCCTACTATAATGGGTATTGGTGACTTTATTTATTAATATTAAAGCTCCTTTAATACATAACTTATTTAGTTATACACCTTTTTGATTATATTTTGACTTGTTATTCATGTAATGATCCCCAAGCATTTTTACTGTATTAGACCTACAACTGAAATATACATTATTTAAACAAAACTATAATTCACAGGCTGGCGTAATACTTTCAACACTCGTCTAAGGAAGAGCAGAAATACCCCAAAATAAAGAAATACAAAAACGTACAAAGCAGGAGATAAAAGGTACAAAAGCAGTTTGGCAATATTGAATATCCTGAAGAAAATTGAATGGCAGAGAGAACCTTGAAAAAAGTGGATCAAAAGAAAACTTCATAAGGAATTATCAAAGATTATAACAAGAACATAGATCTCAAGAAAGCGTTTGAGACAGTGCGAGCAGTCGACGTCTTACGAATAATCCGGGTACACGGGATACCCTTACCTTACATTAGCGTAATAAAAGAGCTCAATAAAAATAACAAAACAAAGATCAAAACACCTGAGATTTACTGAATAAATACTGGTACCAGCAGAAATTCATCAAGACGATGGTATAAGCCCAGTTTTGTTCAACTTCATTATTAATAAAATAATTAATAGTGTAAGAGAAGTTGTGGGAGGGTACATGATTGGGAAAACATTGATAAAGATATTATGATATGCTGACGACACCATTTTGATAGCAGATAACGAAGATGACCTACAACAGCTGCTGTACCGTTTCCAAACAAAGGCAGAAAGCTTTAATGTGTAGATATCTATGGAGAATACAGAATCAATGGTCATAGCAAAAGAGCCCGTTAGATGTAAATTCGTTGTCGACAATAAACCTATTCGTGAGAACATGCAATGTACGTGCTTAGGAGTTGAGATAACAATCTCCAAAAATATACCGCAGGAAGTTAGAGCGCCAGCTCGAAATCGAGCAGATACAACAAGTCGAAGAACATGACGAGGACAACAGATACGAAGACACTGAGGGCTATTAAGGGAATGAGTCTGAGAGACCAGATAAGAAGCAAACTGATAAGGGATCTCGGAATTCAAGACATAGTACAGTTTACGAGGGCTAGATGACGATTTTGGAGGGAGTACGTCAACAGAATGACAGAAGGTCGATGGACGAAGTGGGCAAAGGATGCAAAACCGAATTCTAGGAGGAGAGATAGTACGACAGCTGGACATCTGCTTCCCAAATGGCTAAACGAACATTAAGAAATGTGGAAGAAACAAGACCAAGTCTTAGGAAAAGGGAAAAAAGAAGATAGCAGGAACATGAAAAGAGGAAGAAATACCAAAATAATTTCATGGCCTGCTAGAAGGTAAATTTATATAATCATACAGTATTTCAAAAATGCATTAACTGCCCAAAATTCACAAACTAGGTAACTCTATGAGATCAATAGTTTCCGATATTGACTACTAGCAGGGGAGTACAAGAATTTACCTCGCAAAGCGGATAGCCCAAATCTAACTTTTAAGTAAAGTTAAAAATATTGAACAGAAGGGAAAATTCCAGTCTTATTCGACGCCCGTTCTTTTATTTCTAGCGTCACACTACCAGAAAGTACAAAGTTATTGGTTGATTTTTGGAAATTAAACACGTAAAGTTTTCTGCTGAAAAAATATGATCAGAAAATACCTTTGAAAATCATAAGTAATCCAATTATGGGGTAAAGGTCTGGAATTTACGAAATGCATGTAATAGTTGTGATAAAGTTTGTGACTTCTTAAAAAAGTAAACTTGTGTATACGCGTACTTGACGATATTTATGAAAAAGAACAAAAATTTATTGAACAGAGAACCACATCCAATTTCACACTCGAGCCTGATTGATGTATTACCATAAGGCCCTGTTAAAGATACGGTTCGTTTTCATTCTATCCTTTCCTAAAAATACACACATACCTGAGACCACCCAATAGATTGTAAATAGTCAAATGTTTTAAGAAATTTTAGAGCCTGTGTAGAAAATAATTTGCATATGTGGTACAGTTTTTACATTTAGCAGGTAACACGGTTGACAATGGGAGTCTACGTGCTTTCGAAACGCTGCGTTCCGAATAATTAATAAATTTGTGTGGAGTGGACTTTACCTGTGAAATATACAACCACACAGTCCTTGCAATAGTTATTAAACCACTTAAGTTATTTAAGAACGTAAACCCTTCCAAGCAATAGTTGTGAACCACTGCGTCCGGACTAAATAATTAACCTGAGTGGTACAAGTTTCCTACGATACTTGTACGTCCTTGAAAACGTTGTCATTTCAAATAATCAGGCAACCATGTCTTCATGATAATTTAAACTTGATGATTTTATGTTTTCTTTTGCAGATAGTAATTGTCTGATCGATTCTTTCCCTCATTCAGTGTGAAAAATAATTACTGTCTTCTTACTTGATGCAATAATAACCATACAATCGCTATTCATAACACACGTCATCTAAAAGGGTCTCGCCCATAGAATAACCATTTAAACGCTCCTCCTATTCAGGAAAAATATCAATCGTGATATCATCGTATCGACGACAGCTGGCAACGTACGGTACCGGTAGTTCTCAATCCACTCCCGCAAGGCCCCTGAGCCATCTCGATCGTGCCAATCTCCAACACTATTATTAAGGATGGATATGCATTGACAAAGGTTCCGGATAAATTGAATATCGTGCGGCATTGATGTAATCATTTATACGTCGGCTAAATTCTATTTCGTCCCGTTGAAGCGCGTCAGAGCAAAGAGATGAAGAAAAAATGGCCCGTTTACCAGCGCCTTCTTGTTCGGTACGTTTTTCCAATTTAGCGAAGTTTCTCCACCTTCGTCCCTCGTCTCTTTTTGGCCCCTTCCACCTTCTTGCGTCCCCACATCCATCGAAAATTGTACTCTTTCCATCGCGTACTTCGTTTACCCTATCGTTTAAATTTAATCCGCGCACGAAATATACCTCGCTTTTTTCTGAGAGAAAAAAAGCAGAGGTGGAAAGCAAAACAAGGCAATAGAGAGCACAATGTCGAACGCCCACTTGAACAAACCTGAACGACGGTGTCGTTGAATGTAGGTGTTCGTTGGGAAAGCGAAAATGTTAAAAGTTTGTTGGGAGGTTTTTGTTTAATTTTCAGAAAAGAAAGAGTTGCCGGGATTCGTTTTTGTATGGAGTCCAAATTAAGTTTATCTTGAAAATCGTATATTTACAGACCTAAGTTGTCTTAAGCCCTTTTTCCTTCCTTTGACGACAACGCTGTAATAATTTTTATGGTGTAACACTCTGCAATATACAACTTTGTCCGAAAGTACGAGAGCGAATCCTCATTCCCGACCCCTTACCCACTTCCAGTTGGTTGTTCGATTAATGCTTTTGACATTTAGTTAACTAGCATTTGTAGATCATGCATAATATCAAGTTTGTATCTCAAAGTATTGTTGTGCTGTGGCTAATTTTTGAATTGTGTGTCGTGATTGTTCATAAAAAGGGAACCTATAGAACAAAAGGCCGTAATAAAATATCTCCAGAAAAACGGCATGACGCCAACTCAAATTCATAAAGACATTATGGCAACTATTGGTGGGTATGCAGTTTCTTATGATATAGTCAAACGCTAGTGTCGAGATTTTAAATGTGGAAGGACATCCTGTTAAAATCAACATTCCTGTGGTCCTCCCATAACGGAAGCAACAGACAAAAACATTTAAACGATCCACGATGTCGTACTGCGAGACCGACGAGTACGCATCAGGGACATTGGCCCCTAGTAATTACAGGCTGCCCCCCTAATTAATAGATATCTTACGTGGGGCCAAATTTTCGAGTAATTATGAAGTAATGCAATCCACCCTCGCATTAGTTACCCCTTGAATTTTCTAAAAATGTAAATGGTATAACAATTTTGTCTTTAGTTGACTTTTTAATTGCATTTATGTTGAAGTACCTTATTTTCAAGCAACTACAATAAATATTCAATAGAGCTTAAGTTAGGTGATTGAGCTGCTCATAGTATCAATCCTCTTTTCTGCAAGCCGCTTATGGGGTATTTTTACCCGCATGAGAAGGTACGTTGTCTTATTGAAATTGCACATTACCAGGAATATTATCGTTAAAATATATCTGATTGTACATCCTTCTCTCTTAGACAGCTGCTCAACACCTAATGTGGATATACATTCTAGGGAATATACTTACCCCATGAACCTATATGACCCTAGAAAGAGGAAATAACTTAAGGGATAGGTATTTTTTAATATCCCATTTTGTTATAAATGCTGCTGACTTAAATTTTCCTAATAAACAAAACCTTAAAAAAATATATATATATATGCATGCAAAATCGCCTGCTGTTCACTCATCTTGAGAGTCAGACCTAACGATTACATTCTTTGTCGTCTCACTTAAAATTCCAGAGACTGAATGCGTTTTGGAAACTGGTAGTTATTATGGTACGTTCGAAATTATATACTTACGCTTATATTGAAAGTATTATAAAAGTGTGAATTCTTATGAACTACGAGGCGACCTGAAATGTTTTCGGAATCGGCAAGAGATAGCACACAAAGGTTAAAGTGGATTCACTGGTCGGCAAGAGCAACCTTTTTTATGGCAATTGCCAAAATTTCAGACGCCTACTGTCAATAGTTGTTGTTTAAGGGTGTGTTTTGCGTAGTCAGTTAGGCGGTTTCGCAAAAATGGATAAAATCGAATTTCATACAAACGGCGATGGCAATTCTAAATACCTTGCATGGCGGATGTACTCCATCATTTTCGACCATCAGCTTCTAGGTGCGCGAGTTCAAACGTGGTCGCACAAACACAAGTGACGTACCACGCAGTGGACATCCAAAGAACACTACCAACAATGAAATGGTCGACAGGATTCATGGTGTCGTGTTAGACGATCGCCGATTGAAGCTGAAAGAAATAGCAGAGATAACAGGCATCTCAGAAGAAGCTGTTGGCCATATCCTACACGAAAGTTTGGGTATGAAAAAGTTTTCGGCGCGATGGCTACCTCGTTTGCGCACACCGGAGCATGAACGGAATCAGGTGACCGTTTTGGAGATGTGTCTGGCTAGGACCCAACGCAATCCAAGGGATTTCTGGATACATTTAGTAACCGTGGATGAGACTTGGATCCACCACTACATACCGGAGACCAAGGAACAGTCTAAGTAGTGGACTTTTCCGGGCGAATTAGCTCCGTAGAAAGCAAAGACCGTTCCATCGGCCGGAAAGGTCATGGCGATCATTTTTTGGGATTCCCAAGGTGGGATCCTCATCGATTATCAGCGGAAGGGGGCAACACTACGGCGATTTATTGACCCGATTCGATGCAGTATTGAAGGAGAAAGTGCTTTTCCACCACGACAATGCACCAATGAGTTGTGCTACGAGTTAGTCTCTTATCCTTCATATTCACCGGATCTAGCCGCCAGTGACTTTTTCTTATTCCCAAACCTGAAAAAATTACTGGGAGGAAAGAGATTTGCCTCGAACGAGGTCATCGCCGCTAGAGATGGCTATTTTGCAGACCTCGAAACAACCTACTTTTCCGGCTGCTTGAAGAGACTGGAGCACAGTTTGAGAAAGTATATTGACCTTCGAGGAGACTACATCGAAAAATAAAAATAAAAACCCACATCAATACCGCGTTTTTCTTATCGATTCCGGGAACATTTCAGGTCGCCCTCGTATATTGGATTATGCAGACCAAAAGTAACCCCGAATATTTCACAGTAACACTTAATAAAGTAACAAGATTAACAGTAAGCAATTAGTGAGTGCATTTCGATTATACACAACATCCATCTATTATTAGCCATTGATACGGAAGAAAAGGTAAGCTCATTGTTCGCAGGCAGTGAAGCAAAGCCCCACTACCGTACTACGCCTTTGTGTAGATGGCGTAAATGACGTGCAATAGATGTCCGTGACAATTAACAAGTGACTGATTAATTAATACTATCAATGTCGCAAGCTAATCTCCGTGTGGTCCAATTATTTACGCGAATGACGTGTATTACAATGCTAGATTACGTTGCTACAAGTGCGTCGATTTATTATTGAAACGCTGAGTAATATGATTGTCTTGATACTCTGAATCCAGGAAATACATCGTTTGTCAAGGGAAATAATCTATTTGTAACAGCTGTCAATTACTTCTTTATATGTTCGTTAGCAGTAACAACACAAATAAAATAATGAGATCTGACGTTGATAAGTTCAAGGTCACCTATTGTAGACAAAATGTTCGATCAATGTCATGGTAATATACATACCGAGTCTTCATTAAAAATTTACTTCACGTGATCGCTGTAATGTTGGCTGCGGACTTCGAACCTTGAAAACGTATAAAATATTCCAAAATCTTTGTAACTATAGGTGGATCTTATAATGATAATCGTAATTTATTGCCCAACACATTAACATTACAATTACAGGGCAATGTAATTTGTTACAAAAGTAAATTAGATACTAGTTTAAACTTAAATATAATTTTAAATACAAAACACATAAAAAGAACATTATAAACAATAAACCTAAAGTATAATTATAAAATATATAAGGACGAGGTGTATTTAGCCAAGAGGGTAGCCAGTGGAGAAAAATATATACATCCGTGGCATGATCGGATAGTAAATTGTAGAAGTTGCATATTATTTTTATTGGAGACTTTAACATAATGTTAGTTCGCGATTTTTGGGCATAAAATGTGTAGGAACTTCTGATAGAGGGA
This sequence comes from Trypoxylus dichotomus, assembly GCA_023509865.1. Classification (NCBI taxonomy): domain Eukaryota; kingdom Metazoa; phylum Arthropoda; class Insecta; order Coleoptera; family Scarabaeidae; genus Trypoxylus; species Trypoxylus dichotomus. The sequence continues at coordinate 56,370,967 of CM042075.1, forward strand.
CGAGGTATAACAAAATAAAGATAACTCAACAACTCAGGGGCATCTATATTGTTATTGAAAAGATGAAATAGAAACTTGATGTCCGCTTTTTCGCGGCGTACATCCAGGGGATAAACTTTATATAATGTAAGTAAATCTATGTGACCTTGTACTGGATATTTACCATGTTGTTTATAATATAAATATTGTAACAGTTTTCTTTGTACTCTTTCTAATGAATACGAATGGTGCTTATAAAAAGGAGACCAAATTACAGAAGCATATTCTAATTTTGAACATATAAAACTAAAGTAGTGTAATAATAATTTTGACCATTTCACAGTTGATTAGCTGTAGTTTTTCTCCTTTATGAAAGAACTACTGGGGATTATATCGATTTATATCTAATACGTTCAGTAGAATTGGAGTTTGAGTTGGTGCAATATTGATGTTTTATTTAAAATAACATATTGGCAAGGCTAAAGCAAAAAACTACGGCAACAATATTTTTAAACAAAATAACCACTGGTGAAAGATACCGTGCGAGATTAAACAAATTTATCATATTATAGAGAGTTCATATATTTTCGGATACTCGAGATCGAATGTTCCAGTGTTCGGTCTTATTGTCGAGTATGGGCATCCGTTGTCGAATATATATTACGTTTACGTGAAGAAATTGCATTAAATACTACGTAACGAAATTACGTTAAGCATATACATTGGGGCTCTCGGATTATATTACCAAGTCGGGCATCGTTAAGATACCTTATGCCATCTGTTCGTGACTGTGTTGAAGGAAGAATTAAAGCAGAATTGAAAAATAAAAAAATTGTGGTTATGTGAGGACGAAGCAATTGATCGGCAAAAACATCCTGTAATGACTGTGATTTTGACGTGTAGATTATAGAGAAATAATTTTTCACGCTAAACTTTTGCTGCCTTAAAAGTTACAGCACTATTACGAAGAAGTAGTGTCATTTTTATGTGTGCCATAAGGTTTCAGAATCAAGTACAATCAAGCAAAGAAAATTCCATCTATTTCGACTTTCAAATCGCGTCCTACATATCCAAAAGTACTAATCGTACTAATCGCGATTTTGAACCGTATCTAAGGGAAATCATATTTTGATAAGTGTCCAACTCTCAATTTTTCCAAAAAATTGAAGTTATTCAAAATGCGTTAAAATCTATATGCAAATGAAGATTTTGATGTGTAGATCACAGAAAAATGATTTCCACGCTAAACTTTTACTAGCTTAGAAGTTACAGCACTATTACGAAGAAGTAACGTCATTTTTGACATGTGCCATAAGGTTTCTGAATCAAGTACAGACAAACAAAGAGAAATTCATCTATTTCGACTTTAAAATTGCGCCCCACGTACCCAAAAGTATTGATATCCCGATTTTGAACCGTATCCAAGAGTAATCATATTTCGATAATTCTTCAAAGCTTAAAAGTTACAATACTATCACGAATAAATAACGTAATTTTTGACATGTGCCATAAGGTTTCTGAACCAAGAACAGACAAACAAAGCAATTTCGACGTTATAATCGCGTCCCACGTATCCAAGCGTATTGATATGGAATGGTCGTTTTCATAATTAAACGCACGCCGTACTCATTTGACTGTTTAACTTAGTCGCCGTAGTGCGGTCTCAGTGACCGCAGCGGATTTTTGCTTTTGTTTATCTTATCCTCACTCTAATATCACGGATCCATTTTCTCGTTACCTTTAAGTGAGTGCATTGCCAGTATGCTGTAACAAAATCACGGCTAAAGCTATGAAGTGGTCGCAGTGACCGGTCTACGGTGCTAACGCTAGTATTTGAGTTGCGCTTTTTGCACAAAATCATGAGTAAAAATCCTACCACATCCAAAACCGTTGAGGTGATCCTGATCTTGAGAGCACTTTATTAGCATGATATGAAGAGGCATAAGGTGGCGATATTAATGACCAAAACAGTGTAAATGAAGGCAGTTATGAAGAAAGTGAACATGAAACAGACTCAGAATTTGAGCCTAGTTAGGGAGAAGAAACAGAAGAAACTAATGAACTGTCGGACAAAACTGAAACTAGAGGCGGTACTTCTCAAAACAACGCAAAATTCGTTTATGGGAAAAATTGCTAGAAGTGGTCATCGGAAAGTTTTGTTTCTCGCGAGAACCCAGAAGCACAATATTGCTATACAGGTTCCAGGGTTGCGACGATCGACCGGATTAGGAAATATAGCTGATGCAATTACTTGCTGGAATCTCTTATTTACGACAGTTCTGCTAGCAGTTGTATTGCAGTGGACAATATTATACATCATCACAACGATATATATATATATATATATATATATATATATATACATACAAAAGTACTCAAACATCTGAATTGCAGAATTTAGATATGGTTGTTAGTATGATTGACCGGCAGTTCTAGAAGAGAAACTGGAAAAACGAGAAACATGTTGCACTTGTTCTTCTAGAATTAAAAGAAAAACCTTTTATGTGTGTAAAATTTGCCCTATGCCCACATGTTTAACATGTGCGTCAAAAATTTGTAAAAATTGTAAACACAATCTTTGGATATTTGACCCTCTACAATTTTTTATTTATTTTAGGTTATTTCTTATATTATTGTATTTTTAATCGCATGATCATTTACTGCTAATAATCTGTTCTTATTTTCGTATAGAATATTACTAAAGACAAATTCTAGCGTTTGTGTTACAAACAGAGCAAAATATGATATTTACGGAATTTACGTTTGGCTTATGTTAATTAAAGAACGAACTATGTTAAAAAGCATCTTGCGTTTTATTTTAAGGTGCAATCAATCCAATAAGAATGTTGCCAATGAGTAAAAATATATTTTTGTAATTAAAGTTTGTTTATTATATGCGGCCATCAAGACCGCACAACGGTGAAGACGTTACAGTATTTGCATTACGGTGGTTAAGGGTTAATGATTCTAATATTTAATAGACCACCAATTTGTTGTTTCATGGAAACTTCTTAAAACAGCAAGTGTTTCAGCACGTTATATAATATTTTTCATCATTATTTTATGTGTAAACGTTCCTTCGTCGGCATCGCCTATACTCACTCATACAGGTCACGCTCATAAATAATGCGAGTACGTAAACGCTACTGAATACTCGCACTGCACTGTAACTTGCCCCACTTTGCCGCAACATTTACCTTATCACTGAAGTAATAAGAAAATGTTGTAACCTAAGGAATCAAAAGTAGTATTTTGCCAAGTTTTTGATCACATTGTAATTTCCTCTAAAGTATATGTTAGGGAAAAAATGCGGTAAACGTCTCCATTAAAGTGGAAAGTGTAACGAATAAAACAGAACTATAGATTTACTTCTATATTACCCGTAAGTGTAATTCGGAAAACCTGAACTGCATGATATATGAAACTTCCGTACAGCAAAGGTTTCGGAGGGTTAAAATTGACGTAGTCGCTTAAGTGCTTCCATACATAAAACCGACCCCGTCCAGATGTAGTGCGTCCGTACAGATACAGCAAAGCGGAGGCGTAGAGAAATATACAATATGTGAGCGCGATATAACACGAACGGGATTCGGATAAAATATTGGCGGAAAAAATATCAAGGGCTTTTGATGGATACCACACGGAATATTAAATTGACAGGTATAAAATCACACGACTATAAAAAATCCGGGAATAATAAAAGTAGGATAGAGGGCCGCTGCCTGCTCCAGTCGAGCATTCGCGTCACGGACATTCGTTTCCCTCCTCCCCCCACTCTCTTACCCGCTTCGCTTCCTTCTTTATCCACCGTTCCGTGAGGCTAAAGAAAATAAAAACAAAAGGTAGCGATGTTTACACAGGCGTCCGCGGAATGTATTTTCCGTCAATATTTTAATATTTTTGTTGTGAATGAAATACGAGTATATTTATTTAAGCCAGCTCATAACACTAATACTGTTTATTCTGTCTAACAGTTTGCGCGTCACTATGGTTGTGGTATTAACGAAAATATTGAAATAACATTCCCTCCGGACATAATAATTTATTGTTCTACCTACGCGAGGGATTCTTTGTTCTACTTTCGCTTTGTGTTTCTTCGAAACGTAGTTTGTTATTTATCAATTCGGCGTATTGTTGGAGGAATGTTGTTTTTCGAATGTCTTTTTTTTTCGCTTATAATAAATGTCTCGGTTATATTGTAACGTGGAAAGCGATGGAAAAATAAAAAGTAGACCGAAAATATTACGTCATGAAAAGTAAAGCTATTTTTATTCAACATTTGATATTTCCACAAAATTTTAGTTTCTATAACTTGTTTTTTGACTGGTTTTAATATCTACATTAATGGTTAGAAAATTAATAAAAATCCGTCCTATAATATAGTGTTACAGTACAACATAATGAAACCTTCAATTTCGAAAATAGCGTAGAATTTTCGGATCAGATCAAGCAATGTGTTTTCAACTGTTAGAATGTGGATTTTTTACGGCTCAACTTTTTATTTAAAATTTTTAAGTTGTGATATTCTTCTTCTTAAGGCTTGTAAGGTACGAGGGCTGTTTTTTAACCTCCGTTCGTGGCTGTAAACAGTCACGTCCACAAAGTGACTGCGCTTCGTTCCCACTGTAATATCAGCCCCTTGCAACATCATTACGTCATTTTTAGCTGAGTTGCAGGCACGTAAACATGGCTGCTAAAATTAATCTTTCCGCCAAATACGAGTTACGTAGTGTAGTTTGATTTCATCAAGCAGAAGGAAATAGTGGAGCTGAAATTCGTCGAAGAATCGCCCGAGTATACGGCGAAAACGTTATGCATGAATGGTGTAGGAAGTTTAAAGAAGCCGAGCCGATGTTAACGATGAAAGGGTACGAGGATACAAGTCTGTTGCATCAGAAGATATTGTTCAACGAGTTGACGAAATGGTTCGAGAAAAACGTAGGTGTACCATCTCTTTCGAGGATTAAAAAAATGACTACGAGGGCAGAGCTTCCAGAGTATAGAGGAACAACGTTAGAAGAACTACGTCACGGATTAACATTTTATGCAGAGGGAATAGGCTCGTCCATAGATATGACGAATGCATCAATCTTCACGGTGATTACGTAGAAAGGTAACCATGTTTATACAATGGTCGAAGAAGTAAAACTCAATTTTACAAAATTTCCAATATATTTATGACAGTATTAATATGACATGTTCGCTATCGCTGTCGCATCAGATATTAATATCTATATAGATAGATAGATAATAGATCCCATTAAAGTACCTGATGTCGAGTGTATCATCCAGGAGGTTTCTGATAGACAGCGCAGAAAAAATAACATTATCTTGTATAATGTATCTGAGAATGTTCTGAGCAACAGGAACGATCAAGTTGCGGCTGACATGGAATTGGTTGGTGAACTGCTTCAAATGCTGGATGTTTCTGTTGACAATCTCAGAACAATTAGATTGGGAAAATTTGATTCTTCCCGGACGGACATGAAGCGACCAATCAAGGTATGTTTACCGGATGGTGATATTGCATCTAAGGCCTTCCAGCGTAGACAGAAACTAAGAACATCTGATAAGTTTAAAAATGTGTTTTTGGTCAAAGACAAAACACCTATGCAGCTAAAATTATATCGTGAGGCTAGACAAGAATTGCTAACTAGAAAAGCTGCTGGCGAAACAGATGTTTATATTAAGTACATAAGCGATGTTCCAAAAGTGGTCAAAGCTGGAGGACCGGAAAACTAGATCTGCTCAACACGCCCAGTAATATACCTATTTGCTTGTACTATCAGAATGTTCGCTCTCTTCGATCTAAACTTTCTTCATTATATCAACTAAGTGCTAGTATTGACGTGGACATTGTGTTATTTACGGAGACATGGTTGGATGACAGTATTAACGACGAGGAAATATTGGGTTCCGAGTTTGTTATCTTCAGAACTGATAGAAGATTTAACATTGTTGGAAGATCAACTGGAGGTGGTTGCCTAACTGCATTCAAGAACAATATTTATGTTACCTTGCTGGATGTGTCTTCGTTGATTGATTTGGTCCCTTTGGCTGATATCGTCTTATGCAAGTTCGAGATGGCATCGCACACAATTTACATCGCCAATATCTATTTACCACCTGATATGGGATGTGATGACTATGAAACTTTTTGGACGCTCTCAGTTTTAAGTTGATTAATAAAATATTATTGTTTTTGGCGATTTCAACTGCCCGGAGTATAAAAACCGATGCACTAGTAAACAATAATCGTAAAGTGACATCTTTAAGCAATTTTGTTAATATTTTAAATCTAAAAGAATTCAATACTATTCAAAATATGTATGGCAATATTCTGGATCTCGTGTTTTGTAATATGTCATGTGAGCTACATGTCCGTCTTAGTTCTGAACCTTTGGTTAGCGTTGATGCTTTTCACCCACCACTCGAAATTGAGATTACTTTTTGACACATGTGTCGAGTGGATAAATTTTCCGGGTAACAATAATGTTAGCTACAACTTTAGCAAAGCGAATTTCCTCTCTTTATATAGCGATATGCTTGCAGTCGACTGGAGTTTCTTGATGAATACAGTGATGTGGATGTCGCTGTTGAGGCATTTTATAATACATTATACTCCGTTATAGATCGTTCAGTTGAGAAAACTAAACGTCCCACTCCACGTTTCCTCCATGGTTTAGTGTGAAATAAAACAACGTCTTAAATTAAAAGAATTTTACTTCAAGAAGTGGAAAAGAACAAAAGCGATATACTATTTTAATGAATTCAAACGATTGAGATCTCTCACAAAGAATGAAATTAGAGACGCACACAAGGCTTACTTGGCAGATGCTGAAATTAATATCAACAGAGATCCTAAGTTGTTCTGGCGCTTCATTAACAACAAGAAAACTTCTTCCAGAATTCCGGGAAGTATGCAGCATGACGGCAGAGAATTTACCCAGCCAAACGAAATAGTGGATGCCTTTTCCAGTGTCTTTGCGAGTGTGTATAAACCTAGTGTTCAAAATGTATCTTTCAACTCTTTTCTCAATTATAATAACTTTTGTGTTCATGCCTTCTCTGAATTGGATGTGGGGAACAGTATCAGGAGACTTAAATCTAATATGACAACTGGAGATGATGGAATACCGAGCTTCTTTGTACATGATTGTGCTCCTGTTCTGTCCTATCCACTGTCAACTATATTCCACCTAGCGATAAGCACGTCAACTTTTCCAAAGGTTTGGAAAATTAGCAGAATTACCCCCGTATTTAAGAAAGGAAACCGATCTAACATTGCTGATTATAGGCCTATAAGTATACTGCCCAATTCTCGCTAAGGTATTTGAACATTTGCTTTATTAAAGAATATCTACCTGCATAACTCCTTTCATATCTGGAGCATCAGCACGGTTTTGTTGCAGGTAGGTCGACGATCACTAATTTAGCACGCATTGGCCAATATCTTGGTGAAGCGCTTGATAAGCGAAAGCAGGTGGATGTTATTTACGCAGATTTTTCTAAAGCTTTCGACTGCATTAACCATGAGATGCTACTACAAAAAATGGACAAATTTGGTTTTGGTGTGGGTTTCCTGACGTTGATTGAGTCTTTTACCTTACTGGAAGGAAGTGTTATGTCTGCTACAATGGTTATTCCTCTACGCCGTTTTCTCCAACATCAGGTGTTCCTCAAGGTTCAAATCTTGACCACTTCTCTTCAATTTTTATATAAATGATTTACTATCTCTGTTTACGTGTCACGTCTTAGCATACGCAGATGACGTAAAGATATTTAATACTGTTGGTAGCATTTTCGATTGTAAACATTTACAAGACAATCTTCTTCGCATTAATACTTGGAGCAAGGTCAATTATCTCCCTCTGAACATCAACAAGTGTACTGTGGTTTCCAATAACACTACACTACTTTATACTATAACTACCAAATTAATGATGCAGCCATACTCACGCAATATCAAAACTTTGGATCTTGGTGTCTTGTTTGATAATAGACTGTCATTTACGGAACATTTTTCGTCCATGTGTTCATCTGCTTCCAAAAATCTCGGTTTTGTCATGCGTTCTTGCAGGCATTTCTCAGACTTAGGTGTAATGAAACGTTTATATTATGCCTACGTTCGTTCGAAGCTTGAATACGCCTCCATTGTTTGGTATCCCCGTTATTTACATCAAGAGCTTATGATCGAACGCGTTCAAAAGAAATTTCTAAAATATCTCTCCTTTCGAATGGACAACGTGTATCCTGCAAGAGGTATCGAGTATTATAGCTTACTTGTTGAGCATGGTTTTCTATCTCGCTGACCGCCGCGAGCGTAACAGTGTGGAGTTTCTTTGCAGGATCCTGAAAAATACTGTCGACTCGCCAGCCCTTCTAGCGCAAATAAACTTTACCGTACCTACTCATCATACTCGCTACTTTAATACATTTCAAGTACCTAGAGCTAATACCAACATTTTGCTTAAGGCACCTCTCAGTCACATGGTGAGGAACGCAAACAAACGGGATCTAGAGCCATTTTTGTGAGTCTTTCTTTTTTTTTTTTTTGTTTCATTATTATATACATTTATTATTGTAGCCAACACGATTTGAATTATTTTATTTTAAATAAGAATTGTATTGTAATTTGTCCTGTAATTGGCCCTTGGGCTGTTGGGCAATAAAGGATTATTATTATTATTATTATTATAAATATGAATATGATAAATATTAATATCTGACGAAGCTACTGTGATAGCGAAACATGTCATATTATCCACTATACTAATTTCAGCAAATGTTTTCAGGTCGTCAACTAAAATACGCTTATTATACTCAATGTAATCAAACATGTCGTTGGTGAAGACAAGGCCCTAAGTTTAATCCCTGTTGGTTTCTCAACGTTGCAATGTAATGCTAGGATGAAAAGTCACTGTAGTAAATATACTACAATTATTGTTTAGTTTTTCTTTCATTTGTTTTCTCAACTTACACCCATTTACGTTTGTGTTTCTATAAATTCTTATAAGACCCTAAAGTAATGACTTCATATTTACTAAGATTTAGTTTTTAATGTCAAAGTAAAGCTGCAAAACTTAAATATTTTTTTTACTAAAATAGATTTCTTTTGACTACGTACGTCGTCCGTACAAATTACATGAAGTTCTTGTGATTGCAATTGAAAGAGATGGTTTATTAGCGGTAATAAAAGTTTTATGAACGGAAAATTCTCATTAGAAATTCCGTTTTTACGGTACCTTTTAATAACACACTTCCTTTGCTAAAGGTGCAGATGCGGAGTATTATCTTCACAATAATACATTAGATGCATATTCTCGCCGCCGTCTCCTTTCTCTTCGTTTCTAGTGCATATGCACAGAGCTTTATACGAATAACGCAAATAAAGACGCATAAATCAGATGAGAAATTTAAAGCAGCCAACATTATTTGACACTTGCCTGGGCGGTAGCTCGCAGTTCATATAGAGGGAGCCATTACTTCTCCTGTTAGCGTCCCAACACAGAAATATGATTTTATGTGCGAACAAAATTATGAAAAATACCGTGCAATGTGTGTACCCTCGCAGCCGCCGTTAAAAACGGTATGGGGGGAATTATATGCTGCCATTTTTCTTCTCTACTGAACTACTGCTAAGTTAAACAGAAAAATTATGCTATGTGCATTGTATAGCGTTGTCTAAAAATAAGTATATGTGCATGCAGCCACCTTATAATGAACTTGTTTCGAATATAATTCAAAACAACTATTTTCGATGTAGTACTTTTATTTGAATTTGTGATTTTTAAATTCGTTTTCGTTATAATAACTGAATTACATTGGGTACGGTATGCGGCAAAATAAACAGTAGCTAAATTCGGATGTGTGAAATGTATATGTATTATATGCTGAAACGTACCGAGTGATTTCCGAACGTGGTTAACACCGTATGCGAATCTCTTTTTAATGTTAGTTGCTTCAGGATGGTTCTCACTGTTGCAGAATAAGTTCATCGTGGAGGACCATTTTCGGTCAGACGGAAAAGGGCGCGATAACGGTCCAAGCTTAAAAGAGGTTTCCGACGCATTTAGGCCTAAGTTTATGAAACAGGCTCCGAGCAACGCAGTTATGTTAGCAGTTGTTGAAAAGTTTCATCGTACGGGAAGCGTGCTTTGCCAACGCAAAGGTCACGCGGGTCGCCCAGTGAGAGTCACAACTGATACGAATCACGGGCGTGTTCTGTAAAAAGTACTGCAATCACCGAAATAAAGCCTACGAAGGTCATCATATTAAATTGAATATCAGTGATCGATCGTTCCGTCGAATGTTCAAGAATATTGGTGGGTTTGCATACATAATACAGACTGGACAGCGTCTGACTGCAGCTGATAAGCGTGTAAGAGCCGAATAGAGCGCACGTGTGTTGGCTACGGATTATGAGGGCGTGTCGATCTTGTCGAATGTTTGTTTTTCTAATGAAAGCCATATTTATTTAAACGGATACATTCACAAGCAGATAACACGGTTTCTTGGATTCGAACGTCCCGGCATAATCGTCGAGCAACCCCTTCATAGTGACCGTGTTACCATTCGGTGCGCTGTATCTGCACGTGGCATATTGGGCCCATATTTCATTGAAGCAGAGGATGGAACGCCGTTAACCGTGAATCAGGAGCACTACAGAGAACAGGTTATCATACCATTTCTGCATGATCTTTAGCGATTTTGTCGTGCTAGGAACCTACCACGTAATCAACAATGATTTTGGTAGGACGGGGCAACCTGTCACACTGCTAAGGAGTCTCTTCGAGTGCAGCGCAATCATTTGGGGGATCGCCATATTTCGCGTGGTACTGAATTCCCATACCTATCGCACTCACCAGACCTAACACCACCTGATGCGTACATATGGGGAATGCTAAAGTAGGTTGTAGTAGGTATAATTATTATTGTAGATACTTGAAGATAGATCGAAAAAGTGTTTTGATAGAACGAAATGGCATAATCAGGTGGAGAAGAAACTATTTGATAAAAATAAAAGATGATCGTCGTCAAAATCGGCCAATTTATTATTTAGACAAAACACGGTTAAACGAAGGTCATACCAAACAAAAAGTTTGGGTAGATGGTAATCTTAAAAGTTGACGGCAGGCGCTTAATGAAAGACTGACTACACGCTCGCGTAATCCTGCAGGAAAAGGAAGATGTTTCATTATTTTGCACATAGGACCTGAGGCTGGTTTTGTGGATTATGGCTTATTACTTATCGAAGGGAAAAAACAAGTGATTACCATGAAGAAATGATTGCTGAGGTGCTTAAAACATGGTTTCATCAAATATTAGCAGTGCTACCACACAATACTGTTATTGCTATGGTCAATGCTACATATCACAGTAGAAGAATTGAAAAGATTCTCACCAACATCTAGAAAGCTCGATATGCAGTTTTGGTTGAAATGAAAAGATATTGAGTACGATGATTCGATCCGAACTTCTTCATTTAATTCGCCTTAATAAAGATATAAAGATCAATATAATACGCATGTGATAGATGAGATGGCCACAAAACTGTGTTGAGCTTACCACCTTATCACTGCGAACTAAACCCAATTGAGTTAGTATGGGCACAAATAAAAATGAGGTGGCAGCTAAGGCTATTTCATTCAAATTAGCAGATGTGGGGGTACTTTTACTAAAAGCGATCTAGAATGTCACTACAGACAATTGGAAGAAATGTATAGAACATTTGATTAAAGAAGAAAGAAAAATGTTTGAGTTAAATGGATTAATTAATACTATCGAGCCATTTATTATATCAGTGGACAAAGATTGCAGTTCAAGTGAAATGAAAGGTATGGTAATGTAATGATTCACATGTACAGGGTGGCGCAGGGGAACGGGAAATTTTGAAATAACGTCATTTCCACGAATAAATTCATAAAATTAGTAATTTATTAACGAAACTGCATGTATGCAGTATGTCATTTGTGTTTTTACAATCAAAATGTCCAAAAGTGTCTTTACTTTTTAAAGATGACATCGGGAAGATGTCCTTCCATTCGGCGTTCACACTCTAACAGCCTGTTATGAAAACTCTGGAATGCGCGGTGTAGCAAATCTTGGGGAATGGCAGTGATTTCTTGTTGAATGTTCTCCTTCAGTTCATGGATTGTTGCAGGTCGTGTACGGTACATCTCGCCTTTAAGATACTCCCACAGGAAGAAGTCGCACACACTAAGATCAGGGGATCTCGCAGGCCATTCAATGTCACCGTTACGTGAAATAATGCGTCTTCCAGACAATTGACGAACTGCTGCTATCGAATGTCGAGCAGTGTGTGACGTGGCTCCGTCCTGCTGAAACCACATGTTTTCCATGTTAAGATTAAGCTCGTACAGTCTCGGTGTAAAGAATGTTTGAAGCATTTCAACATATCGAGCGGACGTTGCTGTCGCTGCACTACCATCCTGACGTGCAAAAAAATAAGGGCCGATAACACCATGACATGATACAGCACATCATATTGTGACCTTGCCGCTATGTAGTGGTCGCTGGTGTAACTCACAAGGATTGTCCTGGGCCCAATAACGAAAATTCTGTTTGTTTACGAAACCGTTCAGGTGGAAATGGGCTTCGTCTGATATCCATATGTTACCAACGAAATTCGCGTCCTCGTTAATTTTAGCCAATATCTGCCTACTAAACTCCATACGTGACGCTGGGTCTCGTTCATGTAATTGTTGCACAATCTGCAACTTCTAGGGATGGAAATGTAATTCGTGCAGTATTCTTTGTAAGCTTCGTCGCTTAATCCCTAGCGTAGATGCATGCTCTCGAACGGAGCGGCGAGGACTTCTCTCGATTGCAGCTCTAACAGCCTCAATGTTCTCTGGGGTACGTACCGTTCGAATGCCACCTGGAGCTTTCTTTTTCAAGACAGATCCTGTTTCTTCAAAATTACGCACCCACGTTGTAATCGCATGCGCAGATGGGACACGTCCATGACGTTCAAGCTGGTAATGCTGTCGAAATATTCTCTGCGCGGCAGCCGCACTATCACCATTTTTATAAAACGCTCTCACAGCTACTGCACGTTCCGCACCAGTCCAACGATCCATGATTACTAAATGGCAATGCGTTCACAACAATTGTGCGACGTTACGAACAACTGCCGGTTCTATAGTGCAGACAACTGTAACGTTCAAAATTTCCCGTTCCCCTGCGCCGCCCCGTATTTAAGATCAATTTATTGTTTAATAGCTATATGCTATATTGAATATTAGTCTAAATTGTTGTTTGCCTGTAAATAAGCATATCAAAATAAGAATTATGGTAGAATCTAGCAACATTTAGATACTTCCATTAAGAAAGGTACGATGTATAAAGTTGAAATCTAGTATGACGTATATTTAATCAATAAATATTATTCTGCAGTGTTTTCTATATTTAATTGATCAACTATTTTTGTAATGAGTAATGAATATATAATTAATTACATAATTACAATTTGTATTAAATCATAGCTAGTTTTAAAACTGCCGCCAAGAAGTAACTTTGAAAAATTCCATCGGGTAAACGCGTCCTTTCATTTTACTTCTCCGAATTAAAAAAAATGAAGTATATCTTGTGAGGACGCCTCAAGTTGAGTGCATTCCGCAACTAAAGGCTAGTGAAAACTACGCAGGCGTTATACTATTATTATTTTTTTATTATGGTAATATGATCTTCATTTGAAGTTACGAAATACACGAAATACAGCTCACACGAAACGGATTTAGAAAAGCAACTGCATCCTTGGGACAAGACAAAGTATGCAAGTACTTAAGCGGTTAATCTTGACATTTTACAATTACTAAATGCTTATCCTTCAGTAGTTTTACTCTGGTTTATTTAGTCATCAGAAGCTGATGGAAAAATGTAAAAGTCGTATTCGTATTTCGTTCCGCAAATGTGAACATTTAAAATAAAAGCGATTTCCATTTTTATCGCCCGGTACTTTTCAATTTTCGAACAAAGGATTTAACGACTTTAAATTGTCCACGTTTCGTTTTCCTACCCTTCCGACCTTGTCAGCGTTCGCAAACGCCAACTGGAATCTTCGGTCCATCGCAAAACCAATAATGTTGTCACAAAATCAATATACATATGCAAATTTCCCGACGATATTTAGGCCCGTAACGCTACCGCATCCATCTCGATAGGACGGGAGCTCAGGTGACCGCGATGGCCTCGCCAATAAGCGATTTCGGTACACGTAACGTACATTTTCCGGACAGCCAATTTAATTATGAAAATTTCTTCGAATTCATAAAAGCGTGACACGTCGACATTTCCTCCTTTCTATACGACATGGGCTCTCGTTCGTCCACTCTATCCCCCGCCTGTTTTTTCACACCGTGCGACATTTTTGTCAGGAGTCAAGCACTAAAAATGATTTATTCGTGTCATGGGAACGGCTACGTCATGTAGGCTATGGAAAATATGGATATGTATGTCAGACAGTAACAACAAAAAATATCGATGTTCGCTCAACGTTGCTGTGTGTTTTTCGTTTCCTTTTTTTTTTGATTAAAACGAAAAATTCGTTACATGTTATAGAAAAAATACAATTAACAAGACAACACAGGTAAATATCCCTCACAAATTTAAATTAAACTTTGTTCGTTTATAAACGGATATACAGTACAGCTCATGAGTTTGATCGCATCTAATGTAGTACGTTACGCTTAGAACTATTTTAAAAATGTTTAGGAAAATTGATGCTAGTCGTCTTAAAATGCCATTTGCAATTTAATGTTGAGAGTATATATCCGTAAGCATAAGGCTTATTTATAAAATCCATTCAAACACGAATACAATGTATTCCCGTATTAAATTTTATGATGGAGATGAAGAAATAACGCGGTAACAATAGGAAATTGGGAATGATTACTTTATGAAAATTTGGAAGGGATACTGCACCATCCACATTCCTTGTAAAAAACTATATATTCAGTACGTATTCAGTATATTACCCAGATACTGGGAAAGTGTGTGTGATTGCGTTGTTAGTTATTTGATCGAAGATATGCCAAAAACGAAGGAGTTGGACATTGAACACCGCATCAGAATAGGCGTTTTAGAGAAATTGCGCATTATATACAAAAGCGGAAAATACTAAATTGGGTCGAGGCTCGCGCAAGTTAGAGTGTAAATGATTAGGAAAATGTGTTATGAACGGACGAATGGAAATTCGAATTATTCGGAAGTAAAAGTCACACGTTTGTTCATATCTGTCCTGGAGAACAAATACTCAGCGAGTTTATTTAAAAAAACAGTGAAACATGGAGGAGGAGGCATCATGGCGTGAGGTTGCTTTGGAGGCGGAAGAATTGGAAAATTAGTTAAAAGAGATGGAAGAATGACAAAAGTTGTGTGTAAATTAATTTGGGAGTAGTCCATTTATCACCAAGATAACGAGCCCAAATAAACTGCAAAAGTAGTTAATGCTTATTTTGAAAACAAGTCTTGAAAGAACCCTATCTTTAGTGGAATGACCCCCACAGAGCACTGATGGCAATCCTATTTAGCTGTTGTGAGATCACTTGGATTGTGAAATCTTCGACCAATAAAGAAACATTCAGGAATGTTGTATATGAATCGAATTTGGAGCGATTAGTTTTAAGGATGCCGTGTGTCTCTCAAGCAATTATTAAAGCAAAGAGGGGTTACTTTGAAGAAACATTAAAGAGTATGTATTTCATTGGAACATAATATTTTGTCCATAAAACATTTTAAGTTAATGAGTAAAATTTGTTTCTTGAATAAATTTCTCTCTGTCTAACTTATTTTGTTATCTTATGTATGCGATCAAACGTACTAACGGAAGCTAGATTCATGATCGCTTTCATATATTATTGAAATGCGTCAACAAGCTCGTGTTTAAAGCGCTAATGTGCGGTTCCCTTGTTACTTACCGTGATTGATATTACAAGGTTGCGCAATACAGCCTTATCTGCATAGATATTCACGTGTATAGTATATGATCACTACCTAAATTGAATTCAGGTGAAGTATTTAGATGTTATCACTTTATTATGTTGTTTATAATCAAATTCAATAGATCAAAAACGGATAGTTAAAACATAGGTACATACACAATAATCGTACAACATTCGCAAAATTCATAAGAAACTAATAAACATTGAATTATAATTATGATGGATTTTAAGTTGGTACTTCATTATTAGCCCACTAACAAATAGTATATTGTATAGTTGGTAATGTCCGATCCAAACGCCATGCGACTTGCTCAAAACATGATTTGAAGCATTACAGGGCAGTAGCAAGTAGTACAAAATGAGTAAAACATCTACATCTATACAAGGGTGACCTGAAATGTTTCCAGAAAGGACAAGAGATGACTCACGAAGGTTGAAGTAGATACACTGGTCGGCAAGGGCGACCTTTTTTATGGAAACTGCCCAAGTTTCAGATGTCTACTGTCAATAGTTGACAGAAAGAGTGCGTTTTGTGTAGCAAGTCAAGCGGTTTCGCGAAAATGGATAAAATCGAATTTCATGCAGTGATAAAGCTTCTGGATGGCTGGGAAAACGGCCAAAATTCGAAGTAGGTTGCTAGAGATTCATGGCGAATTGCTCCATAATTTTCGACCATCAGCTTCTGGGTGAACGAGTTCAAACGTGGCCGCACAAGTATATATGACGAACCACGAAGTGGACACCCAAAACCTGCTACCAACGGTGAAATGGCCGATATGATTTATGATGTCGTGTTACTCAATTGCCAATTGATGCTGAAAGAGATAGCAGAGACAACAGGCATCTCAGAAGAACACGTAGGCCATATCCTACACGATATTTTGGGTATGGAAAAGCTATCGACGTGATGTCTGATGATGAGCAATGTCTGGCCAGGATCCAACGCAATCCAATCCTTCATGTGTTTCGTGACTGTTGATGAGACTTAGATCCACCACTATATACCGGAAATCAAGGAACAGTCGAAGCAGTGGATTTTTTCCTGCCGAATCGGCTTTGAAAAAGCAAAGACTGTTTCATCGGCCGGAAAGGTCGTGGCGACCATTTTTTGGGATTCTCAAGGTGTGATCCTCATCGACCATCTGCAGAAGGGACAGACGATCACGGGGCAATACTACAGAAATTTATTGACCCGATTCGATGCAGTATAGAAGGAAAGACGCCCTTGTTCGCAGCGGAAAGAAGCGCTTCTCTACCACGACAATGCACCGATTCATTCATCCCCCATTGTCGTGTCCTAATTGAATGAGTTACATCATCCTCGGGGATTTCTTCTTATTCACAAACCTGAAAAAATCACTGGGAGGAAAGTGAGATTTGTCTGAAATGAGAAGGTCATCGCCGCTACAGATGGCTATTTTGTAGACCTCGAAACATCCTACTTTTCCGACGTGATAAAAAGATTGGAGCACCGTTTGAAAAAGTGTATTGATCTTCGAGGAGACTACATCGAAAAATAAAAATAAAAAACCACACCGATACTTGTCGTTTAGCTCTTGCTTTGTGTGGTGCGTTATTTTGGTATATTTTATCATAAGCTACGTGCAATTTTATCAAATCTTTTACAAAATCTTTTTTGGTACTGCATTTGATTGTTCGTCAGATTTTTAAAATGATCAAAATTCTTTAATTTATTTTATCTAGCATTGAGATTTACTTTTTCATTTGCTTTTGGCACATAATTATTGACAATAAAACTAACAATTTCAATTCTTATATAGTGTCTTAGAATTACACGAAGTTTTCGCCACGCCCCGCGCATGTAGGTTTGGATCGGACTCTAGCAAAACTCATCGACGCAGTATGCAGAACACTTTTCATTGATCAATCCAACAGTTTATTGGCCCAGGACTGCTAGTAATAATGAAGATAAGAAATAATAAAATAAACAAGAAAGCACGAATACAAAAATATAAAACCACGTAAATAGGTAGTTGCTGAAGTGACGCCATTCGCTGAAAAAAAACATGTGAAAAATACGAAATTAATAAAGGAGTACAGAACCAGATGTTGTATTTAAAGGATTTGGGAAGAGATGCAAGTCAATTATGATTCAATGCGTAGCTAATTCAGAACTAAAATACTTAATTCTAAAAGCTACTGCTTATCAGATGCAGATACTGCCCAGCTATGTTATGAATTTTTTATTGTAATAAGGTTTTAAATTGTTCTAAAGCTTACGAAGTTTGTCACAAAGAAATTAATACTGAAATTTCTAAACTTATGTCTAATAATGGGACAAAATGTACCCTCATTGAATTTACATTGTTTTGTAAAGTCAATGAGATTCAACTTTAACACATGATACCTTAAACACGAGAATTAAATAAGACGGCTGAAAGATTGAATCTCGGTTTGTTAGAAAATTTAAGGGTAATGAGGAAAAGCAATATTAGCTGCTCATTTATCCTTTAAATATCTGTTGAAGTATTTTGCGAAAGAAAATGGAACTATACAATATTTTTCCTACCTACCATATTATCAAATTCATAAAAAGAAGATACGCAGTAAATTTCACCTTAAATAGCCATGGCTATCGACTATAGGATATAGAAAGAGAGGGAAATATTTTAAAAGATTCTATGATAAGCTTTTCCTTTCGTGAAAACATTCTACAAACCTAAGAAAAATTATACATATTTAATGTGCACTATTTACTCTGCACTTTTATTACGGTTACAACGCTCTTTAACATTGCTTAGTATAAACACAAAATTAAGGTCTTCAACAAGGTTAATGGTAGTGATAAAAAATGTGGCGTGATAGGAGCTTTTTAACTAGAGCTGTAAAGTCTCTGACCGTATTATTATACTGACTCATAACTCATATTTGAGTTCTTTCGTAAGAGATTATAGTATTGCTTGTTAATGTACGTAAGCTTTGACTCTGTTATTTAAGTAGGGCTGCCTAACGATATAGTGACGGTACTTAGTCGATAATGCAGCTATTTAATCAGTTCTACCTTATCTGGTAAAGTTGGAGTCTCACGCGACAGTTATGTTGGCCACGTTTTCAAGTTCTACTAAATTTCATTGTTTCGAATTCAGCAAGTGGCGGGTTAATGAAATGCTATACAAAGAACTGTGACGCTAAACCACGGTAAGAACACCACTATTTTTATAATACTTTAAATTGCAAAGCTCGCAAGGCCAAACAGAGGATCAAACCTGTTATCGTAAGATCATTGAAATGCTTTGTGACCGTTATAACAATACAAAATTACTAGTTCACGGTCATGTAAAGGCTTTATTTTCAATTGAAGTAGTAACTCAAGTCTCTAAACATTTAAAATTACACGAGTGGTTTGAACAAAGTACTCAAAATTAGGATACACGTGATTCTAAACCAATTGCAAAAAGCTTAGGCAGTACTACTTATTCCTGCTACTATTGCAAGGGCAATCAGGCTATATATACTCTTGTCTGATTTTCAAAAGTTGTCTATTGTTGGCAGATACGAATTTACAAGTAAATCAAAATTATGTATAAATTGTTTAAACAATATAAATACAGTCCACAACTAATTCAAAACAAACACTTTAAAATTTATTAATCTCATTAATTCTGAAGCGTACCTCGTACATTGTAATGAAATAAATATTTTGTCACTAAATTGTGTTTTTCACTGCCCATTCGCTCGTTACAACACGCAAGTCGTGGCCAGTTCTACATTTACAAACAAATTATAGTTGATTGCTCCATAATTGTTTACTCCATGTGATACCCTTTGATGCTATACTCGAATAACGGAACCAAAACAATGACGGGCATGGCAAATCAAAAGAGAATAATACATCAATCAATACAAAACGTACAAAGCTACAAATAGAAACAGACCACAGCTTAAACTCCGACAATAAAAATGCAAATAATTCCAATTTCCTTGCCGAATACAATCCTACGTATTACACGAACGATAAAAGTGGACTCTCTTTTTTATCGGTCAGTGTTCCCGAAGGGTAAAAGTAGAACGATTGATTCGGGGGCGTTTTATATGTCGCCGAGTGCGAAGTGCAGGGATGCGAATACGGCTACAATAACGAGCAAGGTTCGTTCGATGTAGAGTCGGTGATGCGTCTCTTGGTGGTTTCTAGTACGTATCGGAATTCAGCTGCGGCGCACACATACATACGTGTGTACGTCTGCACACACCGGCGCGCATTTTAACGCGCGGCTATCGATAATTACTATCGAGGGAAACCTACTATCTCTGCGTGTGACTACTGTAGCGGTTAAATTCCACGTGTAATATTCGCAGGGAGAGCGGTCTTTTATGGCACATACGACTCCGTTCGATGACAAAGCGTTTGATGTTTGTTTCCCTCTGTTTCTGGAATCCAGGATGCTTCATTACATTTATGTATGGATAGATAGTAATTTATCTCAAACATGGAAATTTGTATTTAAACTTTAAACGTTTAAATTCAATCATCGTTGCTCAACGATCTTCAGTAACTAGTCTTGCTACAATTACTCAATACTTGTCTGATAGTGCAGATGCTGGAAGGTAAGTAAATATCGTATGTACTGACCTAACAAAAGCTTTTGATCGAATCGACCACAATCTGCTTGTTAATAAATTGGACAATATTGGATTTTTGTATTCGTTTTCGTCTTTATTCCAATCGTACCTTCTTGATAGAAAGCAACCTGTTATATATCTGAGATTTGTGGCCAATCACACACATACACACACAGCCAACCTCTGGAGTTCCTCAAGAGAGTAACGTGGCTCCACTTTTCTTAAGGTAGGTATATTGGTGTAATTTCAATTTTAATAATGCTTTACAAACACGAGTTTGTGTAATTCACAGATATAGAAGTAAACTCCACTCACACAAATTTATTAATTATTCGGAACGCAGATGGATACTCTAGATACTCTAGTCATACGCAATAATAATAAATTAGAAATAAACATCTACAGAAAAGAAGCTAATTCCAACGGATTCATCACGGCTAATTCGCAGCATTGCGAACAACAAAAAATGTCCGCGGTTAGTTTTCTGGTCAGTAGACTCGTTAGATATTCCGCTAAGCAAGAGCAGGTACGAAAGAGAACTAAATATATCAAAGATGTAGCGAGGTACAATGGCTTCTCGTCTACGGATTTTGACCGTATCTTAGAGAAGGTCCAATACAAACAGCACATAAGAAATTCCACGACCTTGACGTCAACAAACACCGGTAATAGGAAATTTCTAACGTTTCCTTTCCAGCCAACAGAAGAAAAAATAAGAATCTCTTAGGCAATCCTAAGGATAAACCGGAGATGATGAAAGGGTCTGAAATTTACCAAATCGCATGCAATGATTGTGATAAAATTTATATTGGACAAACAAAAAGGACTATCGAAATGGGGTTCACAGGACATATTAGAATTAAAAAATTTAAAGTTCTTAAAAACGTAAACTCGTGTAGAGAATTAGACTCGTACGAAACGATATTTATGAAAAGAAACAGAAACTTATTGAACAGAGAACCATCCCTAATTACACACTCCAGTCTGATTGATTTATTATCATAAGGCCGTGTTAGAAATACGGTTTGTTTTCTTTCCATCCTTTCCTGAAAACCACATACCCGAGACCACCTAATAACATAGATTGTAAATACTCATATGTTTTAAGAAATTTTAGTGTCTGCGTAGGAAATAATTTGCATGTGTGATACAGTTACAGTTACATCCAGCTGGTAACACGGTTGACAATGGGAGTCCACGTGCTCGTGAAACGCTGCGTACCAAATAATTAATAAATTTGTGAATGGAGTTTACTGCTATACCTGTGAATTATGGAACCACACAGTCCTTGCAATCGTTAATGAGCCTTTGTGCTAAACATTTAACATGAAGGAAAAAAATAAGGCTTATTGCATAAAGGGGTAAACCAAACCCAATTCAGAATTTCTACGTTTCTACTTAAAGTTGGCCAATAGCCAGTTATAAGAATATGGTTAGCAAAGCACAAGGACCTAATACAAAATAATGCAAATGAGGCTTTTAAATAAGCATAACGACGATCCTTTGTTTGAAGAATTTAAGGATATTCATGATGCTAAGCAAAATCTTTAGCAATTAGTATTTCAAAGGGAAAGTATATCACAAGATAAGAAACATGAGACTTGAAATATGACAGATTTAGAGTGCATGCAAATGTTGATGAGAGATGCACATAGTAAATAAAGGCCAAAAATTTGAGAACAAAGTTTAAAAAAGAATGATTCATTCACATTAAAATTAAAGAATGTATCATGCGAATGTAAGAGAAGTATTTTTTTTGTCTAAATGTTACATTTTGCATTGGAATATCACGTAATATTAAGAGAATTGGATTCAATGAATTTGGCGTACGAAAAGCAATTGAATAAATGCTTAATAAAAAAACAAAAGCATAATGTTTGGGAAAATGCATCCAGGTTACGTTGTGCAAGGCTTATAATAATATGGAAACAGAAACTGAAATGGATGATTAAAAGAAAGCAAAATGAAAATCACTTGAGATAAGTTAGAAACCGCACAGGCTGTGAGCGAATGAGTAAGAACAGAAATCTTTCAAGATTTGTTTTCATAATTTGGACTTCCAGCACAAGTAAATTAGAACTTGTTCACAAAGCATATACAGAATTAACATAGACGATTCTGTATAGCACAAAAGAATATTGCATGTATTACCCAGCGCCTCCACCATTTGTAATTCTGCATACTTCT
The DNA here is from genome assembly GCA_023509865.1 of Trypoxylus dichotomus. Taxonomy (NCBI): domain Eukaryota; kingdom Metazoa; phylum Arthropoda; class Insecta; order Coleoptera; family Scarabaeidae; genus Trypoxylus; species Trypoxylus dichotomus. Next base: position 56,393,679 of record CM042075.1, read on the forward strand.
AGTGATGTACTTTACTAAATTTTTGTTTTTAATGCAGTTTTTACGCTAAATTCAGCATTCTCAGAACCCTTTTGTAATAGATTATTTAACTTTGACTCTTTTTCATGCTCCTGACATAGATTGACGTAACTTATAACATATTGTAATTAGCTGAGAGGAAACCCCATTCATATTTGGATAGGTTAATTAAATTAGTGAAACATTGGTGGCTATATCTTTTCTCTATTAAATGAAAATCAACATGCTGGATCATATTTTGTGCAAAAGGGAAGGTAGTGCCTACTAGTAAATGACGTCTCATTTCGTTCATCGGTTGACACGCCGGAAATTAGGTAGATGCTGATACAGCATCCCAAGTGACTTCTAGGGTAGCGAAACACCACTTGAACGTCTCAGGTAATAGAAGTACATATGAGGGATGTTTCCAAAATTCTGGGAATTGTGTTCCAATTAAATTACGCAGAACTCATAAACAATGCTACTGGTGATAGACAAGTCTTGACACATTTATGCAGCTATGCAGGCACGATTCCGACTTTCTCTTTTCCTTTTTCTTTCATTTGCTTCTATTCCTTTTCTCTGTTTTTCTCTTTTTCTTTTTTCACTTTTTTTAATTTTTCTTTATTTCTTTCCTTTTTATTTCTTTGTTTTTCGTCTTACCTCTATTTCATTTTCTACTCTTACACCATATCATGACACGATCCATTTCCAGAAATATTTCGTTTGTTACTGACTCTGGCCGTGGAAATCATACGTTTTCATTTTAAAGGAATTGTACCTAAATTTCATAAAGGAAGTTAGATCCTCTGTTCAAAGTAGCTCTTATGGTTTTATTTGCAAGATACCTGTTTTTTTCTTTAAATTTTGCCATTTTTCAATAGGTGGTCCAAAAATTGTTGAGCAGCGGTGTATATACTTCCAATAAGTAACTTAACTTTTCAAAGAAAACTTTTCTTTTATCTTTGGTGGTCTTAAAGATCTTTTTGCAAACAACATATTTGTCGTAAAAAAAGACAGACAATAGCAACATGTTTCAATTACGAAAAACTCGCTGATAATCTAAATTTACCAAAAACACCAGTCACTGAATAGAAGAGAGGAAAACCTCTTTCCTTTACCGATCCTGTAGTAAATAATTCATTAGAAAGTTAATAGATTGAGCCGATGTCGGAGATGTCAGGAGAGATTACCACTTGAAGTGAAGAGACAGTTAATCCTCTCGGTCGTACTTACTTGCTACGACCGGGCTGCAACTGTCCTCCTTTGCCGAGAATCCAACCGGCTTTGTCTTGTAATCTAATTTCGCCCTCTGAGCTTTCAATTCCGGCCTTTAGCGCGCTATCTTTCGATTACGTTTGACGTTAGAGATTATGGGCGTGTACTGTTTTCATTATTTACTAGGTTATTTCGGTTACGAGGGGGAATCATCTCGCTGACCGGCGATGTTTCGGTTTTCTGCCCGGGGAAACAGCCCTGGATCTCAATAGTATGGGTCCTCGGCAAGGAAGTCGAAGGACAAATGTACGGTTGCTCGGGATTAGTTTATTTTTCTATACGATAAAGGCTCCAAACACTCGTCGAGGTCCTGTATAAACTTTTTGCAATGAACCAGAAGAGGGAATCATCAAAAATAATACCTGGCAACTGCAATCAGAGGTTCTCAATCGTATAGTGAAATTATGAGATGAATTGACATAGGACTGCTTTCATTCTGAACAAATTCAGATGCAAATGAAAACTGCACCAAACTGTAATAAAGCGGTCGACTTAGCGTTCGGATGATTCCATCACTATACATGTACGAAAAAGTATATTATAACAATCAAAATAAAGATTACGAGGGCGAAATGTTTTCAGGATCGACAGGGAAAACAGGGTAAAAATGTGTACTAAGTAATCCAAAGTAATACTTCGATTTACACTTTTTCAAACGATGCTCCAGTCTCTTGAAGCAGTTGGGAGAGTAAGATCTTTCGATGTCTGCAAAACAGTCATCTGTAGCGACGATAACCTCCTCATTTGATGAAAATCTCTTTCTTCTCTGTGATTTTTTGAGGTATGGGAATAGGAAAAATTTTCTGAGGGGTAGGTCTGATAAATATGGAGGATGAGAGACTAATTCGTAGCGCAACTTATTCAATTTGGACACGACGATTCAGGATGAACCAGCCGGTGCATTATCGTGGTGCGTTGGATCCTGGCCAGACACTCCTCTGAAACGGTCACCCGATTTCGCGTTTGCTTCGGTGTGAACAAACGGGGTACCCATCACGCCGAAATCTTTCTTATACACAAAATTTCGTGTAGGATATGGCCAACGCGGTCTTGTGAGATGCCTGTTGTCTCTGCTATCTCTTTCAGTTTCAATCGGTGACTGGCTAATACGACATCATAAATCCTATCGACCATCCACTGCATGGCTCATAACTTGTGCTTGTGCGACCACGTTTGAATTCGCTCACCCAGAAGCTAAGGTCTACGATAATCGACTACATCCGTCATAAACCTCTAGCAAAATATTTCGAATTTCCGTGACCATCTTCTCAGCCATCCAGAAGTGTTTTATCACTGCACGAAATTCGATTTTACCTATTTTTGCAAAACCGCCTGACTTACTGCACAAAACACACTCTTAAACAATAACTATTGACAGTAGACGTCTGAAATTTTGACAGTTTCCATAAAAGGTGTTGGGCTTGCGGACCAGTGAATCCACTTCAACCTTCGTGCGCCACCTCTTACCGACTCCGGAAACATTTCAGGCCGTCTTGGTAGACCTGCTGTTCGAGTCTCTTTCATCCAAAAGAAAATTTGAATTGAAATTGTGTTGTGATATTCACAATATATTTCGACAGTTAATTTAATACGGTCCTGATATTGCCGGTTAATGTCGTCAACTGAATACGTCGTAGTGATGGCATGCCATACGATATGGTGGCCTCTAGTAGTCGTAATGTGGACATCACTTTTAAATTATTTTTGAAACAATAGTTTTGTCGTTCCTAGAGCCTGTAAGCACAGAATACTTTACAGTGTAATAGCAAGAACTCTTTCAGATACAATTTTTCTTTGATGGAAGACATTTTTCTTGTTCCAAAATATTGTGTATAGTTTTTTACTAAAATTCTAACAATTTTTGGATTCAGCTCGACATAAGAAAGACCGCAGCCTAAATTACATTTTCGTTCACGTATAAATTCCTCATTAGAATATTTCGCCCTGTGAGACCCATCCATTCGGCGGTTAACGGCAGCGATAGCAACAGGACACGAACGAAGCGATATATTATTGACTCAAACGATTATTACTTATAATTATATCCAGTCGAAACGTGAGGAGGAAAATACATGTATGAATACGTGCGTATGATATAACGAACTATACTCGGGATCAGATAGAAGAGGAACCGACAACAAAGCTGTAATTTATTTCGCTCGGCTTTATGAGCGATAGTAATCTGATTGCGGCCGCCGATTACCGATACTGAAGGTTCGAATAACGTAAACAAATAAGCTTTACGACGACCTCTAACGGGAATGAAACGCATTATTACGATATAATAAAATGCGTGCTTTCGACAATCATCGTAATGGTGTTAGATAACAAAGAGAAACTATATATAAACGTTATTTTCATTTCGATACTAATTCTGGACGTATTAATGTTTGAATAGCGGGGCGGAAATTGATTAGAAGGTATTGAAAAATGCTATTCGGGTTATTACTCATGTATGTATATTACAAAGAAATATTGAAAAAGCCTGAATGTGACATTTATCCACCACAGCTTGTTGACATTAATTAAAATTAATTGAAATAAGTCCATATTTGTAGAGCATGACGTATATTTCTATACATACATTTTGAAATAAAATTTTCTTCCTTGATTTGTTGAAACTTAATAGAGAAACAAGCCCTAGCATATAACTTTCCAAATGGTTTTATCCAGAAACAAATGGAAACAGGTAAACAAATTATCTTATGTAGACACACATATACATACACACGCAAATAAACGAATCAGATCGATGAAAATTCAAGAGATTACATGTCATATTCATTTTAATTCACTTTTAATTTATTGTTCAAAAATAAATTCTATTCCACTTAGTTCTACTTCTGATATAAAGATCTTAGCATCCTATTTTATCTACAAGTGTAGTGAGTTATATCTCGCCCAGCCATTTTAATTAAGAGATATCTCCTTTCTCTTCTTAGAATGCCGATCAGTTGCGAATATTGGCGATCATCATACCAACCCGTACCAGGTACTGAGTTATTTCAGGTGCACTTCTCCTGCGTCTTTCTGCTCCTCTTCGTCCATATATCTTTTCTTGTGGGGTCGCCTGTGTCAAACCTTATCAAGGGAAGCCTCGTTCGCATGACGTGATCTAGATATTCTAGTTTGCCAGCTTTAATTGTGTTCATCAGTTTCAGGTCTATTTTCATTCTTCTCAAAACTTCGATAGATTAAATATCCAACACAACTGTAGTACAGGAAACGAAAGTTAGCACATTCCTATGTGTGCATATGCGGTAGCGTTTGCAAGCAGGGTAAAGTTTTTGCATATTATTGCCACAGGGGTATCATAAAAACGTGCGAGACGGTACGTAACAACGACATAGCAGTTAAAACTTCTAATACGATGTCGAAAGCAGAAGCCAATTTCAAAGGACATACGACAATAATGTTAGATGTTCTTTAATAACCACGGTTGGGTAGATTTTATTAAATAATAAAAATCTAGATAAAAATCAAGCAGCGTGAGAGCTCAAAACTCGAAAGTAATAACAAAAGTCATGTCGGTAATATAGTTTCTGAATGTCCGTTGCTTCTGTAATTGGTTCAGTTATCTTCATGGGTATATGTACGCTCTCAAGTTAAATTTACTGTTACTGTCCTTTAATTGTTTGATTAGGGAGTGTTAAGCAAAAATAGAAAACCTATTTTTGATTCAGTAAAACTTGCGGATTTACAAAGTATTTAAAAACACATCGAAAAATGCTCTGAATTAATATAAAATTAAAGATATATTATCAATAAAAGAAGTTGTAGAAAAACGGGTAGAATCACTAACTTCACTCAGCGACAAAGGATAGTCAGTCGTTCAAAAGTTGTAAACTTTTTTTTTATTAAACTGCTAATCTCTCGCCATAATTTGACAGCATTATCAGAGCAAAGATAATGGTATACGTGCTGTTAGATGTTATACAATACATTTGCAATATGCTGATATTTTTGAAAAGCAAATTTGAAAATTTGAACAGTTTTTGCTTGAGGTTTTGCAAATGGTTTGTATGTCATGTCGTAGCTTATTGAAAAGCTTCCAATCACCATGGATAAAATTTCTATGGAATCATGATGTTGCATGAGTGTCAGGCTACAAGTTCTTCTTGTATCTTGTATCGTAGTCGTAGATCAATGGATTCGTCGCATCGTAGACTGTATATGTAGTGGTGGATCCAAGTCTCATTCACGATTATGAAACGCATGAAGAAATTCCTTGGATCCTAGCCATACACTCCTCCGAAAGGTTGCCCTTGCCGACCAATGAATCCACTTCAACCTTCGTGCACGATCTCTTGCCGATTCTGGAAACATTTCAGGTCACCCTCGTAAGGACAAAAAAGGAACCTGGGATATATGCGCCTAAACAAAACGTATTGATACAATGGGAACAGTCCATATGGCATAAGGAGGAAAATGAACTATTATAAGTTTATTTAGTATAAATCCGATTTTTTGAACAATTATGGATCTAGAACCATTCTTGTCGAATGTGGACAAGTTCTGGAAATCGAAGTTAATCAATTTATCTGCGAATCACATCATCAGGAAACAGCAAGTTGAAAAGAAAAAAGGAACTGCAGTTCAACTAAATTAATGATTAGTTGAACGACCTTTGATAAAGCCATGTTAATAAACAGAGAGATTTGATTTAATACTATCATATAGTCTATCACAAATAAGCTGTTTCAAAAACCTTACTACAATTAGATTGTATATATACTGGTCGATAGTTATAGGTATCATGTTGATCTTTCTTGAAGATCGACGTAGTTTTACCGACTTTCCAGTAAGATGGCAAAGCTACCAAGTCGAAAATAACAGAGACAGGATCACAAAATACTGGAGCGCTTCTATATAAATGCAAAGACCGTGCAGAGTTTAGCCACGTTGTCTGGAACAATTTCGAACAGACGCATTCAAATGGCGGATGTGCTTGAAAACCTCATCAAACTAAGCTTATAATTGTCAAAAAGGTGGGGAAATTCTCAACGCTGCACATATTACTCTCCTTCAGGGAGCATGCACTAAAATGAACTTCAGCGTTTACCAAATATTTACAGTTTGGTCGCAGTATAATGGATCAATTCGCTGCCTCGCATCGGCGTCGCCCGCGACTACAAACTTATTTGCTTATATAACGGCGTAATCAGCGGATCCCGGTACGTAGTACCCAACTGTTAACGTCGCGCGACGCTAGCGATAGGTAAGTACCTATGGTTCCGAGTAGTTCTCCGCCGGGCAGATTTCAGTACGCTACAACGGTAGCGACGCTAACGCCAAAGGCGAATATTTAATAAGGCCTGTGTACACAGTAAGTGACTGTATATAGGTAGATATGTGTACTAGAGCGGCGCTCTCGTAGAAGGCACCGGCTTAGACAATGTCTCCGGTGGAATGCATAATTCATACACCTAAATAAATATAGACCGGAGCGTAGACGATATCATCATCCGGTCGGGGACGCGGGTGGAACCCTGGAGATTATCCGCTCGCGGCAAGTTCACACCCGCATTCGCCGGCGTTGCCTCTGGATTCGCTCTGGAAACGACGAAGGAGTCGACATCTAGGACGATAGGCGATGATTACCGAAGACGACGTTGTTACGGGGAGAATTTCTGATTACGCGTAATTGCGCCTTTCTCTCTCTCTCTCTCTCTCTCGGTTTCGTCGATTTCGTGTTAACGCGTTTACTTTTCTCGTTTTCGCGACTTCTTTTGTTCCTTTCTCTCGTCGTTTCGCCGTGCTGCCGTCGAGATGTGGGCGTCATCGCTTTGACGCAAGCGTATATCAATTTCCGCTTCAATAAAATCTTTACTCGGTGGTTGCGATTGTTTCATTCTCCCCGATTGCTACGATCGTAATTTCTTCGGAGGATTGCTGGGAAATATATTACCTATGGTTCGTTTAAAATAGTATGATTTGCTTTGTACAAATTGGTTCAAATTAAATGGGTACTGTAGATATTCCGTGTGCACTAGAAACCAAGTTTTAGCTGGTGCGAAGGTGGATCTCCACTCTGTGCTCCTATCTTTTATAAAAAAATATACGAGTGCGACCTGAAATGTTTCGGGAATTGGCAAGAGAGTACGAGGGTTGAAGTGGATTCATTGGTCGACAAGGGCAACCTTTTTTGTGGCAACTGTCAAAATTTCAGAGGTCTATTGTCAATAGTTGTTGTTTAAGAGTATGTTTTGTCTAGCAACTCAGATGGCCTCGCACAAATGGATCAAATCGAATTTCGTGCTGTGCTAGAACTTCTAGATGGCTGGGAATGGTTCATGGCAGATGTATTCCATCATTTTCGACCATCAGCTACTGGGTGAGCGCGTCCAAACTTGGCCGCACTAGCACAAGTGACGAACCACGCAGTGAATGCCCAAGAACCGCTACCACCAATGAAATAGTCGACAAGATTTATGATGTCGTGTTAGCCGATCGCCGATTGAAGCTGAAAGAGCTGGCAGGAACAACAGGCATCTCAGAAGAACGTGTTGGCAATATCCTACACGAAATTTTGGGCGTGAAAAAGCTTTCGGCGCGATGGGTACCGCGTTTACTCGCATCGGAGAAAAAACGAAATCGGGTGACCGTATCGGAGGAGTGTCTGGTCAAAATCCAACGCAATCCAAGGGATTTCTTCATGCGATTCGTAACCGTGGGTGGGACTAGGATTCACCACTACATACCGGACACCAAGCAACAGTCAAAGCAGTGTACTTTTCCGGGCGAATCGGCTCCGAAGAATGCAAAGACCGTTCCATCAGCCGAAAAGGTCATCGCCATCATTTGGGATTCCCAAGGTGTGATCCTCATCGATTACGTGCAGAATGGAAGGACGATAACGGGGAAATACTACAGCGATTTATTGACCCGGCTCGATGCAGTATTGATGGAGAAACGGCTTCGTTTTCAGCGGAAAAAAAGTGCTTTTCCACCACGACAATGCACCGGCTCATTCATCCCGCATCGTCGTGTTCAAATTGAGTGAGTTGTGCTACGAATTAATCTCTCATTCTCCAAATTCACCGGACGTAGCCCCCAGCGACTTTTTTCTATTCCCAAATCGGAAATAATCACTGGGAGGAAAGGGATTTGCCTCTAATGGGCAGATTGTCGCCGCTACAGATGGCTATTTTGCAGACCCCGAAACATCCTACTATTCCGACGGCTTGAGGAGACTGGATCACTGGTTACAAGAGTGTATTGATCTTTAGGAAGGCTACATCAAAAAATAAGAATAAAAAACCACACCAATACCGTGCTTTTCTTGTCGATTCCGGAAACATTTCAGGTTGCCCTCGTATACCTCCATCTGCATACACATTTAGATGAAACATATGATTGAAAAATCGAACTGTTGGTGGTGTATTAGGATATTCTAATTCCGTGATTTCAATTGTCAATTTAAAAGTACCATCTTCAAATGGTGTATCAGGTGGCTCAAATATTACTGCATTCCAAATCATAACATTATTTTCCGTTGGCGCAACACTTACATTAGTTTGTGGGTCTTCTTGTAATCTTTTGAAATCTCTCATGAGCCGTCGCCGAGCTGATTTATTATATATATTTTACAATCACCCTATCTATCAGTTATTTATATTTGTACGTGTTCCAGAACATAATCTTTATTTCTAATTCAAAGCTTTATACAATGAAAATTTAACCGTTTTTTAAATTTGTTTACTATGTTGTATCACAATAGAAGGTCCATTAGCATGACGTATGATCGAAGATGAGTGCTGTAAACAAAAATACCACTAAAAGATTCTCATCATGGGAATTGGAATTAAAAGAACTACCTTAACGTACGGCTACAATATCATTGCCTTACATTCATCTCGGAATCCTCTACTTAAAACTAGGCCTTTAAGTTACTCTACTAACCCGTTAAGTTCATTCATATCTGAGTTTGCGGTTCCTTATTAGACAACTACTCAGGTAATAGGTGTAGCGCAAGGAAACGGTGGTATATCGAATCGAAACGCACTAGCAGATACGTGAAATAGTCAAACAACTTCGAACAACATCTGTCGCGCGCTACGCCAAGAACAAAGAGCACCTTCAATTTCATATTCCCGACGTGCATGCGCCATTTGCATATAAGGAGCAACTTTGAACACTTAGTAAACAAGTTAGTTATAGTATCATGAATTCAGATGAGTCCGTGTAATATCGGTAGTGGGAGTGGATGAGCGACGTTAGGATCCGCAGTGTGTGGGTGTCTAACTTTTGACAGGATTCGTGTGTCGCAATATTGGATGGAGCTATTTCAGTCCTGCAAAGTGTAGGATGGATTCTTAGATTTGTTGTATTTACGTTTGTGGGGGCTTTAATTGTTTGTTTGACTGTCTTCACGTGCTATTTTCATTTCTTCCTTAGAATAAGCCTTGAATGCCAAAAATTACTGTTATCAGAAGAAAGTCGTCAATTTCTATTTTTTGAAAACTAAGCACTAGTGTCATTCGTAATTTATATTATTTGATCACGTATTACGTATTTATTTAATTTTCATAAGTATATAGAAAAAAGTGGCTTGGGAAATATTGCAATAGCGTTATGTCACAACGAATGCAAGGACTGTGTGGCTGTATAATTCACAGGTATCGCACAGATAAACTCCACTCCACATACCAACTGTCGACTGTGTGAAGTGGAGTTTATTGTGATACCTGTGAATATGTTATGTGGCAAAAATCCTGGCGTAATTGCTCAATGTCGAATATTGACTTCATCAATTATTTACTACATCAAAATATAAAGTTCACTATCAAAATAGGGACTGAATGAGAGTTTAAACTTCCTAAATTTAATAATTTCAAGAGAAAGTAATAGTCATATATTCTCAATTTGTCATAAACCAAAGACTGGCTTCATTTCATTGCGTGATGCACACTAAACAAATAGCAGTAAATAATTGATATAATACCAAATTAATAGAGCAAATCAAAAAAAAAAGAATTATAAAAAAGCGATTGAAAAAGTTTATATAAATATAAAGGAAAAAACGGACAACTACAAAGTATTAACTTATACTTGACCAATTAGTGAAAAAATAGGCAAAGCAGCAGCTAAATCAAATATAAAGATAACCTACAAAACCAAAAATTCGTTAGGAAAATTCATTAATAACAATTAACTAAAAACAAACGTAGGAGAAAGTTTATAAATTAAAAATGTTATTTCTTCTTCTTATTTGTTTACTTTTTGATTTCTAGCAAAGGTTTTACTTATGCTTGTAGTAAATTCACTAGTTATTCTGAGCTTAATGGCCGATAGCTAAATTAGTACAATGTATGATTTTTTTCATTGTTATTACTGTTTTACACAGGCAGATTATCTAATGATAATTTGTGACAAGTGCTTAACTAATTGCAACTGGGAAACTTCAAGTTTCGAATAGTGTACCATCTATTTGATAAATTCAGCTCCAACTATCGATACACACATGCATGTGTAGGATAGATTGTAAAGGTTGCAAATGCATTTCTATTTTTTTGTTTCGCACTCATATTAGAGGTAGATCTTGTTATCAGCCACGTTTTATTCCATTTAATGAACTTTCAAGACAAGATATTATCCAAATTTGTAATTCCACTATTGTTTTGTAATATTATTTCTCTTTAAATACCATTTCTAGGTACCGAAATAAAAGTCGTAGGCGTAAGAACCAGAAGCCACCGAAAGGGTAATTTTGGTATTAAAAGTTTCTTTTCCACGTTGACCTTATTCGAATTTATGAAAAAAAGGTAAATCCGATAGTAGATTTAGTCATTTTACTTGATACGACCGTGGAATATGATAATGTATTCGAATGAGAATGGTAAGTCACGCAATTTCCTAATTACCAATTCGTAATATACAGGGTCTTGCACTTAACCTAATCATTTTGATGTTGCATTACTTACATATAAGAACAATATTTGTTTCGAAGAATGTATCTTTAAGAAATGCATACTGGCTGGAAGTACAGGTATATTGAGCAATGAAATTTAAAACGAAGCAATTGTCGATTTGTTTAACAATCACGAGAAAAGTCATATACTATACGCATACGTAAAGGTTGAAGTAAAGTTTATAAAAAATTATATCCATTGTTGATTCTTTTTATTAAACATTGTATACAAGCTGATCCATGCAATTGATATGATGTCATAAATTAGTTTCTTGAATTAAAACACTCATTTCCTGTTAAAGTGATGAAATCTACACATAACTCTACCGTATATTTTATAGACCATTACATAGCTGATTACATGTAAATCTTAGCATTAAATTCAAACCTTAAAGTAGATAGATTGTTTTGTTTTTTAAAGTTCTGCTGATTGTTTCATAGATATGTGTGAATTCATTCAGTTTCTGTACTTGATCTGTGTAACCTTTGAGCCCATGCGACTTTGACTTAATTCCAAAGATGAAGCAATCACTTCGTGACATTTGATTTCGAACTGTTCCCGAGATTATCCACACAATAGATCGCTTCATCAGAACCATCAACGGAATAGGCGCTGCTAAAAGCATACTACGACTTCCATATCCTTGTCAACGAGTTGTTCATACATAAGTCGTTTTTGTATTATTAATGAGTAAATGGTTGCCACTCTTAAAGTTCCAGTGCTTTTACATTAGTCAAGTGGACCCACGCCACAAGTAGCGATATCCCAATTTTCTGCTAGAGCGAGTGTTATTTTAAACGGAGACGGTTCACCCTGCGTTAATGTACTGTCGCAGTGATGTAGTAACATTGGTCAGCGTCATAGTCGTAACGATTGTCGTGTTCCATCGTGTCACTAGGTTTTGCGAACAAGTGCGGTTTGCATTGTCAAAGGTACTAGCTTCGTTCGCTAGGTCGCGCTAGGTCTATTGATTTTGAACGAGGGTCGGAGAGACACTCCATTTCCTCTTCATCTCGTTTGGTAGATCAGTGGCTTTTATTTTATTTGTGAGTCCAGTGTGCGTGTGTATTTCCTATGTTTTCTTTCTTTTTGTCTTGTGTAACGTAATGCCTTTTTCCTCATCTCTTCGTTTAATTTGTGTAACTCCTTCTTTCCTTATACGTCGTGATGGTTGTATTATTCTTCTGACTGTTGTGTTATCATGCGTCTCTATTCTGTGTAATGTGTTTTGTGTTCTTCTGTACATTATGGTCTCAAGTGTTTCCAGGTTAAGTTCTTGATACAGTGTTGTATTTGTGATGAAACGCGGTGCTCCTGATGCGAACCGCGTTAGTTTGTTGAGTTTTCCCTGTATCGTCTTCTTTTGCGCTTCGGTTGCCTGATGACAAAGTTCACCAGCGTAGATGGCGATCGGTATTACTACTGTTTTAATGATTTTGACCTTGTTATCTAGTGATAGTTTACTTCTTTCATTTAATAGTAATAGTTAATAGACCTTCGAGGCTTCCGCTATCTTCCTTTTGATTTCCTTAATGTGCTAGGTGTATGTGAGTTGCTCGTAGAACAACCCCTAGGTACTTTGCCTTCTTGGCCCATCCGATGGCGTGGTTGTTAATTTGAATTTCGTCGGGTTTTTTGTGTCTTCTATACGACGTGAAGTAGATAGCTGTGGTTTTCCCTGTATTTATCTTTATTCGCCATTTTAAAAACCATTTGTAGAGCGTGTCGATGTATACTTGCAATCTATCGTGCGCGCGGTTTCATTTGCCTGTGCCTGTAATAAATAGCGGTATCGCTTACAAGTGTTTGACTGCGGTATGTCAGAAGTATAGATGTTAAACAAGAGCGGTCCCAACACCGAGCCTTGCGGAACTCCTGCTTGCGTTGTTCTGGAACTGGAGATGTCTTCTTCTATTTTAACAGAAAATGTTCTGTCGCGGAGATAGTATTGAATGAGATTGGTAAGCGTGGCTGGAATCCAGTGCAATCTCATCTTATGTATGCAACCATCATGCCAGACCTTGTCGAACGCCTTCTCGATGTCTAGCATGATGGCTGCAGTTGGATGATAGATATTTCGTCTACTACCGGTAGTAGCCGCTTTTGTACTACTCGCTCCAAGATTTTGCTGTCCTGGTAGCAAGCTGATTGGACGATATCCATCTGTGTTATTTCTGGGTTTTTCCGATTTATGTATTATTATAATCGTAGTATGTTTCCACATCTTCGGGTAGTACTGGTGTCTAATTATAGCGTTTATACTTTTTTTCAGCGTGTCTACGGCTTCTAAGGTTAGATGTTTGATAGCGGTATCACTAATTCCATCGTGCCCTGGCGCTTTATGGTCCCCAAGGGATGATGTCCCGAAGTTCCTCGGTCGTCGTTTCTTGGACGCTTATTGTGTCTCTGTATTCCGTATGAACTTGTTTATTGATAACGTCGTTGAATTTTTCGTGATCCCTGTTCATTGGTGGATTAGGGCGGAAAGCTTCCCCGAAATAGTTAGCAAATTCCTCAGTCTTGTCGGAATTATTGTTGATAATACCGCGTGTTCCAAGTATCAGGGGTATCTTTTCCTTTTTTTGTCTTGAGTATTTTAGTTACTTTCCACAGTTCGGTATGATCGTCGTTTATATTTTCGATTTTGGCGTCTCATTGATCATTGTAGTGTTCGGCAAGGTCTTTTTTAATTTCAATTTTCAATTTTTTTAATTTTTGGTATATTTCAATCGCTTCCTTGTTTAATTGGTTGACGTGCGGCGTCGCCTTCTTCACCGAGGACAAGGCGGAAGCCATCGCGAAAACTCTCGAGGGACAATGCAGCCCCGTCTACGAAAACGCGGACGTCAACTGCATAGGACGAGTTCACCAAAAAGTGTGAGAAATCTTCACAACATCACCCGAAGAGATGAAGGCCGTCATCAAGGCATTCCGATCTAGCAAGGCCTCAGGGTCGGACGGCATCACCTACCGCGCTCTCAAACACGCCCCGTGGAAATTCGTCATGCATATGACAGAGATATGCAACACCATATTTCGCCTGCGACACTTCCCATCCCAATGGAAGTAAGCGGAGGTGGTCATGATCCCCAAGTCCGGACAGCCTATCAGCCTTCTCCCGGTCATGAGTAAGATCGCCGACCGAACCATACTCAGAAAGCTATAGGAGGAACCTGACGACCTCGACTACTCTTGAAGATGCATTGGGCCAGCATCTCCAAGGCAATGGTCAGACTCGTCCATTCGTATCTTCCCCAAGGTCAGACTGGAAAGCCAGCGGTCCATAGTTACAGCAGAAGCGCCGCAAGGGTAAACGATCTCACCCCTCCTGTTCAGCATTTGCACCAGCGATATTCCAGCGAGTTTCTGTTTCCCCACCATTCTTGTCTTTGAGTGGAGGTTTATTCGTGATATCGCAATTGATTAATACTTAGGGTAACCGCTGCACCGCAGGGCTTGTCTTAGGTGGTCTAATTCCTTCTGTAGGTGTTTTTCGCTGCATACTCTGCATGCTCGATCGACTAGCGTTTCGCACCACCGTATTCTTCTGAGGAGGGTGGTGGTTCGAATTACTGTGCAGATAACGATCCATACGCGTAGGTTTCCTGAATACACTACCGATGCTTTGTCCCTGTTGACAAGAACTTGCGCAAGAGGTAATACTTCGTTTTGTTCTAGCTCCATGGTGAATTCTATGTTAGGGTGTATACCCCGTTCAGGTGTTTAAGAAACCGGTCCAATCTATCTCTTCCCTATGAGTAGACGACAAATGTATCATCCACGTGCCTCCACCATACCGTTGGTTTGTCCACCGCTGTGTCGATAGCCAGGCTCTCAAACTGTTCCATAAAGAAATTAGCTACAACGAGACTTAATACGCTTCCCGTCGCTACCCCATTACGTCTGTGATAAACGGCCCTGAAAGTCTGAAAAACTATCCAAAATTGGTACGATTTGCAAGCATAAAGTATTACACGGTTTCGTGACCGGGAAATTTTCATTTCTCTTTCGCACTTCACGAGATTTAATAAATCCCTGATAGACGTATAATCCGAACGTTCCACGATGTTGAACAATAACTTTCTGAATGACTTACTTTTTATGAAAAAGAAAGTCGCACGCACGAAAATTTATCTTACAACGGTGGCATATATACGTGAAATTCGTGGAATAGCCGCCTAGATCAGCTTCCGCATATAAGACTGACCTCACGCGGTGATTGACGGTCCCTTTTTCTCCGCACTGCGAAGCGGGGATCGGCTACATTAGACGCTCGTCCGACGCTAGGGAAAGAAAAGGAAAAGAATGGCCGGACATTTCTTTTTTCGGGCGAAAACGCGTGAAAAATATCCGCGTAATATTGGAAAGAAAAGTAGTGCACGTCTCGCCCGAACAGTTTACTTTACGTTTAATTAATTTTTATCACGAAGAGCTCGCATCCTTCTCCCCATCTCCCTAAGTTCCCCTACCTCCCATGATAACGCCCTGTGGAGCATCAGCGTTGGCAGCCTTAAACGTTCTCTCGGGGTTGCAGAAGTGGAGTGCGTGTGAAATAATCCGAATGGAAACTGACACTGTAATCTGAAGCCGGAGCGGTGGTTTTTCTTCCCCGTTCTGCGCTGTCAACTACATCAACCATACTTCTGAAACAATTACGAGAAACAATGACCATTGTTTCGGGACCGAGCTCGGCGGCCGCTTTAGGTCGGAGTAAAACTCGTTGGCGTTTGTCGGAGTGTTCTCGCTGACCGTGAAATGACGTTTCGAATAGAAACAATAGATCGCGTAAGCTAATTGCAGCAGTTGAATTTTCGTCTCGAATGCCATCTCAAAATAAAAATGATATGGGGATATGTTAGTTTGTTATATGCAGATCAAGAGGGAACAACTGGTACCATGTTCCAAGAAGCTTGAGAAACACTAATAGTAACAGCTATTTATTTGCTGTGAATACAGAATTTGTGGAAATGGAAGCTTCAAAAAAAATGTTAATTTTTGCACGAAATAGCAGTGGTTTTAATTTTGCTCAGATATCAATTTTTACGTTAAATAATAAAATAACTAAGTTTATTAAAGGTAAATAGAACTGTTTACACTATAGGATATACACAATAATGAAGCATTAAAATAGTAGTCATTCCAAGATGCGATCCAAAATCATTTTGCCTAGATAACTGCATTGAAAAGCTTAGGATTTTGTTATTTGACCTTTATTCTTTATAACCTCACGACACCTTTGGGGTAGCGGGTTTACCAGTGGCCTTCACATCTTTACTGAATTTTTTTGCCATTCGGCTTGGGATATTCTCCACAGATCGTCAATATTTTGAGGCTTAGCAGCAGGTACAGCCTTTTTCAACTTAACCCATAAATGTTCATTTAATTTCAATCTCGAAACCATCTCTTCGCTTTACGAAAAACATGTTTCGAATCGTTATCCTGCATATACAACCAACTTGGTGACATTTTTTCGTCTCCATATGACAGAACCACAGTTTGTAATATGTTTTACAGTTATCAGCGTTCAATATGCCTTCTGTCTTATGCAAAGGGCCTACTCCATACCATGAAAAATACCCACACAGCATGATGCTTGAGCCTCTGAATTTTACCATCTTCTTGATATGCGGGGGTTGACATGCTGCTGATGACGGTCTTAGCACGTGCAGTCCACCAGAATTAAATAAAACTATTTTAGCTTCATCAGACCACAGTATCTTACGCCACTTTCCTTCGTCCCATTCTGTGTGACATTCTACTCTGTATTTGCCTTTTATTTAATAATGGTGCCTTTCTAAGCCTTCTTCCGCACAGTTTTGGTTAATGAAATCTTCGCCCAATAGTGTAGCTACTTATAGAAAGGTTTAACCCACTTTTAGTTACATTTGAACTTATAAACGGGTGTCTTCTTTGCACAAATTAGAATGTTTCTGTCTTTTCTAGGACTAATTCTCCTCTTTCCACCATGATTTTCTTTTCTTCTCTTAATTACAGAGACAGATAATTGAAAATGGTTGTGTTACCCCGCAATCTGCAGAACTGTATGCATCTGCGTTTAGTACCGCCTGATCTTTCAATGCATAGGAAAATAATAGCACATGACCTAAAAAGCTAAGTAACTCCCCCTTCCATTCGGTATATTACCGGAATCATATGTTTTCAGGAACTTTACATAACTTTAATATGGTTGCGTCAGAATTATTACATCTCCAATTAAATTTTCAAATCCAAAGTTGTTCAAGAGATTAGGTTCTACTGGAATGACAATGACAACAATCAGTCCCAGAAGATGGTGGCGATCCTCAGGTCAGCCAATACGGACTCCATGGAATCAAAGGTACCGACTGTTTATGTCCCCTTTATTTAGATATTTTCAGCTCTAACACGAGTTCGTATTTAGTTAGCACTAAGCATTCATCGTATGATTAGTTCATTGACATTTAAATGTTGATGTAAGACATTGTGTACTTCTAAATTACTGTAAATGAGGGTTCCCTATGCTCATATGACCACCTTCGAAAATAATGAACCACTTATAACTCATTCAATGGGAAGGAGTAGATTCACCATAACCTGTGTTTAAGTCTTCTTTAGTTTCTTTATTGGTTTGTAGTTAGTCAACAAAAAATTCGTTTTTCAACACATCAATATAAAGACAATACAAGCTTATCTATGACAGATTCGAGAGAACTTTTGATACTAGGCTTTTAAAACTTAGCTGAGCTCTGTAATATACTCAACATGGTGAAATAGTTACCAACTTTTAACAATTCACCCTATTGTCAAATAGTTCCCGTATTCTAAAAAATGTATTTTTTTTTTGTATATAGAGTGAAATGTTACTGTATACAATGGGGTAGGCCTTGAAAGTCCGCGACTTTCTAGCGTTTTATATTTTGTATATTTATATATTTTGTTTTGCAGGAGATCCAAAATAGTTCATACCGCACAAGCTATTTTCGCATTAGCAAATAACTTAACGCTTCATTAATTAACTGCCGCATCGAGAACTTTACGATCAGCAGTACCGTTAACGGATTTCAGCCTCGGATGGCGAAATAAATGCACCGCATTCTTGTTTACGCCCCAACAGCTCATTAGAACGGATCGACTTTAATTGAAGGATCTCCGTGGGGGAAAAGTTCGGGCGAGGATGTAATAGTAAGGCGCGAAATACACGTCAGCGGTTTAGTTAAGCAATTAAGTTTTTGTCCCGTTTAATTAACTACCGTCGAAATTGTTGACTTATTATACCAGAGAAGTACGAGCACCGCCACCTCCCTATTACATACTTCTTGGCTAACAAAAGGCGTTCGTGTCCTTTACGTCGCTCGGAAATAATGAGAATTTTGGTAAGGTGTCGGAATGGAGATGAAAATGTGCAGGGTTTATTACACGATACTTCGGTGACTCTACCAATGTAAGAGATCGTTTTTTATATTAATGTATTTTGTTGTTTTGTGCTAATTTACAGTTAGTACTTGCTCCAATGTAGAGGTGTAGTTCTATTAGAAAATCTATGCAAAACGTCTTTTTTCTATAAGGAAGACAAATACGTCAGACAAAAATCATCGAAGCACGATTGTTCCGGTAAGCAACTTAGGGCTACCTTAAAAACGGACTGACGAAACGTCGGACTACACAAGTTCAATGAACGATGGAAATAGCCCAAACAACAGCTCTCGTTACAATGAGAATCCATCGTCAACAGTATTACGTCAAGAAACAGTTCTTACAAACAACAACAAAAATATAATTAAAATAATAATACTTCAGAGCAATACACAGGTATAGCAGTAAACTCCACTCACACAAATTAATTAATTATGCGGAACGCAGCGTTTCGAGAGCACGTGGACTCCCATTGTCAACCGTGTTACCGACGCGAATAGTTTTCTGGTCAATAGACTCGTCAGATTTCCGCTAAACAAGAGCAGGTATGACAAAGAATTAAAGTATATCAAAGATGTAGCGAGGTACAATGGTTTCTCTTCTATGGATGTCGACCGTATTTTAAGGAAGGTCCAATACAAACAACACATCAGAAATTCCACAACATTGACATCAACAAACACCGGTAATAAGAAATGTATAACTCTTCCTTTTCACCCAACAGTAAAAGGGTTAAGTAAAATTTTCCGACAACTAAATATGAACGTGTCTTTTGTGTCAAAAAACAACTTAAAGAATTTCTTAGGGAATCCCAAAGGTAAACCGGAGATGATAAAAAGGTCTGGAATATACCAAATCGCATGCAATGATTGTGAGAAAGTTTATATTGGACAAACAAAAAGGAATATCGAAACGAGGTTCAAAGAACATATCAGACACTATCGTTTCGACAAACCTGAACTATCAAGCGTAGCAAAGCATATGGTAAAATCCGGACATAAGATTGATTTAAAAAATCTGACACTACTTAAAAGCGTGAACTCGTATAGAGAATTAGACGCATACGAAACGGTATATATGAAAAAGAACGGAAATTTATTGAACAGAGAACCACCCCCAATTGCACACTCGAGTTTGATGGATTTATTACCATAGGCCCTGTTAAAGATACGGCTCGCTTTCGGTCCATCCTTTCCCGGAAAAGGCATGAGGCCACCTAGTAGATTGTAAATAGTCATATGGTTTAAAATTTTAGAGCCTGCGTAGAAAATAATTTGCATGTGTGATACAGTTTTTACTTTCAGTCGGTAACACGGTTGACAATGGGAGCCCACGTGCTCTCGAAACGCTGCGTTCCGCATAATTAATTAATTAGTGTGAGTGGAGTTTACTGCTATACATATGAATTGTACATCTACACAGTCCTTGTAATCGTCATTCAGAGCAATAATAGTTTATAGAAAAATAAAGGATAACCTATAGTACAATATTACTTATATCGAAGAAGGCATTAGATTTTATCTAAAAGAGTACAGATATTGGAGAAAGCAACAATCAATATTAGAATTGGAAATGTTATTAACATTAGAGTACATTCTATGAATCGGGCCTTTTTTTGTTTTAGGGAAGGACATTAAAAAGTTGCAAATATACGAGCAGAATAGGTGGAAGCCGGGAACTGTACCTCTCCCAATAGCTGTGGGGTATCAACTTTGTTATGAAGCATGTTACATAAAAATTTCATGTCAGCCTGACTGCGCCGCCACTGCAAGAGCTGCAAGCCGAACCGGTCCAACAAAATATTCCTCAAATTCTTGATCTAGGTATACACCATTTCGTTTGAAATAGATGTTCTTCAGGAATTTCCTTTCTACACTTTCAAGTGAACATATGTGAGTCGCGTCAATTCTTGACCAAACTGTAGATGTTAGATATTCAAGTTTGGTTCGTACACATGCGAAATAAAGAGAAAGAATTGATTCCAACGAAGAAAATTGCCCTGTTCCTCTAATCACAAATCCTAGTGTGTTTAAAGCAGATATTATATTAGATATATGCTCGTTGAAAGACAATATTGAGTCAAAGGAAACACCCAAGTCTTTTACAGATGAGCATCGCTGCATACAGGCATTATTGTACAAGTAATTGTATATAATCGAGGTTTCCTTGCGTGAAAAGGCCATAAATTACATTTAGCTACATTCATAGATAGGCTGTTATCAAGACTGTTGGACTTTCAATTTTAGAAAAAAGTTTTAGATCGTCTACGTACATTAATTGGTTGCGACTTAGATTAGCATATATATCATTAACAAAGATTATTGGAGATTAATACCCTGACCCACAAGAAGTGTGCTGTCAAACTAACATTTTTGTCTTCTCTTTGCAAGTCAATGGACTAGAGTCGTTGTAATAGCCTGTCAATCGGGCAACAGCTTGCAAATAGATTAAGGCCTCCTCTTCCGCAGGAAAAGCACGAACAACTGGATTTTGGGGCTTTCATGATTTTTTTTCTGATTAATCATATGAAGAGTTGTACAGTAGTAGAGTCAGAGTACCATTCAAAGCTAAGCCAACGTTTAAAAGCGAGGCGATGCGAAAAGCTGACAGATGACGTCTTGATGTTCCAAAAGAATTCGCCACTACACAAATCAACACTCGTAAACGCTATTTGTTAGCGATAAGAGCACATGACTTATCTTGATCTGAATCATACGTGCGACCAAAGGGAAAACATGAGTCAACAAGATCGCTAGAACAACTAGGCGAAAGTAATTATCCCAAATTAAAATCGCGAAGCTAACTGTTCTAGAAAAGCAATTTAGTTAATTGATCGTCCTAAATGGTCGGACACTTCTATTAGCTGGAAAAAAATTAACTAACTGAATAACGAAAACAGAGAGAACCCAATTAAGCTAAAACGAACGCGAAAATAAACCCGGGTATTAGTAGATAGCCGAGGCTCGTGAGGAAATATTAAATCAGTAACGAGATATTGAGGATAATTACGCTGCAAGCCACTTGTTTAATGAGATTTTGACGGTGCTTTCGACGTGTAAATTTTGCGAATATATTTTTGGCGTTTTATACACTGTAAGTGTAGGAATATGATTGATACTACTATATAGAGAAGAACTAAAATTTAAAGGGATAAATTTTCAATGTGTAGTTGGCTGAAGAACGCAATAAAGCAATATATTCATTTCTTAATAATTACATTGATCAATGATTACATGATCATTGATGTAATCACACGTCTTGGTCCCTTGAGATATTTTTGTTTTACCAAACATTAAAATCAAGTAGAAGGGGTGAACATTTGATGCGATAGACGATATTGAAGCTAAATTGCAGATGACACTAAAGCCATTGACGAAACAAGACATACAGGGTGCATTTGTTTTATAGCAGGCACACTAGAGTTGCTGCTGGCATTTCCAAGGGGACTACTTTGTAGGTAACGGACGTAAATGAGATCCTACTATTGTATAAGTTAATTTATTTATACATTTCGAAAACTTTTGGGTTATAAGGTTGATATAGAAGGATGCAGTGGACCATCGAATCGATGCAATCAGTACAATTGTAACTGTAATGGTCAGATGTGTCCTGGAATGTATTCAACAACGAGGTGATCCTAAATATTGTTATTTGTTACTGTTTATTGGAAGCCTATTATCTTCTTTAGATTAAGATACGAACTGATTTAGGTTACTTCTGATGTGTTAGTTCAAAAAAATAACTGGTATTTCTTCCCAACAGCCTTAGTTTTTGAGATACACCATTCAAACAATGCGATTATTCGATCAAAACTATGACTTGTTATAATGATACGAACACGGGCGATGCTAGCTGTTGGTGCTCGATATATTTTAGTGCGGTCGACGTGAAGTCTATTCGCTGCCGTTTCGGTTTGACATCTCGTCCGGGATTTATCCCCGTCGGAGATAACGGTGCGGAGTGTTCGGACGAATCGTGACCGGACGCTCTAATTTAAAAACTATATTCCGGCGGCGTCCGCCGCTTAGGACATAAATATTGTGCGCCGCGAGCGAAATACAACGTTACGGACAAGTTTATTTTCATTACGACGCCAGCGGAAAATAATAAAAAGCAGATATGTATTTGGAAAACCTTATGCTGCATGTTATACCTACCGCCCACATCCTACCTCTTCCAATCATTCGCTCACTGGGAATTTGGAATGTTCTTTTCTAACGCGATACAAGAAAATCTAAACGATCGCGACACTTCGATGGTTTGATAGATCGTAAATTTCCAGCAGGAGGTGTTGGAAAATCGATTTTCGTTAGTTAGTCACGCAGATGTGGATTCAATCATCGTAAAACATACTGAGAGAGCCTGGTGACCACTTACAGTAAAACTACAGTGGCATTTTTATTTTTCGACATAGTCTCCCTCTAAGCTAATGCATTTACTCCATCGGTGATCCAACAGCTCAATAGCTCCCTGTAAAAACTTTTGCCCACCTCTCAGCTTGCATCACTTCATAGTTACTGGAAGAATTTCCTCCACGTGAAATTTCTTTTAATTTGGGGAACAGCCTGTAATCACTAGGGGCGAGATGCGGCGAATATGGTGCTCCACTAATTCAAAAGCCTGCTTGCTGTATAACAGCCATAGCAATACCAGCTGTGTGTCGGAAAGCATAATAATAAGAGTAACAATAATAATAATCGTTTATTTCCAGATATACACTCAATTACAAGAAATATACATATATAACAGCAATATGAATAGAAATAAGCCATATATAAACCTAAGAATTAAGCAAGTGCAATTCATTTGTAAAGCTACTAATGAACATAAATTCAATAAAATAATATAAACAGAAAAGAAAATACATTGATAGCAAAGTGAAAAAAAAATTACCTGGCGACACGAGCAGAAATTGCTATAAGAAGTAAAGCTATCGGCGTTAATATCGCAGAGGTCCGCGATTTGATTAAAATTGGAGCGCCTCAAGGAAATGGGAGCCCTCATTAAAACGTTTGTCCTGTTATTGTTGCAGTAAAAAGTGAAGTATGATCTGGTGTTCGCTCTAGGTACAACAAAATTACATTTAGATAGTAACCATGGACAATCAATTTGATTATGCAACAGAGAAAACAAGAACTTAAGTAGAGACATAATTCTTGTCACGTAAAGCGCTGTGAAATTAAATTTGTTCAGCAGACTGCCATATTCGATATTTCGATCGGGATAACATCCTTCAAGCAATAAATACAAAAATTTCGGGAACCTCCTTTGAACAGACTCTACGGAATTTACATGAGTTATATAAGGGAAGAACCAGAACAAAGCACCGTACTCCAGTCGGGACCGAATGAGAGAAAAAAAATTAAGCAGACAATGCTTTCATGTTAAGGAACTCCTTGCAGTTACGATAAATGAATCCGTAAGTTTTATAGCTTTTGGAAACAATTCCCGAAGAAAGAAAAAGACTAAGCGAAATCAAAAGCACCCCGACATCTCTAACAGATGAAGCGATCTCCAATAGTATATTGAAAAGATACCAGCGGTTTGCGTTTAGTAAATATTACATATAAGCATTTAGAAACGTTTAAAATAACCTACTTACTCTGCACCAGTCAGAGAAGCCACAGATTTCCCTCTGAAGCAGTAGATAGTCAGTAGGAGTGTCAATGGTAGAGAGCAGTTTAACTTTGTCGGCATACATAAGGATCTCACTTCTTACACTATCAACGATATCATTAATGAATAGAAGAAGTATTAGGGGCCCGAGATTGGAACCCTAAACTAGAGCTGATGTAACAACATGTTTGAAAGATATAAAGTTTCTGTAGCACACTTGAAATTGCCTACTGGTAATGTAAGATTCAAACAATGAGCGCAGAGATTGGAAAAATCCAAATGATTGCAACTTTTGGAGGAGAACATAGTGATCAATCTGATCAAGAGCTTTTTGGATGCTGGTGGAACAATATACCGTGCCTTAACTTTACTCTGCGTTTCTCTTTAATAGCGTCTTGCAATTTAGAAATCAATTGCGCATGGTAGACTCCCTGAAATGTTCTGTCCCTTTTGCAAATCGTCATTTAGGATGATTCCTTGAGTATCCCAAAACACAGATGTTTCCACTCTCTACTTTGCACTGTGGTCTCGGGATCATATAACTCATCCAACCTGTTGGTTGCAATCACCGTGATTTGTTTTTCAAATGCATCGTTGATTAAGTTGTTATATAATCAAGACAATGTATTAAAGATGTTAATAACCTCATAATAGCTTGACTATTGTTGTTTTTGTACAATTCATTGCAAACGTGATTGGTGCATCTAAATTTGTTTCAGACGCTGCATACGTCATACCCAAATATGATGTAACCACAAAGTCTCGTGGTTTTGGATGTACATGCTTATAGAATTATTACATGAATAAAAGTACTGCTCTTTAAAATATTTTGTTGAAATTTAAAGCGTCCATTCTATTACGGGCGGTGGTGGACATCATATTGATCCTTGCGACAGAAAAACTGCTGTTTTATTTTGTAAACATCACCTCTGACTCACAGGTATAGCAGTAAACTCCACTCACACAAATTTA
This sequence comes from Trypoxylus dichotomus, assembly GCA_023509865.1. Taxonomy (NCBI): domain Eukaryota; kingdom Metazoa; phylum Arthropoda; class Insecta; order Coleoptera; family Scarabaeidae; genus Trypoxylus; species Trypoxylus dichotomus. The sequence goes on from CM042075.1 coordinate 56,418,845, forward strand.
TTAATTATGCGGAAAGCAGCGTGGACTCCAACTGTCATCCGTTACCGACAGAAAAAAAAATGTATCACATTATTTTCTACGCAGACTCTAAAATTTCTTAAGACATATGACTATTTACAATCTATCTCTCAGATATCTGTGTATTTCCAGAAAAGGATGGAAAGAAAACGAACCGTATCATTAACAGGGCCTTGTGGCAATAAATCTATCAGACTCGAGTGTGCAATTGGAGGTAGTTCTCTGTTCAATAAGTTTCCGTTCTTTTTCTTTAATATCGTTTCGTCCGCGTCAAATTCTCTACACGTGTTTACGTTTTTAAGGAGCTTAAGATTTTTTAAATCAATTTTATGTCCGGATTTTACCATATGCTCTGCTGCGCTTGACTGTTCTAGTTTATCTAAACGATAGTGTCTAATATGTTCTTTGAACCTAGTTTCGATACTCCTTTTTGTTCGTCTAATATAAACTTTATCACAATTATTGCATGCGATTTGGTAAATTCCAGACCATTTCATCATCTCCGGTTTATCTTTCGGATTGCCTAAGAGATTCCTTAAGTTGATTTTTGATACAAAAGACACGTTAATATTTTGTTGGCGGAAAATTTTACTTAACCCTTTCACTCTTGGGTGAAAAGGAAGTGTTATAAATTTCTTATTACCGGTGTTTGTTGATGTCAAGGTCGTGGAATTTCTGATGTGCTGTTTATATTAGATCTTCCTTATGATACGGTCAACATCCGTAGAAGAGAAACCATTGTACCTCGCTACATCTTTAATATACTTCAAATCTTTTTCGAACCTGCCCTTGTTTAGCGGATATCTAACGAGTCTATTGATCAGAAAACTAATCGCAGACCTGTTTGGTGTTCGTAATGATGCGAATCAGCCGTGGTGAATCTGTTGGAATTAACTTCTTTTCTGTAGATGTCTATTTCTAATTTATTATTGTTACGTATAACTAGAGTATCCAGAAACGAAAGCCGATTGTTCACTTCTTGTTCAATAGTAAACTCGATCGTAGTGACTTTTGCCTTAAGTTCTGCTAGAAAACCTTGTATATTCCCTTTATTAGTATCAAACAGCACGAAAATATTATCTACGTACCTAAGCCAAATTCTCGGAAAATATTTGGTTTCTTGTTTCAGGTTCGTTTCAAATTTGCTCATGAAAAGGTTCGCAATAAAAGGAGATAATGGATTACCCATCGCCGTTCCTTCCACCTGTTCGAACCATTTTCCGCCTATTTGAAAACAATTTTGTGACATACATAATTTTGTTAATCTCTTATATTCCGCGGTTTTCACGTCATCTATGTTAGTTAATTAAATTAAAATTTAACCAAATACTCCATAGTTTCATGAATTGGTACGCTTGGAAAAAGTGAACAAACGTCGAATGATACAAGATTTTCCCATCTGTTAATTCAATCTTTTCAATTCTATTTACAAAATCAAATGAGTTTTCTACGCTTAGGCAATCTACTTTGTGGGGCAAGTTCTAGCATTCATTCACTAGCCGTTTGAACAATTTGTATGTTGGGGAATCAATGCCGGATATTATAGGCATCATGGGATTACCCGGTTTCTGAATTTTTGAAAGACAATACATTTTTCGAACTTGTTATTTTAAATTTCAGGTTGTTATTGATTAAATTGGGACAGTCCTTAATAGTACCTTTAGTGATTCTAATCTGACGGTAGGAGGTTTTTCTTTAATTCTCTGTATGGTGCTGACGATAACATAGTGTTGACGCGATTGTAATAATCCGGTTTTATTTTCTTTATCTGGTTTAAGGTAAAAACAATTTTTATTTCTGAGACTCTTAATAATTTCTAGATTCCTCCTATCTTGGCCGCAATTTTTACCATTTTCAAATTTCTAGAGATCTTAATTTTGCACGCGTTTCCGACGAAGTCTTTCGTAGCGACATTCAAGTTCCTAAAGTTATCACCTCTGACGTTTTAAATCATTTTACTATACGTATATTCTTCTTAGAGGCGCTTGCGAACTTGGCTGGATCAATTACATATTTCGATATAAAATACCACTTCAAATAGCTAATAAGTGCGTTTGCTTCATTGTAAATATTACCAAGACGAATAGTTTGTGCAGGATGCGGCGTCACATTGACACAGCGATTTCAAAAGTAATTTTAGATACTGGCTTGTTTCGATTATATATTTCTTTATTTGTAACATAACAAATAACATCAATACTTCACTTTTCTTTAGCTTAAAAAAAGAGGAAAATACCCAATTCGTTCCATATATTTGCCCGATCTATAAATAGGATAACCTCGCTACCACCATTGAACCCTAAAAACACCAGTATTTAGGGGAATAGGTATTTCTTACCGAAATACCTATTCTCCGGTATTTCGCCATGGATTCGCTTCTCCCTCGCAACGCGGTTTCGTAATCCACTTGCGGCCCTTACTAGAGATGCCCGTTCAAGATGGATACAAGAAATTGCGAGAAAGGAAAAATAGCTTCGCGCACACAAACGTATCCGCTAGCAACCGACGAACGTACACAAGTACACGGAACCCGAACGGAATTCTACCGTTGGGAAATCTCAACTAGACAGTACAACGAGCTAATCTGCCATGGCTCAAATCAAGAGGGTCGAATATTGTGTTGTGTAGTGTAGCGTCTGTATGGACTCGACGCGCGCACACACACACATACTCCGATACGTCCGTGTATAAGCGAAAATACGACCGCCAGCGTATTGTAGAAGACCGCGACTATACTGCAACCGCCATCGACTATACAGCTCGGCGTTGCCAACATAAACAGCCGGAGTTCGACGTTTATGAGTAAGTTCGACGCTGATGGTGGCTGTGTCGGCGTAATGGAGGGTATAGCGAAATGGTTTCGGCGGCCGTAAGTGTTTATTAAAATTTCTCTCTAGGTAGGGCTTAATTAGAATAACGGTTTCAAACTACTTAGCGGATGATGCTCGATTTGTTTTGTTTATTCGTCTTTCGAGATGATGCCAGATATTCATCGTAAGGATATATATAGTTCGTCCCTCTTATTGTCTGCTATTGCTGCTTTTAGAAAAACAATAAATGCATAATCATTGCTATCAATCTAAATATTAATGTTAGTATGAAGCTTTCGTTGGCTTTGTAATGATAAATTAAAATTCTTTTGCAATTATTCCGAAAAACATTATTCCGAAAAAATGTCGGACCCGGTAGGATTTGAACCTACGTCCTGTGTCATACCGGTAGACTAAGGGACATCGTATGTCAGTTCGCATAATGTAGGCAGTGATTCATACTTCAAGGTATGGCTTTTGCTGAAAACAAAATTCCATAGACGTGCATAATTTATATAGATGAAATAGAAAATGTAATATTGTAGAATTTAATTATTGTGTTTGTTATATTTATTTCCTTGACTTAGCGGCATAAATGAGCTAATAGTTTTGTTTTTTAAACATAAATCGAAACATGGCAATCAATTAAAAAAAGGAATAATATTACTATAACAGACCCAGGTTCAATTTTTAGAACAATTTTCGAAAACCATTTTTCAAATCCCTATGATACTCACCAATCCTTTTGACTCAAATATGCTCAAGCCATCTTCTGGAAAACCAGAATCACTACCAATATGCGTAATTTTAAGTCTATGCCCTTTTCCAAACGAAGCCTTCAAGCCCGTGGAAAACCCTTCAAAATGTACCTGTCTTTTACTTTTTACATTTAAATCCTGCTACCCTTTTTCAAGTGTATGCCCTTAATTTAACCAAGTTTCATCGGCATTTTTCGGTTTTGTTTCAAAAAATTTCCTTTTCTATTTCTTTTTAGATACCTGAAATTTATTTCACGTAAGGCGTATAGCAAAACATACCTCAACATTATCGAAAGACTGTCGTCATCTTCAAAAACTGTAGCGATTTTGTTGAAATTTAGAATTTTATTTCTAAAACGTATGTATAACACGACGAATTGCATATTTCGTATCATCGCCCTGTACAATTTTCTTTTTTCCTCTTGTGTCAGGCTTGGGCACATTTTCATTCTCACCTTGGCTTTTAATTAACTTCACTAACCTTCGTCAAAGAGCGTACAATGTCGTCACCTAATTAATCAAGGTATTTTTTTTGGCGAGCACATTTGGAATCATTGCCTTTTCTTCGGAAATCAAATTAGAACGACGTTGTTTGCTGAAACCGGGGCTATTAATATTCCCAGCCATTTTCATTTTTCCAGTCACGATGCGATGAAGAAAACGCTTCCTATTTTGCCGCTGGAGCAGTTCTTCGCAGGCGGAAAAACTATGCTCAATGTCCCTTGGCTTCAAATCATAAGCAAACCAAGTTCCTTGCTTTTGAATCATTTCCAACGCATGCAAATGCTTGAAAATGGCTTGGCGAGTAACCACTAATGCTGATGAAAGCTCCGGTTGCGTTTGGTGTGGATCCTCATCAAGCAATGCCTCCAATCCAGCGTCTTCGAAGGTTTTGGGCTTTCTTTCACACAGACGGTCGTCAACATCGCAAACTCCGTCTTTGAAGCGACGGAGCCAATCACGGCACGTTGTGTCACTTAGAGCAGCATCTCCGTAAACCTTGCGGAGTTTTCGATGCGCTGAAGTCGCCGTTTTCTTCGAATCAAAGAAGCAAATCAACACTTCCCGCAAATGACGATCATTTAGCACAAAATCAGACATCGTAAGGAGATCTTATAAAAGAACATTTTTAATTGATGATTGAAAGTTGTATATGCATATTTTTCTGTTAACTAAATCCCTTCTATCCATTGTTTTGTGTTTCAGTTAACAGTTATCAAATAGTAATATTTATTAATATTTATGGTTCGGTGTGGTTAAACAGTTAGAGCATTCATAATGACAAAAATGATAGCACGAATAAAATACACTTTATATATTATAAAACAGAGTGGACGTTCTTTTTGTCGTTTCGAAAATATCTCTAAAGCATCCTTCAAAATTTCTACCGAAAAGAAAATCAGAATCCACTGACCTCTTTAACGAAAATGAATCGTCGAAAGGCAATTTGACGAATTATTACAATATATCTGTCCTATTCGCTGTATAGTATCAATTCGAAGAAAGCCTCGTTTGACGTAGAAGTTGTCAAGAAGTCGAGATTTCGAATATATCGCGGCTACCACGCTTGAAGGTCACGAATATATTTCACTTTAACCGGGAAACTTCTATAATAATTTAACAGACGTATAATATTGCCTTTTTTAAAGGCCGAAACTATATAATAGCACAAGGTCTCGTGTATCACATATAACCGTCATATATTACGAAATTACTCCATAAATTTCGTCGGAGCAAGGAAGACGCATGACGAGCGAAAAAGATAGGCAAGCGCTAAATCTTCGCGTATATCGCGGACCTCGTCGAAGAAGCCGTTCACATATTACGCCTAATCTAGGTACGTAACTGATATCATAAACTAAATACGATCCTTGATATGACAGAATATCACGACAGGCCGTCTTCTACGGGTACGCCTTTAAAGCTGTCTTCCGTCTCCCCTCCCTCTCCACCGCCGAGCCACGCGCGCACATGCCGTCCTACATAAAGAAAAGGCACTATTAAACGGGTCCCGGTTATTTTTCATGAGGGTGCATTTCATTTTGGTGGATATCTTTGATAAATGAACCGCTATCAATTTTTGTTCACGTCAGGAGTAAATCTCGGCTCGTATATTACATTTAAAAATACCGGAAGAAGGAGAACGAGTTCGGTGCGGACCGACGTGGATCTTAATAAACGGACCTAAGCCCTTAAGGCTATTTAACTTTATATAAAGGAACTTATTGGATGGCATATCGTCCCGTTGAGATATATATTTAATCAACCCATGCCGAAAGATATTAAAAATATTAATATAACCCGATGTAGGGCTTATTTTTCCATATACGTACAATACGTGCATCGTAGTTATTGGGGAGAATAAGCTGGAACGAAAGCTATAATTTCTAATCTTCGTTATTAATCGTGGTTGCGCGATAATAGAAATGTTTCTACCGTGGATGTTACTCTAGAGTTTCTATTAAGAACTGGTAGTTACACATGCGGTTGTCCATCCTTCGCCATGAAGAAGTGAATAATTAATTAAGACTAGTACAGCTCGCCAAATGTTGCTCTTCCTGTCAGTAGCGCAGTGGACAGGTTGTGCGAAGGATGGGAGAACATATATACAGGTTTGGAACAGGTAATTAACAGGTGAGTGTTAATTTTCTATAAGAAACAACGTTAATATGTGATTTGATCGGCTTGCAACAAGTTCCCATTTAAATACATGTAAAATAACGCACAATGTCTTCTATTTGCCCCTACCTGTGTTTCCTGGCTATATCCAAAACTAGTTCACTTATAGATGAATTAACATTATACAATATTGTATAATTAAGCCTCGGTAAGTCTAAGATTAAGTACATTTAAAATACTCTTACGATAAAGACATTTTCCATGGAATGAAGCGCACTTAGAAGAATAGAAATTTATACGAATGTCATTGCTTATAACTAATTATATAATAATTAAAATAGCCAAACAAAAATAACTACAAGAAAGTAATAGTATATCAATGGTTTATTTAAAAAGCTATAATACCCAAACGTAATTTATAAATCTAGAACTATTTGGTGTATGAATTACTATGATTACACTAAAATGTATGCCATCTTATCTTGTGCATATTCTTACCACGCCTGTTTCTGTGAATTAATATTTCGCAATATTGCATAATCCAACAGCGGGAATACGTTCTTTGAATGTCAATAGCATTGCGTTCCCGAATTCGAGGCATTTAAAGCTTCCACATATTGTCTTTCCTATTATTAAAAAGCATCCGCTGACATGCAAACGACGACTGCGACGGCGCTTATTACAATGCTCCACCGATCCTACTGACGCGTGGTGAACCTTGTGTCGTCACGAGGTCGCTTGATATTCTGAGGTAGGAGTGGCGGGGATAAAAAGTGAATTCGGACCTCCATCCAATATCTGTTTCTCACCTGCCTCTTGCCTGTTGGCCAGGCCCTATGTGCTAATTTTCTATAAGAACCAATGTTAATGAATCTTGTGACCTCACGAGGTTACGTGACATTCTGAGGTATGAGTGGTGGGGATAAAATGTGAATTCGGAGTTCCATAAGAAAATACATGGGATTTTGTGCAGAACACCCATAGCTATTCTACTGGAGTCCTGAGAAATTTCACTACAATACGTTTAAAATATCTCACATTGATACATAGTATTGTCCAAGTTTTGCAAAATCCCTTTGCAAATTAGTCAGATGATCATAGTATTATTTTACAATATCTAGAAGAGCGCTTTCAAAGCAAAACTTACAAAACATTCCAATTTTTGGACAAAATTCAGGGATTAAGTCCATAGATATATGAAATGTTAATTACTCTATCAAGTGCCTCAATGTGCTCTTAAATTCTTTCGTTTCCAAAGCTCTAGACTTTAGTTTATTATGTCCCTTTTTGGATGTTTTTTCGAGGTTTTCTATAAGTTAAAACTACAAATACACATGAAAATAACCGGATGCAGCTTTTAAAAGAGAAATAAAAGTATGTATGTGGGCTTTATGGGATCCTGGTAACGAACACAATCGCCATATTCTAACTTGCCATGATTTCCTTGCTTCTTCCTATTTGAAACAGTTCCTCCTCACTGCTAACTCAATATACATATTCACATATATTTGTCCAAATTGTAACACTTATAAAATATTTATAATAATACTTTAATATTGTCTGGAACTTCTAAATCTTCAAGGATAATTACTTGTTACTTTTCCAATTTTAAATAAACAGGGTTAGTAACCTGCGTAGTCTCCCCTCTCTCCTTTTTGCATGAAAACCGCTTCAGGTTATTTTGACTCAGACGATGTACTTGGGTAATATACAAGATTGGAGCAGTAGGATTAAATAGTTAAGATATTATTCTTATCTGATGCGTCCTTATTACAAAAAACAAAAATAAATGTCTCAATACGAAATTTTTATTTTACGTTACTAATTATTGGAATCATCTCCAAAGTTCAAATTTTGGAAACCACTCTTCTACGCTACTGATTATTTAAGCAGACATCAATATATAAGCTCAATAAATACAACACTATTGAAGTTATAATTACGATACCACCTTCCGAACATAGCTAATACAGCCAACGTATTTCTAGGTACCCAAACTTGCATAATTGAATCGGCCTAAATAATGAAACACCTTCCGATGGACAATCGCATTTTTTGGATATACGTTCCTCATTTTTCGAAGCTCGATTCAATTTTAATTAACATCGGAACCTGGATGAAGTTTCGAATTCAATTAATTTGAACAAATCGTTACAAGCCCCCGAGTAGTATCGTCGACATGGTTCGGCAAAAAAATGAACGCCAGAAATATGACGTGGAACAAAAACAACGATATATGAACGATAATTTATTTACGAACTCTACAGAAAATGTGTGTTTACATGTCAAATATGCTTTTTGCCCTCTAACGGAGTTCGTTGGCATTTTTATATTTTGTACGGTTTTAAACCTACCGTCATTGAATATCTGTCACTAGCAGAGCCGTTAACCGTATAAAATAGTGACATGTGGCAGTAGAATTCGATTGAAATTGCTTTTTTCCTCTTCTATTTTTTTTTCTTTGCAAAGTATTGATAACAGTGCAGATATTTTGTAGGCCAAACTCCGTTTTTTTCTTTTTAATTAGGAGAACCGTTTTTGACATCGCGATATATGCGATGAACCCTACAGACTAAGTACACGCGTGTCGCCGGTTTCTGACTATTCAAATACAGTCATGGTTATAGATATTGCGCACCCATTTTTGGTTTGAAGAATACCAAATTCAAAGAAATCAAAACAAGTTGTATAGGATTATAAAAGTCAATATTTAGTGGGTCCAGCTTTTGCCTTAATTAGAGTAGAACTTCTTTTTAGTAGAGAGCCCACAAGCTTTGTACACTCTTCAGGACTTACCGCGTTACACTCTAAGCGCAAGCGATTCTTTAACTTGCCACATATTAGTGAAATTGAAAATAAGAGATGTATTAGGCGCGAATGCTGCATTTGAATATCGCATCCAAGCAGCCTCTGCTATTACCATAATAATATTTTAACCTTAAGTAAAAGGTATAATTATAATATAAATCAATTTTTGAATTCAGTTGTATTTTATAGTTTGTTTTCTCCTTTCGATTTGCGATGAGAGACCTTAACCTTTAGAAAATTCCTGCTGTACCCTTTAGAACAGCATGTTTCTCTTTTTAAGTAGGATATATGCATCCGATAAAAGATTCAATATTGTATTGTGGAAATACAACTGAATTCTGAAATTGAAGAATTACCTTATGCCTGATTACTTTGAAAGAAGGTCCACTCATTTTGAAATTGAACAGCATTCTTCATAACCAAAGAAATAACAATGTACCCTCTGTATACCAATAGTTATTTCTTTTGCTTAATACGCAATGTTATTTCTATGAAGTAGTTATATAATATATATCTAATATTATGAACGCTTCAGTAGTAATATTACAAGATTAAGTTTTTACTATTCTTATAAATCTATGACATAAATGAATTGTATTTCTGCCTTTCTCGGCAGCCTAGAAGTGTCAATTAAACATTGTCACCCGTAAGTATAACTGTACACCTACTAATACATAAACGATCTCTAAAATATCTGTTATGAATAATATCTTGAACACGGTAGATATGTTTCATTATATTCTATAATGCTAGACTTCCAGTTGGTTATTACCCCTATTTATATCATTATCGCCCTAATGGTTTTAATTCCAAAATCTCCCAACACATCATTACTTTTTTATACAGATACAACAAAAGGACAACAGAATGTTAAGATTTTACCTACACGTAGCTTGCCAAATGTGAAGTTATAGCTAGTATTGTTTTTCATAGGCTTTCCGTAAAAATATTAGTTAGGAATATGTTACAAGAAATACCAAGTTCTTTCCACTGTCCATCAATTTGAATTCGTAGGTAACTGTACTATAATATTATAATGTATGGGATAAAGGAAAGCGTTCGATTGTAGGAAATATTCGGCTAAGGTGGGAAGCTGCACAAATATCGCTTGACTGTCCGGATTGAAACTAGTTCTGCTGTACCAAGGGCAACCAGAATCTACTGTGAACTGTATAAATACTGCATAGGTTTCACTAAATGTTTAAAATCTATGAAAAATACCTTTACAATAAAAAATTACTACCTTTTACATGAAAAAGAATCGCCCAGAAAGTTTAAATTGTCGATTTTTACTTTTTTCAATTCCTTTTTGTTTTTTTTTTTATTTTTCTTTTTTGTATTATTTCTACAATACTCACTTCCACACCGCATCCGATAAAAGAAAACCAGTCCTAGACGTAGAACCGCCGCAATTCATTCAAGAAAAGCAACGACAAACGCACACAAACCTTCAACATCATTAGGGAAATGGTTTCCTTACACAACGTCGCCGCTAGCAAGCAGGTGGCTGAGTACAAGGGAAATGCAAAACGTCACTTCAGCCGTCAGAACTCATCTCATCGCTCTATCATTAGTATTTGCCTTCCGGCGCAAATACGAGGCAATTTTAACGGCTTCCGTCGCGAGATACAACTTCAACGGTGTTCGCGTTAAAAAGTACGAACGACTCGGGAAATAGAAAAACAAGGAAATGAAATTATTTAAGAAAATGCAGTTGTTACGTTTCCCTATTTTGAAGATGCTGGTAGAACCAATGCTTGCATTGAAATGTAGAAAGTACTTGCATACTCATAGGGTCATTCAAAAGGTTTTCTGAATAAAAGATACCGCTGGATGGTGGTCTTTCTTCTTGTGTGTATCAATTCACGTTTGTACAATAGTGCAGAGAGAGTTTGTGACTTATAGCACAATTACCTACATACGTATGTACGAAGTAGGTGCCATAAATTCTCTACTTGACAGCCTTACACAGGTTCAAGCGTGTTCAAATTCAGACATGCATGCACATACGTGAGGTCTGCGTTATATATATGACGGTTCGCAGAGTAGTAGTTTTTAGTAGCTAGCCAACCAACGTGACTAGCGCATGAAAATGTCTGCGTATACGGTGATGCATCTCCTTCGTATTCCACTATAAATAAGTGGCAATATGATTCTGTTTGAGGCAAGAATCCCTGGAAGATGCTGAATGGTCGGATCGACCAATTGAAGTGATATCGCCTCAACAAATTTCAATTATAGAAGATTTAGTGCTAGAAAATCGCCGTTTGAAAGTGAAGAGATTATGAGTGATAACAAACATATTCGAAACTGGTATTCGGCGAATTCTCCATGACTATTTGGGTATGAATAAAATTAGTGCAAGATGGGTACCACGTGAACGTCGAGTCGAATGTGCGCGGGCGCTTTTTAACATGTGTGAAGACGACCCATAACCGATTTTGGACTTCATTGTCACAGAAAATGAAACAATGGTTCTGTTTTACGATCCTTTATCGAAAAGGGAATCCATGGAATGGCGGTGACCTGAAAAACCTCGTCCCAGAAAGGCGAAAGTCGTCCAATCAACGAAAAAGGTGATGGCCACAATGTTCTGGGATTGTCAGGGCATTTTGCTGGTGGACTTTAAAGATAGCAATATAACAATTAGTTAAAATAATTTTCTGTTGGTTTTTTCAATAATAATTGAAATTTTCCTGTTCCCCCAACGTTAAATTTAATTAATTTGTTGTTCGTGAAATTTTTATATAATTAAAAATTTCATGGCACCGGGAAGATTTGAACCGACAGTTCCCGTTGGTTACACCATTACATCACGGAACCGTCTGGACAAATCGCTATTCAAACCGCCGTTTATCTTGCTAAATTTCAATTGGCAAATTTCCATACCTGGATGTAATAGTGGCTGCAGATATTGTCCTGATATCTGGGCAGACACGAGGCTGCATTATCAATTAAATCATTTAGAGTTTCTAAATGATTTAAATACTAGGTTGTAGGTTCAAATCCCACAGGGGCCGTGAAATTTTTAGAAGAACTCATTATTTAACTAGCTTCAGAGAACTACTCCGTTCATGAAATGAACGAGAAGTAACGAATTACTTTAGTAAAATGAACTAAAATGATCCACTTACCTGTATATAGGTGTATGCTCATCCTTGTACCATACCACCAGAACGACGCTGTCATTAGGGGCGGGCGGCGTTAGATCGCATGGAAGCTGAGCTGCGCCTCTAACAATGGCCTGCACGTGTGTTAGGTATCCGCCTGAAATGTACAGAGAATACGTAAGTCGGGACGGACTGGAACTGGGAGTAGTCGTAAATCATCGTAAAAGCTGCGAACGGAATAAAAATTGTCGGTATATGTGAATGTGACGGTAGACCCGTACGTGTACGATGTAGATGCATAGTGTCTAAGGAAAGATATTCAGAGCGCATTTGTGACATTTGAACTATACTTTTCGAACGATCTTTGTCGACCGTGCGAGGAAATAATAGCGAAAATTCGAAAACTACAGTAGATGGATAATCTACGATGTTCTGCCCGATATCTTGTTGAAAGTAATATTCTACTTTATGAAAGTAGACAATAGTTTACCATACAGTTCATAGCGAAAATTGGTCTGTTATGATTGGAGAATAAAGCAAAGTTTTAGCGGACAGCAAGGGTGACAAGAGTACAGCCTTGATATAGCAGCTTCTTGTAACTTTTCCATAAACATAACTGAAAATTGGACTGTCGCTAATAAAATTATCAGAGTATACTTAACTATCTAGGAATGACATTCGACGAGAGTGAGACGCAAGAAGCAAACAATGATTTTATACTACGCTATGAATACTAATACTTATGAACAAGAAAGAAATCTCTCGGAAAACGAAAATGAGAGTATATAAATGTATTTATCGACCGATATTAACGTTTGGCTGCGAATCGTGGGTATTAAACCAAAAACAAAGAAGCAAGGTACAAGCCATGGAAATGAAGTATTTGACAACCCACAAGAATATGGAAAGCAAGTATCGCTAAAAATAAGAGAAGACACCATTTATGTGGTACATGGGTTATCAGAATATATATATATATATATATACATACATATAATAGAAATACAAACTCCTATGTCCTATTATAGCAACCATACAGGTAGGCCTGCATTCCATAAGTATAAAATGTGTAGAGCTAGTTAAGTTTGTAAGTATTAAATAAATATAAAAAGTTTAAATGAGGAAGGTGCTTTAAAATAATTGTTACGTTCTATAATATAACGTCTGTGAGATATTACGATATATCTACAGACATTGTGACATCTAAGTATTAAAACCAATTTGAATTCGCAAGCGGTGACGCAGGGGTCGTGGGTTCAAATCCCGCCGAAACTGATATTCTTTCAGACATTTAATTACGTTAGTTAATTGCAAGTAAATTGTAATTTTATCAATACTTGCTTTATAATTTATAATAGTACCGAACGTCATCACACCATAGTCGTAACGGTTGTCGGGCTCCGCTGTGTCACTAGGTTTTTTTGTCCCTGACTTTTCGCGAACCACTGCGCTTCGCATTTTCAAAGCAACCAGTACCTTTGACGCTCTTACTACGTAAAGTATGCTCCTTCGCTTCGCTCCGCTGAATCGCTACGACGACACCCAATAGCGTGTCCTGATGTGCGCAATGCCGTTGTCCATATTCAGTTCAATTTCAGCCGGTCGTCTCTGTTGATGTTGTTAGGGTTTTTGTATGTTTCAATCGCTTCTCAATTTAATCGGCTATAGTAGTTCTTAAACGATGTTAGAATTTTCGTATCTTCGAATCTAGTCCTATGATTCGAGGTCGAGTGAATATGTTCTGCAATTACCGATTTGTCTATTTCTTTCAACCGCACATTCCTCTCCTGTTCCTTCCTTTTGGTGTTGATCAAATGTCCTCTTGTGCCGATGCTCACTCTTATCGCTTGAGCACGGTGTGCTGTACACCCCGGATGTTGAGAAGGGGTCCGTCTTCTCTTTGGCCTATCGTAGTAAGCTTGACACTTTTCTTCTTCGAGTGAAAACCGTCCGGATGTTGAAACGCTTAAGCACGTCCTATCCTGTCTGTAGTATTGTTTACGTAGGGTTAGTATGCTGTGTTCAACGTTTCAGTTTTCCGATCATTCTTGTCCCGGGGTTGAGGTTTACTCGTGATGGCGCCATTGGTTATATTCTCTGAATAACCGTTACACCGCAGCCTGCCTCAGGTGGCCCAATTCCTTCAGTAGCTGTTTCTCACTGCATTATCTGCGTGGTCGTTCAATTAGCGAGCATACCACCGTATTTTTCTGACGAGGGCGGTGGTTAGAATTGATGGGTAGATAACAGTCCGTATGTGTAGGTTTCCCGAACGCACTAGTTATTGTGTTTCGTTCTATCGCCATCGTGAATTGAATATTAGGGTGTACTCTGTTCAAGTGTTTAAGAAACCAATACAATCTATCTCTTTCGTGTGGCCAAACAACAAACGTATTATCCACGTACCTCCACCAAACCGTAGGCTTGTCCACCGCTGTTTCGGTAGCCAGGCTCTCAAACCGTTCCATGAAGAGGTTGGTTGCCGCGGGACTTGATTCCATATCGCCACTCCATTCGTTTGTTTCCAGAAGCTACCATTTCATACAAAGTGTCTGGTCGTGAAGCAGTATTTAAAAAGCTGCGTTATATCCGGTGGCGAAAAATCGGCAATGTACCGCAAGGTGTCTATTAGCAACACTTTTGTGAATAACGATACTACATTAAAACTCACTAGGATATGACTTGAGCTGAATTATATCCTCCGGAGATTTTCCACCAAATGCACTGAATTGCGAATATAACCAGGTTATATAGGGTTACAGTAGTGTAGTTAGGTATTTTGCTAACAGATACATCGGTCTAAGTGGTACATATTGCTTGTGAATTTTGGGTAAGCCCACGCTACTGGCGCTGGTCGTGACGGTTCAGCGGAATGGTGCGAAGAAGCATACTTAA
This sequence comes from Trypoxylus dichotomus, assembly GCA_023509865.1. Lineage (NCBI taxonomy): Eukaryota > Metazoa > Arthropoda > Insecta > Coleoptera > Scarabaeidae > Trypoxylus > Trypoxylus dichotomus. The sequence continues at coordinate 56,433,863 of CM042075.1, forward strand.
GGCAATATCAAACGTACACGAAGCCAGTACCTTTAAAAATGCGAACCGCAGTTATTCGCGAAACGTCAGGGACAAAAAAACCTAGTGACACAGCGGAACCCGACAACTCTTAAGACTATGACAAATGGCCATGAGAGTCTAAGTCATCATCAGTTTAACCCTTCTTCTCTTTCTCTTTGAAGGTGAACGATAATATAGTGTATTACTACATATTCCTTTCTCTAAATTTCCTAGCTGATGACATTTGCAACATATTCAAAGACCAACCGAGTGTAGCAATTGCTAAATGTATTACTTGTCCATTTAGTTCAACTTCATCCCGCATTAAAGGCAAGACTTCTAATCATTACATTCAACAATATCACTTGTACTACCGCTAATAACGGTAGTACTGAAGCTAACAGAAATTTGCAATGGAGCAGAGATTGTATAAGTAGCATTGCATGCTAATCCCCACACTATCCTTCGATACCGACGATGTAGAGTCAGTATTTCACACCTTCGAGTTATGGCGAAAGAACTAATTAAGCTTTGCTAAAAAACAAACAATAATCCACAAGGCTATGCTAACGGAAATATATGCTTAGGATTCTGAAGAGCAGGGATATGTCACTGCATACAAAACAAATAATATGAAATGTATCCAGGACACGAAGACGCCCCTTTCACCAGAACCGGCAAACATATAGACGTCGAAACATCCATATATGTGGATCTGTTATCTACGTACACGTTTCGTCCGTACATTTCTGGCGGGGACGGCCGACGTTTTTACATCAGATATTCAAAACGTTCGTTTTACGTTTCGTGCTGCGCGTGTTGTATTCCCGCAATTACATCGCCTTTCCTTCTAGCGTCTACGGCCATAGAAGCAGTCTTTCCTCCGCGAATGCAAATTCCGCACACCTACCCTCTATTTTCGGATAAGTTAAACGTTTATTTATTAGCGAGGTAGTTTGAAATTTCCTCTTGTTGTTTCTATTTCTAGCGCACGCTAAACGAAAGCCTGTGTATATACCATGTCGGATGTAGGGCGCATTTCTCCAGATCCTTTTTTCTCTTCTTTGATACCTTTTTCTCTCTTCTTCGGCAGTGCGCTGTGAAAAATTAGTTCTCGTTCGCCGGTTCATGCCTGGAAAGAATAAAAGAAATTTCTCACTCTAAAACGAGGTTTCCTACCTGCGAGGATGCTCTATGAACCGGACGTGAGGAATTAATATTTTTAATTAATTTCGTTAAGCTATTTGCATTTGCGTACTATAGAAGGTGCACGAGTTTGTTGATTTTATTAGAAGGATAGGAAGCGTTAGCCGGAGCAGAAAATACTAACGCTACATGGTGACATTACACAGTAAAACGCTCTTAAGATTATTTAACACTAAATTTACTCTTTTAAAGAATTTAGCAATAGTCTAAATAATAATAGTCATTACACCTTCCACATGTTTTCAAATACTTAGAAACAAATACCGTCCAGATTAGTTCTCTTGTGTCAATTTTGATGTTAAAATCGTCTTTCGGATGATTCGAAATATCATTAGGTGAGCCTTGAACCAAATCTAGGATGACCGAAATTTTGATAAATTTCCCTTACATTTTTTACGAAAAATAGAAGTCATCTGAAACATGTCAAAATACATATGCAACTGAAGATTTTGACGATTATATTGTAGGAAAATTCATCATGGTGAAATACTTAATATTCTACAATTAGAGCAGGATCTAGCAATAGTCATTACTCATTACACTCTTCACATATTTTCAGATGTTTAGAAACGAATTCCGTCCAAATTAGTTCTCTTGTGTCAATTTTTAGTATTAAAATCGCTTTGAGTATAATTGGATATATCATTCAGTGAGCTTCGAACCAAATCTAGCAGGAGCGAAATTTTGACTATATTCCTTACGTATTTTGGGAAAAAACGAAGTCATCTGAAATATGTCAAAATGCGTATGCAACTCACGATTTTGATGATTAGATTGTAGGACTATTATCCGTCATGGTGAAATACTTAATATTCTAAAATTAGAGAAGGATTTAGCAACAGTCATTACACTTTTCACATGTTTTCAAATCTCTAGAAGCGAATTTCGTCCAGATTAGTTCACTTGTCTCAATTTTTATTATTAAAATCACTTTCAGCATATATAATGTCAATTTTACATGTTTTGATCAACCAGGCATATGTCAAAAGTAATAGTACGCAGTTGAAGTAACTTTTATAACGAACACGTAAATGTATTTAGTTTCCAAATGGAGCTTGAGAGACCATGCAGATTGAGTGGAGGCTGTGTTTCATGTATTCATCACAATTAAATTAGCCCTGTAATAGACCCGCGTTCTTTCAGACAATTTGTTCGTTCAAGCAAGGCCCAGAATTCCTAAAAAGGGTTATGACACTATCAACAAATGCAGAGATCCGGCATCTATAGGTAATGCTTTCGCTACATTGTAGACTGGTATATTCTCGTCTGAGTCTTTGAGCTTTGATATTCCAAATATAAGTGCTGATTTGCCATTGATATCTTTACAGTTCGCTTCGGTAGATGAAGTAAACCATTAAGAATTTGAAATAGTGATGACAAACATTTTGTTGCTTTATTGTAGAGGGCTGTGCTACTACATTTGTTACTCCTCTAAGTGCGATCTTTAGTCTAGCCCTACGCACATATACGTTTCCTGTTACATGGAGAGTAGCCATAATCTTACCGATTTGGAGAAGGGATCATTGTTCTAATATTAGAAATTATACACATATGGCTACAGCTCCTTATTTTCCAGTAACTTTTGAATTCTTAATTTATGAACCTATCTCTTATGGTGCTAAACCTTTTGTCTGTGCATCTTGGCAATGATTTATGTCAAATAGATCTAATGTAACCAATTTAGAGTAGATTTTTTAATCAATAGCCTTGATTATAGAAGGAAGTTGTCAGTTGGAAATTATTTATACTGGATTCTCTCATGGGTTCGACCTGTCGGGAGTTAAGACAACCTTCAGTTTGTACCAGCAGCGTATACGCTTCATCGTAAGTTAGTGATTGATTTTGATTAAGATGAAGGGTACATAGTATTACGTCATTTTGAGCATTCCATTGTAAACCCGTGTGAACCCATTTTGGTGTTTTTGTGACATCTAGTTGTATTAATTCAGTATTGCATATATCTGTTAAATTCTCTAGCAATCTCACATCATTCGAAGATCATTTCCTTAGTTGAAATCCTCCTCTCTTCAAGAGTATAATTGGTTCATTTCTAAGTGTTTTGGTTTCTTCAATAGTATTTGCTCCTGTTCATAAAAATCACGCTTTAAAACCTTTGCCGCGGATATGATTCTTGTATGAATATAGGAAAAGTGCAAATAACCAAAAAATAATTATTTACCAAAAGATATGTACAAGCATGGTTATCTTTCTACAAAACCACCGTGAAAAAGATTGATGCATTTGTCATGTCTATGGACGAACCTTCCAAACCCCTCTGTATAGAATGTTGCCTCCAGTAAGTTGAGACTGTCTGTGGCGTTGTTTTGAAGTTCCCCTGTACTCTTAAAGCTCTACCCTCCTAGCCATTTCTTTAGCTCACGAAAACGATAAACCTCCATTTTTCTCGAACCATTTTGTCAACTTGTTAAACAATGTGTTCTAATACGACCTGCGTTCTTGTGCCCCTTCATGGTGAACATCGGCAAAGCCTTCTTCGAACTTCCTACATCATTCACGCACATCATCCACCATACAGTTTTCGCCGTATACTCGACTAATTCTCCGATGAACTTCAGGTGCACAAATTCCTTCTGCTTGAAGGAATCGAATCACACTACGGAACTCGCAGTTGACGGAAAATTGATTGTAGCAATCATGTTTACGTGCCTGCAGCGCTGCTGAAAATTGTGTGATGATGTTGCAAATAGTGGATATTATAGTGGGGGAGATGCGCAGTCACCATCTGGGCATCCCCGCCCTGCACCACTCGCCTGATTGTTTACAGGCACTAACATAGGTTGGAAGAAAGACAGCCCTCGTACAAGCTGATAAAAACTGTCTAGTTGAGTGTAGGCTTTCACAGTTGTTGTCTACTGTAGAAAATATTCCGGGTGATGCCGCTTCATTGAGTGTCACTGAACGTACTGCTAGCTTTCTGAGGAGACCTTCTGATGAAAACTCTAGTTAAGGAATGGCAACACTCGGAACATTAGTCTAATAATTTACAACGCTTTTCCCTATCCCATTTTGATACCGCAGTCAACGAAACTGTTAACCTGATGGAGACTTTTACCGCTTCAAAGTTAAACCCTTATCGTATCACTACCAAATAGAATGTGAATTCCTCCTTCCTTATTTTACGAAAACGGAATTAACACCCTTTATTCTCTAAACGTTTCAACGTTATTGTGTTTTTATTTTGTCCGATTCCTTCCAGTTTGCAATACGCACGCTACCAGCGGGTTTTACATAAATATGAACATTCGAAACGAGGAATTCCTTTTTATTCCCGCACGTGCGCCGAAAGCGAACATAAAAGAAATTCACTTAGATTTATCCGTTATTGCTACCAGCGCCGCAGCGAAAATTTTATTAAATATAACGCGAAATATTTCGTCCCGACGTATACACACATATATACGTAGTATACATCCTGTATACGGTCGTGAGCCTATTATGTCCTATATATTTGTATATTTGGCGATGTTTTCCAAACCGACGGCCGGAATACGAAAAATATGGTTTATACGCGTCTCTCGAATAAATAAAACTTCGCCGCAGGGAAAGGCTTCGGCGTTGCGGGAGGGAGGCGTGTCTTTTGTGAACGCGCGTAAAGGCGGCAGTAAAGAGGTTTAAGTCGTAAATAAAACGTGAATTAGGGAAATATGAGGATAATCTTTGAGATTTCGGTAGAAAGGGTATTTACGAATCCAAACATCGAGATTGTTGATGGTGGTATGGGGTATTTTGTTTGGCGTTTATCTTACTTCTGGTCCTTCAGTTGTACATAAACCAACTATATACCAGGTGTACTCAAAAGGTGTTTTCCGGTTTTTTGATAAAAATAAATACGTAATTTTCAAAGGAAATTATTTTTTTTAATTCAAAATATTGAATATCAGCTTCCAATTATTTCATCCATCTTTGAGGTAATTTATGTCAAAAAAACTACTTTTATTTGGCGGCAAACTATTCGTCGAGCCCCTTTTCCAACTTACTCTAAATTGCTGAGGAGCGACCACGCCCCTTTTGCTGCGAAGAGTTGACAGTGAGATGGCGCCAGGTCTGGCGAGTACGGCGGGTGCGGAAAGATGTTCCAACCAAGCGACTTCAAGGTGTCATTCACTGGTTTTGACGAGTGAAATGGTGCGTGTAAAAAATCACACCAAGTCTTCTGGCCATTTCCTGTCGGCTTTCGATTAATGCGTGGTTTATATTAATCATTTGTTGGCGATGGTGTTGTGTATTAACCGTTTCGGCGGGCTTCAAGAGCTCATAATACACAGTACCGCCCGGGTCCTACCAGACACAGACCATGGTCTTCTTGCCGAAACGATCTGGCCTTGGTGTTGAAGGATCGATTTCGCCAGGTGAAAACCACGACTTTAAATAAATCCATTTTTCGTCAACCGTCACAATTCGGTACAAGGATTCCTTTCGTGACGTTGAGGCAGCAGTTTACAGGATTCGTTGCGATCTTTCTATTTGACGATCATTCAAATCGTGTGGATCTCATTTACCGAATTTATTGATCTTCCCCATTGCTCATAAGTGTCTGCTGATTGTTTCTTACGACACATGTAAGGCTTCTGCTAATCGCTGTTGAGTTTTATTTGGGATATCATCCAATAACGCCTGCAATTCACATTAAAATCATCGCTTTTAAATTGTCGAAATCATTCACATTTTGCGTTCATTCAAATGGTGTGGGACCCATTTACCGAATTTATTGATTTTCCCCATTGCTCGTAAATGTTTGTTGATTGTTTCTTGTGACACGTGTGACTCTTCTGCTAATTACCGTTGAGTTTAAATTGGGTCATCATCTACTAACTCTTGCAATTGCTCGTCTTCACATTTTTCTGGACTGCCAAAGCGCTTGCTGTCTTTTATATTTCAATCACCCCTTTTAAATTGTCGAAACCATGTCTCACATGTTCTAATCAATGGAGCGTGTTCAACATGGGTTTCTGCCAACAAATGATCTTTTGATTAAATAGAAAACGTAATGCGTGCCGCGAATGTTCTTTTTCAGGCGCAAAACTTGTCATGATCACTTAACAACTCTGACGCTAGATTTAGGTGAACTCAACTTGTGCGTGTTTGTAGTTGAAATGCCAGACGAACAAAATAACGTACAGCTCCGAGCAAATGTTATAGGCACTCTAATCAAACATGTGTTTCGCGCAGCAGGTAGCGCTTCTTAGAACAAGGGTACTGCAAACCTATACCTGGTCGTTATCTAAAGTAGAAATTCCTAGAAAATATAAATTACAAATAAAAATTGGTAAGATAATAAAATGTTCTCGTTGTGCAGTGCAAAACACAATTAGCCGCTACCAAAGGACTGAAGAGTATCATAATCTACCCAAGAGCGGTAGAAAACATGTAACGGCTGTGCGAGAAGAACGATTGATAGAGTGTATCGCGCTCCGGGACAGGTACAAATCCGCGATAGCGATTTCTGCTCGACGAGATGCACCAATCTCCGTGCATACTGTAAGACGAAGGTTAACTGCGGCAAATTTACGTGCCCGGAAATCGCGACACAAGCCTTTGCTGACCGAGCTATACCGCAAGCAACGCTTTACGTGGGCAAAGAAGTACCAGCATTGGACTGTAGATGACTGAGCCAAAGTACTTTGGTCCGATGAATCTAATATAGACGTAAGTGCTTAAAAATATTTCATAATCCTTGGAATATACATAATTGAACTCAGCGCCCCTACTTTTCTCACCAAAATAGAAATATTCAAAAAGTTAACATCCTTCGTTTATTCTGTGCAGATGCAAGTTATGTTCGGAGGAGGTCCGGCGAAGCATTTTCCCCAGAGTGTATTTTACCTACTGTTAAACACGGCGGTGGAAGCATTATGATTTGGGGGTGTATGTCTGCACAAGGTGTAGGGGAAGTCCATGTGTGCGAGGGCCGCATGCATGAGGCACGCTACATCGGGATGTTGGAAGAGGTTCTCGAACCATCAATTGTCAGATTTTTTGATATGGACTCAGAGGAGTATTACTTTCAGCAAGACAATGCCCCTTGCTATAAGGCTCGACCTGTAATGAAATGGTTTACTGATAACCAAGTGAAGATTTTGGACCGGCCCCCACAATCGCCTGACCTCTCGCCTATTGAAAATCTATGGCATATATTGAAGGACAGGGTTCATAAATACAATCACGCCTCTAAAGAAGCCCTAAAGCAAACAATGTTTATGGAATGGGCGTCTATTTCCCCAGAAACATGTTGCAAACTGGTAGCTACTATGCCTAAAAGAATTAAAGCTGTAATAAAGGCTAGAGGAGGCAGCATTAATTACTGAATTATGTGTTTTTTTAGTTTTGAGATTCTTGTCTTATCGTAACGCTAAAAAAGGTACCCTGCCTATAACATTTGCTCGCAGCTGTATGTGTCTAATTAATACGCTGCGTAATTTTCGCTGGCGACATCTCTTAGTTAAACTGGAAAAAGTTATGCATACGCCTGGTATAATATGCTTGATGTATCAGCTTATAAAGAGTTTGTTCTATAGAGAAGCGAAGATGCAAATTGGAATGCAAGCAACCGCATTAAAAAAGTTTATTTTAAGAAGAGTTAGGATAATCTCTCATATAACAAGGCATACAATGCAGAACACGTACACCAAGAACATTAATAATGAACATGTGGAATAACTTACAAAGAGTTAGCTTCATAGCAATCATCTTCGTTATTGATTAGCTCGACGTCGAGACTTCATCAACATAACAGCTTTTTGTTGTTTACTTGCGAAATCGTTCTTATGATACGTAGATGTAGATAGGTTTTTTAAGAGTTTTAAGGCATGCCATAACATAAGCGTAAAGTTGGATTCATTAAAGACCCTCTTCTAGTGTAATAGTTCGGAAAAGTTTCACAATAATCGAGATATTTCTCACCAGCTATCACACTCTTAGGTATCGTATACAGAGTTATTTTATACATATTAACATAATTCGTAGATCAATGCAATACGTGATAACAGTTTAAAAGATTGGGCAAGATTTCACCTTGGAGCCACTGCTTCTTAATATACCTATATTTCTGTATAAAGAAATTAGACAGATTTTTCCATACATTAATATGTATTAAACTTAAGTAGTGCAGAGACTGAAGTAGTAATGATCAATAGAGATAAAATTCCAATTCTCTTGCAATTAACTAACATAACCAAATTCTTGAAAAATATCTGTCTCGGCAGAATTTGAACAAAGCACCTCTGCGTTACTGGCGTACTACTATTATACCACGAGACCGAATGCGAGTTCGAATCGCTTTTAAACGACGGTTTAATATTAAAATTAATATTAGTTTGATTGGTAACAACTTGCCTTAAATAATATTGTGTCTGTGTCTGTGGGATATTACGATATATCAACAGACATTGTGACATCTAGGTATTAAAAGCGATTTAAAATCGTATTCGGCCTCATGTGTAATGATAGCGCAATGCGCAGGTAATGCAGAGGTCGTGGGTTCAAATCCTACCGGGACTGATATTATTTCAGGAATTTAATTGCGTTTGTTAGTTGCAAAGAAATTGTAACTTTGTTATTACTAATACTAATGATGGCTTAATATTAAGATTAGGTTGATGATCAATAGGATTCAAAAGGATTTTCAAATACTGGAAAATTCATTGCCTAAAATTAAACGTCTTAGGTAGCGAGTCATGCTGTCAGATCGTAGAAATTATATTAAAAAAGGATTATTAGTGAATGACCTATCACCCGTCATTGATAAAGTGTATGATAATGTACACAGAGTACATTGATCTATGGGAACACTGTCATAGGCCTTTTTTAAGTATACAAATTGTATAAGATGTAGTTCACGTTCGTGTCCTATACATTTTTCAGTTGGTAGTTTTAGATAGCCAATATTATCAATCCAAGATTTTCCAGGTCTGAGTATTTTGCTTGTTCCTCTATTCTCTATTTTACTATTCGTCCATACAGTCTGCACATGGGAGACGTAACAATAATTTCCCTATAGTTTTCGCATTTCAATTTGTTGTTTTTCTTGGGTATAGAACTTACATATGCGATTTTCCATTCTTCCGGGACTTTACTACCCTGTAAATAGGATGTAAATAAGCTGGCAATTGCTTCTAGTGTTACGATTAGGGAGTTCTTAAGAAATTCCATAGGCAAACCACCTGGGCCTGCTGTTTTGTTGTTTTACATAGTTTTCATCGCTTCTATAACTTCCTTGCGACTGTTGACCGGTTCGCTTGCGTAATCCACTGCGCTAAAACTATTTTTGTCAACAAAATATGAACGAATAATGAACGCTGAACCCAAGTATCTTACTCCAAGGGTAATTATTCGCAGTGTCAGCGCGGTAATCCTCCACTCGGGAATATATAATAGCAATATTGTTGAGCAAACAAAATTATTTGACGTGCAAAGGATTTACTAGCGAAATGGCACGTTGTTTACCGACATCTGTTGTAATCCCAATGCGTGACGGAACGGCATTAGCGACCGACAGTACAACCGCCTGCTGCCATCTTACATTCATCTAGGCGACGAATGGTGGGGCTTGGAGAGGCGACGTGTGTGTGTTCGAACGCATTTATAATGCAAGCAGACGGAGTACTTGGCGTAAAATGTAAATTAACTGTACTATTACGTTTTAGAACAACAAATGGATAATTAATTATTAGGCGTGCACGCGACTATATTATTTAGGTGCGACAATTAAAATGCTGCCAAGGATCCCCTTCCGCGCGCCTGAATTAGTAATGGTCGGCGCACATCGTCGCGGCTTGTGCATTTTAATTGTCTAATTAACCGGCTCATCAAGGCTGTTTTTAGAGAGCTTTCGAGTTTTGCTCGAATATGAGGACGACGGTGGCCGAAAGCAAGGGAAATGAGAAGGCGTGTTAGATATGCAGTTGTTATAGGTGTTGATAGATATAATGTATATCCGCTAATGAATGAAAATGTGGAATTTTTGAGAATAAACAGGGACTTTCCTTTCGAAAGATATTCAAAGGGTACATATTGCCACAAGATATCATGGCATCCGAAAAACTCAGAAGAGCTTCTTTTGCCTGAAGAGACCAACTTTGAGAACTGTTAGTGAACAAGTAATGAACTAGGTATTGTCCCTTTTTTTCTCGTACTAAAAATTACTTTTAGTTTTGTTCGGCGTAATTCTTTATCTTTTGTCTTATTTAATTTAATGCTCAAGAAGCTGAGTGGAGCTTAATTTAGCTTTTTTTAGTTTTGTTAACTAAAACCATTTCCTTTGTGACTTCATATTCTTTTCTTAGAACCTTTTAATACCTTCTTCGAATTATCTCACCATTATAGCCGTTAGATTTCTACGACCATCAGTTTATCACAAAGTTTCGCGATATATCAACAGATCGAGATCAAAATTGTCATAGTTCTCGCCATTTTCATCTAGATCCCAAATTCTCCTAATTTGTTTAATTAATCGCTTCAGATATTCGTGCATCTTTACCTATTGCGTCAGCGAAAAGTACGCAGCGTATTAATTTGACACGTACATCTCTTCATTCGTCTGACATTGAAACTACAACCACACACAAATTGAATCCACCAAAAACTAGCGTCTTTGCTTTATCGTTCAGTGATCATGTCGAGTTTTGTGCATGAAGAAGAACATTTGCGGCACGCATTACTTTTCTTGTTAGATCAAAAGAAAAAGTCTGTTGGTAGTCATCGATTGCTGGTAGAAACGTATGGTGAAGACGCTCCATTGATTCGAACATGTGAGACATGGTTTCGACAATTTAAAAGGGGTAATTTGAATATAAAAGACAGCGAGCGCTTTGGCAGTCCAGAAAAATGTGAAGACGAGCAATTGCAAGAGTTATTAGATGATGACCCAACTTAAACTCAAAGGTAAGTAACAGAAGCATCACACGTGTCACAAGAAACAATCAACAATCATTTACGAACAACAGGGAAGATCAATAAATTCGGTAAATGGATCCCACACCATTTTAATGAACGCAAAATAGAAAATCGCAGTCACCTGTGAAATACTGCTTCAACACCACTAAAGGAAATCATTTTTGTATTGAATTTAGACGGTTGACGAGAAATGGATTTATTTTGAAAACCCGAAGCGGAAAAGGTCGTGGTTTTCACCTGGCGAAAGCGGTCCTTCAACACCAAGACCAAATCGCTTCGTCAAGAAGACCATGCTCTCGGGATCAGAGCGGTATTGTGTATTATGAACTCCTGAAGCCCGGCTATCACCAACGAATGATTAATATGAACCATGTATTAATCGAAAGGCGAGCGGAATGAGCCAGAAGACATGGCAAAGTGATTTTGTTACGCGACAATGCAGGAAAGCCAGTGAAAGACTTCCTTCCACATCCACCGTACTCCCGAGACCTAGCGTCATCTGATTATCAGCTCTTCGTATCAATGGGGTACGCGCTCGCAGAGCACCACTTCAGAAGTTTCAAAGAAATTGGAAAATATCTCGACGAATGGTTTGCCGGAAAAGCCAAGCTGTTTTTCTGGCATGGTATCCATACATTACCTGAAAGATGGGTAAAATGAGTAGAAGCTTGTGCATACATCTGCTAGAATCCTACCATGAACATATTAACATTTAACATTTACACTGTAGACTGTTATACACTGACAAGTACAATGTTTTACACTGACAAGTGCACATAGATATAAATTGATCTAGATTGGGTCTAATATTTTCGTGGCTGTAATCTGTTGTTTTAGATTCGTGGGTGTTATCTGGCGTTTGGTGGTGATCTGCATTATAACGGGCCCTTTTTTTCTTTGGCCTTGACAAATAGTCATTTAGACGTAACAAATTCTAAACGTCAAAAACAAGAATCGATTCGACTCCTCCACATTTCGATGAAAACTTCTTTATCTAAGCGTTGAATCTACTACTTCTTTTATAACTCTGTAATGTAATATGATTTGTTGTATTCTATCACTCTGACACTAATTTGTTTTTCGTGGCATAAAGTAGAGATCACACTTATTTTCTTAGTTTTTTTTTCTATGGGTATAGTTTACTGTAGTTACACCATTCCTAAAGTAAAAGGAAAAACTTGAGCTGTAACTATTAGCTTCTGACAGAAAAACGTTTGTTCTTATATAATTCGTTATTACTTTGAAACGGGATGCCTCTGAAAATATGATACGCATATGCCATGTTACTTCACTCTTTCATTCCGTACTTTTATTTTTATCAATGAAATCTATCAAAAAGATATATAGTTCACTAGTTTTAAATTTTAAGATACAGGAAATGTCGTTTAATAAACTCTCTCGTACTGTGGCACCTATGTAAATCGTGATTTTTTCAAGCCTACACCACCCACAAAGCAAGCTTCACCTTAATGGGTCTGATTGAATGACGACTAAGACTAAGAATCCTGTTTGCAATCATCGATGTAGGTATTATTTTTCTTTAGACAGACAGCGACAACAACGGCTTCAGTTATCTTTATTGCCGCTAGTAGGAGGCAAGACGAAGCTGGCACGTTGTTCGCGGGACCATGCAGTCGCAATTAAACGACTACAATGGAATGTAAACATCACTTTTCACTTGCGTCTCGCCTCGTGCCGTTCGTTTGGGAGTACCTAAATGGAGCAAGATGATTATGTACGAGATCCTGTTTTCATCCAAGCTTAAGCGCAAGATGGACTTTTCTGCTATAGCAACCGTGCCCATAGCTTAAGTGTTGAGTCAAAGTAAGGAAATTATTATATTCGTATCTTCATGGACGAAATAATAAGCGTAGAAGATCAAGAACAGGAGAAATATTTAAGTAACAGTATTTTCAGATGATTCACTGTAGAAAAGATTCTATATGGAGGCATCAAATATTTCCCAACAGAAGCGGTTCTGTTGGAATTGTAGGCAAGTGTATATTCTTGTGGCATTAGATAGCGTTAAGAAATGCTCATTTAAACTGTCCGTTTATTCGCGGTGTTAGATATTAGTTGAAAGGGAATTGCAATGTGGGATGGAGAAAGACACTTGAAACCGCGCTGATGACGCTGAGTAGGCCAAAACATGTCCACATATTAGTATTTTTTCTTTTCTCACATTGTCTTTCCCGTGAATGATGTTACCAATACTATTAATAGTTGTATTTAGCAGCATTATCATAATAATCTAACATATTAGATATTCTCAATGTGTTTGTGTCTATTGTGTATGTTCCATCACCAAAAAAAAAAAAGTAACTTAATATGACAACGTTAATTTAACACTTTTTATAACAATTGCTATTTTTATATAATTGTTGGTTCTAAAGTGTATATCGTTGGTTTAAACAAATATACAGTGATGATGTCACGTGAACGAAAACATCAAATTAATAGATATATACATCACTGTCCATTAAGGTTTGTCCAAGTAACAAAGGGTTAAAAGGATCAGTAAATAAAAGGTAACCGATATTAAAGAAATGAATTTGCTACTTGAAAAGACAATAACTATCAAAATCTAACTAAAATGCTGTTTTACTATTCATTATTAACAAAACTCTTAAATATTAAACAGAAAAAAGCAAGTGCGAAACTGGCGCGGCTGTTAGAAGAAGCTACAGGCACGACCGTAAGGCGGTCTTTTAAAAAATCAGGATAACGTGGGTGTGCAGCTGTCAGGAAACCCCTTTTGCAACGAGGCAATAAAGCGAAAAGACTCAAATATGCTAAAGACTATCAAAATTGGATAGATGATGAGTGGAAACAAGTATTATGGACCGATCAGTTTAGATTTCATTAACTTGGATCGAGTACGTGTCAGTATATTCGACAACATCACGGAGAAGCTCTTGCAAAACCATGTTCACAAACTACTGTCAAACATGAGGGTGGCAATATTCAGGGTGGGGGCTGCATTTCATCATAAAGGGTGGGTGACATTAAAGGAAGCTTACAGCGGAGAAATATTGAATATTGGAGCAATATACTATACTTTCTAGGCATCATCTAGTTGACACAAATTTTCTCCTGAAGCAAGATACCGATCCGAAACATACTTCTCGATTGTTCAAGAATTATTTAAGTCAGCTACAGGAGGACGGAGTAGTTCGCACTATGGTCTGGCCACCACAAAGCCCGGGCTTAAATTTTATGGAGCATGCTTGGGAGTACCTTGACCGTACAAAGATTGAAACGGCCCAAAGAATTTAAATGGATTGTGGTAGATATTGCAACAAGAGTGGTATCCTATTTCGGGCGATTACATCTCATTATATAGCCTCCAGGTTTATTTAAGAGACACTATAAAAATAAAGGTAGCCATACAAAATATTAAAAAACAAAAAGTTCTGAAGATATTCAGCATATTATTTACTGATATAAATATTGTACTAGTTATGAACATTTATCGAACAATATAGTTACTTATTTACACATTTTCTCTTAAATTTCTTTTTTGGTGTTTATGTCCAGACCATTCAACTGGCTGTGATATGTTATTCTATGTATAAATTGTGTAGTGTTTTGTTTGTAATGTCTCGATTCAATATTTGTACCATTAATTCTAATATCACGTTGGTCATCCAAGTTTTATTTTTATTATATTAGGTTGTAGTAGGTCATCTTTCATAGTTTTAATTATTCTGTTAAATTTGCTCAGTTGATCTTCGTATTTCAGGTCTATCATCGATTTAATTTCATTATTTAGGTGGGTCTTTACTTGACCTTTTATTCATAGTTTTTTTAATTGTCGCACATCATATTTCTTTACCTTTTTCTTTTTTGACTTTTTTATCGTTACTTAATAATACAGCGATAAGTGGGTTGTCATATGATTGTATGTCAGCTGTTGGCTAGGTTTTTATCGACGTACAGCTATTTTGATATCGTTTGTTCACAAGTACGTAGTCTATTTGATTTCTAATTATGCGTCTGCTTGTGTCGTTACGTGTTTTACAAGTGTATGGTCTTCTAGCTAGAAGTTGAAACCATGTATTTATTATTATGATTTCTTGTTCTTCGGCGAATTGCCTTAGTAAGTTGCCTCATTCATTCCTTTCCCCCAGCCCATATAGTCTTGTAGCATCATCTGCTCTTTCTTTTTCGATTTTTGCACTGAAATCTACCGTAACTATATACCGTTCTTCATACCGAAGCACTCACTTCATTTAGTATTCTAGTTCTCTTGACTGTTGGTCTTTATTTTTATAAATTAGTTTGATGCTGAAGTAAAGTAGTAAAACGACAGGAGATAGAGCAGGTAGATAGTCATTATTTTACTTTCATTTACACGATGGCACCATCGCACAGCTAAAAGCGAATGAAAATTTTCAAATATTCCCTCAAAACCTCTCATATCGTGGTACGAAGCAAAAGCAGCTAGCGCGATAACGTCCCGCATTTGCGTGAGGGGCATTATATTAATCAATACGAAACGTCACGATAGTCATTGAAGTATGGTCGCCGGTAACAGCGGCAGGTAGCTAGCTAACGGGCGCACCTATACGTACGTGCAATGCCGCCCGTTCATAAATATAAATGATCTCGGTCGGCTAAATTCCGGAAAATACGAGCGACGTTCTCGTACGAAACGGCGCGGGTACGCCGGGCGCATATTTTACTATGCAACTCGAAATTTATTAACCATAAAGCTTAATAAATCTTTTGTTAACGGTCGGAATGTGTACACTTGTAAAAATACGACGCTATTTATGCGGACTTAAATTTCGAAATTTGTCATAGATATCGATTCGATATCGCCGCATAAATCTCGCGCCACCCAATATTCCCGTCGTAAACGCGAAATTCGTGTCGTAACGGCGAACAAGACGCGTTCGACACGAAGAGACATCGGCGACCGACTGTCGATTTTGCGATTCTTTACGAGCGGCACGTTTATGCGGTCGCATTGCATTGGTTCCGTTGGACGCAAATGTGGTAACAGGGAAAATTATGCCTGAGCGACGAAGTTTTTTGATTTGGTTTGATTAAATGAAGGATATGAATCAAACTATATTTCTTCCGGAATTTCTAGTCAATGTTTTGTTTGGTTTTAATTCTTTCTCGCTCTTAAAATGCTACCTAACAAACAAGTGTCACTATGGCCCCTTTGTACCGGTTACCCTTATACTTTCGGCTTATGTAAGCCACGCTTAACCTTAAGGGGCAGACTGCATTGCACCGCTGCCTTAAAAGTATCAATTAGTTAAGCTTCAGAAATAAGTTGGTAAGACAAGTAGCATTAGAAAATTTTTAGGGACTTCTGGGGATTTCTGTTAATAGTAATAATATTATCCTTTATTGCCCAACAGAAAATAATTCCATTTAGAGAACAATGTGAGAATAATGTAACATAGCATAATATAGTAATAATATACAGCGCAGTAATAAATTAAAATTAATGGAAAATGATACAACTGAATCATAAACATAATAATAGCTCGGTGACACCAAAAAGCAAGAACAAAATGAGACGACAATGTAAATCCATGTAGACACATCAACAAAAAGGATCCTCAAGTAATTCATTGGCATTTCTAGTCATATGCGTAATGGGTGCTTTAAGCAGACGTTAGTTTTGCATCACGGGACTTCAAAATTTGGGAAGGACCTGGTATCGTACTGAAGTATCACAAAATTAATTCTGGAGAGAAGGGATGGAGCGTCAATAGCGTGATTAATCAGTTTAAATAGAAAATGTCTGCTAAATTCCTTCCTTCGATCCGAAACGATACAAAGCCGTGTCTCGTCAGCAGAAAAATTGTTTTTGCACTCTTTCAAATTGTACTTGCAGATGAAGATAGTGAGGATACCAAATTAGGGAGTCATACTCTAACCTAGTACGGACAAGCGAATGGTATAATGCTTTTAGCGACGCAGGATTCTTGAATGATCTGCAGGATCGTATGAGAAATCCTAAGGATTTTGTCGCAGAATTTCGCATGGATAGTATGTGGTCTGCAAACGACTAATTTGCATCAAAGAGCACGCACAGATCCATCACAGATGAGTGCCTAGGAATATTAGTTGACTCACAGCGTAATGATAACTATAGAGTCTATGACATCTAGAATAGCTTACGACAGCACACTTATCCAGATTCAAATGAATTCCATTCTGCGTACACCATCTGACAATAGTATCCAGACTGTTCTGGAGAAACAAACAGTCTGCCGGAGAGATTATAGCACTGTAGATCTTAAGATCGTCCGTGTATGCCAGCAATCCAGCCTCTGCAGGAAGATCATCCAAATAAATACTAAACAAAAGAGGCCCCAAATTGGATCCCTGGCACACACCAGAGAAAGCAGAAAATGTTAAGGATGTATATCCATTGTGATAAACACAGCATGAACGATCAGTTGTGTTACACTTGGAGGAAAACCAAAACTATTCAATTTAGACATCATAAGGGAATGATCGATAGTGTCAAATACCTTACTAAAATCGGTATATAATACATCTACTTATTGACGTCGTTCCATAGATTCGGCAATATACTGTGCTAACTCTGCAAGGTTGGTTGTAGTAGACCTTCTTAAAATGAAACCATGTTGTCGCGTAGATAAATAAGGTTTGAGACTAACGTAAATTCTATGAGACAGAAGATACTCAAAAATTTTTGCAAAGTTGGATAAAATATTTACTAGTCTATAATTTTGAAAGTCGAACAATTCACGTTCTTAAACACGAGTGTAATTCTGGTAATCTGCCAAGCGTCACTAAACGCAGAACATATTCAATTCCACTAATGGATGTTTCTTAAACCTACGTAATTTGGCGGGGTTTTCTATTACGTATGTATTAGATATAATACATATACGAAAAAAACTTTTAAAAATGGTGCGGTTGTTAATTAGATATTAATTGTACACTATTTGAGAATCATGGAATGCCGAATTGATACAGTTGAGAAGAAAGTATCCGTATTATCGGTCATAAAAAATGTAGGGATATAATTGAGTGAAAAAAAAACAATTACAAGCGTTAGGAAAGTTTTAATTAAGTTAACAAATTATGGGAACATTTTTTTAGTTTGATTTCAATATCTTCATGTACAAAGAGAGACCTAACATTACCGAAGATTTCTAAAGTAGGCGTTGTATTTGCTTAATAAAATACATTGATGATACTGATTGCTTTCGAATTCAGCCAAGACGGTGCCATTATTGAAAATAGTTGAATCATGTGTAGGTCCAGGTTATCGTGCAACAACACTTTTAACTTTTAGAGTGGCATCACAAATTATTTACACATTCATTGAAAAATAAGATTTTCTGTTCACGAAAAAGTTCAGCACCATTTCCCCCGAGAAAATACATTAGAAACTTGTAATACAATCTAATAACTCTTGGAAATGATGCGATATATATTATCAACGATATCATCAACTTCCTGTATTAAATCCATTTTTGAAATTTTATAATATAATAATTTTTGCTTACCCGACACGTTTGTTTACGAACAAAGTAAGGTTATTGAAATTTAAAAATGTTTACATGGCGCAAGCACTCTTCTTTCCTCTTCAAGTTAAGCCGTAGAATATCTTCCCCTTAAAATCGTAGATGTTAAGCGTTACTTTAAGTGACACTTTAGGTATTTTCCTTACGGTGCAATCCGCTTAAAGATTTAAATTACGCTTATCTTTTAAGGGTAGCCGGTGCAAACTGGCCTATGTTCTTTGTAATGGATACAAATCTCATCAGAGGTTCAACAAGGATCAAATTAGGGACCACTTCTATTTGTACTTTTCATTAACAACCTACCGACATCATTATCGTGCCAAATCTTTACCTATGAGGATGACCTCAAAATCTATTTATCGATTGGAATCTGAAATTACGTGTTTCCCTTATAGCTTAATTTGGATACAATTACGTACTGGTGCCCTATTTACAAACAAAAATTAAATCGTAATACGTGTTGCTTTCTTTCTTATACAAAAAAAGGTTAATTTTATTCACTCATTACATACATAACTCCATTGTTACAAGGAAAGGTTCAAGAGTGTCAAATTCAGATCTTAATGGAACTTGCTGGGTAAATAGAGTATTTTGAAATTTGAATGTTGTACCTTATCGAAAGGTTTTCAGGACACATAAATGTCGTATATACAGGATGTTGCATTTAAGCGCCACCCTCTTATGCCAGAGGTAACCATAGTAATACGGAAAAGAAATTAACGCAAATTGTTGTATGCAATATACATGAAATGTTTCCGGTATCGACAAGAAAAACACGGTATTGGTGTGGTTTTTTACTTTTATTTTTCGATTGCCCCTTTTAAGGTTTGTCCAACTGGATTTGTGAATTTTATTATTGCCTTTATTTCGTTGAAATCTATCGTTTATCCTGTTATTAGTGTGTACTAAGACAGAAAAGGTGTGGGAGTTGTTTGTTTCCTATTACAAGTTTAAGTTTATCCTTTCTCACTCTTTTGTTTGTAAACTTGTCGATAATCTGTGGTAAACACCATCAATATAAACGTACGAGGGCAACCTGAAATGTTTCCGGAACCAACAAGAAAAACACGGTATTGGTGAGGTTTTTTATTTTTATTTTACGATGTAGTCCCCTCGAAGATCAATACACTTTTTGAAGCGATGCTCCAGTCTCTTCAAGCCGTCGGAAAAGTGGCATGTTTCGATGTCTGTAAAATAGTCATCTGTTGAGGCAAATCTCTTTCCTCCCAATGATTTCTTTAGGTTTAGGAATAGGAAAAAGTTACCGGCGAATAAGGAGGATGAGAGACAAATTCGTAGCGCAGCTAGTTCAATTTCGGCAAGATGATGCGGGATGAATAAGCTGGTGCACTGTGGTGTAAGTAGCACAAGGTGTGACATTTCTACAGCTTTAGAACACCCTATATAATTAGAAATGCTTTAAAATCAACAAAGGATGCTAAGATTAACAACTTGCGATAATATCTTTTCCATACTAGTATAATCAACTTCAGCATAAGAGGGTGGCGCTTAAATTCAACACCCTCTATATACGACATTCATTTGACTTGAAACATCTCTCGATAAGGTACAACATGGAAGTGTCAACATACTCTACTCACCTACCAAGTTTCAACATCTGAATTTTGACACCCGGGAACCTTTCCTTGTTAGTAAATACGAGGTGTGTCTCAGTATTTATGAGAATGAATTGTGTGCGTTCAATGTGACAACACTGCAGCGACTAGAGTCGACTACATGTGGATGGAGGGGGTAAATATGCAACCACAACTGGCGGAGGCCATTCACTTCATAGGTACACAAATCAGATTTGTAATTCGGTGTAATGAAATTGGTTAGCCATACGCCTTTAGTTCACCGCAGTTTGCAAGCAGGGCGTGCATATATGTACGAGATTGTTGAAATTGCCTCAATAGATAGTCTAAAAAATGTTAGCGAATAATTTGGATGTCACTCTTTATTTGCATACGTATACTTTAGTCCAACCTAGATTATATATAAACGTCTATTGCTGTTTCCACAATAAATTTTCTGTAACAGAAATGTACTGTTTATACATTAAATCAGTCTGATGGATTACTGCAGGTTTTGAGACACTGAAATTTTAATGAATGTTCCTTCATCAAGTGTTGTCAATCTCTTATGAAACTACAGTGATAGCGAAATATGTAATATTAAGCTGAGTATATTGGAAATATTTGTAAAATTGTGTTTTACTTCTTCACCCATGTTTACTTGGAAAAATACTTTTCAATCCGGTAAAAGAAAGACGCAACACATGTTCCTCGCATTTCCTCCTGTTCCTCCTTTTTTCGTTAGCTTTTCCTAGAACCAATTTGCACGAAAGCTAACCACAATGTGTCGGACTGTTGATTTACATTATATTTTGTTTATTTTTTTATTAATTTTTAGTATTACAGAATGTATGTATCTAATCTCAAAATCATTCTTTTGATATCCATAGAGATAATTATGAATCAGCTTCAAAATCTTTGTAATCTGACAATTACGAAGTTATTGCAACCTTACACTTACTCAAACGGAATTGAATCTCGAAATCTCCCTTCTAAACCGCAGTATACAATACAGATCCGAGAAGATAGGCATAAACTAGGTTACCTAAATGTTTGCCCTAATTTGTGCAGCTACTTCGCTTCGCTTGAATTTCGAAAGCAAACCTTGAGAGCGTTACGGCGTAGCCTTAGGTTATATACGAAACAAAGATGCTTATGTACACGTTGTCTGACTTCTAAATGGATGTAAGCTTGGCCAACCGTGCAGAACTTCGCGCAAAGCGCTAAGTAGGGCCTTCATTGCGAAGGAACTTCATATTTAAACGTTAAGTATTCACGCAACAACTGGATACACTTTCTGCGTATTTAAGTATAACGGTTCCGAACGAGGGCGAATTACATTTCTTTATAACCACTTGATGGCTTTGCTAAAAGTTATTTTACTTTCTGTTAGCTCGTTTTATTGGAAACGTTCTAACCTATAATTCAGTTATCAGAAATTGTGTTTAGTTCTTATTGCTTCTAAGTGAGGAAAGTTTACACTAGAGAAAAGAGATCTCAATATTGGCTATCATCTTATTTTTATTGTGTGTCGTTGTATTAGCAAGTACAATTGATCGAAGGATGATCAAACAAATGAATGAGTTTAAATATTTGGGAGCCAATGTGACAAGCTCCGAAAATCCAGATAGTGAAGTCCGGGAACAAACAATGAAGGCATCTCAAATATCAGGCTACTTAAGAGACATCGTATGGAAGAATAAATACAATGGAAAGCAAAGTGAAAGTTTACAAATCAGTAGTAAGGCCCCTAATGACATATGCTGCTGAAACACGTCAGCAAAAGCAGGAATGTTACTACACCTTTCTCTTTACTTACGCATCTAAAAGATGAGCGTTAGAGCTTAAATTAATGAGAGCTATACCAAATGTAACTACTTACATCTACCTTTCTACGAAATTAACGCGTTACTTCTTCAAAAGCCAAATCTCATCAACGCTAAGTCTCACCCAATTTGGTGTTGCCGAGGGGTTTAGGTAAAATTTTATTCGCACATAATTTACCCAAGTTCCGTATTATTTCGCGTTAGTACACGTAAAGTTGAGAATCGATTTATCTAAGCGTTACACACCCCATTACAACTTGTAACGTAATTCGAAGTTACACAGTCTATGAGTAAGTTCGTTTAATCTTGACATCTTCGCGGTACAGCTTGACCTACTTAATCCAATCTTGGTATCTCTGGCACAAAGGGAAAGGTCTTAAATTTAATTGAATTAGATAGTCGTACAAGTTCGCGCTAGCTTACACGTAGTATACAGTTTAGTAGTTTTGCATTAAATGTATTTAGTGTTGGATGCGCCGCCGTTGAATACGTTAATTTACTGAAATAATTTGCTGAAGGTGTATCTGAATATGAAGTATGATCAATAAGATTAGAATTGGTTAATGAAATAGTAAGTGAATCAAGAATTCAGTAAAGGTGTAGAGACAAATAGTCTCGTCAAAGCGGGGCAAGTTACAGTGCAGTACGGAGGACAATGTGGAGGGAGTGAGCGCCCGTATCAAGGCGAGTGTTCAGTAAAGTTTAAGTACTCGCATCATTTATAATCGTAACCTTCATGACTGAGCATAGACGATGCGAACGCAGGAATGTTTACAAATAAAATAATGATAAAAAATATATTATATAACGCGCTGAAAATTTATCAAAATATGATTACTCTTGGAAACGGTTCAAATCGTGCTATCCGTACTTTTGGATATAGAGGACGCGATTCTAGAGTCGAAACAAATGGAATTTGCTTTGTTTGTCTGTACTTGATTCAGAAATCTTATGGTACATGGCAAAAATGACGTTACTTCTTTGTAATAGTACTGTAACTTTTAAGCTAGTAAAAGTTAAGGATGAAAAAATATTTTTGTGTAATCTACACGTTAAAATCTTCATTTGGATATAGATTTTAACGCATTTTGACAAACTTCAATTTTTTTAAAAAACAGAAAATTTATCAAAATATGATTACCCTTGGATACGGTTCAAAATCGTGCTATCAATACTTTTGAATACGCAGGACGCGATTTTAAAGTCGAAATAGATGGAATTTGTTTCAAAAACACACTTGTCGTTTCCGAATCGTACCTAAATATGACATTTTCTAAGTATGTATGTACTGAGAAGCACTCACAACGACAAGTCGAATAATACTGAACAAGTGTGCTTTGATACGGGTACTGGATTATCCGTGCTGCGCGCTTCACCCCTCCGCACGTTATTCTCCGCACGGCACTGAAACTAGGGATAAGGCAAGAGTATTTCATTTGCACTTTTCAATCTCGGGAATAGAATACAACGAAAACATTTACAACAAGCTTTATCGTTACAACTAGTTATTGGTTTGACATATTTTGCATGTCACACAGTTTTCACGCTCAGTTTTCTTTAAAAGTACAACATACACAGTGTAGCTGCACGGACACTAACAAACATCAACGGTTGAAAACTGAAATATTTTTAGCGTATCCACCATTATGTTATTTTAACAGAATCTAGATAATTCATTATAATACTCAAAATATGATCTCTTCTTTGATCTACTTTTACCCCAGCTTAAATAATGTTTTGAACTCTTTAGGCACAGTTAGAATATGGTTCTGCAACGTTATTCGGGATGGTAGCTACCAATTGAGGTTGTATTTAATCCAGAAGTCATGAAACGGTTGTTTATCGAATAGATGAAGTCTCAAATCTCGGGCAATGATCATGAACAATAAAGCAAACGTAAATTGCGTTTTAAGTGGCACATTCTTTTTCTTATTTCGATGTTGTGCACTCTTTATATTATTTTTATAGTCACGTTTGTTCCACTACATCAACGGTATTTCGCAAATTTCGCAGTGTATGTTAGCACCATTAAGACATAAATCGGGAAATTCATCAATAAGTTTTCGCACTGTACCATCCAGTGGTCTCGTTTTCGCTTTCTCTCCTTCCGTCGTACTTAATAAATATACGTCCACTTTATATACAGATCCTCTCTGTACCAACTTATAATTCTACAATTCATCCGTTTTATTATATTACACTGATGGGGAAGCTACGTACTCAGTACGAGAATATATCCCAACTCTAATAATAAATCACATAGTTAATTACTATGTGTACTAGTTCTACAAGATAGCAGTAGTAAAGTATAGTTATGTTTTGCAACGGGATACATATAATAAAATTAAAGTAGGGCATACCAACTTTTCCATCAAGTTTGATGATCCAAGGCCTAGCTAGCTCATCATACCAATGCTTCAGCCGTGGACCGTACTTTGGAAGCCCCTGAACTAAAAACTAAGTTCCGTTTTAGTTTTAACTTCAAAGATAATAAATTACTTAATAACAATGTTTATTAATTCTAGAAAACATTAATAACCTCGTCGTTGTTTAATGGTCTCACATTTAAACTGCATAACCGTTCCAAACATTTTCTATAAGAATTTAAAGGTGTTGCCTCTTACGATGCAAATAGAGTAACAAATCCGATTCCTAGATTTGAGCCGATGGAGCGAATTTTGCAGAAGGTCATTGCAAATGGTCGAGGATATACCGCAATTCTGTGGTCACTTGGTAATATCCGACGAAGACAGTTTTAACGACGGAGATATCAACAAGGGAGGCAGTAAAATACCTGTCAGGGCTCACCTGATATACTGGCACCTTCTATGGGACTACTTGAAGGTTAAAGTTGCATCCACCTATTCCACATAACACAGGAACCAGGAGATTACATCTGAACGGAAATTCATGCAATTCCAGTGAATTCGCTAAGACGCGCGAAAGTGTGCCTTACCTCCAATTAGAGTCAGCTGAATAACTTTATCTCCAAAAATTGATTTGAAGATTGCATGCTTTTTCATGTCTTGTACAATTGTTTATATAGTCATTAGTTACAATTTTCAATTAGTGTTCATTTTTACATTACTGTGGGTCTAATTAACACATGGGCTGAAAACTGCCGGGCCTAACACATAGATGACGCTAGTTTTATTGCAGTCACCTTTCTCTCAGTTAGTACTAACCTTCAAAAGACAGCTGTTAAAATTTCATGATATTCTGTTCATTAATTTGTGAGTTATTGTGAGTCACGCTACTTTTGTTATTTTCAAAACAATGGATCAAAAACAATTTCGTGTTTTAATTTTACACTACTTTTTGATGGGAAAAAATACCCTTCAAGCGAAGCAATGGCTTGAAAAGTGTTACGGGGACTCCGCTCTATCAGAAATAACAATAAAACGTTGGTTTGCTGACTTCAAACGTGGTCATAGGGACACCGACGATGCAGAACGCAGTGGACGTCCAAATGCGGCGGTAACACCAGAAAACATCAAAAAAATCCACAAAATCGTTCTGAATGATCGAAAAGTGAAGTTGCGTGCGTTAGCTGACACCGCAAAGATATCAAAAGAACGTATTGGCTTTATATTGCATGAGCATTTGACTATGAGGAAGCTCTGTTCAAAGTGGGTGCCGCGTTTGATCACTGTTGACCAAAAACAAGAACGTGTTGATGATTCTGAGCAGTTGACCATGTTTAAACGTAATAAACCGGAATTTTTGCGTCGATGTGTAACAATGGATGAAACATGGATCCATCACTTCACTCCGGAATTAAAACGATCGTCATCTGAGTGGACAGCAACTGGTGAACCTCGTCCAAAGCGCCCGAAAGCACAACAATCGGCTGGAAAGGTTATGGCCTCGGTATTTTGGGATGTGCGTGGTGTAATATTCATCGACTATCTTGAGAAAGGAAATACCATCAAGAGTGAATATTATATAGCGTTATTGGAGCGTTTGAATGCCGAAATTGCAAAGAAACGACCGCATATGGCAAAGAAAGAAATGTTGTTTCATCAAGACAACGCACCGTGTCACAAGTCAATCAAAACAATGGCAAAACTACATGAATTGAACTTCGAAGTGCTCCCACATCCACCGTATTCGCCAGATTTGACTCCCAGCGACTACTGGCTGTTCGCAGACCTCAAAAAAAATGCTCTCCGGTAAGAAATTTCGCACGAATGAAGAAGTTATCACTGAAACTGAGGCGTATTTTGAGGCAAAAGATAAATCGTTCTACAAAAGTGGTATTGAAATCTTAGAGCGGCGCTGGAATGATTGCGTTGCTCTTGATGGAGATTACGTTGATGAATAAAGCTAATTTACAACCAAAAAAAACGTACTCACTATGTTCCTTAATTGGAATAATCTGTCAGACAGTAAAGTTATATTTTTGCTCCAGTATATTCTAGGAGGGTAAGCTAAAAAATTCGGTAACTAAAGCATAGCAAATAGCAATATTTCAATGAAATGTGTTTTATTTTTCGACATAATTTCCCTCAAGATTAATACATTTATTTAGTCGAAGCTCAAGTGTCATTATGTCTTCACAGTACTCATTTCCCTCTAGCTCCTCAAAAGAGTGGTCCACGACAGCTATCAGCTCCTCATTCAAAGCATTACCCCATACAACCCAGGTGTTTCTTAAGCTTCGAGGAGGGATGATAGTCTGACGGAGCTAAATCCGTTGAATAATGTTTGAGCATCAACCTTATTGCGCTTTGAGCATTAGTTTGGCCAACTGTGCTTCGACAATTCCGCATTGTCTTGACGGGAAAGACTCTTTTTTGTTTTCTTCCGGGTTCTTCTTCGGCGATGGCTGCCTTTAATGGATCCAAAGGTTTAGAATAGGATTGTCTAGTAATCGGGTGTTTCTTTGGGAGGTAATCGATAGGCAAGGTTCCCTTCGCATCCCACAAAACAGAAGCCATCACCTTTCCCACCGATAGAATAGCTTTGGCCTTCTTTGGAGCCGATTCACCACGTTTAGTCCACTGTTTTGATTGCTGTTTACTCCCCAGTATGTAGTAGAGGATCCAAGTTTCATCGCAAGTTATAAATTG
The DNA here is from genome assembly GCA_023509865.1 of Trypoxylus dichotomus. Classification (NCBI taxonomy): domain Eukaryota; kingdom Metazoa; phylum Arthropoda; class Insecta; order Coleoptera; family Scarabaeidae; genus Trypoxylus; species Trypoxylus dichotomus. The sequence goes on from CM042075.1 coordinate 56,460,979, forward strand.
GCGAAAAATTCTGCTGAATTTTGCCGAACCCGCTCCAAAATAGCTGTAGAACATTCCACGCGTTTGAGTTCTTGCGGTGGTGTGAGCAAACGCGGCACCCATCTTGCACACCACTTGGGCATGTCTAATTTAACATTAAAAATGTACATGACCCGTTCTCGGAAAGATACCTGTAACCTTAGCAATATCTTATACATATTTCAAAACTTTCCGCAGAAGTGGCTATTTTTGGGCGTCCAGAACGGGAATCATCATTTACGCTCGGACGATCTTTTTTAAATTGATTCACCCGTTTGTGAACAGTCTTAAAAGAAGGAGCATCGTCACCTAACATATTTACCATATCGGAATGAATTTCTTGATCGAACAATACTTTTTGCACAGGTACTTAATCACTAGGCGAATTTCAATATTGTCAATTTTTAAAAACCGCCAAAATTGCTCTCGTTTGAACAAGCGAACACAACAAACTATTTGACAGATCAACATGAAGCAGCGTCATGAATTGCTTTTACACAGCACCAATAGTTAGTTACCGAATTATTCAAGTTGAAATTGAAAAGCATATATTTACTCCGACGAATTTTCATTAAAATAAATTTAGCTAGCCTGCACACAAACATCTTTTACTACACTTAGTTTTACACTATACACTTACCTAAAGCAATTAAGAAGTTACATGCATCAAAATGCATACCAGTAATGATCTTCACATACTCAGAATTCAATTATTTCAACTTCACGTGGTCCTGAATTTCAATTATATACAAACGCTGGAACTTCACTTACAATAAACAGCCACTTCATCTGCATTAACTTGATGGAAAGACTATGATGGAATTTTCTTCTTTCAGCGTTCTTATTTTTCTCCGTGTCTGCTGTACCTTTCAGGGAGGAGAATTTCACGCAACACCGCATCTCAATGCCTTATACAACAGATGAGAAACCGTCTCGTTTATTTTAATTGACGATATAAGAGCATTAAAAGGGTAAGGACGGAGAGGAAGGGAAATGGTACCACTCCGCCGAAGCGAAAAGTAATTGCCTTTTGAGGTGAACATAAACGCATACAAGAAAATTAAATTTTTAATTGAAACTTAATCTCGAAATTACTGTGAACGCGTAGCGCCGTTGAATTCAAAAAACGGGTGAGAATTAATGTGGATTATGTTATTTTTCCGAACGGTACGTCGGTTGTAGAAAGAGAGGGAAAGAGAAAAAGAGAAAGAAGGAGCAAGGGTTTCCGACGCGACGCGCACAGCGCCAGGGGGTCGGGTTGCGCTAAAGGGAGGGTGTAGTACAGTCGGAAGAGGAAAAAGAAAAATAACTGTCATCATCCATAATCAAACCAATGGAAGAAAGTAATCTCATAAAATATATCGCATTTTAAAATGCGGCGTCAGGAGCTGCTTGCAGAAACGACCTCAATTTATATGTGGGGTATACATAATGGAAGGGATCCTAGATGCCTGGCGGATCCCCTCCTAATCTAGATTACTGAAAGTTTTACAGACCGTGGATTTCGAGGATAAACCCTACTTTTTGAAATATCTTTTAACTAAGGATTATACAGATGAACAGAGAAAAATACAACGAATAATCTAAATGTATGTATATCTCTATCTGGATTTCTAGATTCGAGTTTATGTTTCTCCTACATGCTATTAACGTGAAATGATAGTTGTCACATGTTAACACTGTTACAAAAGTTTAACCCGAAGTATCAGTTACTTACGCTTTAACTATCAGTTCATATTTTCTAGCTTTTCTGTGTTTTTAACAAATTAATAAGTAAACTCAACATTTCCAATAAGGTGGGGGCGAAGAAGAAGATCAAAGTGCTATTATTGCACTTCATAAAGTGGGAATGCGATCTAGTAAAATATTACAGCCACTAGGTGTCAACCACATTGTTTATTATACAAGATGGTACAGAGAAACGAGAAATTTTTAATAAACCTTCACTGAAGTAGTATATATAAGTCGGTATCTTTCATCAACTGTCTATCAACAGAAATAAACTGACGTGGTATAGGCAGGCTTTCGATTCTATAAATCATGAACTGTTGTTAGCTAAACTGGGATGTGCTATCCATCACTGTTAGAGTTATCTTATGCGGGAAACCGAACAGCTTGTGTTTCTTAAAATGGACATTCCTCAGGTACACCTCCAATTCATTTGAGAGTCTCTTCAACAACATTTACACAGGAGACGTAAACTTTACTGTCGTTTAGTATATATATCGCTTTTCGTAAACATATTATTTATATAAATAAATAAATATTTCCAAACTTCATTCTTAGAAGACATTTAATATATGTACTGTACCCACACATTTCAACCACATTGTATAAATATACATTATTACGAAATTATACTTATAATCTTCAAAATTTCTCGTACGACGGAGCGATGGCACGATTGGCAGCACTTACTTTTACAATCTCACACATATCAAGTATGTGTGTACTGTGCGGTATTTTCACTGAATTCAAAACAAATAAATCAAAATTTTAAATCAAAGAACCCAGTTCAAAAATTTAACGAGCCTGGGATTTTCCATCGCAATATATTTACACAATTCACTCTTACACCTCGACAGCAATTACCTTGTATACGCAAATGATCTAAAAATACGCAGACCGATTCGTTGGACTTAATTGAGCTGCATATGTGACTGGGTATCCCTACACAATCAATTACTAAAGATTAATGGTGACTGTAACCAAAATAAAATATCTTTAAATATTAAAAAGGGTTGGGTCACGACGATTATGTAATTCAAGATCAAGGTATTATAATAATAATAATAATATATTTAATGCCCAACAGATACAAATATCCAATTACAAAGCAATGTTAAATAATGTACACATGGAAATATAAATAACACAAAATTAAAGTATGTCAAATTAGAAAACTTAGTAACTAGTTGCTTTAATTTAAATTAGAAAAAAAAGTAGTTTACCAGTGGTTAGGAAAAAAGAGAACGGAAAAAGTATTCAACTAAGTGTAACGCACCCACCAGTCTACATACCGTCAAAAGGGACGGTAAAGTGCAGGTATGTATATCCAACTCGGCAAACTCCATAGAGTTGAAATTGTTACACAATCTGTGTATTGGGGACATGATGGCGAGGTTTGTTCTAGGTGCGAAACAGTAAAATGTATTTGTTTGCCTAGATCCTGAACGTGGTACAATGAAGTTGATTTTACTCAACAACTCAGGGACATCAAGACCATTATGAAGTAAAGTAAATAGGAATTTACACTCAGCCTGTTTTCGACGTAGTTCTAATGAATCAATATTAAATGCCTCTAGCAGAGCACTGTGGCTAAATCCTTGTATCAGGTAAGTATTAAATTTTTTAAAGTACAAGAACTTCAAACACCTTCTCTGAATCTGCTCTAGAAGATGTATCTGATAGATGTACATAGGTGACCAGACCAAGGACGCATACTCCAGTCGAGACCGAACAAAAGCGAAATAAAGAGGAAGAATGGCTGTTATAGAAGCAAATAGTCGTGTAACACGTATAATGAATCCTAACATACTCAACGCTGATGTACAAATACTGGATATGTGCTCCATAAAGGTCAGTCTTGAGTCAAAGACGACGCCCAAGTCCCTCATAGATTTCTCTCTAGGTAAAGAAGATCCAGCCAAGTGGTAGGTATATATAACTGTTGTCGTCTTACGAGTGTAGGTGACAATTTTGCATTTGTTTACATTAACTGTTAGTTTGTTGTTGACACACCACGTGTGGAATATATTGAGTTGGCTTTGCAAATGATTGCAATCCTGAGAATTATTGATTGTTGAGTACAACTTCAAGTCATCTGCGTATAACAACTTTGGACAGTTCAGTTGATAGCACAAATCATTTATATATATGAGGAACAGAAGTGGACCCAAGTTACTCTCCTGAGGAACTCTAGAGCTCGGCGCGAAGTAATCAGACTCAAATCTCATGTATGTCACAAATTGCTTTCTATCAAGAAGATACGATTGGAATAAAGACAAAAGAGAAGACGAAAATCCAATATTGTCCAATTTATTAATAAGCACGGTGTGGTCGATTCGTCGTGGTCGTATTACCAGAACATCTACGGTAAAGGATCATGGTATTGTGTTTGATATCCATCTGTAACTTGGTAAACGTCTAAATATTAAGTGCCTTTTTGCTTTTTCCAAAGTACTTGTATTTGTCAATCGCTGTTGTCATAACTTCCAAAAAACTGCTACAGTAAACACATAATACTATTTATTACTCAGTAGTTGTTTAGAATATGCATCTAGGATGATACAGCTACCATATTGTACCAATATTATTCAAATGAATGCATTCATGGAAGATTTTTAAAACATTTAAAAACCTTCAGGGTTTATTCAGGCGGAGGTACTGATTATACCGCTTTGTTATCTTTACATAACTTCGAAGCTTTATATGATAGAAGGAATCAGTGTTACGCATTTCCTATTGAATTTATTGCATAACAAGACTGAAAGTCCTGGCAATATTTCGTTTTTAGAATCATTTTATATGTTGTAATGAATTGGTACCTTAGTGTAAAAAGGAAGCATTTATGTACATATCTTATTTTCTGTGTTTATAAATGTAAATATACTTTCACGTATTTTTTAGCAGTAGTATGTATATATACATATTATGTTAAAAGAGAAGTTTTTTCAGCCGGATGGGCATTATCGTTTAGTTCTTGCATAATTCATGTTGTAGTCTGAATAATTATGCGATTGTAGCCCGGTAAGTGATTTTGTTGTTGGACTAATAAATTATTATTTACTTATTTTAAATTATTAATAAAGTAATACAGAAAAATCGTTACTATTTGTTTTAAATATGAAAGCACCATATCTTTTAGCGATCAGTATATTGGCAAACGTTTAGTAATGTATGTACGAGGGCAAACCAAATATGAACCTTTGGTTTTAAAACATTTATTGGTACAGATAAAATTACAATTTTCTTGCAATTACCCAACGTAATTAAATTCCGAAAAAATATCGCTCTCGGAAAGGCACGAACCCAATATCTTTATGTCTCCGGCAATAATAATTTTATCATTACTAATGCCAATGCTGCCGACTGGTCGGTAACACGGTTGACAATGGGAGCCCACGTGCTCTCGAAACGCTGCGTTCCGCATACTTAATTAATTTGTGTGAGTGGAGTTTACTGCTATACCTGTGAATTGTACATCCACACAGTCCTTGCAATCGTCATCTGGTTTAGTATTGATATTCATGTTAATATTAGTATTAATATGGATATTAGTTTAACTTATTGGTACAGTAAAAAAAAATTGAATACACCCTATTTTTCTAACAATCTTGTCTTTTATTCACACATTTTTCGCACCGTATCGGAGGTTTTTTAAATCCGTTATCAAAGAATGAATGTGATCGCGTCTGTAACCAACTGCATACGAACAAAGTAGTGGCCTTCTAGTAGTGACAGATCGGAACTGTAGGGCGAATGTTTCCTAATGAATTTTGTCCAACTTATTTTGGGTCAATGCAGCTGTGTGTGGCCGAGCAATGTTATGGAGCAGAATCCCACTTCGAATAGGAATGTCTCGCCTTTTCCGTTGATAGGCTAGTTTCACTTCATCAAGCAGTTGGCAATAGTACGCAGATTTGATTGTACACCGTTCATGGAGAAAATCAATGAGCAGTATGCCTCTAGAATCCCAAAAATCCGTTGCAAGAACTTTTCGGTCAATGGCGGGTTTTGGCCTTCCACTGTGCAGCTTCTCTAGGTTTCCGTTATTGCATGCTTACCTTCAGTAACCCAGATCATCTCAAATTACCAATTGGGCACTTCCATATGATGCTGACGTGTGCAGCAATTTCTCATATTGTAAGGGGGCGGTCGCCTGCAATCAGCTCACGGATTGCACGAATATTCGCCTCACTGGTACTTCTTCGCAGTCTTCGTGCATAGCTCTCGTTTTTCACTGACTCTCGGCCATCAAAAAAATGTTTGTGCTAGTCGTAGACTTGGGTTCTTGAGAACGTTTTCTCAGCGAACTGTGCAGTTAGTCAACGCAAAATCTCGACAGGTTTTATGCCCTTTCGCAACAAAAATTTAATAATAATACGTTGTAGACGTGTGAATCTCTTCCTTAGACATGATGCTACTAATAACCCACTTACTTTGACGAGTCTAGCTGGTTTATTTCCTTTCTTACCATCGCCGCCTCCCCCGCCAACACACATTATAACATGAAGAGAGTGGTCTTCACCTAGAGGGCGTTAAAATAGGTCCGGTTCATATTTGATTCGCTGTATTTTGTTACTTCTTTATGGTGTTACACAACTTCCTCGAAGCATTGTCGGGCATTTCTTATTACATAAAGAGAAAAACATCGCCTATTACTTCCCCCTCCACATAGATTTCCGAAAGTGCGAATATAGCGAAAATAAACCATCACGATTCGACATTTATTTGTAGAAAACTTGGTACATTAAACTATGCCGGATGATAAGTTGGTACTCTTTATTTACAAGCTCCGTTATATGCGCTCATAAAACAGCGAAGTTTGATGAAATAAAATCATGCAGACTCCATACAACGTCACCGCCGCTCACGAAAATTAAACTGCAATTTTTGCTGCCGGCGTGCGCGACGAAGCGAAGATTTTATGCTTGCAAAACTATCCGCTAGTAAAACTTTTCGTATAATTTCGGGTCAACGCGTGCAACTCAGCCGTTGTCCTAGATTTTATTGTGTTATAAATTTAAAATAATATGTAAATGAAGATGTATATTTGAGTGCGGAAAATATATAAAGGGATGGGATGCGAGAAAGGGGAGCAAGAGAGATGGCGATACGTTTGTGAAAGCAACAGAAGCGTTTTCTGTCCATAGTTCACCCAACCGCGAATAAATTATCGTTGAAGTTGTTAATAGTTCTTCTGTACCAGGTATTTCTCTGTTAATGACGCTTCAACAATTCGTACGAATATTTACTGTAATATTCTACAGATTTAGACCAAAGGAATATTTTCATTTGCAAAATTTTATTGAAGCAATTTGCTGGAATAATGCGGGAAATACAGAAAATAATAATTAGGGTTGGCCAAATCTTCGGCGCGCTAGGTTAGGACTAGCTCGCAATCTGTTTCCATTTCCTTGCTGTGCAAGCTACGTCCCATTTTTGTCTTCCAAGGCTTCCTGTTCTGACTCTGTTCTTTGGCTTCAATGTACCCCAGAAGGAGTAGCAACGACAGGTAACTAGCCTTAGACGATTCTTCTTGTTTTTCTATCTTTTGAAGATATTACAACTACTACACAATCTCTTTTTTCTTGGAGACACCGTACTAGTAGATGATTCAGCGTCTTTCCCTTTCTGGGGATCTTTGCGCGATTAGAAAGTTCAGAAAGTTAGTCAAGAACAAAGTAACGCTGTAAGCTTACGCTTGCTTGGGCAATAGAAAATAATCAATTTGTCATCCGTAAAACCGACCTTGTGGAATGCACTTCACGATTTTTAGACTCTGTGGGAGAAACTGGAAATTCAGGCTTACTTTTGCGAATCGTACCAACTATTCTTACATTTTGAGGCTGTTGTTACTTTCATAGGTTGCAGGGAGAAAAACTATTATCGTCAGTGGATATCTTAAATTTTCATCTGTTCTTTTTAAATATCTCATTTCCATGGCCGTGGCTTTTGAATCTATTCGTGGTTGTCCATGATTCGCTGCGATATTCTAATGTTGGTCTGACCACTGTTTTATACACTTGCGTTCTTTTTTATTTAAAACTGTATTTCTTAATGTATCATATATTTTTTGCGGATTCTCTCATTTATTTCTTTCTCTATTCTCCCGTTCTCTTGAATGATAGTTCCTAAGTAATTGTATTTTTCAACCTGTTCCCAGATTGTGGATTTGATTCTGATGTTATGTTTTTTCTTCAACTGCTATTATTATTGTGTTTGTTTTTATCATGTTTATCTCCATGTTTATCTCCATGTTTATCTTGGTATTGCTGCAATGTTTCTTCCGAATCGGCTATCAATACCATATCATCTGCAAACATTCCTGTACATTAATTGCATTAATTTTCCAGTGTCCCACTTTTATATTTTTTCCTTTGTGATTGGCTTTTTTAATAGCGTCGTCTATCAGTATAGAGAATAACAATGGACTTAATACCCATCCCTGCTTTAAATCAAAATTTTTTTGTGTTTCGTAATCAAAAGCTTTTTTGGCATCTACAAAACATATGTGTATTTCCTTTCCTTTTCCTGTTCGTTTTTCTCGTAGTTGTCTGATTATAAATATTAAGTCTTTGGTGCTTCTTCGTTCTCTAAATCCATGTTGTGTATCTTCTACTGCTGTTTGCAATTTCCCTCGGACCCTTTTTTTCTAATATTCTTGTCAATGCTTTTCCTGGGATTCTTGTTAGGGTTATTTCTCTGTAATTGGAGCATTCTTTTGTGTCTCATTTCTTGTATATTGATATAATTACTCATATATTCAATTCCTTTGGTATATGCTTTTGTAATGATGTTGTTTAAGAGGTCAAGTAGCTCCTTAGTACCATTGTCTCCTATATATTTTATTATTTCAGCAGTGATTCCATCCTCCCGGCCGCTTTTCCTAGTTTTAGCTTGGTTTGGTACTTATCTCTTATATATCTATCTTATTTTATTCTTGTGAGTTATTCGAAGTACTGTTTTCATCTTTCTATTATCTTCTTTTCCTCAGTTAGTATATTTCCTTTATTATCTTTTATATTTTTCGATCTTGGTGTCTTGCTCTGTCTCAATTGTTTTATTCTTCAGTAGAATAATGTGTAGTTTTCTCTATAGTTGTCTCTTAGTTATAGTCCAAACTCTATCCAAGAATTTTGTTTGGCCCTCTACAAACCTTCTTTGGCCCTCTACAAACCTTCTTTGGCTTCTCCCCTTGTCACTTTGTATATCTTATAATCCTTTTTTACTCTGTGTGCATCTGTTCCATTTATTTTTCTTATCGTTAACTTTGAGTTGCATTTCTACTGTCCACCATCTGCTTCTTATTGTGTATGCTTTCTATTCTTGTTGTTCCACAGCTTCCTTGTGCTGCCTTTAATGTGATGTTTTTGAATCTTTTCCATTTGTCTTCTATCCCCATTTAACTTTTGATCTCTTGCTCAAATAGTTCATTGGTCTTGTATTGATATTTCTCTCGAATTTCTTCATCTTTTAGTTTACAGAGTTTTATTTATTTCTTTGATTACTTTTTCTTATTTATTCTTTCGTCTTGTTTGCACTTTTGAAAATTTTCATCCGTGACAGGTGATGGACGCTTCCTATTTCTGCATTTATTTGAACTGTAACATCTTTGATCTTCTTCCGGTTTTTGGAATTTATTAAAAAATAATCAATGATTGATTTTTCTTTCCTACTAGGCACTTCTCTTATGAATTTGTGAATGCCTTTATGGCTAAATTTTGTATTTGTCTAAATCATATCATTTTCAATACACATATCTATTATCCTTCTGCCGCTATCATTTATGGCCTCTTCAACTTCCCTTCTCATATGTCTCTCCCAGCTCATCCGTTCATATCTCTCATTACTGTATAGTTTCTTTCGGTAACATCTATTTCAGTTTGTAGTGTCTCGAGTAGTAGTCCAGTTTACACTGTATAAATTATCTTTGACATTCACTTAACTTTTACCAGTCTCTAAATTTTCCTCCTTTACGATGAAAGAATATTTACGTTCATTAAAGAATGCTCCAATTCTAAATTTGCCACCATTTATTAACATTACTTTAGTAAACCTAAGTAAACAATTAATTTTGTATTTCAACGTGTGCGAGGACGAAAATTAGTAGTTGAAAGAATACTCTCATGTATAACTGTCGCATGATGTGTCTTTGCATGTCGCATCTGGAAATGTATAAACGTGTTCGAAAGTTATACAAATGGACACCGGCGCCGCCACCACTATCTACCTACTAACAGGATGGCCGTAGCATAAAGAATTTAAAACGAATTACATTTACAATGCCGCTTCACGTAAAGCGAATTTATCTACGCGTGTTTAATATTTGATCGGACAGATCAAAGGACATGCAGTAACGGTCCGATACAGAATAGACGTTGTTAGGCGAGGTAATAAATAATTTATTACCTTATGTTTATTGATCAGATCGTATTTATTTGAATTCTTGGAGGTAACATATGCATTAAATATATCTTTTATGTTGTTTTTTTTTTGCAAATACTCAACAACTTCTACTACAAGTTTGAATAATGTCAGGGCAGATCGAGAATCAGATATTATGGCAATGCTGTTTGAGGCAGAATATTTTACGCATAATACGAGGGAATGTATGTAAGTAAGTCTCAAAAAGCTATTATAAAAATAGTTAGAGAGTTAGCCAAAAACAAGTTTTATTTTTCCATATTATATTAATACACCCGTCGCATCGATTTATCAATGACCCAATACCTGGTGCATAAAAGTATCTGTATCGAAATGAATACGTAGGCTTGCACACCCAGAGTTGGTAAAGAGCGAATTGTTTCCGGAATTGGACCGTGTCATGATAGGAAAATGAAAAACAAAGGAATAAAAAGGAAAAAGTGAAAAAAGAAAAAGAAAGAGGCGAAAGACAGTAGGACAAGAAAAGGGAGAACGGGGGGAGGGGGGCAGAAAAAGATCTCGATGTTTAGCCTCCATCGTAGAGGAACCATAGTGGTACTCGATGTGCAAACCACGCTAGAGACGAAACGACTTTAGAGGAAGATCACGCTAACTCGAGGTATTAGCCACACTAGAGGTGTAAACCTTCTGGCTTGCTATGACACGGTCCAATTCCGTAATCTGTCCGTTTACTACTGAATGCTTGTATTGCCGTCTGAACCACGCACGTATTTGTTGTTGAACATAGTTATCACCTTCGAAGTGTTTACCACCGATATGCTCTTTGAGTGGACTAAACAAATGATAGTCATTTGGAGGCAGATCAGGATTGTAAGCCGGATGTTCAAGAAATTTCAACCCTAGCTCTACTGTTCTTCCCTGGATCCACTGAGCCAAATGCAGCCTGACATTACCGTGATGCAGCAATATTCTTCTCGTCAGTAAGTCTGGACATTTTCGTCGAATAACATCCCGAAACAACAACAAAGCTCTACAGTATGATTCAGCAGCCACGTTCTGATTTCTATTCTGGAAATGGGCTAATGAGCACTCCTTGAGAATCCCAGAATACGTTAAGCATAATCTCAGCAGCCGAGGGCATAAGCTTGAATTTCTTTGTTGACGGTGAAGGAAGATGTTTCCGTTGCACTGAAGCACACTTTGTTTTGGATTGATAGTGCTGCACCCATGACTCATCACCAGTAACAAGTGAAGTCCTTTTGCTTAAAAGAAAACGCACAACGGCACGCTGCTCTTTCACAGTACACTCTTCGAGCACCGTCGCCATTTTAATACTGCCTACATACGTGCCCGGCAGCTGTCACCTGGGTATCATAAAGCTGGACTGTGCTGACACCTAGCGACAGATAAGGAAATAGCTCGCTTTCGCACAGCAGTTTGTGATATATTTTATGATTTTACCTCGTAGCTAAGCATTCATTATTACGTAAAGCTCGGCAGTAATGATGGTATAGCATGATATGGTTTAACCTTGAGAAGCTCGAAATAGTTGTATATGGGAATGTAGAAAATGTAACTGCACTAATGTTTTTAGAAACATCAGTATCGCTGCTATTGATGGAACTATAATTCCAAAATAGTTTCGGGTCTCAACCTCAAATTTTTGAGCTATAAAGAGGGTCGATGAACTTTTGCACTTTGAATTCTATTAGTGATACGCAGTTGAAAAGACAAAGGAGCGCTTTTTTAAAATTGATAAGCGTGTCTAGCTAAGGATACGACCCGGTCAATGACAGCGGAAATGTCAAACGTTAAAATCCAATTTTATTACATTCTCCAGCCTTTCATATTTGATAGGGTAAGATTAAAGAGGACCAAGGACCGTACTTCCTGTTACACACGCGCGCAGAGAGAAAGAGCGGTAAGTGTATTAATTTTTTATCCGGTATCGAGCGGGCAAATGCCGCACTTACCGCAGGGTCGAGTGGGTCAACTGATTCTCTAGCCCGGACCATCGCGTTTAGTCGTCAATGATTCACATACACGCGCGCGCGTTCGCACAAGCCTATTAGGAGAGCCCGAAGTGGAAGCCCGAATGAAGTGAGATCGACCTTTGACTTCGGATACTTAAGTGCCACTTTTTGTCGGCGATTTCGGCCGCTCTTCGAATAATTTAATTGGTTTTTATCCACAGGTTGCCTATTTGTTTCAACGGTTAGGAACGTTACCGTGTCATACCGGTTATTTTATGAGTCGGCGAGCCGATAAAGTGCCTGGTGGTTCGAGTTTGAGAAGTGACTTCCTTCGTTTGTCTCCGAGCTCGCCGCCCACCCTTCCCGTACCTGCTACGGTTTGCGCTTAATTGATCTCCTTCGTTAAAGTCGATCACGTTTACTGGACTTTGAGAGATTAAATGCTTTATTAGTTTCTGCGCGTTCGCCACTAATTAGTTTTAATTACGTGCGAAATTAAATTAGGACTGAAGAAATCGGCGATTTCTGAAGGACGCTAATTTCGCCTCCACGACAGGAGAAGATATTTACTTGTTATGACCTTTAGCTTATACTTAATAGACGTAAAGATATTTGCTGCGATATCCTTACGAGACAGATTTTGTCTCGTTTTAAAAGATATCAGATATATAAATCTACAAAAACCCTATCATGTATTCACGTTTCCTAGTTCTAGTCACGAATTAACCCACTGGATATAATCGGGAACTCCTAATATATACAGGAAAATATTATAAAAGCAAATATTTATTAGAAAAAACTAGAAATTCAAAATTTGGTTGGCTCCCTGCGGACTCTTATGCCAGCTTCAATTCTTTTAGATAAACTGGCCACTAACATATGGCAGGTTGAAGTTGGAATGACCTCCCACACTCTTTCAAGTATTGCTTTTAATTCTTGTTTGGATCTGCATTTTTCGCTTAATAATAGCCCACAAATACTCGATCGGATTTAGATGGGATGGCCATTCCAAGATGTCAACGTTTCCATCCCGGAACCATGCTAAACTTGCAGCCGCAGTGTGGCATGGTGCATTATCTTGTTGAAACAAAACTTCGTTAGTATTCATTCCGAATAATTTTTCAATTCAGGGCAGTAAAACTTCATCTAACATGCTAGCGTAGGTCCTCGAGTTCATTTTACGTGACATATAGCGCACATGAACACCTCTGCAACCCCTGTCGACGGCATACACCCCCATATCATGACGTTACCACCACCATGTTTGATGGTAGGCACCACACAATCGGCATGGTATTCTTCACCAAGCCTCCGACGCGCTATAACGAGACCAGGTATACCAGAAGTCGGTAATAACCTTATCCAGTTAATTCTTTGAACTCTCGATTTTTTTAACACAATTCGTTTAAATTTCTATAAAATAGTTACCCTATACTGAATATAAAACGATTAATTATATTTAGCTCTATATTACACTCATCTGTCCAAATCACAGTCGCCCAGTCTTTCTCTGTCTATGATTTGTGTTTATGAGCCCATGCTAATCGTTTATTTTTATTTACGTCCGACAGCCACGGTTTCTTTTTAGCTTTTCTCGATGATAGACCGACTTCTCTAAGACGTCTACTTACTGTTTTAGGCGAATAATTAACGTCGAGTTGTCGATTTAACGCGCCAGCCAAATCTGTTGCCGTTTGATGTCGATTTTGTAGAGAGTGTCGTTGTAACCACCGATCCCCCTTTCTGTTGTTGTTTTACGTTTTGGACCTCTTCCCGATCTTGATTTAGTATTCCCTGTTTCTCGGTAACACTTTAGAGTTGTTTGTACGGCATACCGTGAACATTTTACTTTTTTATTAATCATCATTTGGGACAATCCCTCGGCATGTAGTGTAATAATTTGCGCACGTTGAAACTCGGAAAGTTCTTTAGATTTCGGCATTTTCAGTTACATAGACATAAACTAATCACGAGTAAATATTTTTATTTGCCAATAACAAACGCACGTATAATTTAAAATAAAAATACTGATGTTCACCGGTCACTTAAACTATACTAAATGTAAAACTGTATTTCTCCTACCAACCCTTCTATTTATACTACGGATATTTCTAAGAAGCGGCAGGTAACTACTAGACTATTTGTCTGTTAGTACCGCTATATTAAAACATCTAAAGGATGTCTCATATTCATGCTCATGTTGTCCAATGCTTGGACACATGACCTCTGGGGTTATTAGCAATAATAATCGCTACTATACTAAATACTTTTGAGAATATGTAATTTAGATAACAACATATCCGAAACCGCATAGAAGAAAGTGCAATCCTCTCACAGCAGTAGCTAGAGGCGACAGTAAAAGAAATGTGCGCCACTGAGTACAGTAGTGTGTATGTATCTTTTGATGATGGAGAAATAGATGCCATCGAACGTCTACCCAATGATAAAAGTAACAGAAGTATTCCACAAGAATCTGATGGCGAAGATGACCGTGGTGATGATACAACTTTTTTTCAAGGTATGAGGGTAAGCTAAAGAATTCGGTAACTAAAGCAATGAAATGCGTTTCATTTTTCGAAATAATCTCCCTTAAGATCAATACATTTATTTAGTTGTTGCTCAAGTTTCTTCATGCCTTCACATTACTCATTTTCCTCGAGCTCTTCAAAATAGTGGTCCACGGCGGATATTAGCTCCTCATTCGATGCAAATCTCACACCACCAAGGCGTTTCTTAAGCTTGAGGAAGAGATGATAGTCTGGCGGAGCTAAATGCGTCAATTTCTTCGATAATTTCGCACTGTCCTGATGGAATAGGACTCCTTTTTGCTTCCTTCAATGTCTTTTTTCGACGATAACTGTCTTCAATCGATTCCAAAAACAATATTGCCCAGTAATCATGTGTTCCTTTGAAAGATAATCGATAAGCAAGATTCTCTTTACATCCCAGAAGGTCTTGCACACCGCGTAGACATGTCTAACTTAACATTTCAAATGTACGTCACCCGTTCTCTGCAGATGACTCTAGCCTTGGCAATATCTTTTAATGTTGATCGGCGACCAGCTTCCACAAATTTCACAACTTCTTGCAGACTTTCTTGCAGAAGTGGCTTTTTTTGGTCGTCCAGAACAGGAATCATTATTTACGCTCGTAAGACCCTTTTTAAATTCATTCACCCATTTCAAAATAGTCTTAAGAGAAGGAGCATCCTCGCCTAACACATTTACCACATCAGCATGAATTTCTTTGGGTGAAAACTACTTTTGCTATAGATATTTAATCATTCCGCGAATTTCGATATTAGTCATTTCTAAAAAGCGCCAAAAGTCCTCCACTTTGAACGAGTGTGCACAACAAACTACTTGACAGATCGATATGAGGTTTAACACGTATGTCATTGAGCTGGTTACCGATTTTTTCAGCTTACACCCGTACCCCTCTTACTCCAGAAAATAACCCAATTGTTTGCCATCAAGGTCCCATCTTATCTCGTCAAAGAAAGCAGTCGCAACACAATAGAAAGTACTCTGGATATATTTAGGTCCAACTCATTTTGCAAATCGAGAGAGTTACAACGTGCTGGACATCAGCGACATGACTGCATTCATATTATGAAAGTTATCGAAACCAACTGCTGTATCGTATTGAAAAAGAGAAGGGACTTTTTAATCGCGTAAGAATTTCAAGAGAGAAGAAGATGCCGAATCATCTGCTAGTAGAGAGCCTCCAGAGAGGCTGTAGTACTTGTCCAACATCGAAGCATAGAAAATCAAGAACAATTTGTGCATATTGGAAGAATAATGTGTGTAGTGGATAATGTACACTTATCTCCAAAAAATATATCTGAGCAGCCTACATATAATGTCTTACAGTCTGCAACGTTTACTACACTATACTATATGAAACGAAATTTTGCGTAATTGAAACGAAATGTAAAATATTGCCAGAGAAAACTGTAATCTAGAATTACGTTAAGATATTTAATAATTTAATCTGATATTAAGGTGCTAGCCGATTTTAGAGGGAGTCCAGCGCTGCATTCTCCCTAACAATACAATTAAATTAAAGGACACTATAAATAAAGAAAATAAGCTTAATGAGAGGTCAGTTTTGCAAATACGATAACAAAGGACATGTTCTTGAAGAGAACAGAGGTCTCAAAGTATAGACAAGCGTCATACAGCTTATCGCATATTGTATAAGTCGTTGATAATTTCATTCATTACATATTAGCTTTAAGCCGCACTGAACTTTTAAACAAAATTGGAATAGAAAAATAGAAATTACTGAACCACTTAAAACAGCCGAAACTAATTTTAAAAAATTTAATCCGGTAATATGCAAACGGTTGGCTTCAACAGCGATTTGGAAAATGCTAAAATTCTAATGCAGTTGCCATAGCTACGTATTTGTAATTAGAGCAGCGTTTCAATATTTTGTGGAATAGTAGAAATAATACACATTACAAATTGACAGCAAAAATATTTGAAAACGCTCTACCGTTAGAATCTGTAATAATTAAATGGGACCCAAGCTTAGTACAGATTCCTAACAATCTAATATCAGTGGCGCTAGAGTCAACGGAACGACTTTGAACTAACGCAATACCCGCCTAATCCTGAACGCCTTGCTTTTAGAGAATACAAATACACGAACATATACGTACAGATTCATACTAAACAGACCTTTACTGGCGCACATCTACGCTCAACAGGACACATTGCGCGCAATTCTGAAATAAACATTACAGTTGTTATGCTGTTTGCTTTTGCTTTAATTGCGTAGATAATCTAAGCCGTGTGTAACGGGTTGTCGTCTTTCTTTCTTCCTCGACGAAGTACTAGGCATTTCTTTAGCGTTCGCAGTTTGCTCTTATGTTCGTGTTTATTTCTTGTCTAATTTGCATGGTGGAGTTTTCCATGTTTGTGTAAGCAATGGTGGAGTTTACGTGTAAAATATTGGCGTACAATAATTCCGTACACAAACACCGGTTGAATAAAAGGAATTTTGCAGAAGGTATCGTTAAAACTATCTTAAAGGCAAGTTGTTGTTGGGTAGATGACATCTTGGTAGGTAATAAGCAGTGGCGGTTCGTGACGTGTATACAATAGTTACATTTTAGAATTATCAGTATAAGGGCGAGGGTAATCGCAGTACCGATGACCTTATAATTGACTAATTAATTTAGTTAGCGTAGATATCTACCCTGTACCATCATGGTAGTCTTATTTAGAAATAAAGATTGACAATGATGGAGAAATATAAATTCTACTTATTATTAAAACAGATGCACTATGCTAACCCGAAGAAGTTTAAAGATAAGAAATCAATATAGTGTGGTGCAATAGGTATTGACAGGTCAAAAAATACATCTTTATTGCACATATAATACAAATTAATAACAAAAATTATTTCTTGAACGTAACATTTATTAAATGGCCTTCACGCTTTTCTAAACATTCGCGCAAGGTCGTGACTGAAAACTCTCCGTAACTCCTTGTAGAATTTCCTGCTTTATCGCTTTAATTTTTTGTGTAATAATGGCTATTAAAACTTAGACCAAGAAGAAGAACCAGATTGAGTAAAATATTTTGGAAAACCGCTAGCCTCTAAATAACCGGTAGATATTTCTTAACACAGTCATACAAATTCGCGCAGTATGGCTTCTTGCTCCACCTTGCTGGAACCATAAAATTTCGTAAATAGTCATTAGCTCAACACAATGCAACAAAACCGTCTTTTTCTCCAGCCATGGCTGATCCTCTATCTGCCATAATGGGCACTAGTTTATAGATTGGTGGCTTGTACCTTGTCATAAAATTTAAGAAAGCATTATATATATATATGTTCGTCATAGGATCTTTTTTAGAGGAATTATTGTTAAAAATTCTTCTTTAGCTGACATGTCATTGAATATCGTTCGAATGAAAATGCACATCTGAGGAGTATCAGTCAAATCTGTGGATTCGTCGAAAGAAAAGAATGTACATTCCATGACACCATGTTTTAATTTATCTCTCATGTCCTGGCTCATGACTTCTAGGCGTCGTCGGACTGTCGGATAAGATAACTGAAGTTAGCAGCTAGCAACGATGATTTCTGTTTTACATTTAACATTTCCAAATACCCTCTTCAAAAAATGCTTTCTTCACAGCCATTCCGTCTTCAAAGGATTTCTTGTCTTTCGCCAATATATGAGAAATTTTAGATGACGCGATCGATGTAGCTTTTTATTGTTTGGCTGATTTTATGAACACGCGTTGTTCTTTTTTCAAGCAAGTCATCAAATTATGCACGTCCACCTTTTCCTAATTCATTTTTAGGTGGGAAATTCTCATAGTTCTTATTAAAAGTTTTATGATGCCTCTCTATATTCCCACTCCTAGGTATTGCAACTGGTGCTGGCCAAATGATACAAAAGCACTTAACCCAATTGCTAGTATCAAAAGAAATCGTCCCTAATTGATTGACGCCTTCGTTTCAGATCAACTGAACGCACATCGGTGCACACAGTTGACGATACGAGAACAGTATATGCCGCAAGCCAGCACCCTTTCGCTACCTTCCGGGAACGAAAAACATTTAAATTGCAAATAGCATTGCCCCCGTCATTGTTGACGGGGCGCGTTATCTTGCGCGAGAGTTCGGTGCGAATCCCGGCTCTCTCGGGTAAAGTAAATATGTAAGTTCCAAATTACGTATTCAAATGTGCGACCTGGTTATGTAAGCGCGGTCGAATACGCATGTATGGTTGGCGCCCTATTAAATATTCGACTGAACAGCGGAATCCCTCATACTAAATATCTTCGCGGCAGAGATATCTCGAAATCGTAAGCAATATTTCGCGGACGATCCACCGTGGACGGTATAAATTGGAAAAATATTTAAATTACATGCCTGGTACTCTTATAGATACGCGGGCGACCTAAAATGTTTCCTGAATTGGTAAGAGACGGCGCACGAAAATTTGAAATGGATTCATTGGTCGGCAAGGGCAACCTTTTTATGGCAACTGTCAAAATTTCTGATGTCTATCTCAATAGTTGTTGTTTAAGAGTGTGATTTGTGTAGCAAGGCTGGCGATTTCGCAAAAATTGATAAAATCGAATTTTGTTCAGTGATAAAACACTTCTGGATGGCTGGGAAAACGGCCGCGGAAATTCTAAATATTTTGCTAGAGGTTCATGGCGGATATACTCCATCATTTTCGATTGGATGAGCGAGTTCAAAGGTGACCGCACAAGCACAAGTGACGCACCAGGCAATGGATGCCGAAAAACAGCTACCAACGATGAAATGGTCGACTAGATTCATGATGTCGTGTTAGCCGATCGCCGATTGAAGCTGAAAGAGGTAGCAGAGGCAACAAGCACCTCAGAGGAACGCGTTGGCCATATCCCACACGAAATTTTGGGCATGAAAAAGCTTTCGGCGCGATAGGTACCACGTTTGCTCGTACCGGAGTAAGAACGACATCGAGTGACCGTTCCGGAGGAGTGTCTGGCCAGAATTGAACGCAATCCAACGGATTTCTTCGTGCGTTTCGTAACCGTGGATGAGACCTGGATCCACCACTAGATACCGAAGGCTAAGGAACTGTCGAAGCAGTAGACTTTTCCGCGCGAATCGGCTCGGAAGAAAGTAAAGACCGTTCTATCCGCTGAAAAGCTCATGGTGACCATGTTTTGGAATTCCCGGAGTGAGATCCTCGTCAACTATCTACAGAAGGGAAGGGCGATCACGGGGCAATACTACAGCGATTTATTGACGTGATTCGGTGCAGTATTGAAGGACAAACTGTCTCGTTTGCAGCGGAAAGAAGTGCTTTTCCACCAAGACAATGCACCGGATCATTCATCCCGCATCCTCGTGTCCAAATTGAATGAGTTGCACTACAAATTAGTCTCTCATCATCCACATTCACCGGACCTAGCCCCCAGCGACTTTTTCCTATTCTCAAACCTGAAAAAAACACTGCGAGGGAAGAGATTTGCCTCAAATGAGGAGATCATCGCCCGCTATTTTGCAGGCCTCGAAACGTCCTACTTCTCCGACGACTTGAAGAGACTGGAAACATGTTGATCCTCGAGGAGACTACATCGAAAAATAAAAATAAAAACCACACCAATACCGTGTTTTTCTTGTCGATTACGGAAACATTTCCGGTTGCCCTTGTGCTTAGCAAGTTTAGTAAATAAGCAACTAAAATAGTACATAAAGAAAATACTTGAAAAATGTATCAAATTAGTTTCAATTCAAACGATTGATGCAGAACATACGCTAGATACTCTAGAAATTCGTTTATATGATATTTTTCCTCACAGTCTCCAAGAGAGTATAGCCATTGTCCGACAACCTTTCGTCCATTACGAAAATATGATTCAATCATAAACGATTTATGTTCAGTGGAAAAAATCATTTAGAAATTGGAAGTACATATCTTATAATATATAATTGAACTGTCAGTAAATGACATGCAAATACAAACTATACATACATTTTCATGGTCCGAAACTACTTGACGCGATGGCTTGTTATTTCACAATCAACTGGATAACTAAAAGTTTAAACATATAGTTGCTAAATATCGTACGTACGTTTGCAATACTACCTCTACGAAGTCCATCAAAACTTTTACTTGTCCAACACGTTTATCGAATACGGAATATAATAGATTTTCGAATTTCAATGGCCCGTACGTAATTGGTATGTCGGATATAAAACGAAACCGACATCAACATTTGTTACGCGCTCAGTAAAGTTTATTTTCACTCGACAATTGTCCTGGAAATTGTAATTTCCGCTATCGCGAGTAATGCGTTAGCAGTAAACCCTATGCGATGGGAGTTTAGTATGTTTGTCAACGTACCACTCTTACAATTGCTAATGGTTGTCGCGGCTTTCGAAATAGTTTAACCGCGCGACAATAAAACTATGGTATGAGCATTAGGTACTTACTGCCATACGAACACAATCGATTCCGAATCACTTTGCTTGTTTATTTCCGCCCAATTTACCATTCGCGACAATTTCAATAAACAGCGGTATGTTTGTCGAAATTAGGGTACAGAGAATGAAAAGAGATACGCGAATGGTCTCTAATAAATTTAGTGTAGACTAACAGATAAAATAAATTTTTTACATTGCGATCGTAATGAAAGCTCAGATATATGTATATTATGCTGTTGTCTATCAGGGGCTTGCTAATGCCATAATCTTTACTTTTTTCCTTACTTACTTACTTTTACGTTTTCTTTTTTAATAAGTACTTCGCCAAAATGGGTGCTTTCTTTAAACTAAATTCTGTATCGAAGTACAGCTCTAATATATACACATAACAGAATGAACGAGCTCTAACTTCGAAGGTTAAACTTTTTATAACAATGCTTTAGCTAATAGCATGGATATTTACTATTTGTCGGAAACATGGAACTTTTTGCGGAGGATTATACTGTTGTTAGATATGAAAGGACTTTATAGGCGCACCAGGTATCCGGGGGTAACTTGCTGCACCGAGGAACTTGAACTATAGTATGCTTCCCTTAGATTTAAGTTATTTTCATAATTTTTTACCTTTAATAGATACAAATGGATGCAAATTATTTTTTAATGACACTTTCCCTATTTTTATATTTGTTATTTACATACCACCAAATAAAATTAGGATTCCCTTACATTTTCAATGTTTTAAATTGCTGAAAAAAATATCCGTTAAGGTAGGATTTGAACCCACGACTTCTGCGTTACTGTTGCAACGTTCTAACTAACTACACCACGAGAATGAATGAGTTCAATTAAGTTAATGCTTACATGTCACTATGTCTGTAGATATATCTCAGCGGACACAATATTATTAAAGGCAAGTTCCTACTAATTGAATTAATGTTAATTTTAGGTACTAAAAGCGATTTGCAGTCATATTCAGTCTCATAGTGTACTTGGTTAGCACGTTGAGCCGATAACGTAGAAGTCGTGGGTTCAAATCCTACCGTGACTGATATTTTTTGAGGAATTGATAACGTTAGTGAAGTGCAACGAAATTGTAATTTTATTATTACTAATACCAACCAGAGTCTCATCTTAATATTCATTTATCAGCAAATACTTCCTTCGAGGATTACGAATATTTTATTTATCTGTTCTAAACTAGTCACTGAATTATTGAAAGACGTACCACTATAATAGGTCATCTTAATGGTTCTACTTGTATTATGTATGTAATAATGATAATAGAAAATGTCTTCTGCTTCGAAACGTTCAAGACGTTTGCAATTGAGATCAATACAATTCTGTTTTTAACAGTAACAACAGATTACTTGACCTCGTTTTCTCAAATGTCTAATGTTGCATTATAAGACGTGAAAATGCGGTAGTCATGGAAGATTACTTTTATTCAACATTGCATATTCAGTGTGTTCACTGCAGTTCGCCAAAAAGTGAACGTTTTCAGGAGAATAAGAATATTTTTAAATTTAACTTTAAAGAGGTTAATTTATATTTAATATATATTACTACTGCAACAGCCGACTGGTCACTTGTTTATAATGTCAACTATGTGGATGGGTTATGCGGTGTCTTTTATGATACATGGCTTAGTATCGTTTTAGCTTTGTACCGTACTGTTCTGTCCATAAAAATTCTTATCCTCTTTGGTTTAACGGCACTACAGTTTAATGTCTCAGGCAACGTTCCAATAGTGTGTATACAACACGAGATTTATATTAAGAAATGTTCCAGTACTATTCTGAATATTAACATAACTTCTATTAGTCCTAGTAGGCTGGGTTCAGATTCGAAGGCACACAACTTTTCACACCAAGTCGTTCATGATAGTGGGAAATATCGTGCATATTTGTAGGGCGATGTTTCAAGCGTGGCAACCGAATCGTTCAAGTTGGCGCTCGAACACTGACTAAAATCTGAAGAAATGAGCGTAACTCTGTATCTACCACTGGATCAAATACTAAATAGTAGACATTATTTGGCGTGCAAGTGACAAATTTGAAACTTTCCACAGGTATAGCAGTAAACTCCACTCACACAAATTAATTAATTATGCGGAACGCAGCGTTTCGAGAGCACGTGGGCTCCCATTGTCAACCGTGTTACCGACTGAAAGTAAAAACTGTATCACACATGCAAATTATTTTCTACGCAGGCTCTAAAATTTCTAAACCATATGACTATTTACAATCTACTAGGTGGTCTCATGCCTTTTACGGGAAAGGATGGACCGAAAGCGAACCGTATCTTTAAAAGGGCCTATGGTAATAAATCCATCAAACTCGAGTGTGCAATTGGGGGTGGTTCTCTGTTCAATAAGTTTCCGTTCTTTTTCATATATACCGTTTCGTACACGTCTACTTCTCTATACGAGTTCACGTTTTTAAGTAATGTCAGATTTTTTAAATCAATCTTAGTCCGGATTTTACCATATCAAGCGTAGCAGAGCTTGATAGTTCAGGTTTGTCGAAACGATAGTGTCTAATATGTTCTTTGAACCTCGTTTCGATACTCCTTTTTGTTTGTCCAATATAAACTTTCTCACAATCATTGCATGCGATTTGGTATATTCCAGACCTTTTTATCATCTCCAGTTTATATTTGGGATTCCCTAAGAGATTCTTTAAGTTGTTTTTTGACGCAAAAGACACGTTCATATTTAGTTGTCGGAAAATTTTACTTAACCCTTTTACTGTTGGGTGAAAAGGAAGAGTTATAAATTTCTTATTACCGGTGTTTGTTGATGTCAAAGTCGTGGAATTTCCGATGTGTTGTTTGTATTGGACCTTCCTTAAAATACGGTCGACATCCATAGAAGAGAAACCATTGTACCTCGCTACATCTTTGATATACCTTAATTCTTTGTCATACATGCTCTTGTTTAGCGGGAATCTGACGAGTCTATTGACCAGAAAACTAATCGCGGACATTTTTTGTTGTTCGCAATGGTGCGAATCAAACGTGATGAATCTGTTGGAATTAGTTTCTTTTCTGTCGATGTCTATTTCTAATTTATTGTTATTGCGTATGACTAGAGTATCTAGAAACGGAAGGCGATTGTTCACTTCTTCTTCAATAGTAAACTTGATCGTGGTAAATTTTGAGTTCAGTTCTGCTAGAAAATCTTGTATGTTTCCTTTGTTGGTATCAAACACAGCGAAAATATCATGTACGTACCTAAGCCAAATTCTCGGGAAATATTTGGTTTCTTTTTTCAGGTTTGTTTCAAATTTGCTCATGAAAAGGTTCGCAATAAAAGGAGATAAAGGATTACCCATCGCCGTGCCTTCCACCTGTTCGAACCATTTTCCGCCTATTTGAAAACAATTTTGTGACATGCATAATTTAGTTAACCTTTTATATTCCGCGGTTTTCACGTCATCTAAGTTATTTAATTTCAAAAATTCAACCAAATACTCCAGCGTTTCTGGAATTGGTACGCTTGGGAAAAATGAACAAACGTCGAATGATACAAGGACTTCCCCATCTTTTAATTCAGTCTTTTCAATTTTATTTACAAAATCTACGGAGTTTTCTACAAATAGGTTATCTACTTTATGGGGCAAGTTCTTATATTCATTCACTAGCCATTTGGACAATTTGTATGTTGGAGAATCAATGCCGGATAATATAGGTCTCATGGAATTACCTGGTTTGCGAATTTTTGGAAAACAATACATTTTTGGAATGGTAGGGTTTGAATTTGTTATTTTGAATTTCAGGTTATTGATTAAGTTGGGACAGTCCTTAATAGTATCTTTAGTGATTCTAATCATTGACGGTAGGGGGGTTTTCTTTAATTCTCTGTACGGTCCTGACGCTAACATAGTGTTGACGCGATTATAATAATCCGGTTTGTCCAGAATGACTATTTTATTTCCTTTATCTGCTTTAAGGTAAAAACAATTTTTATTTCTCAGACTTTTAATAATTCTTAAATTCCTCCTATCTTGGCCGCAATTTTTATCATTTTCTAAATTCCTCGAAATCTGAATTTTGCACGCGTTTCTAACGAAGTCTCTTGTAGCTACATCTAAGTTTCTAATGTTTGTTTCTATTGAGGCAATCCTTTATTTAGGAGGTTCATTTCGTCTTTATTAAAGGTCTCAGAAGATTGGTTGTACACGAGTGGTGTTTTCTCCATGACATTCACATTCTCCTTGCTTGACTTTTTTGGACAGACTCGCCTAAATTTTTGTTATTAACAGTTACCATTTTTAATTTAAATTTTCTGTTAACGCGTTCGACGTTACGTCTTTGGAAATCACACCATTTTTGAAAATTGTTTTCGTCTAAATTCTTTGTTAATTTCAGGTGCAATGTGTATAATTCTATTTCTAATTTACTACGTTTGGCGTACTAGTATCTTATTTCATTTACTAGCCAATGTTTTTTGGCCGCTGTAATAACTTTCGATGGTTGTTTACAGTTACTAGAAGTGTTAACCTTCATGAATTTATATTATGGGCTGGAGAGCCATAATCAAGTGACGATTGCAAGGACTGTGTGGATGTACAATTCACAGGTATAGCAGTAAACTCCACTCACACAAATTAATTAATTATGCGGAACGCAGCGTTTCGAGAGCACGTGGGCTCCCATTGTCAACCGTGTTACCGACTGAAAGTAAAAACTATCACACATGCAAATTATTTTCTACGCAGGCTCTAAAATTTCTTAAACCATATGACTATGTACAATCTTACTAGGTGGTCTCACGCCTTTTACGGGAAAGGATGGACCGAAACGGAAACTTATTGAACAGAGAACCACCCCCAATTGCACACTCGTGTTTGATGGATTTATTACCATAGGCCCTGTTAAAGATACGGTTCGCTTTCGGTCCATCCTTTCCCGTAAAAGGCATAAGACCACCTAGTACATTGTAAATAGTCATATGGTTTAGAAATTTTAGAGCCTGCGTAGAAAATAATGTGCATGTGTGATACAGTTTTTACTATCAGTCGGTAACGCGGTTGACAATGGGAGCCCACGTGCTCTCGAAACGCTGCGTTCCGCATAATTAATTAATTTGTGTGAGTGGAGTTTACTGCTATACCTGTGAATTGTACATCCACACAGTCCTTGCAATCGTCATTTGACAACTTTATTTGAAGCTAGGTAGACTAATCTGTGTTCGCGTGCAAATTTGAACGATTTAGTTGTCACGCTGCCAACAGGTGGTGATTGTCAAGACGTAACTAATCATCGACCAGCTTCAATTTTGTGCAACTTTTTGATATGCTTGAAGTTGCACTTTACCGTAAAACGTACAACCATATTACGATTGTCTCCGCATCAACACGGATTCGTACACAGGTAGTATTGGGATCAGGTCGATATAAATTACAGTGTTCACATATGACGTACCACAGGATCCAACTTAGGTTCAATCCTCTTTTTGAGCTTTGTTAACTATATAATTGAGGTTCTGAATTATCAGAAGCTGCTTTTTGCAGATGATATGAAGATATTTTGTAAGATTTACTCCTTGAATGACAGTTTGCTACTGCGAGGATCTTATCCATATCAACTCTTAGTGTGAGGTGGACCATTTGCCTCTAAATGTTAACAAATACAGAACTATGATTGCCAATGCTTATCGTATTTTTGTTTTTTATATAAACAGTAAAAATTTCAATAACGTAAACTGGTTGAAATTATTATATTATTATTTTGTTCAATGTAAAGTGAAACATGAAACACTGGTTTGGTATTGCCTTTATTCTGTAACGAGTTCAGAGATAATTTTTTTTTAATTTTGGATGTTTTCTACCGACCAAACTTACTCTGTTGGAGGTTACAATTATTATTACACTATCTAGATTTCAAACTATATGTCTAGAGACGACAGTTAAAATCTTAAGCTTTTATATGTTCTCTTACGTAATAATATTGACTGAACGTATCTCTGTAATAAATTAAAAACAATTACCTACTCTAGGACGAATATTATGTTTAAGTCGCATCTGTGTGTTATGGTGTATGGTAACCTATGTATAATTTTTAAAGAAATCGGCATTTATTTTTACTCATTAGATAATATTGTTAAATATTTTAAAATACATATATTTGAGAATTTTGTTGATCGATTTTGAACTTTGGTTCTGATTTCGCTTTTGTAGGTATACAAAAACATTATTTTTATTATAACCATTATTGTTATTTTCGCAGCATAAAAAAACAAATTCCATGCTAATATAAATAAAACACCTTTAATAGCGGCATATGTTTAGTAACTTACTAAGTAATGTGACGAAATGGGGTCTGATCCCGAATGCCAGAAGAAACAACATATTTCATAGTAGAAAGAAGTATAAAGTTAAAAATAACAAGAGAACATCTGTAAGTCAGGAAACTTAGATTTCGATGAAACCATTCACACGTATTTCACAATCAACCACACTTCAACATATTATATTATATATACATTTCAAGACGTCGAGTAATTTAAATTGAATTCAAGTAAAACCTGTCAGTATTCGCTTCCGCTTCGTTAAGTATATTAAAACTTACCTTATTCCGAAAATTTTCTCGAGTTTCTCCAAGTGATCGTAATACAAATATCACATATACATTTCGCATCCGTATTAAATTTCACAGAAAGTACTACTGCTTGCTAGCTAGGCGTTATAACTTTCTAATCGAATTATTTCTCGAAATTTGAATATGTAAATGAAGAGAGCTCTTGCTTGCGGTTAAATGGACGAAAAATTACCCATCCTATTTCCGCTTGAAAGTTACGTAGGGATTCTGCCAACAATTGGAATAATTTAATGTAGCCGGGATCCGACACGTAGTGGTCTGGTTAAGTAAGGAATGAACTTATAAGTGAGGAATATATTTTTCAGCTTTAATTTGTTCGTAGAATAGATTATAATTCAAATTGTAAGGTTTAAAGAATTACTGCACACATTTATCAGCTTCACTATTTCAGTTTCAATATTTACAAGAAAGGCTCTGAACATATTATGGTATTTTAAACTCGTTCGAACAAGTTTTTGCATGAGCAGTGTTTAGAGAGAATGAAGTCCTTTTTAATGTAGGCAAAATAGAAAAATAATTTCTTAGAGTGGATTGATGTTAACTCTATCGGTGGTAAGTGTAATACGGAGAGCAAAGAGTCGTTGGTTGACGAAGATGAAGAACAAGACACTCATCTAGAACTAAAACAGAAAACAATACAGACATCTTAAAACAAGTTAAAAATCGGAAAAGCCCAGGACCCGATATGATAACAAATGAAACACTGAAATATGGAAGAGAAAACCTAGAAAAAGAACTATTGAAGCTCTTTGGAAACATCATAATCGAGAGGAAAATATCAAACGAATGGAAAAGCTACGTAACGATTGTAATTTTCAAAAAGGGCCAAGAATAATCCCTTCAATTCTGTCTGCTTCGCAGACGATGCGGTACTAATCGCTGGCTCTGAAGACAACTTACAAAGATTAACTCAGTTCTTTAATCAATTAGCAAAACAACTAAATATGATCATTAACACTGATAAAACCAAATGTCTTATAACATCTAGAGAACTGGTAGAATGCAAACTGAAGGTTGACCAAAGGATGTTCGAAGAAGTGGATCAGTGTAAATCCTTGGGATCTGACATATCTAGTGCTGGAAATCTAGATAGTGAAGTCCGGGAGCAAACAATGAAAGCATCTCAAATACTAGGCTGCTTAAGATACATCGTATGGAGGAACAAATACCTTAAAGTGAGAGTTTACAAATCAGCAGTAAGTCCCGTAATCACATACGCTGCTGAAACAAGACCAGACACCTCCAAGACACAGCAAATAATGCGAACAGTCGAAATGAAAGTAATATAAAGCATTCATGGAAAACACTACTTAACAGAATCAGAAGTGAAGACCTACTACAACAAAGCAAAATACAAGACGTGGGAAAATGGATAAGAAAACGAAGAAAATGCTGCAAGAAGCATAAATAACCCTCTCGGAAAAAGATATCAGGGCTGTCCATTAAAACTGTAAAAAGAATGCTGTACATCTACATTCGAAGAGTCACAGGAAGAAAACAGGCAGTAGCCTACGTGTAGAGAGGAAATAGAAGAAGAAGGGTAGATGTTAATAATGCGCTTCGTCCCCATGAGGGCCGTGGACTGGCTTCTTCTTTGAAAACAAGTGCAGTCATGTTTTTATTATCTGAGGAATTGGTTGATCACCCCATCTTTTCTACACTAATTTCACAAAACTGTTTTTCCATTAGATCTGGCTTAATTAGAACGAACGTTATCGCCTATACGAATCAGTTATTACATCACTGCTATTGTATAAAAAAAGAACAAGATATCTCTATCCCGTAAGAGTTCCATTTCCTGTGAAGTAAAAGTCGACGTGCTTTCTTGTACTTATCTCAACCTATACCGTTACATTACTATCATCCTCATGTCAACACATTTCCACATTGGTTATATGTGTCGGTACTAATATGTCTATTATTTGGCTCTAATACCAATTTGGATTCGCCACTGCTGATGCTAAGACCAGACAAATTACTTCCAGGGGTAATAAAAAGCAGTGCTGATATACCATGTGCACCCCCAGCAATGTTGATCAACTTATGCTTCAAAACAGGTGTATCTCTTGTCAAATCCAACAACGGTGTAACCAGTTTACAAAAGTAATGATGAACATCATATTGAGAAACTTGTTGCAACAGTACTAGAAAATGCATATCTGCAGCGACTTCCAAAATTTGCAGAATCCTATAACATAATAAATATGAACTGAACTTTTCCTTCAACGCCTTCTAGGTGGAGTGGAGTGACGTTTTGATATGTGTTGGAGGGATGTATGGTGCAGGGGAGTAAACCGGTTTGGTTCGCCAGAGCAGAGTTAGTAGCATCATGTCTGAGCAAGAGGTGCACATGTTTGTCAAAATGTTGCTGAAAGAACGTTTTAAAGAATCCAAGTCTACGACAGGCACAAAAAGAGTCAGGCGGATATTCGTGCGATCCGTGCCCATTGATTTTCTCCACGAACAGTTTACAGTTAATGTTGGGTACTAGTACCAACTACTTTATGAAGCGAAACTGGCCTATCAACGAAAAAGGCGAGGTATGCCTAATCGAAGTGCGACTCAACACACAACTGCATTGATTCAAAGTGCGTTGGGTAAAATTCATTACCTACAGTCCAGATCTGTCACCATATGACTATCACATGTTTGGGTCACTCAAAGAAGAATTAGAATGTCATTACTTTGAAAAAAATGTGGAAATGTTCGTGCACAATTTGCTACAGACGCGACCATATTCATGCTTTGATGGCGGAATTAAAAAACTTCTGATACGGCGAGAAAAATGTATGAATAAAAGGGGAGGTTATATAGAAAAAAAAGGTGTATTAAATTTTTTGTTATTGTACCAATAAATGTTTTTCAAAAAAAGTTCAATTTATATTTGATTCGCCCTCCTAATAACTCCATTACAAAACCCATATATTCAGCACAATCTAACATCAGAGACATCTATATGTACATAGATGTATTAATGAAAAAAAGAACTATTCTAGGATTGCTTTTAGATCTTTCATAGGCATCTGACAGTGTAGATTATGATGTATTACTGCAAAACATGATTTAATGAGTTTCAGAAAACTTGTTCATGATATGATGTAGTGTTTCGTATTGCTTGTACAATGAAATGAAGATGCATTTATTTATTTATTATTTGTTGATATCCCTATAAGAGGGACACTGACCCACGATTTTCAGATATATAAACTGGAGTAATGCAAATAGTTTCTTATTGTTTGTGTTTGCGTTGGTTTTAGCCTTCCAATGGGAACAGCAAACTTCGAAGTTGCATTAAGAGTGCTACCTGTAGATGCTGGTAGTGATTGGTGTTGTTAATGACGGCCGGTGTTGCTTTTGTCTTCGCAGAACCCTTTTAATTTGGAAGAAGCGACTCTAAAGTCTTAAAATTTGGCTTAGTCGAAGGTAAGAGGCAACACTCTGTTGAGTTCTTTGATTCTTCAACTAAACTATGGCAGTGTAAGGCTCTATCTCTGTTAGATCAAGACGTGTTTCCATTTCCAACGACACTGAGATGCTTTAAAACATGAATCAACAAATTCGAACACATTTTGCATTCAGTTTCTTATTTAGAAAGGTTGGCACTAGCTAGAGGAATATCTTTTGGAAACAGACGATGCCCAGGACATTCTTTCAAATTTCGAATTATGTTCTTAGACTCTGTCAATAGATCGTCTGTCCAAGCAGACTCAGAGTATAAGAGGTTTGAGAGCAGAAGTTTATTTGAAGGTATTGAAGAAGATATAAGTGGATGCTTTCTCTATGGCATATAAATAAATTGGTGTGAACAATATTCGTTTAGAATTAAATGTATTACAGCATTTCTTTTCTTATTTCATCATCGAGCAAAAGACAACAACAATCTATAAAAGACTTCGCACTTTGAAGAAAAATTCCTCAACCATCGATTTCACCAGCAGCATTAGGATTCCGGCCGGGAAATTTGTTCCAGATTTTTGTAGCTGTCGCCGTAATGTTATTAAACTTCATTCTTTCTACCGAGAAGCGATCGACTGTACGGGAACGTCCAACATCGAATCGCGCGCAACCCTTAAAATGAAAATGCGAATACTATGTCCGTCGGTTACGGTCGGATTGATTTTGGGGCGTATGTTTCCTCGGAGCGCCGTATTCTTCGTAGAGAAATTTGACACATTACAGTGATTTGGTCCGTTGGAAAAGGCCGCATTTCGTCATGCTCCGTCCGAGTTGACTCGTAACGGCGGATGTGATGCGAAAAATCGTGAAATATTAGGTGAACTAGGTTGGTTTCCGAAACGGAATAAATGGGTATGTTGCAAATAATACTTTTGACAAATGTTAAGGCGATTGTATTGTTAAATTAATGAAAATCGAGTTAGATGTGCGAAGCACAGCTGGAGAAAGTAATTTGATAATTAATTGTAATGTATGGATTAGGTTTGCTCAACAGAAAGGTACGGTTTTGTTATCAGAATGTTAGATGATTGAAAACTAACACTAATATTTGTAAATATGGCCCTGATCTCATATATTTAAGTGAAACCTGGCTTTTTATTCTAATGAACTAGTTGAGTACGCGGCGGAGATGAAATCTCAGCTTGTAAGTACGATTACTGTCTTTAACAGCTTGACCTTCCTAAAATAGAAAGCATTCAGTCGACTACAGATGAGCTTGTAGAAACATCTTCCATACTGCGGACAGATAATACGCGTCGTCCTCGTTAATGATATCGGGACGTTTGTGAATTTCCATTGCCTCCATTTTTTTTTACTATCGAAACTGGAATATTTCGTGTTGACTGAATTTTCCTCAAGTAGAATGCTGTGACCAATTTCCAGACGATGTTAACGCAGTCCTCGATTGCCCGATCCCTTTCACGAGAGAATGCTGTAGACATCTTTAGAACGTAACCTCCCGAGTTGGTCCTTAGCAGAAGGGAAGAATGTTGGCAATTTTCGCAAGAGGTTGTTCTGTTTTGCTGAAGTTCTGCCGATGCGTTACATAACACCGTAGATGAATGGAACATATGCAGTGCCTTCAGAGTTTTTGGAATCTTGGAGCTTATGTATATGGGAGAGATGTATACCCCTATATTCTGTTGTCCGGTTCAGACATAGGAACTGCACGACATACCAGAGAACTTGTGACGTTTTCCTTTTACGCTAGATGATGGTGGGGGTGACATGTAAATGTCCGTTAGTGTGCGTAAGTTTTCGATGACCTAAATTAATCAATAACCATTGGACTTACGTGTTATATGAGAACATCGAGAAGAAGAATGACACTGTTCTTTTTAACTTTCATGGTGAATTTTATATCGGGATTTTGGGCATCACTTATTACGACTATTTCAGCTGTTCAACAGAATTATGGAGGAAATAAAATCCAAGGTCTTCTTGGGAAAGCAAGCAATCATGCAAATAGTGCCCATAATAAACTAAGGAACCGATTTTCAATTGCTCTGCATAAGCAAGATTATTAAATTCACCAAACTAGTCAAAAAGTTAGAATTACATAATTCACTATCAACTGATGTGTGGTATCGTTAGCTTGAGCGGGCAATTCGGAAGACCGCAATAGCGCAGGACTATCAAGGAACATATTTCAAGTATTTGATTTAAGGTGTAAATTAATCAGCAAACTAACTACTCAAAAATTAGCTTTATCAGAAATAATCACTGAATTCAATTGCGGGCATGTGGTTTAGATTTCATTGAGCACGTACCAGCTAGGTAACAAACGTCTTCCACGGCAAGGTAATCAAGCAAAATGTTTATAGTGTGTAGAAACGCATCATGTACGGTCACTGGAAGAATGAAAGATGTAGTTTTGACAATTCACAGGTATAGCAGTAAACTCCACTCACACAAATTAATTAATTATGCGGAACGCAGCGTTTCGGGAGCACGTGGGCTCCCATTGTCAACCGTGTTACCGACTGCAGTCGTCATTTGATTATAGTTTTGACAGATGAATACAAGCGTTGGGTCAGAATGGAGAGTTTTCATGAGTAGCTTTGAGCATGAAAAGATGGTGCGCAACTGAGTGTTGTTTTGTGTATGACGGTATTCGAGGTTTGCTGAAAATTCACGGGACATACTTTTGCAAATTCTACAATTCTGCCAGATTTTATGTTCAATACGATAGCGTGGCCCTACACAGTCCAGATGTAAACCCCACAAAGCTCTTATGGGAGTAAAATAAAAAATCGTCACGTGCAAGCAACATCTATAGACAATCGACAAACACTGATCTCGGAACAATCACAAAATTCATTGCCATAACATCAAGTGTTGTACCAACAGTGTTACTTGCCAAAGGTGATAATTTCCTCGAGAAGATTTCATTTTAATTTTATTACATTGTTATGTTTGCATATTCTTTGTTTTTTTTTTTTATGAAAAAATCCAGTGCCCAAACTTTTATGAGTAACATTGTACATATATCAGTTGTTAACGACCGCACTATTTCTAGGTGTTGGTAAGTTTAGCGCATTTATAATCACATACGGAGAGGAATGTGCTTCAATCGCTTTCGGTCTTATTTAAGCAGCATACTAAAACAGGTGAAAGGTTGTAATGTAAAGATTGGAGGATGGATGTATTCAGAATATTAAAGACAGATTGGGGCACTCTACAAGGATACAGGCTAGGGTCATTACTGTCCTTGATGTAAGTTTATCCCGCACCAAATGTCACTAGTTCCAAAACCACCTTGTATGTAGATGATTACTTTAATCGAGGAAGAAAAAACTCATTGTAAAACGAAGTAATTGCTGCTCTAGACAATTTTAGCAATTGATTTTCGACAACTTGATGATCCACTCGGCATACGTGACAGAACCGAATTTCTTGCTCTCACTGTAATAGATGCCCAACTCAATTAGAAAATGCACATCGATCATCTTGCAGAATATCAATAGTATTCCTTTAATTATATGTTCAAAGTCGAGGCACGAACATGTGTATAGTCGCGTTAGATATGGTATTGCTTCCTTGGAGCACCCTTGTCGATTTCCCAAAAATTGTCGGGCATTGGGGTCAAAATAACGAATTATATAAATAACAGGAACTAATACACGTTGTGGTAAAGTAACTTCGTGTCTAAAGCGCAAAAATCTTCTCACGGAAAAGTGTAGTAACAGAAGCGTCCAAAATATAGAACCTTATCAAAGACTTAAAGTAGAATAGAATATTACATCGTTTAAAAGACATCCGCGTTTTTTACGATTTATTTATTTAACAGAACATCGCTATTATTCACATGAATCCTTATACTTTTATTAATATTTTGTTATTCATTTGATATATTCTACGCTTACAGTATCACTGAATAAATTATCTACAAAAATGAAATTAATTGAAAGTAGTAGTATTGTCACCTTAAACTTCTTAAAGAGCTTAGAACTTCAAAGAAACGAGTCTTAAGTATTCACCGAATTCAGATTCAACTTTCAACGTTGTCTTTTCTACTACATTTTTGCGGACATCTCCAAATGAAAAGAGCGGCATATTACCATATTCGCAAATTGCTGGTATAACTGTTCCGATTTAATAAATCGAGCCAAAGCTGTCAAATTTCATTCGCCAACCGGCACGAATTTAAAACGGTTCAATTTTTCAACGGCGCGATTTTAAATTGCCTCATTAATATTAAAAGAGAAAATCCGCTGAACGGGGCGAAAAATATTTAAAAGAAGGGAGAGGATAGGTTTAATAATCGCGACAGAATTCCGGATATACTTTCTTTTTATGCATACATTGCTGTACGTGGCTATGTATATAACTTTATCTTATAAGGAAAAGTTGTGCCGATCTAGGTTATTCCAATTTAGAAGTTTGTATGTAAAGCTCTCATTATACTTTTAGGTCGCGGAAACTGATTTTGATGTAAATTTAGTATATATTTCGTAACCATTTTTAACTCACTGCCTGCTTGAGAATCGGTATATTGCTAGTCATCGAGCTAGTCCATACGAATATAGGCAAATCTATATTCTTTCTTCGCGTGTTTGGTTGATCATTTTCATATAAAAATAGATTCAACATGTTCCTATTTCACATTTATTACACCCAAGTTTAGGGGAAACATTTAGAATAAACTGAAGGGCCGATATTAAGTGATGGTAAAAATAAATATTACAAACATTTAGACTCTTTAAAGGGAACTGCCCATTCAGGCTGATTTTCGCAAAACATACCAACTATTGTTAGATTTTTTTGATAGTAAGTACTTTCCTAGACTATTGGAGTTATCCCAAGTGATTAACCATCTTGATGGCCTATGATGCATCAATGGCGAACGCTTCTGAGCTTTTGTCACGGCTAAGAATGAATGTCATCACACTGTTTTCCAGAATAAATTTCGTAGCTTAAATGTTGCTACATCTAAACATATACATATTTACTATAGATACTGTAAATAAGCATTATGAAAGCAAACAGGCTTATATTTTATGTTGCTTTCCGGTTGTCATATGAAGAGTGTTTCAATAAGAGAGCAAGAATTTAAGGCTCAAGGCAGTTTTGCCGATTAATGAAGCCATGGAGGTGAAAATGGGCCACATCACTGAAAATGATTTGGTGACTTCTCTTCGCTATGCATAGTTTGTTGGTAGAAGTTGTTGAGTCAATTGGACTTTGTAGGCGTGCAGATGCATAGCTTTAGTTAGAGTACGCTGAAGGGTGGCTGTTGTACTGTACAATTCTTGTGCACGACGACGAATCGACGTCTCTCGACTTTCGGCCACACTTTCGCGAATTGCCGCGATTCTTTGTTCTGAGCGATCTCTACAAGCTCGTGCCATGTGTTTCACACCAGCTGCACCAGTACTTTCGAATTTTCTGATTATTCTTTTCACAGTGGATTAATAAGGAACATTCTGTAGACTGAATATGGGACGCACTTTACGAATGGTGGCAATCAAACTTTTACCATTTTGATAATAATGTTTAACTAGGGCGCGCTGTTTTGTCGTGTAGTACCCCATGTTTACTAACTCCTATCTGACAACTTTCGATCCCTTACGTCATAATCACGTGTCATTATGACTGTCAAACGTGGCAGGCAATTCACAGCTTGTGCTCTTTTACAAACCCCCTGTACATAAACACATAACCGAAAATGGTTTAATTTGCGGCAGATGTCCTCAAGTCTCTGGAGTTTTCCAAAGCGTTATTCAATTTAGTTGGGCAGCCAAATTATAAGGCGTCTTGCTCAAATGGAGCACCATCAAGCAGTGCAGTATTAATTAAAGAAGAGATATTGTTACTTACAGCATGTAAATGGATAACTTACTCTTTCATTAGATATAACTAATAATGTGATGACATCTACTTTAGGAACATCCCATATACTGGAAAACCGTATATGGTTACAAACAGAATGGAAAGGCAAACAATTTATGTTCAAAGAACTTTTTCATAACAAATATGGAACAACTTTTTCAATTATTTCTTTCGTCTATCTTCCTTTGTTCTGCAACTACAAGGGAAAGTCCGAAAATCCGTCAATTCTCGAAAGAGTTTCTTCGCTTTAAAGTAAGTTCTGCAAATAAAGAAGACTTAGTGTGTATTTAACTGTGCATTGCAGGTTTCATTGAAATCTGAAGATCCTATTTGGTTTAGTTTTAGTGCTATGTCTTTCCCAGAACATACTATCACCATATAGGATAGTATGTTCTGTACTTAAAGAATTTTGAAATGAATTTATGACCAGTTTGTGTATTACTGTTTTTAATAATTTTTACGCGATGTCAAATATGGTTGCCACTTGGCCCAAACCTTAAGTAGAAAATCAAAAAAATTGAAACTATTTATTCTTCTGTTAATTTGTATCCGCACTCTTTGCTTTCGTAAAGCGGCATCACACCAGCTTTAGTAATTGGAATGGATGTGGTATATCCAGCAGTGTTTGGAAACGCGACACGTTTCAGTGTAATCCAATAAGTTATATCTAATTCCAAAATTATACATAAATACACAAACAGTAACAAAATTAGGGTTAGAATCTAAGTACATAAAATACATCAATTCCATCTTCATTTTCACTTTCATTTCCCTTTTAAAGTAGAAACGACAACAGATTTTTAGATGGTCTTATTAGGTCTCTAACCACATTGAGTTTCACCAAAATCGGTGTCTAGGGGTTATCTTGTAAGAAAACTTCAATGGTAGGCTGTGCTCGCCTACTTCGGGAATTTGGAATTTCAAGATTTCCATTCATTAATTCTAAAATTAACGTCGCTTCACCCACTGCATATTCCACATGAAAATCAGCACGATGGCGCAGAATTCGGGTAAGTGGCGAATATAAAGGTAAACGAGAAAGAAGAGAGTACCGATTTAGAAAAATTTCCATAGCACCGTAGAGTCCTCGCTTTAAATCTCCAGGTAACGGTTGGGTAGTTAATTTTATTCCGGTTAGGTAAGAAGCCCCATTAATGGCGTTCTCCTCGATCCATTCTATCCGTTCTTTTTTTTATTTCACTTGGACGTAAGCCAATTTGTACCTAATATGTTACTCTGCATATATTAGATTTAAGTGTCGTGTTATCCTGTATCCTTCCTGGTATTAAATTTATGGAGGGTGTTGACTGAATACTAATGTTCGGGCTGTGATCTTCTGCTGCTTTTTGATTCGCTGACGTGGAGTGCTTTCAGTTGAATTTAGGATTGCACTTGATTCTTTTAGAATTTTATGTCTTAATGTTAGTAACAAAAACATTTTTTGTTGATACAAATTCGGCAATGACCTAAAGTAAATGTAATGTAATCTAATCTTTTGCTACGTATTTGTTTACTGATACGGGGAGCTTATATGAATTTCTTTTACAACGATGAAATTCATGCCCGTCCTTATTGATTTTCATTAAACCTAATAGTGGCATGAAATGGGTCTGCAGTCTGTAATAAAGGAACAGTTGGAAAATTGGACCATGACACAATAAGGTGTAAGAGAAAATGAAATGAAAGTAAGAGGAAAAATAGAAAATAAAAAGTAGAGAAAAAGTGAGAAAAGGAATGAGAAAGTGAAAGGTGAAAAAGAAAAAAGAGATAAAGGGGGACAGAGAAAAAGACAAGAGAAAGGCAGGTTCTCGACGTTTTGCCTCCGTAGTAGGAGACTTCTTCAGGAGCAAAAAAGCAGTGGTTCCAAAGTGGCACGCTAACTCGGCATGTAAACCACGCAGAAAGCGAGACCACTTCGGAAGAAGGTCCTACTGAGAAAGTTTTCGCCTTTAGAGTGGTTAACACGTCGAGTTAGCGTGACCTTCTCCCAAAGTACCTTCTCCTCTAGCGTGGTTTACACGTCGAGTTACCATGCCATTTTGGTTCCTCCCTGTTTTGTCCTCCTGAAGAAGCCTCCTACGAGGGAGACAAAACGTCGAGATTCCTCCTCTCTCTTTTCTTTTTTTCTGCCCCCTTTCTTTGCCTCTCTTACTCTTTCTTCGCCTTCCACTTTTTTTCTCATTTTTTCTGCCATTTTTATTTTTATTTTTTGTTTTTCCTCTTACTTTTACTTAATTTTCTCTTACGCCTTATCATGACATGGTCCAATTCCAGAAACAGTTCGTTTGTTACTAATATTGGCACTGTAATGATGGTAGGAACATTCTTTCTTGCTGTATCAATATGCAAAAGTTCTTTTCGTAGGTATAAACTGTAGTCTAGGTGGTCAATGTTTAACAATATGATGGAAGCTTCTTGCCCTGCTGTGTTATTCACAAATAAAACAACTATGCTATGTATCCAAATTGTAAACGGAGAAAGACTCTTACGACTTATAATTTATATGCATTCTCTAATTTATAAAGCATGGCATGTTTCTATAATTCTTTCAAATTAGCTACGTGACTAGCAGATAAAGGTAAACTACAAACCTTTTCATTGGGTAAAAGGACGCTTGCAAATTTAAGTTTGAAGCGTCAGTATACAGTAAGAGCGATATTAGATGACAGCCATATTCGCCTGGTAACAGAGCAAGATGGTAATTTTAGACGAAAGCCATATTTAGATTGTTTATATTTATTGTTCGTTTAGTTAACCGATGGATCTGTGCTCATATCAAATATCATTTAACTAATTCGAGGAAGATGGAAACAAGCTATACAGGGTCTCTACGAAATAAAATAAAAGAGTATGAAAAATGAAAAGATCTAATTGTACTAGACTTAGATCCAAGATCCATCAGAAACGGGAGAAAAATAATGAAAAAGATATTTAAAATAAAAATTTCTTTATTACTCGCAAGCATGTTACTGAACTCTTAGCATGGCATTTGAAAGATAGACAGTATTATCTTTTACAACATCGGCAGCTGTGTTTTTGCAGTGTATGCGGTCTGTGTGTTGCCATTATTTCGTTCTTGATTTAAGAAATTTTTATATATCACTGCTGCAAAATGTTCGCCGATTAGACATTGCCCCGATGGTATTGCACTTTCTTGCAGTATTTGTAAATAACCCTCTGCTCGCGAAATACCATCCATTCGCTTCGAGTTTCCTGTACCGGTGTACGAAAAGCAACCCAAACAAGCATAGAACCTCTTCCTTGATTGACAGTTGGCACTACACAATCCTGTAACATTCTTTAGCGTTTCATTCTTCTTACAAGAACGCGCCTTGTTTGTCCGAACACCTCAAACATTGACTCATCAGTCCATAGCACCGTCTTTCCAATTTCCATGTGTTTCTGCCCACTGTAGCCTTTCTTGCCTGTTTTCCCGTCGAAGTAGGGTTTTTTTTTTTGTAACAATGCGGCCGTGAAGATTTGCAGCTTTTAATATTCTTGTTCTGTAATAACAGAAATTTTCGTTGCGTGGTCGCGATTAATTTCTGCGGCAATTTCTTATTTCTTATTTCTTATTTCGCTTGCCCAGCAATTTTATACGCTCATCGTCTGCGTGAGTTGTTATTCTCTGACGACCTAAACATGCCCGATCTCTTAAACGGCCCGTGCATTGATGTCTCCGAATGATATCACTAACAGTCGATTTATTAACATGTATTTTTTCTGAAATTTGATTCACTAAATAACCTCCTTGATCAAAAGCAATAAATTACAGAGCGCTTTTCTGAACTTGTCGGTTTTCCGCTCGGCATTTTAATAAGGTTCATACAAAACGATACGTTTTTAACACTAACACACGTACAAGGGGGTTTATATAATAACTAAAGCATTCATCAATACAAAATATACTTTCTGGTGGTCTGCTCCAACCCTAAAGAGTATTGTAAATTAGTAATAAACGAACTACTTCTGCAATTGGACCGTATCATGCTGAGATAAAAAAGAAATAAGTGTAAGAGGAGAAAGAAAAATAAGAAGAAAAAGAGATAAAAAGAAAAAGAAAAAATGATAAAGGGTGGTGGGACGTGAAATAGAAAGAAAGGTGAAAAGAATAAGAGAAAGAAATAGAGATAGAAGGAGGGTGGGGGGATACGAGAAAAAAAGAAAAATGGAAAAAGAAAGAGACCAAAAGAGAAGGTGTAATCTCGACGTTTCGCCTCCGTCGTGGGAGGTTCTTCAGGAGAATAGGGGAAACGAAAGTGGCACGGTAACTCGACGTGTAAACCGCGCTAGAGGCGAAACCACTTTGGCAGAAGGTTACGGTGCGTCAGCGTGTTGACCGCGCTAGAGGCGAGAACCTTCTCAAGGTTCGAGTTACCGTACCACTTTGGTTTCCCCTATTCTCCTAAAGAAGCCTCCTACTACGGAGGTGAAACGTCGAGATCCAACCTTTCTCTTTTAGTCTCTTTCTTTTTCCTTTTTCTTTTTTTCTCTCGAAGCATTTTCTAAGAGATATTCTTGGAAGTTTGTACAATTAATAAACAATAAACTTCATAAAGGAACTAATATAATTAAATTATATTATCTTTTAGTAGAGTTTACAACATTTTACTAGGTGTCCGAACTAATGTGAACGGTAGTGTACATATGTACATATAAGAAACAGAACCATGGTGATCATTATCTACGATATCACCTATGCACATATATATATTGTCACTAAGTAGCGTATTGAAAGGGATTATTTGACAAACAAAGTAAACGATTCACTCGCATTATATACATAATGTACATATGTACATCTATATATATCCGCGTGCTTCGGCAAGTTCACCCGCTGACCGCTTCCTTTTCCAACCAAATATTCCGAGATGCGCCAAGAGCGATCTCTAGCGGTATTAAACGCTCAAACTAGAATTCATGCTCGGGTCCGGTGGAGAAGAAGTATTTACAATACGAGAGAGCGTAATTTTCAACTTGCGGCGCCGACAACGTATTGCGGATTCGAAGTTCTAAATTGTATCTTGGCGTTAAACTTAGCGTTCCCGGAATAAAGCCGGCGAACGTACGAACGATTACATTCCTCCCTTGTGCGAGGTTGCCGTACGTACTCGAAACTATTTTGCACCTCAACGCCGCCAGTTCCGCGGTCCGGCAACGGTATCAAGCGGTTTTTATTAATAGTCTCGTTCATCGCTGCCCTGGAGCGAAACGTAAAACTAACCGCGATGGGGCTCCGAAGTGCGTCCGAAACGTTTTATAGCGGTTGCGCGGTAAAGTTGTGTTCGAAGTTGTATTGCATATCTTAAAGAAATTAGAGGGCTGGGTCCGCTTTGTTTTACTATAAAGTGTTTATAGCGGTCACCGTTTCCTTGACTAAAATGTTTCCGTTTGAGAATTTAGAAGGTTATAGAACGTTACCAACTTAGATGATACCAGCTATAACCATAATACAATTTAATCTTGTTCTTCCGTTTGCATATACAGTTGTATTGTTCGGGTCAATAAACTTAGAAGTTAGAGGATAATACTAAAATATTGTTACAAAAATGTCTTTTAGGTTTGCAGTTTAGACAAAAGTATTTACTATAATTTTGCAAATATAATTATTACAGTTTATTAAACACTATATTTAGTTTATCGTCTTTTGTTATTATATTATTATTCCTTGGCAAAAAAATGCGTTTTACAAACCAAAAGTGCAGGCTTTGACGCTAGGTGCCCTAGAAATCATTCAGGGCTCTACAGGGGACACATCACGACACTTTCCTCTAGTATAAGGATCTGGGGACAAGCTGTCTATTTCAGCTAATTTTCGACTTTGGCGCCCTCTAGGTCCGAAACCGAAAGAAATAGGGCTCTAACTCCATCGGAAGTAGATTTAGCGTGTCATTTTACATAAGAATTCCAGGTTTCATCTTCTTACCATTTGCGGAACGGAAATGGTAGGGAAAATTTTATATTTTCTTCGAGTAAAATATGAGATTTTGGATCGCGACTGTCGCTTAAAGCAGTTATGGAAAGATCTCTAATGAGGCCAATGCCTGAATGAATTTTAATATAAGGCAAAGGTGAAATCATCTTTTATGTGTGTGTATAATAACACTACATTTCAGCACTAAAATTTCTAACAACTATGTGTGCTCTTTCTGATTAAAAATATGTTGCTTCCTAGTAATAACGTAGATTTGATTTATTCTAGAAGAGTCGATATACATACAGGGTGTTAAGAAAAAACTCTACCAACTTTGCTGGATGGTAGTAGTTTAATGTTTTGGTTTCCGAAATAAGATTTTATAAGAAGAAATAACCAAATGTATACTCAAAAGCGAAAAGTGACTTTGAAATGGAAAACTTGCATCACCATGTGAATATTCAAAAGGGGAAGCAAAGACAACTCCGGAAACTATAGTGAGATGGAGCTGCTGAACACAACACAGAAACTCTTAACCAAAGTAATATCGGAGAAAAGTAGATCACTACTAATCATTAACGAAGAGCAACAGGGATTTCGGCAAACCAGATCCATTATTAATGCATTATTTGTGTTACGTCAGGTAGTTGAAAAGACGACCGAATTTTGTTGGTCTGCATGTATTACAAGAGAAAAAAAATCAAAAAGAAACAAAGACTAGAATACAAACAAAAAGTGGGTTATCTAAAGAAGTTAGAAGCGGCACTAGTGTTCGGCAGGGTGACTTCCTGATACCGATGCTCTTCAATTCATTCAATCCATTATGGGCAGGATCACAGATAGCGTGAGAGATAAAATCGGGTATAAAATTTGAAAAGACAATTTGATTATATGTTATGCCGACGATGTGATGTTAAATATATAAAACCATGGTAAGACCAATAATGACATAGGCGGGTGAAACACGAGCCAGTACAAGTAAATGATGAGAATAAGCGAAATCAGTACCTAATAATGACAGCTGAAAAAACAAGGAGGAATAGAATAAGACACAAGGATATAAGAAAGGAATATGGAATTGGAAATATGGTTAGTTTCGCTAGAGAGGGAAGACTACAGTGATGATCAAATGATCAGGTGCAAAGAGTGGGGAAATCCAGATTGATTAGGGTAGCAAGTGACTAAAGACCAATGGGAAGAAGAGCTCTGGGAAGACCATTAGAGAGATGGAAGGAAAATTGTATTCTCACCTCGGTTGAAACACCATAAATAATGCGTGAAGAAAAACAGGATACGACCTAAAATGAAAGAAGAAGAAGATTTAATAAGGAAGTTGCAGTGGACGTTGAGGAGACTTGTTCACTTGATTAAACGTTTCGATTTCTCAGTTATCGGCAGGTACAATTCTCTACCAAAAATATTCGGAGGAATTGAGTCTGGAGAACTTAGTGGCCGTGTATAGTAAGGCGCAAATATCCATACTTAATAGAACCAGGTATAACTCTAAATTTCAAAGTTACATACCTTCAAAGCAGCTGGACATCGAGCGTAAATCTATTGGAATTCTTTTCCTGTTTTCATCAACACCATCACTCAACAAAATGTGTAAAGCTTTTCCTTTAACACCCTGTACGTAACATAACAAGAAAACATCTGATGGCGTTTATTAAAGATTCAAATAAACGCGAACGGTTTTGTTATGTAAATTGCGGACGAAGCTAATAACTTTTGACATAAATTCAACACCTGGTAATAACACGCCTACCCTCCAGAAGTGCATACATTAAATCTTTATGCCTGACCTATATAAAGCGTAATCAAGCCAGTAGTCGAACAATGAGCGCCAACCCATTTGTTCGGGTCGATTGTTTG
Source organism: Trypoxylus dichotomus (assembly GCA_023509865.1). Taxonomy (NCBI): domain Eukaryota; kingdom Metazoa; phylum Arthropoda; class Insecta; order Coleoptera; family Scarabaeidae; genus Trypoxylus; species Trypoxylus dichotomus. The sequence continues at coordinate 56,505,703 of CM042075.1, forward strand.
CCGCGACTTCATTATTTACCTACTCGACGAAACAAAGCTTATCGATTTGCGTAAGGTTAAATCGATTATTAGCTGACGCTACACGAGAAATTAGCAATAGTTCTCGTGTATCCATATTTTTACTGCCGTTTTCCGAAGCTCACACAAATTAGTATTATTTTTCTAGTTTGTTTCTATTACGAGTTTCTGCATATTTTATATGTACATCATAATAATAATATCGAAAAATCCAAACAGGTATAACCTTTATGAATGCAAACAAGTGTTCATGAATAATATAAAAATAGATATACACTCAGCGAATTTTCTATAGTTCTATATAACTCTGTAGTTCCCCTATAAATATTTAGTAACAGTATGAGTTGAGAGTTACCTAGAATTTCTGAACGTAAAAAAAAAGAGCAGAAACATTAGTTTGTCAATATCACAATTGTGTAGGGGAAGTACCTGCCGTATAAACGTATAAATACGAGTAAAATAAAGTTAATATTTGAAGCGAAAGTAAAGAATAAACGAAAAAGAGGAAGACCGCGAAAAGTATGGGATCACACCATTGGACACAGCATCTAGAAGAGGGGGACAACTGGGGAGAAGCTAAAACTTTGACCAGTAACAGAGAATAATGGAAGAAATTTGTTTATACGTAAGAGCAGAAATTTACTTACACGTCACCCATATGGGTAAAAGGGTTTTCTGATATATTTTGTGGTGGAAAATCTCAGGCTCTCAATTTGCCAAATGGGTTCCTTTATTTAAATTTTTATTTGTTTTAAGTTCAAATATAAATAATACTAATAATTGAAATAGAAAAATGTAAAATTCTAAAAAATATATGCTGACAAACCAAAATGTATATATATATATATATATATATATCGCTTTCTAACAAAATTTATTTTTCAACAAATACCTAAATCAATCCCTATCTAGCTACTTATAAACGAAATACAAGGTGGGAGCAAAATAACAGTAAATTTTGAAATTTTATTAAAATTCGAAGTCATTAATTTTGTAATCGTACTCACACACATACATACTGTATCGTGTATCTAGATATATTGGGGTTCGGCTTCCACTGTGTCCAGAACTCCAAATTATTGTGAATATATCAGCTGGTACACTCTTAACTTCAAATAAATGGTGCAGGTAACCAGATTTGTACCAGATATATGCAAACAAATTGACATATTTAGAGGACGACAATTAATTGTGTATTAATGATTGCAATATTATGGCATTGTTTCGCAAATGGCGATTAATACCATAATTTGAGATAAGAACCAGATCAGAAAATCGTCGATTAAATCTTTCCCATATTCGAAATCCATAGGCGTCCAATGGTTGAATTATACCTGTTGTTTTCTTTAGCATTATCAGTATCTGAATATCTTTGTTGGATGCGACCTCTTGCTTGAAACACTCTGGACAGTGACCTGTTCACCAGTCTAAAGGTATAAGACTTTTGGGTCCAATGCTTGGTAAGTAATTATTAAGAGACCAATTGTTAAGTAGATCAGTAGTTAATTTACCTGAAGATGAGGCACAGACACAAGGGAAAGGGAAGGAGGCGGGATTTCGACGTTTTGGCTCCGTCGTAGTAGGTTTCTTCATGAGATAGAATTGGGAACCTAAAGTGGCACGGTAACTCGACATGTAAACCGCGCTAGAGGCGAAACCTCTTTGGAGGAAGATCAGAGTAACTCGACGTGTTGGCCACGCTAGAAGCGAAAACCTGTAATTATTATTTCAAAAACTGTAAAGATGTATGAATAGAAAGATTCATTTTATTTTATATAAACGGCCCACTTGGCAAATTGCTGAAATTTGCCTATTCAATTCCCATCATTGGGCATACCAGTAAAAAATACTCTTCTTAAGCATTCTGTACAACTGTTCCTTTATTTTCGATGACATTTGATCAATGCTGAAAACACAATCGAAATCAGAAACATTTTAAGGTATGCAAACGTATTAAGCACGATCGAACTATATGGTCACATAGTTGTAAGTGCTTTCCACGCAGTACATTGATGGAACCAAAGTTATTATAGAATTCGTTTAAGTATTGTTCTGTGCATTGAACCTTGAGAAAAGTGTTGTTATATTGGAAGATTTAAAAGTATACCCTATGATAGACAAGTTGTATCGAGGTGTTCTTTTCCCTGGCAGAAATCCTCTTTTGATTATTTTTTTAAGAGTATGTTTACAAATTTAACCTTTTACAGTTTCAGGCAATGAATTGCAATTTTTTAATTGAAATAATCTGATGAGTTAAGAACAAATTTGTCATAAAAATCACCTGTTTGCCGAGTATCATAGGAATAAAAGTACTTATTTAAATCAAATTCAGATTTGGTTTCAAATACATAGAGGGGTAATTCAAAAATATTGATGCTGTGGATATTACTATTTCAGGCTCTTTGAAATAATCTCCACAAGATATTTTTAAAGTAATCCTTATAATGCATCTACTTACTCCTTCTTGTGCAATAAAGATATCGTCTCATAAGAAAGAGCGCCCTAAAATGGTTTTCCATATCTTATACGATATCTTACATGTGGACGATATATAAAAGGAAATTGCGGAAGAGTTAATTTCTCCAAGAGCGTAAAATAGGTAATGGGGTGAGTTTATTTTACTGGTTAAATTTGCCCAGCGATATTTAAGTTGGAATCGAAATATAACTCGAGAACCTTTATTTCGTGGACTCGTGCAAGGACATAGTTATTGAGAACAATGTTCAAATGCCGGTCTTTTTGCTTTATTTAAATGAAGAGAACTACTACGAAACTGTAATAACAGATGATTTGAAGAAGACACAGCTTTGTTATGTAAAACATTATTGTGTGCGTGTGAAATCAACATCACAAAAATCATCGGTGTACATACATATTTATATTAATGGTTTTTTTTTTTTATTTTGCAAGTATATCCAAACAAATTTACTATTAAAGAGGACCTGAGTCTATTGAATATATATGCTGTTGAATTCCAGGTAACGATTAAACTCGGAAACTATTTGTAAAAGTGAATACCTATTTCAGCGGTTAAAAAAGAAAAGAGGAGAGAAGAAAAAAATCTGCTATGAGAAATGTATCTGCGGTTGTTTACATATTGCTATTAGTGATGGTAAGCGGTAGGTATCTAATGTCTTACTCACTAGTATCCAGAATTGATTCAGAATTAACATTCATCAAGCATATGAAATTATTGGTATTACATAGATTTGGAACTTTCAATTTCATAACACCAACTCAAAATAAAATTCGGCCGAAAATAATTTGGGTAAAGGCAGACACGTTTTGGATATGTAATGTTTACATTCTTTGAAGCTAATAGTCTTTGTATCAACTTTGCTCAATAACAAAAGTATTATATCATATACATACTACTGTAATCTATGCATCTATTAAAGACATACAACTTCGAAAAGCACTATACGCTGTACACAAATTAGTAAAGACTGAACGTTGTATCAACTTTTTTGCTCAATAACAAGAGTATAATAATAATAATAAGTAATTTTTACATTTATTAGAAAAATATAACTTCAAAAAGTACTTTACTTTGTATACAAATTAATAAAAACCATTATATCATGTACGTAGTACTGTAATGATTACATCTATTGGAGACATACAACTTCGAAAAACACTTTACGTTGTACACAAATTAGTAAAAACTGAACGTTAAATCCTCTTGCAAGAAACATATTTCCAACATTTATTACATTACAGCACACCGGATCAAAAGAAAGCGTATACTTCGGAAACTATTCTACTTAATCGGGCGACGTCGATATCCGAGCGAAATTGTTCCAGATTGTTATCGATATCTCTTCTCTGAACCTCGTAAAGATCAAAAGTTGCTAGCGGACAGGCAATTATAAGTTGCTAAGGTCGAAGATCGTAATTCAAGCTTCTATTATAAATGTGCAAGTAAATAGCTTATAAACTTCCCGAAGAGAGGAAAAAGGAATTCTCCCGAAAAATAATTCAATTGCTATACAACTTTCGACCTGGAATAAAGCAGTAATTGGTGGCGTTGGAAAAGGTTTTTAAATCATTAATTATGGATTTTTAATTCCGTAAATGTTTCTGTCACCTTCTACGTTATCTAATGGCTATGAGGATCGTGGTTTTTTAAGTTAATGACATTGTAAGGTAAAGTTATTTTCTTCTAGTAATCTGTTTTAAGAACACTATAAATCCAGTGTGAAATGCTTCTTTACCCTAATCTACATTTTAATATAAAATTTGTTAATACTTAATGTTATTTTAAACCAATTTACCTTGAAATTATTTTCATTTGTCTTCGTTGTCTTTATTAACATTAGATTTAAATAAAATGCGTTCAAACAAATTTTACCTCTAGTAGTCCATTCCAATAAAAAGTTTTGTAGTAACTTGTATTATTTCAGTTACATTAGTTGTCAATTTGACAGAGTATTCGTCCATACACCCAGTTGACAAGAACTTGTCAAAATTGTTTCAACAATTGTTTTAAAATCAGTAAAGGATGTTAAAGATGAACAACTTGCGATAATTGCTTTTCCACATTGGTATAGTCCACGTATAAAAGGGTAGCCCTTAAATGCAACACCCTGTATTAGAGCTTTCGATAAGGTACAATATTTGCATTTAGGTTTTTGCTTTATCTATATCTGTTCAAGAATGAAATGAAGAAAACTTAAAATCTGTGAATTTTCGAAGGGGTGTATCACTCCCTCATTTCAACATAAACAAAAAGAATTTATTTCCGAGCCTCAACATACTCTACTTACCTACCAAATTTCGTTAAGATCTGAATTTTACACCCGGGAACCTTTCCTTGTCAGTAGTATTCGTCTAATGAGTACTTTGCATTCGCCATACTAGTCATTGTTACTGGCCTCAGTGTTTCATTAGCTATTGACTGGTCCTAGCAACTAGAAAGGACGCCAGGACAAACGTAAGACGCTCCTCTCGACCGGCGCCGATCGGGTTGTATTCGATATCATTTTTTCTTCACTGCACCCCAAAATGATTTTTGCAGATCTTGCAAATATCGCCACTTTGTATTTTAATTTGGCAGCGTGAGTATGGAATCTTTAGTAATTAAATCAGATTCTTAAGATCGGTACCTAACATGGATATTGTTATACCATCGTCGACTTTTAATACTACTCGTGAAGATGAAGTAATGGTTGGTTGGATTATGCACATGGACTTCTGCGTACTAAGACTGTTGAATGCTACACAGTTCCTTTATCAAAAGTTCCAGCAAGTCGGTGTATAGCATCACCATGCAATGTTTGTATAGCTAAACCGTCTACTGAATCATTCAAGAGGATTCGTGAATGTCGTTTAACCCAGATATACTTAACAAAAGGTAGCAATAACAATGCTAAAGCGAGTGTTACTATGGTCTTGAATGTACTCAACTGCTATTTTAATGGTAATATTTTCCGCTATTAATACACTAACTTCCTTGGGAAATGGAAAACTCTTGCTGAATCCATCCCTTCGGCTAGTGATTAAATAGTTTTTGAAGCAATCGGTAAAAACATGCGCAAACTGGCAATATTGGTTATTAATGTTGTTATACTAAACAATATTTGCGTGTAATTTTTGTATAAAATTAGCTATAACATCCACCAGCTTGTGATGTAGCAAACATTTGAATGACATATTACAGATAAAATCCCCACTAGATTTATAATTTTACTGTCATATGTGGATGTATCTGCAAAGGCCGCGAGAACTACAGATGGTTTATGTAAACAATAAGCATTGTGATGTCTATAGCACTAGAGAAACTTGAATTTTACTAAATTTGGCCGAAACGTTTGTACGAATATACCCCAAAATGCTGAACTAAAATTAGACTCTACATATAGAGAGCGTTAAAATAACGCAATAAAGATTTACTACTACATTTTAATACAATAAAGAAAAAAGGAACGTAACAGTACCAATAAGATTTTGAGCATTTGATTTAGACCACTTAGTGATGAGTTTCTTTCCTGTATCTTTATTTCCAAAACTAATTTTTTCGCTCGTATATTCTTAAGTGCTAAAGGAGGTTCTTCAATCTCTGCATATATAGCCCCTTCAGGGATAAAATTCATAGGTCCCAAGCAAAGTTTAGTCGAGCTGGTATTAACCACATCCAATATGTTCAGTCAAGTTTTACAGGCAGCATCATGTCACACACAGCCATATACTATTATACCATCGACCTGTTGTCTTGTAAATCGGTGTTGATGTACAAAAGTGGATTGCCAATTGCCAACAGGTTTAGTTACAAGCATTCTCCGTATTAATTTGCTATCTATCCACACTCCTAACTATTTTGTAACATTATTCATTCGGAATTCTTTAGTGGCCAGCTTAACATGGCGAATGGTAACTCGGTGCCTGGTAAATATTCGTAAATGTACACATGCATCACGCCATGCTTAACATTTTTTCGTAGCATGATTTGGGACACTGATGTGTTGGTGAAATTATTTTTGAGATGTACGAGGGTGGATCTCATTCCTGCAAAAAAATAGCGCTGGTAGCATTATCCTAATGGAACAGCACACCGTGCCTTAACTTTTCGCATTTAAAATCTCGACACCAGTGTTTGACTATATCACTAGAAACTGCAGACTCACCGGCAGTTGCTGTAATGTCTTTATGAATTTGAGTTGGCGTTATGCAGTTTTTCCGGAGGTATTTTATTACGGCTTTGTGTTCTACAGGATCTATTTTTACGAAGAATCACGATACACAATTCAAGAGTTAGCCACAGCACAACAACACTTTCAGATACAAACTTGATATTATGTAGATATGATCTACAAATGTCAGTTAACTAAAGGTCTACAATGTAAGTCAAACAATCAATTAGAAGTAGGTGAAGGGTGAGGCTTGAGGATCCGCCGTCGTATATCACAATATCGTCTGCATACTCTATGATGTTTGTATTAGAAATGGCTAAATCACTGGAGTAGACTTTGAATAAGAACGGAACCAAAACCGATCCTTGTGATGATATTCTATGCCCTATACAGACTAACAATATATATTTATATGATTTTTATGAACTTAATCCGCCGAAAGCGTAAATTCACAGTATGTATGCGCCTTTAAGGTCTACAAAACTGACCATGAAATAATTGTTCTAGTGAAACATGACTATTGGTAACCGCATTGCCAGTTACCAAAATGTTCCAGGACCTTAACGAGTCTCTCCACAGTTTTCAAAGTGCAAGAAAGCAATTAGATAGGCCTAAGATGGCTTATCTCCTAAGGTCACTTTAGTAAAATACGAACGTCTAATTTTTCAGTTACTATGAAATTTTTATAACTTTTTTTCATAATAAGATTGTCGTATCTTAGAAGTTTTATTTAATTAATGGCGTCACCTGCTACTTATCATCATTATTTGAGATGGAAATCATCTACTCTATAACATTTCGAAAGACAGAGGATACCACTCGTTCATATTTATAGAAATTTGTGTAACATTTGATACAATTAGCTCCAAAGCAAGTCGTCATCAGGCTGCAAACGGATGCTAAAGAAACTCCAAGAGATGTTCCTAGTATACCCTTTCGTCCTAAGAAGTGTTAGTCGTATTTACCGGAAAATGCGACGCATATGGCAACGTAAGAGGACGTTAAATTCCTGCCACAACACTTAAATCTCGGATTTGTTTTATTTGTCGCCGGAGGGACACAGAAAATGTTTTAAGTGATTTATCGTGACGTTTCGGGTGTTTTTATTGGTTCGTTCGTCGGGTCGCAGCTACGCTCTAGCCGTTCTGCGGTAGAAAATCGAAGGACGACCGCTTACGGGGTGGAAACGCGGAAGAGGAAGTGTAAAAATTGAAGAGAAGGAGAGCGCGAAAAAGGAAACGTAGAGGACACGAGGATTGCAAAGCGGTGCAACGGGTAATCATTTCCGCGAAATCTTCTCGTTAGTGCCTGTCTCGTTGTCGGGTGCGCACCGCTGGTTGCGGTCCTTTAAGCCGCTTTGCGTTTTTATTTCGCGCGTGAACCGCATGATTTATTCAACGTCTTCTGCGAGGGATGGATTGCGCGGTGGAAATTGTAGCCGCATTGACAGTAATTGGAGGCAATTAGTTTATCGGAAACGGATTGTCGCAAAGATTCGGATGATTACTTTATCTTTTAAAATTCGTTCAAAGGGAAGTGTTATTTTCATGAATATTTCGAATTTTCAGGTTCTTGTCCAAAAGAAAAATGAATATTTTCCGAATTTTCAAGAACTGAGGTCTAATTACCAATGTTATTACTTATTGAAGGGCCAGGGCTATATCCATAGTATTTATTTTCGGAGTCTACATTTAAGCTTTTCCCTTCCAATTTTATTATTATCTTCTACAGGTCCATTACTAAATCCGATTTTGGTAGGATGTAGGTGATTTACACAATTACTTTGATGTTCGAACTATAATCGTTAGTTTCAGAACCTTGATGCCACGTTCCTTAACTTGAAGTTCTGGAAGGGTAAGACTAAGTAGAGGACATACGAGGGTAAGCTGAAAAGCTCGGTAACAAACTATGAGATGGCTTTGTGTGAAAGCAATCTTTGACGTTATTGTGTGGTTTGGTGTTTCAATCACATGTGTTAAACTCCATGTTGATCTGTCAAGCAGTTTGCTGTGTACACTCGTTCAAAGCAGCATATTGAAATTCTGGAAGCGATTAAATATCTGTGGAGAAAGTATTTTTCGACTAAAAAAAAATTCAAGCTGGTATGATCAATGTGTTAATCGAGGATGCTCCTTCTTTTAAGACTATTTGCAAATCGGCGAATGAAATCAAAAAATGCCGTACGAGCATAAATGACGATTTCCGTTCTGGACGCCCAAAGATAGCCACTTCTGCAGAAAATATGCAGGCTTATCGCCGATCAACATTGAAAGATATTACTAAAGCTGCAGGCATTTTCAGAGAACGGGTGGCGTACATTTTAAATGCTAAATTAGACGTATATAAGCTGTTAGCAAGATGCGTGACACGTTTGTTCACACCACCGCAGCAATTCAAACGCGTGGAATGCTCTACAGTTATTTTGGAGCAGTTTCGGCAAAACCAATCAGATCTTTAGCACGAATTTGTGACTTGCGGTGAAACGTAGATCCGCCACTATAGAATGGAAAGTAAACAGCTATCAAAGCAGTGGACCAAGCATGGTAAATCGGTTCCAAAGGAGGCCAAAGTTACTCTATGGGACGGAAAGGTGATGGCTTCCGTTTTCTGGAAAGAGAATCTTGCCTATCAATTACCTTCCAAAGGGACAAACGATTACTGGGTAATATTATTCAAAACTTTTGGATCAGAGGCAGTGAGGCGTTGAAAAAAGCAAAATAAAGTCCATTTCCATCAAGGTAATGCCAGTTCGCAAAAGCGGAATTGTCAAAGCAAAATTGACCAAATTAAAGTCCGAAACGCTTGAGCATTCCCCTTATTCACCGGATTTAGCTCTTGCGGCCTATCATTTCTTCCCCAAGCATAAAAAACACCCCAACGGTATGAGATTTGCTTCAGATGAGGAGCTGATAGTTGCCGTGGACCACTATTTCCAGGAGCTTGAGGAAAATGACTACTATGGAGGCATGAAGAAACTTAAGCATCGACTAAATAAATGCATCGATCTTTAAGGAGATTATGTCGAAAAATAAAACACATTTCATTGAAATATTGCTATGCTTTAGTTACCGAATTTTCCAGCTTATCCTAGTATTTCACTTCTACAAAGCTCTTCATCGCACACATTATTCAGAACTTTTATATAAGTTGAATCCTTGGGCTTTACTGAGTCCTTGGTTGAATTTCTTCGATCCTCTTTCCCATATAGGGCGCAGTTTGTATGATACAATAGTTTTGCTTCTGAACGCTTTATTGCTAGTTACTGCGTAGCCCATGGATTAAGTGTGGGTCCACTCATATTGGTACTCTTTATTAATGACATATCATGTGCCGGATATGTGTAATTGATCTATCCTGACGATATGAAAATCTTTGCAAAGATTTAAATAATTGCTTTTGATGATAAGTTATATTCCAATACTCAATATCACCTTATCTGCTAGAAAAGTGTTTGGTTTTATACTTCGAAACTTAGACTTTGTATTAGTCCCTTATAGGGTCGAAATTGAAATACCAAACGTGATAATGGTGCACAATACAGCTACTCATGCTATTAGTGAAATCATTCATGGTAAAGATAATGTAGGGAGACAAAATACGTGAACACACGAAAATCTCGCGTCAATAAAACAAATTGTAAAAAGACTTTTGAAACACCCATTACTTCATTAGAGGGAATTCCTTTGCATCTATCTGCTTAAAGTAATTAATCTTATGTAACTCGTTACATTTCAATATCATCCATACTATTGAAAGGGCGTTTATGGTTCTATTTATTTTCACATCGTATCTAGAATATTTGCTATTGATTTCTAACATTTTGTTTATCTTTCTGTTGGTGTTCTTAAATTTAGAAGGGATGGTGCATACAAATATTCAGTGCATAGTTGAGTTTCCATTCTTTTCATATCAAAACCATCCACATTCTACTTCTTCTTGAAATTTCAGAATTAATTAGTTATTTCTTTTCCATTCTAATGTGAGCATTAAAACCGTTTGAGTAAAGAGAAGGAGAGATGAAAAAAAAGAACGCTACAACCCGTCCCACCTCCATTCTCCTCCCTTTGGCGGATTTTAATGAAGTGCTATCGTGAAAAATTGGACAAATTTCGGGATCGCGTGATTCGAAAACGGCTTCCGTGCAGCGCTAGTTTCAGCAGTGCCGCCGCAGCCCGCACAACATGCTATATGGCCTGCTACCGGCCGTATCGTGACGCGGAGAAAATGTTGCGCGACGAATTTTAGGAAGATATTTTCGCTCCGGTTATTTCGGTGAATGGATTCGTGGTGTGCCGATGCTTGTTTGTTTAATGGACGTTATTGTGAACAGGGAGACCATTTGTGCTAAAACGAAGGTCGTTATTATAGAAACCGTGTACATATGAACGTGGGTCAATTCTAATGGCGAAATTATCTCTGACTAAAATATAATTTACTGTCTAATGTCTTTGTATATACGTAACTTCCCCCTTCTTCTTGTCATATCCTTATACCTTTTCAGGTGTCCGATGAGGATTCCGAATCTTTTTGTACCCGTTTTTCCATTCTCTTCTATTACTTGCCATTGCTTTCGTTTCTTCTACCCATTTCTCTTATCTGGTCCATTCATTTCCTTCTAGGTTTTCCTCTTCTTTTTTTTTAAGTGCCCTGTCTTCATTATTTTTTTTACCATATATTTGTACCAATTTAATTGCTTTCTTCTTATCTTTTTATTATTTGTTCTTGCTATATTATTTTTCTATCTTCATTTCTTTTGCATTTATCTTTACTTCATTTTTCTTCCGCAATGTTTGTTCAATTTCTGTGGTTATTATAGCATTATATATTTTTTTGTCTCCATATCAACATCTCTGTTTTCTAGAATTGTCTTATTTAAAGAGTAGTAAATTCTTGTTGATTTATTCGCTCTGCTCCTTAACTCTCTGTCTATTTTCTGTCGTCTGCCACTATGCTTCCCAAATAGTCATATGTGGTTACATTCTCCAATGTATTGCTTCTACACTTCATTTCTTTGTTGACTCTATTGTCTCGGTTTTCGTTTACGATCTTCACCTTAGTGTTATTCAAGTTCATTCATTCATTTTCAAGTTTTCTATTTCCCTCATCCATATCGTTTAGCTTTTGAATTTTATTTTTAGAGTTTGCAATCAGGACCACACCATGTGCATAGAGCAAGCTACTCACTCTTACATTTCTAGATTTCTGTACCCTATTATTATGCTATGTTGTTCGGTTTGTGCTTTTATTCGCTTGACTACTCTGTCCATCATTGTTTTGAATAAAAGTTGATTTAGACTGTCATCTTGTTTCATTCCCTTTTTCAATTGGAATTCTTCTAATTCTTGCCCTGCCATTTGTATCTAGAATCTTACTGTCTCATAGGTACCTCTGATGACATCAAGCAGGCTTTCAGAATTCACAGGTATAGCAGTAAACTCCACTCACACAAATTAACTAATTATGCGGAACGCAGCGTTTCGAGAGCACGTGGGCTCTCATTGTCAACCGTGTTGCATCCACACAGTCCTTGCAATCGTCATTAGACTTCCAGAAGATTTCCGTTTCCTTTAAACTTCCTCATATCTGTATCTTATACGCACAAAATTTTTCAAATGCTCGTAAGAAGTTATGATTCAACTCGTTGTATTTGGGAGGCAAGGTTTTCTCGAAACGGTGCGAATTACAATTACCCAATATATATTACTTAGGAGTGCTTCTGTATTTGTCAGTGGTCAGTCAATGGTTTGAAAACTGCGACTAGCAAAGTAATTAAAGAAAACTGCCACAATCAAATGTACAAATGGTCTATTGTCGCGGAAGAAACGAACACCACTTTGACATGAGATTGAAACTGATGTACTTTTTTAGGCTTGTAGATCGTTTGCGAATTCACTATGATGATTCAACCTTTATCTCTCTTTGTGATCTTTTGCATGAATGATTCGCCGTCCTTGGCTTGTTCAAACAATTATCAGCAGGTGTCTACTCGATTTAGCGCATCAGATCATTGACTTTTTGAATGTAAGCATCACCAATTAAGCTTTGCTAGTAGAGAGTCATCTTCAACTGATTGGCAACAACCTTTGAATCTTGTAAGCCATCAGTAACGTTGCACACGACCCTAAGAGTTATAGTTTTGACTATTTCCATCGTTAGATTTATGTATTCCGACGATTCGGCAGTGTGTCTACTGCCGTCTTCAGGATAGCACTTAGAAAGTCTGTTTCTTGCCAGATTCGCCAATCGTTCGATGACTTTTTTTCTTACGTATTTGTCTTTCCCATTTTTTTTTAAACATATTTAAGTTACAATTTTCTGCGCAGAGGAGGTTTCGCAGTCTACGAATCTTTTTGCGCATCAGCAGTTGTGCATTCCCTTAATCCTTTTCCATTCTGCGGGGTTCCTTTGCGTATGCTTTTTATTATTCTGTCCTATTTTAATCATAGGGAACTGAACGATATTCATCTCCAGGCTTGGTGTTCTAATGGCGATCGGTGTAATGGCTATATATGCTGTTTCCAACGGTTTCTCTTTGTGGTGTTTTCTTCTCTATCCAGTATTGCTGCGTTGTTCCATACAATCCTATGATTCTCTTCCCAACCATGTTAAGTTAATCGTGAGTTATTCGTTTTCCCCATCAGAACTAGCCTCTTAAGTTCTTTGGCTGTCGGGTTTCATTCTTGCTAGCTTAGATCTGTTCATATTTGAAGTTTTGATGGCCATTTTGACTTTATAGTCATTGCCTAATCTTCTGATTTTTTTGATAGGCCTTTAACGTATGTCGTAGTACATACGCTTGGTAGTCGTTGGTTGTCGTTCTGTACTTTCCTTTCGAGTTATACGTATTGCTCTCGCCTTCAACGGAGCTTTTTCTGTGTATCCATTGAGTTGTAGTGTATTTGATATGGATAGAAATTCCTCTTCTCTATCTCTATCACCCGAATACACATCTCGTGTCCTATAATACAGGCATTCAGTGGCACCCATTGTAACGTTGTATGGGTGATTGAAATCGAAGACACTTTAAGGAAATAAGACTAATTGTAATAGAGGAGAGAGAGAGAGAGAGAGAGAGAGATGTTTCTGGAATCGGCAAGAGATGGGTCACAAAGATTGAAATGGATTCATGGCGACTGACAAAATTTCAGAAGTCTACTGTCTATAGTTGTTCCTTAAGAGTGTGCTTTGTGTAGCAGGTCAAGAGGTTTCGCAAAAATGGATAAAATCGAATTTCGTCCAGTGATAAAACTCTTCTGGATGGCTGGGAATGCGGCCACTGAAATTCGAAATATTTTGCTAGATGTTCATGGCGGATGTACTCTATCATTTTCAATCATCAGCTTCTGGGTGAGCGAGTTCAAACATGATCGCACAAGCACAAGTCACGAACCACACAGTGGACGCCCAAGAACTGCTATCAACGATGAAATGATCATGTTAGCCGATCGTCGATTGAAGCTGAAACAGATAGCAGGGCAACAAGTATCTCAGAACAACGCGTTGGCCATATCCTACACGATATTTTATTTGTGAAAAAGCTTTTGGTGCGATGGGTACCGCGTTTGCTCAGACCGAAGCAAAAATGAAATTGGATAACCGTTCCGGAGGAGAGTGCGACCAGGATCCAAGGCAATCCAAGGGATTTCTTCATGCGTTTCGTAACTGCGGATGAGACCTGAATCCACCACTACATATAGGAGACCAAGGAACCCGTCGAAGCAGTGGACCTTTCCGGGCAAATCAGCTCCGACGGATGTAAAAACCGTTCCATTGGCCAGAAAGGTCATGGTGACCATTTTTTGGGATTTCCAAGGTGTGATCCTCATCGACTATCTGCAAATGGGAAGGACGATCACGGGGCAATATTACAGTGATTTATTGACCCGATTCAATGCAGTATTGAAGGAGAAATAACTTCGTTTGCGCAAAAAGTGCTTTTCCACCGCGACAATGCACCGGCTCATTCATCGCTCATCTTCGTGTCAAAATTGAATAAGTTGTGCTACGAATTGGTCTCTCATCCTCCATATTCACCGGGCCTAGTTCCCAGAGACCTTTCCTGATCACAAAACTGAAAAATCATTGGGAGGAAAGAGATTTGCCTCAAATGCGGTGGTCTTCTCCGCTACAGATGGATATCTTGCAGACCTACTTTTCCGACGGCTTGAAGAGATTGGAGCACCTTTTGAAAAAGTGTATTGATCTTCAAGGAGAGTACATCGAAAAATAAAAGTAAAAATCCGCATCGATACCGTGTTTATCTTGCCGATTCCGGAAGCATTTCAGGCCGCCCTCGTGATATATTATAATCTGGCGTCCCATTACATTCTCATGAAAAAATTGCAACAATTCGATTATTTTCAAACTTTTTGCCGGCACCAACGGAACAGTTTGTTTAGGTACTAATTAATTGCCAAATAAAAAAAAAACGACAACGCTTGTCTACCAAAAAAAAAGGGAAGCGCGCATTATCGCAAACGTCCTCGCCGCAAAAAAATTAAAAATATCCGCGTTTTCTAAGCGCACCGCGTTCAGCAATGCAAACAGATTAATTAATAAACATGTGCTCGGAGCGTCGACACGTAAAAAAGTGGCGAACCTTTCACAAATTTCAACACGTATTGCACACGACCGGGCGCGAAATCGTAAAGGTAACAAATGTTTATCGGTAGCGCAAACATATGCACGCGGCAAAAAGCGATTAAGGGTGTAATCCGCGATGAATTATCTTGCGTGTAACTCACACGACCGAGATTAAAAGCAAAAGCGTAATAGTATCAGTTGAAGCAGTGGAATGGGGAAAGTAACATGTGTACTGGTTATTTTGCAATTCGTAAGGTCGCGGAGAAATCTCGATTATTGTAAAAAGTGGAATAGTAGGCTTATATTTGTGAAGGTTAAGTTGTTAAGTGTGTGCCTGTGAAACTCATCTCTAAAAGTCCTACGAATATCTATCGTTAAGATATGTCAATGATTAGTATTTGGTTTTCATGTTTGCATGGTATACTCAACAAAATTTCTATAATTCCATATGAACTTTCGAAGAGAATATTTGGTTTTCTTAATACTTTCGGCAAATTATGCATCTAAGTTAATGCTGAACTACAAAGAAATACAAATGCAAAAGGAAATAACAATAAAGAAATGTATTACATGTTGCATAGAGAATATTTGCAATAACAGTAACACAAATCAGCGAAATTTCTATAGGGCCCATTCACACAGAGCTAATAAATAAAATAAGTACATAAAATATAATTATAGTTCTAATTCTTTTTAAACTTAATAGTGTTGGATCTTCTCTTCAAAATAACTTCAAACATCCGGATCTTCACATTGTCTACGAATTTGGTCAATGTTGAAATGGGAATATCATTCCAACACCTCACTATCGCAGCTTTTAGTTCTTTGACGCTATCGTGTTGTCCATAATTGGGATACACCTCTCTTGCCAATATTCCTCAAAGACTTTTGATCGGGTTCAGATCAGGCGAAGGAACAAGCCATTGTAATAAACTGATTTCCTTTTGATGAAACCACACCTTTTTGACTCTGGCATTATGTACAGCTGCGTTGTCTTGCTGAAGTATCCAGTCTTGCGTCGGCAAATACATATTCACCAAAGTCCATGACAACCATTTCCAGAAGTTGTATATAAGAGTTAGAATACATTCGCGTAGAAATAAAACATATATGGATTTTATTGTTATAGATAAAAGTCGCCCAAACCATTATATTACCGATACCAAAATATCGGTTCATCGCAACTTCGATGTTCTTCATATCAATAATATTTTAAATCATCAGGCCCGTCCAAGTTAAATTTTTTATATAGGTTTTATATAATATATATATATATATATATTATATATAATAGATATATATATATATAATAGATATATATATATATATATATATATAATAGATATATATATATATATAATAGATATATATCGATAGCGCCTTATATATATATATATATCGATAGTGGAGTTTACACCTCCACTGTACTTGTTGTTTGACTCTTTTTTAATTTTAAAATTGCTAAATTATATATTAATACCGAACAACTAAAGCAGATATCTGTAAAATTTAATACACCGAAAGAAAACTGTACGTAATAAATATTATAAATGAATTAAAGAAGAGAGAGTTCTAACGGTATTTTGCCTCCAACAACATCAACAACAACAAAATAGGGGCATGAACAATACACTAACGAGACAATATCAAATATAGAAGTATAAGAAAAATTTAGAAAAACATTGATATTTTAAAAGATTTAAATGTTAATAATACATATCATTACAATATGTATGCAATATATAGATGGCTTTCGTGTAAATGGCATAAGATATGACTTATGATACACCTTTGGAACGCCCTGTACAATTGAAAGTGCTTTAAAATCAATCAAGGATGTTAGATGTTAACAACTTGAGTTAATTTCGTCTCCATACTACTATGATCTGATATAGCAGCGGTTTAGGGGGTGACGCTTAAATGCAACACCCTGTATATGCAACATTTATGTATCCTGAAAGACCTTTTGATAAGGAGCGACATTTGGATTCAAATTTTTGTCTGTTTCCGTTCAAGAATTAATAATAATAATAATAGTAATTTATTTGCAACACGTACACTACCCAATTACAGGAAACACTAAAATTAATATGCATGACAGCAAAATACAAAAAGAAAAAAGAAATATATATGTATATAAAATAATTGCTAAGATACTTGAAATTCTCTGTTGATCAGGTACGATTGTAACAGTGAACGCAATGGTCTTGAAAATCCGAACGAATTCAGTTTTCCTAGAAGAATATAGTGGTCTATCTGATCAAACGCTTTCTGGAAGTCCAAGTAAATAGTGACAACCTGGCTTCTGCTATCTATTACTTCAGACACATATTGCGTAAAACAAGCTAGATTAGTGACTGTTGAACGTGGGATATAAAACCATGTTGCTTTTGAGAGATCCATCCGCACAACTCTCAAAAAAGATGAGAAAAAAGAATATGTTCAAATGCTTTTGAAAAGTTATAAAGTTGGACGATAATTGTGAATTTCAGAGGAACCTTTCTTGATTACTGGGTATATCTTCGCCAACTTCCAAACTGTTGGAAATTTATGCTACTTTAAAACGAGATTGAGAATGACGTGCAAAGACTTCGCAAATATAGAAGCACAATCACGAACGAAAAATCCCGGAATATTATCTGATCCTGACGTAAGCGAATCCTTCTACCGCCTAAGTGCCAACTCAGTTTCTTCTAGTGTAATCGATGTAAATGTTATCGTCGAATATGTCATATCGTGAAACGCAGGCAGGTGGTTGTTTTGAGATTGAGCGTATACACTATTAAAGTATTCCACTAAAGCATTTGCTATATCGGCAGGTGTAGAGGATTCAATATTATTGTACTTCATGAGCACAGGTATTCTAGTACGTTCGCGTTTGCTCTGAATCTATAAATTTTAAATTAATCAAGTAAATATTTCGTTCTGTAGGGGGATAAAATCGGCGATGGCTTACATTTGGTTTGAATTTAGGAACTGATTTGCTAAACACTTCGTAGAAAATGTTGTGAGATGTGCAGCATATCTCATGTAGATTACTAATGCCTTCCAAAACAGACCAATTGGTTGAATATAAGCTGTTATGTAACAATAGAAAGCTATCTCTTTTAAAATTAAAAGTATCTAGAGGGCAATTCATACTAAATGGGTGGTTCGGAGAAGCCAGTGCTGCTATGTTGCAATTAAATCAAGAAAACTGAAAATCTGTGAACTTTCGAAGGAGTGAATTTTAGCACAAACAAATAAAAATTATTTCCAAGTCACAACATACTCTACTTACCTACCAAGTCTCATTAAAATCTGAATTTGATACCTGGGAATCTTTCCTTGTGGGTTATACATTAAAAATATTAAATTCTAGGAGTACAAGGGTTGAAAAATACGTGTGTCACTACTAGATTTTGCAAACACTGTCGGCAGCTCACATTGATTAAAAATACTACTAATTGTAAGTACACAAATGACCATTCTATCCACAGTACTTCAGTCATTTGTTAATAGCCACATCAAAACTGACATTCCTCAAAACGTAACCAATAACTATTCTATCCTCTTACTCTCCCGATGTAATAACAACGTTAAATATTTACAGTGCGCATGCATATATTCTAATACTTCTGGGAGATGAAAATACCACGTATTCGTCATGCGGACCGTAAAGCTCGAGAGATTCCCTAGTAAATAGCAGCGATTCGGCACAGAGCGTCGGTGAATAATGTACGGTAACCAACGAAGGAGCAGACCTATGCGGCGTTGCTAGCGTTAGGCTATTTATAGGTCTATACGCGTACGCTCTCACGATAGACGAGTGCATGCTTAATTATTCGCTAGAAATATGCAATTAGAATAAATGAGATTGGGAGTCTCCCAGGTAACGGTAACGTTTTCATTCACCGCAAACATTAACGCTTGGAGTAGCTTCGAATGGTAAATTGCTCGGTAGCAATCGAATATGTGTTTCGATGCCATTTGAGGTGCATGCGTCGCGTTTTTTTTTATGTTGAACTAGACGGCGTACAACACACTTAACGTTGCGAAGTACCTGAACTATTCGTTAGCGCCTTTTCAATATTCACTCGTGCGAATATGCGCGCTGTTAATCGACGATGTTCTATATAGCGAAATGTTGAAAGGCACATTAATGAAAACGATCCTGCTTTAATCGTAGATGAAATTCGTTTCATTTACTTCTTTCATCGATTACTTCGTGCTGCGGTTGAATGGCGGCAGTAATTTAAATTACTTGGCTGTAAATTAATTTTCGCTTTGTGTTTAGAAAGTTTCGCTAATGATATGATAATTACTGTTTATTGGGTAATAGTTTTTAAGGGGACTAACTACTTTTACTTTGTTTTCGAAATTTATCATTCATGAGTATATCCATGAGCTTTGGCGTGTATCATCAAATGAAATATGAAACCTAGAACATAAAAGAAATTAAGAATCAAGCGGAACTTCCAAGAAATTTCTTATTGGTGCACGCACTTAATACATTGAAATAGAAACGTCGTCAAATGTCAACTACGTCGGAACACACAACCAATGTGCTACGATAGTCGTTGATGCAATTGTTTCGACGGAGAAAATCGGTGCAACAATACACCTTTATTAGAAGTCTGCATATGCGAGGAAGGGGCCATAAATTCTCGGCTTGATATAGAAAAGAGAAACGTGAACTTCTGTACATTTATTGCAACGATTAATAAATAATTTGATGCCCTTGCGAAAATAATCTCAAGTATTTCCGCCATGTTCTGTAACAGCTGCTTACAACCCACTATCGTTTCTAAAACGACGACCCCTAAGGTCGTTTTTTAAATTAGAAGAGAAATAAAAATCACAAAGGGCCATATCCGGACTGTACGATGGATGATCCAAATTTCGAAAACCACATTCGCAGATGGTAGGTTGTGAAACGGCGGCAGTATGGACGGGAGCATTGTCGTGCAGTAATCAAATTTCCAAGACGTCTTGCATGAATGCTGTCTCTTAATTTATGCAATAAACATGCGTAATATGTACCGTTCACAGCTGTACTGCGCTCTTTAGAGTCAATTAGCAAAATGCCCTAACAATTCCAGAATATTCTAGCCATCACCTTATTTGTTGATTGAACGAATTTCATCTTTCTGGGAGAAGGTCCATCAGGTCGCCGCCATTCCATGGGCTTCCTTTCGATAGAGGATCGTAAAACAAAAGCGGTTTTGGGTCGTCTCCACACATGTTTAAAAACGACCGCGCACATTTGACTCGACGTTCACATTGGAGAGCAGAAAGAAGTCGCGGTACCCATTTTGCACTAATTTTATTCTTACCCAAATTCACGGCAAATACTTCTTTCGGATATGCTTGTTATCACTGCTAATTGCTTCACTTTCAAACGGCGATTTTCTAGCACTAAATCTTCAATAATTGAAATTTGTTGTGGCGCTATCACTTCAATTGGTCGTCCCGACCGTTCAGCACCTTTCAGAAATTCTCGCCCCAAACGGAAGCACATGCGCACTTTCTTACCGTGGAACGCGAAGGAGATGAATCGCCGTAAACGCCGCCTGAACTTTGTTTTATGTGATTGGGCGTATGCCCTTCTCTTGTTAAAAATTTCTAAAATACTTCAGACATTTTCATGCGCTAGTCACGTTGGTTGGCTGGCTATTAAAAACTACTACTCTTCGAACCATCATATTTATAGCATAGACCTCGCGTATATGCATGTGCCGTTTGAATACGGTTGAACTTGTATAAGCCTGTCAGGCCGAGAATTTATTGCGCCACGTCTTCGACAGGTCTTCGACACATCTTGGTACATGTAGATGGCGCTAAAGCATTTAATAAAATTAACAGCTTTTATATATGCAAAAGTTCACATCACAACCTCTCTCTGAAGATCAATCACTGTACCGTGCTTCCCTATAATAACACTACACCTACCAAATTAATGAGACCATGCAACATCAAGATACTACATAATAGACTTTCATTTACTGAAGATATTTCATCGATATGTGTATCTGCTTTCAAAACTTTGGTTTTTATCATATGTGCATGTACTCTGATAAAGGCACTAGGGAGAATAGCTTAATTTAGACGTACAATTTTCTGCTAACCACCAAGCATTACAGTTTAGAGTTGCCTTACAAAACCTAAAAAAGTACCTAAAGCTACACAATCGGAAATGCGAATAAACATCTATTTTGATGAGTTTCCCTTTGTTCCTTCTTCTTCCTCTTCACTTCATGCTTTAGGCACTTTGCCTGCTACGATACCCATTTATTTTATTTTATTTGATCTGCCTACACTTCTTCTTCCTAAACATCGATAAAGTCCGGCTCTGGCTGGCAACCTCGTCACTTCCATCTGGTCTACGTGTCCTTTCACTTTTTGTTATTCTTCTTTATTCTCTCACTAATGTCAAAGGTGTTTAAGATGACTATTTTTGTGCTAATTGGATATTTACCCTAGAAAGTCATGCTTTTGGTTTTATTTGCCGATATTTTCATTTCAAAGTTTAGGCGGATCTTTTGTAATATATATATATCGCTTTCTGCAGATCATCCTCTGTTTCTGTTACTAAGTCTAGTACTAAGTTGTCAACATATAACATAGAATTTAGGATGTTGTAAACGCATTCCCTTAGGGCATTTCTTTTGCGTTCTTTTGTAATATCATCAATATATATGTTAAATAATGTTGGCGACACACAACTAACTCATTTGTTTGTTTGTATTTCCCTAGTTAATCTTCCGCCTATATTTACCATAACTCTGGTGCCAGCGTATAAACCCTGTATAGCTCTTATTAGATATGTGTATATACCTGTTCTTTCATTATATCCAATAATTTACATCTGCTAACATTATCGAAAGCCTTCTCAAAGTCTATAATCCCTATGTGTGTTTCTATGTTGTATTCCGTGTGCTCTACTATAATTTGTTGTAGAGTGAATATTCCATCTGCGGTTGATCTCTCTTTTCTAAAGCCCGTTTTTTCCTCTGTGATTTTCAACTTGTTGCTTAGTATTCTGGTGTATGATTCCTGGGTAATTTTGAAGGTTATTGTTATCCCCTTTTTTGGACAATTGAACTACTGTCGCTCTTTTCAATTATCAGGGATCTTTCCAACATTCATTAAATACATATAGGGGTCTTAAGTGTAGTATAAGCTTTTCCAAAGCTTTGTGTTTATGCCATTCGTTGTTCCTTGTCTCTCTAATGTAGTATCACTAGTGTGTTTCTTATGTTTTTTTTGATGGAGTATTATATCGCCAACTTGCATTGTATTTTTGATTTTTAAATAATAATTTTTGTAAATGTGTCCTGCAATTGGTCTTTCGAGCATTGGGCAATACACTTTCCTCATATCTTTCTGCTTTACAAAGACGTTGTATCGAACCATTAGACCTGGAATACTATGAACACGCACGCAAAAAAGTGATTGTAGTCAAACTCTGCTACTCACATGGAAAACATCTGTTTTCTCTCTTGTAAGAGATCGCACCTGCGACTTATACGCTCCCTATGCGATGTTGAAAGCATTTGTTGCTGATCCGGGTGGTGCCTGTGCTTCGCCCTTTGAAATTTTATGAGTTTCTGGTTCCAAAATACCGTTTTAGGTTTTTCGCGATTGATATACGCGCACATAACCTCTTCGTTCGGCGCGATTGCGGTCTGATACACGCACTTGCATGTAGGAATTGGAAGTTGGAGTCCCGGCAGGCGGATTTGTCGAATGAAGAGATCTGGCGTCGATTTGCGTTTTCAGCGGTCGTGCGGAAAACTGCGACCGCTTACCGACGTCCGCGCGCGCGACGAAAGAAATTTATTCCCCTGTTCTTACTTATCCCATACGCTAAATCGACAAAGAAAGAACGTGAAAAGATCGGTAAAACGGACGACGACACCGTAAAGCTTAATTTATGAAGTCTCCGTGACACGCTCAAATTTACTGGGTACCTTTACGAGATACGTAGTGTTCGGATATACGAAGTCAGCAGCAAAATTTGCTGGGTTGATGTTTCTGTGATAATGTAGTAATAAAATTATAACATATGATCCAAGATCTGGCAGACAAACAATAGTATACCAGTGTTTCCGGAATCGATAAGAAAAACACGGTATTGGTATAATCGATGATGATCCTCATCGATGAGGATCATATCTTGGGAATCCCACAAGAATGGTCGCTATGACCTTTTTGGCCGATGGACCGGTCTTTGCATTCTTCGGAGCCGGTTCGACCGGAAAGGTCCACTGCTTCGAGAGTTCCTTCGTCTCCGGTGTGTAGTTGATCCAAGTCTCATCCACGGTTACGAAACGCATGAAGAAATCCCTTGGATTGCGTTGGATCCTGGCCAGACACTCTTCCGAAACGGTCACCCGATTTCGTTTTTGCTCCGGTGTGAGCAAAAGTGGTTCGTGACTTGTGCTTGTGCGATCATATTTGAACTCGCTCACCCAGAAGCTGATGGTCGAAAATGATGGAGTACAACCGCCATGAACCTCTAGAAAAATATTTCGAACTTCCGTGGCCGTTTTTCCAGCCATAAAGAAGTCTTTTATCACTGCACGAAATTCGACTTTATCCATTTTTGCGAAACCGCCTGACTTGCTACACAAAACACACTCTTAAACAACAACTATTGACAGTAGAAGTCTGAAATCGCGATAATTACCATAAAAATATTGCCCTTGCCGACAAACGAATCCACTTCAACCTTCGTGCGCCATCTCTTACCGACTCCGGAAACATTTTAAGTCACCCTCGTACATGCAAAAAGAAACTGACTGTCCAGAAATAAACCTGTAGCATTTAGAATGATTTCCTATAGTCGAAGGCAAGTGCAGTTTTTATTTTAATAAATGGATGCATAAAATCTTTAATTATTTTGTAAGGACCACTACCCGCAATACTGTGTAGCTGAAATTAATTTACATCACATCGGGGTGTAGCTAGATAAGTACTACTATCCATAAATAGGTAATAATAATAATATAAATTAGATTATCTTGAATTAGTTTATCGTGAAGATGCCTAGCGTGTATGAAAAGCTGCGTTGAAACTAATCGACTGCCGGGCGAAAAAAATGCATTGACAGCGGTGAACCAAAAACACTTTTATTGGACATATGTTTATATATTTCAGCGTAAAAACCGCTTCATATGACGTGCTCTGTATGTTAAATGAAAACGCTCTCGTTTACCGAATTAGCAGCATATAGCAAACCTGTAAACCAATTCCCGATATTTTTAATTGATGAAAGCATAAAAACTCGTTAACAATATTCGCTAATGGTTTATTGTTTTAATTACAAAATTTTTCATTTTTCGTTTATAAGGGTACTTAACGCAATTTATGTAGTGGAGGACAACTTCATTACTACATACATGTAAAGCTCTATTGTCCAATACTGGTAATATAGGCAATATAATTTAATCTACCAATAATCAAGCCTCATGTATTTGTTCAGCATGCCAATTTGTTCGGTAAATTATTTTAGTATTTCTCGTAAGAAAAATATATAAAACAAAATTTTATTGGCAGTAGTAAAAACAAGACAAAATAGGTTACAACTATTTATATCGATTGAGTCGGCCGATACTTGTTGGAAATCCATATTGAACAATGGTCGAAGAAGTCAAACCCAAATATTTTACAAAAATTTCCAATATATTTATCACAATGTTATTATAACATGTTTCGCTATCACTGTAGCTTCATCAGATGATCATTCTAGAATGTCTAATGAAGCTACAGTGATAGCGAAACATGTTAAAATAACATTGTGATAAATATATTGGAAATTTTTCTGAAATATTTGAGTTTTACTTCTTCGACCATTGTTACAATTATTAATTATGTTTGAACTCCTGCTGGTTTGAAGATGTTTCTTTTGTAACACGTTCTTAATAAAACTCGTAAATTTACACATACTGAATGTGATACTAAATGTATGAATATTTGAGTACAATAATATAATAATATAATAAAATAAACTAGAAATACAATAACCGTTCGGTTGTGTCCAAACAAATTAAATCTATGTACCAAAAAGACTAAACCTCCTATCTTAATTAAGAAAATACCCAAAGGAACAAAAAAAGATAAATTTAAAACAAAAAAAAATAAAACTAAAAGAACAATGCTAGCTAATATGCTTCCTTGTGTAGGTGCAGTACGGACAACAATACAAAATTACTGATGTCGTGTTAATCGAGATATCTAGTGCAGTAAAAGGTAAGGCGCAGGTATTTAAAATCTTACATATAGGTGAAATTGAGTTTGCGCACCCCACATCTGTCCCAATGACCATGGCTTCACTACCCCGTTACAATTGGGAAATTCTTAATAAGTTCCATGGACATACCTTCTGGACCCGTCGCTTTGTCATTTTTCATAGTTATCGTTACCTCTATAACTTCGTTCACTGTTACTACTGTTATAACTTGGTTGACCGGTTTTTTTGTGTACTTCTCTACATTATTTTGCATTCAATTAATATAGATTCATAGTACCTCTTCCAGTTATCCATTCTTATTGGATTTATAGATTTCACTTCCTCGTATGTTTCTTCAATGTTCTCAAGGTTTTTCATGCTTGCCTAGATTTTGATCCTGCTATAAGTCTGTCCTCCTCATCATATTTCCTTTCCCAACAATTATTCATGGCTTTCTATTTTTACTTGTTATTGTATCTTATGCAGATTTTTCTGTTCTTCGGATCTTGTGTTGTCAGACACCTCTGATATGCTATTTTTTTCTCATTTACCAAAAATTTAATTGTCATTTTATCAAACACCATTTGTTCTTCTGATTTTCTTACCAGTTGGCCCCAACACTTCGTTTACGGCCTCGGGAATACATGTTTTGATGAAATTATACTGTTTCGAGACTGTAGCATCTGTTGAATTTCCCATCTTGGCTGCCAATCTCATTTTGTACCCAAAATATAGTCCATTCATTGGAAAGACTGTCTAGATTGTGGGTCATTGGTGTACTTAGCTAGTTTGATTTACTTCTGTTTCTTTATTGGTTTGATATTTAATTGAAAAAAAAAATAGCTTTGCTTTTACGAGGTAATGGTGAGATTCACAAGAGGATCCTCGCTGTACTCTCACATCCTGGACTTTAAGAGTGGGTCTTGGCCTAGCAGCTATGTAATCTATGATGTTGCTTCTTCATTGAAACCAGTTATATTTATGTATTTCTTTGTGATCATCTTCAAATCGAATTGATGACATACTTCTATTAGTCCCATCCCATTATCGTTAATAACATTTTCACCATGTTGGCTTACTACTTTTTCTCCTACTTTCTTCCCTATTCGTCCATTAAAGTCTCCCATTAATACTACGTCCTTCCTATTTCCCACAGTATCTGGGATACCTATTAGGTCTTCAAAGAAGTTATCCTTTGTATCTACAGTATTAATTTGCGTCTGAATGCTTCTAGGTAGATTGTGATTAAACGTTCGTTTATAGGCGATCAGTTTCTAACCATGTTTTGGACTTTTTCTATGTAATGCAATGGAAATTTCTGCTCTTGTCCTCTTATCTTTATTCACTCCACTTTAGAAATGAATATAGTTGTTGGAATTCATTTCTATTTCCTTTCTTCTTGCCTCCATTTAGCACTGCTATGTCGATATTAAAATCTTTTAATGCCTCAAAAACTTCTTGGCTTTTAGTGCTAATGTCCTGTACATTAACGGTGGGAAGCTTCTACAGAAGTGTCTCTGGTGCTCCAGGTTAGGGGTTAAAGCGACGGGATTGCTCCCGATCCTTCATAAAAATAAACACTATCTGCAGAAAATCGCGATGAAAAGGTTCGGATCCGCACGGAAACTCGACGTATGTTTTATAACAAATAGTTTATTATTATAAACAAATAAATTACGATATAATTAAATTTCAAAAACTGTATTCAGAAACAGAATATTATCGACCTTGAATCAAATTACGTTTACCAACGCACATATTAAATACCTTTTAGCGTGATAATATAAAAGAAGCAGAAAATTAAGAATATTGCTATCTCTCAGAGCATTTCTTATATAATACGTAATAGAGAAATAATCCCCCTATCCAGGAAGAAACCATCTATAGGTTGGTAGTGAATGAACCTTAATTATGTCGGTTCATTAAATTATTTCAATAAGGGAGAGCGGGAAATATGAAAAGACGTCAACCGACGAAGCATCAGCGGCGTAGAGGAAAAAAAATCAATACGACACATTAAAACTTCATTAGCGCTCGGTTCACGGAATCAACTGAATGCGATTATCGTTACCTTTCCGCCGTCAAAACGTATCACCCCGCGCTTCGGCCACGGAATTTTTCCCATCCTCGCCATCTATGAATTACGAGAGAAGAAACGATGGGTTGTAGCAGCACCGCCTGGCGTATACATACATACGTATATATATAAAAGGACGGAAGAGAAATCATTTGATGTATCATTTAAAGAGGTTACGCCGTTAGAGATGTCGTACGTACAACACAAAAGAAGAAAGAACCCGGGCTTTTGATGGAAATAAATAATGTAGGACCGCACGCGCGGATACATATTTCACCGTGTTCTTCTTCCAACGTTCGCTTTTTGCCTCGTCAAAAATTTAACGGGGGACGGTTGCTATGATGTAGGAGTTCAATTAACTTTACTGCCGTTTGTGCATTGTATTATGTTATACGAGGATTGTTATTTATGTATCCGGAATTGGCAACAATGATGATACTAGGCGCCATCTGACGTATACATCGTAGTGCTTGATATTATTTGACTGTATACGTACTTAGGACGTTCTGTCATACGGATGCTGCTTGTGTTGTTTAGTGACTTGAAAATTTCATCTCATTCAGAAAAATGGAACTAACTCATGAGCAACAGCAGTGCCTCAATCAAGTTACTTCAGCCTTTGCCGATGAAACACTACCTAAACGCCATATAAGAATGGTGACGAAACAAACATTGAGAATCATAGACCTATTGTATTAATATCTAATATAGCAAAAGTAGCTGAAAAACAATTTCATCAAGATTAATATCGTTCACCGCATCTTCTAATATTCTAACATCATTTGAGAATGCATATACACAAGGAAGATCAACCACAAAAGCTACCTACATGGTCATCACTAAAATATCACAACCAATGTCTGAAAAAAATGAGAGAGCCGGAGTTTTCCGTCACCTATCAAAAGCATTCAACAGCGTAGATTATAAGATTTTACTTGAGAAACTGGAAAGGATGGGTTACAGAGGGATAGAACATACCTTACTGAAATCTTACCCGACAAACAGAATGCAGTGCGTGCAAGTAAATTCTAACGCAGAAAGATGCCAGTCGCATTGGCTACAAAATGAAAAAGACATCTTGCAAGGTTCAATATTAGGAGCATTTCTGTTTACGTTATATATGAACGATCTGCCAGAAGTAACCCAGCATTTTATTTCTTTGTATGGAGACGACACCTCGAGTATTGTTAAGATAAAGGACAAGGACACGTTGAAAGAGGAAGTTACTGACGTACTCACGAATTGGTTCAGTGTAAATGATATAAAGCTCAATATACGAAAAACAAATATAATAAAGTTCACATTTAAGAAGAACGATGACTACTGAAGATCAACATATAACATCTACTAATAATGTAAAGTTTCTAGGTGTATTACTCGATAACGCGTTATCCTGGAAAGACCACATACATGTGCTTACTAAGAAGCTGGCTAGATATGGTAAGCTTCCTGAAGCTGCCTGAGGATGCCTCCTACGACAGAGGCGAAACATCGAGATCCCGCCTTTCTCCTTCCTTCTCCTTCTTCTCTTTCTTCTCTTTCTTCTCTTTCTTCTCTTTCTTCTCTTTCTTCTCTTTCTTCTCTTTCTTCTCTTTCTTCTCTTTCTTCTCTTTCTTCTCTTTCTTCTCTTTCTCCTCTTTCTTCTCTTTCTTCTCTTTCCTCTCTTTCTTCTCTTTCTTCTCTTTCTTCTCTTTCTTCTCTTTCTTCTCTTTCTTCTCTTTCTTCTCTTTCTTCTCTTTCTTCTCTTTCTTCTCTTTCTTCTCTTTCTTCTCTTTCTTCTCTTTCTTCTCTTTCTTCTCTTTCTTCTCTTTCTTCTCTTTCTTCTCTTTCTTCTCTTTCTTCTCTTTCTTATCTTTCTTCTGTGTCTCTTTCCTTCTCTTACGCTTTTCACTTTTTCCTTCTTTTATTCCCCACTTTGAATTGTTCTTCCTTTTATCCCTTTTTCTTTTTATTTCGTTCTCCTCTTACTCTTATTTAATTTCTTTATATGTCATCATAACACGGTTCAATTCCGGAAGTAATTCGTTTATTACTAACTCTGGCCGTAGAAGCCTACGTATTCCTTTCAACCATTTGTTTGTCAGAAGGCTTTTATGAAATAAGGAAAAACAACCAGCCACGTAGGATCATTCTTTACAATGACAACGCAAGCTCTCACATATCGACCCAAACGACTCAATATTTAACCGGTCAAAACATCTAATTCATAAACCATCCGCCATACATTCCAGACTTGGTACCCAATGATTTTTTTTTATTTCCGTTCGTCAAGAATAAACCACATGGTAAATGAATTCCGACGCCAGAAGAAGTGGTTGATGCTTTCAAAATGAATGTTTTGGAGATACCTCAATGGGAATGGAAAAAGTGCAATGAAAGTTGGTTCAAACGTATTCAAAAGTGTATCGATCAACGCGGAAGATATTTTGAAAAACAATAAATCAATGACAGATATTTATTGCTACTTATTATTCCGGATACATAAGTAGCAACCCTTGTATACACACAGGAGATATATGGTAGGCTCAATAAGTCTCACTGCTTTGCAGACGAAGATCAATTGCCAAATTTTGAAACTCAAGTGGTCGACTGGAAATCTGTAGATAACCACAGAATTTATGTTTTATGTATTCTGTGTAATACGACTATTACTTCAATTTTGAATTTGTCGCGCTTTTTAAACCGCATAGGTGCGACCTCACAGTGTATAAAGATCAAAGTAGAAAGTTTAGATCTCTGACATCATAAATAAAACTCCATGGAAGTCACACATTGAAATTGCACTGCAAAGAGTCTACGCCATTGAATCTTCGAATCTATCTGAAAACTTGCCTAAAGTTAATACAAGGGTCACTCTAGATATTCGAGATACAAGGTAAATTAGAAGTTCTTTTACGAAAATCATTTTATTTATGTTCAAAATATTCACCTCCTTCATCAATGCACTTTTGTAGCAGAAGCTTCCACAATGTAAAGGCTTGAATGTTCCCAAAAAATTGCAGAATTGCTTCATCTATCGCATTCTCCGTCGTGAAACGTCAACCACGTAAATCTTTCTTCAGTTTGAAGAACAACATTTTTCATCCCCCCGCCCATCCTTTTTTAATTTTCATTCTTTTTATCTCTTTCTCTTCTTATTTCTTTCTCCTCTTACTCCTATTTCATTTCTATATATCTCATCATGACACGGTCCAATTCCGGAAGTAGTTCGTTCATTACTAATTCTGGCCGTGGAAGCCGACGTATTCACTTTAGATTTTATAGATGTTTAGGAAGAAGAAGTGCAGACAGACCAAATAAAATATGGGTATCGTAACACGTAAAGTGCCTAAAACCTGAAGTGAAGAAAAATTCGATTTAAAAAATTGAAAACGCACAACATTGGAAGAAACGTGGTTGCTTAGTGAAGTACAAAATAATGTATATACTCGACATTTAAACCGAATAAAGGCAAATATTTGTGTCTGAGAAATATTCCCCGGATGTATATAGACATTGCAAAATAAACATAAACTGCAGTTGAAGTCAATTGGAATTTCAACAAATCCGCAGTAGTAATCTCAACACATGCAGCTTAACAGCTGTGCATTTATGCGAAATAGGATCCAAGGCGGACGTTACCTAGAAATCTCGACACCCCATCCGAGACGGTATCTGGAAATCTTCGCATTGATCAACATATGCATGTGTACATACGTAACTTCGTCTTAAGTTTGTGAACTCGACTGAAACATGAACGTGTCCGCAATTGCTAGTGTAATTTGCATGCCATTCATTTCCAAGTACGAACTATTAACGGATATGTACAACATATATACATCGTTCTTCTTCATTTCTCGAAATGAACGATAAAATCATCGTGTTCGTGCGTTGTGCGGATGCCAATGTTTTTATGTTCCAAATGGATTCTGCTTGTTAATGTTGAGCGTAAATCATATGCGTGCATATATACCGGCTCGATCCAACAAGTATTCCCCGTGTAATATGACGGCAAATTAGATGATTGATCGTGGTTGCTCCGATGTCATTTATTTAGATACATTTATCACGCGCAGTGCTACACGGAAATGGATGCAGCGAATGATGACATAAATTTTGAGTTGGTTTGACTTTAGTATATCCTAAAATCGCTCATACTTAATTTACTTTGTTTAAGAACCATGTTTTTCTATTATACAGTTGTTAGCTCCTGAAGCAAAATTACTGCGAAATAGTGGTAATTCTATATACAGGATAAGTAGAAGACGTTTTTTTTTATATAGTGCATTACCACTAATAATGAAAATAAGTAACTAGTCTAGGCAAAGTGGGGCAAGTTACAGTGCTGTGCGGAGGACAACGTGAAGAGGCCCGCCGACTGTATCAAAGCGATTGTTCAGTAACGTTTACGTGCCTGCATAATTTATGATCGTGACCTTCATGAGTGAGGCGATGCGGACGCAGGAATGTTTACACATAAAATAATGATGAAAAATATATTGGACCGTGTCATGATGAGATACATAGAAATGAAATAAGAGTAAGAAGAGGAAGAAATATAAATAAAGAGAAGAAGAGATAGAAGAATAAAAGGGAGGTGCAAAAGAGAGAAAAGTGAAAAGGGTAAGGGAAGGAAAGAGAAACAGAAAAAATGGGATAAAAGAAAGAAAGAAAAAAGAAAGCGAAGGAAAGAGAAAGGTGGGATAAGTTTAATAGAAATGTTGCACTATTTTCCCCTCATATCGATTTTTGTTGAATAAAATTTATGCTACTGCAGTAACGTCATATGTCCCCAATTAGATTAACCCTTAGCCACGGTAGTGCGGTCTCAGTGACCGCAACGGATTTTTGTTTTCGTTTATCTTACCCTTACTTTAATATCACGTATCCGTTTTCTCGTTACCTTCAAATGAGTGCATTGCCAGTGTGCTGCAAAATGTTGAAGTCGATATTTGTTTCGGTGCGCAATAAAAACACGGCTAAAGTTCTGAAGAGGTCACAAGGACCAGCCTACGGTGCTAACGCCAGTATTTGAGTTGCGCTTTTTGCACAAAATAATGAGTAAAAATCCTACCACATCCAAAACGGTTCGGTGAGCGATTCCGATCATGAGATCAGTTTAGCATGGTATAAAGAGGTATAAGGTAAAGATATTAGTGACCAAAACAGTGTAAATGAGGACAGTTATGAAGAAACATGAAACAGACTCAGAAATTGAACTTTGTGAGAGAGAAGAAACAGAAGAAACTAATGTCGGAACTGTCGGACGAAACTGAAACTAGCAGCGGCACTTCATAAAACAATGTAAAATTCCTTTATGGGAAAAATTGCTATAAATGGTCATCGCAAAGTTTTGTTTCTCGCGCTAGAGCACAGAAGCACAATATCGCTATACAGCTTCTAGGGTTGCGATGATCGACCGGATTAGGAAATATAGCTGATGTAACCATTTACTGGAATCTCTTATTTACGGCAAATCTGCTACAGGGTGTATTACAGTGGACATATGTAATATTATACACCATCAGAACAAAATATATATGTAAAAGTACTGAAAGATCTGAATTGCAGAATTTGGATATGATTGAGTTAGTATGATCCAGCGGAAGTTCTAGAAGAAAACCTGAAAAAACCAAAAACATGTTGCACTTATTCTTCTAGAAATAAAAGAAAAACCTTTTATGTGTGTAAAATTTGCCACAAAAATTTGTAAAAATTGTAAACACAATCTTTGGGTATTTGACGCTCTACAATTTTTTATTTGTTTTAGGTTATTTCTTATATTATTGTTCTTTTTTAATCGCATAATCATTTATTGTTAAGAATCTGTTGCTATTTTCGTATAGAATATTACTAAAAAGAATTCTAGCGTTTGTGTTAAAAACAGAGCAAAATATGACATTTACGGATTTTTTGTTTGATTTATGTTAATTAAAATGCGAACTATGTTAAAACGCAACTTGCGCTTTATTTTAGGGTGCATTCGATCCAATAGGAATGTTCTCAATGGGTAAAAAGGTATATTTTGGTAATTAAAGTTTGTTTATTATATGCGGTCATCAAGACGGCACAACGATGAAGACGTTACACTACTTGCACTACGGTGGTTAAGGGTTAAGAGAAGTATCAATAGTTTTGTGTCTTAGATACTTGAGAGGCCGTTTGGGATGTATTCAACAGAAATCACCTGGTATATGCAGTAATTTTACATATTGTGTTAAGAAAACCCAATGTTTAGAAAACTGAGGAGCATCTATCAGATGTATAATCTCTAAAACTTCAAAAAGTAGTCCCATATCCTAATTTTTCAATTGTGTACGTTGTTTCATATTAAGGAGGAGAAATTACACCTAGCAGCATACGTCATATAGCTTACAACTATTGATTGTGTAATAAAATGTAAATTTTGGTAAGAAAATAAACAGTTCAATTCTGAACACATTGGGATTGAAATCTGCAATATTAACATATAAAGATTCATGATCAATCTTAGAGAAACGCACTGTAGACACAACGCCATCTGGGAGATTTAATAAACCCGATAAAAAAGTCCCTTTTGTCTACTCTTTTTTACCCAACGTCGGCGAAAAAGAACTTTTACTGCCGTCAACTGGGAGATGTTTAATCAAAATGAAAATAAGATACGACGCCCCTTCAGGAATTCGCCTCCAATAACACTACTACAATGATTAAAGTCGGATATATGACCGGCGGTAATCTCGACACGGTCAACGGCGAAGGCGCACGGCCGCCTCAGTTTTTACGACGTGTTGCGAAACCCGTAATTTTTCCGATTCCACGTATACCCTGGGTAACGTACGATTAGATGGCGTGGCAGTACGCCCCCATCTTCGTAGGTTTCAATGTGCCAAGTAGATTAATATCGAGTCGTATAAGAAAGGCAAGCGCAAGTGACACGTTATTAATGAGAGCGCTGAAGCTATGTACCTGGGATTAAAGCATGTTAGACGTAAAACAAATTTATTATCTGTTTGTTTAGTAGATTTAGTTTTAGCAACTTCAATTAAGAATAACAATACCTCAGAAGTGATGTTTGCTATTTTCCTACTAATGGAGATAAATTCTTCAAACGAGTGCCTTGAAATATACACGAGAGTGGATCTTTATGGAATCAATTGTGCGTAGTAGGTCTCTGTGCTCTGTTTCTTTTGCAAACAGATAGCAAAACCTTTCCAGCAGACGATAGGACCTTAAATTTGAGTTGAAGAGGGAAACTGTGATGATTCCACTCTCTACTTTGCACTTTGGCCTCGGTGACTTATCCATGGTCACATACCGACTAAGAAAGTTCTCTTCGTTTGCTTGGTATCTTTCCAAAAGACGCTTACAAATCAACACCCGATTTCTTTTTTGATCAAAGGTTAACATTCGGTGCACCCATCTTGTATTCATCTTTTTCATATATAATTCTTTAGTCAATATGTTGTGCACCATATGATATGATAAGCCGATATCTTCCACAATGTTTGTTGAACTCCTCCTGGTTTGAAGAAGTTGTATTTTTCTTTCCTATCCGGCTCAAAGGACCAATGTCAACTTACAAAATATACTTAATACACTGAATAATTAGTTAACCCGCTCAATGACGAATTGAAACTCTATTCACTTCTAAATATTATATATAAAATTGTACCTTGATTTGGTGGAGATACACGTGACACTCTGCTTTTAATCTATGTATAACACTATGACTTGATTGTTTTAACTTCCTTTGTAGATACACGTATACTCTATTTCTTAATATACACTATAACTTTCTTTGATGCAGCTACATGTTGTACTCTGTTTCTTAATATTGTATCTAACACTATAACTTTGATGCGGCTACACGTTGTACTCTGTTCTAATTGTTTTGTGTTTGGTTTAAATAAGCCTTGGTTTGTCTTATCGGTAATTACAGAACTACCTGAGTGCCCTCACAATAATGATAGTTATAGATAATTACCGATAATATCAGAGTCGTATTTAGAAACCGCAGCAATAACACCCTAAATGAGAATGAGAAATTTGCTAATGAATACTAAGAAGATAAAATAAATAGGGGATTGCCGGGATTTCTACTAATTCTAAAATTGAAACATACTTAACGATACTAATCCTACGAACAACGAGGATGACAACAGACTACTTATCTACAATAATACTAAACACATTAAACATAGATGAATGTGGAATGCGATCAAGTAGGAATAGAATAATCGTTCAGTTTTGCCTGAACAATGTCCTTGATAGATATTCATCGGTTTTGCAATACGATATTGTGTACCTTTTTAAGGCTTTTGCCTGATATTACCGTTATGGGAAGACCATCGGCATGTTGGTTTTCACACGATGTTTATCCGCATTTAATATCTGGACACCAGCGTTTGACTATATCATAAGAAACTGCAGACTAACCAATAGTTGCCATAATATCTTTATGAATTTGATTTGGCGCCATGATCTTTTTCTGGAGCTATTTTATTACGGCTCTTTGTTCTACAGGATCCACTTTTATGAACAATCACGACACACAATTCAACAATTAGCCACATGACAACAACACATTAAGATACAAACTTGATATTATGTAGATATGATCTCTAAATGTGAAAAACATTAATCAAACAACCAATTGGAAGTAGGGGAGGGGTGTGCCATTGGGATACGCTCTCGTATGTAGAGGTGTACATTGAATGGAAAATAAGAATGGAACTTACTTCTGGTCAGAGTTATAATGAATTACTTCATGTGCTACAGAAGTTATCAAAAAATGTTGACGAAACATGTATGACAGCAGGGGCAGCATTGGGTTAATATATGCTAAAAAAGCAAATAAAAACAAAGTATAAAATACGGGTAATACTGAGTAATTATGTAGTTTCATATTGTAATTTCAACTTTATACAAGCAAGCCAAAGCTTTTGAAGAATATTTGGATGAAAGGGCTGTTATGAATCTGACCAGTACTTCCGAATGCGGTGAAGTTAGTGTGGGCAACTTCGTACTTCATACTGGTTGCTGGAACAATTACACGCCAGAAACGTACAAATAGGTGACTCTGGCTAGAAGATTAGTGATCACCACTTAATTGCAGCAAACAATGAAAATGTTATACCTTGCGGTGCCGCACTACTACTCTTAATTTTTGTTTTCCACAGTTTCCACAGTTTCAATCCATCCCATGCTGCTTTTTTCTAATGTTCTATACTTTTATCCTTTACAGGTATCTCAGGGTCTACCTATTCTGTTTTTGCCCTCTGTTTTGTCTTCGAACATCCTCTTTGTTATTCGACCTTCTTCCATTCTGTGTATATGTCCAAGCCATCCCAATTGCCTCTCCTCTATGATTACTTCTATCAGATTGATATTTTGATTACTAATGATTGTCGTGCTTCTTATTTTGTCTCTCCTTGTTACTCTTTCTATTCTTCTTAAGAATCCCATTTCCATGGCTGTCACTTTGCATTTGATTCTATTCGTGGTTGTCCATGACTTGCCGCCATATGTTAATGCTGCCTTTATTTGTTCTGTCGCTTCCTATTCCTGCATCTGTTTCAATTTTAAAGTTTTTATCTTTCTCCAGTTTTCCGTGTTTATTAAAATATAATCAATGACTGATTTTTGTTTCTTACTAGGCACTTCTCTTGTGTACTTGTGGATGTCTTTATGCCTAATTGTAATGATTCAAGTTATTTCAAGAAACAGAAAGATGGGACATTAGAAGATTTCAACTGCTTGAAATTGATAAACGATTATAGTAATCATGTGAATTATGTGAAGGTGGAAAATTGAAAAAATTGTGACATTGCATCTTCTGGCATTTAACATGACTTAATTCGTATCAGCGCATTAGTAATTTTCAAAAAAAAAACACCTGTTGGAAAGTCACTGAGACTTACAACATTTCGGTTCTGTGTAGCTCTCAGATATCTTGCAGCAAATTCTGTAACATCACAGCGAAGCAACAGTGGCAGATATGGCAATAAAATGATATGCCCTATGTAGCACGAGGTAATAGTCATGCTACCTTTTTGTTACACGAACGAACGTGCTTGATCTGAATAGGATTTTTTACGTTGAATTTAAATATGCAAGTGAGTTTTGCCTTAGTTTAGAGATAGCATACAGGAGAACCCAGAAGGCTTCACATTATCCAGTTAGTACTGATTGATTGTAAAATACTGTACCGGTGACAACATATGTGATTATGCAAAAATACAACTACATAACATAAAACTAAATACATGTTAAGACATCATAACTGAAAATGTTTCCTTTCCTACTTCCTGTAAAGCTTTGCCTCAGGAATGTCTTAGTATGTAATGTTTGTAGTCGGCTTGCATTGTAAAACTGCTTTTGTCTTAATACGGCTATACCATTTGTGAAATGTCTTGGCGAAAACGTTCACCATGGTCGTCGCTAACAGTGCCAAGGTTATGCGGGAAGAAATCCAAATGAGTGTTCAAGAAATGCAGTTTTTTTTTCGGATGTTACAAAATTTTGCATACAATGGAGACAAATAAAAATTTTTCGTGCCAGTAGATACACCTTCAAACCCTGTAAGGGCCTATAATTTCGAAAATCAAAAG
Source organism: Trypoxylus dichotomus (assembly GCA_023509865.1). NCBI lineage: Eukaryota > Metazoa > Arthropoda > Insecta > Coleoptera > Scarabaeidae > Trypoxylus > Trypoxylus dichotomus. Next base: position 56,543,794 of record CM042075.1, read on the forward strand.
AAAAATTGTGAATGTATTAACATACTAGGTGTCCAAGAGTGATGCTTCATCATATATTTCCCTGATGGCGATCATCACCTCATTCGACTAACACGCACTTACAAATAGTTTTATGATTTATTGCTCAGAATTTCACGTATGGACTATAAATAATTCCTCCTATATATAGAGAGTTATTGTCTTGCCTCGGATAGGCTATTGTATAGCGCTTTTATAGGGTTAGTCATCGTACAGATAAATGATAGCAAAAAGTACAAAATCAAAAACAGAAACTTTTCTTATATATATATAAGTATAACTTAATATTTTTTGGATTGTTACGTATAAGCACTTTTAACAATTTTCCTGTCAATCGTCTTTTTGTACTAAAAACTAATTTCCGTTGTGCTGAATTGGAACATAGCATACATACTAGATAAATTATTGTATACCTCCTTAATTATTAATACGTCTCCCGTACAACACAGTATCATTTTATTTGTGAACACAACATGGAAAACTAACCGGCAAAGTAGAAAGAAAAGCCGTAATACAAACGCTGGTAGAGTTAGTTGTACCGGCATGTGTTGCTAGGGTAGGTTCCGTGTTTTCTCTACGAAACGGAGTTTTATTTGATGTATTTGCGCTTCGTTCCGTGTGTAGCCCGAGTCATTTAGAAACTTACTTATTTTCGTCTTATTTTGTTTTGTCCCGAGTTTAATCGCTTCTCGTTTTCTTATTTCCTCCATCTCTTTTGTTGTCGGAACCTGGTGCGAGTTATATTTTTCTTAACTAACGGTGGAATACGTTGCGATCCACGCGGGTTGATTAATTATTTTCTCTACTTACTCGCGAAAGCTGCAGCTTGCGAGCTTCGCCGTAGCCAATTTGATTGGTGTAGGAAGCGGCTTCTTAGGCGGAATGCTGGGGAGTACTATGGTTAGCTGAAGTAGAGGAAATTTATTTTGGTGCACGTTTACGAAGCGTTTTGTCCTTGTGACTTCTACTTTTTGATCGAGGATGGAGTAAGATTTCCAGTAATAAAAATACTCTGTAAGTTGATGAACCTACAGCTAGATCGACTACATGATTTCAGTTAGAAAACATGATAGCAATCTAATGAAAACAGAATATGCGAACAGAAGAATATGTACAGAGCAGTTCTCAAAAATTTTACCTCGCGATTAGAAGTTTAGACTGACAACATAATACTTAAGAAATAAATTCCTCTTGTTCCTAAAGTCTATATTTTAAAGAAAATAAACATTTACTCATTAAACGTGGCCACTTTTTATTTTGGAAAGTATTGTTGAGACAACACCTTGTAACTAATATCACTAGATGAACAATGTAGCAAATTATATACATTTGGCGGGTGTGGAGTTTTAAGATTACCATATGATATTAAATGAACTGCTGATGAAGTATTCATAGAAGATTTCAAAACATGGACACAAGCATTGTATTCGTGACTAATGTTGTATTTAAACAAATCAATTAATTATTATTAAAATTTTATAGCTCTTATGGTAGGTAACGACTTAGCCGCATTACTGACTTTTCAAAGAACATGCATGGCATAGAGTTAAATTTTGACGTAATACGCTAAAACTAATATGATTTTCGGGTTCAGCTAAACCAAATTAGTAAAAAATAAGTCTCGTATAGAAGTCAGCAAAAATTGTGTTGGGCAGTGATATGTGACACACTCTTTTATATCATGCAGGCACAGCATAAATGTGTGGGCCAAGTCGCCTGTGTTCCAAAAGGTCTGCAACCTTAATAAAATATACCCGTAGAATATTTATTGTGATTTGAAACAACGGTTTCTAGATTGTACTTACTTTTATGAGATGTATTCTATAACATAGAAATTTTTGTTAATTTGATATTATATTGTATTGTATGAGATCTGCAACCAATGTAAGTTCACTAATTATCCTCTGCGTGATTACAAGTATAACTTGTTATTACTGTTTTATTGTTATTTTCTTATTGACTGTAGTTTAATTTATTAATTTTTCACTCAGGTAAAATAATTGAATTTGATTACCCTACATATCTTCATTTGATTTGGGATGTGTTTCGAGTTAATTATTACTAGTATTATACGAAATACGAGGGCGCATCCTCGTGGCCCACCCCTCACCTACTTATAATTCCTTCTTTGATTAATGTTTTTGACATTTAGTTAACTGACATTTGTAGAATATATCTACATAATATCAAGTTTGTATCTCGAAGTGTGGCTCGCTGTTGCTAATTCTTGATTTGTGTATCGTAATTATTTATAGAAATGGATCTTGCAGAACAAAGAACCGCAATGAAATACTTCCAGAAAAAGGGCACGGGGCCAACTCAAATTCATAAAGACATTATGGCAACTATTGATGACTTTGCTGCTTCTTATGATATAGTCAAACGCTGGTAACGAGATTATAAATGCGGAAGAACATTCTGGGGAAACCAACATGTAGTACGCATCAGGGACATTGCGGAAGATACTGGCTTATCATATCGTACGGTGCAACTGCATACTGACTAAAGAATTAGACAGTAAAGAGATGAGTGCAAGATGGGTGCCCCGAATGTTAACCATTGATCAAAAAAGAAATCGGGTGCTGATGTGTAAGCATCTTTTGGAAACATACCAAGCAAACAAAGAGAACTTTCTTAGTCGCTATGTGATCATGGATGAGTCACGGGTCCACCACTATGATCCCTAGACCAAAGTTCAAAATTTTTTCCAGTAGGCTATTGAGATGTTGGAGCACCGATGGACCAAGAGCATTAGTGTGGAAGGAGGCTAGGACGAAAAATAATAAATATAATGCCTGCAATTTTATTATAACAGGGGCATGGATACAGCATAGAGATCCACCCTCGTTTAACCAGATACAAAGTGCTTCTATCATGTCCATTCTGTAGAAAGCGAAATGTTCTAAACAGTGTTGATACAGTTCATTCGACATGTCACGTAAAAACCTAACGGATTAGTAAAAAGGGTAAGTACCAATGTTAGGTTATAATCACCATCACCATCCAGGATTGTGGCATTGTATAATGCATAAGTTTTCAGCAAGCTCTAGATCGCATAAATTAATTACCAATTCGGGGCATAGTATTTCGGGAACGTGGCTCTCATCGTAAACCGAGTTGCCAAAAGAATTCATTCACTTCATGATTTGTGTTGTGAAGAATTTACTGAGATACTACGTATTTGGTAGGAGCCTTATAAACACAGTAATTTTTCCAATATTTTTCCCTTGACGAACAAAATATCCCTTAAATTTGAACCTTAAATCTGAAGATTTCATTTACACCACTTGCTAGATTAAACCCTCCAGTGTTCTTTCAATTTTCATCTAGTTAGTTCTTCGCGTAAATGAAGTTGTAAAAGCGATTTCGACAAGAAAGTTCCCTTCCAACTAAAAACACAAAAGCTTTCCCGAACTCGACGAGTAGTTTTAGTCATACATTAAAATATCATCGCCTACTACTACACGAAGATTCTAACGGCATAATATACCGACGTAGAATTATGCATTTACATATTCAATACAAGTACGCCGGTACGGTGACGCGGCGGCATCGCGCCGGAATTGACGGTAGCGGCCAAAAACAAGATTAAACAACGTTACCGCGATGAATATTCAAATCGAGATCTGACTTCGGAATTGGCTAGGCGGCGCGCTACGGCAAACTATGCGACGAACTAAAATCACATTTCGAATTTACCGCAGCGACTTCCTTCCAGATTAAATATTACATTGTTCCGCGGAAATTTACTTAACCTTTATGCATGTACAGCGGTAATGTAGGAGAAGTACGGCGAAGTAGTAGCTTAACACGGCTCGCGCGGTTGTAGAGATTTCATTCCGCGGATTGGTCGGTAAGGACGGCAACTGCATTCGATTGTCTGTATTGCAAGTTCGTACCAAATGAATTGGATATTATCGCTAAACTAAATAGCCGATGCATGTGAATTCTGCTAGTAAATTTGAGGCGATTACTTCGGTAGACGATTCTAGATTGTGACGGTCTCGGTTATTATAAGGGAATGTGTTTATTTGCGCGGAGTACCACTTGAGGAAACAAAATTAAATATTTTTCATGCCAAGATTTCTTTTTAATCCTATGTCCTTTATTTTTCTTTAATTGTTGTCCTATAAACAGTTTCCTGTTCTGAGCCAGTTGTTTGGCTTCAATTCATTTCATACTATACCATACATACTATTTGTCCCTTCCAGGTCTACCTATTTTGTTTTTGTCTTCTGTTTTGGCTTCGAAGATCTCTTTTGTTGTTCGATCTTATTCCATTCTGAATATATGTACCCATCCTAGTTGTCTCTTCTCTATAATTATTTCTATTGACGTGATATTTTGGTTATTAGTGGTGGTCGTGTTTTTGATTTTGTCTCTCTTTGTTACTCCTTCTAATTTTCTTAAGAATATCATATCCACGGCCGTGACTTTGCTTCTAATTGCTTGCTTTTGTGCCTCATTTCTTGTTTATCGTCATAATTATTCCCATGTTCCATTCCTTTGGTATTTCCTTTTTTTAATGACGTTGTTTAAGAGGTCAAGTAGTTCTCTGTTACCTTCGTCTCCCATATATTTTATCATTTCAGCAGTAATGCTATCCTCCCCGGCCACTTTCTCTGGCTTCTTCATCACTTATTGATATGATACGTTCTTTGCTGTTTGGTCTTTTTCTCTTATATATCTATCTTGTTTTATTTTTGTGAGTTCTTCTCTTTCCATTATCTCCTTTTCCCCAGTTAGTAGATGTCTTTTATTATCTCTTATATTTTTCAAACTTAGTGTCTTCCTCTGTCTCAAATGTCTTATTGTTCCGTAGAATAATTTTTGCCAAGAATTTTTGCCGGCTTTATAATGGATTTGTGTTATTTATGCCCAATGGAAGGCTCGTACAAGAGTTACCGGCAATGCTTTTGGAATTTAATACTTTAAATGGTTCACAGGTATCGCGGTAAACTCCACACCACACGTGGACTTTCATTATCAATCGAAACAGTTTAAATTGTAGAAATATATCGGTACGCGATATTCTCTTACGCAAGAGAAACCGTACCTTTTACGAGAGTACTATGGTAATAAATCTCTCAGGTTTGAATGCCAAATTATTCTCTCTCATGGGTATCGTTTCGTGCGCGTCTAATTCTCTAGAAGAATTTACATCTTTAACTAGCCTAACGTTTTCTAATTCGATGTTTCACCCAGATTCTACCACTCTGCTACACTAGATAATTCTGCTTTATCGAAACAATAGTAGCTGATGTGTTCTTTAAACCTCATTTCTATATTTCTTTTTATTTGTCCAATGTAATCTCACAACCACTAATACGATTTGGCAAATTCCGGAGCTTTCCTTGAAATCTGACCTAATCAATTTCGCGGTTGGCATTTCACATCACAGTTCGACAAATTACCATCAACCTGTATAAATTCAAATGTAGGAAATATATACGCCTGCCATCCATACACATACATGGCCTACTGCTACTGCTACTGATTATATTTTCTCCATTGTTGCTACTGTTACGAACCCAAAGAACACAGAAAGAATAATAGTGCCAACGTAAACGAGCGTTAAGGCACTTCATAGGAATTCCAACCTGAACACTAACGGTAATGTTGTTGTTTCATGCACCGAACGCTTATCATTATCGGTACGAAAGCAATCACGGTAATGCATGACTACATATAAGCACCGTCCACAGAGGGAGCTCGCGTATGGTTTCCACTAAGTATTTGATAAAGCGAATATGGTAATTACAGTGTAGATTACGTTCAATACGATTTATCATACATAAAGTGATTGGGGCGGAGTTTGCCGATCCCGGCATGAAGTATTTGATAGTGAAATTAATACATACGAAGCTAGTTTAGAGTATTTGCGCGATTATATAGAAGCATTACTTCATTAGTTAATGCTAACTCTTTCTACTTACTTCTAAGGATCCAAGCTCTTATTGCAAACCATAATTAAAAACCTCATCACACCTTACTTCATATTCAACAATATAGCTTCAATGGGAAATAACTTTAACAAGTTTATAAAAGTGATCAAACTTACAATTAGTAAGATGTTCAGTAAACGTTAAAGATTACTTTCTAAATTAAATAACAGCATACCTCATTGAAAATAGAAGATAGTTTCATTGAACAAGATACTTGTTTTTAGAACTAAACAGATGTGTGGACCTCGATAAGAAAGAGGTGAATTCGAAGTATTGAAAAAAGTTAACAACTACCGTATTGATAGTGTCCGATTGCCCTGTAGAGCCAACGTTTATCAAGAGTTCTCTTAATTTACAGTAGAGCCAATGCACTCGCATTCGCAATGATTTCAGCTTGGGGTCTAGCTTTATAGTTCTTGCAGTATAAAAATGTTTTCGTAATTTACCGAAACGAACCCATACGGTTCTTACTGTATAAACGTACGTAAAGAAATTAGGTTTTATACCTAGTAGTTGTCCGCTCGAAAATTTGCCACTTTTGCTTGAGTTGAACCGACTTTTATGAAATTTCCCGAGTTCTATTGAATGGAGCAATCCCCTTATTATATGGAATTTGGGACTTTCCCCCAAGTTCTCAGTACCTATAGGTTTGAATAATATCTCAGAGAGAAAGGTTACACATATAATTAGAAACGGCATGGCTCTCTATTTCACCCTAGTAAGTATCCTAATGCATATCTACTGGAAACCTTCTCCGAAGATAACTCGTAATAAAATTCTGGTAAATAAGGTCGCCTTTACGTCCGCACAAAGACGGTTCCACGTTAGTAGAATGGGCGCCGGCTCACGAATAATTCCTAGAATGAAATCCAGAAATCCGACAGGTCAATTCCACTTTGCCACCTAATACGGAGAAAATGAATAGCATTATCTAGTATCAGTCAGTGGAAGTGTTTCACCCTTGTCCGATTTAAAGGACTGAATCGAATCGAGCGAAAAGGGGAGGCTTGGAATTGTGCGTAAATTCCTTCGCCCGAATAAAGTATATTCCGTATAAGAGTTCGCAATATAAAACGTGGAGTTGCCAACAGCGTACGATGACCTTGTATGTATACATAACCTTAATATCAATTATTTTTTATCAATGAATTTCGACTGAATCTCTTTATACGGAATATAATCTACACCATTATGTAAGCTTGATGTTTCATTAATAATAGAATGGCAAAAGATATTGTAAAATATAAAGGAGAGATATTTGTCAGTGGGGCCTTGTTTTGTTAACTCTTAGTCTACTAGGAAATCGACATATCGGAATATCCTACGATGGAGTACAGACTCATGTTGATGAACTATGCCTATGACACTTCTTTGGTAGTTGTAGGATCTTCACTTGGGACGGTCATGAACAACCCGCATTTAAAATTTGGAGTCGTCTTTTGGGGAAGCAGTAGAGAACTTGATCGTATTTTCTATAGTCGAAAAGAAAACTCCTACGTTTAATGTTGTGCCTTAACTACAATCAATCGTTTAGAGCAAACAGGCTTTGACCGTATTTGCAGTCTATATTTTCGAATGTCTAGTATTTTTTATTTAAAGATAAAAAATTGTTTGAACATAATACCTTCCTTCACACCCACCATACTAGACGCAAAATAAATTACTGCTATCCCAAACACAGGCTACGATTGACTTAAAGAAGTCTTAGTTATGTGAGCTTCAAGTTTTTCAATAATTTGCCACATGCAATGCAACAAGTAAGTAGCATCCATGTATTCAAAAAATCAATTCACAAATTGCTATTACACACTGAACCTTATGGCATGGATGAATTTCTACATTCCCGACTACTAGGTAGATAAATTTGATCCGATCGTAGCGCTATCTGCTGCATTCTTACATGAATGAAGTATAGCTTAATATGATGCGTAATGTACACAATAGAAAGCCAAACATTGAATATTACAGCAGATTTACTTTATTTCGGCATTTTATATAGACTTTCCGTACTACTGACGGTTGTCGCGTAACATTGAGAGCGTTACAAAAAAAGTTTCGTTCTGAAATCCAATGGAATGGAAAACCTTTGTATCACATTGTTAAAAATTTAGGTCTCCAGTTTCGGCGTACAAGAAATAATCGTCAGTTATCAATTAGTTATATAGTCTATTTTTCGTTTGACGTTTGCCTTTGTAAGACTACAAAGAAGCAACAAAATATTATTACTATCATTACTTAAATGTCCATCTCAAATAAATATAGATTCAATTTCATTTTATTTCACATTTATTGAACTTAAAATTAGAAATGACATTTAGAACAAACTGAAACACTAGTATTAAATAATTGTAATATTAAATATTAAATATTAATAGGTTAGTTAGATACGTTTTATTTTGATAACTACAAAGTTTTCACAACACGTATTATTTTTGCGACAAATTGATTTCAAGACAGTCAGGTACTACACCTCTTCTTCTTTCTTAAGGCTTCCTCAAGCAGAATTGTCGCATTTGAAGCGATGATAATCCACATACCATTGTGGAAACACCATTACATCTAGAAAATATCACCGTTTGGTGCGGTTTATGTGCTCGTGGAATGATTGGTCCATATGTTTTCAAAAATGATGATGGTCAGAACGTTATAGTTAACGGTTAGCAATATAGAGACATGATTACAAACTTTTCGTGCTCCAATTGGAAGACATTAATGCTGCGGACATGTGGTTTCAGCAGATTGGCGCCACAAACCACGCAGCACGCCATACAATTAACTTACTGAAAGAAACATTTGACGAACGACTACTTTCATGAAAAGGATCTGTTAACTGACCACCCAGTTCATGCGATTTGACGCCATTAGATTATTTTCTCTGGGGATATGTAAAGTCGCCTGTTCACACCGATAACAAAGTTATCTTCTAAATTAAACCAATTTACACTTTTACTTCAATTGAAAGTTCTCTTGAAAGTTCCTGAACTAAAAGCTTCACAACTATCACCTCTTGGTTCCTTTCTCTTCCACCACCCAGCTTTTCAGCATAAATTTTAGGTTTTCATAAATAGCTGGTTACACTATTATAGATTACCCTAAATTTGGGTTCATACCTTCCAGCCTTTGATGGAATATATCGCCTAAAAAGTAAAAGATATCTTTCTCTAAACGTTATTGGTAGTTCTCCAACCGTTATACACCGGTTTTGTACATAAGTACCTCGCAAATAAGTATTTAAATATTTTGTTTTAAAGATATGTGATATTTTTGAATATTTACGATAGCAAACAACAACACACGATAATGTGTCAATTTAGTCGGGTTTTGTATCCAGCTAGACTAAGAACAGCTGCATCTGATACTATATTAATTGATGAATGGAGTTATGTACTTCAATAAAATTTAATTAATTCAGTTTAATTAGTTCGAAGCAAATGGAACCATATAAACTGTGTAAAGTGGGATTATATAGAGTAACTGTTTTCCTTTGCTGATGTATGTATATGTAGTAAGTGCGTAACATAAGATATACGTTCTTACGTTAATATCACCTTTCGAATACCCTATATAATTGAAAGTGCGTTAAAATCAGTAAAGGATGTTAAAGATTAACAACTTGCGTTAATTTCTTTTCTATACTACTATGATCAGCTCTAACACAAGAAGGTTGCGCTTAAATGCAACACCCTGTATACACCACATTCACGTGTCCTGAAAGACCTTTCTATAAGGTACAATAATTTTTGTTCTGTCTAATTCCGTCCAAGAATTAAATCAAGAAAACTGAAAATCTGTGAATTTCAGCACAAACCAACATTTCTTCTCAACATTTACCTATCAAGTGTCATTAAGTTGTGAATTTATACAGTAAAAGTTATATGGTTCCCTTTTGCAAAAATTATAGAGCTGTACTTTATGCTTGAATAGGCTGTGACAACATTAGCTCCACTCTAAATTAAAAAAAAAAAACACTTAAGAATCGTTGTAGTTATACTGGATCTGGACAGTAGATATAGGATTAAACCAGAACGAGGGGCTTATAAATGTCGTATTTGATCGAGGAAGATAGTGTATCCTCGATTTTTCAGAATATTTTCCTTTAATTATTATAAGAAAAAATTTTGCTTTCATGTGGAGTAAACAAAACATGATATTTTTATAATAGGAGCTATTCAACCCAAAAGCCCTTCCTAGAACATTATTACAACTTAATCTAATCTAACATAAACCTCACCTTAATCCCACACATTACGTCTATTTCTATCTCTATCTGCGCACCGAAACTTTGTAGCTTCCGCCGCGTTATTCTACGTACACACAACGTTGCTCGTGAAGTTCTAGAATATTTCCAGTGGAGACCCGTGTAATATGCAAACTTTACCAATTTATCTGACTACGCCATATGTAATACTTACGTGGGCAGTCGGGAGACCGCATAGTACGCCTCAACATCACTACCCCGGCGAGCAAATTCTTAATGCGAAAGTTAGTTTCTGCGAGCGCGAAACGACCAAAAAGATCAACACGAAATCGTAACTTGCTCTGCACTCTTCACCTCATTAAATGTCACTTAAAGCGGCCATAACTTCGCGTTTAAATCTCGTTACGAATTTCAGGCGTCCTCGTTCGGTATGATCTTGAATGGTCTTCGCAAAGACGGCTCACTCGCGTCTTTACCGCTTTTTTCTCCTTAATAATACCGCGCCGTCATTCTGAAGTCAAGAAATTTGTAGAGTTTTACCAGATGTTTGTTCGAAATCAAAGAAGAGAACGGAACTTGTCGTTGTGTCTAAAGTTTCGTTTTCGATTCAGACTTACGTACTTGAAATTTAATAAGATTTCGATAAGTTTACAAACAATGCAAGTTGGTAAGTAGGCTTAAGTGGTGCGACAAGAAGTTTGTTATTAAAAGTTATATACCGGGTCTTTTTATTATCATTACTCAGACATGTTTCCTATGTATAACTTTAAAAAGATTGTTAATGCATTAGAGGCATGGTGGGCAACCAGTTACACACTCTGAGGGATTTATCTATCGCTTGATAAAATTAACTTGCCTTGGAAAGAAGAGAAAACATTTTTTTGATAATTATGTCTGATATTTTATTCATCTGAATCTTAAATTAAATACATTTTATTGAAAGGTAGATAACTAATTTAAATAATTAGTAAATATAACAAGGATGAAAAAATTACAATGACAATGTGGTACCGGAAGAATAATGGCTTAAGGACAGTTAAAATCATGTTTTCAATTAATTATCCCCACAGGCCTATACCTTGTGGGAAAACATTTCTAAACATTCTTAACAAATTCAAAGAAGAAACTCATAAAAGAAAGAAATAGAACCAATCACGTTTTAAAAGAAAGAAAAAGATCCTGTGTTATGTAGGGGAGAGGTCTGTAAGATTGGTTTTAAATGTAGCCAGGCATTTTGGATTATCGTACAGTTTGGCATACAAAACCTTGAAACAATTTAAATGTAAGCCACACAAGATGTTAAACCATTAAGAGCTTGTCGAAGAAGACAAAGTAAGGCGATCCGATTTTTGCGAAATATTTAATGTTAAATGAAAATGAAGAAATTTTAAATAAAATATTATTTACTGATGATCTATTAGTATCCTACATTGATCTATTGAAAAATACAAAATTTCCTACTCATTAATCGGTTAGATATTGGACCCGTACAAATCCTCATGCTCAAAACCTGATCCGAACACAGTACCTTCAAAAAGTCAATGTGTGGAATGGACTAATAAGATAGATAGATAGATAGATAATGATAGACTTATTCGCCCATATTTTATTGACGGTAACTTCACTACAGCAAAATATCTGAATCTGGTGCGTTACCACATCATTCCGTCAATTGAAATACTGAATACTGACGAACCTCTGTTCCATATGCATGGGGCTTTGCCACATTCTACAAACGCCATCAGGAATCTTTTGAATGACGCATTTGAAAAATGGTCGATGGTCAGATTTGGCTCCATATCATGGCCCATTTATCTCCAAATAATTTCTTTTTTTGGGGTTACCTGATAAGTTTACAAGGTGCAAATACGTAAGTTTGACGAACATAAAGACCGTATGCGTACTGAATGTGATGGAATAAGCCCCAAATAGATTCAGAATACACTGCATTGCTTTCAAGATCGCCTTGCTTATTGCCTTGAAAAACAAGATACATCGAAAACTTGCTATAAAATTAGATTTCACTTTTGTTATGTTGTATTGTTTGTCCTAACTAGACGTTAAAGTGAAATAATGTCTTCATCAAATTTGCAGAATAGTTGGTGTGGTAGCACTGATAACTGGTTTTGCAACTCAGGGTTCTCGCTTGTTTAATATGAGTGCATGATTGGTTGCCTAATATCTTGCTAACTCATTGATAATTATCATTTTAATCTTACACATAGGAAAAATGTATGAGTAATGACAAAGAAACTACCCAGTGTATATGTTACATGCATAAGTCAATATACATATGTTAATTGTTTCAAGAATCTATCAAATATCAATTTTGCATTAATAGGATATGTAGTAAGTAATGCGCGACATTATTACGAGAATGGAACATGATTTTCAAAATAAAATGTCACTAATTTCATTGGAGTGATTTCAATTACCTGTAGCCTAGTTTAAACTTTATTGAAGAAAGTGAAAGTAATTCTTCATAAAGAGAAAGCCGCTACAAAATATTTACTCTCGATCTCTGTGGTATTATGGATTAATAAACCGCACCTGCAGAATTAGAAGGAGAGAGAATAAAAGAGAGAGGGTTGTGTCAAAATATACCTGCAACAGGAACGTTCGCCATCAGTTCCGCCGGACAGATGATGGATTATTAAACCGTCGTCATCACAGGCGTAGGACTACATAGCAGTTCGGTGCCGCCTGAAGGTAACATCGTTTTCCACCTATATCGATTTGCTGCTCTATACAGGGTAGGACAATTGTGAAAAGTGATTCGCTAGCGTACTTATGAAAACTGTTAGGAACATTTATACAATGTAATAGTGTTTGCGTTTAGCAGTTGTCATGATGATAAGATACAACATTTTTAACCTATAATCCAGTTAACAATTTATGTTAGAAACAAAATAATTTTGAATACAAATGTAAATTTCCCCATGAACATCTTTGGGGATGAATCACCATTTAAAAAAATTTCTACAATCGATTTGCAGGAAAAACCAATTTTGTGGTAGTCGCCCATCGGCGTATTGTATTGAGCATCTTTTTACGCCTATTTTGATTAGGTCCTATGCATCTCTATATAAGTCCCATATTGCTTGGCTCATCTTTTATGGGTCAAAATAATTTGAAATTGTGGTGCGTATCAATATCTATGATTTCCATAAAAGAAGCTTTATTTGCATCGTCAATAATAAAACCCCATCAAAGGATTTCGCACCATTGCTCAGCCCTCCTGTACACCCGCCTAGGCACAATTTGCGTTCTTCGTCATCTATTGTCCTTGCCGCTGTACCGCTTATTATTGTTGCGCATAAGAACACGCGAACTTAATCGAAATCGTTATTATTACTTCGCGAAATTACAGGCACGCTGCCATCGGTTGCGACCTTGGCATCGACGTCGTTAATTCTTCTTCTTCTCCTCCTCCGACGATGACGACGCCGCGGGATTAATTAATGTTGATGCCCTCGCATAGATATGAGGGTAATTAAGCAGTTTGCGCGCTGCAAATTGAAACGCAGATTTCCAGATACACGTAGTATATCATGGCGCGCAAGAGGAATATTTTACGGTTAATACTATTTAATAATAAACCCGAGCGGAAATGGGGTTGTATATGTGCGTAGTGCGTTCGTTGCGCGGAATATTGATCTCTTAATAATAAGAAGCTTATAACGTTCGTGAAAGTTATAAAATATGCAAACTGAAGGGTACTGGTAAGAGTAGGGGTGTATTTCGAGTTTCTCCTTAGGTGTAGGAGGATTTCTTTTTACTATTCATAAAAAAGTCACCTGAATTATTCTGGAGTCGCGTCAAATTTAAGAAGAAACACTAACTGGAAGCTATAGCATGTATAGAATCACTGATCTATTTGATTTTTCATAATACAGTCAACGTCGATAGCTGATACAAAGGTCAAGTTTTACAGCAATTCAGCAATTATAACCGAATACTTTCCAATCTGAGTTTAATGAATCCAAAACCAAAAGTTCCTTGATTCAGACGAAGCAATTCGTTATTGTTTCACCCAAGAAATGCCAAAGATTAGAGCATCTGTCGCACAATTATAAGCACGAGGCTTTAAACATACTGGGTGGGGCATAGAAATTTTACAAATTTTAACAGAGATAAAACTAGATGCAGACAAAATTATTTTATTGTTTGAAGTGCATCTCCATTTTCCATACACTGACGGAGCACAGTGTTACGTGGAATACCGTTAATTTCTTCAGTGGTAGTTCTCACTTCATTGGCACTTTGGAGATAATGCATGCACAATTCTTCCTTGAAGCAACCCCGCAGAAAGAATGTCGCATGGTACCAGATAAACCTCTCTGGAACCCCAACCAGTGTCACCCCGCATGAGTCTTAAAACCTCAACTGCACAACGCGAGGTGTTCATAAGAAGAAGTCCATTCGAAATAAACGATGTTTAAAAAGAGATCAGGTATTTGACACGAATATAGTAATTACATACAGGAATAAGCGTTTATAAGCATAGATCCTCATTTAATATCATTTTGTGCTTGTCAATTGTATGAATTGGTGTCAATTGTTGCCTATTTATTTGCAACTAGTAGAAATGCCTTTTTATATAAATATAGAGATGGTCGATATGCACTTTATATATGGTCGTGTTAATGGCCATGGTCGGAGAAGTAAAACTCAATTTACAAAATTTCCAATATATTTATCACAGTATCAATATTACATGTTTCGCTATCACTGTAGCTTCAACAATGATAGTGTACGATGTATTAAAAGAATATTTATGTTTATTTTTGTGGTTTTATTAAAAAAAAAATGAAAATGAATTATCTTTACGCTATAATAATGAGCTGATAATGAATACAACAGGTGTGCAACTTCTTTATGCATTGCAACTATCTCGACTACATTGCCCCCTCGGTTTGTTTGTGCGCAAACCCGTGCACATGATAGACAGACACATACATATGATTACATAATAATACAACGCACTGAAATCAAACAGATAGCGAAACATGTCATATTAATACTGGGATAAATACAGGGTGGCGCAGGGGAACGGGAAATTTTGAAATAACATTTCCACGAATAAATCCATAAAACTAGTAATTTATTAACGAAAGTGCATGTATGCAGCATGCCATTTATGCTTTTACAATCAAAATGTCCAAAAGTGTCTCTTTACTTTTTAAAGATGACATCGGAAAGATGTCCTCCCATTCGGCGTTCACACTGTAACAGCCTGTTATGAAAACTCTGGAATGCGCGGTGTAGCAAATCTTGGGGAGCGGCAGTGATTTCTTGTTGAATGTTCTCCTTCAGTTCATGGATTGTTGCAGGTCGTGTACGGTACACCTTGCCTTTAAGATACCCCCGCAGGAAGAAGTCGCACACACTAAGATCGGGGGATCTCGCAGGCCATTCAATGTCACCGTTACGTGAAATAATGCGTCTTCCAAACAATTGACGAACTGCTGCCATCGAATATCGAGCAGTGTGTGACGTGGCTCTGTCTTGCTGAAACCACATGTTAAGATTAAGCTCGTACAGCCTCGGTGTAAAGAATGCTTGAAGCATTTCAACATATCGAGCGGATGTTACTGTCGCTACACTACCATCCTCACGTGCAAAAAAATAAGGGCCGATAACACCATGACATGATACAGCACACCATATTGTGACCTTGTTGCTATGTAGTGGTCGCTGGTGTAACTCACAAGGATTGTCCTGGGCCCAATAACGAAAATTCTGTTTGTTTACGAAACCGTTCAGGTGGAAATGGGCTTCGCCTGATATCCATGTGTTACCAACAAAATTCGCGTCCTCGTTAATTTTAGCCAATATCTGCCTACTAAATTCCATACGTGACGCTGGGTCTCGTTCATGTAATTGTTGCACAATCTGCAACATGGAAATGTAATCCGTGCAGTATTCTTTTGCAAGCTTCGTCGCTTAATCCTTAGCGTAGATGCATGCTGTCGAACGGAGCGTGAGGACTTCTCTCGATTGCAGCTCTAACAGCCTCAATGCTCTCTGGGGTATGTACCGTTCGAATGCCACCTGGAGCTTTCTTTTTCAAGACAGATCCTGTTTCTTCAAAATTACGCACCCACGTTGTAATCGCATGCGCAGATGGGGCACGTCCATGACGTCCAAGCTGGTAATGCTGTCGAAATATTCTCTGCGCGGCAGTCGCACTATCACCATTTTTATAAAACGCTCTCACAGCTACTGCACGTTCCGCACCAGTCCAACGATCCATGATTACTAAATGGCAATACAACAATTGTGCGACGTTACGAACAACTGCCGGCTCTACAGTGCTGACAACTGTAACGTTCAAAATTTCCCGTTCCCCTGGGCCACCCTGTATATTGTAAATTTTATAAATTGAGTTTTACTTCACAGGTATAGCAGTAAACTCCACTCGCACAAATTTATTAATTATTCGGAGCACAACGGGAGTCCACGTGGTCTTGAAACGCTGCGTTCCGAATAATTAATAAATCTGTGTGAATTGAGTTTACTGCTATACCTGTGAATTATACAACCACACAGTCTTTGCAATTGTTATTGAGTTTTACATCTCCGACCATTGTTCAATATGTATTTCCAACAAATATCGGCCGACTCAATCGAAGTTGATGGCATTGCTAATGAAGCACGTCAACCCTATGCTGAAGCATTTCCTAAAAGTGTTACTCCATGTGATAAATTGTCTTCGAAACTACATCAACAATTAAGTGAAAAACGCTTATCTAACGTTAAAAAACCTGATGCTGGGCAACCAAAGCCAGTAACAACTTCTAAAAGCGAAGAAAATATTTTGGGAAAAGTGGGGAATATCAGCACCAAAAGAAGAGGAGCAGGAACTAAATATTAATGCTTCTTTTGTCCGGAGCATCTGACAAGAACAGCTGCTGCATCCTTATCACATACAAGGCGTACAAGCTCTTCTATCTGGATACTAATTCCAGACTTGCTTTCTGTAGATTTATTAAAAATTATCGAAATTCAAAACTTTACAACTAATATTTTGTTCACTGACATAAGCAATGCAATAACCAATTTCCACAACAACCATATTTGGTCGGATGAAAACTCTTATGCTGTTATGGAGACATCAACAGCTACATATATTCTGTGAATGTAAAGAAATTACAGGGTCATACGGACATACGCACTTAACCAGACTAACCAACAACGGAGGAAATACGGTAATTAATACAGCTTGTTCAGCAATTGATGGATGCATGGGAAACATGTATTGAACAATCTTTTCGCAACACAATACTTACACAACCTGAAGTAGTTGATGATACGGCGCCATATATCGTTGTTCATGAAGTCACGGCAGCAATATAATCTATAAAAGAAGAAAAATCGCCAGGACCCGTTTACATAAGTACTGAGTTCTCAAAACTTTTGGATGATGACAGGGAAAGATGGATGACATCCGTGTTCCACAGAATATACACATCCGGGAAGATTCCACCTGATTGGTGTAGATCAGAATTTATAACCTGCCGAAAAAACCAGTGGCTAAAGAATGAGAAGAATATAGAACAACAAGTTTGATGAGATTACATTCTAATACCTTTCCTCAAAGTCATATATAGGAGAATTTACAGAACCTGTGAAGACATACAGTCTATGCAATTCGGATTCAGAAATGTAGTCGGTATAAGAGACGCCATATACAGCATACAGGTATTATTTCAACGGTGCAGCATGAACTGTGGGGTGCATGTATGTTTTGTTGACTATCAGACTTTCGTAGAGTAAAGCACAAAAAAAAACGGTAGAGTTTCTCAAAAATCTGGGCCTATATGGGAAAGACATCAGGACTGGAATCAATCTGCTTTCGTCCGACTCGGGAATCACACAACAGAAGAGATAAATATACTACACTAGATACTAAGGTAAGCATTCTCTCTCCATTACTGTTTAATATATAGATGTATAAGAAAACATATTTAAGGAAGCTTTAAAACACACAGAATCTGGAATTCTTCTGAATGAAGAAAGATTGAATAATGTCCGCTGTGCAGACAGAATGGTTATTTTCGCTGATATCCTAGAAGGGTTACAACAACCTGTGGATAGAATAACATATCACAGCCAACTATATAGTCTGGTATAAACGCCAAAAAGACAAAATAGATGTAATTAGCAAAGAAAAAATTGATAACTGTCGTCTTACCTTACTTATCTCGGAACTACCGTAAATGAACAATGGGACCACTCACAAGTAATACTTAGCAGAATCGAAAATCTGCTTATAGTAACATGAAAAATCTGTTCATAAAGTATGACTACATTAAACACCAAGATAGGACTCCTGCGCTATTATGCGTTCTCCGTTTTATTCTAGGGGGTAGAAGCATGGACGCCTATTAAAGCCTCAACTAGGAAATTGGATGCATTTGAGATGTGGTTATATCGCAAGATACTAAAAATACCGTGGACGTAACACACAACAAACATCGAAGTCCTGAGAAGGATCGCAAAAGAAAAGGAAGTGATATAATTCCGTTAAAATTCGAAAACTACAATACTTAGGACATAATGAGAAATGGGAGCAGATTTCACCTACTGCAGAATAGTCTACAGGGAAGAGTAATGGGTAATGGATTGAAAAATCTGAGAACCTGCTTCGGTATCAATACGACTGAATTATTCCGAGCAGCAGCAAACAGAGTTAAATCTAGGATTTGTTGGAACAAAAGTAATATGTTGTGTTTTGTTAGCGTTAAGTGTTAACTGTAGGTGGTCACAGTAAACTGTTAGACTATGCAGGTCTTCATTTTTGCATTTCAAAGCTTCGGTGAGCTTGGAGGGCTGAATGAAATTGGATGTCGTTCGCATATAAATGATATTTACAATAAAGTGTACTTTTGCAAGACATTTGAATCACTCCGTCTTAATCTAAGAAAAATAACATATGCGCGTAAGCAGTATGAGATTCCTGTAAATATGAGTATCGTGATTCCTTATGCTTATTCTCTTAGCAAGGTGAAGGGACGTCTCGATGAACACATACTCGCACCCTTTGAGCTAATCTTGCCTATTTTGAAACTAGCGCAGAACTGCGCAGAACTGCACGTAGTTAGAAGAAATGAAACGAACACGTGTACATATGTACAACTAGATAATTTTCGAATCATTTTATGAGCTCAAAACCAACCCATTTGTCCCTTCGTCATTACACACGATCGTGTAAATCCTTCCTGATTACTGCGAAGTTAATAAGGAATCGATGGTCGTTCTAATTTGCATAACCCCTACTTAGCGATGTTTTTTTTCCTTCGTAAGCGCGCCACATACGTTTAGGTATCGGCGATAGGAGGATTCATTCATTAAAGTTATTTTCCGTTTGTGGGCTATTCATCGTTCATTAAGGTCAAAGGCCGCAGCATGAACCAACGGCGCTACCATCAGTTGGGCCGTCCGGTTCTGAGCGCTATACGGGCCATTACCGGCACGCGAGCTTCGCACGCAATACATCATCGAGGAAGCGAGAAAGATGGGCAGAATTCGTGAAGCGGGTACGGGAAGTTGAGGAAACAAAAAAAAATACAGCACCGTTAAAATGTTAGTTATTTTACACTTGGAACACATAAATTTTCCTAAAAAATTACCAGGACGGATACATCTATCCATTTGCGAGTAAATACGAATTCCAAACCCTCACTTATGGAAAGAAAAGACAACGAACTACATTGGAAAAGCTATTATCGGTGCTTCTACCGTTGAATCAATGATGTGGAAAATACGAATCTTCACTCGAAGAACACTAACGCGATGTCGTCCTAAATTGTGGTTTGTGGTCTTATAAAAAAGATACACCAGGCTGGGTTCAAATTGGGAAACAAATAAGAAACGAAAAGGGTACACAATCTATGTATTTGTTTTGTTTTTAAAAATATACTCAAGCAAATCCATTTTTCTAAAATATATGGTTTATTTTATCCTATATACAGGATACTCCATCCTGTATATAGAGAGTGTATATAGAGATCTTCCATATTTTGAAGACGTATAAAAAAAATAAAATTTAACTAGAAAAAAGAACTGAATGTATCTTTGAATAGAACGTACATTTTTTTAAAGGGGATGAACACTACAATCCATATTAATTCAGAGACGTGCATTTTATTAATAGTGATTAAAATTAAAGTATAAAAGTAAGAAAGTAATTCTAACGAAAAATAAACAAAAATTTCTTGCGCGAAGAACAACTTTCACAATCCGAGGCATCCACTCCACTCGTTTTTCAAGGACTGTATCTGGCATATTAGTTCACTCCTCTTCTACAATGTTCCACAGGTGGTCTACGGAACTAGGGCATACTTTTCAGACCCTCCCGACCAATTCATCCCATAACAGCTCGATGGGGTTCTGATCGGGGCTTTGCGGCACCAATATCATTATTTGTAAAGTGCCAACAATTTGTTCTTCATCTAAGAAATTTTTAAATGTCATTGCTGAGTGTTTGAGGTCATTGTCCTGAATGATTAGATATTGTCCCGATGGTATTCCTTTATCTTGCGGTATACCTAAATAACCTTCTTTTCGCAAAATACCTTCGATTCACTTCAAGTCTCCCGTACCGGCGTAGGAAAAACAATCCCAAGCAAGCACAGAACTTCTTCCTTGCTTGACAGTTGGTATTACAAAATCTTGAAACATCCTTTGGCCTTTCACCCTTCTCACAAAAATGCACCTTGATTATATGAACACATCAAGCTTTGATTCATCAGTCCATAACAGCCTTTTCCAATCATGTCCAATTTCTATGTGTTTCTGCCCACTGTAGTGATTCATGTCGGCGGCGATTTCTGGTGCTGTCAGTCTCCTATTTCACTTGCTCAGCAATTTTATACGCTCACCGTCGGCGTGAGTCGTTATTCAATTACAACCTGGACGTACCCGATCTCTTAAACTGCCTGCGCGTCGATGTCTCCGAATGGTATCACTAACAGTCGATTTATTAACATGTATTTCTTCGGAAATTTGACGCACTGAATAACTTTCTTAATACAAAGTAACAATTACCTAGCGCTCTTCTAAACTTGTCGATTTTCCTCTCGGCATTTTAATAACTTTAATCTGATTCACACAAACAGATACGCTCTTAACACTAACGCACAAAGCACAAGCAGGTTTATTTAGAAACTAAAACATTTATCAATACACAATACACTTTCGGGCGGCTTGCTCCCATCCCAAGGAGTATTGTAAATTTATTACCTGCAACATTGTCCCAAAAATAATCCCATTTGTGGCGATCAGGACTATTTTGAAAATTACTATATTGGGTCATAAAATATAATAGATCTTTAATCATTCTCTAATCGATATTCTTGGAAGTTTGCATATACAATTAGTAAACAATAAACTTTATATAGGACCTAATATAAATATTATATATATATATATATATATATATATATATATAAAAGCAATTATATTATCTTTTAGTGAAGTTTACAACATGTTGCTGGGTGTCCGAACTAATATGAACAGTAGCGTAGATAACACATCCCGTGGAACTCTTGCTAATCAGTTACATTTGGCTGGTTCAATTCACAGGTATAGCAGTAAACTTCACTCACACAAATTTATTAACTGAATTCAGTCGGTAACACGGTTGACAATAAGTCCACGTGCTCTCGAAGCGCTGCCTTCCGAATAATTAATAAATTTATGTAAGTGGAGTTTACCGCTATCCCTGTGTACAACCACACAGTCCCTGCAATCGCTAACTTGGCTGGTAATGTCATATGTGTACAGATATTCTACATGGCGAATCTGTGTGCGATAGTTCCTGAACTTCCTCCAATACCTTGTTTTTTTTTGTAAAGAGGTTGTAGGTAACGCACATCGAGAACACTTTGAAGCCCAATTGTTTTTTTCTTGTACGAGTCTGCAGTAACAAGCATTGTATGTGCCAAATCTCTATGTGGTAGCTAATGAACTTCTGTGGATAATAATTTTTTTATAATTTAATTATTTTATCCGCCTTTTATGGCTGCCTATGACTGCTATCTTTGGCTGTTCTTTTCACATCGGTAATACATACATGAGGTAACTTATTACTCCATTATTCAAAATCCACTAATACCTATTGTGGTGGAAAATCTCAGGCTCTTTAATTCTTTTACATGGGTTCTTTGATTTAAATTTTGTTCTATTTTTTTTTAATTAAATGATAATGTTTTCTAATTAAAATAACCAAATGTAAAGGTTGAAAAGATAAACTCGCGCGTGATTTCTCGCCTTTAAGATGGACTGGTCTTGGGCTTTCAATGTCCGGAACTTCCAGATTTTATTTGCAGTATCAGCTGACACACTTTATGAATGGATATAGGCGATCTTTGTACAATTATAGAGTTATATGAGGAAATAACTAATTATTCTCAGCAGAAACAATGATAACATGTGTGACCTTGAGTCGATGTTTTTTTTTATATCCATCGCAACGCATTTGTTTGCCTATATGATAGGTCACACAGTAGACACATACTTGATACAGGTAAATGTTGCCAGTGGTGCCGTCGTTCCCTCATACGAGAAATTTTGAAGATTATAAGTATAATTTCATAATAATGCATATTTATACAATGTGATTGAAATGTGTGAGTACAGTATATTAAACGTATTTTAAAAATGAAATTTTGAAATATTTATTTATATAAATAATATGTTTACGAAAAGCGATATATATATATAATAAACGATAGTAACCGTAAGTAGACAGTAGAAACTTGTAGAGATTGAATATCTGTGCTTAATATTCATAAAGAGGGAATACTAACGGTACTTTGCCTTCAACTTCTAACATCAACCATAATAAAGATAACGGCGTGGGCCAAACAGTGACAAGAAAATATCTAGAATAGGTAAATTAATAAAATTCAGAAAAAATCATTGATAATTAAAAGACAATATTTCATATCATTACAATATATATATGATTATTTATTTTGAAAATTGGGTACAATAATGCTTCTTTTAAAACTTAAACCATTTATAAATCCCAATGCATATGTTCAACTTCACTAAATGGTAGGACGCTCTCTACTATATAACTAAGAAAAATGATGCCGACAGTTTTAAGTTTTGCAGGGGTATTTAATTACCCCTGTATATGTTCCAGGGTTAAATATACAAAGGTGTTTTTCAGGTTTTCCAATGTAGACATTAAACTTGACACGCACTTTATTTCAAAAAACCTTGCTCGTTCACACGGAATGAATTCAATAAAAAAGAATTGAACGGTAACATATGCTTTACGTGTTTTTAATAAATACGTAATAATATAGCACAATGAACCGCCTTCCGAGTGAAAATATAAAGAAGCATAAAGAACGGTTTATTGTAATTACTTCTACAACACTTTTTCCACGTGATGAATTATGTATTTATATAGGGTGACATCCTGAAAAAAATTACATACACACAAGTGTGTGCATAATTTAACACACAGATAGTCAGACATTGTTCGTGCACCATTGATACGAAACATTTTTTTTGTTTCATTACTGTAAGGTCGACGCAGCACTAAAATATGCAGGCATTCGTATACATGCTACAAATTTATGTAATCTCAAATGGTTAAAATATTCATAGATGGCAATTGTGGATGCATATAGGCTTATCGGCTTTTGATGTCGATTTGTCAATAGTTTTTTTGTGTGTATTTGTCATTTGTGTGCTTCATATGAGATCCAATAGAAAGATAATGTAGGAATATCGTCGATACGGTTGTGTGAAATGTGTGTGTACATGCTCTAATGTCTGTATAAGGAAACGATGTAAAAACACATAAAATTTTCTAAATTACTTTATTGTATTTCAATTTATTGCGCAATAACATCAACACATTTCCGTGTACGCTCCAACCAATTTGTATTTTACATACTTTACAGCTGATATTTCAGAATCTAGTGCTAGTGGTGCTTCAACCCTTGCTTCAAGCAATGCTAGCTCACCATGCTATTATATATCATGTTAGGGAATAAAAACACATCGCAAGGTAATAAATTATGTGAAAGAAATGAATCAGTAATTCAACATTTTTCGTCTCAAGCATTATCGTTTGCAGTTACGTCAAGCTCATCTACATAATGCGACTAAAAATAAAGAGATGGACATTGAAAAACGTGTTGCATAATTACTCTTCATAATAAGTAAATTAAAGATTTCGAAAACTGCTTACTCATTCTACAATCAAAAGATATATGGGCAAATACGAAAAATTCTGGTAGTCCGCTCTCGTGGGAACTGAGAACAACAGCTCTGCGAGAGCTTTCTGTAACAGAAAGAAAAGGGGACACTAACCACTAGTGGATATATTTTATTTTTTGCATATGCATAGAAATGCCACTCTCTGACTTTAGACGTTGCAGCCTTAGCACGTGGCAGATAGGGCAATCCAGAATAAAACGTTCTAATGTTTCTCAAATTACATATTGAGCATATCGAATCACAGTACCGGTTTACTTTAACTTTCCCTGAATCTTCGACTTTACTCGATACTCGGATCCTTTTTATTGTTGTTCTGAATTTCAAATATTTATCGGTACATCTGGAAGCTGGATATCTATATCTTTACTCAAAAAGTTCCACGTGTATATTTGGCTTTATTTCTCCTTATTTCACCAACAGAAAATAATTGGTTATTCTACATACTCCAACAATTCAGCGTCTCTAAGTTACATTGCGCTTGAGTGAGGGTTAGCTTCGAACAATATCAGCCACACTCTTTAAAAAGTACAAAATGTGGGCCATAGCTTAGGTACTCAATATCCGTTATTCTGTATCCAGTCCGACTATGCAGTAATTAACTGTAACAGTTGACCAGTGTAATATTCCTTTAAAGAATTCTATTTGTATTGTTTCCAATTTCTCTAACCGTTTCAAGGACCATGTTTCACACATACACAATAATATCGCTGCAGACAACACAGTTCATACCTTTTGCTGGTATTGTTTCGGCCTTTTCCACAAAATAATCGATAGCACAATTGTCTATAAAAAACGCACCGGGATAGCTGTAATCGGTGATATACTCCAAGGGCCTTCCATCGTAAGAAATAATTCTGTTCTCCTCTTGTCATACGTGAAAATTGTATTTAGCAGTCCATAAGCTGCTCGGAAGAAGGGTTGGGGAATTGCACCCGCTTGTTTCGCTGTTTTTGAATGGCAAACTAGATAGCACCAAGGATCCTCACTTGGGGATTGCAATGTTAGCAAAAAAATATGCTTAAAATTACTCCTCACATTATCTGAATGATCCCACCAATACCACGAACTGCTGTATTTAGCAGTATTATGTTAGGTATTCCTTTCCATGCATTTTTCTTATTATTACTATGATCATAAAAGGATTGCAAGGCGAATTAGACGGAAAAGTGTGTTAGTAGACTCCAACTGCAGCAAAACATTTACTGGAATGTCTTCGTTCTTTAAGTAATTTGCAAAATGAATGTCAAAGTTGTATCGATCTGTAATAAAACCCAGAAGTGCATATTTTTACGAAACCATCATGTAGCTGAATTATTTTTTATAATAAAGTTCTTTCTGTTCTAATCCTATAATTTATAACAAATATATGTACCTGTTTTCTTTATCCAAACTGTGCTGTTTCCTTTTTAATTAAATAGTAGTACAAATTTAAGATGGTCTTGAGCTTATAAGCGGTAGTATACATGCTACATTTTGTACTAGCACTTCTGTTGCTTCTGGGAGCAGCACTTTTGGTTATTGTGAGCTATTTTTTTGAATATTTTTCATTGATCGACATATGTATCTTATTCAAAAGGATACGTAACAAACTATTGCATGATTTGTGAGAAAGAAGATATATTATTCTTGTAATGGTACCAGTTCACAAACGGGCCCAATTCATAATTACCACCAGACCGTCCCCACTCTAATTTAGTTAATACGCTCGACGTAGCGGACACGTAATGAGGGGGAACTCTAACTATATTCACACTAAATATTTCACATACCTCGCGGATAAAAAAGGTGTATTGCATTTCCTGAACAATTTCCAAGTATAATTATTCCAAAACGCAATTTCGAATGTAAAATGAAGAGAATTGTAAATTACGGCGTAATTAAAGCTCATCCCCAGTCGGGAGTCCTCTTTCTATCTATACCCGCTCTATCTCTGTCGCGCACGCGATCGTCTTATCAATTCCATATTGCCTCCATCTCTATCCGACCTATTCCTTTCCATCTTCGCACGCATATAGAGGTCCGCTTTTGGCCATAATGAACTTCGGTCGGATGCGTCGCCATAATTACGTGCAAACAAGTCAGACGTACGGAAAGCGCGAGGGAGACAGACGAATAACCGGGGTCGTACACGCATCACGTACCGTATTCTACACTTTCCATATTACCCGCCACGGCCGCCTAACTGCCTCGATTCGTCCGAGTGGCAAGTTAAGAGCGAAAAGTTAACGGTACTCGTTAATGGCGAAGAGCTCTAAGCCCAGTCTGGAGTGGAAAAGGACGCCGTGGGGACGACGCCCAGGTCGACACCGATGGGATTCTCCTTTTTTTTTTGAAGCTCACTTCTTTCGCTCTTGTATACGAAGGGGATTAGGTTGAACGATGCTCGCTGCGCGAGCTTTAAATCCTCGCAAGCTTGCGAACGTTTCGGTGTTGAGATCTCGGCAAAATTCTACGAGGAAGTTGCAGTATTCAACAGAAGCATGGCTCTTTGTTTTATGTGATTACACGTTATTAAACTATGGAAGAATGGAAGACAGAGGGGGAATATTTGCGATACGAAGTCCAAAGTCACCGTTTG
Organism: Trypoxylus dichotomus; assembly: GCA_023509865.1. Lineage (NCBI taxonomy): Eukaryota > Metazoa > Arthropoda > Insecta > Coleoptera > Scarabaeidae > Trypoxylus > Trypoxylus dichotomus. Next base: position 56,570,780 of record CM042075.1, read on the forward strand.
AGATTAGGTCTTTAGTTTTGTTTGTATTTTTACGTAGCAGATATATAGGGAAGCTAAGAGGTACGAAAAATCGACAATATGAGTGCCACGAAACCTAGGTTAGATTACATTTAAGTGCGCTAAAATTATTTGTGAGGAGTTATAGTATAACTTAGGTAAGAACTACTTGTTCAGTTATAACAAAATCTACCAATCAATATGACGGTTTTCCCATTTTTTTAGTAGTTAGGCTTTGAACTTGAATTAGACGAATTATGGCAGTTCTGACGTTAAAATAGTGCTCTACATGTTTAATGGTATCAATCAAAGGTATCTGAATCAATTCTAAAGGTGGCGAAATTTTAACGAATTTTCAACAAAAACAGAAATCATGTGTTAAGATACATATGTGAATACAGATTTTAAAATAGGATTCCAGCTCAAGGACGATAAACTGCCACATTTATCCCAACTCTTGCTAGTTAGTTACCAGACATTATTCTCAGTTTTGGTCCCAGTTCTGTTAGGTTACTGTAAGATCTCCCTGAATAATAACGAAGCCTTTAATTTTTATATGTTATAGGCTTCTAATATATTCGCCAGCATATTCAACGTAATAAACAAGAGTATCACTCCCAAACCACTGACAGTAGATACCAATAAACATTATGGAATATGGCGATAACACAGAGATATTGTGTAAATACATATCTTCCTAGATGGTACTAATCTTATGAGTGGTAGTGTACACTAATATGCTCTTGCAAATTCGTAGCTCTACCATAGATTTCGTTGTTAGACTTCGCATGTCCCTTTGTTCGACATATACGAACGTAATTCCATCCGTGAATCCGCCCTATCTTTTTGATATATTTTATGCATGCAGGATTTGATATGTCGCGGACGTATTTCTACATGTACAAATGTACGACGGACGGTTCAAAGAGCTGAAATAAAATCGTTCTATAGAAACAACCTTAGAGCAGAAGCTCGGCACAAGCAAGAGAAATAAAATCGGTTCCGAATACAAGGGGCAATATTTGGGTACAATATTTCTCTTCGTATTTCCGAGCGGCGAAATGCAAGTCACGTAAGAGTGTAGGATTTATTCAAAATGCATGTCTGATGCTTTGATATTTCTCCATAAGAAAATATATTCGTGATCTATCTCTGGCTAATTACTCGCTAGTCAAAATTTACCTATTTCAGTCAAAAATCACGATACTACTTCATTTAACACTTATACGCTGGGTAAAAACAGGTGACACTATGCATGATTCCTTACGTTTCTTCCATCTAAAGTAGATAAAATTATACTTTTACAAATTATGAATATGTTGCAAACTATAAAATATTCAAAACTAAAGTATAGAACTATAGTGTCAATTGCAATAAGGCAATTACAATTGAAATGTTTCAATTTTGCAATTCCAAGCTTACCACAATTTGACATGAGGATCTACCTAAATTTTCCGAATATTGTGATATTGTTCTAATACATGGGCTGAAAAGTCCCGGCCCTAACAAAGAAAACACGGTTTTTTTGGTTCAAAATTAGCTTTATTCATCAACGTAATCTCCATCAAGAGCAACGAAATCATTCCAGCGCCGCTCTTACATTTCAATACCACTTTTGTAGAACGATTTATCTTTTGCCTGAAAATAGGCCTCAGTTTCAGCGATAACCTCTTCATTCGTGCGAAATTTCTTACCGGTGAGCATTTTTTTGAGGTCTGCGAACAGTCAGTAGTCGCTGGGAGTCAATTCTGGCGAATACGGTGGATGTGGGAGCAATTCGAAGTTCAATTCATGTAGTTTTGCCATTGTTTTGATTGACTTGTGACACGGTGCGTTGTCTTGATGAAACAATTTTTTTTTCTTTGCCATATGCGGTCGTTTCTTTTCAATGTCGGCCTTCAAACGCTCCAATAATGCTATATAATATTCATTGTTGATGGTATTTCCTTTCTCAAGATAGTTAACGAATATTATACCACGCACATCCCAAAATACCGAGGCCATAACCTTTCCAGCCGATTGTTGTGCTTTCGGGCGCTTTGGACGAGGTTGACCAGTTGCTGTCCACTCAGATGACGATCTTTTTGATTCCGAAGTGAAGTGATGGATCCACGTTTCATCCATTGTCACATATCGACGCAAAAATTCCGGTTTGTTACGTTTAAACATGGCCAAACACTGCTCAGAATCATCAGCACGTTCTTGTTTTTGGTCAACAGTGAGCAAACGAGTACGCATCAGGGACATTGTGGGAGATACTGGCTTATCGTGTTATGTGGTATACAACATACTGACTAAAGAATTAGATATTAAAGAGATGAATGCAAGGTGGGTGCCCCAAATGTTAACCATTGATCAAAAAAAAAGAAGTCGTGTGTTGATTGGTAAGTGCCTTTTGGAAGGGCAACAAGCAGACAAAAAGAAGTTTCTTAGTCTGTATGTGACCATGGATGAGTCACAGGTGCACCACTATAACCCTGTAACCAAAGTGCAAAGTAGAGAGTGGAAACATCACGGTTCTCCTCCTCCACGCTGATTTCAGATAGTGCCCTCTGCCGGAAAGGTTTTGCTATCTGTATTCTAGAATGCTCAAGCAATGATCCTGTCTGACTATTTACAAAGGGACAGAGCATTGCAGGGGACTACCACGCACAATAGAAAATTAAGGCACGGTATGCTGCTCTATCAGAATAATGCTCCCAGCCATATAGGTATTGCTATAGCTTCTATACACCAAACAAGCTTTGAATTAGTGGAGCACCCATCATATTCACCAAATCTGGCAAAATTAAACGAAATTTTGCAGTAAGTATGAAATAATGCAAGCTATAGGAAGCTAGTTTGCAGAGCTTGGACAAAAATTTTGCCAGGAGTCTGTTAAGGTGTTGGAGCACCGAAGTACCAGGTGCATTTGTGTAGAAGGAGACTATGTCGAAATATAAAAAATATAGTGCCATGGTAGTTTTACTGAAAGGGGATCAAGGTTAGAGCATAGAGATCCTCCTCGTATATTTAATGGCAAAATAGATAATTGGAAATCACTTAAATCTTTTTCTTGGTCGAAAATACCAGAAAGTGTATTTTACTGATTCTACTGGATTTGCATCATTATGAGAGGGATCGTGTATAAATGATCCAGATGCAGAAATGCAGATTAAGTTTACCAATAATTTACTTTAAGCAATGTATTACAGGATTACCAAATCAACTGCATGTCGCGAAAGAGACTTCCAGTTTCAGGTTTTCTTCAGCATAGAGCTACTCTATTTTCTCTCCCTAGGTTACTTAGTTTTTCTAGGTATTCCCAGACTAATTTCGAGCTGATGGTGTTAGTGCTCAACGCCATTATGAGTGCTTGACTATCGGAGAAAATTGCGCTTGACAGCTCCTATCGAGGTTCAATTGAGTACATCTTCCAATCGCATTGATCTCTGCTTAGCAGACGCTAGGGTATGTTCCCAGTGACTCTGAATATTTGGTTCCTGGTCCGAATACTCCTGCATCTGTTCCCTTATTGTAGGAGTGTGAGGCCTCAGATGACCTTCGGGGCCAGGCGCTCACTATTTATAAACCTGTTGGTTGCAATCACCCACGATTTGTTTTTTAAAAGCATCGTTTATTAACATATTAATTAACCAAGAAAATGTATTAAAGATGATAATAGCCTCATAAAGTTTAAGAATTATTGTTTGCGTACAATTCATTGCCAACATGATTCGTGCACCTGAATTTGTTTCAGACGATGGATACGTCATAACCGTAATTACAAAATTTCGTGATTTTCAGTGCAGTCTATTGTTTGTGGACCCCACGGTGACCAAGTGATGGCATGGGTAGAATAATCAGTAAGCTAATATAGATTTTATAGATATTAATTGCCTTAAAATTATGAAAGACAATCCATCTAGGATGCCACAGTTTAAAAAGAAATAAATAATCTTATCAGAGATATGCCTATACGTGTTCAAACATCCATTTGTTTCCATGATCTCCATATTTATTTGAAAATACAGGAAAAGGATAAAAGATATCTCTTTTTTATCTAGGATACAATAGTAGATACAACAGCTTCCTATTTTCATACAAATAGGCCTTATAACGTATGAGAAGTAGAAGCGACGGCAATATATTATCCGCCCGCTTTTTTTGCTCGCCATGCCATATTTTCCGCAAACTTAAACTTATTCCTTCGGTTCAACGTATCGCAAGGGCCGCACGACGGTAGGTAATATATAAATATCAAAGAAGTTCTTCTCACCTTGTTCCCTCCCGAGAAAGAACCAACATTATACATGTAGGTAATATATATAAACTCGGGGGTTATATGTTTGCGAACTTCCTTGAGGCGAGAAAAAGTTTGGGACTTTGGCGGAGTTCATTCTTCTGTAAACGCGAGGCGTGTAACGGGAGGCGGGCGGCCTCGCTCGCTGAAAGGACTTATGAGCATTTTTGATAATATATAGGAGCCGCTTTCGTCGTAATTTTGAGGCGCTTAGAGCGTTCTCGCTTCAAATTTCGTCGTCGTATTGTAGAAACGAGCGCAGGTATTAATATGAGCGAAGTGCGTAGGTCTATCAAAGGGATTAGATATGTTCTTCAAATTTATCGACTATATCCCGTTCGGAAAAAATGAGTAAAACGTTAAATTGATATTTATCGTTGATAATGACAATGCATAATGCACAAAAATGTACGTACTGAAATATAAAATAACTAAGTTAATGAAATTAATGAAATATTAATAATGATAATAATCTATTTCCTACAGGTACATATTTACCAGTTACAGGAAACAGTGAGTTAACATTGCGTGAAAGCAAAATACAAAAAGAAAAAAGACATGTGCATATATAGATATGAAATGATGTTCCAGAATTTCTGCTCTTGGTCCGGAATGGTTGACGTTTCGACGAAATCTCACTCATCTTCTTCTGGACGCTCTCGTTCTGCTAACGAATGTGTAAAAAAATACATTTGTATATAAAACGAAAACACAAGAGAATAAGTAATTACTATTTCGATCGAAATAAGACTCGCTATAGGATAGTCACAATGAGAAAATTTCACTCATTTTTTGTTACATGTCACAATCAGTGTTCAAAAATTTGGGTCGATAATTTATGCTACTGTTGTTCGATTAAATTTTGCCAGATCTTAAAAATCTCTACTCTGTGTCTTGCAATGACTAGTTGATGCTTATTCCCTCTACGCTATGATCTTGAACACGTAATCGCAGCTTGCACCAATACTTAGGTCCTCTCGCTTTTAAAATATTGCGATAAAATAGTGTACGGTGGCTTTGTATTTTTAGTGTATTAGTGAATGCCATCGCATAATTTATCCCTCATCTACACCCTATACCATACATTATACGGATAAATGAAGTTTGTGAATTCGCTTCGTGTCTTCTTTAGTAATGCAACTTGTATAGATAGTGTCCCGATAATCGAAATAGAACAATACCAAATATTCACATAATAATCACCTACTCGCAGAATCGAGTAGATGTCAATTAATATACACTGGCTTTAGAGCAGGTACGGCTTTCCTAATAAGATGTAATCGTGAATATGTATACAGTTATCAATAAACATTTCCAAGTTTTTGACATGCTTTACAGATGACAGCTGCTGAGTACGAGCCGTAACACGTAAGATAGCTTAGACATAATTACGTACCTTTCTCGATGCAAGCAACATTAACTGAATGATGAAATTAACTTTCATCTTTCAACAACAAATATTCAATGGGGTTTCGACGATTCCGAAATCTCCTAAAGGATTCCTTACTAAATTTCAGTGACCCATTTAATTACGTCGGCAAAGGAAGCAGTCTGCATTTACTACTGTAAAGACAAATTCCCTGAAAGGAATATATAGCTTCTAATTTTGAGTTTTCTGAAGAATGTCGTAATATACTCGTAAAAGAATCTAAGAATTGAACGTAACTAATGAGGGGTTATAACTGATCATGATGGGATTTTACTATCTATCCAGTATTAAAATCTCTTGGTCAACCGATTTAGATCATGAAATATTATGTCATTTCGTCGTTTGTTAAGGATATCTCGATACATACACATAACTAAAGACGATATCATGCGCAGAGGAAGTAACCCAAATTTCGACAAACATTCTAAAGTCAAAGAAGAATTTTTAACAATGATTCACCTGAAAGGAAAATTTCGTGGTGAAGATATATATGATGCTTTCTTGAACTTTATGGCAAGCTACAAGCCACCAATCTATAAACTAGTGTGCATTACAACAGATGGAGTACCAGCCATGACTGAAGACAAAAACCGTTTTGTTGCATTATGTCGAGCTAATGACGATTTCCCTTCGTTTTTCTCATTCCACTGCATTATCCATTAATAAGTTTCATGTTAGCAAGTTCTAAATATGGAGGAGGTAAGCAATAGAAATTGTGAATTCCATCCATGCCCGATGCTTGAAACGACGGTTCTTTAAATTGCGGTTGGAAGATAATGAATCTGCTGAACATACAGTTTAGTTTTTCACACGGATGTAAGATGATTGAGTCGCAGAAAAATCCTAGAAACGTTTCAAGAATTATAATAACTAATTTTCTACACGAAAAAGTGACTCATCTTCGTTGAAACTGAAGTGATGCAGATTAGCCTAGATATACATTTCAAAACCACAGCATTTGATACAAAATTTCTGGTCTTTTATATGTGAAGATAAATATCTGAATCTAAGGCAAATTGTCCTTCAATTGACAGCACTGATTAAGTCAACTTATTTGTTCGAGTCTGCATTTTCTGAAATGAAAATAATTAAGTCAGAACATCGCAATCGACTAACTGACGAACACATGTCAACATACTTGCGATTTGCACTTAGTAATTACGTACCATCTTACAAAAAGTACGCTGAGGGCATGCAGTGCCATACAGCGACTGCCAAAGTCTTGTAATTCTTTAGTTCAGTAACTAAAACATCGTTTTTTAGGGTAATGACCTACACCTATGACCAGTTACGCTATGATACACCCTACCTATCTACTCTACAATCCTGTATTACATATACTTGCTCTACAGAGTCGATCGCTTTTAGTCAAATAGTTTTGAGGTAGTCCGAGCACCCCTCATGAAATAATCCACAACATATCTAAGTTTCATTGTAACCAATACGCTGATATGCTAGAACACTTGAGGATTGAAAACAAATTCTTGGAATTAAAGCCCAAAATAAAAAGTTTATACGTAAATGCCCAAATATCTCTTTCTGTATTTAGGAAGAGTTCTGAATAAAATCACATTGTCCCAAGACGATACAGTTAGCGTGGATTGTATTTGTTGCACATTTCCGCATAATCTACGGACATAAGAAATGAAATAATAAGAAACAATAAAAGGATAATTATTCCGGAATTCATTTTAAAAATTCTACGGCGAAAGAAATAAGTGAAACCCTATGCATGGACAAACTTTCCGAACTGTAAGCGCCTTGACTGCAACCGTCTTCTGTGTGTATATAATTAGAAAGTTTTTATGACGAAGGGGCGGCTCGACTATAAAAATATGATGGTTTATTGTTTTATAACTTTCTTAATATCTACCAAATACCAGTATAATAGCCATTTTGGGGATGTTTTATCGCTCCGGCGTAGAATGGCGACCGGTTCCGATGTCGAGAAGAGAGGTGGGGTGGTTGAAAAGGGTAGGGGAAAAAGAGAGAAAGAAGTATCGCGTTGGGAACGGATATGCGTCGGAAGATGGAATTAAAGAGTTCCCGGGTATCTTTCGTTCTTAGGAGCGATCGCTTTTTGCATATAAAGACGAAGTGCGTAAAACGAGTTCGGATATCCCACATCGTAACGTTTTATTTTCATTATAAACGGGCGGACCAATGCCTGACTACCCAAAAATTTAATTTTCTCAGATGCGTTTAGAGAAGTTCAACATGTGCGCGTATTTTATTTACGAATGGGTTTTATTGCGCGAAAATATAAAGCATTCTGTTCACCTTGCAGCTGCTCAAACAGCCTTTGAGAGTTCTTGACGTAATTTAATGAAGACGACCGGATATTTGAGGATTTAAACACGTTTTGCGCTATTATTAGCATTAGTATTAGGAGCAAATTTCGGTGATGACCCTGATGACTATATAGAGTGTCCCAATAAGCATGCTCGCCAGTGAAATCTTGCAAAAGTGATAGATAAAGAATTGATTAAATGAGATAAAATATACATCATATTAAAGCCTACTCTTTTAAACTACAAGGAAAATATAACATTGCATGATAAGTAATAAATACGCTGTTTTTAGGATTGGACCGTGTCATAGCAAGAAAAGGAGACAAACGAAAATAAAATAAAAATTAAAAGGAGAAAGAGCGGAAAGAGTTGGTTTCCCTCCCTCTTCTTTCTATAACCTCTTTCCTTTACATGTTTCTGTGTAGTTCTCTCGCTTTTCGCACTTGTCCGCAGCGTCAGACAGTCTGACTATGACACGATCCAATCCTGGAAACAGTTCGTTGCTAATTCCATATTATTCTTCGGTTCATACTACAGCGTATATATATGAGAGTTTGCGTGAATGGATGTATAGTATGATTGCAAAATCTTTGTCTTGCGCTAGCAATGGAATGCAAAACCATCTATAAAAATATTTACCGTTATGCCCCCTAACTAATGACATTAGAACACAAGCTATTTATGATATTATTTATTCCAATTATTTTTAACATTTATCTGACAACTTTTAAGTAACAATACATAAATACTTATCATACTTGTCATAACCTAAAATTACTTTCGTTTTTATTTGTATTCTAATGTCATTAGTTAGGAGCCATAGAAGTAAATAATTTTATAGACGGCTTTGCATTCCATAGCTACCGCAATCCAAAGACTTCCTGATCATATGATATTATGTATATATGTACATTCTACATCATTAAGCGGCATATATTACAATATCTTATGACTTTTTAATACTGACATTCGTAATTAGCTCAACTTTTCTGAATTTATGTTCTATATAATTAAACCTTTTCATTTTCTGTACTTGTTTATTCTATTTCAAAGACAACCTGTACATTTTCTTTAAGTTTTCGTGAAAATACAGATGGCCGCACAGGCACAGCCCAATTCTGTCACGATTCACTTTAAAAGCAGATAAAAAGAGGCTTCACCGAAACGTCAAGATATTTCAGGTTCTTTTGCAAACCAACTATTTGTGTGGATCAACTTGCGGAAGGACTATATTTCATATACCGGGCGAAAGCCCGCGAACTGTTGTTTATACTCTGGGCGACTGAAAAATGAATCGAACACCGGCTTCAGTTGGCACTAATATGGAACGACGGCTTCATTGAATTAAAAGAATCGATGTGCCAGTCTTCCGTTCGATAGTCAATTAAAAAGGATCTGGTTAATTTCATCATTTTCGAGCATTACCTTAGCCTCCGTCGCCGAAATATTGCCGAGGTATTGATCGCGAACCATTGCGAACGAAATTTTCGAATTATTCTATCATCCAAGCACTCTCCGTCACCCCCAAAGTAATTCTAACGCGATATTCTTAGGTCAACCCTCCCGGCGATATCGTCTCGGAAAGGAAGTTCTCAGTTTCAAATTAAATTTTTATTGATTTGAAATTTTAATAAGTACCTTGACAAAAATGGATGCCACGTAATTAAGGTCAGACGAGTTTTAATTAAAATGGCCGCCTCTGTACTGGTATAAATATTCGATTTCGGTGATTCCAATACCGTAACGATACTTTTTTCATTTGTTTGGCAATTATTTTCGGGGAAAGGGCTCCTTTAGTGCTTAGAATGCCTTCGGGGATTATTCCTTTTAGAGGTAGTGATTCTTTGTTTGGGGAATGAAGTACTTCTTTCAGTTTCCTGTCTTTGAAAGGGAGTGCACGCCTTTAGCTTAGTCCGAGAAATAATAAATGATTGTTATCTGAATCTTTAGATGACCTGCTACCTACTTATCTTATTTTTCATTTGCTCTTTGATATTTACTCCTATACATTTTGTCTGAAGGAAAAAATAACTACTCCCGTAATAAGTATGCATTTTGGGGTTATGGTGAAGATTACAATTCATTCCACCTCACCGTTTAATGATATGCTCTGTGGTGTGATTATGGTCACATGTACGAGGGCGACCTGAAATGTTTCCGGATTCGACAAGAAAAACACGGTATTAGTGTGGTTTTTTTATTTCTGTGTTTCGACGGAAAAATCCACTGCTTCTACTGTTCCTTGGTCTCCGGTATATAGTGGTGGATCCAAGCCTCATCCACGATCACGAAACGCATGAAGAAATCCCATGGATTGCGTTGAATCCTGGCCAGACACTCCTCCGAAGCGGTCACCCGATTTCGTTTTTCTCCCGGTGTGAGCAAATGCGGTACCCATCGCGCCGAGAGCTTTTTCATACCCAAAATTTCGTGTAGGATATGGCTAACGCGTTCTTCTGAGATACGTATTGTCTCTACTACCTCGTTCAGCTTCAGTCGGCTATCGGCTAATACGACATCATGAATCTTGTCGACCATTTCGTCGTTGGTAGCGATTTTTGGGTGTCCACTGCGTGGTTCATCAATTGTGTTTGTGAGGCCACGTTTGAACTCGCTCACACAGAAGCTGATGGTCCATGAACCTGTAGTAAACTATTTCGAATTTCTGTGATCGCTTTCCCCGCTATCCAGAAGTGGCATCACTGCACGAAATTCGATCTTATCCATGTTTGCGAAACCGCCTGACTTGCTACATAAACACACTCTTAAACAACAACTATTGACAGTAGACGTCTGAAATTGGCAGTTGCCATAAAAGAGGTTGCCCTTGCTGACCAATGAATCCACTTCAACCTTCGTGCGCCATCTCTTACCGATTTCGGAAACTTTTCAGGTTGCCCTGGTAAAGATTACTTCTAACTCTTACCGTTCGAGAAGTATATCGGAAAAACTGAAAAGTAATCAATTTTTGGAGGGAGGTGTCATCCCTTTTTGCAAAGAAATCAGATTCATAAATTATAAAGTTTAGATTTTTTTTGAGTAGACCTCGTAGATACTACAAGAAGAATATCTCATGTACTAGCATAAACGTATCGTTTTACATTACATTTTAGGTTATTATTGTCTGCATTCTTTCCGATAGAAATAAGGCAGAAGCAACTGTGATTCCTCAGAAAACGCATTATAATTGTTCTTAGCAATAAGCAATTCGTGCCACACCGTGTCAAAAGCTTTGGGATGGTCAAGTAGTATTAGCAGACTGTATAGAGCCTTGTCCAAGGATACCACGATATTATTCAAAACAGTAGCAGCCGTAGATGCAGTACTGAAACCTCCCCAAAAAACCAGCTTGAAAACTATAAAAATAATTGTAATAAGACACGTTTATATCGTGGTTTTCGTGTTTCTTTCGTTCTTAGCTCTATTATTTAGCTTCTTTTCCTTTGTTTAACATTCCTTTTGTGGGTTTGCTCCCCTCATGCGGTCCTGTATGTATTGTCTTAATTCAAATTGGCACGATCGGCCCAGTACCCTGAAATGTGTCCTTATGGTCTTCCTTTCGTATCTTTTTTTTCGATTCTTCTTTTTAACGTTTGTATTTTAGATTTTTTTAAGTGGCTAAATGACTATTTGTCAAGGCCAGCGAAAGAAATTATAAAAAAGTCATATATTTGTTTACAAAGAAGTTTTTCCAAGATATAGTTACTGTACTGTAATAATTATTACAGTATACTAACTATATCTGACTTGAAATGAATACGGTTTTACTCATCTCGGGGATTACTATTCAACCTACAGATCTGTTAGTCAGTTTTGATGTCGTTTCCCTCTTCACTAAGGTACCCATTCCAGATTCTCTCAATATTATCCAACACCTAGTAGAACAGGATAACAAATCTCGCGATTGGACCCCCCTAATACATATATAAGTGCCTCACTTCGACCTACTTTGTCTTCCAAGGAAAATTCTTTAAACAAATATCAGAAGCCGCCATGGGTTTACCGCTTTCACCTGTTCTTGGAAACATCATTATGGAATCTTTCGAGTCCGTCGCCCTGGAAAACTCAGAGCTAAAACCGAAAGCTTGGTTTCGATATGTAGATACACCTTCATCATTTGCCCCACGGTATGGATACTTTAGATAAACTAACATCCATATTAATACTAATATTAATATGAATATAAATACTAAACCACCGTTGGCATTAGTAATGATAAAATTACAATTTTCTTGTAATTTCCAATGTATTAAATTTCCGAAAAAATATCGGTCTCGGAGGGAATTTGAGAGATGTTGGGTTCACGTCCCCTCCGAGACCGAAATTTTTTCGGAAATTTAGTACGTTGGAAATTGCAAGAAAATTGTAATTTTATCATACTTTAGATAATTTTCTTGGTCATCTTAACATCCAACACCCCGAGATAAAATTCACCATGGAAGTAGAAAAGAACGGTGTAATTCCTTTCCTTGATGTCCTCGTAACATGGAAACTCAGTGGTCGTCTAGGTCATTCGGTCAACCGAAAACCCACGCACACGGATCGATATTCCCACCATTATCCGGGGCAAAAGTTAAGTGTGGTAAATTCCCGGGTACGTCGTGGTGTTTCTATTTCTGAACCTGACAATCTATCGAAAGAACTACAGCATGTCGCTTCAAAATAATGGGTATCGAGGTCGGGATATACAGAAGGTCATCAAGAATCACATACATCCCTCACACGGAACAAGTACCAAGATTTCGAAAACTCTGACGGTACGACGTATCTTCTTTTCATTCACGGTGTTACCGAACGCATCGGCTGAATCCACAGAAAACAAAACATCAAGGTAGTGTTTAAGCCTCCTTCGAAAATTGCCAACATTCTCCCTTCTCCTAAGAATCAGGTTCAGGACCTATCTACAGAATCTCCTGCTCTTGCGCTCTACTGTACATAGGTGAGACAGGTCGTTCAGTAGAAACCCGCATTAAATAGCACAAACGTTATCTAAAATCGGGGCACGTATCATCGTCTGCGGTAGCCGAACATCATCTGGAAACGGGCCACAATATTTTGTTTGAAGAAACCTCGGTCACTGCGAAAAATCCTCATTTCTATGGTAGAAAAGTCAGGGATGGTAATGGAAATTAAAAAAAAAACCGACAATATTAATAAGGAAGACGGATATCATCTATCCGCGATCTGGAAATCGCTCCTAAAAGCCCTCTACCTAATCAGCCGTTCAGGCCGCCAGCCGAGCGCGTCCTATATAAACCCGGTACTCAGCGATACACGTCAGAAGGTTTCCGCCTCTACCGCGGTCAACACGCCGAGTCAGCGGAACCTTCTGTCAAAGTGGTTTCGCCTCTAGTGTGGTTTACACGCCGAGTTATCGTGCCACTTTGGTTTCCCCTATTCTCCTAAAGAAGCCTCCTACGACGGAGGCGAAACGTCGAGATCCCACCATTCTCTTTTGGTCTCTTTCTTTTTCTTTTTTGCTTTCGTTTCCCAATTTAAATCTTCAGCTTACAATAAACTGAAACTCTAACGGTATATTTTACGGACGTACGGTATTATTTCCTAACAAGGGCGTTATTTCATTCCCTGAACATATTTAGTTTATCCCGAATTGTATCCTTCCTGAATCGGCTAATTGTGAATACACGAAAAATTCTGCCTTCGCTGACCTCGCAGCGCGATGTCTGTATTCCTATATCCGTATAACGAGGAGCTACGTTTCCAAATTGTTGTTTGACTTCGTCCTGAAATTATTATTCATCCTACTATCTAAACATTTTATACAAACAAAGCGTCTATACGAAATATTCCGCGTGGAACGAAAGTTGATGGCTTATTACCTGTGCCTTCCGTCCTCCGTATTACGTAGGTATTCGACCGGCGAAAACACAAACATTGCCCCGCAAAGTGGGATAAAGCAAACTCCGCAGAACAAATCTTGAAATTTAATAAATTTCTTTGTAAACAGCAAAGCGAAATACGTCGGGAGAGAACGAATATTTCTTTTTTATTGCGCAGCTTGAGCTGCCGCAACATGCCGTAAGTACTTCGAGGTCTTAATGCTTTTGTCTTTGTTTCCCTACCCCTTTTATTTTTTTTCCTTTCTTTTTGTTTCTCATGCGCTCCTTGTTGTTTCACATTTCTATCCTTTCTCGTTCTATCGCGGTGTTATTTCATCGGGTTCTACTGGCTGTCGTCGCTGTTTTAAGTTCACTTGTGCTCCCTTGTAATACGTCATTCATCGTTTCCACACCCGCCAACTTCTAACAAAGAAATAAGCAATTTCCTCTTCTTGTCGTTGCGTACGGTTAATAATTCGCCTTTATGGCCGCTGTGAGTCTTTCACTTGGAAATATTTGACGTTTTATTAGTTCAGAGCGAATATGTAACTCGAAGAGAAAGCTACACCAAAGTTCTTACGTATATATGAAAAACATACATAACTGATATTATCCTGAAACGCTTGGATGTCTCAAAATTACAGGTGATGCGTATTTCTTCCGTAGTAGCTCTAGAAATTCTGCTGTGACTGACATTAACTTCACTTCTACCTATATGAGAAGTGCCTTTATACCTAGAAGGAAAACTCTCTAGGTATTAAGTTCAGAATTGGATGAAAGTTGATAGTGATGTAAAGCATGATGATATATGCGAAAGAAATGTGAAAATTCACGTAATGGTAGCAGAAACTAGTCGTATAATTTTAGGGTTGCCACCGTATCATTGGAAACTAAATCCCATAGAAATGGTATGGGTTCAAGTCAAGGATTATGTAGCTGTAAATAACAAAACTTGAAAATTACCAGAGGTAAAAGAATTATTAGCTGAAGGACTTCAATTGGTAACTCCTGAAGTAGAGAAAAATTGCATTGCTTAAAATATTATCTGTCCATCCCATTTATTTTGGTTTTCCACTGAAACAGTATGCCACAATAAGCGACCGTCTTATTTCATAAGTGACATGAATAAGGGGTAGTATTACTTCAGTCGCCTGTCAAAAATCGATAAAACTGTTGACAGACCTATTCACAATCAATCCAATGCATACTTCAAATTGTGTTAAGGCAATTAAAGGCTGCTTGATGAAGTATTCAATTGAACACATTATACAAACTGAAATTGCTTAATATTGTAACAAAGAGGAGTGAGTGTTCAAATTTTCCACATTTCCAAAACTTTGATTCAATTAAAAAAAAAGGTGGTGGTATACTTGGAAATAATAATAATAATACTGTTATTTTAAAGTCATTTTCAGCAAAAATGTTTAATTTTATCCCTTTGTGCGTAATCTGATGTTAGTTGCTTGTTTAAAGTTTCTTATACTTGCGTCAGCCACTGCATTAGGGAAATATTTGCTGTTCATAAGATTGCAAAATTAATATATCTTCTCTGAATTAATATTTTAAATTGTCTCAAATTTAAATGTTATCGTAGCCGTGGGGTGATAAGTCTCGCGTTATTACTAAGATATCTACTACGTGTCCGTTAGACGAATACCGCCAAATACCACAAAATTACTCGTCGTTACCAGTTTGAATATAACTACAATTTTCCCTCTTCTAAAAGTTTCTATTCCACGAACTTATCGCCGTATTAAATCTGCTGAATATTTTGAAAAGGATCTCCGCCGAATATGGCGATATGCGCTCACGGCATACGCCACCGAAATCTATTAAATACGAAACCACCGCCGACGTCGTGGCTGGCTCGAATCGATTACGAAGTTCGCGTTTTCAATTTACCTAGCTCGCTCTCGCGAGCGACCGGGCGAAAATGTTAAAAATTATACATTCATTAGCGCATTTTGCATATCTGAATTAATTAAGGGTAGGATCTTAACTCGAATTCGCCCCGTTCATGAATATGCATCTACATTAAATAACTATGTTCCGATTTTAATTGAATTATTATTCGATAAGAATCGCGAGGCAAGAAACGTACCACCCACCGATTGAGATTTGTGTCTTTCCGTCTAGCGATGAATGTGCTTCATTTAATATTCTAAACGGTAAGTAAATAATTTCGAGAAGAATTCATTCATACGAAGTCACAGGATTAGGTGTACTACAACTATATTTGTGACTAAAAATTGTTCACACAAAAGGAGATTGGCTTCCAATTCCAAACTTAACCAAGTCGGTAATTCGACTGACAATGAGAGTTCATGTACTCTTGAAACGCTGCATTCCGCATAAACTATTAATTTGTGCGGCGTGGAGTTTACTGCGGTACCTGTGACTTAAAAACCACACAGTCCTTGCAATCATTGTGGTTATGGCTGTCCAGCCAATGCAATTAAACCGATTTAGTAATGTAAACAGTAAGGGTAAGTTAATTCATATTGATATCATATTTCTAAGGTTTTGTGAAAAGAACATCGTTTTCCCTAAATACGTGAACGTCAAAATTTCAAGTAACTGCAAAGAACCATCAAATGTTATCACACCAATGTATTATGCTAGACGTAGTAAATTGGATGTAGAATTATATACAATGCGTTCGAAGTTGTCGAAGAACTTACATGAAAACAGTGAACACAAAAATGGTGTGATTGCCAAAGATCTAACATCAACGCAGTAACAGAGAGTTTAAATTAAAAATGGTACTACAAAATAAGAAGTTCAAGTAATTCTGTCCAACAGAGTCAGCAAAAACATTGTGAACATCATGAGGAGAACACCACTCGTGTGCAACCAATCTCCTGAGAATTTAGTATGGTAAAGATGAAATGAATCTTCCACATAAAGGATTAAAATTTAGCATTCGCTGTTTCAAGTTGCCCGTCGAGGAATTAATTGCAATAGAAACAAAGGAACATCGGGACGTTGCAACGATTTTGATAGAAACGCATGCAAATGAGAATCTCTAGAGACATCAAAGATATTAAATATTGCGAGAAAGATAGAAGAAATTATTAAGAGTCTCAGAATTAAAAATTGTCTTTACCTAAAAGCGGGTAAAAGAAACAAAATTGTTATTTTGGACAAACAGGATTATTGCAGATGATAAGAGGCACCAAAGATACTATTAAGAACTTAATTAATATCAACCTGAAATTTAAAGTAATATCCTCAAACCTTACTTGAAATATGTACATAATCCAAGAATTTTTGCTTGTCTAAAGTTGAGAAACCAGACAATTCAATGACACCAACACATTCCACCGTTGATTCCCCGACATGTGTTAGCAAATGAATAGAAGAATTTGCCCCAAGGTAGATAGCCTAAGTGGATAAAATTCCTTAGAATTTGTAAATAGAATTAAGAATATTGACTTTTATAACTTCTTTCTCCCAACTCTAATCACATGAATTTGGTAAGCAACAACACTTCTTAAAGACACCCTGAAGATGACGGGAAATTCTTCATCGAAAGGTCGGAATTAACCGAAATAGTAGAGTACTCTTTAATCTAATACTGTAAAGGTGTCTATTGTTAGATTCCAAGAAATAAGTTTTATTGTTACATAATAATATGATACTTTGATATAAACAAATTTCATGTATGATAAGTACATTATTACTTTTAAAAGCGGTTCTGTAGCTATGTACTAAGGCTGCATAAGCCAATTTACAACCCTAATAACACGCTTTTGCGGTAAAAAGATTCACTTTGCATCTTGACTCTGACTCAAAAAATGATGTTATATCTAATACGGTAATAACACTATAGGGTCTATAAATTAATTAACAATTGTGTGGTTGTATAATTCACAGGTATAGCAGTAAATTCCACTCAGACAAATTTATTTATTATTCGGAACGCAGCATTTCGAGAGCACGTGGACTCTCATTGTTAACTGTGTTACTGACTGGCAAATAAATTTGTGTGAGTGGAGTTTGTTGCTATACCTGTGAATTATATAGTTTATACTATGCATTATATACAGTCCCTATAATTTTTCGACTAAGTGCTCCTTTTTAGATTCTAATTCCCTAACATTGACAATTGATCTGATAATTTATCGACATGATACGCTTATTTCAGAAATGCATGTTAGTTCCCAAGAAGCAACCATAACTAGTTGCATTTCACAGTGTACAGTTGTAATAAACTTCTGCGAGCACAAATAAAGTATTTGAAGGCATGGATACAACACACTCTGTTTTAACTTCTTTTAAACAAAATTTACTACACGACATCTGAGTTACCAAATTCAAGTACTGGCTTTCTTACCACGTTAAATAGCCAGGAACGCAATAAACTTCCCTCGGGAATACCGTTAGATTGATATTCACCATAAAAATTGACAGTTTTGGAATTACTATCACTCAGCGATTACAACTACTGTATGGTGGTAGAATTCGAAGGTATCGCAGTAAATTTCACACCATACAAATTAATAATCTATTGGGAATACAGAGTTTCACAAGCATGTGAACGCTCATTATCAACCGAGTTACCGACTCGGTAACTCAGAAATTTTTGTGCTGAATATATGTATATTCATCAGCAACGATAGACAAGCAATTGGCTGATCCTAGGTGATTGAAAGGTTGTGGGTATTTCATTAGGACGCATTACCACTTTATGAATTGTAATAACAGCAATTTTATTCCCCTTAATGCCCCAAATCCATCAGAATACATTTATTATATTCGAAAAACGCAAAAAGCCACAGATATGAATTGCCAATTTGAGGCAAAAGAAGTCGTGGCCACCCGATATTTACTTAAAACTTTGTAATGTCATTTATGGTTTGACCAGGTAGGTAGTAACAAGTATATATACTACAAGTATATATATATATATATATATATATATATATATATGTATATATATATATGTATATACTTGAGTAGCATTGCAACAGTATAACAAAATAATCTTACAATATTGACTAGGCAACTTAGTGAGGCTTACTGCAACTCTTGCGTGTATCGTTTTAGAAAAAAGGGTCGCAATTATGCTTGAAATCTATTGCTTTGGACTATAATACATTTGTTTATGAATAAATGCGTTCAGTTAATACTTTAGCTAATACACTAGAAGAATATTGCGAATTCAGTTAAAAAATATAAGATTCGCAAGCAACAGCTTCATTCAGTGACAGTCTAACACTCCGGCCAATATGTTCAATTAAAGAGTTATCAAAAGCAATTGCGCCGCATGCACACTCCAAGCTGCTATTGAACAAGCAGAAACCATCGAAAGCTTTTGGATCAATATATCAGTATAAAATTCCACTAACCAGCATTTGCGTTAAACTGAGGGAGACCGTTTGTTCAAAATTGAATTTAGAAATTAATTGGACTTATAGTTTTCTCAACTATTTAAAGCTGTAAAGATTGAGTAAACGCCAACGGTAGCGTCCCCTTTCCACGTCGCTCGATAGGGAAACGTATACGGTCCACGTCGAGTTTTGCAATGTACGTATGTAAGTTACAACGAGCAAATGACTAACTGGCCTAGCTCGGGTTGATCGTCGGATCTCGCCTTGGCCGAGTAGACCTCCCTTTCCAATAGTCAGCAAGGGGAGAGGACGAACTGAAGCACAGTAATTAAGTGCCGGAAGTTTGTTAGAAGGGAACGCCACCGCAATCTAACGCACTTCAATTTGTAACTTCTCTTCTGGCATGAAATGTGAGCGATCCGAACATGGCTAGGGAGCCTTCCGACATGTCACTCCTCCTGTCTATGAGTTATAATTCGAACTAACAACGGTCCTATCATAATCCGAGTTTGGCGTAGTGTTAGCGGTGGTTTGCAAGTCAAATGGGGTTGATGACAGAAACGAGTAAAGCGTTAGTCGAATAGAAAATGGATTCCTTCAACAAGCAAAAAGGGGTTTTCGTAGCATTTAAGCTAATCAAGAAAAAAATGAAAATAACAACTAAAGTACAAGAAAGCTGAAAAGGCTAAGGAAAATAAAAACTTATGCCTAACTGCAGCAAAATATGTACTTTGTATAATGTTACCCTTGTTTACTGCATGTAATGTAAAAGAAATATAGATGTCAAATTAAAAGAAGGAATGCAGTAGAATGATAAGAACGTTAATATTAGCCTAGATCAAAACCTTTATGTATGAAGACCTCTGTAGGTCAAAATTAGATCTCTCGTCATAAAGCTATAAACATGACGCTTCTAGAAAGTACCGTAATTACATAAATTGGGGCACTGTATATCATGCCGACTCATATCATGGAATACAACACACAAGTAAGTTGTATATAACGTAGTCAATTTGGCAGACGACTGTTATCAATAATAATTGCTTTCGACAGATGGTATTAAGGTTAATATACATATTTTTACTGACAAGACTGCTTACGACTAGACATTACTCAATTACAAGGGCAAATTCACATATATAACTAATAGTGATGATATAAGCTTATACAGAATGTATAACTGTGGCTTTACAAAGGTCATTGGTCTTACAAAATGGTACCAACGGTATCACACTGCCTGGAAGATATCCTAGGAACAACAAATTACAGATCCACCAACAAGACAATCTACTTTATACTCCGAAAAGGAAGTAGTGGCACTGGTACATTACGCACACTTAAAGATTCCAGTGCATAATTCTACAATAGTAGAGCATAACTACCATTACGATACGGGGGGATTCCATCTACTTCGAAAGAGAGATATTTTTGAAACTTTCTCTGAATGGGCTTCGTAGTATAGGTACCGAATTTTGTTGTAATACTACAATTTGCTTCCCACAGATTTCCAAATAATTACTTCAGCGATAGAAGATCCATGAATTCTGTAGACCATCACATGGTGAAACCAGGCGATCCTGAGGCGAATGTTGAAGGAAAGATTTTTTACGGAAAAATTGGAAGGAAAGGAATTTTTCGGAGCTAAAGAAATTTGTTGGAGCTTTTGTTGAAGGACGTGATTCCTAGTAGGCTGTGGGTTAAAAATCAAGATCAACGCTTCAGCAAGCACTTATGTACACTTTGTAATAAAAAAAAAGGTGAGACCCCATTGTCAGCAGCTGTTCACTTGTCTTCAAGACTTCTATGACAATGCAGGAAGATCGGACCTGATATCATGAAAAACAGATGTGTAGGTGGAAGGTGGGTTAGTGATTTCGTTTTTGTGCAAAAACAAGTTTCCTAGAATCCTGAAATTTTTAACGTATAATTTTTTGTTTAGTATATCCAAAAAGGTTTCGGATCAGAGTATATCCTGCTATCTTCAGATAATTTAAATTAGAATTACTTATTTCAAGTTTCAAATGGCTTCTTAGTTAAAAACACATCAAGAAATGGCTGTAATACAATACCTAATACAGTGCTGTTAAATGCAGCTACTCATGGCATTGGTGGGATCATTTACCGGAAAGACTGTGCGAGGAGAGGAAAAATGCTAACACGCGAACATGTATCTGTCTACCCGGCGTCATCAGAGTGAACAGTCAAAATTGGACATTAACTAGGGCCAAGAAAGGACACTTTCCTGTCACTCATAAACAGCGACACAAGCGGGTACAGTTTCCGAATCCTCCCCCGAGTAGCACATAGACTGCTAAACTAGAGAGGGAAGGCACCAAAAATGCACTGATTAAAACTGCTCCTCAGTTGTTAAAAGTCGATTTTACCTATACTCAGGGCAATAGCTATGCACTTTCTACGATCTTCATCGCTAATCGATTCTTGATATCCTTTGCAAACCAAAACCAATAAGGATGTGCAGCCCCAATTGATAATATCGACATCTATGCATGTTAAGTGGTGTACATACATCAGGGCTCTCCAAATCACAGCCTCCTAGTCCCATCAATTTAGTCTGAGGCTCCCCACAAGATGGAGCTGTAGCATTGCAGCTCGATTTGAAATTTGCTTGTAATTCAAAATAACAGTATCCAGGTGTGCCTTAGGATAAAAAAGTTGGAGACTCCTGGTGCCCACCGTCCTGTAGAATTGACCTGGCATTAAATCATAAAAAATATATGGAAACAAAATCATCATATCCTTGAGAAATAGCTGTTCCTGATGAAACAAGAATATACTGATAAGATACATCATTGTAAATACTAGTTCCAAAACTGGATTTGTCAAAGGTGGAAATCTTGTTTACGTTTCATAATCACAAATCGCTATTGAGTTCTGAAACAAAATATGTATTCAAATAAGAATCTTAAAATATTACATAAAAAGTTTCCCTTGTAATGGTATTGCCATATTTGCAAAGTTATTGTATGACTTGAAAGTGTTTATAGGTATTGCTTTTGATATCCTCCTGAACAGACAAGCAGAAATTATATCTAAATTACCTCTTCCATCATAACATTGATTATAAAATCGAGTTCGCGATTTACGTCGAAATTCAAGACCCTAAGGGTATATAAACATCTAACAACATCGTCGGAGCGTTTGATGATAGTGATGAGAGCCATCGTAAACGTGAGCGGTATGAAACATGCACGATCTCAAACAATATAAAGCAAGCATGCATATTCCCCTTGCTACATAGGAAGTAATTAATTGTGTATGCACCTCTTCGACGAAAACACGGGAGATATACCGGATATGAAAGTTCCTCGAAGGCATCGATGTACGGATGCATGTTTCCATTCAATTTTGCGCAAGTTACGGTATTTCAAGATTTACGACTAGAAGTACCCCACCTCACGTTTACTATCACTGATTTTAATGCCATATTAGATTGCGTTGAAAAGTTTCGGAAGTCATTCTAATAGATCAAGATATCCTAACAACTTAATTTCGTGGGCAGATGGAGAGATAGCAGAACTATATAATATAACAGAAGGCTGGCAAATTTATGTCAATTAACGTGATGCTCCAACCGAGGGAGTTCTTTTCACCGATCAATAATTTGACGTCATCACTATACACTATTACCTGTGCTGATGAATACAGTCATTGATACGTCGTTAATGTATAATCAAAATAATATAGGACCCAAAACAGATCCTCGAGGTACCCCAGGTATATCCATAAAACACGACTGCGAATCATCAATTCGAACTTCTTTCCTTTCTGTCTTTAGGTAAGATCGAGGGATTTAACGAAATACCTGTAACACCACATCCTTCGCGTTTGTAAAGAAAAATATTGTGATTAATTGAATCGCAAACCTTGGACAAGTTAATAGACGTACTAAGGCAATATCCGTTGGTTTCTAAATTACTGTAGTATTTTTTCAAAAATTGCTATATCTATAGATGTATTAGGACAACACTCAATGTGTTGATTGACATAAAGATAATTGAAAGTCTAGAATATTTAATTAGTTCTTTGTTCATTATACACTTACATATTTCAGCAAGCACTGGCTATTAGCTGGTAGGACAATAGTTATGAAAGCTACCCGATCTCTTATCTTAAAAATAAGTCTTATAGTTGTTTCAAATGAAAACTTAATATTTCGACAGAAACAATGAAAG
This sequence comes from Trypoxylus dichotomus, assembly GCA_023509865.1. Taxonomy (NCBI): domain Eukaryota; kingdom Metazoa; phylum Arthropoda; class Insecta; order Coleoptera; family Scarabaeidae; genus Trypoxylus; species Trypoxylus dichotomus. The sequence continues at coordinate 56,594,145 of CM042075.1, forward strand.
GAAACACTTTAAAATAAACGATGAAGTGCGACCATACCCAGTTTGTTGTATTTCTAGTAACGATCTCGACATCTTCAAGCATAGGATCGATAAAAACGAAATTTCCATGGGTCGCATTTTCAAGTATTTACTAGTTTGACAATGAATATCCCTATGAACTAAATTTGCAAAACAGCACGGTTAAATACAAATAACTGCAATACCACCAATGCCAATTAAGTAAATTTTAAATGGCGAGAAAAGGAGCACATATGATATTCAAATGGTGCAATAACAATAAGCAATGAGACGCTGGCAGCGTACACATATAAATCTGTTGCTTTCACGCCCCACTGTAATTACAAAAAAAAAACTTGGCAATTTCCCATGAGGCGAATTCCATCGTGGTGAACCGGAGCTAAATTCGTTGTACTACATGTATTTTCTATTAATCTACCCGTGTAATACTCCGCTATAATTTCTAGTTTAACTAAGAAGGAAACTTAATCCGAAGCTCAGTGGAACACTACGTGAATTACTATCGCAGTCTCGTAACGGTTAAGATGTAGAGTAATGATAACGCAATTATAAATTAAGATAAATGCAGATAATGGAGCAGATACATATATAACATATGTTAGAATAGCTGGAATAGAAGTGTAAGCGTTTTTATGTTTGGCAATTACTAAAATGGTATATTACTAGCAAGTTAATATAAAACTATTAATGACACGAAGAAAGCGACAAAAATGAAGATACTAAAGTCACGCCAAATTATGTCGGCAAACCAGTGGCGCCCAGATCTCTGAGTGTAGAAAATTACACGTTGCGCGAAATTCAATTTAATATATTTATCAGAAATTTTCTGTCAGGTAAAATAATTATTCTGATTACTTTATATAATTTTATTTTTCTTGCCACGCGCTTCGAGGTTGTGTTGTCCCTTCTTCAAGACAATAATAGTAATAGAAACATCATAAAGACTTACATTACATATTTAAAATGTTATATAACAGCCACAAACGCGTTAAAATTATATTCTGTAGTTATATAAAATAAAAAGAAATGCTTATTATAAAGTACTTTACTATTTATATTATTTATACTTTTATTGGTAAATATACAATGGTTTACAAAGTAAAAGTAGATAATGGCAAAATACACTTATCATTTTTTAAGTTAACAGATATTGTAAAAAAATATCCAAGAATATGCGAGAAGACTGAATGTTGGGACGAATTTCATTACTAATATGCTCTAACGTCACCTTTAGGTTTTATTACTGCATGAATTCGGATAGGTGTTGACTCAACTAAGAACATGTATTTTTCAGGAGTAAATCCGTTCAAAGTTTTTATCAATGTTTGCTTTGAATTAACATCTGGTGATGTTAGTCGTTAGTAATATTTGTTTCATTTTCTGTTACACCGTTTCTATGACATCAATATCAGATGGTAGAAGGCCATGGAAGAACCATATTTTTCTGATTTTGTCTGTATGGCAAGCATCGCATCTTTATACCAGGTAGCACGCTAAATGAATTATTTGAGACATTAGACCATATCATGTTGAACAGCATGAAGTAAATAAAGAAAACGAAAAAATATATTTGAGGTAAAGTCATTAAATAAGTCACTAACTGCTGTGGGAAAGCTGAAACTACAACAGTTGCCGTACGCATACGCAGGCAATGTTAAAATGGCAACCGTCAACAAAGAAATCCAAGGTTGTGCTCTCAGCTGATAAGGTTATGCTTACTATGTTCTCGAATTGTTAAAGGGTGCTCCTAGCCCAGCATTTGGAACATTGTTATATCACGATAGTGCACGAACTGGCATTATCGGCATATTCGGCGCAATCAGGCGAGAATTACAGTATTAGTGTGGGAACTTCTTGAACATCAGGCTTTCAGTCCCGACCTAGCCCTAAGCGACTATAATCTGTTTAGTCCACTCAGAAAGCATCTTGACAAATATGCTGTTAAAGGCGTTTTGCAGCATTTGGGGCGTTATTCTTCAGTAATTCTTTGCTGCAGACCTTGTAAATCACCAACAGGAATTTTAAAGGTCCTATTCTTTAGGCGGGGAAACACGAAAAGTCTATAATTGTCAACGACGGCGATCGTTGTGGAAATTAAATTTTCGTAGCTTATAATCCGATCACCAAAATACTTACGAAGAAAAGCAATATTTTCTAGCGTTGTGTGTGCCGTTGCACCATTTTGCTGAAAGTAACCGTATTGTAATTCATCTTCTTGCAACTGTTCAATAAATATTAAATAGGTGAAATAATTCTGCGATGAGAAACTGCTAGCCAAACACCAAACTTTGCAGTAAGCAGAAATATTCAACAAAACTATGAGGATCTTCACTGCTTTCTATCTGAGTATTTTGGGAATTGACGCAGCCTGAAAGGTGAAGCCACACTTCATCAGAGAAAAATCCCAAATTTAGCTGGTCATCATCTTGCATTAAATTATTTGCAAACCACTGGCAATAAGGAAGACGTCTAGGGCAGTCTATCAGGAAAGTAGCCTAATTTTCTTTACAATTTCCTCATATGTTCCATAATAGAGTCCAGTCTCTTGAGAAAGATGTTTCAAAGGTTTTGTAGATTCATTTTTCGTCATTTATAACTTTTTCTTCCGAATGAATAATTGATCTACCAGTACATGATTTATAAGAAATACACCAACACGATTGGAAAGGTAATTACAAAAATTTTTGGGAATTACACCTACGCTGGCTGTACACTCAAATTCCATCAATTCTTACCCCAGTTCGAAAATAGGCTTAAATCATATCTGAAAGAATGTCTAGAAAATAATACCAAAGACCAGAAAGCTGTAAATACAGTTTTTTTCCTGGTATTGGCGAAATCATTCACGAGAAATACAATGTGAAGAGACAAAAGAACGCTAACATACGGACAAGGCTGATGCCTATCCGGCGTCATCATTTCTCAGACTTACCATGACGTATTTAAAACACATATTCAGCGTGGTTTCGAGCGGTTTTTTGTTCAACACATTGCAATGATGATGCCGGATAGACAGAAACATGTCCGTGTGTTAGCCTTTTTTGTCTCTTCACATTTTGTATATCGTGAATGATTTCACAAATACCATGAGAAAAGCTGTATTTACAGCGTTCTTATCTTTGGCTTCAATCATGTACGTTCTTTGTACTGAATTGTAAGCTATATATAAATTTATTCAAACTCGATGTCCAAACTTGCTTTCAGTAGTTCTAGCACAGTAAGTTAATAACAGTCAATGTCATTGTCAAAACAAGCAAGCAAAAACAAGGCAAGCAAAAACAAAATGCTTAAAAATAGTCTGTTCAAACTTAATTCCAATGTGTATTTCTTACTTTAATTTTATAATCTGCAGTTTGTGAGTATAAAACATAAATGCAAATAATTGCGGAAGTTCGACTACTATCAGCATAACTTCAGCACCGACAAAATGATTCATAAAATTCAACTAATTGATCAATTACAATCACCATAACGGTTGAAAATGTATTAAAATTCCCAACACAGTATAGCATTACCGGCGACCGTTACAGAAATCCAAAGAGCCTCGAACTAAAAACAGATCAACTTTGTGTCGACTGGAAATTTACATACCGCGTTTCCTATGGAAAGATCCGTATGTGCGAGGACCGTAATTTTCTAACATTCCTCCCGCGTCGTTAGCCGTCGGTTTTCCATTACAAATCCGCTGATCCACGTTCAAATATTTACCCGGCAAACAGTACGGGCAAGTTAAAAATTTGTAATAAAGTTAAAACTTCTACCAACCGACGGATCCAAAAAGCGTCCGGAATTTCAATCACGCGGTGCATATTTGACCGCCGTACTAACGTTCGCATAAATATTAATGAACACCGCGGATTATCTCTCTTCGCGTTTACTTCGAATGTCTGGCACGTTGCATGTAGAATGACAGAAATTAATCCGGATGCTTTTCATTCGAACTTTGCGCGATTGCTTTATCGGAAGTGTTCGTGCAGGTCAGTTGGCGTCACTGGACAGATGACGCCTTGTTTCTTTTGCAATATTTCTGAAGAATTGATACCCGTAGGATAGAATAAATTTCATGAAGGAGATCTGAAATCGTGGCAGAAGAGAGGACAGTCTCAGGTATAAATATGCATGGTGTGGTATACGTTCCAACCTTTTGGCCAGTAAATGTTTGTTGTGAAGCACTTCAGATTCTTTCAGAAGACGAACACAATAAAAATGATTGTATACCTATTATGGGTATAAATGCTCAATATGTATTTAACAAAGTTAACGGTGTTGATAAGGAGTATTCCAATAGCAGCGCAAGATTTTCTGAATCCCAAATGCGGCAGTTTTCCCGATTAAAGAAGCCGTCGAGGTGAAAATAGGCCTCATCATTGAAAATGATGATGAAGTTTCTTCGCTTTGCGTGGTCTGTTGCAGCGATTGTTGATTCAATTGGACTTTGTAGGCATGGAAATGCAAATCTTTAGTTAAAATACGCTGCAGAGTGGCTGTTGTGATGTTAAAATCTTGTGAACGATAACGAATCAACTTTCGGCTACACTCTCGCGGACTGCCGTTCTGCATGATCTCTACGGGCTCGTGCCATGTATTTCACATGACTAACCGTGCCGGTACAAATTTTTCGGTTATTCTTTTCGCAGTACATAAACTAGGACTGAATATTGGACGCACTTTGCGAATGGTAGCAATCAAACCTTCACCATTTTGATAACAATGTTTAACAATCTGGACGCGTTGTTCTATCGTGTAATACTCCATTTTACTTACTCCCAACTAACTCTACTGACTTGCCATAATCATGTGTCATTATGACTGTCAAACATGGCGGGCAATTCAAATCTTGCGCTCGTGTTGAAACCCCTTATATAATCAATTTTACCTTAATGACTCCATATATTTCAGCAAACACTTGTTAACCAAAGCACAGTTAAACATTACAAACATAATCAACTATCTTGTTGTTGCGAGTTATTGTCGAGCTCATCAACAATATAGCCATGCTTCGACGTACTCGTCTCAAAATTATTCATTAATGTAATTTTTAAAAATTTAGCTAGAGATTACGCTAGGTATTTGTCGAAATCACACTCCTATGTAAGTCTTATCCTTATTTAATGAACATATTATTAGTTTTTGAGCCAAATTACTCTATATTTTCTTATTTTGTCAAATCGAGTCATCTAATTTTTCTTCTTATACAAACTAAAATCCCTAACCAAGAAATCCTCTACGCTCTAGAATCCGAGTATAGTATATTTCGAACACTGAGACATCTCTACAAAGTCTTATAATGTGAAGTCATAATTTTAAATTTTAAATTTGTTAACATTGACCCGTAATCGAATTTCTATAATCTGTTGGACAAATACAATGTTAAAACAAGGAAACGTATAAATTATTTTTTTATTATTTCCACAAATAAATCCAATATATTACCGCCAAGATATCTCAGTACAATCACAACTACCTACTATTCTCTGTATTGAGAATGACAAAACTTGAAACGAGTAGAAGCCCCATAAGTTTCAGTATATTTGAATTCTGCATAAAAATGCAGTTTCATGATATCGAAATACTGTTTTCTGTATCGTTTACATGAACTCAGCTACACAATAACATTTAAGTCATCATACTGTCATGTTTTATCTCTTTCAATTAACTTTGTATTTATTACGGCTTACAAGATCCCAAAAACAAATATACTAAGATAAGTTATACAGCGTTCTGCAGTACTGTGCAGCTCTTCAACCATAACCTCTGCCATAGCCGACTCCAACGCATCTCTAGAAGCTCAACTGCACAATATTTAACGTGGCCGACATCACTCATTCTTCTGCCAAGTACGAGTTGCACAGGTTCATTCATTTTCTATAGGCAGAAGGAAATAGCACAGCAGAAATTAATTGCAGGATGAGCTACGTATACGTTGCAAACGGTGATGGCGTTGTACGGGAGTGGTATAGAAAATGTAGGTATCGCTGAACCGGCGTTCATAATGGAGACGGACAAGGACGCATTGCTGGTGAAGATCTCTTCCCGAAATTTGGAAAATGAATGGTTTGAGAGAGACGAAGGTTTTCCATTAATAAATTGTCTGTGAATTTTTCCGATACTTTACGACCATAGCAGAACACCTAGACCGAAGACTATTGAACGGTGGGTTCTTAAAATGTTGCACGAAGACCACACAATTAGTCCGATTGTATCAGTTTTAACTTTTCTCACACTTTATGCTGATGAAAGGGACAACCTTTGAAATCAATCAATTGAATTTTTATGACAAAGACACAAACTGCCCAAGCAAACTCAAAAACTTCAAACAAACCTTCAGTGATAGGAAGGCCATAATTGCCATTCTCTGGGATCGATGCGACGCGGTCCGGTATAAGAAACGTCTGCATGGTTCCACGTAAAATAAAAAATAATACACGCGGTTTGAGTGTGGAATCAATCTGTGAGGTACGTGCTATTGAATGTGCACTGAATAATTTGCTTATCGCAACAATCTACAGACCCTTTTTTAAAGTCATTTTAGCTCATTTTTAGAAACGACGGATAAAATATTTTTATGTAAACCTAAATTAATTTCTGTTATAACTGGAGATTTTAGCCTTGAATTTCAACTTCATATTATAACTAAGCTTCTTACAATTACTGTGTGTCCCAAAAGTTAAATTTCTGAATAAATTAAATTATTTCAGCTTGTGTTTCAAAAATAAATTAGAATATCTCCTTATCATAAATATACTCGTATTCTTTTGTATGCCGCAAAGCAACTAATCCAAATAAATGGTATTATGTATCATATTTTCACTGACAATAAAAAAAATTAATAATTGTAGCAAGTAAGTGCTAGTAAACGAGTAAAAAGCAGATCCTCATTAACTTGCTAGGTTGTCTAAGAACTGATGCAGTCAAACCTTAACGCAGTCTCCGCGCAGTTACGGTTTTAATGCGTGATTTAATATTCACAGACGCAGAAGCAGACTCGTACGAGAGGGAATGGGGCCTTAAAACTTTCTTGCTATTAAGTTCTCGTGGAAAGTCATTAGGTATGTGATACATTAGCGCAGTACGCAAGGGGTCGGCGCCCCTAATCGTCCCACTCGCTAATAATGCCGCATTTATAATATATATGCGGCATCAGCGGAGTATCTCCTAAATTAATTTTGGATGCGGCTTGTTTAGTACATGGTAAGAGAGGAGAAGCGATTATGAATACATGTATTATCGAAATGGAGTAAGCTAGTGATGTCGGTTCTTGGTAGGATTGAGGTAGGTCAAACAGACGAGATATGCTAATATTCAGGTCAATGATTGTTAAGAATTCACTCGGCTAAATAGTATCTAATTCTTGCGATTCATAAAACTTCATTCATAAAACTATCGAAGATAGGTCGAGAAATATTAATTTTATTTGTATTCACTCTTCGGGGGATCTAACTAATGTGATCTAACTAATGCTGGATCTACAGTAATCTTCCTGCATAGATGCTGCCAACTCCAGTTCGATTATTAAATCCTTGAAGAATGCGCCGTGTTGATTTGTTTTGTCCAGAGGGTTGGACGCCTTGCTTCAAACAAATTCAATATTAAATTTACATGAAGCTTCAGTTGGTTTTTATTACCACGGTTTTAAAATTTCTGAAAAAGTATTAGCCCCTCCCTTATCGGGAGAAGGTCATACCACTAGACCATAGAACCATGTAAGTTTAAATCATTTTTAATCCTTAAATATGGTAATATCTGTAAATATTGTGTGATATTTTTCCTACAAGAGAGAAGGTGTAGCTGTAATTTTGAAGCTTAATGTTGTTACAAAGACCTAATTGGTCTGGGAGCAGAGAGAATTCACAAAATGACCATTGTGATGTTGAGACTTGCTTTGGTATGAAATTTCCCCTTCGTAAAGCAATTAGTTATATAAATACGCAATCATGATCTCATTAGAAAAAAAAAACGCTTTGGTTTAAATCATAATTTAAATTCTGATTTTATTTAAGCCATCTCAAACCCTTGTTTTATCTCACATTATTATTTAGATTCACGGGAAATAAGCAGTGCTATATTGTTTTACAACAACCCGGATTAATTTCTATAACCGTTTCGCATTTATCATCCGAACAGCTTATTATTCGACATCTACGAAGTCTACCTTCTTTATCACAGCAACACCCTGTTAGTGTTACTCACAATATTTTAGCCGAAGAAAATCGCTACGTCGCCCAGCATTTTCCATACAAATCATCCCAAAGAACCCCCTTTAATAATTTAAGCTTCCGCATAAAGAAGGGCTTAATAGAAACCGCATATCTAAATCATGATCTATGAACACAATATGGGTCAGCTCGAACGATGCACGTTGCCGTAACGCTAACTGGGACACATTGCTAATGCATTATTAACATGCTTATGGAACCGCATATTGTCAACATACCGGATTATATTCTACTTGCTACATTACAACCCCACGCCTAAATTGACCACTTGTTATTACACGACTACCACTACATACATAGCTACTAACAGCGCTAACGGTTATCTGTTCGCGAGATGCAGGCATGGACGCCTGCTAAAATCCTGTAGCTTCTCCCTGGAACTTGTATAATTGCTTTAATATGAGCAAAAGGGGCGTTCCAAATTCGCAGTGCAATATTTTATATAAATATAATTATTATATCATTAATTAGCAGAATTACATTGAGAGCAAAAATTGAGATACCTTAACTGAAAGTTTACCAATAATAAACACCTGGAAACAGCATTCTCTGGAATTATTAAATGAGGAAATAGAAGAAGAAAATAGAAACGAACAGCAAGCAGCAGATGAGAGTGAAGATATAGAAATCAGCATGGAAGAATTGGAAGAGGCAATAAATAAACTGAGAAATGGAAAGGCATCAGGAAGTAATAAAATAACAATAGAAATGATAAAAAATATGGACAAGGCAAACACCATTAAATGGTGCACTGATGGTTCAAAAGTTGACAGAGGATCAGGTGCAAAGGTATTTGGGCCAGGAACCAGATATTCAGAGTCAATGGGAATGTACCCTAACGCCTTTCAAGCTGGGATCAATGCGATTGGAAGATGTACTCAATTGAATCTTGACAGGAACTATCGAAGGTAAAGCGTTGCAATTTTCTCAGAAAGTCAAGCAGCCATAATGGCGTTGACCTCTAACACCATTAGCTTAAAATTAGTCTAGGAATGCCTGCAAAAAAATAAACAACCTAGGCAGAGAAAACAGAGTTGCACTGTACTGGGTACCAGGACACACTGGAATCAGCGGCTACTAGAAAGCTGACCTATTAGCCACCACAACTTCGTTGTTGGAACCGGAGCTGTTCTGTGATATGGGGATCAGCACCTATAAAAAAGAACTTAAAGACAGAGTAGAGAACCTCAGAGCATTTCTTTGAGAGAATCTTTCTGGTCTGAGACATTGCAATGTATTCCTTGGAAACTTAAATAAACAAAGAGCAAAGACTATGCTAGAAATAAGTAGAAACAGATTATGTCTCCTCACAGGTTCTCTTACAGGACATTGTCACCTTGGAGACCACATGACAAGGATAGGTCTGAAACAGAATAGCGACTGCAGGTTTTGTGGAGTGGAGGTTGAAAGTCCGGAACACCTGACATCTAGCTGCACTGCCATTATAGAGACCTGTGCGAACTATCTTAACAAAGACGTCATACACCTTCTCTGAAACCATCACAGCTATTGCTAGCAGTTTGCAGCTCAGATAGCACAATAGATCTAATCTAACCTATATAGAACTCCTACGTGTCATAAAGTAAAGAGAAACTTAGTCAATAATAAGTAAAAGTTCCTACAGCATCTTATAACTTAATTTACCTTCTATGCAACGTTATTCACTTGTGGCTCCTTCTGTACAACAGATTTTCCATCAAGTTCAATTAATTTCCGATGCATGGATGAAGTTCGAAATCCGCCTAGTTTATAAACATTTAATGACATCGTTGAAGCGTTTGATGATAGTGAAGACATGTAATCACTATAGACGTGAATTGCAGAGCATGCACGATCGCAAACAATAGAAGGCAAGGGTGCATAAGCATATTCCTCTCGTTCGATAGCAAGTAATTAATTGTGTATGCATCTCTACGACGAAAACGAGCGAGATATATTGAACACGAACTCTCCTTGAAGGTAAGTAATCAATGCATAGACGTATGCGTTTACTAAATCTTGCATAAATTCGGTACATAAAAGTTTGAAACTCGATTTACCACCTAATGTCACGGTTGCGATTGTAAGTCTTGGAATCTTATTTAAAATTTTCATGTCATGACATTTTTCTTTTAAAAGGAATTGAGAAATTATATATACCGTTGCCAAAATAAATACCTTCTTAATAAACAAATTCCTATTAGTTAAGAAAATTTAAGGTATTATATCACACTTAGGATTTTTGGAGCTTTATTTATTAGCATTTTGTATCAATTTATTCACGCACACATTGATCTTTTGATCTTTCTGTATCTACGCTAGATAATAGAATTTGGAGACATGACGTTCTGAAACACTTCCAGGACCTGGCTTTCATGTGAATTAGAATGGTTAAATAACCTTGTTTAGGCCAAAAGGGGACAATTAATAACTACGAATATCCGTACAGATCAGAGGTTCCCACACTTTTGTCCTCCGAATACTGAGCTCTTTTTAAATTTATTAACGTCAAATACATTTCCAACAGCTATTCGCTTTAATACGGTTTTTGAAAGGTGAACAATTGTACAACAACATCATCAGCAAGAAAGATATTATCTCTTCCAGTTATTTACCAGTTCTCATAGAGACCAAGTACAATGGAATATACATACAACCATTTTTTGTAGACAACGATGAATCATATCCACTTTCACATAAAGTTTATTTTAAGAATCAAACATCATATTACTACTACAAGAATCCTGTAATAAATACTACAAGAACTTTAAGACCTCTTTCCCTAAAGCACATACGCCTATGTATATTATACGAACGGATGTTGTATAGTTAGGTAATACATGTAACTTAGAGATTCAGGTCGTTTCCACACGTACTTATTGCGATTATCCCTACATGCATACAACTTTGAAGCAACTATTAATTGTTATTTAATGCTAGTCCGGTGCATTAGCTCTAATTTTGAGCAAGTAGTACAGCTAGACGTTGTATATTGCCCTCTTGGGAATACACAACAGTCAGAGGGCACCAGTCTAGAACTTACCTGATATTTGCCGCTGTCGTAGTGCCAACGGCAAGGAAATTTCGCAGTGGCATACTTTAGGAGTTTACGGTTTAATATGTACGTGGGAATGTGCCCTTAATTGAAATACGGAACTATTTCCTTATGTGAGGACAAAGCCACTACCGTAGCTTCGTCTTTACAATGTTGTATGAAGTAATTTATCGATTATTAATGCATCCGGATGAATCTAACATGGCCCAGCAATTCACATCCATTAAATTACATCGATGATGATGTTAGTGAATCTCTGAAATCTCTAGAGACGCTAAATGCTAATTCCATAGAATCCGCTTAAGATGGTTTAAGAACTGCGGTGGGTATTTGACAGTGCAGGTCATCAAAGGTTAATTGGTATAGTTACTTGCTATGACGAAGGTTTTTTTCTATAAATCAGGGATCAAACTCTTTAAACAAATACATAAATGTATAATATGGAAAGGTATTACCTAACAGCTTACTACTGTGACCAATAACACACCACGATCTGCCACAGATACAGACTAAAAAAGTTATAGGACAATTCGTTAATGGAAGAAAAAACATACTGCTAAAGACCTTGAGGTGAGCCAAAGGGTAAGTTCTAGACTTCCAAATCTTCAACGAGGACAAACGCAAAGTCAACCAGCATCAAGAACACCATGAAATGGTCAATATCAATCGCAAGTCCTACCTAAAAGTCGCGGTTTTAATGCAACCTAGCTTCAGAGATTGTTATTGTCACTGCTAGATAAGAAATTGTTTTCAGCTATGTCTGAGGCGCGTAGGTTGCGGCATATGCGCCCCAAAATTGTTGGCTTCTAGTCTTCTTATTGTGCAACATACAACAGCCCGTAGAACGATATTAATTGGAGTTTACACTGATGGGGGAGAACATTATCCAGTGACGGATAAAAATTTACATTGCACGGCGCACGAAATGGCTGTGATCGTAAAGCCGGCATAAATAAGAGACTACACATACGCAACCCAAACATTTTCCGCGATGCAGCAGCAGTGGAAAAAACTTGATTTTTATGAAGGACAATGCTCGTCCCTATCGACTAATCCTGAGGATGGTGTAAAGAGAATGACGTAATTAACTAACTTCTTAGACAGACACCGAGAAGACTTCGAAAATTACAAATTGCTCTCAGTGAAAAACGGAATACGATTTCGCAAGAATTATTCAACTCTCTAATTCATTCCCTGCCACCAAGATGCTAAGCGCTCTCTATTGTTCATGGGAGCCATACGCAATATCAGTTGCTATTTTTGTAAGACTGATGGTAGAAAACTTCTGTAAAATTGCATAACCTCATGTTTTTCCTAGGTTCAATATGCATGTACCAACAAGATTAAAAAACATATCTATATAACCAATAAGACCTTTATACTCATTGGGTGTCGGGTTAGATTAAATCTGCTTCCATTTCACAAATTTTCGCCAGTCTTCCCTATTCTTTGCAATTTTCTGAGTTTCATACCAAGTTTCTCCTTTCTTACCTAAAATGTTGTCCATTTCTTCATTCCAGTTTCCTTTTGGCCCCCTTCTTGTTCTTTTCTTCTCTATCTGCTTTCCAGACCTGCTTAAACGGAAATGTATTGTCCGTCTTTTATAGTCCCCACCATGCTAATTGTCTTTGATGATTCTGCTTGTAGCTCTCTTCGGATTTATTCGTTTCCTATCCTGTCTCTCCTAGTTACATTTTTCATTTTTCTTAAATATTTCATCCCTAGGGCTTGGATTTTACTTTTTTCTTGACGATCGAGTACCCAGGTTTCACGTCCAAATGTGAGAATTTGCCTGAATACTGTTCTGTAAACCGTAACTTTTTATTTGTTTTGTTATTAAAAAATATTTTGTGGAGTGCTTTGACGAAGGTATGGTATTGCAATCTGTTCAGATCTCTCGGTAAATGATTGAATGGCTTTGCTGCAAAGTTAGTATACTTCTGCGTACTTTACACTTTATCATTGGATCTTTTTATGACGATTTTGGAGTGAGTGTCATCGTTATGTTTAGCGCCGTTCTTAGGAAACTGAACTTAGCGATGGTAAGTATGTATACACACATTTTTCTTCTTTAGTTAGTATACATCCCCTTTAATCCCCTTTGCTTCTGGAGAATAAAGATGAACTCTGCTTCAAAGAAATTTGGTTAAGAACTTCACTCAATAGACGGCAAAGTTCGCAAAATATGGCATTCTTGTTCCCTGGTGACTAGAAACATTTCTTATTCTTTTCACTCTGTACGTGGTAGTGGACAATTTTCCCTACTTCGCTAAAGTAAACGGACCCCACCTTAGACCACAGTCCAGGAGGAGTTTCAAGAATTTGATCCTGGTTTTAGAAAAATTTTTCTTCTTAAAGAAAACCTGGCGTGTTGTGTTTTAGTTCTAGGGAAAATTTTGTATTGCTGCAAAACAATTTCTTCGCTTCTTCCATAATTTTGAAGTATCATCTATGTATAATCAGCTCGTATCTGCTGGCTGAGACATGTACCACATCCTCTTCTTCCTTTTGCTTTTCACACGTGGTATGTATGCTACTACCTGTTTTCTCCCTATGTCTATTCGGATGTAGATGTCCAGCATTCTTTCCAGCCTTTTGATGGCCTGCCCTCATTCCTTTTTCCGACAGGGTTATTTATTTCAGCACTTCTTGCCAGTTTACCATCGCGCATTTTGCTTACGTGCTTGTTCCAGCATTTCCTTGGTTTTTTATCAATTTTTCCATGTCTTATATTTTGCTTTGTTATCGCAGATTATCGCTTCTGATTCTGCCAAGTAGTGTTTTTCCATAAATGCTTCTTATTTCTTTCATTTCGACTGTTCGCATCATTTGCTGCGTCTTAGAGGTGTCTAGTCTTGTTTTAGTAGCGGACCTTACTGCTGATTTATAAGTTCTCACTTTACTTTGCAGTCTGAAATTTACGATGCTTTTATTGTTCCCGAACTTCACTACCTAGATTTCCAGAGCTTGTTACATCAGTTCCCAAGTATTTAAACCGATTCACTTGTTTGATGATCCTTTGGTCAACCTCCAGTTTGTATCTTACCCATTCTTTGGATGTTATTAGATATTTGGTTTTACCAGTGTTAATGATCATGTTTAGTTGTTTTGCTGATTGATTGAAGAAGTGAAGTAATTTTAGCTAGTTGTCTTCAGAACCAGCGATTAGCACCGTGTCTTCTGCGTAGCAGACAGCATTGAAGTAGGATTTGCCCATTTTGTAGCCTGCTATTTTAGGTAGCTTTCCAATTATTTTATCCATAATCATATTGAATACAAAAGGGTTAAGTGAGTCGCATTCCTATGCGTACATGTATTTACTTGGTTAATTCATTCCTCACCCTTATCATCGTTCAGCAGCGGCTGTTAAGGTCGTGAATTATTGAATTTACCATGTAAATAACAATGGTTGCAATAGGGGCACCTGGAGAATGCCACGCTCTATAGACGTCCTTACTGATTAATGAGCTTCGACCTCCACGAGCAGTACGTAATCTTGTTCTCTACCGTATATTTTGTGCTATTATTTCCTATTACTTATTACTCCAACTCAACGCTAGAGGGAACGCTATCGAAATTGACATTCTATTAAGGAACTATGATTGTAACCGCACAGATTAAATTCCACCTTCATCGGCATCGCACAGACCTAATCTATGCGAATCCGAGTACCGACAAGTAATAGGGAATCGAGACTTAAAATCCTCGAATTATGGTAAAGCTCATCATCGCGGAAAATGCGCGAGGGCGCCATCGCGACGTACCGGAGGGCTTTCGTACTTCTCCGCACAACCTCTCCCCTAAATCAATTTTATTGCGAGCGTTATACGGCAGGGATTGAATTGATTCCGAACCGTTCCCTTTTTATTTCCACAACACAACAGGAGTCGAGAGCCGAAAGAATTCAAAAAAAGAAAAAATGCGAAACCGACGTACAACGGAAGAAAAAAATTCTCCTTCGATTTATTAGAGATATACTTGTAGACGTGTGGAACCCCAATACATGCATATATACATGAGGTAAGCTTATCAACTTGAGAGAGGGAGAAAATAGGGTTGAGATAGACTTTTTCTTCGGAGCTTAGCTCCAGAACAATATCTAACCTGTAATCTACCTAACGGTTGTCAATTTCGTTGTTGGCCTTTTTGTGGAAGTGTTCCTCTTTTTCTATTTGTTTTATCCTATTTTTTTAAGATGAGGTTCGCCTTCACAATGACATGACAAGGTAATCATCTTAACTGCAGTTAGAAGGTGGGCGTTGCTTTGTTGGAAAAACCTTTCAAAACTGTCTGACCATTCATACAATTATGGTTTACAAAGATTTTTCCAAATCATTAAATCTTTCACTGGTTTTTGGTCGTAACCATAGACCATTCATACAATTATAGTATACAAAGATTTTTCCAAATCTTCAGATCTTTGACTGGTTTTTGGTCATAACTAGAGACTATTCATACAATTATGGTGTACAAATATTTTTGTAAATCTTCAAACGCTTGACTGGTTTTTGATCATAACTAGAGACAATTCATATAATTATGATGTACACAGACTTTTTCCAAATCTTCAAATCCTTGACAGGTTTTTGGTCATAACCAAAGACCATTCATACAATTATGGTATACAAAGATTTTTCCAAATCTTCAAATCCTTGACTGGTTTTTTGGCCATAACCAAAAACCATTCATAAAATTATGGTGCACAAAGATTTTTCAAATCTTCAAATCCTTGATTGGTTTTTGTTCATAACCAGAGAGCTGATTTTAAAATACGAGCAATCTAGTGAATTAATACTGCAATAACAATGGACATACTGATGCCACATTCAATTTCATGTTATTATCAGTTGATAATATTAGTGTTTTAGTTAATTCTAGCAGCTAGTTTGCAGATTCAACACTTTCTTGATACTCATGATATCATGCTCGGATTAAAGCTGCGAGTCTAAAGTGACTCACATGCTGATTTGTTACGAAGTATTTCTAACAACCACGTTAGTTTTTTTATTAGATTGTTCAAAGGCTTTTGATGCAATTAATCATTCCCTTCTACTTACTACTTTGACGTGTTAATTCCATACTGTTTCTCGCTTCATACTTGTTAAATTGAATCCAAATAGTCACAAACAATGACTCATTTTTCCTCACCTCCTATACGAGGGCGACCTGAAACGTTTCCACGAGAAGAAAACCACGGTATTGGTGCGGTGTTTCATTTTTACTTTTCGATGTAGTCTCCTCGACGAATAATATACTTCTTTAAAATATTGTCTTCATATTAACACAAAGAAAACTTCTTTCTTGGCTTTTAACCGCACTAAAACTCGTAATGCTGCTATACCGCACATTTAGATCGAAATTAATGACGAAATCACTTATCAAATTGGGCGTGTAATTTAGAACTTTATCTAGGCACTAAACTTTGTTTCAGAGAACATATATCTCATTTATTGAGGCTTGGTTATTGTAATTTGAAAATTTTATATGGAAAGAAAGAATGTTCAGATGTATGAAATAAATTTTTGAAAATTGGAAATCTTTCATTCTACCTAGGATTTCAACAATACAAGTTTCTCACATTAGATTTAACCATTAAAAATGCTACACACAGGCTCATTATGCACGTTGTTAAGGAAATAAACAAAAGATTTTCAAGTCCGCACACTAGTACGAGAGGAATTCTATCAACATGCTGCTAACCTTATTCCATATACAAGGTAAACAGTAATAAACAATGCAAACAACAACAAATTCATTAAAAGGTAAACAGTTGACTGCAGTACCCTTAATGGCTAAGCTTGGTATTACAATCTGGATATTCCGGCGCAGACAATGCGAAAATAAAGGACGAAAGAGAAAAGGAAGAAATGTTGAAGGAAATAAAAAGGAAAAAAAAACTTAACCAAGCTTCTCCAATTTGGATGATTCATCTTGGACGAAGTTCAGCAATTTCGGCCCTCACGAAACCGCCGGAATCAATTTACATCTCGTTACGCGGAGTTCCGGGTCTGTGCCGGAGGATTTCGTGTGCTACGTATCTACTACGTCACGAAACCGTCGGCAACAGAGCGTAAGAAGCCTACGTAACAATACTCGTAGACGGATAAATATCCTCGCTGTTACGTTTTTCTCTTTTAGCATTTTAGGTGGGTTCCAGTGATACATATATTAAAAGAATCTGTAAAAACAGAAAGTGCGGAACATAAATCTCTAAAAAGTGGATTTAAAAATACAAACTATGATATACGGTTAGTAAACAATACCCCAAGATCAATAGCTCCGAAAAACTAAATATTGTGTGCTGAATTTCAGGTCGTAATAGAACAGAATCATGTGCTAAATCCAGCTACAAATCAGACACTGAAATGCGTTTCTGACATGAAACATAGAGCCCAGAGTATTGTGGAGAAACCTAGGCAAATATATGAAGCCTACATAAAGGAAATACCTTTGGAAGCATTAATTCAGTTTCCAAATTATATTGCCTTTCAAAGGAAAATAGAATTTATACGTGAAAAGATCGATCTTCTAGCATTCAAATCCTGCAAGTGTTGCTAATATTACAACTCCAGTTGATCTGATGAAAGTGCCATAAGAAACGATAACTTTATTCTGGATAAAAATAGGGATTCTGGAGAAAACCAACCTGATTGAATACTCACCTTCCTCTTGCTGAGGAAAAATTGAGAATATAGGAGTAGCATTATTGATTTTTTGACGGTATAAGACATTCCAGCCAACCCATTAGCTACTTCCAAAAAGAGCAAGATGTGATTGATATCGTTTAACCTACAGATATTCGAAACTAGATGCTAGCAAAATCAAGTATCTGCAACAGAATCGACGTATGCAACCATTAATGGAAAATTACACAAATATGGAACATATGAACTGTCTTCGTGGTGTTTCACATTAAGATGTAATGTTTGTTAACAAGCATTACCAAAGCATATTTAGAATTTCTATTTACATGTTTGTATACAATGCGTTTTCCAATAAATATTTTTAATTTTTATAATGTATATTTTGCTATTTAAAAATGCGC
This sequence comes from Trypoxylus dichotomus, assembly GCA_023509865.1. NCBI lineage: Eukaryota > Metazoa > Arthropoda > Insecta > Coleoptera > Scarabaeidae > Trypoxylus > Trypoxylus dichotomus. The sequence continues at coordinate 56,612,458 of CM042075.1, forward strand.
ATGCCTTCGCTCGGAGCTATTTACTCCTAGGTCGTCTAAGAATAAGCAATTTTGTCTAGACTATTTAGTCTTGAGCTATTTTGACAGGCTACCTAAACAAATATTTAGATTAGTAATTGGCCATAATGTTTTTGGGTGACTTATATCCTTATTTCTTTAACAATTTACGTCCAGAACTAAACTTGTTAAAGTTAACGTTCACTTTCTTAGTTGAAAGGAATTTAAACTGAACGCGATCAAAGTACAATATTGAAGATTGCCATTGATCAAAGCTGAATTGGCAGGAGTTCATAAAACGCTCTATTAAAATGCCCTAAGCTTTCAAATTTAATTTTAAGCTTTCATCAGAACAAAATCTTTATGAGAGTAGCGAAGCGTTACCAATAAACCTTTAATACATTGGAATATTGGTTAAAATTTAAAAGCCATTAAGTTACAATTTTAAAAAGCTTAAATTTTAAACACTTTTTTCCCAGAATTAAATGAATGTAAAGAAGTGAATGTAGGCAACGTACAGGAAAAAGACATATGAATGGGTTTATTACAAACAATTGAGAAATCTTTGTAATGCGAAAACTGGAACGGAAACGTATTCTTTACATGTTTTGTTACTTTAGTGAAGGAAATTATATAACTGCGACACCTATACAAGAAAGTAGATTCAAATACCTAAACATCTTTTAAAATCGCACGATATTCATGATTTTTTGTTGTTAATTATGTGCCCATGCCATTAATTCATGAGTATAAGTTTGTTTTCTTCAAACCCTTGTGTTGATTCTAAACGTTTTGTTTCCAAAGTTCTTCTTGTATTGTGTTTGGACGCAATCCAATGATAATTGTGTTCCTTATTAATCGTATTTCAGATTCATGTATATTTTAATGTATCCATTATTATTGTAATCAAATATTCTATTGTCAATTAGTATCTCATTAAGTAGGTATAAATTTCAGACTTAGTAGATATCCTGGCAAAGTGCCAACTTAGTTAACCTCCTATTAATCACTAGCAAACTAGTTCTCCATTCTAATTTAGGGTATTATTGATGCGTTTTCTAACTACGACCATCGGTAATTATCTAGACTATTCATTACTGCAAAGGCACTCAGGTAATTTTGTAATTACCAATAATACAAACCGAGGTTTCTTTTAACCAAATTTCACAATTTCAATAGAGAACAATACATAACTCTAACTGTTTGCTATATCAGGCCGAGAATTTATGGCGGCTACCTCCTACATACTCTATTTACGTGTTTTATTAAGATCGTGTTACAAAGGAAAACATAACTTCTTCAAATGAGGGGAAGCTCAAACACTCTGTGATCTATAAGACTTTGAACTGTTATACTTGGATTTGTTAGTATTACAGTTACCGTTGATGGATCTAAATAATATCCAGCCTCTGCAAGTTGAACTTAATAATAGGAAACAAACAAATTACGTATTCTTAATGTATCGTGAAAAATTTACTTACATAGCTATTAAACTCCATGATTCTTCTTTAATCGAGGAAGTTTCCACAAGTTCACTCTGGAGTAGTAGTACATGATACATAAATTCTCTTTGACATTTTCAGCAAAATTTCCACTGCCTTGTCTATTCTGCTATTGCTCTCTATCACAAATTTGCATGACACCTTCAACTTGTAATAAATGAGTCTTGGTCCTTCCAGTTGCATTGTCATATGACCTAGATGGGTAACCAGCTACATTCACTACGTTGCCATCCACCCATTGGGAATCTCCATTGATGAATTAAATTTTGGCAAAGAAAGTCACATTTTGTTCCAATGTGATCCTGGAAAATCGACAGTTTTCGCAAAAACGCTTTGGTGGAAGTCCTTGTCGAAGATTAATTCGAGTAATTCTTATTAATTTAATGTAAAAATATAATGAGTCATTCCCGACTATGAAGTGCTGCTACTTTCCCGATATAGCACGCTTCCATTCGCCATTAAAGCATGAGAAGAGCTAGACATGAATTGATTGAGAGATAAGATCTTCCAACCCAAACGTCATTATTTTGCGCGTCTATGAAAAGCTGAAATTCACCTCATGCCTCTCTTCAGCACACACCAGAATCAATTTAATTGATAGAAACTACCAGCGTATTCAATCACGACGCTATTTCGCTGCGATGTGTACCTCTTAATCTTCCATTTGTTCAATTGTCTCGTAGCGAGACGGGCGGCAATACGATGGAGGCAAAAAAGTCGCGAGGCCCTCACCTCCCATGTTACATGCGCGTTTCCGACTATCCGAGAGAGTTCTATACACCGCAATTCAATTTAGATCGAAAAGCTCGATATCCGTACGTTCAGCGAGTTCTAATTTCGTCTCTACTCTCCTGATTGCGAAGAAGTAATTAAGTTGTTTTTGCTCGACGATCGTTTCGGCAAAATTGCGTTGTCACGGTACAGGTGTTTTAGTTTCTTTTCGGACGATAAAATCGCAGAGTTCTACGGGCGCCATAATGAGCGAAGCAATGATTAACGTAGATGCACGCAATGAGAATTCTAATTCGTTTGGAGCGTTCACTGTTGAAAGCGGAAAGATAAATCTTTAGCAGGTTAACGCGTGCGCACATAAAATAGTTTCAGTATCATGTAACGAGATGTATTTTCGAAATGTTTGCGTACATTCTGATACCTCATGTAGTTCCTATGTCATTTTAGGAACCATATCGACAAAAGATCAATTATGAAGCTAGCATTCGCAAGCATCACAGTAAACTCTCCCCACACAAATTAATAATTTATTCGGAACGCAGCGTGTGGATTATCATTGTCAACCGTGGAGTTTGATAAAATTTCGGTTTTCTTGCATTTAGCCAACGTTTTGAAATCACTGAAAAAAATATCAGCGACGGTAGGATTTGAACCCACGACTTCTGCGTTACCGGCGCAATGTGCTACCAACTGCACCACCAAATGGAATGTAACTTCATATCGCTGTAAAGAAATGCAAGGAAATCATAATCTTCATCACCAATACCAACGATGAAAGCGTTTCAAATCTCAGACTGCTTAAGAGACATCGTATGGAGGAACCAACAACCTTAAATGGAAAGCAAAGTGAGAATAAGAAGCATTCATGGAAAAGGACTACTTGACAAAGTCCTGTCAGTCAATAAAAGACGTAGGAAAATGGATAAGAAAACGAGAAAATGCTGGAACAAGCAAATAACCCTATCGAAAAGAAAAATAAGGGTAGGCCATCAAAACGCTGGAAAGAATGCCGAACATCTATATCCGAAGAGGCACTGGAAGAAAACAGGCAGTAGTCTACCTATCACATATAGGAAGGTAGAAGAAGAAGAATACCAACGGTAGTTTCATATTAATCTTAATTTAACCGAGGGGTTTACTGTGATACCTATGATTTATACAACCACATAGTCCTTGCAATCGTTATGAAACTAGCAATAAAACTAAATGGTTAGGAGTAGCTTGCAAGTTTCATCATGTTAGTAGTATATTGGACTGTTAACTACTCAATCAACTAGGCTTTATGTTCTACCAAAAGAAGTCTGCCACCAGTTGTTGTAGTCACTCTTGGTTGCGTTGAAATCACTCTGTAATATATGTGTCGTTGGTTTTCATTTTGCTGAGAGTAAGGATAAGCATCCACATGCTGTTGACTAAAAGGGTTACAGGCAGGACATCGGTACATCATTTAAAAGAGATTTAAGAAAATTCTGCCACACAAAATTTGTCGGTATGGTTCCCCAACAGGTTGCAATGGAAGGCTATATGGTCAGAACTTTTTGCCTATAATAATAGCTGCTAGTATTACACATATGTAAAAGTAAAACATGAAGTACGTCAAAAAACACACATGCATAGTTTACGTAGTACTATAGGATCACTAAAAACAGAAAAGCGACCTGTGTGGATGCCATCAACACAGAACTTTGGAAATACTACAACTAAGACTTTCACAGGTATTTAGCAAATGTTGGAAAAGAGCGAAGGTAGTCTTTTTGTTAAAAAAAGGCGATAAGAATAACCCTCAAAATTACTGATTTACCTCAGAATATTAGACAATAAGGTGAAAATCATAACAGAAGATCTAAGAGAAGAGGAATAAATGAGCTTTAGAGAAGGCAGATCAGCCACAGATGGAACATTCATTCTACAACAAAATTATAGAAAAATACAAGGAATACAACAGAGAAACACACATACGGTTTATAGACTTGGAAAGGGCTTTCGATAATGTAAACAGTAAATGAGATACTACGAAAGAACAGGGATATCCGTATCATTTAATAAGAGCTATACGGAGTTTATACAATGACACCAGAATTATAGTAGGTACAGGCGGAAGGTTAACTAGGGAAATATCGACAAACAAAGGAGTTATTATAAAGGAATGGAAAAAGAAATGCCCTATGAATACGCAGAGACCAGAACACCACCCTAAATTCTATCTTATAGGTTGACGACTTAGTACTCCTAACAAAAACAAAGGATGATCTACAGAAACGAATTTATACATTACAATATCTGTGGCATAATAAGCAGAACGTTTTTTTATAAGACGATAGCAGTGCCAACCCTAGTATACGGTAGTGAAACATGGACAACGAAAAAAAAAACAAAAAAGAAAGCAGGATGCAGATACAAGAGATGAATTTTTTTCGAAGAGTGAAAGTTTACACAAGATCTAATATAATACGTAATGGAGGTATAAGAATAGAACTGAACATCTTCGACATAAATGGGAAAATAAAGGAAAACAAAAAGGTAAGTGGAAGGAACACGTGGAATGAATGCAAGTGACGAGATTGCCAGCCAGAACGAGATTTTATAGACGTTTAGAAAGTGTCTAAAACCTGAAGTGAAGAAGAAGAAGATTATATTATTTCTTCTTGAAAAAGTCTCTTACATGACATACATATTTTCTAAGTATGTTTTAAGTAATTCTTAAACGTCTAAGTTTTGACTTTTCTAGTGTTGAGGAAGATAATAAAAATGATATATGTTTAAGGTTTGGATATTCCTATGCACTGTCGCGAAATTTGTTTGAAGAATTCGTAAGCATCCTTTTAAACACTCACTGGTATTGCGTCAGCGGTTAGTCCCTTTTGTATGAACTTGCCGTTATATGGAATAACTTGGGGTTTCCTTTTAGCCAAATTTGCATCAAAATAAGATCATGTTGCCAAAATTATTAATGTATATCAGAACAGAAGTGGACTCTGGTTGTTTAAAAATTAACAACGGGAAAAAGAAAGCGGGACATTTTAGAGCGAGGATCCCCGAACTTTGTCCTGCAAACCAACAGTCCAGCTTTAATAAATTGCAATAGCTGTGATGGTTTCAGAGAAGGTATTTCCACCTCATCTATGATGTCTTTGCCAAGATGGTTGGCACGGGTCTCTATAATGACAGTGCAGTTAGAAGTCAGGTGTTACGGACTTTCAGCTTCTACCCCACAAAACCTGCAGTCGCTATTCTGTTTCAGACCTATCCTTGTCATGTATTTCCCAAGGTAACAATACTCTGTAAGAAAACCTATGAGGACACGTAGTCTATTTCTACTTAGTTCTAGCATAGTCTTTGCTCTTTGGAGTCATAGTAACTATGACAGATATCTTCATTATGATGTACTTATTATGACACCAATAGATGTCACGAAACAATACCAAAGAATCACCTTTTCAAATGTGTAACATCCAGTCGAATAGAGAATTATAATCGTTTTCAAGAAAAGTTATATCTTCGACATTAGAGCGACAAATACGTTACATCTTGGTAGACAAGTAACAATTTAACTTTTACCGCGAAAGTAATATTGCATGTCTTCTCTTGAAGACAATTTGTGCCACACGACATTCAGTTCTAAGTACGCTTCTGGTGCATCTTCGTTTCCGCCGTGATAATCTACAGCTTAACCGACAACGGCAACAGCTTTAAAACCGCATTTTGACAAAACCTTAACTTCAACTTAGACAGTCCACCTTACCGCGCCTCGACCGGGAAAGTTAATTTAAATTTCTCGCGAAGTAGATAATCCTCCCGTTGGTGGAAGACCCGCTTCCCTAACTCGGTCGGTAGCGAACAAAAGGAATAAGGTAGGCAACTTTCCGACAGGGAAGCAAGAGAACCAATAAAAAGTAAATGTAAAACCGAGGCAAGTAATTTTAATATCGCTCTTCTTCTCTTAAGTTAGAGGATCAGCTCTTTCGCCACCTCGCCGATGTAAATTTAGCAAAAAGGGAAGTAGACTCGTTGGCTGGAAAAGAAACAACGACGTCAAGATGACACCTTTATACAGAGGTATGCAAAAATTAAACAACAAGCTTTCTTTAATCTACAATTCTTAACCGAAGAATCATGTTTCCTGTGTACTCAAGAACAATTTGATATAAATATTACATTTGGCAACATTGAATCACACAGATCACACCTTGAGGTAAGCAGAAACTAGAAGCATAACTTCACTTTGGTGCAAGTTGGCTACAAATTTCTATAATTGAAGAATGCCAGATGGTGCACAAACCCAACCCATTAAAGGCACATTGGCTTGAATCTCTACATAGTACTAACCCAAGAAGAAAGTGTTAGTGGGATTAGGCACTGTCATAGAACTATCTAAACTTAGCCTCACCGAAACTAGTGCGTGGATATTAGAAAACTTATTTATAAAGCTAGACTGGTAACTGTAGACAAACAATAAAAAATAATCATGGCTAATATGGTTGGCAAAGCTATTGCGAAGAAGCATTTTACCTTCACTTTTGCAAGGGATACTATTTCAATGATGTTCACGAGTTGAACACGTGTATGAAAATTTGTACCCTTTGGCTGTGTTTGAACCGACAGACAATATCCTTTTGGCACTAGGTAGCGCCAAGAACGCTCGTTTAGACTGTTAATATAGATACGGTGATGATAACCGAGAACTGGGGAGTAGAAAAATCTCTCCTCACACTGTCTTCCACCAATACCACGAGTAGCTTTATTTAACAGCATTATTGTGTTAAGTATATTTTTTCTAGGCACTTTTCGATGTGTTTTTAAGCCTGAGGGTATCATTCACATGTACAGTTACCAGATAGTTAAGGTGCGGTGCGCTGTTCCAGGATAATACTGTCAGCCATACATCTGGCATTGCTGTGGCTGTTATGCACCAGACTTTGAATTAGTGGAGCACCCGCCATATTCGCCGAATCTGGCCTCTATTGATTACAGGCTATTCCCGAATTTAAAAGAAATCTTACGTGGGGCAAAATTTCCCATAGTGAGCTGCAGAGAGGTGGTTTGAAGAATTCGGACAAAACTTTTTCCAGGAGACTATGTCGAAAAAAAAAATATAATGCCACTGTAGTTTTACTGCAAGGGGGTCAGGGGTACAGCATAGAGATCCGCCCTTGTACATCAAGGCATTTTTATTAGAAATCAGACTTACATATTCAATGCATTCTCTGTGTATGCGTCTTTTCGTCGAACATTTAAATATTCAACGCCTCCTATCGTGCAAAGGCGCGTTTCATATAACAGCTCTTGCATTTTTCAAAGCATGTAAAATATATCCCCCTACATAGCGATGAGGTGTAAAAGCAGCGGGACGATCCCGGAAGATGGAAGGAGAGGACAAAAAATTAATTTACAATGCCGTTACAAACGCATTACCCGGCTCTACCGTATATTAAAATTCGTTCATGTAAGGCGGTGGAAATCGGTGCAGTTGGGCAACTTCGCTAGTCGTTTGAAATTTTAATAATGATATAGTAGGTGTAGTACGCGATGTCGTGCATGAAAACGAAATATCCTTCGCTTCGCATTAAAAAATTTTATGACGAATTTTTAATATGTAAATGAATGGTATCGGTTCGTCTTCCGGAATAAGAAAAAAACGAATACGAAATAAAAGGAGGTGAGATGGATGTACAGCAGCGTTCAGTAAAACAATACGACACCTTAACATAGCAAGAATAATGTAATATATATACTATTCGGTCTGTCGCTTTGTATGCGAACTCGATTGGTACCCTTACTAGACAGAAAAAAGAATTGGTATGTTTGAGAAATTATTGTTAAGTATACCAGTGGCTCGTAACTTTTTCCTTATCAAAGAAAATTATACTAATTATAAATTAGTAGAATGCTCTGTAATTAGTTAATAATTTTCTTAAAAGTTAATTAGTTCCTTGAAAGAGTTTCTAGAGATAAAGCTTTATACAGGACGAACCACTTAATATGATAAACGAAAACAACAATTCGGAGCAAGTAGAGTTATTATGCATAGTAGAGGTTACATTTCCACTACAACAGACAATCTTAATTATTTAGCATTACTGGCAATAATGATAGCAGGTTTCTTCTCCTTCGAAACTTTCAAGACTTTTGTAATTTGGATCAGTACAACTTTAATATTAACGGCAGATTGTTCGATATCGTTTTTTCAAACGTTCAATGTTACATTTCGAGATGTGAAAATGCGTCAGTCGCAGTGGATTCTTTTCATACATCATTGGATATTAATGTTCAATGTAGTTCGCCAAGAAATGAACGCTTTAAGCGAAATAATAATATTTTTAAATTTAATTTTAGAAATGCTAATTTATATTTAATGTATCGTGTAATATCTTTGAACAGTATATACAGTACTATTCTGTTCATAAGTCTCGACGTTCTCATCCTCCTTGGTTCAACAGAACTACACTTCAATGTCTTAGTCAAAACCATAACACTCATAGAAACTACAAGCTTTACAACTTAAACAACTCAGAGCCTTATTTAAAACACTTGTTGATATAGCATATAAGGAACATATATTCGACGTTCAGGAATCTTTGATGCATGATCCTAGGAAATTACGATCACACGTCCACTCCAAACGAAAAGAAACAAGAATTACTGGTATGATGAGGTTTCGTTCACTGGAGTTAAGTAATCCATTTCAGATAATCGAAGCGTTTGCTGAATATTTTAACAGTATATATATTTCAAATCCTTGAAATTGATGTTAACAAATGTTCTAGCAAAATGCTGAACATTAACATAAGTTCTATTAGTGCTGATGAGATCTGGCGGCATTGAAAAAATTAAAAAATAGCTTTGCGAGTGATGATGACGCGGTGTGGAGTTTCACTTTAAGTGACTGCGCGATTGCATTTGCTGAGGCTTTTCATTGTTTAATACGATCTTGCAACAATCACAGTTTCCAATAATCTGGAAGACGTCGCGGATTTGCCCAATTTTTAAAAATGGTGATAGTCGAGACATAATTAATTATCGACTAATTTCAATTTTGTACAACTTTTCTAAAGTATTTGAATCTGTACTTTATAGTAAATTAACAACGATTAACTTTACCATGAAATTTTTCCTCTACAAACTGAAGATGAATAACTTTAAAAGCGTATAAATTGACTTACTGTGTGGCATTAGTAATAGCGCTTAAGTGTAGGTGGCTCAGTTTATGTTACACAGTTGACATGCGCTTGTCAGATTAGCTTTTTACAAATAACTACACACTGACATTTCAAGTGAAAAAATAAAATATCTAAGATTAATAAAAAACGGTTACGTTAAATGTTCAAAGTGAGCTCTTTCATATCCTATACATACACCTTTTGTATCATGTTATTGAAGGGATTCCTTAAATTACGTGGCGTAATTTCCAAGGTATAAACTTTTCCTTGTTTCAACGTAAATATATAAATTCTGAAATAATCTAATGTAAGTATTTACTTATCTAAAATCGACTAAAATATAAGTTCCATGTCTATATATTAAAAATCCCTACCGTAGGAGGCGATAAGTGTGGGACTCTATTCCGTGATCCAACGATTCGCCCAAGAAAACGAAACCTAATCAATGACACCTGTCAATAATAGATATGTTACTTAACTATAGCCGCACCTAAAAAAAGACACAATAGCCAGCAGTTATTTTGATACTACGTGCACGTCAATTGTAATTACTCGCTATACTCAAGCTCCACTTCCTTTCAAGGTATCCCCAACCAGTTACTTTTAGATTAAATCCTAACACACAACATCATCTGATTCGCCAAGGATAGCTTCCGCTACGCGTCATTCAAGCCAAAACTACAAAGGATGTCGCAACAAACGATAACGTACACAGCGAGACGAAAAATTGAATTTCTTTAAGAAATCTCTTTGTTAGGTCCGCGAAAGCCACTAGATTAATAGGATTTTGACGTTAGTACCTACGCAATTAATTTTGAAAGCTAAACTGTCGCTGTATATATATATATATACATATAAACCTAAAAATAGAGCGCAATTGCGAAATTTCTCCCCCTTTTTTCAAATTGTAAATAAAATAAGGTTGATATACACATCAAAATATCCGCTGACTCGTATTTAGAGTTTTATTTTCCTAAAATAAAATAATTTATATGCAAAATATTATTATATACACTTTTATTTATTGTTTTAATACGTTTTTGCTCATTAATGTATCGTTGAATATTGTCAATATCATACCAAAATGCGGCAATTGTTCTGTCATAAAAAAGATAAATGTTGTTAATCGTAGCATAACAATAAGTTGATGAAAATTATTAGAATTTATATAGGCTTTTTAATAAAAGGTTATTTGTAATAACCACCTACACACTACGCGTATCTGAAAATAATGAAAATTTTATTTTAAGAGCAATATTCTTTCTAAATTTACGACGTTGGTTTCAATCCATTCGTTTATTCATTGTGCATTGGTCGTGAAGGGCGTACTGTTAGTGTTTGCGAACAGGAGAACTGGCTGGTGCAATTATTTGGCGTTTCTAATGTTTGTATCGGAATAAACTGTATAAGAAGAAGAGGCAAGGAGATAATAGCGAACGCTTTCAAATTTATGAAAGAAGAGACCTAAATTGCAAATATAATACATCATTGAAGAATTTAGGCGTAAGATTATTGTTTGTGATTGGAAAATCAAAAAAATCTCACAGAAGTGTTGCCAAAGAATATAAGGTTAGGAAGTATCTTTAGGCAGATTCTTCTACTTCAACGAAGAAAAATTTTGGATAAGTATTATAAGTGACTTCAGTGGAGACTAAATATCAACGATTCGATCTCTTGTCCAGATAAGGTTTGTATTATACTTTTAATATATATGCTTTTAAAAACACATCGACAGAAGTGCCTACAAAACAATGCTCAAAAAGTCTGCATTAGCAGCACTATTTTTTAGAGAATATAACCTATAGTCAATACTTTGGATTATATAAACTTTAACGATTCGTTCAGGAAAATAGACCAATTATATTCACTGATACTCCCATAGCTCACACGTGCAACCGAAGGTGCAGTTCGTTAATAGCTTAGTAGTTTTGAAAGCACCTATTTCAAATTGAAGCAAGTTAATTACGATCCATGCCGATAATAAAATGGGTTTCATCCCAAATATACTATTTATATTTCTACCAGGTACTAATTCATTTATATGCAATATTTATAATTACATATTACTTTGTAATCATTTACATTAATCAAAGCACGTAATTTTTACTTTACTCACTAGTGAAGGATAGATTGCTCCGAAAGCAACTTCGTCTCTGTAATTTTATATTACTGCTGCAAACAACTACACTATGTGTCTTAATTTCTATGCTTTCATGGATAAAATCTGGTGATTTCTATGATGAAATGAATTACAGCAATTTTTGGATAATGCTTAATATGACAGCATGGAAGTGCATTAAGACCCAACTTTAGTTACAAAGACAAGCAATATTGGAGTAAATAATTAGTCGTAATATTTGTTTGGACAAAGTTTGATGAAACCAGTACGGTTTAGTTCTTGGCAAATACCGTTTCAAGGCCAACCTCCAAAAGAAAAAAAAACACCTCTGTATATCGAAAAATTCAACGTGGAGTCAGATTAAATCACAGCTCAACAAAAATGTTATACCAGAGTAAATTAAGTGAAAAAATAGCTTCCAATTCTATAACAGAAGATGAGACCGCCGAACTCGTGTGGGGAAAGATAAAAACCAAGGTAGTAGCAAATCCTGAGGAAGCACTCGGAAGAAGAAAAATAAATGGTGAAAGAAACAAGAACCAATGGTTTACAGACGAAGTAAAAATGTTAGCAAAGCGGAACGAAGAATCCTACGTCAGATACATAAACACAAGAACAGAGTGCCAAAGATATAACACGATAAAAGAAATAAAGAAGACATAATGGGAAATATTCTCTACAGACATGGAACATGATTTGTACGGAGGGCAGAGAAGAATCTGGAACACACTAAGGAACAATAGAAAAACAGCGGTAACAGTAAAGTATAAATAAACGTCATCACTCCAGAAGAATAGGAAACGTATGTATGGAACTTGTTTGGAAAATAACGAACAGAATAGAAATAAGCGAAGAACAACAAACCTTCAGACAGAATCGATCGACAATGAACGCAATCACCATCTTTAGACAAACGATTGAAAAATATTTCGAATACAGTAAACTTCTGTTTCTAATAAGCGAACCACTTCCGGAATTGGACAGTGTCATGATGAGATATATAGAAATTAAATAAGAGTAAGAGAAAAAGGAATAAAGAGAAGGCAAAAATTAAGAAAGAGGGGTGAAGGGAAGTAAAATGAAAAAAGAGAAAGGTGGGATCTCGCCTCCGTAATAGGAGGCTTCTTCAGGAGAAAACAGGGAAACCAAGGTGGCACGGTATCTCGACGTGTAAACCACGCCAGAGGCGAAACCACTTTCAAGGAAGTTCACGTTAACTCGACGTGTTAACCATGCTAGAGACAAAAACCTTCTTTTTCTTGTTATTTCTTTTCCTCTTATTCTTATTTCATTTCTATATATCTCATCATGACACGATCCAATTCAGGAAGTAGTTCGCTTATTACTGACTCTGGTCGTGGAAGCCTACGTATTCATTTCAAACCTCTGTTTCTTGGTCTAATAGAGAGAGAAAAAGTGTTTCAAACAAGAGCTCAATAAAAGTAACAAAACAGAGATCAAAGATCAAAACACCACAGGGATTTACCGAACAAGTACCAGTACCAACAGGAACTCGTCAGGGCGGTAGTATAAGCCCAATTTTGTTCAACCTCATTATGGATAAAATAATTAATAGTGTAAAAGAAGTTGCTAGAGGATATACAACGACTTCTATGTCGGTTCCAAACACAAGGCAGAAAGCCTTAATATACAGATATTTATAGAGAAGACAGAATCAATGGTCATAGCAAAAGAGCCCATTAGATGGCTGTAAACGATAAAGCCAAATTAATAAATCCTTAAGAATCTCTAGCTATTGGAGAGAATACATTCTTCTCCATCATGGTGTACATATAATCTCCTGCGTTTTAGTATTACAGTTTCTAACAAATATGCGTTTTACTCATTATAAATTTGCATTTTTAGTCTTAATTTAGGCCTAGTATACATTTAATATGAGCGACAGTGTACGTTTGAAGTTAGTAGTAGGTAGAAGTGGCCCTGAATCTATTCGCCTCGAGCTGTTGGAACTCTACCGGACTTTGGAATATGAAAATCAATGTGTGGTAGATTGTACACACCATAAGCGACATAACAGGATAAAATTGAACAACTCTATCCTCCATAATTGATGATGTCGATGTTACCCCCACACGTGTCATCTGATACGCGCATTTGTGAAATTTATATCCTACGTGCAGGTAAGCTCAATGCGTCGAATCCGCTAACCACCGACTATTATTACTGCGCTACGTACCGCTAGTTGATAATTTAAAATTAACGTTTCAATTAAACAAACCTCGAACATCATTTGCATACGAAATTCAAATATTGCACGACAACCCGGTCCACTCGTATTGCGTAACTATTCGTAACATGTAGACCAACTGCCCGACGTCGTTCCGAAAATATCGATTTGTTTGCGAGTGGATCCGGTGGATTGCCGACCATTACCATAAACGCAGAAAATTTCGTATAGAAATACGCGTGTTCGAAATACCGAACCGCGTTGAATTAATGTAGATATCGCGGGGACTCCAAAACGCAGTATATGAAACCGTAATTAGTCTACATGTCGGAGCTCATAACGAGAAAAGTGATGGGTGCTTTTAATAACGTATAGCTGATATTTTTTTGTAGATTACAAAAGAGTTTTGTGCATTTTTTATTAGTAACGTACGTGGTATTTTATACAGATTGTCTCTCAAGTTATATTCATTATTTTAACAGACGGGACTAGTCACTAAGTAAAAACCTATTCTGAAAAGTATATTGACCAACGCTTTATAGCAACAGAGAAATTACATGTTAACTTGTAATAGATTGTTGCTTATTTATACAAACAAATTAATGGCTCTGGTGTATTAGACATCTAAACTAGAGTTGCTATTTAAGTATCCTGAATAATGGTGTAGCAATTTCCCACAAAAACAGACTAAAGACGTTAGAAAACACTTTTCGTAGTGCATATTCAAGATGGTCCTTTCAAGGGCGGCGGTATGTTAAGGATTTAACATTGTTTGTTTATTTTTCTGCAATAATTTTACTTCTGTGAGGAAATTTGTTTTATTTTATGCATTTTTCACTAATTTATATATTTTAAATTCCTTTATGTTTTTACAACTGTATGTGAACTGTATGAAAATTGGTTTTATGTTATTATTACCTTGGTACATATTTTTTTATTAATTTTCCATTGATGCGGACGAGTTTCGCAGGGCAAATTTTTATATATCACGTGTACTTCAATTAAGCAGTTTTCCTTGTCGGTGCACACTTCGCACAATTGTTGGTTGTTGGCCTTTTCCCTTCTATAAGATGGCAGTAGCAAAGAACTAGAGAAATATTAACATAACGTATTATTTCTGTTACGAGAACGCGTGTAACATTACGTACTCTTATGTTGAGATCGGCTATTATAGCTACTGTCGCCCTCAATCAGGCGTTCAGGCTCAAAGAGGTAGGCTCGGCTCTATAAATATACAAACAACGAAAGTGTTTAGCACCCTTAAACAAAGGGTCAAGTCTATTAGAGGATATCAAAGCAAGAAAATAAAGTTTGGCTCCCACAAAGGGACATATAAGTAAGCACAGCACTTACGTGCGCTTATGGAATGATGATTAAATAGGGTAGGTAAACTCATAGCTCAGGGCTTCCGACATCAACACCTGGCTTCTCTATAGTCTTCTGAAGTCCACGTTACACATCTTATTGAGTGATTCTTCCGTGACAAGTTCGCAGGACCTCCCTATTCTCACACAGTTCACCTTGTGTACCCAAGGAACAGAATTATTCATTCGCCCAACGTCTAGTGCGAGAACTTTCGAGAATGGTGGCTCTGTGGTTGTTCTTCACTCTTTATATTTTGACTGTTTATTAGAAGCATTTTGCTTTTAGAAATGTTAACAACGACCCCTAGCAGAAGTAGTACGTGGCGAAAAATTTAAATTTGTCCGGATATAAATAAATATTTTCTATTGCCAAAAGTTGTTAATACATTACCAACTGCAAAAACTTACATTCTGGACTATGTATGTACAACTTGAGGCAATGTACTTACATTTAAGTAATCTGCAAATATTTCAACCTCATAAAACAGAGTTGACTAGATTTTTGATTACCAAAACTCATTATAGGAAACATGGACGATGCTACGACATTTACAATTTTGTTTACGAGTTCCAAGGATAATGACTGGATGTCACATACGAAGAAATATTAAATTTCTGGGCCTTGCGTAATTCCCTTATGAAAAAAGAATGTTTTTTTTGTTGCCATGTTTACATTTGCCCTCGTCCTAGCGCGACATTCGAGAGCAAAAAAGCGTAATATTGAGAATGGTGTTTGCTTTTGCGCGACTGTTTTATGTGTTTAATATTTACTGGTCATAACTTATTTTCCATTAAAAAAGCCGATTTTTCGTAATATACATACATACGTACATATAGATTCCGATTTTATTTCGATGGGTAACCGCTAGCAATAATGTTATTGGCGTTATTACTGTATACGTATTTTTAATAGGTTATTAAAAATAGCCACGCAAATATATATTAAAGTCGATATTTATTACTTCATAAAATGTAGTGTAATAAATGTCCGAGTTTATGCCATCGAATGACTTCCGAGGTTGAACCTAGACGTATATAGCTGGTAAACTTACCGGCGCAAGTTAGAGGAATAGAATAACTAAAGCGAAATGATTCTATTGAGAAAGAATCTATTCCTCGACGTATGTATGTGAAGTTGCCGCATTAGAAATTCAATATTTGGTCTGTTCTCTCCAGTTATTGTTTTGTGATGTCTTATTGATTCCAGTCCATCTTACGTTTTCATTATTGTGTTTATAGTTTCTAATACTCTTAAGTTTTAATTTATTTCATATATCAACTCCTAAAGAGAAGAGTATATTAAAAATTTAAGTATGTCGACAAATCACGAATTTTTGGAAACTTAAATGTCAAGAGAAAATAATACATGGTTTTTGAAAGAATATTATATTTTCATACGAATATGCCCGTAAAATATTACAGTATGTATATTCACGGATTTTTACAACTTTGCTAAGAAAAATTGTAAACATAACACATCGGCTGAAAAGTTCCGGGCCTAACATACGCTAGTTTTATTGCAGTCACCTTTCTGACTTCAAACGTGGTCGTAGAGACACTGATGATGCAGAACGCCGTGGACGTCCAAATGAGGCGGTAACACCAGAAAACATCAAAAAAATCCACAAAATCGTTTTGAATGACCGAAAAGTGAAGTTGCGTGAGTTAGCTGACATCGTAAAGACATCAAAAGAACGTATTGGCTTTATATTGCATGAGTATTTGACTATGAGAAAGCTCTGTTCAAAGTGGGTGCCGCGTTTGCTCACTGTTGACCAAAAACAAGAACGTGTTGATGATTCTGAGCAGTGTTTGGCCATGTTTAAATATAACAAACCGGAATTTTTGCGTCGATATGTGACAATGGATGAAACATGGATCCATCACTTCACTGCGGAATCAAAACGATCGTCATCTGAGTGGACAGCAACTGGTGAACCTCGTCCAAAGCGCACGAAAGCACAGCAATCGGCTGGAAAGGTTATGGCCTCGGTATATTGGGATGCGCGGGGTGTCGACTATCTTGAGAAAGGAAATACCATCAACAGTGAATATTATACAGCGTTATTGGAGCGTTTGAAGGCCGAAATTACAATAAAACGACCGCATATGGCAAAGAAAAAATTTTGTTTTATCAAGACAACGCACCGTGTCACAAGTCAATCAAAACAATGGCAAAACTACATGAATTGAACTTCGAATTGCTCTCACATCCACCGTATTCGCCAGATTTGGTTCCCAGCGACTACTGGCTGTTCGGATACCTCAAGAAGGTGCTCGCCGGTAAGAAATTTCGCACGAATGAAGAGGTTATCGCTGAAACTGAGGCCTATTTTGAGGCAAAAGATAAATCGTTCTACAAAAGTGGTATTGAAATGTAAGAGCGGCGCTGGAATGATTGCGTTGCTCTTGATGGAAATTACGTTGATGCATAAAGCTAATTTTGAGCCAAAAAAACCGTGTTTTCTTTCTTAGGCCCGGGACTTTTCAGCCCATGTGTTACTGCGCAGGTACCGTAGTAAACTGGAATGGACCTCATTGCTCCTGTACGATGTCGTAGAGCTTCATATTGTGTTTAGTCTATTTTAATCAGATGAAATTGGCTCGCAGACCCACACAAAATATAAGCATACTCTAAAATGGATCGGACATAGGCTTTAGGAGTGTCGTACATACTGCTGGATCAGCCCTCCACCATTTGCTAACAGTGTACTTCAAAAGGTTTAGGCTATTTTCGCACTTTCCAATGATATATTCAATGTGTTTACCCCTGAACAACCGTAACTAAAAGGGAATTCTATGTCTAGATGAAACACACCATCTTGCTTTTATCAGCAGATATGTGACTAAAATCTGAAATTTTTAACTAATATAAATCTATTTTATTTCATGTTAGGCATAGGAAGGAATAATAAGGAATAATAAGGAATGCACACTTTCTGGTCGGAGATTGTGTAAAGCTTCTCCAGACAACATCGATGACTGCACATCATTTTCCACCAATTCGTAAAAATACTGGTTGATGTCTGCAGCTGATACGTTAGAATGTACATATGTTGGTAATGTTTTCCTCTTCGTCTCACTGTGTGCCACTTGCCATACAGCTCTCTTCTTATAATCTGGTTGTTTGATATAGTTTGCTTACATTCAGCCGTCTTTTTTAGAAACATGTTCCTTAGTTTCTTATATTGCTTTAGCAATGCGTATTTTTTGTGGTATGCACCACTCATGCCCACGCATCAAGATTGTTTTTACGTTCGACAGGATTTTGATTGGATTCATATGTTAAGAATGACAATAAATAGCGACATTTACAGTCGAACTCTCAAGAACGAAGAGGTAGGTTGACTAAAAGATTCAAACAAGACCGCACACCTCAAATCAGACAAAGATCTGGCCTCAGAAACACAATTGGGAAGTTATTGTCCATCTGATCCATAGTGCAGACTTGGCTTGGCAAGTTGAAGTAAGGGAGTATTTTAAAAATTTTGATCGCGCCATTTACGAATAGGGTATGTAGAAGCTTGTGTCTCGGTGGGATAAGTGCCTTAACATTGGCGGCAACTATGTTGAAAAGTAGCTAAAGTCCCCGCTTTTACTTAGTGTACGTTTGATTTCTATAAATAAAGCAGTATGTTTGTTATTCACAAATGTACCTTAATCAGCGGACATACCTCGTGGGTGGGTCCGATGAACCCGTGTGGTGAGTAACGATATCCCGTTTTGCAGGTACGAGTGTAGATGGTTTTTCTTTAAGTAGCATAAGATATGGCTTGTTCTACACATTTGAAACACCCTGTGTAACTGAAAATGCTTTAAACTCAATAAAGGATATTAAAGATGAACAACTTTTTCCATATTATTATAATCAGCTCAAGCATAAGAGTGGCGCTTAAATGCAACACCCGGTATATACCACATTCACGTGCCCTGAATGACCTTTCGACAAGGTGCCACATTTGCATTTAAGTTTTTGTTATATCTATTTCCGTTCAAGAACTAAATCAAGAAAACTGAAAATCTGTGAATTTTCGAAGGGGCGTTTCATCTCCTCAGAGTGAATAACAGCGCAAATAAAAAGTTGTTATTTTCATGCCTTAACATACTCTATTTACCTACCAAGTGTCATTAAGATCTGAATTTGACACACGGGAACCTTTCCTTATTAGTGTATGTTTAGTTTCTGTAAATAAAGCAGTCTGTAATTCAGAAATGTATCTTAGCAACGGGACATCTCTCGTATATGGGTCCAACGTACCCGCGCGGTACGTAACGATATGCCGTTTTCCAGATGGACCGAGAGTTAATCCCTTATATCTTTTCTTGTATTCTCCTGTCCTTGTTTTTCAATGTGTTACTTACAGGTTGAATTATATTTTTCCTCTACGCAAACTGCAATTAAATATTTTATGTACTACAAGAAAGACACGGTATTGGCGTGCTGTTTTATTTTTATTTTTGGATGTGGTCTCCTCGAAGATCAATACACTTTATCAAACGGTGCTTCAGCCTCTTCAAGCCGTCGTAAAAGTAGAATGTTTCGAGGTCTGCAAAATAGCCATCTGTAGCGGCGATGACCTCCTCATTTGAGGCAAATCTCTTTCCTTCCAGTGATTTTTTCGGGTTTGGGAATAGGAAAAAATCGCTAGGGTCTATTTCCGATGAATATGGAGGACGAGAGGGCAATTCGTAGCACATTTCAGGTGGTGCTCCCAAAATTGCCGAACACAAATATTTTTGAAACAGTTTCTTCATTATGCCTTTGTATTTATACCAGACGGAAGAAATCGTAATTGTTACAAAGGTTTCAAAACTTTCAACATCGCCCTTAAACAAGGAGAAAATACAAAATCGATTCAATTTCAACGGCATACAACTACAGCACCTACGAAAATAAGTTTATTTGTACGACCCTATCCACTTCCGTATTCATGAACGTTACAAGTCTTATAAAAGAAAAATCATGATATACTGCGCATATAATACAGTTCGTGAGCTACCGCAATCACAACTAACGAATTCGTGTTTGGTTAGTACACGACGGAAGACAAAAAGATGAAGACGTAAAACTATCCACGTTAAACCTTCGTGTAAAGTAACCTTACACACGAGCACTCAACAGCGAACGAAGGCAATGCCACCGTTGAAGCGAAACTAGAGCACGTCTCCTGTTTTGCTATAAGCGACACGAGCGACTGCTGATGTCGAATTTTTATTACCACCGGACGATATACTCTCCTCAATGAAGATTTCATTATAGATAGCGTAAAATTTTAATAAAGGAATCAATTCTCGTTCTAGAAAGAGGCTTCGTCGTCCACCCCCTCAACCTTCGTCTTCTTCCGCATTGACGTCGCTAGCAAACGCCGACGAAAGACCGGCGAAATCCCCTTGGCGATAATTGCCTACTTCCCTTTGCTCCCTCGCAAGGCGAAAGCGTCTACAAGGTTTGATTTGGCGACTTCGAACTTCCGTTTTCATCTTCAGATAGCCGGAGAGGGCTGCTGGCTGTATCGTAACGCAGTAGCTTCGATTTCCGATAAAATTTTAATAAGCATGCAAAATACGCCAATCCAACGGTGCTTTACGGTTATTTAATACAGTACTTTGTTCTCGAGATGTACAGGCGTTTCTTTTCGTTCTACGTCCGCTAAATAAAGACGGGCGGACTCAATTATTCGTACATGGCCGAAACTCTGTCATTAGGTACGTCGTTACTGTCTTCATTGGCGTTTCGATAAGACCGGTTCCTTCTCATCCCCCTGGTCGAGGGGGGTTTTTGCGTAGTTGGGATCGCGATTAGGAGTGGGGAATGTGAAAAGGAGCTGAAGAAAGAAAGCGACACGATATAAAGTAATCTAATTAAAATGTATTTCGCTGGGGGAGGCTTTTACTTCGGGAATTTTCGTGTTTTGCTTGATTGTGATCGATAAAAGGCGATGACGTTGCATTCTTCCTAATTTTGGAATATCATTAGTAGTTTCGGCAAAACGGGACAAATTCCAATGCCGTGCGGAGAACAACGCGGTGGGATGAAGCGCGCGGCACGGGGAATCGAGTACCTGTATCAAAGCATTCGACGGGTCGTTGTGTGCGCTTGTCAGTACACACACACAGGTTCGTTTCGGAAGCGGCGTATTTCGAATAAACTAGAAAACGTAATAGCGATAAAATTAGAGTAAGTACTTGCAATAGTCATTACACTTTTCACATGTTGTCAAAGTATTAAAATCGTATTCGGTATGATTGGAAATATTATTTGGTTAGCCTTGGACTAAATCTAGGATGAACGAAGTTTTGACGAATTTTCAAGGGGTACTTCTTACGTTTTTTGGGAAAAATTGAAGTCATCTGAAATATGTCAAAATGCGTATGCTACTGAAGATTTTGATGACTAGATTGTAGTAAAATTATCAATCATGGTGAAATACTTAATATTCTAAGCTTAGTGAAGGATTTAGCAATAATCATTACACTTTTCACATGTTTTCAAATCTTTAGAAAGGAATTCCATCCAGATTAGATCTCTTGCGCCAATTTTGATTTTAAAATCGTATTCTGGATGATTGGAACTATCATTAGGTGGGCCTTGAATCAAATCTAAAATGAGCGAAATTTTGACGAATTTTCCCTTACGATTTTTGGGAAAAATCGCAGTCATCTGAAATATGTCAAAATGCGTATGCAACTGAAGATTTTGATGACTAGATTATAGTAAAATTATCAATCATAGTGAAATACTTAATATTCTAAAATTAGAGAAGGATTAGCAACAACCATTACACTTTTCACGTGTCTTCAAATCTTTAAGAACGAATTCCGTCCATATTAGATCTCTTGTGCCAATTTTGATTTTAGAGTCGTATTCAGAAGGACTCGAAATATCATTCGCTGACACTTGAACTAAATCTAGGTTGAGCAAAATTTTGACGAATTTCCCAAGTGTTTTTTGCGAAAACTCGAAGTCATCTGAAATATGTCAAAATGCGTATGCAACTGAAGGTATTGATGACTAGATTATAGAAAAATTGTTTCCGGTTTTCAATTTTCATGGTCTGCTTGATCTTTGGATGGGTGCTATTAGCTCCAGGATAAGATAAGTTACAGGATTTCTTCTCACACCGCCATAGTATCTTCTACAAAGTGCAATTGTTCTTCGTATATACAGTGTGACTCACTAAATTTAAGCTTACCTATAAAAAAATAACAAAATGTTAACAAATCAAAGAAGCAGAAGAAGAAAATATGGTCTTGTAACCACAACCATCATCAGATCTCAATTGTATAAAGAAACTGGAGGATGAATCTGGAGGAAAATATAGAAACGAAACCCAAGTTAAGCAAAGTAAATACGTTGATTCTGAGTGGATTAAAATGAACATAAAAACTTTAGATTATGTTACGCCAAACTTCAATAAAATAAAGATATGTATCGTACCATTAAAACATTTTCTTCCCTTTTGAATTACATCTTAACACAGATTCCTCAAGGTGATCTTAAATTTATGTGCGAAAGTGTATTACATAAAAGTCACCCTGGATTAAACTTAACCAAAGCTTTTATAATAGAACGTTGTATATTAAACCAGATAATCAATATGCATATAGTAATATTTTAAGTGTACTAAATTCACATGAATATACATATTTTGTCGTTATAGTACCTCGTAGTGCTATTCAAAATCTATGCAAATTTATACGTAAAACATGTATATTGGCAAAATTTATCCCGTAATTATGGCAACAAGTTTTTAACAGTCATTAATAACCTTAACGTAACAGCTTAGATTAATATAACATACATGTATATAATCTACACCATAAACTATGTATATGTATATCTAATTGCTTTATAACCCGGACGATGCTAAACCAGTAATAAATTTATATGTAGCACATTGAGTAGCGAATGTTATACGTGTGTGGGAATCTAGATTCTGCTATATAGTGCTGTGGATATTCCTGTATCTAACTTGTATGATATATGCCCTCGTTACGTACATATGTATTTCTACCAATAAATACAGTCACACCTGAGGGTTGGTATAGTAATCCTGGGTTGTGCATATATGTATATACACATACCAAGGGAATCTTGAAAATAGCTCATGATAGGATGGAGAAATTTCTGAAAGCTTAAGTTTATGTTGAGAAACGGAATTTATATCAGCAATAAAATTATAGAATTTCCTCTGGTTGTGTCGTAGCTACTAGCACGTGTTAAAACATAAGCTGGTCTCGTTTTGAATTTAACTTAATTTGACTTAATCAAAACAAATAAAATGTTGTTGAGTCGGTGTGAATGCATATTAATATGTGGGGAAATGAATATCTCACAGTATCTCAAATTTATTTAAAGTATAACTATCGATTTCGTACAGCTACTCTACACATCCTCAGCTCAACAGTAGAGTAGTAAGTTATAGCAGAACAATTAAAGGTGTAGTAGAAAACGAAGTGTGGAAACTTAGTACTTCGTAAGAAGACGTCAGAATATAACAGATGTATACAATACTTGTAAATTAGAGTCATGGAAGCAAGATTGAATCAAATGAAGACGTTAAAATTGTAAGGTGCACGAAACAAAACGAAATTAGCAACAGCATGCCAGCAACCTTTCCATGGATTACAAGAAAACATTGAGATAGTCCAAAATTTATCGAGAGTAAGTCAGTAATATCGAATCAGCCAAGCCTAATTAGTTTAAATTAAATCAAAAAGGTATCAATATTTTCCAGGTCGTCAAAAGAGGGAAGCATCCGAAAAAACCTTTAACAACATTCCAAGAATTCATTGTTATAAAAATGATTCGAAATTTGCAATGAAACTAGCTCGTTTGCAATAATTTCCCTTAGTAAGGATGGTTGCACTAACATTCGTCTATCAAGCCATATGGCTGTTAATATTTGCAAGGCCGTTGAAGGCGTGCAAGAAATGAAGCATGTAGATGAAAAACTTAGTAAATGCAAATTCGGTAGGTTTTGAGTTGTGCATGGCATGTCCTCCTTAGAAAATTGCCAAATTCTCCCTTCTCCTAAGGATCAAGTTTAGACAATATCCTCTAAAAGTGTCTACGAAATACCTCTACTCTTGCGGTTTAGTATACATAGGTGAGACAGATCGCTCAATCGAAACGGGCATTAACGAGTGAAAATGTTGTCTTAAATCCTGGCACGTGTCATTGTCTGCGATGGCTAGGGCGAGGACTTTGGTATAAATATGAGGGAGGCAATAGAGATTCACACACATCCCGATACGAGGGTTGCTATTTTTGTGTCAGAAATTGGATACAATGGTTTTAGTAGGCGCCATCTGACGTATACCTCGTAAGGTTTGACCTTATTTGCGTCCATACGTACTTCGAACGTTTTGACATAAGGATGCTATCAGTGACTTGAAAATTTCATTTCAGTCGAAACATGAAATTAACTTGAGAATTTTGGAATGAGAATTTTCGTGCGATGGATTATCTCAACAGCGCACCGATCAGCTCACTTCAAATTTTGGCAATGAAACGCTGCCAAAATGAACTATCACTAGTTTAGTGGGTTCAATTCTTTCACTCGGGGACGAGTTTAAAGAAGATCGTCCAAAATCGAGACGTCGAGACCCCGCCTTCTTTTTCCTTTTTATTCCTTTGTTTCTGTCTACCTTCTCGTTTTTTTTTCTGTTTTTCTTTCCGTTCCCTTTTCTATCCCCTTCATCTCCTTTCTATTTCCTTTGTTATTTCTCCTTCTTATTACTGACTACTTAATCTTGACGGGGATTGTCACAATCTTAATTAATCCATTGATTTGACGTGTTAAATGGTACTTTATATGATTCTCATGAATGTGTAAACATTCACTCCATTAAAATGAACAACGAACCACTACAATATGTACGTGAATGCAGCGTGTGGCTTACGCCATAACAACGAACGTCATTCGAAAGAGCAATTCTTTCAATACGGCACCATACCGTTCACGGAATAGAAAAGTTTACGCTGGACGAAACACAATTAGTTTCGGAAAAAACTGCAAATCCAACCGTCCGACTGTGCGCTCACCTGCTCTTTAAAAATATTTATCTACCCGCGAAAAACTTGTTTTGTATGCTGTAACGCGTATTGCTGAATTCGCTTACATTCGTTTCCATTGTTTCGCCGGACGATGTGTGTATTCGGCCGTACGAACCGTCCACACTGGGACGGATTATTTGGACAAAGCTCGCGAACGTTTTGCACTAGTTATATTTCATTGTTTTTAAATTTGGCCGAAAGCGTTTCAATAAAGTGCACGGGCGCAGGTACAACAGTAGAGTATAGAGATATTTGCCAGCTGGGTCATATATTAATCAAACGCAAACTTTGCAACAATGGTCGGCGTTTCAGGTGGCCTGATATATGTGTTCCCCTTCGCAGTACAATTTCTCTCACAAATTAACATGTGAATTTATAATGCGAGATGTCATCGTTTCGGTGCACGTTGTGCCAGCTTACGTGTAGAGGTACGGCACGCACAAGCGGCGGACAACGAAGCAGATACGTGTATATCTAGCGCGAATAGACGTATACACACACTCGCACGTAGATACGCCGCATTCTTCACATTAATTTGTCAGGGGTATCGCGTGGGATACGGAAAACGTAATAAATTTTTATGCTTTACGATCACGTAAATCGAGGAAATGAATGGAAATGTATGTACATGCATTTGTAAGGGGTGTGTGTATACGCCAATAGTGTCTGATGTAATTTTAGATTGCGCATAGCAACCCATCTTCAACAAATCAAAATTCATGAAATTAGTTCGACTAATGTAGAGGGTGTTCTAGGACTTCAAAATTCCTGAAAAAATATCAGTTACGGTAGGATTTGAACCCTCGACCTCTGTGTTACCTGCGCATTATGCTACCACTACACCATGAAATCGAATGCGAGTTCCAATCGCTTTTATCTAGATCTTTTGTCTAGATGTCGCAATGTCTGTAGATATATCGTAATATCTCAGCAGATACAATATCATTAAAGTCAAGTTCCAAACGACGAATGATCCTCCATGAAGACAGTTATATTCTTAATGCAACAAAACGACGAATTGTTAGACCACCCTCTACCCTCTACAGTCCGGATCTAAATCCCTACGATGCCTTTACCTTTCCGAAAACCGAGAACGGACTACATATAAGGAAGGCACAGTCGATGCGTTCAAAAACGTAATTTTGACTGTATCAACAAATGAGCGGCTTCCAGAGTTGCTTCGAATGCTTGCAAAAGTCATTGATCTTCGTGAAGAATACTTCGAAAAGCAATAAAAGCTTCAAAATCTATCTACTGTTTTATTTGAGCTCTATATGCAAAACTGAAAAGACAACCTTCGTATTTCTTCATATATTTCCCAATATAAAGTTCACGCTCGTCTACTTGGACCAGTACTAATTTTATATTTTATATATTACAAAAGAAATCGTTAAAACAATTTTACAAGTTGTAATAATTTTCATCAATGTTATAACCTAACCAAGTACAGCTTCTTGTATACCTTGTGTACCGAAAAAATATATTACTTTATAACACAATTGTGGTAGCGTCTTGTATTATTTTATAGTACAATGTAACTTGTGGCCTTTTTTTGTAAAAAGTTTCACAGTTGGTAGTTTTTGTTGTTTTCTAGCGAAGATTATTTTGTTGCAACACAGCTCTATTGCTTTTTCCAAAGAATAACGGTAATAGTAGTAATAACGAAGTTTGCTTGAATATAGAAACTGTATTTGTAAATATATTTTTCGGAAATAATAGCTATCTTGTTAGCATTAGAATAATATAATGAGATAATTTTTCAAATTAAAATTCAAACCGATGAATAGGACATTCGTAAGTACTTAGATATCCCATCAAAGGAACTTGTGTTGTCCTATTGAGTCTGATTTTAATACTACGCATTTACTCTAATGCTATACAGAAAGATTACTTAATGTACAGGAGTTTATCAATTGTATTAGGGTAAACGACCTTTTACCCTAATACAATTGATAAACTAAAATCAGGGTTGTAATATCCATAAAATATAGTAGAATTCCCTATAAAACGAGTACTACAATAAAGTGCGCTAACGAACATAATTGTAGCAATAATTATTAGAGTTGTTACTTGGACTATTTCCATTGTTTGTTGAACTTATGTAGTCCGATGTTTCGGCAGTTTGTATACTGTGGTCTTCAGAGCAGCTCTGGACGAGCTCTTACTTGCCAGATTCATCATACGTTCGATAATCTTTTGTCTGGCGTATTTGGCTTTCCTATTTCTTATTAGTGAATTTTGTATTCCACCTAACCTAACGACTTAGCTAATAGTTATTGTATTAAACTCACATTTAAGCTGCGCAGTAGATAGTTTTTTTCCGCATAAGCGGTTGTGTATTCCCCTGCTCCTTCTAAATTCTGCGAGGTTGGCCTGCGTATGCTTTTTATTCTTCTGTCCTCCGTATCGCGGTTGCCTATATTTGGCTAATATTTTCTTTGATCATAGAGAGCCAGACGTTCTTTATCTCCAGGCTTAGCGTGCTAATGGAGGTTGGTACAATGGCCATAATGGTGTTTCCAACATTTTTATTTTTGTGGCGTTGTCTTCTTTATCCAAGATTTCTACGTTGGTCCATGGAATCCTATGATCCTCTTCCCAAGCATGTAGAGTTAATCGTGATTTACACCGACGCTGTAGGATCCTTTTTTAATTCCATAAACTTCCCTGCGTTCATTACTTCTTGCATTTTGATGTTGTATGTTAAAACATCAATTCCCACCCTAACGCTTCCTTCGTCCAAGATCGTGATATTCTTGTCGCTCATTAATTGCTTAAGGTTGCGTTGCTTTGCCTTGCTGATATTTTGCCATATCTGTTTCGGTTCCGCCTTCTCAATTGGTGTTCTGGCCAGTCCAACAATATTCATCCGTTGTTTCGGGCGATATTTTTCCGATTGCCATTTCCACTGCTAATGTCATATCTAGCGTGGGTACTCGTGTGGGAGCTATTGCGAACTTGAGGCCTTTGTTTAATATTTTAATGGCATTGTTGTCGAACTGGATAGATTAATCACTATGTTTCTAGGATCAACGGAGTTGCTTTCCTTTCGATGTATCTATATATTATTACCATATTCTAGCTATCTCCGATGTTTGTCTTTCAGTTGCCGACTTATTCAGGGCTACCCTGAAGATGGCAGCAGACACACTGCCGAACCGTCAGTCTACATAACTTTAACAAACGATGGATATAGCCCAAACAACAACTCTAATTATCATTATAATACATCGTCAACAATATTACGTCAAAATATAATTGTAACAACCAATCGTGCAATATCTTAGATATAATTTTATAGTAATAATTGCCAAGGCAACTTTTTCCCCTGAATTTTGGCCTAAAAATAGCAACTCACCGAAATCGATCACCAAGAATTTAAATAAAAATGGTTTATGAAAAGACCTTCAGCTTTCCTCATTATTAGAACAAAACTTACTGAATAATAAGCACTCTCAGTATTTTGATGAACTTGAAAGAGGTATAACAAAGGCAAAATTACTCAGTATATCCGATAAGTGCTTTTCATGCTTTCACGTAAGCACTAATTACTGACATATTCCTTTTTAACGTGAATTTACAAACGAAAATGTTCCAAGTTTTTGAAGGTCACCGCGTAGTTATAATTGAAGTTCCCGGTTGAAGTAATCCTTGACTTTTATATTACGCTCGGAAAAGCACCTCTCAAACGGGAAGGTGCAGACCGGGTCGATATAACGTTCCAACCGAGGTATAAAGTAAGATTAATTTAAATACAATTAAATACATGCTACGTTAAACCAATCCAAAATTCTAGGGTCTAAAATTCTATTGTATCGCGCAGAACGTTGCGGATATACCTTCGGTACCATACTAGACCGACCTATCTCGAATATAAATTAAATGGATAGTCTAGGTTAGGTCGACGTTATACACCCGGTTATATTTTACCGGACAGCAGACGCACACACTCGTACGATGGGTAATTTCGAACGACGATAACCCCCTCGTTGGGCGGACGTATTCGATCTATGCGTGTGTGTATATGCGGGAGTGTATATCTCATGTTGCTGAAATAATAAACTTATCGACAGTTGTGATTTATTAGCCTTAACTAAATCAATATACTGTATTTCATATATCATACGCGCGGGTATAATATATATAAGACGGAGGGTGGTGGTGCTGGGGGGATACTGACCCGGTTTCAATAAACTCTTCTAACAGATTTCTCCGCAATATCTCGGTGGTCCCGATGTGCTGTGTGAAAGATTGTGTATGTGTATGCGTTTGTGTGTGTACGGAGGGTTTGTTACTTACGGTTTGGTTGACTTGGATTGATGAATATCCCTGCAACAGAATTCTAAATTTAGTATTAAAGTGGTTATTCTCCAATAAAAACTATAATAAATTTCAACTACAAGCTGCAATATAAGCTCCTGATAAAATGCTGGATGTGCAATAGCAAGCATCTTAGCAATATATCATATATTAATATTTCGGGGAATAAATTCCCCGACGGAGGAGGAGCAGGTTTGTGAAATGCATTTTGTGCAGAACTTGAATATTTCAGCTAAGGATGGTGCTGTACGTATTTTTAAATCTAAAGGACATCTGTCAACATTGATATGTAATGTTAAGCGTTCAAAGGCGGAAAGAAATCAATATCTAGAAAACGGATAGTTCTATCGAACTGTGGTTAATCTTATTCGATACAGGATAAAGGAATACATTGAAATATTAAATTAAAAAGATAAATTAGTTTAATATATATTCTACACATTCATGGTTTACAATAAAACAGTATTATTTTGGAGACTAATATGATAAAGTCAAAGACAGTAGGTAACACGGTTGACAATGAGAGCCCACGTGCTCTCGAAACGCTGCGTTCCGCATAATTAATTAATTTGTGTGAGTGGAGTTTACTGCTATACCTGTGAATTGTACATCCACACAGTCCTTGCAATCGTCATTTGAAGTAGGAGTTATCCTTACATTAATAATATATACATGTAAATATATAATGTAATAATTATAATAATAGTTGTGCCTACTAATAATTTAGCCAAACACATACTGTGACAATATTAATTCAAGGGCTTCTTCACTAATGGGGAGGTGTTTCTTCTTAGGCTCAGGCCTCAGATGTGTAATATAGGAATCTGACGACTCGAGCATCTTATTAAATACATCCTCGTTTGTGACTGTACGGGGACATCTCCTTGTGAAGTGAAGTCTGTAATATTTGCAGTGTGTCTGCTTTCTTGGGCTTATTCTGAAAATAATCCAATCGGCAATGGTGCAGCTGTTATAATTTCGGCTTCTTGAATTAAGATCTTATGGACCGTTGAAGACATGGTATAGTTGTATTGATAACTTGGCGGTATGTCTTGCATACAACGGAAAAGTGTGCGAGTCAACTGAAGAGGTTATTAATTACCTTATTTTGCTCCTAATTTTCTTTGTAGCAGCTGTAATTACTTCATACTGAAATCTGGATAGTTTAGTTTGTGTAAGAATTGAAGCCGCTGCATCAGCACTGGAAACTTCGGCGTGGTCAGCTAGCTATAAGGAGAAGGCAGTATTTGTTAAGGCCCGGGAGTGTAACGTTCGCAGTTCGACGATTTTGCTTCGTTGACGTTTTTCTCTACAATCTTTAAAGCCTTTAGTAGGCTCGGTAGAGCCCGGAACAATCTCTAGGGCGCCTAGCGCCGAAGCCTGCATTTTTCGCTTGTAGAATGTAATTTTTTGGCAAAAGAACTTTAGCCCAAATCTGATAATTTTATCGTTTTCAGCGTGATTAATTACATATATAACCAAAATTTGAACGAAATCGAACGATCTTCACAAGTCGTTAAAAATCGACATTTTTTCCATACAAAAAATCTCGACCTCTCCGATTTCGCTGAAATGTCGGTTATACATGCTATTGGCCACGCTGAATAGGATAAAATTGTCAGATTTGGGCTAAAATTTCATTTTTAGCCAAAAAATTGCGTTCTACGAGGTAAAAATGGAAGGTTCGGCGCTAAGTACCCCAGGGATTGATCAGGGCTCTACAGGCCCCCCTCCATGGGGCTTCCCTGTAGTACAAGGACATAGGGAGAAATTGTCGAAAAGCGGAGAACGTGTCTCTTCAGGTACCCGTACAATCCCTCTTTAAAAGGGCTCTATTTTAGCTGTTTTTTTGTCTTTGGCAATTTTTAGGGTCGCTAAAGTTTCTGTAACTTCCATAGCGCTAGGGTAACAGTCTTCCTCTGATTCCTGGATTCTTTTGTAGCTGGGAGAAATATTGTGACCAGTTTTCTTTGCAGTAGCTCTAATTACCTCATACCAAAATCTGGATAGTTTAGCCTGTAGAAAAATAGAAAGCGCTGCATTAGTGCTGAAAACTTCGGCGTGGTCAGGTGACTGTGGGGAAAAGGCGGCATTTATTAAGGCTTGGGAGTGTGATGTTCGCAGTTCCCGATTTTGCTTTGTTGACTTTTTGTTCATAATCTTCAATGTCTTTGGTAGGTATTCCTCTGCCGCCTTCAACACCGAACACGAAGAGATATTTGTGTTGTCTGCATCGCCATGTTCAGCACTATCGGCGGGAAAGGAAAACACAAAATTATTCGCCATCAAATCACCAGTCTTCTTTTTAAACACATTTTCGTCTCGATTCTGATCTGAAACATGAAATTAGGACGAAATTAGGACATTGAAATTAGGACGAAATGTTCTTGTAATTGCGTTAGACATTATAGATAGCTGATCCTCAGCAACATTAGGAAACTTTTCATGGATAAAATAATCAAAGGACTGAATATTCAAACGACCGATGTTCAATAAATATTCATACAAATCGCTGCAACTGATAACTATAGACACCGTTATAACTTGAGGTCAAATCTTACACAAATGTGGCTAACCCCTAAAGTGGAATAGTTTATATAGGAAAAATTGCAGTTTCAAGGGTAATATATATACGTAATATAATACACTTTAGTGCAATGTCATGCAGTCTGATGTAATATAGTGTAGTAGAATATAATGTAATATTGTATAATATTTTCTATCTTTTAGAAATTTTGATTTGCTATTATGTTTTGTTTTTGGAATTTCGATAAAATGAAATATTTCATAAGGAAATTAAGACATATTCTAAGTAATGTTATAACATTTAAAGTAATGATAATTTACAAAACCGTGGTGATGGTATGCCACTGTGATAAGTTAAAAAATAATGTGCTCAGTGTTTTGTATCATAGAAGCAAGTTTTGCTTACTTAAATAACAAAGATACTTCAGAAACTAGGGTTAAATATAGTCAGCCTTAATGCAACTTGTTCGTAAATGATATGAGAAGTTCAACAAATCGATAAAAACTATACCATTAAACATAAAATAAGAAAGTTCATACCAACACCCTGTACGCCATAATACTGTTAAGCTGAAACTATTTTTTTCAAATGGCATATAGTTCCATGGCTAGACTCCAAGTTTCAAAGTCAAATTCCCACAAGAAGTTCTAAATATTTTAGTGAGACAGTTTGGTGGGAAGATATTTTTTAAGTTCGGTTACGTTAAAACATTGAAACTATTTGCATAGATTCCGAATCTTCGCTTAGATCCCACTTAAATAACGAGAATTTGTAAGTAGGCAGATATAGGCAACTGATACTTTACGACTGTTTGCATTCTGACTCGAACTTAATCGATACTAATTTAAAGCGGGGTAAAGCTTTTTTTATCAAATTATATGCGGTACTTATAGCGCAAATCAGTATTGTCATGTCTTGGTCTTGCGTCTAAATGTTCATACAAAACTAGAGAACAGCACCCAAATATCCAGGGACGCCATATTAATAAATGAATGAAATGAATCAAACGCCTGCTTCACTTGAAATGAATTACATATGTCTGGCGATTTGTCGCCCCCACCTCGCAG
The DNA here is from genome assembly GCA_023509865.1 of Trypoxylus dichotomus. Lineage (NCBI taxonomy): Eukaryota > Metazoa > Arthropoda > Insecta > Coleoptera > Scarabaeidae > Trypoxylus > Trypoxylus dichotomus. The sequence continues at coordinate 56,645,491 of CM042075.1, forward strand.
TAATACGGAATGAGCGCTTCATTAAATCGATTCAAAATGAAAAGATCAATATGAGGATAGGATTTTGTATTAGTAGTTAAACAAGGGTAGAAAATGCTGTTAAACAGAATTAGCATACTGATGCACAATTGCCCTGCAGAATAGCATGCCTATTTCTCGATTTTGTTTATCTACAGAAATCTTATTTCATCTTCTTCTTATTCACAATTACACCCATTGACACAGCAAATGTACGCTCATGGTATACCTTGCAATGTAAAAATTTTTAAATTAGTGTAAGCTAAAATGTGTCAATGTATAAAGGAAGAGGTCGTACTTATAGGTGCAAATTATACTTTCCATTTTTATTCTAGTTCCGTATTTACTACAAATGTCTGCCATTTTCTTATGCTTGAATTATCATTGTCTGTCATTCACTTGTTTCAACTTACTTCTCTTGCCATAAAACATAATTTAATTTTCCACATTTTGCCACATTTCAATCCCACCACCATCTCAAGAGAACTATTAATGTTTCAAATGCATATATTTTTAATTTGTGCTTCGCTGTTGTGTGTGCTACTAAAAGCATCGCCGAATACACGCGAGAGATTCCCTCACCTTGATATTCCCTCCGGAAATGGTCGTAACAAAACCGTAACCTTTTTACACAAACGATCTCAATATCGACTAGAGACTGAACTCAAAAGCGAGGGCGCGAAAAACATTTCTCCATTCATGCAGCATGTCGCATATGTTGCCAACAAAATAAAAGCGTATGATTTCGACATTCGGTAGTCGAATGCCGCGATTTTCGTTTTGTCTCCTCCGGGTACCGTTTCCTACTTCTGCGAGGGAAGCGGACTCTACTTGACGATCGCCAGATGGCGGCGCTGGTAGCTGTAATTTTTCTTCCGTTTCGATAAATTCGATGAGAATCCACGAGTAGTTTGCCGAAATATACGAGGACGTGCTGATCAATAGCTGTTATCCGAATTTTCAAATATAGATAGGAGAGGAGAAAGGTTGGTAATCAAAGGTTTAGATGATGACATTTTTTAATTTTAAATGTTTAAAGATCAACATATTAGGGAAAAAGCTATACTTACATAAGCTAAATGTCATGATCTATTGGCTAGCCAAGCAGCACTATTGATTTGCTACACCACTCCTTATTTCGTGAAAACTTAAACTATATGACAATAAATGCCCTAGCTTCAGTGCTCCGCCAGAGACACTATACCGGTTGTCCCCAACTTAACAATACAATAAATAAACGCAAATCTAGCTAATTATATCTACACTAATCATAACTTAGGATAAGATAATTCGAACTTATCTCGCGTCTTACTTAACAGATATGATTTACTATTCCATGAGCGCACTTTCGACGTGTTGATGGGCGTAATTGTAAGCAAGAGGAGGATGAAATAAGATTTTTATAAGCTAAGAAAGTCGAGGAACACGCATGCTAGCTCTGTCTAACGGTATTCTCTACCCTTGCTTCATTACTACTACAAAATTCTGTCCTTTTATGCATCTTTTCAATTCGAATCAATGCAATGAAGCCCTTATTCTGTATTACTGATGGGGACAAATCGCTTCACATACGTAATTCATTTCAAGTGAAGCCGGTGTTCGATTCATTTCGTTCATTTGTTAATAAGGTGTCGCTGGATATTTGGGTGCGGTTCTCTAGTTTAATAACAGTTATTAAGTTTTGAGTGCGTTCAGTAATTTTGTAAAAGATGGAGTATTATACGAGCGAAGAAAAACTATTTAGAGTAATACAGTATTACGGTGGCAATTCAGCAGAAGTTACACGCGATTCATTTGCAGTAAATTATCCCCAAAAGATCAATTTCTAGCGCGACTACTATTCGTAAGCCGATCCGACGTTTTAAAACAACGTTTACACCCATCAATAAATAGCCAAAAAAATAAAAATGTCAGAGATATCGAAATTCAAGTTTGTGCATGAGTGGAATTAAATCCTGGTAAGACATCTAAACAAATTGCTCGCTAATGTAATATTAGTACAACTGTTTTCAACCTTTTACATAAGAATAAATATCGATCGTACAAAATTAGCTCATCCCGACAACTGATGAATAAATATTACGATAACAAATTATTTTTCAATAATATTTTATTTACTGATGAAAAGAAACTACGCTCATGGGCATCATAATCGCACAAATGATCGTTATTACTTCCATAGAAACCTAGACCTTAATGCACAAACACGAAAGCAGTTTCCACAAAAATTGAAAGTGCGGACTAGTATCGTTGGAGATGAAATAATCGGACCTTCTTCTATTGAAGACAATTTAAATGATAATGAGTTTTTGCAATTATTGCGAACTAATATTATTCCTGCTGTACGGGAGCCATTTGATATTAATGAAATTTGGTTTCAAGAGGGCGGTTGCCTGGCGCGTAATGTCAGTAATTTTTTAAAGATTTTTATTTTTGAAGATAAATGGATTGGTAATTCGGGTTGTATTACATGACCACCGCGCTTCACGGATTTAGCCCCAAACGACCTCTTTTTATTGCCCTTCTTAAAGAATTCAATATACGGGTATGGTAAACAATATTCATCGAATCTCGAAAGTCATTGAAGTCAGCAACGATGTCACACCGGATTTTTCAAGAAATTTTCGTCGCAGTTTTTATGATCAGCTGGGTTATTGTTCATATCAACGGGGACAGCTATTCGAACATTTAATATAAAGCTGATTTTACAATTTGTTGTTTTATTTATAGATTTACATTTATTTGCAATTATTTGTTTTAAGAGTTATATTTACTAATTCTTTATCCTAATAAGAATTTTTTGAGTTCCAGAATTTTGTTTATGTATCACCTTTATTTAACAAAAATTTTTATTCAATTTAAAAAGTATACTGCTATTTTACTCTTTAACGAGGCTATGAAGAATTCTGTCACTGATAAACGCTATCACTTATATGACGCTTCGATATACATACTCGGATCAAATGAGTATTGTCTTATTATTTCCATATTCATTAAAACAAATGTGTGTTGAATTTTGCAAACTTCGGAAATCGTGTTTACAAAAGCTCGTTTAGTTAGTTGGTTATAAATCTGTTCTTCATATCATCAATAGTGATATAAAGGTGAGCTTCAGCGTGGAAACGAATATCACGCTCATTTTATTTCGGCTGAGCTATGACGTGTTATCGAATGTAAACAAGTCTGTGCTACGGCCTAGTGTTTATGTACGCATATTTTCAGTAGCTCAGAATGCAATCAACAGCTTGAAGCTTTTCACCCGGTATAAATTCCAGGGAAAAACTAGCACACTAGAGTTAAATGAATTGCAAACTATAAAGCATGTATTTGCTTATCATATTGAAAAAATAAATGACTAAATTAGCAAAAAACTGTTCAATCAATATTTCTTTTATAGTTGTATATTTATAATAATAATAACACTAATGTTTACTATCCAACAGTACAAGTAAATGTACCAAATTAAAGATAACCTTATATCATTATAAATATTAAATATATTGTAATGATATAAATTGTTGTCCTTTATTTACCAATAAATTTCTTCTATAATTTTACTAGTTCACCTATTGCAGATATATTTTTCGTCACTGTTTGGTGCACGCCCTTAATTTTTATTTTGATTGATGTTAGAAGTTGGAGGCGAAGTACCGTCAGTACTCCCACCCTATAAAATTTTAAACACTGACATTCAATCTGTACAGATTTCTTTTAAAAGTTTTACAGATATCTACTTTGGGTATCCTTTAATAACTAATTATTCACAATTTTTCTTGTTAAAAAAAAAACAGAGTCCCTTCAACAACACTTGCAGAGGAGACGTAAACTTTACTATCGTCCATCTTATATATCGCTTTTCGTAAACATATTTCTTATGTAAATAAGTTTTTCAAAATTTCTTCTTTAAAATACGTTTAATATACAGTACTCACACATTTCAATTACATTGTATGAATATGTGTTATTCCGAAATTGTACTCATAATCTTCGAAATATCTCGTACGACGAAAGGATGGCACGACTGGCAGCAGTTTCCTTTATAATGTCACACATATCGAGTATGTGGGTGTGTACTGAGTGGCCTACCATACAGGAGTACAGGCGAACCAATGCATTGTAATGGATATAAAACAAAAGAAGAACAGACAGATGAAGATCGGGAACGAAAGTGAGAGATATTGGCATCTTTTCTCCTAAGAAAGAATAAGTCGTTATTTTTCTCATATAACTCCGTAAAATTATAAATATCTTCGTATTATATCCAATAATAAAGTGTATCAACTGATACTACATACAAAATTTGGAAATTCCGGGCACTTACGTTGGAAGCCGAAGGCCAGTCCATCCTAAAGCCGAGCCAGTGAGTACGATTTCTAAGGCTATAGACGCCGAATCTTCTTAATTTCTTCAAAATTAATTCTGTCTTTCGATCTCATATTTAGTTTCGTAAATTAATTAGAACATTTCAAGTTTAGCTAGTCAGGGATTGCCTTAGGTTGTCTGTAAAAAACGCTTTCTTTTGTAAATTTGTCAATATATATTTTTTTCAACTTTACATTTGGTATTATATAATTTAGAAAACATTTTCACTTAATTCAAAACAAATAAGTCAAAATTTTAATTCAAAGAACCCAGTTAAAAATTTTAACGAGCCTGAGATTTTCCACCACACAATTGGCGCCTCAACATTTAGGGCATTTAAATTTTGAACAAATTTAATTTCAATTTATTTCTTTTTTATATGAATGGTCAATACACGTAAAACAGCAATGCTCAAAGCACTTTCACAGGAATCCGAGATGGGCGATACTTTGTCCTCCAACAACATCGCCGAGCTTAAAAAGTCAATCAAGAGTGTCGGCGATAAAATAAATGATTATATGAATGAACGCGATGCTAATTTTGTAACATTAGAAAAAAGGATTGATTTAATCGACAACCATGTAAAATTTAATATTCAAAGCATCCATGAACGTATTTCGGACATTGAACGTTCTGTTAATTCGGGTAATATAAACTCATCTCGAGGGCAAAATACTAACCTTAAAATAAAAAATTTATTACCAAAAGTATTGGGGTGAGGTTGTGCAAAGTAAAATCAGAACAAATCTTACAATGGAGAAATTTGGTCCCTCAAAAACATCCAGCAGACAGGAATATGTATCATCGAAATGTTCGGTAGCTCAGCATTTAACTCCACCCTTACCAGAGAAAGAAATTTATTGGTAAATAAAGGACAACAATTTATATCATTACAACATATAAAATATCTATAAATATCCTAGGCACCAACCACAGGTAAACACGTATGCATTAACCCACGCCGTCGATGTTAACATCCAACAATCGCCTTGGAAATACTAAATATGTCACAATTAGAGCATATACGGTTATAATTGTCACACATTCGAGTCATACGCGACCTAAATATAAAGTTAGTGTCTGCCGACAACATATAGAATGATGGAACATATCTCACGGACGATCGTGCAGTCAGAAAACTTAGCTTGCTAAACAAGAATGGGGAATCAACTTTGTTACTGAGCAACTTCTATAAAATTGGGAGATAGACGTTACTGCGTCTAACATCTAAAGATGTTACTGAAAAGGAGTCCAACAATGTTTTATATGGAAAACCTCTGCGAGGGTAGCTGTTACTCTGTTTAAACCATAAGGATTTGAGAAAACACATTTGTAATTGCTTTTATTTGAATATCATAATAAGGACACCATATAATTGTGGCATACTCAAGTTTAGAACGCACAAAAATGAGGTTACACTAGTAAATACCCTGGTGTTACGCAATATAAAACCCATGGTCTTTGTAACAGAAGAAACAATTTCCGTAACATCGTCAATGAAATCAAGTCGACCACCAAATGTTTGGGGTAACATTGTCTCTAATCCTAGCCCAGCGAGTTAGTACCCTAGTGAAAATTGGGTAATTGAATGACTTGTTCCTAGTAAAGGTAAGTACTTTACACTTCAATATACTTAAATTTATTTGCAATGTGCTCTACACTTTCTTTTAGCACTAAGTAACATGCTAATGTACATCGAAAGCTACCAGTCCTACCAGTTGCCCTCTTCCCTTTGTATGGTGTACCACACATTACTCATATGGCAAAATATTGGATCATTTTCTTTTAACAGAAGCGTGCAGGTACATAAATTAAAAAGCAATTTAAATATTTAACACTTTAATTTCGGCGTCTATGTGTAACCAATTAATTTTCAATTTCGAACGGGTGTACGCCGAAAGGAAATCGATACCGTTATAAATTATTCCCATTAACAATATACATACAAGTCTGCTGATAAATTTTATTATGTAATAAATTCACTCGCTCCCATACCAAAAACCCGAATCGAGTTTGATTATTTCGAATATCGGTAAAATTTATACACCCAAACGCGTAAAAGTTTTATTTTATCGTAGAACGCAAAGCGTTTGATTCGATTTTTACGTTCGAATTTAGTGCGAAAATAATACATCTACCGAGAGGTATCGATAAACCCTTCGACTAGTATAGAAAACGCGATCTTCTTTCGGAACTCTAATTCTCGTGTCACAAAATAGTGTTCCCATCGTGTTCAAACGTATCCCACGTAATTTAGTTGCAAAATGCAGTACTACGATCGTATAAATTTGACGGGCGGGGAAGATGCGAACTAATTTAGTAACGTCTTACACTACACTTCAGTTGATCAATAATTTATGTGTTTGACATCTGTGGTTGAATGGTTTTTAACGAGCAAATTTTGTGTTTGTATCCTACGTCCTTTGTACCTTGCGGTGTCGAACTACCATTCTCCCATTTTTTTTCTTCCAGGGCTTCCTGTTCCGAGCCAGTTACTTAGCTTCAATCCATCCCATACTTCTCTTTTCTAATATCTGTGTTTGGACTTTAAATTTTAAATATTGAAACTCTTAAAACAGCACACTTTTTATATCGTTGGTAGATTTAAAGCATCGAATGTCATAACCACAATTTTGTATCACCAGCTTAATAAACGAACATGTTACATTATGTATATATTCATTTCATAATGACTAAACAGAAGAGCAAATTATAGAAAGCGGCGCTGCAAGGACGAGTAAAACCGAGAGAACATCAGGTATTTAAAATATACTCATTCATCCCATTAGTTGTATTCAGGGAAGTGCCGAGCTGCAGCGTTGCATTGTACCGCCACAAGAAGCACCTCAGATTCTCTGGACGGTCATCGACTAACACAAAGCACGAATAAATTCAAATTTGAATGCGCTAAGTTGTTTGTTGTTTTTTTCAGCTGCCTCAGATTAGAGTTAATGTATTTTATAAGCGACCTTTGACTGAAAATTTAATGTGTCAATACACGAACGCCTTATGGCTATCCAACAGTAGTATCTACTAAATAGAAGGGCAAGACTTCCGTATAAGGGGCATCGAGGTAGGGATTTTAATAGACTCTAACGGAAAGCTTACGTTTTGCTGTGTTCATATTGGCCCTTCTTTTTCTTTTAGGAATTTAGGGCTATTTCTAGGTTATGTTATATGAGCGATAGTTTACGAAATTTAAGTTGGTACTTATTGTTCACAGGTATAGCAGTAAACTCCACTCACACAAATTTATTAATTATTCGGAACGCATCGTTTCGAGAGCACTTGGACTCCCATTGTCAACCTTGTTACCGACGGTACCGTCGCACGGGACTTTTTCTCGGATCACCCCGTCGAATAGTTATGGCACAGGTATGCACGTAAAAAAGGTGTTGACCTCTTCAGGCGACTGATAGCCGCTGTTAGATGGCAGCACCCAGTGTAAATTTCAGGTCTCCTTTTTTCTTATTATTTCGTATTAGGGCAGTGTATTAGTTTTCTCAATTAGGAATATTTTTTTTCCTAAAATCATACATTAATATGCTTTAAATCTGTACAATTTAAATACCAGTTTCGCCAATTTTTAATTGAAAAATCCTAGAGATGTTACAGGATTACCTTTCTTTCTTTTCGCTAGGATATTTTGCAGAATTATATTCCAATCTATTTCTTGAAAAATATTTTGCAGTATATTATTTTATTTCCAGGATTTTTTGTTAATTTATTAATCGTTTATTATTTTAGCAATATATGTTTTTGTTGCTTTATTAGCGTGATTATTTCTAATTTATAAGTCATTTATTATTTTAGAACTTTTTATTTGTCCTTTTGTAGTAGTTGTTTTGCGTGGCCTACTCGTGAATTAGTGCCTTGACGTTACAAACAATGTAGACTTAATAAGCCATATTAATTTTATGTTTCGTATTGACGAAGGGGGTCGAATACGTCTAAAAAATCACTTTAATAGTAGAGGGCACTTTATAATGTAGTACTAGTTCGATAGACTTTTCGTGTAATCTTCGAAGTAATAATTAGTTAATTTTCGTTCAAAACTCGCATACTATAATAAATAACTAACTGCTCTCTTCTCCCTATTATTTGTTTCCTATAATGAGACCCATAGAAAAAAAGACTATAAGAATTATGTAATGCAGTTTTAAAACAATACTAGCCTATCTACCTATATTGTATACAAAAATAAAAAATATGGGATAGCAAGTACTATATAACAGATTATCCCCGAATATTCAAATCAAATTTTACCGCTCATCAGTATTTTCTATCTGTTGTAGTAGTTTTTGGTCGAAATACAATAAGTACCAACTTAAACTATAACTCATATACCACTAAGCATAACCTAGAAATAGTCCCTTTTTAAATCGATTTTTAAGTACCTTAAACTAACACATGGGCTGAAAAGTCCCGGGCCTAACGAAGAAAACACGGTTTTTTTGGTTCAAAATTAGCTTTATTCATCAACGTAATCTCCATCGAGAGCAACGCAATCATTCCAACGCCGCTCTAACATTTCAATACCACTTTTGTAGAACGATTTATCTTTTGCCTCAAAATAGGCCTTAGTTTCAGCGATAGCCTCTTCATTCGTGCGAAATTTCTTACCGGCGAGCATTTTTTTGAGGTCTGCGAACAGCCAGTAGTCGCTGGGAGCCAAATCTGGCGAATACGGTGGATGTGGGTGCAATTCGAAGTTCAATTCGTGTAGTTTTGCCGTTGTTTTGATTGACTTGTGACACGGTGCGTTGTCTTGATGAAACAAAATTCTTTTCTTTGCCATATGCGGTCGTTTCTTTGCAATTTCGGCCTTCAAAAGCTCCAATAACGCTACATAATATTCACTGTTGATGATATTTCCTTTCTCAAGATAGTCGATGAATATTACACCACACACATCCCAAAATACCGAGGCCATAACCTTTCCAGCCGATTGTTGTGCTTTCGGGCGCTTTGGACGAGGTTCACCAGTTGCTGTCCAGTCAGATGACGATCGTTTTGATTCCGGAGTGAAGTGATGGATCCATGTTTCATCCATTGTCACATATCGATGCAAAAATTCCGGTTTGTTACGTTTAAACATGGCCAAACACTGCTCAGAATCATCTACACGTTCTTGTTTTTGGTCAACAGTGAGCAAACGCGGCACCCACTTTGAACAGAGCTTTCTCATAGTCAAATGCTCATGCAATATAAAGCCAATACGTTCTTTTGATATCTTTACGATGTCAGCTAACTCACGCAACTTCACTTTTCGATCATTCAAAACGATTTTGTGGATTTTTTTGATGTTTTCTGGTGTTACCGCCTCATTTGGACGTCCACTGCGTTCTGCATCATCGGTGTCTCTACGGCCACGTTTGAAGTCAGCAAACCAACGTTTTATTGTTGTTTCTGATGGAGCGGAGTCTCCATAACACTTTTCAAGCCATTGCTTCGCTTGAACGGTATTGTTTTCCCATCAAGAGGCAGTGTAAAATTAAAACACGAAATTGTTTTCGATCCATTATTTTGAAAATAACAAAAGTAGCGTGACTCAGCACAATAACTCACAAACTAATGAATAGAATATCATGAAATTTTAACAGCTGTCTTTTGAAGGTTAGTACTAACTGAGAGAAAGATGACTGCAATAAAACTAGCGTCATCTATGTGTTAGGCCCGGGACTTTTCAGCCCATGTGTTAAACCTCCTAAAAAGCAGAAGGGTTATTTTAAACACAGCAAAACGTGAGCTTTTCGCTAGAATCCTATTAAAATCGGTAACTCGATGTCCCTTATATGGACGTCCTATCCCTTACTATGAAGGCAATCTTACATTAGAAATGTTAAGGCATTAGTAATATTACATGAATATTTAAAATTTTGGATGAATATTGCACTGATTTTATCAGAAAATCTATTTTTTTTAATTCAAAATAGATCGAATCAAAATAAATAGATCAAAATAGATAAAAAACCGCAGCAGTTTTGCCTGAATATTTTGCTAAATGTTAAAAATACCTTAAGAGAACAAGTAAACTAAAATTTATATCACTTGTCATTGCAAATTTGATTTGGGTGATGATAGTAGAATGACCATCGCTTTTTTAGAGTGCAGGTACTATTCTAAACCCATATTATTTCTTAGTTAATATAAAAATTTTGTGGGTATCTATTTAGGGGGATATCATTCGTCAAAATAATTGCTTGAATTTTGATGACACCTTGTACATACGCTGCTAAACATGCTTCAGGCATTCTAAATTTTAAGAATTTTATTTAGGATAAAAGTTAAGTATGTAAATATGGTTCAGTAAGCGAGGGATTTCATACATTCATTGCTTCAGACTTGCAGCTTGAGGTAAATGCGATTAGTCAGGAGTGTAAGAGGCTTCTTTTGTGTCCTATTCGAACTTTTTATCCCTCTTTAAGTCATAACCGAATGAAGCACTTTAGTAGGCAGTGATAAAGCTGTACCTCTTGTCAAGGGACATGACATTTACAGCTGCTTTTAATTTACATTTCGTTAATTCAACTTAATAATTTAATAACAAGTCACGTATAAAACCTTCTTTTCCTTTACTGAACTTACAACAAACAAATAATTATAGCTTACTTGATCACCTCCGGCCAATTCCCTCCCATGGGTGTTTCATGAATAAATAATATCATTGCATTAATTCGTCCTCTTCAATGCCAGCGTGTATTACAAGCGAAAATAACAAAACGTTCTTGTAATGTTTTTATACAACCGCACATTAATTCAACAACTTCCTTTTCTAATTAATCAAAAAAAAGAAGGACTTCACTGACGACATGTTAGACGCGGACAGTAATTTCCCAACTCATGAATTTTCATGACCGCCTCGGCATGTTCACGTGTTGAACGCGGCGGGGCCGCCGGAACTACACGGAAACTGTTGTCGTTTTTTCCTATTTCAGTCGGCAAATTTACTGATGGAATTGTCGCAGAATGGGGAAGGAGACAGACTCTAGCGCAATATCGTGTAGATTAGGCTGGACGTAGAAGAAATGCGTCTGCAAACTTAGATACGACGGTATCTTACTAATACCCAGAACTATCATTCCACGAGCTTTTGACTAGCGATGAGTCGTTAGGATGAAAGTAAAATGAGGAGTTTAAAAAAATAGGCTGTAGCACGCGATAGTGTAATTTTGCTTTTTCTATTTTATATCCACACAATTTGACATGAACGTTACTTCTAATAAGATATGTATGAGTGCGCTATTTGAAACAGATTAAAAAATAAATTCATAATCTGGGGATCTAATTCATTCTGTTTAGTATAACAAAGGAATATTTAGATAACGATATGTAAATACAGAATCATAGACAGCATTTTTATAACAGTTTAACTATTAGTTGAACATAGCCCGAAACACACTACACACTTTATGGTCTAAAACACATGTAAAAGAATGCCTAGAAAATAACACCAAGATAAGAAAACTTTCTCATGGTATTAGTGAAATCAGTTCACGAGAAAGACATATGAGACATAAAACGCTAACACGCGGACATGTTTCTGCCTTCCCGGCGTCATCAGCGTGGTTTCGAACAGTTTTATGCTAACATATGTAATTCTCTCGCTTTTTCTATCGCCATACTTAAGCGTACGGTATAAATGAATATTTCTGGCATGAGCAAGGACCAGATGTTATTTAATTTCTCTATCAACTCCAGAGAGCCCGGTATATTAGTTGAAATCGAGATCTACGATTTAATTAAAAAAATATTTGAGAATTAGAGGTATGTAAATTACTAAGTACACATTTACTATTTAGGGACCTCTTTTATCTTTGTATAACTACCAGGTGTATGCATGTTTTTGATAAAAAGAAACACGTAATTTTCAATATTTTTTTTATTCAAAACATTGGGCATCAGCTTCTACACTTTTCACCCATCTTTATTTATGGATATTTATGGATACCATACCTGAAAAACTGCTTACCTTTTGTGGTAAACCATTCGTCGAGCCATTTTCTAACTTCATAGAAATTGCTGAAGTGGTGCTCTGCGAACGCGTGCCTCATTGATGCGAAGAGGTGAGAGTCAAATGGCGCCATCTGGGACATACGGCGGGTGAGGAAGAGGATTTCAAGGTGTCTTTCACTGGTTTTGCTGTGTGAGACGGCAATTGCCGTGTAACAAAATCACTTTGCCATGACTCTTGACCCATTCTGGTCGTCTTTCGATTAATGTGTGGTTTAAATTAGTCACCTTTTGGCGATAGCGCTGTGTATTAATGGTATTACCGGGTTTCAAGAGTTCATAATACGTAATACCGGTTTGGTCCCACCCGACACAGAGCATCTTCTTACCGAAGTGGTGAAGTGGCTTCACCAGGTGAATGCTATGGTCTTTCCCGCTTTAAATTTTCAAAATAAATCCATTTTTCATCAGCCGTCACAATTCGATACAAAAATGATTTTCTTTCGTGGTGTTTAAGAAACATTTCACAAGTGATCTTGCGATTTTCTATTTGACTTTCATTCAAATCGTATGGAACCCATTCACCGAGTTTACTCATCTTCCTCATTATTCGTGTTGTTTCTTGTGATACATGAGTTGAGTTTGAGTTGGGTCATCATTCAATAACTCCCGCAATTGCTCGTCCTCGCGTTTTTGTGGACTACCAAAGCGGTCACTGTCTTTCACATTGAAATCACCACCTTTAAATTGTCGTAGCCCTGCTTCACATGTTCTAGTCGATGGAGCGTGTTCACCATATGTATCTCCCAGCAAGCGATGAGTTTTAACAGCCTTTTTTATTTGATTAAATAAGAAAAATAATGTGTGTCGCAAATGTTCTTTTTCAGGCACAAAACTCTACATGGTCACTGGACGATAAAGCAAAGACGCTAGTTTCTGGCGGACCTAACTTGTTTTTCGCAGGCGCCATCTCTTAGTTAAACCGGAAGAAAACTTATGGATACACTTGGTAAACGCATGAAAAGATTGGTAATTGCATTCTACGTTTCGAATGCTATGTTTTCACCTTTGCGTTAAGGAAATTGTTTATAATTTTGTAATTTTATTGGTTGGTTTATTCTAGTATCCATATGTTGTATTCATTGTATTACGTATGTCTTCATGATAGACTGACATGATGACTCTATTTACCTTTCTTCATTTAACATAATCAACGAAGAAGTTCTTTGGAAACTGAATTTTCATGGTCGTCATCAAAGCTTCCGCATGCGTATGCCACAAAGCATCGGCATGGCCTTGGAGATAAGCTTGATGTTATAAAGTACCCATTAAACATCAAAACGCAAACATGAAACCAAAATAAATTCTATACAGTAGCGCAATACAAAACTTGCAATTAAAATAAGAAAAGGACGACAATTCTTTCCTTTACTTTTCCCCTGTTGCATTCGATAGGTAATCGCAAACGACTGACAATTTTTCAGGTAACTGCGGACGTTAGGTAAGGAACGAACACACGTTGCTGTACGAGCAATTAGTCCTTTAATTCGGTAAACAACGAGAGTAAGTGGATTACGGCGTTGTTGCTTTCGCGCAATTAAATATAGCTCATTCGATTATAGACCGAATGCCTCGGCTAAACGTCGCAACGGCTTATCAAGTTGGGGCTGAAATTTTTATTGCCGACTGCTTTTACGTCGTCGAGCGTAGATGGCGCATGTGTGGGCGTATATTAGAGGTCGTCTTTTTTGCTTCTATTCTTCTGATGATAATTCGATAAATTAGTGTTATCAATTTTTTTGGTATTTGGTTTCATGTTGCGTATGTTGCTATTTTTTTTTTTGAGTATAATGCGATATTTTGAATCGTAGTTCTTCCGTTTGATCAGAAATTGGAGAATCCGTCCCGAAGGTGGTAGGATGATGAAACTTGGTATATATATATATTAAATGATATTCTGAATCAATTTCCGTCGGAGTTAGCGCCCTATCTCTTTCGAATACGGCACTAAAGAGCACCAAAGTCGAAAATCAGCTGAAATAGGGCCCTTTTAAAGAGTAATTATACAGGTCCCGAAAGAGACACGTCTTCCGCTCTTCGACAGCTCCTTCCTAGGTTCTATTGGAGGACAGCAAAGGGGGCTCGGTAGCGCCTGGAACGATCTGTAGAGCGCCTAGCGTCGAAGCCCGCATTTTTCGCTCGTAGAACGCAATTTGTTGTCCAAAAAACAAACTTTAGCCCAAATCTAACAATTTTATCGTATTCAGCGTGACTAATTACGAGATAATCTAAATTTGAGCGAAATTGAACAATCTTCGGAAATCGTCAAAAATTGCGATTTTGGGAAAATTCTCGACCTCTCTGATTTCGCTCAAATTTTAGTTATTTATGTAATTGACCACGCTGAATTTGATAAAATTATCAGATTTGGGCTAAAGTTTCTGTTTTGGCCAAAAAATTGCGTTCTACGAGCAAAAGATGCGATGAAATGGATATCGATGCATCGTGTCATTTTGTGTAAATGCTCCAAATTTCAATGTCCCATCACCTTCGTAACGGATCCTCAAATTTCCGTCCGAAAAAAGGAATCGCAATTTTCTTCTAGTACAATGTGATATTTTGAATCGTAATAATAATTTTTTGAAACGTTGGTTTGTCTTGCATTTGTGTCTAGTAGTATGTAGTTCAGCACTAACTTTGATGTATAATTTGCCGATGATATTAAGAAAACCAAGTATTCTGTTCAAAGGCTCATATGGAGCTATAGAAATTTCGTGCGTAATATCTATATAACCAGATCCAATAGTAGGCATAGGGAGAAACAAGAACGGAGAAATGCGTCCCTAGAGCTCCTGTCTGATAGGTTTCGTATTGTCTAATTGCCCCCTTGTCTTTTCATGCTGCCTATCTGCTATTTCAAAGGAGAATACTGAATATATCAGCAAGTAGGCTATCCTTATGTACGTAGGTGTACATGAAACCATGAAAGTTTATAGTTACATCATTGTTTCATCGATAAAGTGCAGACAAGCGCTATATCTAAAAGCCAGAATCATACGTATACGCAGGAGAGAAAAACATGTAACAGTAAGTGCTACAAGAAGTACTTGAACATGGAAATATTTTGTTACGCTTACTCCAAAGGTTTATATTATTGACGAATTACTTCGGGCGCATGGACATAAAGTTTTAAGACTTCCTCTATATCACTGCGATTTCAATCCTCTTGATATACGCACAAGCGAAGGGGTATTGTAATAAACATATTGCTGGAGATGGTTATGGTGGTAGATAAGTGTTACATATGTGCCAAGAAAGTTTGGACAGCTGTCCACCAGACATCTTGCAGAATTGGACAAACCATATAGAAAAAATAATTAAATAATGGCACAAACGTGTAACAAAAGTGAAAGACTTTGTTCTAACGGTTAATTGTGGATCAGAAGACGAGAGTAAAAACACAGTTTATATATATTTTTAGTTGCCCGATCTGATTATTTCTTTCTATATTGACATATTTTAACTTAATTTAGTTCATCTTATGTCTTGCATATCATATTGCATAGAAATATGTTTGTTACATAAATAAATAAAGTTATTCTTCGTTTAATGAATGGTAACTCACATTAGACTAAACATATTTATGTTTCTTGTTTGAACATTTTCTAGATTCCGATTTAAAAATAGATGTTTTCATATGACAACTATATTATTAGAGTGAGAAAGACTTTTTAAAAAAGTATTTAATAATTAGTTTAGTCGATTGAGCTCCTTTCCGTAAGTGCAAATGTATTGATACACTATTATGAAAGCATGTTTCATCATTTACAAGCTTGTTGGCTGCAATTACCCATGACTTGTCTTTTAAATGCATCGTCGATTAAAATGTTATATAAGCTAAAAAATGTATTGAAGATGATAATAACCTCAAAACTTGACTATTGTTGTATTCGTACAATGCATTGCAAACATTTGTTCGAAACGTCATAACTAACTATGACGTAACCAAAACTTTCATGAATTTATGTATATGTGCGAAATTCGCTTGACGAAATCGCGAAAATAGTAGGAGGATCAGAAGTTGTAATTCAAACACCCGGACATTTTCGAAGTCCCCCATAGTACTTATGTACTTATAATACTCTATGCTTTGTATTGCGCACATTAAAATAGTTTTAGTTTTTCGTATACATACGTGAATTTATATAATATTTAGTGTAATTAATAAAATAGAGGAAGAATCTAAAAAAACAATTAAGTATTTTATTTGTAAAACAAAACCTGACAGTTATGGTCTCCTCATACATATATAATCGGAGGAAAATCAACGGTTATAATACGCATGTGCGTCTCCCGTTATTCCTTTTCCGAGTGGTATTCCCCTACAATTAGTCTACCAATCATTCGCCGTAAGTATTAGTTTGGTATTGGCCTACTACGTTATGATTGTAGCTGTAGTGGGGGGATGTAGAGTTGTAGATACTTCGTCATTGACTTTGCTCATATTATACCTGTATAACGGTCAATACTGCTTCGTTCTTTGATTGCCGTTATTGGCAGATGCTACTGTATCATTATTATTACTATTTAATCAAATAATCTGGAAATACTGGTAACAAAATCTGAATTTTTAACATAATGAAATGAATACGTAGGCTTCCACGGACAGTTAGTAATAAATGAACTACTTCCGGAATTGGACCGTGTCATGACGAGATAATATAGAACAAATTTTTCTATATTATCTCATCATGACGCGGTCCAACTCCGGAAGTAGTTTATTTTTAAGATAATGGTTTACACGTTATTATGTTTTCATTTCCACCATTTAATTAACTGACAACCAACGAGTGAATACCTAAAAAATACTCTCTCATACGCAGATCTTTCCCTACCGATGGTTTAGCTTCTTGTACAATTATCAAAAACAGAGAATTCATAACTAACGGTCGTTCCGCAGATGTAATCATTTACATGGGCCATAGAAATTGCAAATGTAACGCCTCATAAATAATTCCGCACGGCCGCGAGCGCTTTATATCGTTATTTAATTTAATATAACGCTTTTGAAAGTAACGAGGACCGACCTAATTGACATCCAGAAGTGGACTGTCCGTGTTTATTGCATCGTTGATATGATTATGCGCCGCGCTGCACGTTGTTTGATATATGCGTTTTATTTAATATTTATTAATTAAAAAGTTCATGCAAGTGGCAACGTTTAACGGCAGAGCTCATTATTTCAATTTTGAAATAGAACTCCATTGTTTCCCGGTGCAATAACCGCACTTTGCATTTTATTACTATCGCGTGGATGGGTAGCTTTGTGCTAATGTACATACGTGGTTGCTACAATTTTCGAATATTTAATTTAATTTATTTCGCGAATGCTTGTAATTTAAGCTCAAATATAATAATTGGGACGCTAGATATTGTCCAAAGGAGAAAATTGCCATTTGGAATTGACTACAACTAAGGTACCTGTAATATTTGCAGTATTTTAGGCTGCAACAACTAATTACGGGAAACATTCATTTTTGTGGAAATTCTAAAATTGTACGTACTATTTAAAAAATCTGTGAGTAGGAGAAGACTGAGGATATCAACAATTTCGCGTTCTCGGTATGTGTACGGAAGATCTTTTTGTTAGGGGGAATGAATGAATGAATGAATGTTAGGGGGAGGAGACCAGACGAAGAAAGACTGCATCAATGATCAATTTAAATGGGTCAGCGTTGATGTCGCAAAGATCAGAGATTCTGTTGAAGGTAGTGCACATCAGGTACACTGGCAACCTTATAGGGACATTTGTTCCAGTACGACCACAATAGAAGGCAAATGACGACCTGGAGCTAATTCTGGGAATAAGAAAATTACACTTATTCAAGAGCCAGGGACAATCAATCTTGTTATATACTAAACAAAATCAAAATTTTAGCATAGAAATCGTCCTCCCGGTAGAAAGAGAAACAAAATTAAATGTCTGCCGCAATATACCATGTTCAAAGCCTCTATGCGGATAATATCTCTCCGATAGAAAATAGACGAACTTCAGAAATCTTCTCTGCACCGCCTCAATAGAGTGTATGTGGGTTTCGTAAATAGGAAACTAGACCAACGCTGCGTACTCCAACCGAGATCAAATGAGAGACAGGAATAATGCAGATAGAGCTTGTGTATTGCGGAAGTCCCTACAATTATGGTAAATAAATCCATATATTTTATTACCTCGGGATACCAACTAAGATATGTGATCAGAAAAAGACAGAGTGGTATCAAAAAGCACCCCAAAATCTTCGACAAATGTGACACCTGCATTGGTGTTCCTTCAACATTATAATTGTAGATAATAGCTTGCTAACGCTTAGTAAATGTCGTGATAGTGCATTTAGATAAATTTAAGGACAATCTATCAAGTTTACACCAACCAGTAACACAATCGATACTTCTTTGAAGCAAAACACAATCTACAGTGGAATTAATGCTTAGAAATAGTTTAATACACACAATAGCACTAACAAAGTCGTTTATGAACAGCAGGAATATTAGAGATCTAAGATCAGATCTTTGCGGTATACCAGTCCTTGGATGATAAGTAGTTCCTATATAATTCTTGAAATTCTCTATTGATCAGGTGCGATTGTAAGAGTGAGCACAAATAGTCTTGACAATCGGAGCGAATTCAGTTTTCATAGAAGAATATAGTGGTCTATCAGATCAAACGCTTTCTGGAAGTCTAAGAAAATAGTGTCAACTTGGCTTCTTCCATCTATTGCTTCAGACACATATTGCGTAAAACAAGCTAGATTACTGACGGTTGAACGGTGGGATATAAAACCATGCTGCTTTTGAGAGATCCATCCGCGGATGGATGATAAAAAAAAAGAATATGTTCAAACGCTTTTGAACAGTTACAAAGTAAAGAAATTGGTGGATGATTGTGGAATTCAGAGGGATCGCATTTCTTGAGTACTGGGCATATCTTTACCAACTTCCAAACTGTTGGAAATTTAGACTGCTTTAAAACAAGATTGAAAAGATTGAAAAACGTGCCAAGGCTTCGCAAATACATAAAGACAAAAGAATCCTTCGACCTCCTAAGTGCCAACTCAATTTCTTCTAGTATAATTCGACGTAAATGTTATCGTAGAATCTATCAAATCGTGAAAGGGAGGCAAATAATTATTTTGGGATTGAGGGTACTATTAGCAGGTGTAGTAGATTCAATATTATTGTACTTTATACGCCCAGCTAGAATACCTGGGCGTCCGCGTTTGCTCTGAAAGACCAAAGACGTTTTGGATGCCTGCACAAACTTAGCTCTATATTAGCAATATAGCTTTTGTAAGGTGCTGATATAAGTTTTTTAAGTTTGGATCTGCAATATTTAAATTGATCATGAAAATATTCCCTTCTGTATGTCCTATATTTTTTTAGCATTAACGATTTAGCTTTTAAAATTTGAATAATTTCGGAGTTAAACCAAGGGAGAGAGGGGGAAGCGTGTATAAGTTAATGCTTACTACATTTATAGATGTAAATAATTCAATCTGCATATAGCATGTTTGTAAATATAAAAGTCGGATTATTGATTATTTTTCTTTAATGTCATAGCTAAGCCTGCAGAGACGAGCGCACACTCATTGGTGGCGATGATATACTTCGAAAGCAACCGGACATACCCGAAGTCAAGATTTATGTGCGTACTGTTAGAATGTGTATGAATCGCGGATTAGATTAATGATGGCGAATCGACAGCGTTCTTTGTTTGTTATGTTCGACGACTGTTAATAGATGTCTTAACCGACTTCTGGCATTATTATTATTAAATATACTGTTTGCAATATCAACATTTTATCGTACAGTATTTTTGCGTGTAAAAGAAATGTTAATAGCAAACAACACCGGTTAAATGAGCAACGTAAAGTACCATACTATAACTTTCTCTATGACTTTATTTATATATCAATGTGCGCAACATTCTACAAAATATTGTAGACAATGAAGAATTTCGAAAGCTTTGGGGAAAGTACGTTTCAGAATCGAGATTGCTAAGAAGAGATTAATTACAGCATAACTTTTATCAGTAGATGAAGCAACAGATGCTAGAAAGAACTGAGTTTTAAATGTGTTTGTGCGTACTTTAAAAGGTGGTGAGTCATCTTTACCTCCTCTTTGACCTAGGGGAATATTATAGAAGATAAACCAGGAACGTATAACAGAATTTATAGAAAATACCTTTGGGAAGTTCAATATATCGGCAACCCAACTTGTAATGTTGGTTACAGTTGGGGGTTTGAATATGATTAAATCTGCAGGTTCTAATTAGACAATCTCATCCTCAATTGCTTCATGTAACCTGTTTTCTCCATGAATGTCATCTTGTAGCTGAATTTATTGGAAACAGTTATCCTAAAACAGATCAAGTTACAGTTTCTACGAAAAAGATTTTTATTATACCTTCAAAACGGATTCGTGAGTTTAGATTGGCTTGTCTGGGCATTCTTCAGTCACCAGTGCCAGTATTGCCGAGATAGGGAACTTGATTTATAACTTGGATATCGAAATCCGCATTCAAATAGAGCAAATTTCCGAAAATTATTCAATTTCTTTAGATACTATGCGAGTTTTCGCGATACTCTACATAAACAACATAATCAATCTAAAATAGTAAGTAATTACATTAATTATTTTTAATATTGGTAGTAACCCAGCCGTGAGCTACTGTGAAGGCAGCGCGTAGCTTTCGAGACATCCTTGCGCCCAATACGTTGGAAGAAGGCATCAGAAAGCTTATAACCCGGAATGCATTATATACACAGAGCAGTCTAGTGGGAATAGCATCATGGTCTAGAGTTGTATTTATGTGTATAGAGTCGAAGAATATGTACAAGAGACATATGAATACTGATGGGTATATTATTGTGCTGGAAGCAACGTTTGAGCCATTCACTTTCAAATTCTTTGATGAATGTGTACTTGCCTGTTACTTCCACGAAGATAACGGCTTGTGCCACAAATCTGGATGGTTTGTGCTCTGGGTTAGTGACAACGAAGTACGGATATTAGAATGACTAGGAGGATTCCTTTGTAGCTCCTACTGAACATTGTCCAAATTTCGGTGTGCATCGAAATAAATTAAAACAATTTCTTTTTTGAGGTCTGGACCATTTTACCGAATGTAGAATGTTACAATCTTGCAGCCAACAAGATTATAACATTATCTATAACAGCCAGCGGCTGTTATAGATGCAAAAGATGGAGTAACAAAGTACTAATCATTTTAAAGAAATTTTCTTCAAAAACATTTCCATCTGTGTATATTTATTATATCCCTCATATCACGCCTGAAACTAACAAATATAGGCGGCTAAAAAATAACACGAGGCTTTCACGCCCGGAGTCTGAGTTTGTACTGGCATCTATCTCCCAGCTTGTAAGCCGTAGTCAACAATAGAGGGTGTATGATACATATAAGCAAGGCTGTATTTTAAACTAGTCTTAATATTAATATTAAACCACTGTTGGTATTAGTAATGATAACATTATAATTTCCTTGCAATTAACTAACGTAATTAAATTCCTGAAAAAATATCAGTCTCGGCAGGATTTGAACCCGCGACCTCTGCGCTACCGGCGCATAGTGCTACCATTGCACCACGAGACTACTTGTGGGTTTAAATCGCTTTCAATACCTAGATGTCACGATGTCTGTAGATATATTGCACTATCTCACAGACATTATATTATTATTAGACGCAAGTTTTTAACAATTAAACTAATACTAATATTAAAGCTCTGTTAGTATTAGTAATGATAAAATTACAATTTCCTTGAAACTAACCAACGTAATTAAATTCCTGGTTTCGTGGTATATATAATAATGCGTCGGTAACGCAGAGGTCATGGGGTCAAATCCTGACGGAACTGATATTTTATCAGGAATTCGTAATGTTATCAAGGCCGTATTTTGTCCATTTGTAAATTTCTGTGAAGGTGTAGAAATATCGCAGTTTCAAAATTACGCAAGCACCATATGCCACCGAATATTTGGTTCTTCCTGTATATTTCAACGGCAGTACAGTATATTATTCGTTATAGAACTTTCCAACCTTTAAATTTATATCGATTAATAACTTCGCCTATGAACTACCCGTATCATGCATCAATATTTCGAAATTATTGCATATTCATGAAGGTACACAGTATTGCTTTGGATTAATACTGATTTCTAGACGCATATAAATCATAAGCGATACTTTAGGGCGGAATTAATTTATACGATGTACTGGACCTATATCTAGAAACTGATTCATTCATTTTATCACTACTAACTAAATGGAAAGGCCAATCGTCCCGTTTATTCCGGAGAAAATAACACAAACTCTCGCCTTACAGACCACGGACAAGCATTAAAATCAAAACTTATTCCTTTCGAGCTCAAGGTACACCGCCACTAAAATCCCTTGCGACAACGGAGCGCCACCGAATAAATATAAATCTAGAAGGCGTTTCCCTTCCGCGAAGACGGCATCTGCTACAGCTATCACACTTCTTATTCGCGTACCTCTTCCTCGTCACGGCAAAGGCACGCTAACTACGGAATTAACATAATTGTATAATCTGCGAGTGTCACATACATTGTAATTCTTGTGTTGCCGGAAGAGCGCTGGATCTTGAATATCATGCTTCCTGTCGTCTCGGCGGGGGCCCGCAAGATGAATGACTTCTCGTGCCGTAAAAAGTCGGTTTCCTCGCAACGGAAAGGAGCGTATGGCTCGTAAGTTACGGAGAAGCATTTAAAAAGCGATTTATGACGCGAAAAAACCTAATGCGATTTCATACTATACTAGCGCCGGGATTCTCGTCCTTTGGAAGTTCTTATGCAAGTGTATGCTTGTGTGTATGTATATTTAAACAACGCATATGTAATTTGAGTATCCTACTCGATGCGTTAGTAGTAATTATAGGCATTATGTTATTTCATGAATGCTTTTTCTACTATTAAAAGCGATAGGCGCAAGGTGTCAATCAAACTTTACACGTTGCCATAAAAAGATTGACACAATTCATTCGTTCAGGTTCATGTTTGTTTAGATGATCTTAATGTTTCAATGGAAGAGTTTTATTAAGGACTTAACATTGTTTTTGTGTTTCTCTATAAGAATTTTAATTTTCTTTATTATTTATTAAGTACGGTTCTCGTATAGTGGGAACCTTTATTGTAACCTCGTCGGAACTTATACAGCAACATGCTTATCAAGTACAATTTTTCCACTTCTAGTTGATGGTCGTCGAGGCTGCAGCGTCCGTTGTCTTGTTTCTTCGATCCTCCGTTGTAAAGAAATTCTTTTGAGTTTCACGGTCCAAATTCGTCTATGCCATATCGACTTAATCTCTGCCATTTTCCTTATCGGTGGACACTTAGCACATTTGGTAGCTACTGACTACAGTAGCAAAGAGCTAGAGAGCACATAGCGTAGTATTTCAATTACGAGGACGCCTGGGTTGCTGTGACATTACATACTCTTGTTTCGAGATCGCTTATTTTCGCTACTGTCCGCCTCAACCAGGTGTTCAGGCTCTGAGAGATAGGGTTGGGTTCCCTTATAAAAGTCCAAATAATAAACGTCTTTGGTTCGAGTACAAATACAAGCCAATGAAACAGGGTCAAGTCCTTTAGGCAAATTCAAGGCAAACATTTTGGCTCCCGCAAAGGCATATATAAATAGGCACTGCACTGAGGTACACTTATTAAACTAACAATTATATATAGTTGGCTTCCCTATACAAAGGTAGTGGTGCATGCATATATATACAGGCATTAGTATATGCCTTTAACAAAGCTTCTGCAGAAGCCTATAAGACTTTAAACATAGTATTGATAACGTACACGCTGCGGCGGTACCTTATATAATAAAAACTAGAGAAAGACATACATATACACATGCTCATGTACATTACACGTATCAGAGGGCTCAAATAACTGCAATTGTGCATATTATATATCATACGTACATCGTAACTGTAGACAGACTAGAGTGGAAACCGTGAACAGATTTTACTTTCCAAGTATATTTTTTGAGCATGCGCACGGAGTTTCACTCAACCTTCAACCTACCAAATAAGCGAGCATTTTCCACAACCAAGTATTGGTCAAGAAATTCAAGAATTTACGAGCAGGATACAGCGGTACTTCTGCAAAACAGTAGAACGTAACAAGTTTAGCATTTTCTTGTTTACCACAATGCGATTTCACAAATTTCATTACTTTATGGGTTGTTGTAAAGAATCACTGCGCCTGGTGGACAATTTAGAAAAAGCTACAAAGCGATAGAAGAAATCGGTTGCATATAAACTAGAAATTACATCTTCATAGTTTTGTCACAGTAACCAAACTTACAAAAATCGTTGAAACGGTATTAAAACAGAACCTAATTCTAAAAATTTGGTTACAAAAGTATAAATAGGTTGCTAGGAACACCCCTACTGACTCATAAAACCTTATAAAATCCGGGATAAGTAATTTGTTAGGAAGGATAAGTAACTTGTTAGGAAGGATAAATAATTTGTTAGGAAGGATAAGTAATTTATGGGTGCATTTGATGCCTTAATGATATTAGAATCAGCGAAAGTAACTTCATTAAGATAACGTTAGCTCTAATTGATAAATACTAGTCTCATTCTTTCTGACTATAACTATCAGCTTCAAAAGACAAGGCATCTCCGATGTTGGGTACTTCCAGAACTTAGGTTCTGTTTCATATCCACTGGATGAAGAATTCCACTCAGTATCACCCATTTTCAAAGTCTTCTTCAATCTGAATTTTCTCATAAACATCCTTCACGAGCGAAGAATCAGCTAGACTAATTCTGTATTAGCCGCTAGACATCGCCTCGTATGGATTTTTCTTAGCGCCTTTATGAAGTGAACGTTTCTTTTTAACAGCGCAATCCGTAGGCCTTGTGATCGCTTCTTCGTTTTTGTCAATCATTCAGGAAACCGGCATACTTTTAACATTCTGGGTTGATCTTTTAATGCGTGCGTTGAGGAAGTTTAAGAGCTGCCAGCGTTGAACTCCTCTAAAGTGCACTGTGTCCTGAACGTTACCGCTAGCTGCAAGCCCTCGACAACTTAGCAGATAGTTCATTGCTAGAGTTTATTGTATTGCATCACTCTGCAGAATAGTATGGATATTTCTCGACTTATAGAAATCTTATTTCATCCTCCTCTTACACACAATTACTGGGAAAACTCCCTGTATGTATGTGTATAGATGCGCTAGATGTTCCTTCTGAAGCAAATCGCAAATATCTTTCATATGATACTTTCCTATACCTTTGAAGTTTTAATAAAACAGAATTTTCGCCTAGAAACCATTTCCATTTTTCCCTTTTTTTTCATTTAAATTCAACCCCCTTTAAACCGCCATTTTCTTACTGTAGACCAACAAATTGCCAACCTTTATTTCACCGTTGACTGGCGATAATGCCGTTTTTTCTTACGATATACCCCAGAAATCGAACACCGCGCTTAGGTGAGTGAAAAACTTAAACATAATTTCGTTCCCATCTCTCGGATGCGAATCCGCCGCAAGCCGTAACGTCGGATATACCGGTGCGCCGACGAAATCCTCTAGCTAATGTACTATTTTTAAATAACTTTTTACAACGACGTGCGGCGCCGCTGTTGTTCATTTCGGTGGCCGTAAATGGAAAAACTCGGGGAAAATGCTTTTACGCTTTTCACGTAACATTTTTTACGCGGATTAGATTAAATGTTGCAGGTCCGACGGAATTTATACTTTCCAGCCCGCGCTTACGTGTATTTGCGGGAATTTTAATTTATCTTTGTTTATACAAGTTGAAAAATTTCATGTAATAAAGCGCGCCGGAAAGGTGGAGAGAACAAGAAAAGCAAGTTAGGGGTTATCCTTTTTTGGGTTTGGGTTTATGTCGAAACGTCAATGCTAATCTTCTTTTTATTACGGCGTATATTAATAAGAAGAATATTTCCTGTAGGATTACCGTAAAAAGAAAGAAAAGTAAATATCTCTTAAAAAGAATACGCTGGTGATTTCATCAAAATGCCTATTAATACAATAGAAACGTAAAAGCTGTCTCTATGGATTTTGGCCTAAAGCTTGCCTTATTAGTATGAGAAGAAACGATACATTAAAAAAAGAAATTCTGCACTTTGCAGTGTCTTTTCTTGCTTCTAATCTTATACAATCATAGTTCTATGCCCTACACCGCACCGTTCTCTTTTTTATACTGGTACTACTGAGGCTTTTGGCGTCGGTCATTTCGATAAAAACCAACAACGACCTACACCATTCAAACCGCGTACGTCAAGTTGGTGATGTACCTGGACGACGTTTGCATCTTCACGAGATCCCGGGACGCCCGGATAATCGACCGCCGTCTCCAAACAGCCCTCGACACTTTGCAGGCCTCTTATGCAAAGAGGAAAATCGCCGTCTATCCAGGAAAAAGCACGGCCCTCCTTTTCTCGAGAAGCGACACGGCAACCCAGCGAAACTTACCTTCCAACGAGGCGTCAGCCCCTGGCGACCTTAAATCAAATACCTGGTGGTCATATTGGCTCTCCGAGTGAACTGGAGAACTCATATACATCGCGTCCTCGGTCGCAGACGACAAATGACTGGAACCCTCTTTTTGTTACTGATCGGGCGAGGCAAGCTGGATCCCACACGTAAAATACGGATATACAAGACCGTACTTAGACCCACCGTAACGTACGCATCGGCCGTATAGGCAACCGCTGTGACCACACACATGCACAAACTCCAGACGTTCCAGAACCGGATACTGCGGTTGGGCCTTAGCGTTTTCTGGTTCTTAAGGAACACCACCCTACATGAAGACGCCGGAGTGGAGTCACTCATGTACTTCATCTAAGGGATGGCCACCCGGTTCTTCCATTGGAACCCTCTCGTGTCAGCGTCTCAGAACTACGACCCCAGGATCCCCTGGAGGTATCTTCGACCGCGGTCACTTGTCGTAGACCGACAGCAGAGCACCCACCTTGCTAATTACCACTTAGTAATGGAACTCTTACATTTCGTCGAAGATGCATATTCACTCGAGTCGAAGGTGGATTGAGTAGCTGGAAGCTTGGGTAATCGGCATCCAAACGAAGTAGCGACAACATTTCCACCCCGGCGAAGACACAATACACTCGAGCCGAAGGTGGATCGAGTAGCTGGAAGCTCGAGTGAACTATTTCAAGGCAGGAAAGAGCAACCGCCAACCAACTGCGTTAAAGAAAAATTCGTTTTAGGCGAAGGTGGACTCAGTAGCTGGACGCTCGAGCATCATATACACAAAGAAACGAAAATGCATATGCACCCAAAGAAAGGATTAATTAATTTAAGAACTAAATATAACAGAGATATCCCATGTATTGCACCATCTTTAAACTAGATGATTCGGACTGTTACACAATTTCGCTTAATATCTATTATAATGTCCCTGGCCTGCGATCAAAAACATACGCCTTCCTTACTAATGCTTACGAGTTACCATTCTATGACATTATTGTAGTTCCCAAGGCCTGACTAGATGACGCACTTACTACAGTAGAGATATTTTAAAAATTTTTCTTAAACTAAGCGCTCCACTGGTGGAGGAGTACTATAGTACCTTCAGAAATACTTAAATATGAGACCCTCAACACAAGCACTATTTCGTACCTTGTCCCTTGATGTTTCTGCGAATATCTTGAAGTATTTCCTATTGATAAGCCAAGTATATTGCTGGAAGACTTCAAACTTTGCCATAATACAAGTAACGACAAGTTCTGTCAACTGTCTTTAAACTGATATGCAATTCATTTATAAACTACCTATAACTTGTAACTGTCTGCTAAATGTAATTCTTTCTAATGCAGCTTGCGATATTTCTAACCAACTTGTCTTTCTTTTCGTACCTACTGATCCTTGTTAACTACTTTTATATATATTATATTTTATGCTGTCATTGGATAACTGTAATATATATCCACCTAGTATCGATGTTGAATCCTTCATCTCCAAGATGCTTCCTAATTTGCTCCTTAACGTCACCGCACTGCTGAGGCCCAAGAAGCCTGAAAGGTATAGCCTGGGTTGCTTTTGCGATGAGTAATCTCCTAACGTCAGTTAGTTTGCACAATCAATTTATAATAAAATTACAATTTCGTTGCAATTACCCAACGTAATTAAATTACTGAAAAATATCAGTATCAACCCAACATCTTTACGTAAAGATGTTGGGTTCGAGTCACTCCGAGACTGATATTTTTTCAGTAACTTAATTACGTTGGATATTGCAAGGTAATTGTAATTTTAGCATTACTAATGCCACCGGTGGTTTAGTATTAATATTGATATTAGTTCAATTAATTTACTTCAAAGCTAGAGATTTATAATACTGTTACCTAAATTTCAGTGTACATAGGTGCGTTTAGTCCTCTAATAAATAGATATTAGATTTACAATGAATCATGAAATTCAAATCTATCTTTATCACAATGTTCAGAAAAGTACGGGATTTCAAAGTTGATAGGTGCTACAGATATATGGTATGCCACAGTTAATAACTGTTACCTATAATGTTATCAAATGAAAAGGGTTCTTGTTTCATAGCTGTGTCTTTGCATGCTCTAATTTTGTTTGCAAAATATTCTGTAGCCATGTCGTTATTGGTTTCAATAGTGTAAAGAACCAGTTTTTAGATGAAAATGATAAGCGCGTGGTGGTAAATAATCTAGAAATGATAATTCACAGATATAGCAGTAAACTCCACTCACACAAATTAATTAATTATGCGGAACGCAGCGTTTGGGGGGCATGTGGGCTCCCATTGTCAACCGTGTTACCGACTGAAAGTAAAAACTGTATCACACATGCAAATTATTTTCTACGCAGGCTCTAAAATTTCTAACCATATGACTATTTACAATCTACTAGGTGGCCTCATGCCTTTTACGGGGAAGGATGGACCGAAAGCGAACCGTATCATTTAACAGGGTCTATGGTAATAAATCCATCAAACTCGAGTGTGCAATTGGGGGTGGTTCTCTGTTCAATAAGTTTCCGTTCTTTTTCATATATACCGTTTCGTACGCGTCTAATTCTCTATACGAGTTCACGTTTTTAAGTAGTGTCAGATTTTTTAGATCAATCTTATGTCCGGATTTTACCATATGCTCTGCTACGCTTGATAGTACAGGTTTGTCGAAACGATAGTGTCTAATATGTTCTTTGAACCTCGTTTCGATACTCCTTTTTGTTTGTCCAATATAAACTTTCTCACAATCATTGCATGCGATTTGGTATATTCCAGACTTTTTTATCATCTCCGGTTTATCTTTGGGATTCCCTAAGAGATTCTTTAAGTTGTTTTTTGACACAAAAGACACGTTCATGTTTAGTTGTCGGAAAATTTTACTTAACCCTTTTACTGTTGGGTGAAAAGGAAGAGTTATAAATTTCTTGTTACCGGTGTTTGTTGATGTCAAAGTCGTGGAATTTCTGATGTGTTGTTTGTATTGGACCTTCCTTAAAATACGGTCGACATCCATAGAAGAGAAACCATTATACCTCGCTACATCTTTGATATATTTTAATTCTTTGTCATACCTGCTCTTGTTTAGAGGAAATCTGACGAGTGTATTGACCAGAAAACTAATCGCGGACATTTTTTGTTGTTCGCAATGGTGCGAATCAAACGTGATGAATCTGTTGGAATTAGTTTCTTTTCTGTATATGTCTATTTCTAATTTATTATTATTGCGTATGACTAGAGTATCTAGAAACGGAAGGCGATTGTTCACTTCTTCTTCAATGGTAAACTTGATCGTGGTAAATTTTGAGTTCAGTTCTGCTAGAAACTCTTGTATGTTTCCTTTGTTGGTGTCAAACACAGCGAAAATATCATCTACGTACCTAAGCCAAATTCTCGGGAAATATTTGGTTTCCTTTTTCAGGTTTGTTTCAAATTTGCTCATGAAAAGGTTCGCAATAAAAGGCGATAGAGGATTACCCATCGCCGTGCCTTCCACCTGTTCGAACCATTTTCCGCCTATTTGAAAACAATTTTGTGACATGCATAATTTAGTTAACCTTTTATATTCCGCGGTTTTCACATCATCTACGTTATTTAGTTTCAAAAATTCAACCAAATACTCCATCGTTTCTGGAATTGGTACGCTTGGGAAAAGTGAACAAACGTCGAATGATACAAGGACTTCCCCATCTTTTAATTCAATATTTTCAATTTTATTTACAAAATCTACGGAGTTTTCTACACATAGGTTATCTACTTTATGGGGCAAGTTCTTATATTCATTCACTAGCCATTTGGACAATTTGTATGTTGGAGAATCAATGCCGGATACTACAAATCGCATGCAATGATTGTGAGAAAGTTTATATTGGACAAACAAAAAGGAGTATCGAAACGAGGTTCAAAGAACATATTAGACACTATCGTTTCGACAAACCTGAACTATCAAGCGTAGCAGAGCATATGGTAAAATCCGGACATAAGATTGATCTAAAAAATCTGACACTACTTAAAAACGTGAACTCGTATAGAGAATTAGACGCGTACGAAACGGTATATATGGAAAAGAACGGAAACTTATTGAACAGAGAACCACCCCCAATTGCACACTCGAGTTTGATGGATTTATTACTATAGACCCTGTTAAATGATACGGTTCGCTTTCGGTCCATCCTTCCCCGTAAAAGGCATGAGGCCACCTAGTAGATTGTAAATAGTCATATGGTTAGAAATTTTAGAGCCTGCGTAGAAAATAATTTGCATGTGTGATACAGTTTTTACTTTCAGTCGGTAACACGGTTGACAATGGGAGCCCACGTGCTCCCGAAACGCTGCGTTCCGCATAATTAATTAATTTGTGTGAGTGGAGTTTACTGCTATACCTGTGAATTGTACATCCACACAGTCCTTGCAATCGTCATTTAGAAATGATAATGTTCTACCACATTCTAGCAACATATTAGTATTTTTACAAAAATTATGCATACAGACAATCGCATAAACAAATAAAAATCTATATTAAGGAACGTTTATGATTTCTTTCCAAATTAATAATAGCTCCATACTATGGAAATACATGACCTCGCTTTGATATCCAACACATTGAATCACATCGAAAAATGCCTAAATCACAATAGATAATATAGGCGATGAGTAGTTTCCCTAGAAGCATTATATTAGGTAAAACAAAGAACTGTTATAAAAATAATAATATTCGTTACAGTCTATACAAGACAATAGCAATGCAGAGGTAACAAACAGATTGGTAGAGAAATATGATATAATACTCCATGTAAACAATCCAGTTATTATAAAACAAATACGTCCTACAAAATGAACTCATATGCCCCAATTCATATTACCATAATAGCGATTATATTTACCTAGGTGCTACATTGTGTTACACTCTAAATTGCGCACCATGCATATTTGCCGTTAATTCAATATGGGCATCGGGCACGTGGTTGTTAATTCTGTTTCGGATATTGACATATAACAAATACGAAACCGATACCCAGTGACTACTATAATGAGTTCGCTAAAATTAAAAAAGTTCACCAAATTATTAGGATCTCAGATTATGTAACATCGCATATTTATTTTACGTTTGAATGAAAATAGGTAACCCGATAATCAATGTTGGTTAATTGAATGTCCAGAACAATGGAACGTTGTTTGTTTATCGGTCAATTAAAGGCTAGGACGTACTAATTGCTGTTTCGCGAAGCTAAAAAGCTTTAGAGGTAGCGATCTTTGTTGTGTTCTTAATCAAGGACTATGTTTCGGATTAGAAACTTTAGACAAATTTCAGCGTCATCTAGCATTGGAATATCGGAATTCTTATTAAGAACTAACATTTCCACAAATTTTTCAAACTCTAACAGCTATTTCTTCAACAATTGACCTTCCTCAGTTGTACAATTCTAATACAGATCCAAATTTACCACAACAAAATCCAAAACACGTATTTGGCTTTCTACGATCTAAAACAGCACCGATAACAATCTTTCAAATTGCTTTTAGCTGCTAAAATAGTTAGGTGATTACGGCAGCGTAAATCGTGTTCCTTTTTTTGACGAAGCATACCCTCTAAATTTAGAAAATAATTAATCTCCAAACAATACATGCTAGAAGCCCGACTTCCGCTCAGGATACAAATACGACTCTGGAAAACTCATCGTATCGTCATCGGCGACAGTTACGAATAGCCTTGCTATTAGCGAGCGAAAAGAGGGATGCCAAACGGAAGGACGCTACAGCCAGTCCGTAGATTGAAAGTTTGCTAATATTTGTTGGAAATATTTCGACGTCATGAAGAGCCAGACGGACGTACGAGCATCCTTTGTGTGCGTGTGTGTGTATGTTTCCGTTTCGAAACTTTCATTGTTCTGTCCGGGGACATATTGCAGCGTACTGACCTCTAACGAGGGGCATATAAATTAATGAAAAGTTGTACGCAGAAGGAGAACGACCCGTAGCGTCGCTACTCTCGGATTCGCACTCAGTTTTTTCCCTATTTTGTTTCCAATTAGCGCTTTCGTATATATATGGCGGGAAAAAGTTTCCCTCTTTCACCGTCTATTACACTTTCTCTATTCTTTCGGTGTTCTTTTAGTTTCGCGTGAGTGTATCGAAATGTAGTATATAACTACTAATTGGTTTTTTTTTGAGAGGAGAAGACGGATTTACAATAAGAGAAGAGAAAACGTCAGCAAAAATACTAATGGATTTTTGCAACTAACGAAATTGATTATTGTCGTTTTTGTCTTTAGATAAAAAGCTCCATCAAAATTCATTTATTAAAGGAAAACAAGGATGTGAGAGTATGAAATCTCTAGGATGAATCGACTTGGACTCCATATATTTATTATATTTAAAGGAAGCAGACATCCAAGCTACACCCAGTAGATGTTATCAATACAATAACGATTTTTCGAAATACTTATAACGTATTGGAACCATGCTTGAAGTAATTACACTGGACAACAATGAAATTGTTTCCTGAAGGATATTGAATATATTTTTCAATATATTCACTATCAGGGATATGAAAGTTTTGTTCACTATTGCGTAATACCAGGGTTGCTATTTATATATCCGGAATAGTAAATAAAAATGAATATTAGTTATTGGAAATGGTTTTATTGTTTTTCAAAATATTCTCCGCGATAATCGATACACTTTTGCATATGTTTGAACCAATTAGCATAACAATTTTTCCATTCCGATTGAGGTATTTCCAAAAAAATGCGTTTTGAATGCATCAACAGCTTCTTCTGGGGTCTAAAATCATTAACCACGTAGTTTATTCTTCACGGACCGAAATAAATAGAAATCGTTGGGTGCCAAGTCAGGATTGTATGTCGGATGACTCCTGTATTAGATGTTTTAACCGGTTAAATATTGAGTTGTTTGGACCGATGTGGGAGAGCTCACGTTATCATGGTGAAGACTTCTGGCAAATCAATGGTTGTGTACCACTGAGAATTGACCGTTCTACGATTTTCTAGTAGCACTGTTTCCACATGCCCGTTTATCCCAAAACAAAAAGCAGGCCACCATTTGCTTTGAGGTGCTTCTGGTGTGGACAGCTTTTGCTGGGTTTGCTTCATTTAGAGATGAAATTTTCAAGTCACTAAACAACACAAATACCATCCGTATAAGAAAACGTTCTGAGTACGTATACACACAAACTTTACGATGTATACGTCAGATGGCGCCTAGCACCACCACTGTTGCCAATTTCGGATACATAGACAGCAACCCTTGTAAAATTAATATGGGAACGAGTTAAATTTTTAATTAAAATGATGAAGAATTTTTTAACTGTTTTGGAATGAGCACGTAATATTTTTGAGGTACATTCTTTAAGTGGAAATGTTATGTAAAATGGTAAAGCATAGTGCTTTGCGGGAGAGTAGAGTCGTGGGTGTGAAATATACTTATACATATATAAACTTTAAAATATCGTACAGAAGGCAAAACTTAATTTTTGCCAAAGGTATGCGTACTTTAGCTGAAGTTTATATAATATTTTTCATTATTCATATAAAATTATCTGCTAAAGATAGCTCACGTAAGAGTAGATTTGGAAATAAGGAGGATTTATCAATGTCACACTTTGTAATGGATTGTTGTACTTTGGTTATTCAAAGAACAACCCATAAATTCGATCTTCTGTACTGAAGTGAAAAAGTGAATTTTGACAGATTCTGATATACAGTGTTTACAACGAAAATTACAGCATCAGGCATGTGCTAACCAAAACAATACTCTGCCAACCTGTCGGAGAAGCATGTTCGCCTGTTAGCGGTCTTTCTGTCCACACATTGTCTTTTCCATTAATGATTCCACCAATACCATGAGTAGCTCTATTTAGCAGCACTATTATATCAGGTGCTGCTTTCTAGTCACTTTTCGATGTGTTTTTAATACATCATGGTAAGCCTAAGGGATCATTCACACATGATTACATCTTAAATATACAAAATTTAGTAGAGAAACAAATATGTTTCCCAAGTATTATAAAAGCCTAAAAATCCATCCTATAATTGTAAGAAAGCATTTCGAAAAACCACTCAGTCCTAACAATAAGATTTGTTGGGTGGTGATTTGGAATATGAACAAGATTATTCTTTATTAAAGAAATTCATTCATAATTAACGCATGCTATATTCTATACTTCCTGTTATTTCAAGAAAGTTCACACCATCCTAATGAACATCTTTATTCATGATGTAGGTCCCATGAAACAAGATAAAGTACCACATTGTACAATAAGGTTGTCGATTCCCTTGAACAAAGTATTATGTAACGCTACCTAAGTTTTGTATTCAACTATGTACTGTCCTGATTAATATTGAAATAGCGCGTTTACTCCATTACAAAGGTAAACTGGTTTTCTCGAGGAAATCTAATTATTTAAGCTGGTATCTTATAAATATAAAGTATGTAATGTACTTGTTTTACATTGCAGATTGCAAAGAATAAAAAATTTTTTTCAGTAACAGGCAAAAAATATGTTCTGCTCTTATTCTTGTCTTCTTCGTTCGTTTTCGGTGTTAACATTTCCACGCGTCAAACAATAAGAACAAGAAAGAAGAAAATACGAAAGCGGAGTCAATACATCTTGTCCAGATTTGCGTATTTTTCGAACGACGGCGGCGGCAACCGTGCCAAACAATAACATTGTGATGAAGACAATAGAGGCGCTCAGAAACTTTGCAATGCCGAGCCAAAGTGTGGAATAATTGAATGCAATTTGTTATGACGAAGTTACAAATGTCGCTGTATAATGTCCGCGCGGAACAATGGGCCTATTATTGGCAAATTAAGCCGAGTGCCTGATTAATGCTGGTTTTATTTTCACGATTCATGACTCCACATTGTTGGCGCTCACTATTCTAATTAATATTAGATTAAGTTTACTCGCGCAGCTGAAGCTTCGAACAACCGCTGCACGGAATACGCTCAACTGCACATAAAGCAATCGTTCTCATATCTTGGCAATGGTTATGGCGTTGCTATGTGAACGGTGGAAATTTGTATGAATTTCCTGGTGAGTGCTGATAAAATTATAAAATGAAATCTAAAATATCGAGTTACACTCGCTGTGAATGCGTCTAATGAATTCATTTTGTTAACGAATGTATTGTTGTATTATGTTGGTATAACTGATGATTTAGATTACACTATGCAACTATTTTTGTCGAAACATATTTGAGAGGAGCTTCTAATAAATTGATCAATACGTACTCACGTTGCAAGTAGTATATCTTGTTACAGCAGCCTATTTTTGAGTCCTATAAATGTTCTTCCTTTTTTGTTTACTGCTTTCACAAGCCTCTTAGTTTAACGTAATTTAATGTTGTAATGTATACCAAGGGACTTTATCCAGTCTCGTAGTGTGGCACAATGCGTCAGTAACGCAGAGGTCGTGGGTTCAAATCCGACCGTGACTGATATTTCTTCAGGAATTCGTAATTTTATCATTACTAATGCCAACGGTAGTTTAATATTAATTTAACCGATTCTTTAAGGTAAGAGATATCATTAGGTTAATTGATATTGATATTAAATTTATGAAAAATTGCAGACAATTTAATAGTTCTTGAAATCTCATCCACATCAAATATAAGAATACTCCAAATTTAGCAAATACCGCGATATTTTTTGGTTAAAAGGTGTTGGTTACATTTACTAGTATTTCAGGATATCAGTAAGAAATGGAAGCTTAATGTTTGGATATAAATAGTGCAGTTTTATCTTGTTAGTTCAGTATACAGATTATTGCTGAAGGTGATAGTTTAGCTATCAAAACATAGGTGCAGTATTAGAGAAGTGCTTTGGCAAAAGTATTAGTGAACTGTTTCAGTGTTCGAGTTTGTGATTTAGCTGATGTTGCTTTCTCATTAAACTTCTGAAATAAATGTTAACTAAAGTAGCAGTTAATCAGCTAGTGTCATACGATTAAATCTATCCTGTAGCAAGTCATAGGATTTATAGTATCATTAAAGAATATTGGATAATCCGTCTATGAAAAACAGCAAACCCCTATTTTAGGGAGAATGCAAAGGTCTTTTTTAGAATTTCATGTGGATCTTCATTAGACCAGATGCGCATTGCTTGTTTATTATATACCCTGACCCATGCTTTAGCCGAGAAGAAGGATTTGTCAAGAACATCATCATTATCCATCGTATCTAAAAACCATTGACAATAATTAAGTCAGGCTGCGTGATTAATGAGTAAATTGTTTGCAACTGTTGAACAAATTTTGAAGTTTGCACTTTTGGTCAGATGTTCCCTCAAAGTACTCCACTCTCCGTTAATGCACCATTTATATGTTTCATCACATTTCTATAGGCCTCCTTCATATGGAAAACTTCCAATCTCAATTTTGGAGTGTCGATGAAAAGGTGCAATGAACTGTGTCAGTAGCCTAATATCGGTACCAAATCGTTGACATCGTTGTAGAGTGTAGTACTAATTAGAAGAAATTTTTGTTTTAATTGTTATAACTACGGTAATTGCCCTCAGAAACTATAACTGTACTATTCCAGACGAGTGTTGTTTTAGTAGTCGAATGAGTGATTTATCACAATCAAGCCTGCTGCTTTTGTTTGGAATATAAACTTACTCCAGGATTCGTTTTTAATTCTTAGTACTTCTACATAAATCCAAATAAGTTTGCTAGTATCGTAAGCAGGGCATGACAAGCTTATCAAATATCTAATGCAAAACCCAGACTGCCATTTAAAAGGATTTAATGTGGCGGTCGAACTTAGAAGGTATTTATTAAGGCGAGCATTTACTTCAAAAGATTTCGAAAATATGCGAAGTTTTAAGGTCACGAATTAAGTTTCTTGAACGTTACACCACGGGCTCCAAACTTTCTGCTAATTTTATATATTGTATGATCTTAATGTCTTTTGTTCAAAATTGAACAAACCCGAGCTTTTCCAGGACACAACGAACAAATTTCAAAGCTTCAATCCATGCATAGAATTTTGCTTCTACTGACAAAAACAAAATAAGTCATTTTAAGCGTTTCAAAGAGTGCCAATACAATCGAGGAGGTTCTCCACCTCACTAACCGCTTTTTATATCTTTTATTATCTTTTAAGCTACAAGCTTATAAATAAAATTTATAGGTCGCGAAAAAATCGTCCTCTTTCGAAAGCGACGCCCGTTATTATGACAAATGCCCCTAAGCGACTCGTTTATATTCCAATAATATTATATTTCCGTGAAACGATATCGCACGCACAAAAAGACTCAACCAGACACCTAAACCATTCGCGACTGTCGCGTAACCGGTCTACCTAAGCTATTTTCGTGAATTTATGTAGGGCGAACGCTCCAGAGACACCGTGAAAACGCTAGGGAACCGCTTCCCCCTCACCGAAAACGATTCTTAGATAAGGTTTTCAGCTCTCGATCGATCTCCGTCGAAACTGAAAAAGTTTTCGGGACATTCCGTGGAGCGCGAGTCACGCACGCGAATTAAAATATTTCGGCGAAACCGTGGCATTTCGGAGACCGCTGTTTAGGTAATTTTAGGGCGGAAATGGGGCGAGGTTGTATCGGCGAAGAGGACGAATATTTGCGGCGACGTGGATGAACCGTGATAGTTGTCGTGTAGGACCGCTTCGGTTGATAAATAAGGCGAAACGACACGTGAATATCAAACGGCAGGTGTCGTTAACCTTTAGCAGGGATTCGGGAATCGATAAACAGGTAGTGAAAGGGTTTTTGGTGTTTCGAAAATCCCTATAAGCTAGGGTAATTAATTGAAGTATATTAAGTAATTTTGGAACTTACGCAAATGGTGAATTTATTCTATTACTACGTAAATCATATGGTATGTACACTACCGCTCATATGTTTCGGTTCGCACAGATTTCGGGTGCTGTAAGTCGGTGACTTTGTTTGGTCCTCGGAAATGGTCCTTATTCTAGATCCTCCTGAGAGCAGACCATCATACCTTGGAGGCGTCAAAGAAAAATGGAAATAACTTATAACTAAAAATCACACAATTAGAATGATTTTATAAAACTGCACTTGCAACTCACATAATGGCGGTTGTTAAATTAAGCTTAGACAATGGAGGCTAAAATTTTTAATGACATACATGCTTCCGTTAAAATAAAGAAAGGCGCATTTACAGTCGTTGTCATCCTAGAAATACTATCAGATCATATGTTAAAACCACCAGTTATATCATAATACTGATCTTACATTTATGAGCTGTAATGTATGCGAATATCTTGAATAATTTATTTGATATCCAGTATTAATTTAATCTGCTCTTACGATGCCAAAAGTAAAAGTATAGTAAGCGCTAAGATATCGAACATTCAATCTAATAAAAGACGGATTCTGTTTTTACCTTTTAATTAATAACAAGCAACAATAGTTAAATGCGCAACGTGATGTATAATATTATAAATTTCTATATGACTTTATTTATATGCTAAATGTGTGAGGCATTTCACAAAATGTTGGAGACAATGAAGAGTTTCGAAAGTTTTGGGGAAATATGTTCCGGAATGGATATTGCCAACAAGCAGTCAATTGCAGCATAATTTTCATCGGGCGAAAACCACGA
Source organism: Trypoxylus dichotomus (assembly GCA_023509865.1). Classification (NCBI taxonomy): domain Eukaryota; kingdom Metazoa; phylum Arthropoda; class Insecta; order Coleoptera; family Scarabaeidae; genus Trypoxylus; species Trypoxylus dichotomus. The sequence continues at coordinate 56,685,005 of CM042075.1, forward strand.
TGGATGCAAGAAAGAATGTGTTAGGGCGCACTTTAAAAAGCTATGAGGCATCCTTGCCCCTTCTTTTGGGTAGTGGAATATTATAGAAGACAAAAGCACAAAGGATAGCAGAAACTATAGAAAATAGCTTTGGAAAGTTAAATACATCGGCAACTCCACTTGTGACGTTGGTTACAGGTGGAAGTTCGAACATGCTTAAAAGTAGAAAGTTACTAAAGCAAACGTATCCTAAACTGGTTCCTGCATCCTGTTTGCTCCGTGCGTGTCATCTTGTTGCTGAATCTATTAGAAACAGTTATCCAAAGGTCGATCCATTTATAGCTTCTACTAAAAAAAAGTTTATGAAATCTTCAAAACGCATTCGTTAGTTTAAACAGGTTTATTTGGATATTTCTGAGCCACCACAGTTGGTATTGATGAGATCAGGCACGTTCCTTAAAGCTATTTTGTATTATGAAACATTTTTAACACTTTAAAGCTTGTATCTTAAGTAGCAACCTTGAGACTGGCTTCAGACGCCGAAATAGAGCAAATTCTAGAGTGTTTGTTATTGAACTCTTTTAGATACCGTTTTCAAGTTAGAAAAAACCAAGCTGCATTACCCCAAAGCCTCGTTAGGAAATCTAACAGATATACGAAGGTTGACAACCGATAAATTGCGTGCGATTGTAAATAAGAATCAGGATTTTCAAACTGCTGTGCATATGGACCGTTTTAAATTCGCGAACACTACATCATTGGACGCAGGATGCTGGTTTTCCAAATATACCAATATATTTTCACCTCACTGTAAGAGTATAACTGACAATAAGTTACTTCAATTATTTTTTTAAGTTAATAATAATAATAATTCTTTATTGCCCAACAGATAAAAATATCTAATTACAAGGCAAAAATTGAATAATTAATGTACACATGTACAAACAAGTTACCTATAACACATGGGCTGAAAAGTCCCGGGCCTAACAAAGAAAACACGTTTTTTTTGCTTCAAAATTAGCTTTATTCATCAACGTAATCTCCATCAAGAGCAACGCAATCATTCCTGCGCCGTTCTAACATTTCAATACCACTTTTGTAGAACGATTTATCTTTTATCTCAAAATAGGCCTCAGTTTCAGCGATAACCTCTTCATTCGTGCGAAATTTCTTACCGGCGAGCTTTTTTTGAGGTCCCCGAACAGCCAGTAGTCGCTGGGAGCCAAATCTGGCGAATACGGTGGATGTGGGAGCAATTCGAAGTTTAATTCATGCAGTTTTGCCGTTGTTTTGATTGACTTGTGACACGGTGCATTGTCTTGATGAATCAAAATTCTTTTCTTTGCCATATGCGGTCGTTTCTTTGCAATTTCGGCCTTCAAACGCTCCAATAACGCTATATAATATTCTCTGTTGATGGTATTTCCTTTCTTAAGATAGTCGATGAATATTACACCACGCACATCCCAAAATACCGAGGCCATAACCTTTCGAGCCGATTGTTGTGCTTTCGGGCGCTTTGGACGAGGTTCACCAGTTGGTGTCCACTCAGATGACGATCGTTTTGATTCCGGAGTGAAGTGATGGATCCATGTTTCATCCATTGTCACATATCGACGCAAAAATTCCGGTTTATTACGTTTAAACATGGCCAAACACTGCTCAGAATCATCAACACGTTCTTGTTTTTGGTCAACAGTGAGCAAACGCGGCACCCACTTCGAGCCACCAGAGCTTTCTCATAGTCAAATGCTCATGCAATATAAAGCCAATACGTTCTTCTGATATCTTTACGATGTCAGATAACTCACGCAACTTCACTTTTCGATCATTCAAAGCGATTTTGTGGATTTTTTTGATGTTTTCTGGTGTTAACGCCTCATTTGGACGTCTACTGCGTTCTGCATCATCGGTGTCTCTACGACCACGTTTGAAGTCAGCAAACCAACGTTTTATTGTTGTTTCTGATGGAGCGGAGTCCCCATAATACTTTTCAAGCCATTGCTTCGCTTGAACGGTATTCTTTCCCATCAAGAAGCAGTGTAAAATTAAAACACGAAATTGTTTTTGATCCATTGTTTTGAAAATAACAAAAGTAGCGTGATTCTTAGCACAATAACTCACAAACTAATGAATAGAATATCCTGAAATTTTAACAGCTGTCTTTTGAAGTTTAGTACTAACTGAGAGAAAGGTGACTGCAATAAAACTAGCGCCATCTATGTGTTAGGCCCATGACTTTTCAGCCCATGTGTTAAGTAAATATAAGACTAAAGTAGATCAAACTACAATAAACTTCTAAATAAATACATCATATTGGGGTCTATACTTACACCCAAATTGCTCTAATTTTAGAAAAAATAGTTCACCAGTAGTTAAGAGAAGAAGGAGATCGGAAAAAAAATGCATCTGTGCTCTATACAATGTCAAAGGAGACGGTAAGCTACAGGTATGCAGATCTATGTAACTCAACAAACTCCATAGAGTTGAAGCTGCTACACATTCTATGTATTGGGGAGCTGATGGCGATGTTTATTCTAGGTGTGAAACATAAAATAAAAATATATATTTTTAAAAATAATAAAATACATTTGTTTGCCTAAATCCTGCACGTGGTACAATGAAATTAGTTTTACTCAACAACTCAGGTACATGAGGACCATTATTAAGTAAAGTAAATAGGAGTTTGCACTCAGCCTGTTTTCGACGTAGTTCCAAAAAATCAATATTAAATATCTCTAGCAGAGCATTGTGACTAAATCCTTGTATCCGGTAAGTATTAAATTTTTTAAAATATAAGAACTTCAAACACCTTCTTTGAGTCTGCTCTAGAAAATGTATCTGATTGATGTATATAGGTGAGCAGACCAAGGACACAGTTGAGAGCACGAAAGCGAAATAAAACGGAAAAATGGCTGTCATAGAAGAAAATGGTCGTGTAACACGTATAATGAATCCTAACATACTCAACGCCGACATATACGGGATATACGCTCCGTAAAGGTCAATCTTGAATCGAAGACGACACTCAAATCCTTCATAGAGGACTCTCTAGGCAAAGGAGATCCTGTCAAGTGATATGTATAGATAATTGGAGTCGTCTTACGAATGTAGGTGACAATTTTGAATTTTTTCACATTAACGGTTAGTTTGTTGTTGAATGACGATTTTCTAGCAGAACTGAACTCAAAATTTTGCCACGATCAAGTTTATTATTGAAGAAGAAGTGAACAATCGCCTTCCGTTTCTAGATACTCTAGTCATACGCAATAACAATAAATTAGAAATAGACATCTACAGAAAAGAAACTAATTCCAACAGATTCATCACGTTTGATTCGCACCATTGCGAACAACAAAAAATGTCCGCGATTAGTTTTCTGGTCAATAGACTCGTCAGATTTCCGCTAAACAAGAGCAGATATGACAAAGAATTAAAGTATATCAAAGATATAGCGAGGTACAATGGTTTCTCTTCTATGGATGTCGACCGTATTTTAAGGAAGGTCCAATGCAAACAACACATCAGAAATTCCACAACTTTGACATCAACAAACACCGGTAATAAGAAATTTATAACTCTTCCTTTTCACCCAACAGTAAAAGGGTTAAGTAAAATTTTCCGAAAGCTAAATATGAACGTGTCTTTTGTGTCAAAAAACAACTTAAAGAATCTCTTAGGGAATCCCAAAGATAAACCGGAGATGATAAAAAGGTCTGGAATATACCAAATCGCATGCAATGATTGTGAGAAAGTTTATATTGGACAAACAAAAAGGAGTATCGAAACGAGGTTCAAAGAACATATTAGACACATTCGTTTCGATAAACCAGAACTATCAAGCGTAGCAGGGCATATGCTAAAATACGGACATAAAATTGATTTAAAAACCTTAAGCTTCTTAAAAACATAAACTCGTGTAGAGAATTAGACGCGTACGAAACGATATTAAAGATACGGTTCGCTTTCGGTCCATCCTTTCCCGTAAAGGGCAGGAGGCCACCTAGTAGATTGTAAATAGTCATATGGTTTAGAAATTTTAGAGCCTGCGTAGAAAATAATTTGCATGTGTGATACAGTTTTTACTTTCAGTCGGTAACACGGTTGACAATGGGAGCCCACGCGCTCTCGAAACGCTGCGTTCCGCATAATTAATTAATTTGTGTGAGTGGAGTTTACTGCTATACCTGTGAGTTTGTTGTTGATACACCACGTGCGGATTGTATTAAGTTGGCTTTGCAAATAATTGCAATCCTGAGAATTATTAATTGTTGTATATAATTTTAAGTCATCTGCGTATAACAACTTTGGACACCTCAGTTGATGACACAAATCGTTTATATATATGAGGAACAAAAGTGGACCCATGTTACGCCAATGAGGAACTCCAGAGGTCGGCGTGAAGTAATTACAAATACTTGCCTTCCAGCATCAATACTATCAGATAGGTATTGAGTAATTGCAACAAGATTAGTTATTGTAGATCGTTGAGCAACGAAACCGTGGTTGGTCATTTTGAATTCAGGGTCCAACTTGAGCAAAAATATACTTATACAAACACCTCTCATGTTGTAATAAAATTACCAAAGCATTTGCAATGCGAGTATTTCATGTTAAGTGCTAAAATATCCATACGCAAAACGATATCAAATCTATAGAGCGTTCATAGATGGATGAGTATCGATATAGCTATACATCCAGAGCACCTCCGCTATCCATCCAGGAGTTCGAAATTTCCTTCGAGCATCGATACGATAGATTCTACTCTTCAAAATTTTCATATAAATCAATCACTGTCTTCAGTAACAAAACAGCTTCCGCGGAGAGTATCTGCGGCAATCTTCTTCCATACCTCACGGTCTCTTTCGGGCTTCTCGCCGTCGCCCTGATACACGCCGATCCATCTTCGATGTATTTAAATAAAACCGCTCGACCGTGAGATTCCGCCGAGCCGAAGGTAGCTCGCTACCAACTCTAGCGAGAAAATTACCCCGACATCTGGGTTGATATCACCGACAAGACGCGGATAAAAGAAGACGTAGCCGGTCGTTGGAACGGTTCGTTCGTTCCGGCGAAACGGGCGATATCGTTTTTAACTTAAATAGTACTTATACGGAGGCTAGAGATTTCTGAAATTACGAGCCAAATAACTTTATAGGGGCCTAAAATTGAAAGCGCGCCGGCGACCGAGGGAAAAGTATAATTTGCATAAACACAAGAAACAAGAGAACGCGTACGGTGGATTTGCTTTCGGGGAATTCAACTTTGTGATTTAATGATCAAACACAGGCGCTTCCGAGGGAGCGAAGGAGATGGATAGAGATGGAATATTACATTTTTTTTTCTGGATGATGAAAATCCGCTCCTTTCTTTTATATATTCGAATATAAAGGAATCATGAAGGAATATGTATACGCCTAATTAAGTATTCGTTTTGATTTAAGCTGTAAGTGCGTCGCATTGTTTGGCAGAGTGTGTTCATATTAAAGGAAGATGAATATTTTAGGTATTAAAAATACATACAGAAAATATTTGAATGAGAAACTGTATTTATCATAGGTTAACGAGCTGGAAATAAAAGTATGAAATTATAAAGACTTTTTTCTAAATATGTTACTGTCATGTAGATGTAAATCTAGTCTGGAAAATTATTGTTAAGGACTTAGCATTGTTTTTGTGTTTTTCTAGAAGAATTTAAATTTTCTGGGAAAATGTATTTTATTTTATGTATACTTTAGCATTAGTATTACTTTATTTTCATTTTATAATTTATTTTTCTCTAGGTAAAATATGTAGAATTTTATATTATATGTGTGCACGTTACGCATTCTATATGTATGCATTCGGCCATTCGCAATACTCCTACTGAAAGTGCATAATTTTAGAGCCGTTAGGTGTAACGTCGTCGGACGAACAATGGCAGTTTTCAATATTTAATATTCAAGTACAGGGGCGTCGGCTCCCGTGTGGCGGTCAAGGAATTAGCGATCGTTCACTCTCGGGCACCTGTCGTACCTCGTCGTAACGTTTACTGCAACGTCGTCGGACGATTACCAGCAATTTTTAATATTCAAACATTGTTAGGTACGGGCGGATCTCTTCGGCTCTCGTATAGTGGGAACCTTTATTGTAACGTTGTTGGAGTTTATATAGCAACATGTTTAACAAGTACGATTTCTCGGCTTTCTATTATCGTTCGGCGAAGCTAGGGTTTCCTTGGTCGTCTATACATATATTTAGTCTTCTGTTAAGTTTGTGGCGGGAATCATTTTTGTAAGGCCGTCGGAGCTCATGTATAGACATCCTTATTAAGTACTATTTCGCGGCTTTCTATTATCGTTCATCGAGGCTACGGTGTCCGTTGTCGTCTATACATATTTTTAGTCCTTTGTTGAGTTTGTGGCGGGAATCATTTTTGTAACGTTGTCGGAGCGCGTGCATAGACATCATCTATAAGTACGATCTCTCCGCTTCTATTTGACGGTCGTCGTGGTTGTAGCGTCGGTTGTCATCTGTAAGTTTGTTCGGTCCTCTGTCGTAACTGGACTTAGACATCTTTTCATTTAGTTGTCCGTCGATGTGGACGAGTTTCACGGACCAAATTTCATCTCTGTCGTTTTACTTTTGACACTTAGCACATGTGTTGGGTACTGGCTTTTTCCCTTCTTCGGAGGGCAGTAGCAAAGAGCTAGATTGCCCATAGCGTATTATTTCTTACGAGAACGCCTGGGTAGATGTGACATTACTTACTTTTGATTTGAGATCGGCTATTACCGCTACTGTTGCCCTCAACCAGGCGTTCAGGCTCCAAGAGATAGGGTTGGGTTCCCCTATAAAAGCGTAAATAACGGAAGTATATGGTTCGAGTACAAAGACAAGCCAATGAAACAGGGCCAAGTTCCTTAGGCAAATTCAAAGCAAGAAAAAATATAAATAAGTACAGCACCGAGGTGCGCTTATCAAACTAACAAGTAACTAGGGTTGGTTCCCCTATACAAAGGTAGTGGTGCATGCATACATATAGGGGCATTAGTACATGCCTTTAACAAAGCTTCTTCGTAACTGTGCATAGGCTAGAGTAGAAACAGTGTACACATTTTATTTTGTAAATATATTTTTTGCGCATGCGCATCGAGTTTCACTGTGTAACCGTCAACCTAGGAAATAAGCGAGTATACTCTGCAAGTATGTATTGGTCAAGTAATTCAGGAATTTACGAGCAGGCTACAGCGGCACTGTTCTTCAAACCAGGAGAACGTAACAGTCTTCGATTCTAATTCTGTTAAGTAGTACCGTATCGTAGCAGACAGCATTGAAATAAGTATTGCCAAATTTGTAGCCGACTTAAAATAGCAAAGTGTAACTTTCCGATTACTTTATCCATAATTATATTGAATATAAGTGGACTAAGTGAGTCGCCTTGTCTTATTCCGGTGCGTATTTGTATTTAATTGGTTAATTCATTCCCTACTTTTATCATCGTTCTGCAGTGGCTGTTAATGTAGTGAATTAGTATAAGTTTTGAGTTTATAACAAACTCAAGTAATAATTGCAAACAAAAGCTATAAGTAACACAACAAATTGCAAAAGAAAGTAACTACTTATTAAATGTTCAAGTAGTTCTCCGTGCTGGTGTGAGGAGTAACCCAGCCGATCATAAAACCTGCGATGAACGTTTCTTAAAAAATCGTAACATCATTGCGAACTTCAATGATGAGTCGTAATTATTTGCGATTCGATAAACGTTGTCACCATACCCATTTATTGAATTATTTAAGAAGGGCCATAAAAATAAGTCGTTTGGGGCTAAATTCGGAGAGCGTTGTGGCCATGTAATAGGACTCGAATTACCAAAAACATTATTTAAGATGTTACAGACATTACGCATACATACATAATAAAACAACAGAAAAATGATGTAACAATGCAAAGGTGTACGCACATATAACAATCAATGTTTTAATTAATAGAGCAGCTAAAAAAAACACAGTACATTATATTGTAACATAAAAAACACTTTTACAATTTTGGAGAGGCTTCACAAGCATAATGGATAATGCTGCAGCTAGTAATGTTATCCTCGTCATGCCAGGTATATAGTATCTTTTATTGTTATTCGGTAAAAATGCTGACAGACCGCAGAATCAACATGCCATGTAAATAAACAGCAGTGTAGTTATAATTGCAGTAGAGTAGTTAGTAAATGCATATAACGTCATATGCATAGTTCTGACAAAGAATGATGCACTTCTTTGCATTTTGTTATTAAGCTATTCAGATATGCGAAAATAAAAAATAAACAGCAAGAGCATAACTATCAATAAAATAACTACATAATACGTAATAATAATAGTATAATATATAATAAGAATAATTACATTTGTTAAAGGATTCTTCCCATCTTCCCACTTTGATCTTAGAGTGAATGTGATTACGAATATCTACCTCAATCGCATCGTATTGACAAGTAATTAGCACCTACTCAGTACTTTATTGGTGTGGTAAAGGATATTAAGGCACTGCGAAGTCTGCATCGCTCATTTTTATGGAATAAATGCAACGCAAAATCTAAGGTCACGCGTCAATCCGCGTAAAAAATCGTACCAGCGAGGGTAGCCTCGAACAAACGACATCTTTTAAATATGCACCCCGCGATTCGTCACCAGAGACTCGCAAAAAATGAGGACAAATGCACAAGGGCACCATTACCGATTTTACGACCTGAGCTGGTTGGATTGAGCGAGTGACGGGCCGGGTAAAAAGGGGAAGAATATACTCCGCAGGAGGCAGCATAACGCAATAATATCCTCGTTCTCGTTACAGCTGGATGGAGTGGAACCGCAACGCGATTAAGACATCAAAAGTTAATTGTTTACTCTTATAATGGCGCAGCGTGGTGTCAACACACATAATACGTACACTTGCGCGGATATACTGTTTGATTTTCTCGGATACAAAACAAGCGCCGTCGACAACAAAGGAGCTAAGGACCCTAAATCATAAACACTTATTACGAACGTATTGTTTGCCGAAACGTTACGGCCTTGTTGACGATGGTGATGGGGGTTGACGGATTCGAGAACGTACATCTGTCCGCTTAATTTAAATTTGGGGCTGTCAAATAAAAATATTTCAGGGCGTTCTACTGGGAGTTGAATAACGGGTGGGAGGAAGGGGAGGTAATATGTTTATGGTATATTAGAGTGGTTTTAATTTATATTATTCTTATTTATATTATTATTTGTGTACAAGAAAAGAATAAATAAAGGAATGGGATATTTAGTGTACCTGAAAAAGGTTCTGAGCGATTTAAATGAACTCTTGAAAATTGGAAATTTCCCACTATACGCAGAGTGGGAAATTTACTTGCTAACGATAAGAGGTACAAACATTTTTTCAGACAAAAATTAAAGTTTTATTAAGCAGCGAAGTTCAATGTGTTAACATTTTTACATTAATTACGAAATTAATTCTAGAAATTAACACTAATATTTAAATTATTTCGCATTAGAGTCTACAATAATATATCAGCATTATCCTCTCAATTTTATTTTGCCCTAAAACATCCACCAACACAAAATTTGTTATATTTGCACAATAAAGGAGTATCCTGTACGGTGTTACACCATTTGCATACATCGTATGAGGACATGGCTAGAACATATCGAACTATCAGAAGGATTCACCATATCATTCAATATTTTGTCAACGTATTCATTTTTATACCAAACGTAAGTAAGTAGGTCTGGATATTTTGGCGTCGAAAGTTGATAATGAATGAGAGACTATAATGTACGGAGTGCACGAATATTCGCCTCATTGGTGCTTATCCGCGGTCAGCGTGCATGGCTCTTGTTTTCCACTGACTCTCGGGGATTGGACAATTTTTTGTGCTAGTCGTAGACTTGGATAGTTGAAAGCGTCTTTTCGTCGAACTGTGCAGTTAGTCGACGCAAAATACCGACAGATTCTACGCCCTCCCGCGCCAAAAATTTAATGATAATACGTTGCTCACCAGATGTGAACACCTCTAGCTCAGACATGATGCTACTACTGCCCATCTACTCTGGCGAACCGAGCTGGTCTATGCCCGTTCACATTACGTCCTCCTCCCCCAACACATATCAAAACGTCACTCCCCTAAAAAAAAGACCTCTCAAGAAGTCCGGTTAATATTTGATTCGTATACAGCAAAAGAAAGAAATACAAAATATTAAAAGAGGGCCAACTGAATAATAACTCATTGCAGTTGTTATTATATAAGTTATATAAACATTTTCTTCAAAAATATTTTTTATTTCAGCAGTAACGTCACCCGTTAAAATTACATTCTCAGCTTCAGAGATATCCTGTATACTTCGTCGTCTTCAACAATTTACGGATGTCATGTTTTCTTTTCAAGCATTTAATATGCGTTCTTCTAATCTTCAAAAACATTTTTTATTTGAGCAGTAATGTCGCTCATTGAAATTACATTCTCAACTTCAGAGACATCCTGTATACTTCGTCGTCTTCAACAATTTATGGAAGTCATGTTTTCTTTTCAAGCATTTAATATGCGCTCTTCCAATCTTCTAGAATGTTATTAATGCAAATTTTACCGTTCACCAGTTTATCCTAATGCAGCTTCCATTCCCTAACAAAGCCAGTTAAAGAAATTAAGCCATTAAAATCGTAATAACTGCTCCTTGTTATTCAAACAAGAAAGCGATTAACGAACGAGAAAACACTAGATCGTTATTATTCCCGGCCGACAATCTAAAACGTAATTCCGTTTGCGATTGCTACACGCCGGCAGAAGACCATCAACGAAAGTACTATTGTTTCCTCTGGGCGGTGCACGGAAGACGGCGCCTTTATTCTTTCTAAATACACTTAGAAACTAAAACAATCGTTGCACCGACGCCGGCGTGAACATACTGACGTAATCTTCCTCCTGTATCCCTTTACGATGGCGGGCACACGCGGGCGAAGCAGTAAACGCTCGGATAATTAAGTCTTAATTACGACGTACAACAAACTTGAGTCGATTTAAATAAATCAAGGCGAGAGCGTTGAAAACATTCCTCTATATCTGCTAGATTGCGCGTTACTGGTACCGGCATAGCAACGAATGGAAGGTAGTATCTCTGTGTATGGACGTAGAACTTCAGTTTAATGTTCGCTGTAAAGTAAAGCGAGTAAATTTAACTTGTGCGAAGATGTCGCGGCTTTGCGGGGAATTACTATGTATGTTGCAATTCCATCTTGCTTTGTCGTTCTAATTATTAAAGTCTGCGTATTCTAAGCGTAGTAAAGATGTAAACTTGTTCGTGCACTGCTTGAGATTTTAAATCCGAAATTCAATCAACCAAAACCATCAGTAGCGGTTCTAAATCAATACGAAGTATACAGAACAATCTGCCTTTTAACGTTGATAAATTCCAGATTAACAATTCAATAAATAGTAGCTAGAAGCGAATGCCGCTATTGTCATTGGCCGAGTGATGGCACCACAAGAAGAAATTGAATGCCGACAAATCTGATGATGTCCCAAACCGTGAAATAACATGGTTACTAAAATGCTACCAGATGACTGCCATTGTTGCCCATTAGGCCGTGGCTTCATTTTGCTATAAAGATCGAAGTTTTGAAGCAACTAAGGTTTCGAGTATGTTAAGACGTTCAGACGTTACTGGCGTTGAATTCTCATTGTCCTAATCATATCGAGCGTGGATACGGTAGACGAACCTGTAACCTTTTGGCCATGGAATGGGCGTTTGTGCAATTGATGAGGGATATCAGTTGCCCAATACCTGCAATTCGACATTGTCGTCCGACATGGTAAGGTTGTTAATGAACTTGGGGTCGTCACAAATCTTCTCAATCATTAAATCGCGGAATTTTTGTCGCACCTCGAAATTTAATGGTTGCAGTTACTGCACAACTTGAACCTTGTATTAATAGCGTGGCAAGATGGAACGCGTCTATAGCGTCATACCATGCCGTCGAAATATCTGTTGATCAGCTGTCGCACTGTCATACTTTTTGTAAAATGCATGATGACTAAATGGCAGGAATCTGTGCACAGCTAGATACTATACGATTTCTTTTTACTAATTCCACAGGACTGCCACTACTATATCCAAATTTTCCGTTTCTCTGCGCCACCTTGTGGTAGAGACCGTGATATTTTCTTGTATTCACTTTCACCAAGTTTCCAAACTTCACTTCCTTGGTAAACGTCTGTGACGCTCTTGTTCTGCCATGTTAGCATTTTCATTGCAGAAACCGGGCGCCACCTAGATATTGACGTACTCATTGAAACATCCATCCATATCCATTATAAGTGAACACAGCAATATGAAAAGAGCCAAAGAATACAGAAACAAAGTAACTACTCACCATTATATACACAATCACGAAGAAATTAGAAATTATGGTGCTAAAGTAGAATTAAATAGATACATTAAAAGTATTAAAATTTGACAGTAATGTTTTGGATTGAAATCGTGTTAGAATAAAACCTTTTCGTGAAAGCATTTTACTGATAAAATATTAAAGCCACCCTTTAAATTTGCTGTACTTGCAGTAAAGTCCACCCCACAGAAATTAATAATTTATTCGGAAAGTAGCGTTTCAAGAGCACGTGGACTCTCAATGTTAACCGTATTACCACCTGTCACGGCACGGTTGATAATGATTTTAACATGTTTGGCAATGAGTGTCCACATATTCTTGAAACGTTGCGTTCCGAATACATTATTAATTTACGTGGGGTGGAATTTACTGCGATCCCTATGAATTATACAACCACAAAATCTTTGCAATCATTGATGACAAAATTTGAAGTCAAAAGTGCAACGTTCATGGCAGAATGGTATTAAAAGTCCGAACGTAGAAAACCCCTTGAAGGAATTCTATTGAGTGTAGCTTTCGCTCCAACTAGTACACACCCTGTACGTGCATCTAAAGTAGACGTTAATGTCTGGATGATCTCGGCAATAGATGTAGTAGAGTAATATTTAGAAGAGCAAAATTTGTAACTAATAGTTCACCTTCATTAATATTAGTTAGTAGGCTTATCAATTTAGACGCGTTTCTAATCCATTCTTAAAGACATGGCTAGTTTTTAAGCTTCTAGTATGGCTTTAGTATGGTATTTTAAAGGTTCAAGAGGCAATCCAACCCACTGATAATTTGATATTTATGTTAACGCTGTTAAAATACTGCAAAAATTATAACCAAAAACCTGATATATATCTCCCGTGTGTAAATTAACATAAACTACAACGCAATACAATGAATTTCATTCCTTTATGGATGTAATTGATCACCGATGGAGATACAATCCTCTCATTTTGCTATGGATATATTTGCTTTGAGCTCAAGTCCTTCGAAGAAACAAGTAACTGCACAGAAGTTCATGGCCATATATTGCGATCAATAATTGGAATATTTTGATGACAATTTTGACAGCGTTTTAGTGCCCATAAGTTCGAAGTAAAGGAAGCTGCAGAATTGAAGCTTTATGGACAATACAGATTTAAGATTCTTTAGCATAGAACAAAGAAATGGATGAGAAGATTCCGAATTTGACTATTATATCCTGATCAAAGATATCTGCCAACCAAATTGTCTAGAGCATATGTAGACAACAACCAACCCGCTGTAAGGTTTGATCAGGCCCGGGAGATATTTTAAAAAACCCAATTGAAAAGAAATATTACACTACTTACTCATACTCACTCTAAATGAGGAAGGAATGAGTGATATGGGGTTTGTCGCTTGCTCCTGCGGAATCAAGTGATCGAGCAAGCCGAGTGGCGGCGATCATCAAAGAATGAGGCGGCAAGCATCAAAGCCTTTGGTTATTGCTTCTCAATTGTTCTACACTAGACGATTTTAGATCATTCCTTCATTTTGCCTATATAAGCGGGTGGATGGCCCGAACTTTAGTTCAGTTCTATTTGAGCTACCGAGGTGATAACTTCGACTAGCGATATCCTAGCGAACTGCTAGTGCCGTCAATTTGCTTTGTGACTTTGTGTGCATCTTGAGTGCTTACGAATTATATTTTGTTATCAAGTTTATCGTACGAAAAGTGAAAGAAAATGGTGTTTGATGGAAGGAAACGAAAAGTAGATGCAAAGGGTCACCAGTTTCAAGAAAAATGGACTGAAGAATTCTTTTTTGTCTTGCACAATGGTAAGCCTATTTGTTTGCTGTGTAATGAATCCATTTCAGTGATGAAGGAATTCAATAGAAAGCGGCATTACTCAACTAAGCATCCTATGCTGCACTCACTGACAGGACAAATGAGAAAAGACAATATCTAGAAGTTTACTGCAAATTTGGAAAAACAGCAGCAAATGTTTCATAAACAAAGAACACAACTTCATAGTGTTCTGAAAGCTAGTTTTATAGTTAATTCAAAATTAGTCATTAAAACCATTTGCCGAAGGAGAATTTATCAAGGAGTGTATGTTAGAAGTTTGCAGTGTTTTTATTCTGAAAAGAAAAATGAATTTCAAAAAATTAGTTTCTCAAAACGAACTGTTGCCCGACGTATAGAAATGATGGCTAATGATGAAAACAACTTTGACTGACCGTATGGCTGGTTTTGAATCATTTTCCATAGCATTAGACGAGAGCACTGATTTGTCTGACACAGCTCAACTGGCTATATTTATTCGAGATGTTCACTGTTACTGAGGAATTGCTTGCTTTACAGCCGCTAAAAGAAACCACCACAGCAGAGGACATTTTCAATGAAGTTCAAAAGGTAATCAAAGTTTTGGCCTGCCATGGTCAAAATTAGTTGGTGTATACACAGATAGTGCATCTTCTATCGTCAGCTTACGTAAAGGTTTCATCGGAATTTTGTATGAAAAAGCAACTGAATTAAATGTGCAAAAAGATAATTTGATAGTCCTTCATTGCATTATACACCAACAGAACTTGTGTTCTAAGTCCATTCGACTCCAGTTATGAGTGTGGTAGTGAAAACCATCAATAGTGTTCGATCCCGTGGGCTTAACCATCTTCAGTTCAAGGCGTTCTTGGATGAAATATCAGCCGAATATGAGGACGTAACATATTATTGTCTGAAGTCAGACAGCTAAGCAAAGGGGAATGCTGAAACGTTTTTACGAGCTTAGAAATGAGATAGCTGATTTTATGCAAATAAACGATAAACCACTATCTGAATTGAGTGACCCAAAATGGTTATGTGACTTAGAATTTCTGATCGACCTTACAGGTCATTTGAATGATTTACATTTGAAACTTCAAAACCTAGGACAGTTAGTAAATGATATGTATAGCCGTTTGAAAGCGTTTGAGAACAAAATCCGCTTGTGGGAGACACATATGCTGTCTGGTAATAGTTATCATTTCACCACGTTCTCTGCGCATGAAAATACTGCTTATGCTCAATATGCCGAAGAACTCAAGTTACTGTCGGAGTAATTTTCGAACAGATTTAGCGATTTTAAAAACATGGATGACAGTTTCAATTTATTTGCTACTCCAACAAAAAATGATGTACAAAATGCTCCAATACACTTGCAAATGGAGTTGATCGAGCTTCAAAAAAACTCACTCCTAAAATCTAAATTTGAAGACGTGGAGTGCAATTTCTACAAAAAATACCTCGAAGAAGACCATTTTCCGGAGCTTAGAAAATTTGCAAGAAGATTGTTTTGTGCGTTTGGCAGTTCTAATATATGCAAACAGTTGTTCTCAATGATGAAAGTTAATAAATCAACACATCGTCCAAAGCTAAGTGACGATAATTTGGAAAATTCTTTACGTCTTTGTATCAGTGGAATTAATCCAAACATCCATAGATTAGTTTCCCAAACTCAATGTCAAGTGACTCATTGATTTCGTTGTCACTATTTAACTTTCGTAGTTTGTAATAATTCCAAATTTCACGATTTAATTATAATGTTGTACCCATTTTTTTTCATTTCATTTTCTTATTTTAATAAATTACATTATAATAACATTGTCGTATTATTTCATGTCTGATATCTATTGCTAAAAATTATAAACACTACTTTAACATGTGAAAGGTTGTCCATACTTGGTCTAGAGCATATTAAAATTATCTGAATATTTCCTCTGAAAGTAAGGTAATTCATCAGGTGTGATTGCTTTCCTCACTCTCTCTTTCTTTTTCTCTAAGTATTGCTTTTATTCCAAACTAGCCGCATATGAGCGCGCAGTTGCGAACGGGTGTGTCTTTAAAATAATAAAACATAATATTAAATTTTAACGTAAATTACCGGAGTTGATATGAATTTTATGCGCTACGCTAGGTTCGCGCTCAGTGCAGTCGTGCATTACCGCGAAAGCTGAATGTTCAGCCGGTAGTTACGGTCACTAAAGTGTGGGGTAACTTTTAAAATATTTCGCGGACGTGCACCACACGACCGTCTGTTCCCGTGCGACCGCTAACTTTTCAGACGCGCCAGAATACTCTACACATCCACTGCTTTCGGAATTTGCGCTCTGTAATAAAGATATGTACGCTTTGAAATATGGTAGGTGAAACGTCGGACCTTTATGGTTGGACGATTAAATCAGATATCTCTTTCAAAGTTAATGGGAATGTATAATTTTAATGTGGTAAAATATGGAAACATGATAAAATATCTTCAATTGCTTGAGAGGTTTCAACAAAATTTTGTACTTCTTTACCTCTTAGGGCCGGTTTATTCACATTCTGATAAAGTAGCAGATAACCGCCAGCAAGATGAATTTATCAAGTAGCAGATATCTCATTTTGGTATATTCACCAAATTTTATCTAAGAGGTAACAAACTAGGACTGTCTAATGTTTTTAGACGGTTCGTATAGCAATGGATAGAAGTGAAAGATAGACTTATGTCCGTTGTAATGAGGAAGACAAACACATAATTACTGTTTCGATTTGAACATAACCTAATATTGTTGTACTGTTCGACAAATGAAAAATGGTATTAGAAAATGTGATAATAAAAGAAAAAGATCGACCAACTAATTTTGCGAATTAATTAATTAAGTTAATATTAAATTTGTGATGCTTGCTGATGCATCTATCAGATCTTTTAAAAAAGCAATTAATAATAGCTGAAAAAGAATCTCAAGTCAAAGATTTAGAAATTAGAATTAAGGGACGACAGTTTCAATATTTGCAGAAAAAAGATGAACTAAAAATAAAAATCTTGAAAAAGGAGTACAAGAAATTATAATTTTGTTTTAATGCTTATTTGTTTTATATATACTTCTAATGTGAATTTCATTTTCGACTGAGTATAAAATGATTACTAAAATATTAATTAGTAAAATAAATTTAGTAAATTTAAAATAAAGCAAACAAAATTATTAACAGTAAGTCAAGAACAAAACTAAATTAACAGCGATTATCGATGTTTTCAATTGCTTGAACTTCCTCTGCGATAAAAACATCTCCAAAATCTTCAAGAACTTCCATATTCATTCAGAATATTTCTATATAAAAACAAACATACGAAATAAAGTGAGGTTACAATATCCGATAGATATACATTTATCTGGAGGATTTAACAACAGGTAAATTTATCCCTCTGATAAACAATTTACCTGCCAGAAGGTGAATAAACACATCTTTCTGTTTATCCGTTAAACTGCGCTAAATGCCACATTATCCGAATGTGAATATACCGGCCCTTAGCATCATATAACTCCCAACATGATTCCGAAAGATGCGAAATACATGCAAAGGTTTTTTTGGTACAGCAACCTAATATTTAAAAAACAGGCATACATTGGAGCGTGTGTTATTATTTTCAAATTTTGATTTATTAAAAAGTAATAAAGTGCTAATTGTAGAGTATAGAAGAAAAAAAACTATAATTATTGAACTGGTATTATTCAAATATGAATTTGAGAAGAGCGACAGATTTACTTCAGTTTACATATTTAGACAGCCAAGGTCTAATCCAACTACAATAAGTAACTTCGTATAAAAGTCTAAAAATAACCTAATAAAAAAAGAATGGACTAAGGTATGTTATTACTGACGCCAAGGGAGATGGAATGCTGTAAACAATCGAGAAAAATTTCCACAAACACTTTGGCACAAACTACAAATGTAAGTAAATCTTCTGTTCGCAAACTACTAAAACGAAAACATTTTAAGTGGTTTAATTTTCAAAAGAATCGGGAACTAATTGCAAGTGATACAGAAACAAGAGCAAAAATCATGATTCCTCTTAATAATGAAGATACCTTACTCTGCTATACAGTTGAAGCAACAATTTATTAACATTGAGAAGTTGCTTTACAGAACTGTCATTATTGGAGTAAATGAAAGTTGCACAGATACCATTGCTCGGGGTGCGTTTATTGGAGATCACCCTTTCCTAGTGAGGATAGTCTTACAGATGAAAGATATTTATATTTAGAATAGCTTGACCAGAGACTTCCGTCGGTTTTCAACGCTTTAAATACTGGCGGTGTGAGTTGGTACCAACTTGATAGCGCATCGTTCTCTAGTTGCACTTCGTTGAAAGATTTACCAAAACTGCTGTTTGGGGGTGTCATCCTGGTTGCTGAAAATTGTTATTATAGTAAAGCATACATAAATTTAAATATTTATATTAAGATCATTATCGTGTTGATTTAATGAATTTCACCCATTATTATGCAAGTCACATTGAATCACGTGGAAGTGCAATAGGCCAAGTGATTTTATACAATGGTCCGAGATGTTAGAGTACAAGAAAGCAACCTTTAGCAGAATTGTCTACCACAGAAGCAGAGTATATCAACGCGACCGAGTGTTGGAGAGAAGTCATCTATTCGAAGAACGTCATTGACGAACTTTGATGAAAAAGTTACAGCAACTTTGAACATAGACAACAAAAGAAGTAAGCACACTGATGAGCGGTATCAATTTTATAAATGAAAGGTGAACAAAGGCATTGTTGAAACTGAGCATGCTAAAGAGCAGCTTTCTGACATCTGTACAAAACTTTTGGAGCACATTAAATTTACCAATTTTTGAGATCAGTTAATATATAAAATGTAATGGAAAAATCCCTAGAAAACAATACCGAACATAATAGTGCTGCTAAATACACCTAGTCATGGTATTGGTTGAATCATGAGTATGGTGTCAAGCGATTTTTTTTGTACAACACATTGCAATTTCCTCTTGGCTGCTATCACCATATCAAAACTCACAATAAGAGTGAGCATTCATGGTGTTATCTAGTGTCAGAAGAATAACACACACGTTTGTCGGTTCAAACACAGTGAACCAAACGGGTACAATTTCCCGATTCTTCTTCCGAGCAGCTCATGGACTGCTAAACCAGGGAGGGCGCTCACAAGCAATAGGGTAACTGCACATGCGAATAATACCTCACGCTTACCATGACATATTAAGAAGCACATCATAAATGCGTAGAAAATAATACCTAACATAATAATGTTACTAAATACAGCTACTCATGGTATTGGTGGAATCATTCACAGGAAAAACAATGTAAGGACACGCGTAGATGTTTCTGTTTTGTTCGTAAGGAGAAATCTTGGTTAAAAGAAACCGTAACAACATCAACAGAGACGACCGGCTGTGATGATTTCGTTTTTCTTGCAAATTTGGAGCGTCTGTTTGTATCTCTTTCGTTATATCGGCATTTTCTCTTGTCTTAATATCTTTACCAACAATTTCTTTAGCAAATTTCCAAAGCAAAGTGATTATAAGCGCAGGGGTTACTGCGCACTTCAAGTGCTGAATTTCATTTCGTAAATTTCTGCAAAATGATGTATATTCTTCTTGACTAATCACACCCTTAACCTTTTCCTCACTTCACCGGTAATCCAGTTCTCATGATTGCATTTTATAGTGTCCCTAACAACTCTTTTTAGACAGGTTGATTAGATAGAACGTAATATAGAAAAATATGTAAGTTGTAAATAGATGAGCAGATATATTGGTGATATCTGTAACTGTTGTGTTCAGTATTTTCTTAAATTTTCGTTGTTTTCTTCTTTCATTAAAGTATTAAGAACTACGCAATTAAAATATGTATTCCCTTCTGTTTATTCATCACACTAGAATAAATGTTTACCGCCTGTATATGGTTATCATCCTCCAACAATTTCAATTATACGTACATTTTATTGCTACATCTTGCGTAAACGAGCTTCACATTTCACGCCTCCATCGAGCGTTGTCCCTGTCACTCCATCTGTAACGCCTACCGTTCGCGTTAACAATGCAATCGGATGCAACTCACACCCTATGCGCCGTACTGTCGGTTCAAAACCTCCACAACACCAAGCGGCCGTGTCGCTACTCATGCAGAGATCCTTGCGATTCGGACGCATTTACAAGTGCGGTAAGACCTATGCAGCCACCACCCAAAGCACTGCTATCGCCCTCGAAGCGCTACCACGCTTAGCACTACTTTTATAGTTTGATGGAGAGACGCTAGTCCCTTCTCCTTTAAAGCCCTTTTCATATCGCCTCGTTAACCAACTTTCTTTTGTCCATTTGAGGGGAATGAAGAGTCGTAAATATACCATCGATTGTTTCCCGCAAAAAGTCTCAAAAGGGGATGCTAAATAGCTTTTAGAAAAATAAACACGTTAGAGCTTTCTTCCATAAGCGTCGGACTGACGTTATATAAGCAGAGGGGACCGTTCGATTGGAGTATTCGGACAAAATTGAAGGCGATGCAAAATTTAATTTCGTCCAGGCGAATATAATAAGAACCCTTTCCGTTTTCAATTTTCGATTTTCGTGTGCGAGTGCGGTTGGCGCGAGCTTTTTAAAATATTCAATTTAGCTCCTAGATTATTCCGCTTTGACGTCTTATTTTCGATCTAGAAAATTGCGAGGACTAAATATTTATATGTGAAACCACTTTACTGGAAAAATCTTGGCTATAAGTTCATCTGAAGTGTCTCATTTCAATTTTCGCGTATTTTAAAAGTGGAAAGCTATCTGGCGTTACTTTATTATCTTCTTTGCACTGATGCATTCTCTATATTGTGAGTAGGTGAGAGACCTTCCTTATCGATTTAGAATGGAAGAAGTGATATTTGGAGAATGCAAACAAGTTAAATCTATTGAATTGCTGTAAGTAAACCTTCCTGCATTGGTTAATCCTTTTAAGCTTTCTTTTCTTTCCATAGTTTGCATATATACGTATGTAGGTGCTTCTTTGAAGAACCTCATAAACCACATCATTGGTTTGCTGTGAAGAATTATCAATGAGTTTTTGCAATGCTACTTACTTCTGGTTTAGGTACTTTCTCTTCTTCTATTCAGGGCTATGTCTTCGTATCCCAGCATCCACATCAGTGTAACTGCTTTATATTTAACCTAAGTAATGACGCTTTCTTCACCTTTCAGAAAATCAAGAATGGACTGCGTGGTAAAAGGTTCCAGTCATCAGAAGGAGTAGTCGATACCCTCAAAAACTCAATTTTGACTGTACCAAGAAACAAGCGAAATAATTGCTTCCAGAATTGGTTCGAGCGCATGCAAAGGTGGGCTAATCTTCATAGAGAGTACTTCGAAGGACAATAAAGTCTTTAAACGCTATCTACTACTCTATATAGATAACCCAAAAGGCAACCCTTGTATATGAAAAACTGACTGAAATATGTAGTTGCTTACGTTTTTTTGGAAGATGTCTGTCAGAAGCATGCTGTGGATAAAGAGACTGGAGGATGTGAGATCTGAATATGTGAGGAACACATTGTGCTATGTATCAGTCTATTATGTATGTCTTTCGTTTTTCTTTCACTGCCTCATCCATCTCATCTGTCCATATTTTTAATTCTTTCTTCTTTTTGAATTTCTTCTTTTTAACCAAAACTTTAGATGCCGTTTTTTTTTTTCACTACTTGTTTTATATTTTACCATTTCTCGTTTATATCGTCTTTTGTTTCTGTACATTCTAATCTTTTGTTCAATGTATGCTGGTAGAGCCCTGTTATACTTTTCTATTTAAGTAGATATACTTTAGAGACTTCTTCATTTGAATTCGTTATATTTTCGATTTTTGCAGCCTTTTATATGTTTCCCTCTTCGCTACTACTAGAAATTGATCTGATCCTATGTCTGGTCTTCTATATACCCTTGTGTCTTTCACTTCTCCAGCTAATTTATTATTTGTAATTACATAGGCTATTATCGATATCTGTCCTCTTGCAGTGTATTTGTGTATATCTATCTTTCTGAAGAAACTGTTCGTTATTTTTAATTTATTAAAGGCAGCAATGTTTTTCATTTTCGTTACATGTGTCTTCCCCACAACAGCCAATTGCATGCTTGTGTAATAGGTATATTTTCTATACGTACAAAATTACTTGGTAAGTTTTATTGAATTTAACAATTGTAGTCCGTAGTTGTTCATACAATGCTTTAGATTCGTCAGTTTTTCCTTCTTCAGGTACATAGACGCCCATCAATATCATATTTCCTCTTTCACTCAACTTTATTCTTGCTGTGATAGATAATGCGTTCATTGATGTATTTGTAATTCTTTATTCTCTTTTCCCATCTTTTGTGTATATATAGTGCTATGTCCTTACTTGCTCTTTGTTGTCTTTGTACTCCACTGTAAATCATCGTATATTCGTCTACGTATTTTGATCCTTTTGTCTTTTTCTTTGTCTCAGATATGGCTGCAACGTCAATTTTCATGTGTGTTCCAAATTTAAGTATAAGAAGCTTAGCCGCAAAGAGGGATAAGTTGTTACTCGTTGCCGTTAACTTTTCCCTTTATTTATTTTTTGCAAAGACTGTTATTGATTAGGAAAGGAGTAAGCCTTATCCAAGGTCTTGCTAAGGAAATTAAATTATCCACTTGTTTATCCAAAAAAAGTTACTTCAACTTTTTCTTATTGAAAGGATATAAATTTCTAATTGTCAAGTGGTAAGTGATGAAATCCCTTACCATTTGATAGACCACCTAGAATGCAGTTAAGTTAGAACATTGATGTTGAACACAGTTGACCTTATACTCCTGTTGGTTTATGTGGCTTAAATAAAGATATATTCTAAGTAACACGTGATTTACATCTTAAACTATCACTAATGTCTTCTTGGTTTCACTCAAATGTATACAGGACCAAATATTATTAATTTCCTTCTTATAGCAAGGCAGTGAATATCCCGTCAGATCGAGAGGATATGAACACATCAGAGGAATTGATCATCCAAATTATTATGTCATATCTTTAGATGCACTTGGTCTATTTTCACTTTTTACCTACGTCCTTGATTTTTATCGGTACGAAACAACTCGATACGTCTCGGTCAAACTAAATACTATATAAACAGATAATTTGAAAATAAGGTTAATGTATAGTTGCGCAAATTATTTTTTTTATACATTTGACAGCCAACAACAAACGCGAAGTTTACGCAACTTGAATAATGCGGTAGTATATACCATTACCCTTGTCTCTCACTCTAATAAAATCAAACCAAGAAGATTTTTGTCTGTGAGACAAACGCAAATCTTGCCTCCTTTTTCAGCAACAGTACTTGACAAAGACCGTCAAATAAATTGATTGTCTTAACTTGTACGACCAAACAATGACGTAGGTAAAAACTGAAAATAGACGAAGTATAGTTGGCAGTCAGCCTTCTTTGGGCTCTGTGGGGAAATTGGTATATGGAAAACAAATATGATAGAGTTAATAAATGAAATAAACTTTTTATAGCACGGCAATTCCAGCTTCTCCTATGCAATAATTTTAACAGTACCTTATAGTTCTTAAAGTAAAGCACATTTTACGGATAAAATTTTGTTCCTGTGGAGATTTTGATCAAATAAGTAAGAGTATTTCACTTCACCCGCATTTTCTTTGCCCCACATCTAAAGATTTCCCTTTAATCCACTTGATCACAAAAGATGGAGCGAATAATTTATTTTCCTCTATCACAGTCTTTACGAGGGGCGCAGATTGTCCGTCAGCGGATCCTTTTTAAGCTTGTATGCCGTGCCACTTTACATTTATTTGATTAATTAGTTCACCGTTTTCGGTACACATACAAACGAACATCCGGCGGATTCGGGAGATTTAATTTACTTAAGCCAGGACGGAACTCTCGCCGGTAAAGTTAACCGCGTACATAACAGATACCCACTAATTTGTATCTGGGGATATCTGCACACACGTACACGCGCATACACCTACAATCCACACGGTCCCTCTACCACATTTTGAGATACTTTATTACGCCGACCACCGGTTTCACCTATTGATTCACCTCGACCGGTTGATAACGCCCGGCTCACGTATATTTAGACGTTACGAAATTGTACATCCGAAACACGAACATTGTAACATGTTCTGAACAATGGTCAAACACCGCGGTACCTTTATTATGTACGTATATAACGCTAACCCGGCTTGAATTGTTCAAACTTCGTAAGTACGTATATATACACACCGCTGTTTACAATTTACAGTTATTCACAGTGTATATCCATTTTGAAATGAATACCTTTTAGTTTTGATCGTTTGTCACAACCGTAAGAGGTAGGTACCCTTGAAAAATAAGTTCTTCCGTCAAAATGTTCCATTACAGCTGCTTGTAACTCACTGACGTCCTTAAAACGAGGTGTCATAAGATCTTTTTTAAATTAGAAAGCAAATAATATTCACGGAAGGCAGCTTGTTAAACGGCGGCAGAATCGATGGGAGCATTGTCGTGCAATAATTGCACACCTTTTGTCAATTTTCCACGACGTTTTGCACGAATACTGTCATTTAATTTATGCAATGAAGACGCATAATATGTGCCATTTACAGTTATGTTGCGCTCTATAAAGTCAATTAGCAAACCACCCTCACAATCCCAGAATATTGTGGCCATTACGTTTTTCATTGATTGAACGATTTTCGCCTTTCTGGGACAAGGTTCATCAGGTCGCCGCCATTCCATAGGTTCCCTTTTCGATAGAGAATCGTAGAACAGAACAATTGTTTCATCGTCTGTGGCAATGGACTGCAAAATCGGTTTTGGATCGTTTCTGCACTTATTTAAAAACGACCGGTCTCATTCGATTCGACGTTCACGTTGTAGAGCAGAAAGAAGTCGCGGTACCCTTCTGCACTGATTTTATTCATAGCCAAATGGTCATGGAGAATTCGGCGAATACTTGTTTAGGGTATGTTTGTTATCAATGTTACTACTGCTAGTCGGCGATCTCCTAACACTAAATCTTCAATAATTGAAATTTGTTGAGACGTGACCCGACTGTGCAGTATCTTCAAAGGATTATTGTCCCAAACGGAAACATTTCGTCCACTCTTTTACAGTAGAATACGAAGGATATGAATCACCGTAAACGCCGTACAAAAGTTGTTTTATGTGATTAGGTGTATGCCCTTCGTTTGTTAAAAATTTGATGATCGCGCGGTACTCAATTTTCGTTACTTCAGACATTTTCCTGCGCTAGTCACGTTGATTGGCTGGCTACTAAAGGCTACTGCTCTTCGAACCATCATCTTTATAGCGTAGACTTCGCGTATGTGCATGTATGTCTTGACGGAGTTTAAACACGCTTGAATCTGTATAAGCTTGTCAGGCAGAGAATTTATGGTATCTATCTTATACACATAAAGAAAGGTTTTTATTTTTTTTCAGTTAACAATATCTCTTGAAGAAATTCACTTAACCGGAATAACTTTTTATTTTCTAAAACTAAGTATAATTACACTTGACGAGGCGGATGTAAATCGGACATTAATCTACCTGACATTTTAATCTTGTTGGTAATTTGAGCATTAGTTAAAATTGTACCCCCACTCTCAAGGGTAATGGCATGTAAACTGAGCACTTTACAAATCAACCAAAAATAATATCACAATAGTGTATTTCAAGCAGATGTACTTATTGTCAAGCAGTAAAGAAGTTAACTATATAAAAATATATATATGCAAATTAAAGAAGCTAAGCATTACCAAATTAACGAAAAAAATGATATGCACTTCACAAAGTGTAACACTGTGGCATTGTACCATTATTTAATTACATACACAGTTTATTCAGAGTTCTTAGCTTTTGTTCTGCGCGTCTGTCTAGCTTTCGGTGGTGTGTGTACACTTTGTATTTTAATAATGGTGTCTATTTGAATTTGGTATAGTTTTTATCGATTTATTGAATTTCTCGTATCATTCACGAACAATGTGCATTGGGGTTAACTATATCTGAACTAAGTTGTTAAAATATCTTTATTATTTATGTAAGCAAAACTCGTTTTTGTCATACAAAACATTGAGCACATTATTTTTTAACTTAACAGAGTGGCTTTCCATCACCACAGTTTTATAAGTCATTATTGTTTAAGATTTTATAATTTTATTTAGAATATCTCTTAATTTCCTTACGAAATATTTCCAAAAACAAAACATAATAGCAAATGAAAATTTCAAAAACAGAAAACATTATATTACATTACATCGTATTACACTATATTACATCAAACTACATCACACTGCACTAAAGTGCATTATATTACACAATCCCTTAAAACTGCAATTTTTCCTGTATAGACTATTCCGATTTAGGGGTTAGTAACATTTGCGTAACATTTGACCTCAAATTATAATGGAGTCTACAGTTATCAGTTACAGTGATCTGCGTGAATATTTGCTGAATATCGGTCCTTCGAACATTCAGTCGTTTGATTGTTTCATCCGTGAAAAGCTTCCTAGTGTTTCTGAAGATCAGATATCTTCAATTTCTACCGCAATTGCAAAAAGATTTCTTCCAAATCTGAATGTCAAATGGAAATCAGTCAGTTGAGACAAAAATCTCCTTAAAAAGGAGAATGGTGATTAGATGATGAATAATTTTGTGTTTACCTTTTCCGCTGAAAATGCCGAACAAGACGATGTAGACGATACAGATTTCCCTTCGTGTTCCGTGTCGAAAGTTGGCAGAGGAAGGCCTACTAAAGACTTTGAAGGTTGTGAAGAAAAACGTCAATAAAGTAAATTCCGCAAACTGAGAATATCGCACTCCCAAGCATTCTTCTCAGAGCTAGCTTACCACACCGAAGCTTTCAGCACTTTTTATACAGGCTAAACTATCCAGACTTCAGTATGATGTAATTAGAGTTATTACAAAGAAAATTGGGCATAATATTTTCTCATATACAAAAAAATCCAGGAATCAGAGAAACACTGTTACGCTAGACCTATGAAAGTTGCAGAACCTTTATCGGAAGTTCCCCTACAAGGTTTGGTTGGTATACTACAGAAAGAATTTTTGAAACAAACTACGAAGAGGAATTGGAGATATTGAAAGGTCGTAAACTAATTTTGCACACAAAATGAGGCTTTGGTGGTTCCTCCTGTCAGAACTAATTCTCTCATTTTTTAATGAAAGTGAATCGGGAAGTGATTCGGATTTATTTATGATTGTGCCTTTGAAAATAATTGCAAATGGAGATGAAGATGTTTTGGTTAATCATCGATCCTCTTCAACACGATATTACAGAGTTGTCACGTTCCAATTTATAAACGAAAATGCTGACCTAATAAAAGTTAGAAAAGATCGTGTGGAAAGTGAAATAAGCAATTTGCGATCAAGCACTCAACTCATGCTCAATTAGTCTAATTCTGAGCCAACACCAGAAAGAGATTTGGGAGAGAAATTTTTGATATATATATGCAATTGACCACGCTGATTACGATAAAGTACCACATTTTACTCGAAGAAAATGACAAATTTTGAATCGGGATCCCTCCTTTTCATTGAAAATTGTAGGATCCGTTTCGGAGGTAGTAGAAGGATGAAATTTGGGGCCCTTATGTAAAATGATACGTTGAATCGATTTCCGATGGAGTTAGCACCCTATCCTTTCCAGATTCTGCTGCTAAAAGTCGAAAAACAGCTGAAATAGGACATCTTTAAAGAGCAATTATACGTGTACTCGAAGAGACTCGTCCTCCTCCGTTCGACAACTTCTCCCTGGGTCGCTATACTAAAGGAAAGCGTCACGAAGGGGCCCTGTAGAGCCTTGATCAATCTATAGGGCGCCTGGCGTCGAAGCCTGCATTTTTAGCTCGTACAACGCAATTTTTTAACCAAAAATGAAACTTTATTTTATCGTATTTAGCGTGGTCAGTTACACATATAACCAAGATTTGGAAAAAATGTGGATTTTTGATTTGCGAAAGTCGTCTGATTTCGCTCAAATTTCGGTTATATATGTATTTGGCCGCGATGCATACGATAAAATTGTCAAATTTGGGCTAAAGTTTCTTTTTTGCCCAAAAAATTGCTCTCTACGAGCGAAAAAATACAGGCTTCGGTGCTAGGCGCCGTAGAGATCGTTCCGAACTCTGCCTGGCTTACTAGAGACTGAAGATTGCGGAGAAATACGTCAACTCTACTTAAAAATATTTTCACTTCTGCTCAACATTGTGCTCTATTCAAATTTTAGTAGAAGACGCGGAAATGTACTGGGTATATTGTTTTGTGGTAGGTAGGTAGATATCTGGAGATACACGAAGGGTAATATTACCGTCTGGATTCATCTTCCCAGTGAAACTTACTTGTAATTAGTCCTATTATTAATTTTCCCAAAACGGTATTCGCTTTAGGCCGCCTTTATCCGAAGCAACTGTATCTCATATTTAATTGTAAACCTTTCGCCTCGTCCCAACTTTCCGCTTCCGTATCCACCTCGCTCATCGGGCGCCATCTAGCGGTACCTTTACCCTCGGTGAAAATCTGATAGCCGACGAGACACTAGATCTAGTTATTTATGGACCCACGCACATTTTATACTAATTGAAGGTCTTTGTGGCCGGCACGGTAGGTACTTAACGCTGAATTTACCTTGTACAATAAATCGGAATATGGCGTCCGTGAAAAGTAATTGAATTCGTTACGGTAACGGAGCTACAGGTATTATATTTTAGTAGGTCTGGGAACGACTGGATTTGTCACCAACAGTCACGCTATTGGCTATTATTTTATCTCGAATGGTGTCGCATCTTTACTGGTATCGAAGTTAAGCGAGTGTCACGAACCGTTTGCGTGATAAGGAATATCGTATTGCGTCAATAGTTGGTTGAGGGTCCTGTTATTTATGCTTCCTAAAAAAAATTGTTTCTGCAGACTTAGCTTTATTTGGGGAAGGTTTAGTTGGCTGCATTAATTCAACCAATCTGTTTATAACGAATGTGTGCTAATGCTCCCAGCACTCCAATACTATGCGTTAGAATAAGATACTGGAACATCAAAATCATTGTAGTTACAATAAAAGTAAATCAGAAGAAGTAACTGTTAAAAACGAAATAGGAAAGAGGAGGAAATGTGAGGTTATGAAAAGAGATACATTACAAAGTCATGAATGAAGATTGCAATTTCCATAAACAATGTGTCCAAAATGTTCCAAAATGGGAATAGATGCAAGGAAAATTATTAGGTGGCATCTAGGTATCAAAAGTGATTTGAACTCACAAGCGGGTTGGTGATGTAATGGTAGCACAATGCGCCGGTAGCGCAGAGGGCGTGGGTTTAAATCCTACCGAGACCGATATTTTTTTAGGGATTTAATTACGTGGATTAATTCGAAGCAAATTCTAATTTTATCATTACTAATACCAATGGTGGTTTAATATTAATATTGATATTAATATTAGTCTAACGCTAGTGTTTATTTACTCTTAGCACGTACAGGATGGTGCATGGAAACGAGAAATTTTGAATACAGTGGAGTTGGTGGAAAGGTGGGGGTAGCAACCGGCTGTGTACAATTACCTGCCATTTAGCAGGTAGGTTCACAACCTGTAGTCACCGTGAAGACGTTTTACAAAGATGGTGACAGTGTGACAGCTGCACAACAGATATTCTGACGTCATTGCAATATAGAATGCCATGGTCGTCCTCCATCTTGCCACGCCATCGATACACCGGTTACAAACGAGGAGACGGATTTAGCTCCAAGAAGGAAAACAACAGGAGCTCAACGAATCCCAGAAAACATCGAAGCTGTTCGGGCGTTAGTTGTAAGAGGCTCGACACGTTCGCAAGGAAACACGCAGCAATATTAGATCTAAACCGAAATTTCACTCTAACAAAAGCCAAGTTGTTCTGGAACAACAATCATTAGTCTAAAAAGCGCGACAAAAATTCTGCAATTTGGTGATCGAAAAGGTTAATGATGACTCCAATTTCATTAACAATCTTATCGTGTTGAATGAGGCTCACTTCCATCCAAACGATTGTGTTACATAAATATTGGGCAACTGACAACCTCCATCAATTCCACGAACAACGACCGTCACATAGGGTTACGGTGTAGTGAGCTCTATCAATGCTAGGTGTGATTGGGCGTTACTTCTTCGAGGATGATAGAGAGAATGCAAGAACGGTAACGTCTGAACGATATGTTAGTATAGAACTATCTCTAATACAAAATTTAACGTACCTTTTGGGTTTATTAGAACAGATGTGCGCAGACCATGTGACGAATTTCTCGTAAAAGTAAACTCTCTTCAATCTGATGTTTGGAACAGCACTAATACTGATGAATAGAGACCGGATTATATGCAGAGTGCAAACTTTAATTTGATTTATTTATTATATGTTACGTCTATTTGTAGATGTCTTACACTGCTTAAAGTTAATTAACGCTAATTAACTTTACTCAGTGTAATATATCTACATATAGACGTAAAATGTAATAAATAAATTAAATTACAGCTTTTACACTTTGCATATAACCCGGTCTCTGATGAATATGGACGGTTACAAAGTGAAATACGACAACTAATAGCACAAAGTGGTTTGCACTAAAGAAAGGCTGAGATATTCAAAAACCCCAGAAATGATTTGTCTAGGTTTTGTTTACTTTTAGTTTATTAATAAATCTCTAATAAAGGTCGCAAAGGTAATCGCAGCATATAGCATAGAAAATATTTTCAGCATATTATTACAAGAACTGATTAACTGACCAGCTACATTACCGGTTGGAATTGAGAGTCTAGCGCAGATGGATCGGTAGTGTAAAATTAACACTACTCTGACATCGACACGGCATCACGGAATCTCCACAGAAATTAACTGAATCAATGCCCCTTCGGCGTTCAACCTTACTGGAATAATTTTCCAGCTTACTGGCACACATTAGCTTTTAATTTTAATGTATTCAAATTGATGTTCAGGCGTAGTTGTCAATCGATGTACTACGTGACGGGCGATTTGTGAATTCCCCAAGGTAATAATTTCCCGACAGGTACAATATAGAGGCAGAGAGAGAGGGAGAGAGAAGCAGATAGATGAACATACGATGAACGTATGTGGAATGCATGAAACGCTTGACCCTGTCTAATTTATGATAGATAGTTCCCTTGAATGTGCTACGTTCTATATTGATGTTTAATTATTGTAGGATTTATTGAGAATGTATTGGTTGCCTTGTTCACATTCATCAAGTACAATGTAAGTTTTCAGGTTCGTATTACTAACGTTCGGAAGTTTATAGGTAGCTATTGAGGAATAGCGGAATGTTAAAAAAATCTGGAATTCTTCAGCGTGATAACAAAACCCCTATAAGCTCTGCAATATTTTCGTATAACAGAAGAAAATATAGGGACTTGTCGAAAACCCCGACCATATAGAAACATTGCTAACGGAATCTAGGCTCACCAAACCTTTTATGGAAATGTCCTCCTTCTAACTGAACTAGAAATAATGCAGATTTATGCAATTTAGCTATTGCATGTGTAATAATCTATAGTTTATTTATAATATAATCTCCACCGTTCTAGTAGCATAATTTATATCAGACGTACATATTTTTTCTCATTAATTAAGTTTTAATACAGAATTAAATTGACCTGATGAATTAAATTCTTATTTTGTGAGGTCTGTTGCTTCCGCAGTAAATTAGTAGTAATTTTTATTACAATAATATATTGTCCTGCATATCGTCTGCATTCATACCTGTAGAAGACAATATTTTGCTGGCGACTTATGTGATAGAATTAATACTTGTAACATGAAATGCAATTTTCCAGACACTAGGTATACATTAATCAAGCCTTTGTATGTATACAGTTACAATTCATTTAACGCAACCTTGAATTTCGGTTTCTGTCAAATTTTGTAGAATCCAATGATTGCAAAGGTGCCGTATCACAAACCAGGCTCGATCTAGACCAATTAAAATTTGCATTTTTGGCGCGCAACTTTCAGAGAGCTCCACGGAAATAAACAAAAAATCGGACCCCTAATTATTCGCGTATTGAACTCTCCAATTTAAGGCAATATTAACCGAGTGAATTCGATTCGCTCCCGTTTCAATAGGTCTCCAATCAGCGGAGTTTAATTACCAAGCGTAGGAGAACGTTAGGTACAGCAAGGCCGCGAAAGTTATCACCCCATGAAACACAGATTCTGTTAACTATCGCCTTTGATCCGGTAGGATATCGCGTTGTTCGCACACTCACTCGCACACCCACACGCGCGCCTTTTCGTCCTTCGGCTCGGCCCCCCGAAGGCCTTCCCCTTTTCATTTGGCCTCCCTTAACATTCCGCCGTCGAGACTGCTCGAACCCGCCTGATCGACTTCCATTGTTAAAGGGGTGAGGCGGTGGTGAGGGTGGGTTTGATACGCGGCGTTAATGATTGAATTGTCGGGGTTTGGCGAGGCGAGGTACAACGCGGTTACGGCGAAGGCCGGATTTAATATTGCAAGTCAGTGTATAGGCTAATTAATTACGTTCTGATTTTTAATCAACGTCGCCCGTAGCACCGGTAGGGTGCTACTTTTTTTTTACATCGCGTTTCGCGTATAAATAATTATAATTACCCTTTGCGGTTTCGCGATGTATTTAGGCGGGATAATGAACTTGCCGGTAGTAATATTTGATTATGGTTAATAGGTATGCATTTGTGGCAACCTTTGTGTAATATGTGTTTATCTTTGAAAAGGTTCTGTAATATTACGGAACTTCATTAAGCTTAAATTGATTTATTTTGTTGTGATTAACGTCATGTAGTACATTAGTGGGCGATACAGATACTATTAAGTTAATATTTTTTAGGAAGTAACCGAATCCTGAACTTCAACCTAAAAAAGAGAATTACTTTTGTGTTGTGTGGTGTAACTAATAACACAACAGGCTCGAGGAAGAGTTTGTTGTGCTTTATCATAAAAAATTACTAAGTTGTAGTTAGTAGTACACACTTGTTACTATTTATAGCAGTAATATCTGATATAATAATGCTTGTTCATATTGTAGTATTATAAAGGCGCTAGGACCAAGATGGTCTTGATATAGGAAATATACGTTTGAATTTAAGTCATATTATCATACCCGTAACACAACCTTTTGCAAATTATTTTGATAGTGCCATCGTTACATCAATAAATATGTCATTTGATCTAAAAATATAATAAAGCAGCAAGCTCAGCTGGTATTCAAGATTTCTCTTTAATAATAATAATTGCGTTTATTGCCCAACAGTCTACATAACCCATACTAAGGACAATATACACAATATGAACATATAATAAAATAAAAGTAATGAATTAGCAAGAAAATAAACAGAAGAACGTAAAAGAACAAAAAAATAGTGCACAAATTAAACAAAACTAAACTGGATCCGTACTTGCATGCAACAATTCCCCATACATTGAGTCTATCCGGTTGTATTCATTACTCATACGTGTGACGGGGGATCTAAACTTTAAATTAGTGTATGTCAATGCTGTATGGAAGGTTGGGATGTTTCGTGCGGCCACTGAAGGAACCAAGAAGGATAACGTGCTCAGTAAATAGATGGAATCGATCTTGTTATGCAGCAACTTGTATATTTGGTATACATCACCGAGATAATAATTCTAAATTATACTGAAGTTTCATACAATCATCAACTGAAGTAATATTTGCGAAAATTTTAATGTCGTCACCAAACATCAAGATCTCACAATCAATCAGATCGGATATGTCGTTGACAAATAACAGAAACAGTAGAGGACCCAGATTCGAACCCTGTGCTACTGCCGATGTATTAGCGTAGTAGAGGAACGGAAGCCGATGTAAGACTCATAAAATCTGCGGTGAGTAAGGTAAGAGTTAAATAAATTTACTAGCGACTCAGCAAAACCAAAGCTATGTAACTTCTGCAATAGAATACCGTATTTTCTTAAAGAAGGTAAAATTAAAGCGAGTATTGAAATTGTTATCCATAATTTTCAATTAAAAGTTTATGCGTGTGTTCATGGTGTTAAAGGCATTTTGTAACATTGCGGGCGTTATTAATGCACATTCTTCAATAATTCATGGCTGAGGATTTTGCAAATTAGCAACAGGAGTTTTAAATATTCTATTCCTTAGGTGACGTAACTCGAAAAAGTCCATAATTGTCAAACAAGGTGATTGTGGTGGAAATTCAAGTTCCGCGTGCAAACTTTTGGATGATGACCACCTAAGATGGATGGCATCCGTGCTCAATACAAAATATACTTCTGGAGATGTTCCATATGTTCGGTTTAGATCAGAATTTATCACAATGCTGAAAAAAACAGGAGCTAAAATATGTGAAGAATATAGAACAGTAAGTTTGATGAGTCACCTTCTAAAATTTTTCCTCAAAGTCATACATACATAAGAGAATTTACAGAAACTGTGAATAACAAATAGCATCTACGCAATTCAAATTCAGAGATGCAGTGGGTACAAGAGAGGCCATATACAGCGGTGCATGGACCCGGACTGTGAGGTACGTACATGTTTTGTTGAGTATCAGAAGAGATTTGATAGAGTAAAATACCAAAAAAGGTAGAAATTCTGCAAAACGTTGGTGTAGATGGGAAAGACATCAGGATAATAGTTGACCTTGACTGGAATCAACCTGCTTTCGTCAGAGTCGGGAATGGCACAAGAGAAGAGACCAATATACTACGAGGTGTAAGGCAAGGTTGGATTTTCTTTCCATTACTATTTAATAAATACTCAGAGTGTATATTTAGAGAAGCTTCAGAAGACACGGAACTTGAAATTCTTTTAAATGGAGGAAGATTCAATAATGCAAGCGATACGGTTATTTTCGCTGACAGCTTGGAAAGATTATAACAACTTATGGATAGAATAACATATGACAGCTACTTGTATAGGCTGGACATAAACACCAAAAGGACAAAATTAATGGTCACTAGCAAAGAAAGAATTGACAACTGTCACAATAAATCAGAAAGAGATGGAACGAGTGAGCAGTTTTACCTATCTCGGAACTACTATGACCGACTACTCACATGAAATACGTAGCAGAATCGAAAAAGCCAGGTCCGTTTATAATAAATTGAGAAATTTGTTCATAAGATACCGCGCCGTTATTTGTTCTCCGTTGCATTGGAGGAAATTGAAAGCAATTGAGATGTGGTTATATCGCAGGATACCAAATATATCGTGAACGGAAGATATAACAGCAAACGTCGAAGTTATGAGAAGGCTCGGAAGAGAAAAAGAAGTGACTAATATCGCGAAAATCCGGAATTCGGATGCATATTATTATCGTTCGTAAGCTTATTGAAAAATACCAAAATCGGAAATTTCCTACACGGCAACCATCCCAAAACAGAAGAAAATATAGGAGGTCATAAAAAGTATTGTCCCGCCACCACAATCCAGCGACTTCGGTCCTGGAAAGGAACTGCCAACAAAGCTTTTGTGGGATTATCATCATTCTGACAGAATTAAAAATAATTCTGGAGCTTTTAGGTAATGAACTGAAATAAAGCACATATTTTCTTCTCATTATTTAGTTCTTAATACAGATTTAAATAGACCTAATGAATAAAATGATTATTTTTGTGAGTTCTGATACTTTCGCAGTGAACTATATATTGTTTATAATGGTAGCTTGTAGTGATAGCGTATTGTACTTCACAGATAGCGCAGTCAACTTAAAATTAATAATTTATTTCGAACCCAACGTCCCAACATCACTCTCAACCGCGTAACCGATTGACAAAATTGTAAACGTGTATCGCACATGCAATACTTAGAACACATAATGATAAATGAGGACAGATTTCATCAAAGGCAGAATATTCTACAGAGGAAAGTAATGGGAAAGAGGAGTATTGGCAGAACACGAATTCCTTGGTTGAAGAATCTCAGAACCTGGTTCGGTATGAATACGACTGAATTATTTCGAGCAGGAGTAAACAAAGTTAGAATATTAAGCATGGTAGGCAACATCCCAAACGGATAGGAACTATTAAAACAAGAAGATCTGAGCTTATAATCCTATCGTCAAAGAACTCACGAAGAAAAGCAATATTTTCTTGTGTTGTGTGTACCGTTGCTAAAATATAATAAATCTCAGAACCAAGTTACAAGTTGTATTTGATGCATTTTCTCATAACCCTACATTGATTTGGATAAAGCTTCCTAATGAACTGTTATGAACAACTACTGGTTAACACGTTTAGATTTATCGTAGCTGCAATAGAATTGAATACATTTGTATAAGTAAATGTATTTTGTCATCATATACCGACATTATTTCCTTACAGTTGTAATTTTATCGTTAAAATCAGTTCTTATTTATAGAAATATACAGATATGATCTGAGCAAAGTTAACGACGTTCCCCACTATAGCTATAACCATGATGTAGAAGGGCAATAGCGAAGTACTGCATTCGACGAGTTGACGTCCGATAGACTGATTGTAGGGCAGTGCCGCAGCGAGGGAGACACACATGCGTATTATGACCGTTGACTTTGCCCAGATTATATCTGCAAATCCTTCTGTACCAACATCTTGCTGGAAGTAACCATATTGTAATTCATCTTCGTGTAGCTGTTCAATAAATTTATTCAAAATATTTCTATACCTTTCAACATTAATTATAATATAAATAAATTCATTTTAAAAATATATTTCCAACGTGTGCTCCGAAAGATGAAACCGAGTTTCATCAGACAAAAATGTCAAATTTACCAGGTCATTATCTTGGATTCAATTATTTGCAAATCACTGGCAGTAAGTAAAACGTCTGACTTGGTTTACCAGCGAAATAGTCTGATGCGATTGCATCTTACACAAGTTTTCTTTACAATTTTTTTGGCATGTTCCATAAGAAAGTCCAATATTTTGGAAAAGACATTTCAACGGTTTTGCGGTTCATTTTCCTTCCATTGACGAACATCATTTATATTTTCTTCTGAACGAACAGTTGGTCTACCAGTACGTGATTTATGGTTCACAGAAGCAGTCTTACAAAATACACTAACAAGATAATTTTAAAAATCTTTAGGAATTACAGTTAACTGTAACTCTTTAAAATCATCCAAACATGCACGATGGCTGTACACCCAAATTGCATCAATTCGCATTTGAAAATAGGCTTCCATCATGTATGTTTTCTCACTGTACTGTAAACCATGTTTAAATTTATTTAAAGTCAATCTTCAAACTTGCTTTCGGCAATTCTAACACATTAACTCATGATGGTTAATGTCAACGCATTTTCAAACCCATCATCGTCCTAGAAACTGTATAGTATGACGGTATAATGCTTTGTAGTAAGATCCGTTGTTCTGTAGAATATTATACAGTTTACTAAGAAGTGTTATACTTGAATGAGCACAAAATTTAGTGCGTAATTTCTCTAAAATATACAAGAATTTACTAGAAACACTACAACAAGATGTAGAAATATTTACCGAACACTATAATATCTTTTTATAATAATTTTGCAATGGGATCCATTTTCCTGCAACTTAGAAATAAATAATTACAAAATATTGACTACCATCAGGTATAAACGAGTAACTGGAACAGCATACAGAAAATGAAGCATGAGAAATTTGATTGAATCACTTGTACCGTGGCTGCTTTCACCAGGCGTTAATAAACGAAAAAGAAAACTAAATTTTATTGCCTTCCCGTAGCATTATCGTGTAAAAAAAAGAATAATCAACCAGTTCGCTATCAAAGTGACACCAAAGATATATGCATATATAAAACGCTCAATAATATATCATGAATAAGTAACTAATTGCATTCATCCATGTTTCAATATCATAATTACGTCACACTAACGTCGCAACCGAAACCAGATCTTCATGTTGTGTACATCTTCTCTTACGCAACAGGTTAATTTAAGTCATTGATACTCCCGATGCTCCTAACTATAATAAATTACCAAGTCCGGCGAATTTACTAATGTTTATTTTTTCCTTAATATTTAATTAAATATATTCATGGGTATACGGCTTGATTTATCACCGGTTCTACTTGCAGCATATCTCAACAAGCTATTA
The DNA here is from genome assembly GCA_023509865.1 of Trypoxylus dichotomus. Lineage (NCBI taxonomy): Eukaryota > Metazoa > Arthropoda > Insecta > Coleoptera > Scarabaeidae > Trypoxylus > Trypoxylus dichotomus. The sequence goes on from CM042075.1 coordinate 56,723,271, forward strand.
ATAACGATATGGTTTACTTGGCATACCTGACGTAAAAAGACGTGGAAAAGCTTACCGTGGCGTGAATTCAAACCAAACTCCGACGTGTACAGTTTGTTTAATTTAGCAGCCCACCTCGACCATGAATGACGTAAAACTTACACCACCTATTTGCTCGCTGAAATAACCTTAAATGCAAGCACGAAATCAAGCGCAGTGGAGTCATAAAATTTTTATGTTGACAGGTGACAAGATTGGCAAGAAAATTTAAGCAAGTATCGTCCTCTGATGTTGATAAAATTTTGCAGGGATGTAGTATTTTTTGCAGCTTTTTTTGGTTTAAACAGGTGTAATTGACGTTCAAAACTATTCACACGAATTTTTTTTTTGGCATATCTCCGGAACAAGACGAGATATCTAATTTTTTTCACAGAAAGTTTGTTCTTTGCCAAGCTAAACCTTTGAATCACATTGTTTTTAATTGAAATTAATGACTGTGTACTAGAATTAGTAATGATTGCATTTATTACGTTGCCACAACCAACTCTTATTGGTCATTCTAATTTTATCGTTTTTGAATTTTATGGTTTCAACTGTTTTATTTTGATGAATTTTATTCCGCTTTTCTATATATTTTGTCACTCGTGCCACGACATGCCCAAGTTCTTGTTTTGGTACAGAAGGATTTGCATTGTCACGATTATATAGATATAATCTGGGCAAAGTCAACGGTCATAATACGCATGTGTGTCTCCCTCGCTGCAGCATTGCCCTACAATCAGTTTATCCGACGTCAATTCGTCGAATGCAGTACTTCGCTATTGCCCTTCTACATCATGGTTATAGCTATAGTGGAGAACGTCGTTAACTTTGCTCAGATCATATCTGTGTATTTCTATAAACAAGAACTGTTTTTAACGATACAATTACAACTGTAAGGAAATAATGTCGGTATATGATGACAAAATACATTTACTTATACAAATGTATTCAATTCTAGCGAATTGCAGCTACGATAAATCTAAACGTGTTAACCAGTAGTTGTTCATAACAGTTCATGAGGAAGCTTTATCCAAATCAATGTAGGGTTATGAGAAAATGCATCAAATACAACTTGTAACTTGGTTCTGAGATTTATTATATTTATAAATAAGGCTGTAGAAATGGCTGTTGTTACAGATGCGTGCGGCCTGGTTACTAGTTACAGAGTCGCACCTGTACGAATCTGTGGCTGGAGTTTTTCACCTTTTTTGATTATTTATTCGATGAATAAAACACTGCACGTAATATAATAAGTATATTGATATTTTCTACTGAGCTACAGGTTGTCTTGACTTAAGTTCCGTTGAATTGTATTCAAATGATTTACAACTTGCATTAACTTACATTGTATACTGACGTTATTTATAAGCAACATCGGTTTTACCTTAATCAGAAATCCGAAGCTGCTTAGATTATTCTAGAAAATGAAATGTTTAGATATTTGGTAGTTAATGATATAAGAGAATAATTAACATAATAGGATTAAATATAATCCTAATTGAAAGATAGCGGTAATTGCCGGAATTTCCTTACAAGTTTCATTAGTGAGACTTAGCAGTACCAATTACAGAATACATAGATTAAGATAATAGCAAATATACTAGCAAATAATAGACTAAATATCTCTGTACAACTAAATGGAAAGTAGAAATTAATGGGGTACAAACATATGAATTATTATAATGTGAAAACACTAAATATATAAATATAAATTGAAACCTCGTTCGTATGATTCGAACAGCACCCATCTCTAATAGCACTGATTTCTGTGGCCTTAATTATGAAAATATCTAATAGCAAGTATGGGTGAAGTAAATCTGAAAGAGGAAAGTTTTTTGAGTAACACTTTATGATTCCTAATTGCCGAGTTTGAAGTTAGAAAATGGCTCGACAAATGGTTTGGTGCAAAAAGCAAACTGTATTTCTGGCATGGTACCCATAGATTATCTGAAAGATTCGTGAAATGTGTAGAAGCCGATGGCCAAAACTTATGCATACACCTGGCATATTGTAGAATTGGTAAATATGGAGAAATCGTTACTTCATCGATAGTTCTAAATTCAAAATTGCTATCGATTTCAAATTTGGAATAAAACATCACTAAATGAATGAATAGAAGATTCCACAATATTAACAAGATGTCGCGCAAGTTAGGACGAATATTAACGTTACTGCTTCCACACAAGATCTTCGTACACCATTTGACTTGAACCATCCTATATACTGTACCATTTGTACAGAATTTCCAGAATACGTTTGAACATCGAAACAGAGTATAGAAAACTTTCGAGGGAACGTTTTAACTTGCCTAACGAGTAACGAAAGCTTCAATTAAGAAACGATACTGCGAATACCTATTAAGGAAGGTCCTGAGCAGAACATTTTCTTTTATACGCTTCTTCTTCATCCCCTTTCGCCGTAGATTCGAGGTTTTCGCAGCGTCTACTTTCAAAGGCGGTAGACGTTCAGCGCAAGCAATCCTTACATGCTATTTAATTTTTTGCGCGAGCAAACAAACTCCACATTGAAAGTTGTATTCACGTGCCCGTTCTATAAAAGGGAAGTAGTTAAGAAAATTAGCAAAAAAACTTTCCGGTCCCGGATAAGCTGGCGCAGAAAAACTTTCCAAAAGTACCTTCTTCGCGTGTATTCCGTCCTCTCTTTCGACGGACCTAACTTCGTTAACAGGTTTTATGTCAGTTTGTTCTAGTTCGGTAAAAGATTTTATTATAACTTGTTTTTCCTTATTAGCGCTAGTCGTGTACGTACACCGTTCGTTCTACTTTTAAAAACTAGGCGTAGTAGCCTCAAGATACTTTTAAAGGTTGTCCTTCTTTTTCTGAAGTTCTTTAATGATGATAGTATATCGCATTAAACATTGAGTAAGAGTTATCAAGTTATATCAAGAAGAGCGATATTGCACATAAGTTTTGTTAAATGAAAATCAATTATTTAGTATTACTTAATAATAATAGCGCATTATATTTGCCACTAAAATATTAGAAGTATGTAAAGTCAGAGAGAAATAACTTGAATGATGGCCTTTATAGCTAACAAATTGTATTCTATTAGGGAGGGAGGATTTAAAAAGTTATTGTAATAACGGAAAAAAAAACAACAGCGTCAAGTTTAATTAAACGCCTGGCTTGATTTAGGTCATCAAAAGCTTTCGAAAAGTCTGTGCATATGACGTCGACTAAACAATGCAACAAGATAACTGTAAGATTAGATACTGCAGACCGTTTGGTCGTAAAACCGTGCTGGTGGTCGGAATAAGGGGTAAATGCTGTTATAGAATAAGATCTAGACTTTAACAAAGTTGTTAATAATTGAGCTAGGCCGATAGTTTTCCACCACTATCTCAATACGTATAATGCGGACATCAGTTTGAATGCATCTCGATGAGCGCTGTCCATTTTAGTTTTAAGTCTATTCTTAACCCCAGGAACTTGACGTTGGACTTGACATTAAGATTCTTTAACGAATTAAACGCTTTTGATTAGTTCAACATGCTAACATGCTGATGTGTTTGAAACCTCTAATATATTAGTCTTCCTTTCCATAACCATAACCGTTTCAAAACTTATACAAAAATTTCGTATTTTGTATTTGGAAACCGCAATTTGTCTGTCCTCCTGTCCCCAAAACACAGAACGGGTCTATCTCAAAACACCATGGACTATACTGGATGTTCATTGTACAACAAATTACCGTTACAACAAATTTTAATATTTTTCAGAAAAACATAAAAGATTACTTTGTACATAACACATGGGCTAAAAAGTCCCGGGCCTAACACATAGATGACGCTAGTTTTATTGCTGTCACCTTTCTCTCAGTTAGTACTAACCTTCAAAAGACAGCTGTTAAAATTTCATGATATTCTATTCATTAGTTTGTGAGTTATTGTGCTAAGAGTCACGCTACTTTTGTTATTTTCAAAACAATGGATCAAAAACAATTTCGTGTTTTAATTTTACACTGCTTTTTGATGGGAAAAAATACCGTTCAAGCGAAGCAATGGCTTGAAAAGTGTTATGGGGACTCCGCTCCATCAGAAACAACAATAAAACGTTGGCTTGCTGACTTCAAACGTGGTCGTAGAGACACCGATGATGCAGAATGCAGTGGACATCCAAATGAGGCGGTAACACCAGAAAATATTTAAAAAATCCACAAAATCGTTTTGAATGATCGAAAAGTGAAGTTGCGTGAGTTAGCTGACATCGTAAAGATATCAAAAGAACGTATTGGCTTTATATTTCATGAACATTTGACTATGAGAAAGCTCTGTTCGAAGTGGGTGCCGCGTTTACTCACTGTTGACGAAAAACAAGAACGTGTTGATGATTCTGAGCAGTGTTTGGCCATGTTTAAACATAACAAAGCGGAATTTTTGCGTCGATATGTGACAATCGATGAAACATGGATCTATCACTTCACTTCGGAATCAAAACGATCGTCATCTGAGTGGACAGCAACTGGTGAACCTCGTTCAAAGCGCCCGAAAGCACAACATTCGGCTGGAAAGGTTATGGCCTCGGTATTTTGGGATGTGCGTGGTGTAATATTCATCGACTATCTTGAGAAAGGAAATACCATCAACAGTGAATATTATATAGCGTTATTGGAGCGTTTGAAGGCCGAAATTGCAAAGAAACGACCGCATATGGCAAAGAAAAAAAATTGTTTCATCAAGACAACAAGTCAATCAAAACAATGGCAAAACTACATGAATTGAACTTCGAATTGCTCCCACATCCTTCGTATTCGCCAGATTTGGCTCCCAGCGACTACTGGCCGTTCGCAGACCTCAAAAAAATGCTCGCCGGTAAGAAATTCCGCACGAATGAAGAGGTTATCGCTGAAACTGAGGCCTATTTTGAGGCAAAAGATAAATCGTTCTGCAAAAGTGGTATTGAAATGTTGGAACGGCGCTGGAATGATTGCTTTGCTCTTGATGGAGATTACGATGATGAATAAAGCTAATTTTGAACCAAAAAAAAACCGTGTTTTCTTTGTTAGGTCCGGGACTTTTCAGCCCATGTGTTATCAATTGTTATAGCATAAGTGATTATTTTCAGTAGATACCAACCGTATAAGATACATATTCTTTGGACCTAAATTAATATGAGACTTCCGTTGACTCTTTAAATGATAAATTATGGTTTTCCTTGTAATTTCCAACGTTGCTCAACTCTATCTGCTCAGATATTATAGTTATTGCTAGATCAATGTATTAAAATTGATTCGCTCCTAGGATCTCGATGGAGCTTCTGCCAAAGGTCTTGTACGCTGCTAACGCCACTTTTTCGAATTTTTCAGTCCAATTGATCCCAGAGTACTTCTGTTGGCGACAGATCTGGAGATTGGGATGGTCAAATCATTCTTATCAACTTGCATTCTTCCTCGAGTGATATCAAGTAAGTTGTTCATAAACGAGACAAATGTTAGAGATCGTTATCTTTTTGGAGGCTACGTAATCTTTCCACACTTGGCACAGCATTTTCCTGTAAAGTTCTCAGATAACCCTCCTTTTTATTAAATCGTAACCATAAAAATTCCAAACCATCACACTACTTCCACCATGTTTCATTTTAAGAACCACACATTGATCACTTATTTTTCCCCCAGTGGGCCACCTCAAAAACGATCGACGTTTTGAACTAAAGGTGTGGAATTTGTATGCATCTGTCCATAATACTTTATATCATTGCTCAAGGATGCAACCCTGGTACTGAGTGGCCCATTCCGATTTGTTCTTCCTGGTTTGTTGTTTCAGCAGTTGATTTTTTACAACTATTGTTCCTCTTAGACCAGTTGCAAGAAGTGTCCACTTAACTGTTCTGTGAGATATTGATGTTCTTCTTGAAATATTGAACGATCTCCGAGGCGATGAGAAACCTATTTCATTTTGAGGATACGATAATAAACTGATCCTCCTGCTCTCCTTAGCCCTGACCATTTTCTATTGCAAAGTGTTTCTTGAAGTCTCTTAATAGTCGTAAATACACCTTTTTCTGATACCTTCACTTTTTTAGCGATTTATGCTATTCCATACTCTTCACCGCGCAATGTTATAACGGCTGAACGTCTAGTATATCTCCTTCCACAGGTATAGCAGTAAACTCCACTTAATTAATTTGTGTGAGTGGAGTTTACTGCTATACCTGTGAATTGTACATCCACACAGTCCTTGCAATCGTCATTTAGTATATCCTGTTATTTCGGCATTTTTAGCTAGGATCTTACAAGTGCGATTATAAATTTCAAACTTTATTCAAAATGTTTGCACATATTTTCGGGTATTTTGATAATTTATTTCTCGGGACTGTTTCGTTTTACATTACAAACAATCCTTTCGTAGAATTTATTTGAATCTGCTTACAGTAGGCATTACTGCAGTTCCAGCTATCGTAAAATAAGGCAGGGGTCGCGAAATGCAAATTGGTTTTAAAGGTTTTACTGTTAGGGTATTCTTTGTGGAAACTGCGCTCTGCATCCTTGCACTTTTTGTAGTTACGGACGTTAGTGCATATGCATGTAGATACCATTTTTTGAGAAATTAACGACTTTTTATTATTATTAATGTTAAATGTTGGTAACTGGAAGACAACAGGTAAAACAATATAACTGCCATTTATAGTGGCTTTGCGTAACGGTTACTTCGATTTACTACAGCACTTTTATCGTAATTGTAATCGATCCCATGCTAAAAATTCGAATGCACGCAAGCAATTACTGTCACCTGTACGTAATTTCGAGAGCGTTCCGAAATCCGTTCCCCTTTCAAGTTTAATCATACGGACACATTGCAGTCGACGCGATCAATTCCAGGGAAAAAAGTGCCGTTCGCTTTCCCAGTGCCGAATCCATTATTGCACCCGATACGCTCGAGAGCGACATTTTTTAACAATTCATTCTTGCCGAATGGCATGTCCACTGTTTACGCATATGCGAAAAAAGACCAAAAAAAAAAACAGAGCGAGAAACGCGACAGTCGTATTGATAACACGAAATTTATTCGTCAAACAAGCGAGCGACAGCGAAAAAAAGATAATTCGAAAATATACTGCCCGTGCAGACGAGCGTCGCGGTATTGTATGCGGTGCTTACGCTAGCTACGGTAACGGTAAACGGCATAAAATGCGACGAAATACCATAGCTACGTGTACGTACATAAAAACCGTACCATTATTTCAGCCGAATAGCGTTTAGAATTTAACTGGCCGAGCGCTAGCCAACACATTGTTTAACATTGTTCGTAAATGCACCTCGTATTATGGGATGGTTTTACGGGTACGATATTACTGTAGGTAGTCCACAATCGGGCTCATATAGGACAGTATTATTTAAATCTCTATGGCTTATGCGATTAAGGCTGGTCTATCGACTAATCAACGCTATCCAAATTAATCGAGTACGGGGAGAATTGACGTAATTAATGGAAAGCACAAAATTGCCTAAAAAAAGGTGAAAATGTTGAGTTTAAGTGGGGAAAATTTTGCTAACTAAGAATTATATTAATCTGCAACACCAGACCTTTATGGCTTAATAAATGCCAATTTGGAATCACAAAGTTCCTCGGTTAAAATGATCGTGATTTTTTAAATTCACTTGGAATTCTGAATAAGAATAGTTACTATGCAGGAAAATAACGTTTCTTACAAAATTTCTATATTTACAGTAAATACAGATTTCGTGTACATCTTACACACATCTTCAGTAGTCAACTTGCTAAACATTATATCTAGATGGCTATTTACAAGTAATGATATGTATAGATTATAACATTATAGATAGTCTATGGATATAATTTACCTCGACTAAAAATCAATGCCCTTCTTCTAGTCGTAACGGTTGTCGAGTTTCGCCGCGTCACTAGGTTTTTTGTCTCTGACTTTTCGCGAACAGCTACGGTCCGCATTTTCAAAGATATTCATTTTCAGTACCTTTGAAAATTCGATGCTATAACAAACGACCGTGAAAGTCTGAGATGCTATTCAATGTCTTTCTTCTAGATTTCTAATAATTTTGAATTTAGATTACGTTTCTTGATATTGTTTGGTTCACGCTCTTATTAGATTTTGTTATCGTTGGAGACAAAATGCTGTTAGAGCTCCCTCTTCTTTAATGTTCAATTTAATATTTTAAATGCTTTAGCGGTGGCAGATCGTTCTTTAAAAGTGCCTTCTCATAATTTTTCATGAAGGCACCTCTTCTGCTTCACTTCAGGTTTTAGGCACCTTGTCTGTTACGATACCCATCTTTTATTTGGTCTGCCTACAGTTCTTCTTGCTAAACATGTTAAAATCTCGCTCTGGCTAGCAGTCTAGTCACTTGCACCCATTCTATGTGTTCCTTCCACTTATTTTTGTTTTTCTTTATTTTCCCATTTGAGTCGAAGATGTTCTTGTATCTACATTTCTTATCCTATCAGATCTTGGAAACTATGGAGTATTTGGTTAAATTTCTGAAATTAAATAACGTAGATGACGCGAAAACCGCGGAATATCAAATGTTGACAAAATTCTTCACAAAATTGTTTTCAAGTAGGCGGAAAATGGTTTGAACACCTAGAAGGCACGGCGATGGGTAATCTATTATCTCCTTTTATTGCGAACCTTTTCATTAGCAAATTTGAAACGCACTTGAAAAAAGAAACGAAATATTTTCCGAGAATTTGGATGTACGTACCTATACATAGATGATATTTTTGCGGAGTTTGATACTAATAAAGGGAATATACAAGATTTTCTAGCAGAACTTAACTCAAAATTCACTACGATCAAGTTTACTATTGAACAAGAAGTGAAAAATCGGTTTCCGTTTCTAGATACTCTAGTCACACGCAATAATAATAAATTAGAAATAGATATTTAGAGAAAAGAATCCAATTCCAACAGCGAACAGCAAAAAATGTCCGCGATTAGTTTTTTGGTCAATAGACTCGTTAGATTTCTGCTAAGCGAGAGCAGGTACAAAAAAGAATTAAAATATATCAAAGATGTAGCGACGTACAATGGTTTCTCTTCCGCGACCTTGACATCAATCATAAATTTATAAGACTTCCTTTCCAGCCAAAAGTAAGAGGGTTAAGTAAAATGTTCTGCCAACAAAATATGAACGTGTCTTTTGTATCGAAAAACAACTTAAAGAATCTCTTAGGCAATCCCAAAAATAAACCGGAGATGATGAAAAGGTCTGGTATTTACCAAATCGCATGCAATGATTGTGAGAAAGTTTATATATGAGACAAACAAAAACGAGCATCGAAACGAGGTTCAAAGAATATATTAGACACTATCATTTCGATAAACCAGAACTGTCAAGCGTAGCAAGGCATATGGTAAAATCCGGACATAAAATTGATTTAAAAAATCTTAAACTTCTTAAACGTAAATACGTGCGGGGAATTAGACGCGTAGGAAACGATATTTATGAAAAAGAACGGCAAGTTATTGAATAGAGAACCACTCCCAATTGCACACTGGAGTCTGATGGATCTATTGCAATAAGACCCTCCTAATGATATGGTTCGTTTTGCGTTCCATCCTTTCCTGAAAATACACAGATATGTGAGACCACCCATAGGTTGTAAATAGTCATATGTTTTAAGAAATTTTAGAGCCTGGGTAGAAAATAATTTACATGTATGATACAGTTTTTGCATTCAGTCGGTAACACGGTTGACACTGGGAGTGCACGTTTAATGCTATACCTGTGAATTATCAGATCTTGTGCTACAGTCTTGTTCAACGTTTCATCTCTAGTTCTTGTATCCTACTTTCTTACTTTTTCGTTGTCCATATTTCACTACAGTATAAGAAGGTTGGCACTGCTATCGTCTTGTAAAATTTTATTTGTGTATCCTTTCTTGGCTTGTTTTTTAACGTTCTGCTGACTGTTCCACAGATACGTGTGAATTTACTGAGTTCTTCATCTATGTATTTGTTTCGATCACAAGATACAACGCAGCCTAAATACTTAAAGTGTTTCACTTGTTCCAGTACAGTATCGTTTATGAGTATTTTTGCATATTTACTCGGAAAAGCTATGGGTTTGGTTTTATTTGTCGATATTTTCATTTCATACTTTTAGCAATTTTTTTGTAACGCGTATATCCATTTCTGTAGATCATCCTCTGTTTCTGTTAGGAATACTTAACCGTCAGCATATAAGAAAAAGAGCTTCGCGTTGTGTTGCAGTCCAAAAGTATTCCTTTAGGGCATTTCTTTTTCCAATTCTTTATAATAGCATCAATATGTGTGTTAAATAATGTTGTCTAGCTCCTTTGTTTGTTGGTATTTCCAAGTTAATTTTCCGCCCATGACTGTCCTAATTCAAGTGTCTGTCTATTAACCTTGTGTAGCTTTTATTAAATGTGGTAGTCATCCCTGTTCTTTCATAGTACCTCATAATTTACATCTGTTTACATTGTCGAAAGCCTTCTCGTAGTCTGTAAATCCTATATGTGTTTCTTTGTTGTATTCACTGAGCCTTCCTATATTTTGTTGTATAGTGAATTTTCCATCTGTGGTTCATCTGCCTTTTCTAGAGCCCATGTGTTCGTTTTCTGTTAGTCCTTCCGCTACGATGTTCAATCTGCTGTTTAATATTCACGGCCCGATTACAAAATATATCACGAACGGCTCGCCAGTCCAGTGGTAATAGGGCTAGTGCTTGAATTTGGCAACTCAGGTATCACGCTTTAGAAACCAACATCCGACGAATGCAGTGGCGGTACTTTTCGTGCGGTTCTGTATGCTCCCGAGTCACCATTCGTCGGTGGAAAAATTATGAATAGGGCTTCATCCTTTAATGCGAGGGGGTGTAGCAACAAGGCCATGGAACGCCTTACACACTTTTCTACACCTTAAGACTCCTGCGGTTGTGACAAGCTAAAATAGCTTATAACACCATTGGTCCATTCACAACCAAAAAAAGAATGAATATGGGACTGCATTCAAACTAGTACGTGCTTTAAACTCAAGAGATATAACGAACAAAACAATTGTTATTCTCTCTTCAAATGCCTTACGTATACCATACTATACGAAACATAATTAACGATTAAGTAACCGTATAATTCGACCACAAAGAGATATCTTAACGCTAGAAGAGGTAATATATCGATACTCACTTAACTCTTAACGTTTCCCTTCTCAAGACGAAGCTGTAATTACACTGTAATCAATAGAACATAATCGTCGCAAGATTAATGCCGTTATTAGGAGCGCTTAGACATAAACGGGCTGTACCGGCAAACGTAGCAGGTGGGTTTAATCAATTAGAACCCCGGAAAGGTGTGTATCATACGGCGTATTCCCTCCCAAATCATTCGGAAGGGAAATTTGACGCTGTTTCACGTAGAAAGCGGGAGGATCGTCTTGTGTTGGGATAAATGATGCGAAAATAATGTAATTCACTCTAAATGGCGAAGGAAGTCAACAGCATCCACCACATTTGAGAACTGTAAAGAATAATCGGCACTTTATTTTATTAACGTTTATCGGTACGTTGTAAATCCCCAGTTGAATCAACGAAAAAACACATTTTATTAATGCACACATATGATAGACATTTACAGACATTTTGCAACGTTAACCCTTCAGGGTTATGTAATTTTCAGATACTAATGAACTAAAACGAATAAACTAGCGATTGATGGAAAGTGTATCGATTTATAGAGTGTAAATCAGTTCTTATGAGAAACATAGAATATCTAGTATACAGAAAATATCATTCATAAACGCAAATGCAAATTTTTATATACAGAGTGTAATTTCCATTTGCAATAGAAACCTTGAATACTCACAGCATGATTTTCATTGACAATTTAATAAACAGAGTTCGATTATAGATCGGACGAGGGCGACGTGATGTGTTTCCGATATCGATAACAAAAATACGGTATTGGTGTGGTTTTTTATTTTTATTTTTCGATGTAGTCTCCTCGAAGATCAACACCCTTTTTTCAAACGGCGCTCCAGTCTCTTCAAGCCGTCGGGAAAGTGGGATGTTTCGAGGTCTGCAAAATAGCCATCATCTGTAGCAGCGATGACCTAATTTAAGGCATCTCTTTCCTCCCGCTGATTTTTTCAAGCTTGAGAATAAGAAAAGTCACTGGGGGCTAGCTACGGTGAATATGGAGGATGACAGACTAATTCGTAGCGCAACTCATTCAATTTGAACACGACGATGCGGGATAAACCAGCCGGTACATTGTCGTGGTGGAAAAGCACTTTTTTCTGCTGCAAAAGGGGCCGTTTCCTTTTCAATACTGCATCGAATCGGGTCAATAAATCGCTGTGGTATTGTCCCGTCATCGTCTTTCCCTTCTGCAGATAGTCGATGACTGCACAGAACGCACCCTTGGACGATAACTATTTACAATAGACCTCTGAAATTTTGTCAGTTGGCATAAAAAGATTGCCCTTACCGAGCAAGGAATCCAGTTCAACCTTCGTGTGCCTTCTCTTACCGGTTCCGGTAACATTTCAGGACGCCCCCGTAATTGGAACTCAAATTAAAATGTACTATAAGACAGGTAACAGTAAGGGTAATAAAGCTAGAATTAGTGTCAGACAATGGAGCTATAGTCACTGATACACAGTTCGGGTAAAATATTTTCATTGGCAGCAATTTAGGGATGCAATGTCGAGCATTCGATTCGGAAACTTTGTCATAAAGTACTTGTCTATTGGAGTTTCAGTTTCCTTTGTCATAGTTTGACATTTGAAACATTCTCGCACTTCACTTCGTATGGATCTCAACATTCTTACTAGCCGATAAAATTACGAATTTTCTTGCAAATTACCATCGGTTTTAAATTTCTGCAAGATATCAGTCGGGGTAGGATTAGAACCCACGCCCGTGTATTTTTTGTCTACAGCAACGAAAGCTTCATATTAATTAGTAAGAACTTGGCTTCAATAACATTAGGTCTACTGAAATATTTGCGATATATCTACAGACATTACATCTATATATTAATAAAAGTGGTTTGAATTCATACACAGACCCGTGGTCTAATTAGTTATGACGTTCTAACAGTAAGGGAGAAGGAGTGAGTTCAAATCGTATCGGCTGGTATTTTTTCAGAAATTTAAAAAGTTATTAATTTGCAAGAAAATCGTAATTTTCCATTACTAACACCAATAAAAGTTTCATATTCATCTAATACTTGCTAGCTGTTTATTACTTTCTATTAGATTAAACAGTTTTAGTTCCAGTACTTTTATGACTAATAATAGTCTAGTAGTAGCTTCTACTACTATCCCATTAACGCGCACCTTTAAAACATCTTCTGAGCTTTTAGTAGATTGGCTCTTAAGCTCTGTTTGTAATTAATAGCATCGTTTATTTTCAGTTTTGCAATACTTTACAAGTAACGCCTGTAATGCAAGAATTGCCAAGTGATTGTGTACATTACCGGAAAGAAGGTATAGCAAGCCCATTAAATGTGTCATGCAAAATTGCCATTAAAGAATTTCAAGATGGAGAACGGATACGGAACCTATCGACTTTATGAAACAAAGTATTATTTTTTTATTTCGGATTAATATATACGAATAATATTATTCCGATATATTATCTATACCATATAATAGAGCATAGACTGGAAAGGTTCGTTGCGAATATTATTAACGCTTTTAGTTATAAATTTAATGATGGTTTTACTATTATTTTAATTTTTAATACTTTTGGTTATTATCTTAATATATGACAGAACAATACATTCCCGACTGCTGTATTTACACCTACGCGTCTGCCAAGAATCTACCTATCCTTCAGCGTGTTTAATCATTAACTTAAAAGTTTCTAGATTATGTGCCATTGAATCAAGTTTATACCCCCATTTAGAATCGTAGATAGTATAATAATTTAGTACTACTCCAACCTACGCGTTTTAACGTGGTATCTTCTGAACTCGACTACTAAGCTCCGCAGAACGTGCGCGTACTTACATATACCTAGACGCGAAAGCTTCTAAATTGAAAACCAGATATGCATTTCGCGGATGGAAAGAGAGAACGATGGAGAGTGAGACAGCAACAGCGTTTCACGTATTGCATCGTACCTTATTATCCTAGCTCGATCTGCTTTTGTTCCGCTTAGTACTGTTATAAAGTTCTAGCACCGAAATGGCGAACGAAAATACTTCGACAGTTCCCGAAGTTTCAGTTTAAGTTCTTTACCGGGTTATTTATGGTTTCCCAATAGCGAAAGGTGTTTCATTTTCAATTGGACGATCGCATCCTTTGTTAAGCAAAGCTACAAATAGGTCTCTGTGATACTTATATGCGGTACTATGTAGAAAGTAAATAGAGACACTATTGCAGATAATTTACTATAATACAGTGCCCAAGGGTATTGTCATGATTTTATTTCTTAGGATAGGGTAGGGTAAGTGAAGTAGATTATGAAAATTAAGAAAAATTAACCAAGACCCTCGATTCAGTAAGTATTTCATTAGTATCAAGAAGTTCTAATTAGGGAGAAAGATATTTTTACATGAAAGAAGATTAGTTGGGAGAGGATAGAAAGAGAATCTGATGAACTAGAAGACCAGAGCGGATTTCCATGACAAATCTATTTTAGAATCCGCCTAGTATCACACTTTAATATTGTTAATAGGCAGAGTTTTCTTTATTCTGTCAATTAATTGAAATAGTGACTTTGAGAGACACTACCTTTGATTTTGCTCATAATAAGTTACACGGTCGATCTTTTGCTGCATATGCTTGTTCGCAGGCGTCATAAAAGGCGTGAATTTCGTACAGAATAGGTGTTTTCATTGATATTACGAACTTCAAAATATGCCCAGTAACCAGGTGTACTCAGACTTGAACTGCTGGCGATCTACCCCAAAATTATTAGATTACAAGAGATGTACATGCCACAAGTATGTGTGATATAAGATTGTAGTGAACGCAAGTAGGTCTTAGGTGTAAGTTTTTACAAAACGGTGTTGTAGTTACCAAATTAAAGAATTACAAACCTTTGGATGTCGATGCATGGTACTGCAGTTCTTCAGCGTACTTTTTGTAAGATGGTACGCAATTACTAAGTGCTAATCGCAAGTATACATATGTTCGTCAGTTAGTCGATTACAATTTTTTGACTTGCAGACTCTCATAAATAAGTTGACCCAAATCTTGCTGTCAACGAAAGAGCACTAAGTCTTATATTCGGATATTAGACCAGAATATTGTATCAGATGCTATGGCTTTGGGATAATCTGCACTAACTCATTTTCAACAAAAGATGAGTCCACATTCACATCAACTTGCTATTTCACTAGCAGATTTTTCAATGTTTTTACAGAGAAAAGGATAACTCATAAAAGTTGAGGCATTTGGGTGGGGGAGATTCTGGGTTAACTGTAAATCATGTCGTCATCAAACAAAAATTGTGAATCAACCGACTTCGGCGAATATTTCCCGAGATCGATTGAAAGAGCTCTCCCGATCGATCGTTTGAGCACCCCTGACATAAACTGTCCATTTCCCTAAGAAAACATAACCACCGATTATGGATATTTAGTGGGAGTAATTCGTTCCTATTCAACGTTACTTATCAAATTTATACCTGAACAGTAGACAAGCAACTTACCTGAAAACACGTTAAAACAAAAATACTCGTATTACCTCAGCTGCCAGATTAATTATTCCTATTCCACCCTTAAAAGTAACTTAAGCACTTGCTTAAACACTCCTAACGCGCGAATAAATTATCACGATTGTATACGTTAGCTTAGTACTTTCAAATACAAGTTCGTAAATAATTACTACCGCCGACTTCGCCCGTCTTCGAGCAGCAAACATCGTTTCCGTCACCTCCATCGTCGAAAACGTTCTATTGTGTAGTAAAGTCGGCGGAAGGCGGAGGAGAACGACAACGTTAGGATGCCATGAAAGATAAACATTTCAGAAACGAAAGGCAAATAAATTTAGCATAAGCGCGCGACACGAACGATTAAAATTAAGCTTAAGAATGAGCATCAAGGGCGGCAAGACTGACAATGTAATCATTATCAGCGGGTGGAAGGATTTTACAGGGAATTAGTGACAGTAGCTACATAACACAAAGCGTTTCGAGTGTGCGACGTTGCTTTTGTTACGGAGAAATTCTATGTGTACAAAGTTGATTTATTTCGTACTTCTAAGTCGATGGACTTCATTAAATATGAACGATATTTGGATGAATTAACATTCAAAATTGCTGAATCATGTACCAGGTGTACAAGTATGGAATGAGTCTTTCTTTTCTAAAACAACATGTTAAATTATGAAGAATGATATAAAGTGCTTTCTTGAAAGTTTGCTCCATCACTTGTTATACATTTTTCCCATCCCAATTTATAAATACCATCCGACCGATTCGGTCTTGCGTTCGATATGGGTGCTGTGCCTGGGCTAACTCGATTTTTTGTACTTGGAACTTTCAAAGTAAATCCACTTTTCATTCCCTGTAACAATACGATGCAAAAACGGTTTTCATTTGTACCGAGCGACCAACATATCACATGTGTTTTTGCACCTTTCCATTTTCCTGTCATTTAACTCATATGGCATCCATCTACAGGTATTCGGAATCTTCCCCATCTCTCGTAGCCTACTGGAAACAGCTTGTTGACCAACGCCCAATTGCTTGGCGAGTTATTGTTGTGTTTGCGAATCATCTTCGTCCAACAATGCTTGCAATTCCACATATTCATGTTTTTGGCGGTTTTCCACGTTTCTTGTCTGCAGCAACGAAATAATCACTTTTGAAATGCCGAAATCATCGTTTCACGTATCTTGCGATGGAGCATTTTCACCGTAAACTTCTCGAAGCAAATAGCGCGGTTCAGCGGCAGTTTTCTTCAAAGGAAAACGAAAAATTAATGCTGTCCGCGAATGATTTTTCATCGGTATAAATTTAGATATATTAAACATAACAACATAACACTATGCACACACTTTTCCAATTCATCACTCCTGCCCATCTGACACTTGTTGATGACACAGCGGAATGGCGCAGTGTCAAATTCTTATAGTACAAACTGCATTGGTGCTCCATTTGTTGTCTGAAATCCGCATTTCATACTTGTACACCTGAAACAACGATTGGGAGCATATCTACTTGCCAAAAAGTTGAATACTGCACGTTAAATAGCTGGATCTCATGCTCTGGTTGCCTTCATTTATGAAAAGAAACCCAGAACTATCTGTACACCAATTAGGAGGTCTGCCACTAACAGAAGCTCAGGTGGAAAATAGAAACAACATTTTTTGACCTTCCACCGGTTGTACTTTCGTAAAGTAATCTGATTAAAAGCCATGTTTCCTTCCAGTAGGTGACAACATATGGGATTATAGCTTGAGGGTCTTCTGGAGAGGGTGAAAGAATTTTCCGGCAACAAGGAAGTTGTGAAGACGTTGACAAGGCAGAATAAAGAGAATTGAAAGAATCGGTTAAAAAGCATAAAATGCTTTACCATCCTCTTTCAAATTTTTCGTACCTTCTAGACTAATGACAATGAACACGTTTCCATGGTCACGCAACATGCACTCCTACCCAACAAGGAAAAACACAGATCTGCTTTTGTCAAAAACCAAGATAAGTATAGGTAGAACAAGCACAAATTATCTAACAACTATATTCGACCATATACAATAAAACATTTATTTTCATTTTCACACAGAATCTAGACGTTGAGAGTTCTGAAAACCACTGAATGGTACTTCCAAAACCTCCATTTCATCTTAGAAAATTACTAACAGTTCCACTACTAGCTTCATTAACAGATAATCTATTTCAATTTTAACATTAGACGTAATTTTCAAATATACTAATTTTGACGATGTTATTTACTGAGTTCTAGTCATTCTCAAGGGGTCAACCCATCCACTCTGTACTGAACTCTTTTACCTGATTGTTGCACAACGTTTCATACATACTTAATTACTGTACATAATTTTGGGCTACCAGTCGTACCAACCTATGCGCAGTTGCGAGAATTTTAAATACAGTTCTTGTTTCCCGGTTAATGTGGATTGTAAAATATGCAATTTTATTTTTTCTTTATACTTTAGTTTGACTTCAAAGCAAAAGTTGTGGAGGTTCTTAAAAGGAAACAGATATTGTATTTAACATTTTACGTTACTTTCAGAAATTTTTATTTAATACCACTATATCGTGCTTCAAAAACTGTCTATCCTGTCTGTTTTAACCAATATCCTATGTGCTAAAAGCACATCGAAAATTTTATTAGGAAATAATATCTAACTGCTAGCTGTATTTAGCAGCATTATGTCAGATGAAGTCTTATTTGGATTTGTGAAGATCTTAAGCAATTTTAATCGTATATGCATGACTATTAGACGGACTAATTCCAACATTCAACGTTTTTTGGTCACGAAAACTGAAATTCGTGTTTTACGCATACCTTGCATCTGCCAAAACTTTTGGAGAAATTTAAATAAAAGAAGAACGTAAGATTTATGATGATGTTGCATAAATGCATATTAAGATCTGATGCAGATTCTAATTTTGATAAAATCTATAGAAGGTTTTATTTTAAATAATCAAGCTCGTAATTTACCAAGGTGCGAATTACGCAAATAAAAGAAAGAGATGAGTATAACAACTTAGTTTCGAAGGATTCGTAAAGAAATTGTTTTAAACTGAATTTGAGAGTTTATTTTATGGAGATTACAATACACTTCTGTAGCATAAACATCCTATTTGTATCTATGAAGTTTCGCCAGGTGATAATCGTAAAGAAAAGTGACTGCTCACCTAATATAATGCTGCTAAATACAGCTACTCATGGCATCGGTGGGATCATTTACGGGAAAGACAATGTGAAGACAGAAAAAATGTTAACATGCGGACATGATTCTGCCTTCACGGCACCATCAGCGCATCATATATTGCAAATTCCCTCTCTACTAGTATCACTCTAAATAAACGTCAAAGGTGCACATTCCATAACGCTTATTAGTGCCAAGAAAAGACACTCGCCTGCCGCTCATAGGCAGCGACATAAGCGGGTACAGTTTCCCAACTCTATCCCGAGTAGCTCATGGACTGCTAAACCAGAGAGGGTGCGCACAAACGGTGCATAGGATAACTGCACATGTAAGATCTCGCAGGCTTAACAGGTTGTATTAAAAACACACCCAAAAATCCCTAAAACTCAACACCTAATATAATGCTGCTAAATATAGCTACTCATGGCACTGGTGGGATCATTTACGGGAAAGATAATGTGGCATCATCAGCGCAGTTGTGGGCGGGGGGGTACCCGCTCGTGTCGCTGTCTGTGCAACTGTCTTTCCTTGGCACTAGATAGCGTTAAAAAATATTCGCTTTTGAGTGTTAGTTCATTGATTTACTAAGATTTAATTTAAGCCTATTTGCGGAAAACGATTCCTCGTTGTACCGCTTTTGCCTACTTTTTTCTTCACAGGTTACTCTTATACATTACACACAATTGGTTAAACATGATTTTATATATACACGCTTATAAAATTTCCAATATACATTAAAATTTCATCTACATCCTTAACTTCCTACCGAGTTGACACACCCTGTATACATACAAACATAAATTTCACTCAAAACTAAAAAATTCCACCAGCGTGGCGTGAAAGGAATGCTACTGCACTCAGCGGATGCCGAACAGAATTTTATAGACCACGATCGATTGAAAAAGAACTCCGATCGGCATTTTTCAGGCGAGTTTCAGCGTTGCGACGCCAGTAATAACGTGCCGCCCACACTTCCGAGGGGTAGCGGGGCGTAAGTAAGCTCACAGCGCAAACCGTCCTAATTGTCTTCCCGCTTTGTTAGCATTAATTGATCATTTTAAGTGACGCGACGTACCATCAACGCGGATTATATTTCCTCTTATTTATATCCGGAGTTTTATTACTTCTTTTTAGAACGCCGGGGAAATGATATTAGTTCGTGCCGCCTTTTCCCGACGGACAGAGCAAAAATTATGGATCGTTTGGTCGCTTAATCTCTTGTTAACGGTAATTTTACTTTTCGTGATGCGTTGCAGTTGTTTTTTCTTTTCTTTACAGGAATAATGCAAGAAATAGATCATTCTGCTTTTGTCGATTGATAACTAGGACATTGAATTCAGATGTATCCATTTTGCAAAATAGTCTTGGAAATGTAGTAAAGCACCACCAATAAATCTGTAAACTAATACCAAAAACAAGAAAATATGCAAATACTATTTATAAATATATAAAATGTATACAATACCTATATACCTAATTTAACGTGCCTGTCATTTAAATTATTAGAAAGTTTGAAATTTATGCATCTCAATGAAAATAACGGAAATTACGGTTACTAAAAACAAGATGTCCCTAAATTGCTCCAATTTTTCTCTGGACCGAGAACTCTAAGTTTGAACTTTATGAGACAGTTTGTCCATCTCTTTGCCGTGCACTCTACTATGCATATCGTCAAATCGCAAAAATTATAACAAGATATACTATCTTTGTTATAACATTGTTGTATGAAACAAAAATATGTCACTACCATCAGTATTCAGAAAAAATCTGGGATGCTTGTCTTACATAATTCTCTCAGATATAGTAAACCAAATTGCTTTAATTTCTTTTTGTCGGTTTCCGTGACTAATGATGATTTGTACTATATCTACGGGTTTCACTTGCTAATTTTGGATTTCTGCAATGAACAACAATGTTCGAGATATCCTCTGTAAAAACTAATAGCCAATAATTCTTTTATCTTTTAGTTTCCTTCATATCAGGAAAATTGGTTATATTTTCAGACCTTGTACTTACGTTTCTGTTGTTGGGAAACATTGACCATTTCGATATTGTGCTTATCTAAAAAATACCTTTAAGCATTGTATCACACCAGTATGGCATAACACACCAGTATAGCGACTTAAAGAACATATAGTGCTGCAGGTTCAAATCCCACTGTAACCGCCAAATTTTTAATCAATCAAAAATTTCACGAAAAACTAATTTAATTAAATTTAACGTTGGTAATAACAAGGAAATTCAATTATCATTATAAGACCAACGAGAAACTAATAAACAAACTGAAATGAATCAATAAATATGAAATATCATTATTTATATAAAATGCCTAACGTAATATCGATACTGAATGCATCAGCATGCAGTACGCTGTGGCACTATGAAAGTAATATGAGCAAGAGACTTTGGAGCATCAATATGATTATTTAATAGCTTAATTAGAAATTTGCTATTTATTTAATATCTACGATCGGTTATAGGTATTGCGTGAAGCCGATCATGTAAGCTCTTGTAAGTACCGTCTATCTTAAATGACAAAAATTCTAAAACAGTTGCTCCCTTTCCAGGGTAACTTGCCGATAGAGTTAGACAGGACACCAAATCACAGAAGCATATTCCAATTTAGAGCAGGTATCTACGCAATTTAAATTTGCGACTTTGGTAAAGCCACCACAGAAATCCTAACAACTTACAAATAGAAGTTTTACAATAATTAATTCCTTCGGCGACCACTATCTTAGCTACTATAATCTGACCAATCGAGTAATTAATAGTAAGTGGATTTTTGCTTTTCGCATTACCGCGAACCTGTTTAGGTTTAAGTAAATTTTGTTTTGTGTACACCAAGAATTAATTGGTTTAAAGTTCCTTTGCAGAAACATACAGTTCCGTTCAGAAGTAGCAATAGGGAAAATCCTGAAGTCATCTGCATAATGTTACAGTTTAAGAGAAAAGGTTACAAAACAAGGTTCTAAATTTGGCGCTTGTGGCACTCCAGAAGTAATAGCAAGTAAGCTTGTAATGGATATCGTAGGATCTGTTACTAAGGCGAGACTTTATAAACTCCGTAATACTGTTAGAAAAGCCCATAGGATACAGTTTAGGTATAAGTAAGCAATGGTCAACTGTGTCAGAAGCCCTATTGAAATCTGTATATATAACATCTACTTATAACGCTTATCAAGCACTAATGAATTGTATGATTTCTAAAACGTTCGTAATTGTGGATTATCCGGTGAAGGATTTATGGTGACGATACGATAGATATAATGCTGTTAAATATTTTCTTCTGTTCGAAGATTTTACCAAAAAGCTCGATAATAGATTAATAATTATAGACCTATAATTAAGCTAAACGATCACCTTTCTTGAAAACCGGTGTTACTCTGTCAATCTTCCAGTAATCAGGGGATACTTGAAGTTTTTCTGGACAAACTGAAAATGACAACAAGAGGCTCACATGGATTGAAAGTACAGTCACAGATGAGAAAACTTGGCAGTTTGTCATGTCCAGCAGTCACACTCGTTTTAAGTTACTTCGCACTGTGGTATATGTTTATTGAAGTAACGAATCAGATTGAAGTGAACTATACTAAACATCAACTCGGCCATCTTGTATATTTACCAAATCAGAAGTATGCTGATATATGTTCTGGGTTGTTTCCTTAAATGCTTTGATGATATCGGTGGTTGAAAGGTTTAATTGCATTTCGTGTGACTTCTCTTGGGATCTGCTCTTAATAAAGGAGACAAATCGAAAGTGCCTTACAAGGGTTGCTATTTATGTGTTCGGAATAATAAATAAAATAAATATTTCCCATTGAAAATAGTTTTATTGTTTTCAAAATGTTGTCCATGATGATCGACACACTTTGGCATATGTTTAAACCAATTTTTATAGAACTTTTTCCATTCCGATTGAGGTATCTCCAAAACATGCATTTTGACCGCATCAACCGATCCTTCCGGTATCGAAAATTGTTGACCACGTAGTTTATTCTTCACGGACAGAAATAAAAAGAAGTCATTGGGTACCAAATCAGGACTGTAGTTCGGATGACTCATCAATTCGATGTTTTGACCGCTTAAATATTGAGTTGTTTGGGTCGAAGTGTGAGAGCTCGCATTGTCATTGTAAAGAATGAACCTACGTCGCTGGTTGTTTCTTCTTATTTCTTCAAGAACTTGTGGTAAACAAAGAGTGGCGTACCATTCAGCGATTTCCCAATGGCACTGTAGCCAATTGCCCGTTTATTCCAAAAAAGGGGACCATTTTCTCCGAGGTGCTTCTAGCGCGAACAAGTTTTGTTGGATTTAGCTCGTCTTGGAAGACCCATACTGCCGACTGCTATGTACCTTCGTGCCCGTACGCATAGATCCAAGATTCAATACCTATGTAAATATTATACACGGCTTTTAAGACACAACGATTGTAATTTTTGAGCATTTCTTTGCACAAATCGACGGGAGCCTTTTTTGTGCGATTGTCAAACTGGCCGGAATCCAAAGCGCACAAATTTTTCGCGCTGAAAAGTTCGAATAACATCCTGTTTATGCTTGTCATGCTAATGCCGAGGCATGCCTCAATCTGGCGGTACATCATATGATGAGCTTGCTCTATCACATCACGCACAACAAACGATTTTGGACGACCTTCTTTAAATTCGTGAATGAAATGAGTGAATAACGGTCACGATTGAATTCACTAAGTAGTGATGTATAGTGATTTTAAATGGTGCTTCATCGCCAAAAGGTGAAGTGAGTTGATCAATACACTGTTGTTGAGATAAGCTCGCTTAGCTGATGGCAATTCCAGCATTTACAGGATCTTCTTATTGTTCGATATAACACAAATATGCTGAAGAATTTACGCATCTTTTCGGGTTAAAATTGTTAGCTTTTCTAATAAATTTACACTTACTTTAATTTATGCAGTAAGGAATACATTTTCCTCGTTAGTTAGCAGCCCCATAAAATGCAATGTCAAAACCATTGGTTATGGATGCTAAAACAAAAAAGGACAGGATCCTGTGTCATACGATTAAAGCAGTTTTGAGGTCATAAACAATTTTTTTCTGACATCTCTCTTGATAATGGGACGTTGGCCAAACTTATTTACAGGATTACGTGCGTTTGCAAACGTGGAATAGGGATTTTTGCACAGATGTGGGATTCATACTGTTGTGATGTTATACGCTCTCAAATAAGCGGATGTTACCAAAATAAAAAAAGATGTCGTCCTTTTTCCTTGTTTTTTTTGAGGGCCTACGCTCGTCATTGCCTGTTTAATAACTGCCGGATGATAAATGAGGTCTGAGTGCAAAAATATCCACGGCAGCTTTGACGGATTACAGAATTGCATTCATAGAGGGCGACGCTAACAAAGCGTACAAGAGTTTCGGGATGCTTTTGCATTGCGACGGCATAAAATACGTCGACCGTCAATCAACGATGACCCACCGCAGAGTGTGAGAAGAGAGAGAGAGGCAACGCAGTAAATAATTTATTATTTATTCTCCACGGTAGTTCGCTACGCACAATGGAGGTATAAAATATGATTATCGTGCTATTGATATATACCTACCGTTCGCCGCGAGGCAGCGTTTATGGAAAGGTTTACGTTCGTCGCGAAATGTATATCTATAGCAAAGACCTCCGAGCTATTGTATTACGACATCGAGCTCGGCGAAGAGGTTAGACGTTAGACGAATGTCTCGGGCCCAACCTTCACCTGCCGCGTGTCGTTGTTTCCTTCGTCCGGGGAGGAAGCTTTAGCGCCCGCAAAGCCTTGGAAGTTGCTTTTATATACAACGGGACCCTTTGTTATTCTAGGGTCCGATGAGATGTCGATGGAAAGGATCTTAAATGAAAATGTCAGGTTATTGTGCTCGGCTTGGGTTCTAAATGACTCTGCGCCGATCTCGGTAAACTTTCTTAAACACTTTCGCCTCTCGCAGGGAAAAAGAGTGACCGATGAAACGGCCTTACGTCGAAGAAAATTTAATGTCATTACTTTCCTAAAAATATTCGGCTATATACGCGGAGACCTTCTTACCTTTCGGCTTTTGCTCGGCCTAAAATATTTCCGGGTTTTTGTGTAGTTAACTCTCAGGCGGAATATATTAACCCGAAGGGTTTAAATGGAATGGACGGTTTGCTCAAGATACGTAGATGTTGCTTTATCATAGTAATTTTGCCACCTTCCATGTCCATTGCTTTCACAAAGTTCTTGGATAAACCTAGTTTAATTGTGTAACAGTAGATATTTCTTCAGACTCAACCAATGGATTATGAATTATATTATATCCTATACTATACCCTTTCTGATCAATGTTTAACAAGCAATAGCAATTTTTTACTCAGTTATTCCATTCTCAAAGATAACTACAATATTTTGTGTAATTAAGTAGGATAGCGGAGTTCGGTCCTGTATTAGTATTGGATAGACGTGCGTCAGATAGCTCCGAAATCAAACCCATTTTTGAGCGGTTTCAAGTAAATTTGTTTCATTAAAAACCTGTATATATATGTAGAAAATTAGTGCATAAAAGAAAACAGTAGGGCTCAAGGTAAAAAAGTTAACTTATTTTTAAAGTAAGGAAATAAACGGCGAAGGATAACCTCCGAAGCGTCGAGCTCGGTTAGTTCACTTATCGCGGCGCGCAGATCGTAAATAGCGTACAAACAAACAGAGGTGTATTAAATAATTTTCGTTTATGATGGATACTGGCGGAAGTACTACGGATGAGGGAAAACGGAAGAGGAGTACAGGAGAATATGCGGAAATTTTGAGGAAAAGTAAAAAAACAACAAGATCTCTCCCTGAAAAATCAGAAGACAAGCTAGGAAAGATTATGGAAATGCGAACCAAAGTAACTCAAGAAATTAAAGAAATGAGAATCGAACAAAAAGAATACAGAGAAGAACTTAAGCAAATAAGCTTAGAGAATGAAGGAATTAAAAGAGAGAACACAGAGTTAAAAAAATTAATAAAAACGATAAACGAAAAACTAATCGCAATAGCAAACAAGAACCTAGAAAAAGCGAATACCGAGCTGAGAAAGAAAGTCAATCAAATGAATGAGAATTTAAATTGCCTTGAAAGGGACAAAACACGAAATAACGTAATAATACAAGGATTAAAAATAAAGATAGAACACCAAAGCACACTAAAAGAAGCAATGACAGACTTTATAGAAAAAGAATTGGGACGGAAACAAAAACAACGAGAAAAATTGCAGACAAAACTTATCTGATAGAATTCCCGAATACGAGGGAAAAAGAGAAAGTAATGAAAAATAAAAGTAAGCTAAGAAATAAAACAGAGGGGAAAATCTATATTAATGATGACATGACAAAACACGATAGAGAGACGCAAAACAAAATAAGAAATGAAGCCACCCATGCTAGAAATGAAGGGAGGACAGTAAAAATAGGATTTAAGAAGTATGGAAATCGACCGAGGAAAAGAGGGAGTTAGAAAAAGCTAGGAAAAATCCAAAGCTAATGAACATACAAGCATGGCGGAGGGAATCTAAGACGACGACATGGAATGGAACTGGTTCAAGAGAAGGTTTATGCGATGGTAAAACGAAAACAATTGAAACTGGAAATATCGTGGGGAAAGCAAAGGTATTTAAGATAGATGTATGGAATATAAGAAGTCTAAGCGAAAAAGAATTAGAATTAAGTCAAGAATGTGATAAAGCAGGACTAGACATTTTAGTAATACCCGAAACAAAAAAGAAAGGAACTGGAATTACAAACATAGGAAGTGAGCATTTACTAATTTGGAGTGGTGTAAAAAAAGAAGACAGAGCGTCAGCTGGCATAGGATGTTTGCTAAATAGAAAACAGATGAATCACCTAAACGAATGGGAAACACATAAAGAATAGTGACAGTTGAACTTAAGTACAATATATACACAATGACGATAATAGCTACATATGGACCCAATGAAGATGAGAAAGTCGATAAAAAGGACAAATTCTGGGAAGACCTCTCCATGACAATAAAAGGCGCTAAACAGATAATCTACATAGCAGGGGATTTTAATAGTGGAGTTGAAAAGAGAGATATATTACTTAAAACAGTGATTGGCAGAGAAGGGGAAGAAATAAGAAATAATAATGGGAGAAGACCATTAAATTTTAGTCAGAATTATGATTTGATTATTACAAATACATTCTTCAAACACAAAAATATACACAAATTTACAAGAGAAGAACTGAATCTGAGAGAAAGATCTATAATAGATTATTTATTAGTAGAAAGACAAAACAGAAAATCAGTACTAGACGTAAGAGTTAAAAGGGGGTATGAAATAAATAGTGATCACTATCTTTTAATAGCTAAAATAAAGGAAACACACAACACACGCGAAAAGGATCTGGAAATAGACGAAAATATTGGTTACGAGACAATATGTTCCAATATATTGAAAGCTGGGGAATTAGCAAAAAAGTACGAAAAAGTTATAAACGATAAACTCCTGAGAATTCAAGGAAAATGCAAAGAGATGAGTACAGAAGAACTATGGATACTGTTTAAAACAACGCTTATAGATACAGCTAAGAACGTATGCGGCACAACGAAGATAAATAATTATAAAAGACAAATTTCATGGTGGTCTGATGAAATCAAGAACCTAGTGAAAATAAAAAAGAAGACATGGCAGAGATATTTGAATAGTAAAAATGAAGAAAGGTATGAAATATACGAAGTACAACGAAAGAAAATCAAGATCGCAGTAATGGAACCGAAACGAAAATCATAGAAAGAATTTTGGGCTAGAACTAGAAAAAGATAGTGAAGGAAACAAAAAGCAAAAAGGTATGAGGAGTGATAGAAAAGTGCATTCAGCAGCATTAATTGATTATAAAGCGATGGAAAGAATATTTCGAAGAGTTGTTAAATAGCCCAAGTGAACTGACAATACAGCAGATGCACGATCTAGGCGCTAAAAAGATTAAAAAACGGAAAAGCCCCTGGAGACGATAAATTAACAACCGAGATGTTCAAAAATATGGGGTACCACGCAAGGCAGTTATTGTTA
Organism: Trypoxylus dichotomus; assembly: GCA_023509865.1. Classification (NCBI taxonomy): domain Eukaryota; kingdom Metazoa; phylum Arthropoda; class Insecta; order Coleoptera; family Scarabaeidae; genus Trypoxylus; species Trypoxylus dichotomus. Next base: position 56,751,151 of record CM042075.1, read on the forward strand.
GATATTTATAATAACGTATGGGAGGAAGGGAGAATCCCAAAATATTGGGGTCTAAGCCTAATAGTACAAATCTACAGAAAGGGTGATAACAAAGACTGCAACAACTACCGAGGAATTATGCTACTAAACACAGTAGTGAAGATTTATCAACAATTGCTGGAAAAGAAATTGAGGCAAATAGTAGAACCGACACTACTAGAAGCCCAAAGTGAGTTTAGAAAAACAGAAGTATACAAGACCATATTTTTACAATAAAAGGGATAACGTACAAAAAAATATCTGTAGGGGAAAGCGTATACTTGGCTTATTTGGACATGGAGAAAGCATTTGACAGGGTAGCCAGAATTAAAGTATGGGAGTGTCTAAGCAAGAGAGGAGCAAATTACAAATATATAACAACTGTCAAAAGTTTATATAAAGAAACAGTAAACTGTGTAGTAAGTAGAAACATGAAATCAAAGGTGTTCTATACAAAGGAAGGTGTTAGACAAGGAGGTGTACTTAGCCCTCTACTTTTTATAACATACATGGATGAAATTATTAGAGAGACAAGGAAGAGAACAAGGAAGAGAACAAGGGCTTTATACATTGGACATCGAAACTTAGAAAAAGTAAAAATTGCAGAATGTGTATTCGCAGATGATGTAGCGCTAATAGCTGGAAATAAAAGGGCTCTCCAGCACAACATAAATATTTGGAACAATACACTCGCTGAGTATGGAATTAAAATTAATACAAACAAAACTAAAGTAATGGTTATATCAAAAGAGGAAAAAGAAATACACATTAAACTTGGAGAAACAGAAATACAATAAATAATACGCAAGTACTGGAAATCTCTATTTCCAGTATTTGGGTATTACAATACACGAGAAAGGAAGACAAGAAGAAGAACTTAACAATAGAATACAGAAAGCCAACAAGGTATACTATGCTATGAACTCAGGATTTATGAACAGAAAAGAAGTAACCAAGCAAACAAAAATGACGGTTTACAGAACAATTTTCAGACTGATTCTCACATTTGGATGTGAATCTTGTGTACTCAATCGACAGGAAAAAAGTACAGTCCAAGCCATGGAGATAAAATATCGCAGAAGAGTGAAAAATGTAACCAGGAGAGACAGGATAAGGAACGAACAAATCAGAAAAGAGCTACAAACGGAATCAATACAAAGTTATGCAGAACAAAGACAATTAGCGTGGTGGGGACATCTACAAAGGATGGACCATACAATTCCGGTTAAGAGGCTCTGGAAAGCAAAGTCACAGAAAAAAAGAACAAGAGGGAGACCAAAAGAAAGCTGGAATAAAGAAATAGAATATATATATATATATATGTATATAAGTAGGATAGCTGTTACTTTCGCATCAGGGTTGTAGTACCATTTATGCAACCTCAATGAGGTTTGTAGGACTAAAGAGTAAGTATTTCCAATATGTAGAAGAAAAGAGTTTCAAACTCCTTTAAGCCCCTACAAGACGACTCTCTTTTAAAATAGTTTTTGGTATATACACTACTGTGCAAAAGAAAGAGGCACATAGGCATATCCTCAAAAGTTTATGGTCAGGCCTCTTGAAATATTTATTAATAGTTTAATTGTAATGATTTTGCGATTTATTTTAATCTGGTATGCCGACACATAAATAGAAAGAAATATCATTTTTAAAGTATTCAAGAATGCGATAAATAAACAGATAAGCAAGTATGCCGCAGGCAGAGTAATTTTCAGTATTTGTATTGAGAGGCAATAAAATTTATGGTTGGGCCTCTTTGCCTGTGTTTATTGTCCATTATAATTCGCGAGTGCGAAGAGTTTACGAGCAAATTATAACGAGTTTCGGGTTATATTACTAAAAGAAAAAATAATAATGTAGAAGAGAGTATACTGTGAAAATTGGTACTGCAAATTGTGATACAGTAGTTACATTTTGAACACAATTCCAAAAATATCGTCATTAAACAGAAATAAGGTTGTTGTTACCTGAACGACCGATAAAACTTACCAGAGCGGATTCACACCTTTTGAAAGTAGCAGCTCTAAGAAACAGAAAAAAGTAAGCGCGAAACTGGCGCCAGAACTAAAAGCAGCTACAGGCCCGTCAGTACAAGCTTCGACTGTAAGGCGGTCTGAAGAAATCGGGCTTACGTGGGTGTGTAGCTATCAGGGAACCTCTTTTGCTACGAGGCAAATATTCAAAATTGGACAGATGACGAGAGGAGCCAAGTGCTACGGACCGATGAGTCTGAATTTCAATTACTTGGATCGAACAGGTGTCAGTATGTTTCACGTAGTGTTGGAGAAGCTCCTGCAGAACTATGTTTAGAATCTACTGTCAAGCATGGGGGTGGCAATATAAAGGCTTCGGGCTGTATTTCATCGCAAGGAGTTGGTGAAATTATTAAAATTGAAGGGAAGCTTACAGTGGAGAAATATCAAACTATGTTGGAGCAAGATGCTATACCTTCTAGGTAGCGTTTAATTGACAATAAATTCCTCTTGCTGCCAGATACGATCCCAAATACACTTCTCGATTGGTACAAAACTACTTAAGTCAGTTACAAGAGGACGGAGTAGTTTGCACTATGATCTGGCCGTCACAACGCCTAGACTTAAATATTATCGAACATATTTGGAATTATGTAAGAAACCAAATCAGTACCGTGTTTTTCTTGTCGATTCCGACATTTCAGGTCACCCTCGTATAGTATTTACTTATATAAATATTGTATTAGTTGTAAACATTCATCTGGAAATATAGTTACTTACACTACGGTAACACATATTCTCTTAAATTTCCCTTCTATAACACGTACCTAGGTGACTCCTTCTCTTGCACAGTAGTGTATGTATATTTGTATAATGGTTACGTTAATTAATAAAATAAAGGAAAATATCTTAAGAAACAATTATGTATTTTATTTGTAAAACGAAAAACCTGACAATTACGGTCACCTATATACAATGTCTAATACTATTTCTTTCTTTGTTAGCCGTTGTTGACATGTTTCTTTACTGTATTGTGATCATTTAATTATTAACACTTCAGCTCAATCTAAATGTCTTTTCTAAAGTGCAATAGATGTTAAATAAAGTAAATTTGAATGTATTCACATGAAGAAGTTATATGGGTCCAATGAAAGCGCAGGGTCAGTAGTAATGTGCCTACTTAATGATAGACTGAGGATCAAAAATCTGTTGTTCTCTTTTTAATGAAATTTCGTTACAGATTTAGGAAAATGGTTTTAAATTTATGATCTTCTACCTCTTATTTAGTGCAAGTGAAAACTTTTTTACAACCAAAAAGATTTTCGTAATATTCCTGTTGAAGAAACCAGTTTAGCTGGAGCCAGTTATTAAGGATTAAAGAGGATTATGGTAAACCTATTTTCGCATCACGCCGAATTACATATATTTTCCCCACAACCTATTCAAAATTCCACATATTTGAAGCTCAAACAAGCTTACGTTCTTACATTTACATCTTGAGGCAATTTCTCAAATTAGATTCTGGAAAGAACATGCAAGCACCTATTCTCAGATCCTTTTTGAACATCGTAAGTTTGAATACGTAAATATTTACCTTGCAAGAAATATACTGTGTGTTTTATTAGCGGACTCCGAGATCCCTCCCTGGCGAGAACTCAATACGCTATTACGAAATAAATCTAGGAAAACTAGTATTTCTCGGGCAAGATTGCCTTCGAGAGCAATTTTACTACTGAACTATCTAAAAATCGTCGAAAACGCGATAGATTCTTGTCAAGCAACGTTTACTACCTCGCATGCATACATATGTATGTATGTCTACACAACGAGGCGTGAAAACGTGCGGCAATATCTTATGCAGTCGAATTCACCGTGAAAATAACTTACATTGTACAAAGGGAGGTTAAAGTCATAAAATAGTTTGCATCGCCGGTTGAGAGCCGGTAAAGTTTCACGTACGGCTAAGCTTAACTTTTTCATAAAATCGTAAAGCGAGGAGATATACTGTGTGCAACAGTTCGGGGAAAATATACATGCAATCTTTTTTTAATTTCATTAGTATAAGGCGAAAGAATTGGCCTGGTTTTAGTTTTAAAAAATTAATTTTAAATGAACCTTTTGTATTTCATTAATTGAATTAAAGATTAGAGAGCAATTAAAAACGAAAATAAATGGCATTTACGAAATTATTTTTAACTAGTAGAGCAAAATTTAATCATGGTAAAATGTATTTATTTTAATTTAATTTTCCAATATTAAATATTTGTATATCGTAACTAATAGATATTGTTTTCTATATTTTGAATTTAATTCAATACAATATTTAATCAATTTCGAAAATTTGCACTATTGGCCAATATTATTGTGATGCACAAAAATTAACCTGATGCATTTACAACGTATACGAGGTACATCTCAGGATTAATGAGAATGATTACTTTTACCGTGTGTGCATAAGTTTTTCGCTAAAAAGAACCACGTAATTTTCAAGGGAAATTCAAAATATTGGCCATCGGCCTCCAGACATTTTACCCAACTCTCAGGTAATTTATGGATACAATGCCAGAAAATCTGCTTGCCTTTTGAGGCAAACCATTCATCTAGCCATTTTCCAACTTCCTCGAAATTTCTGCAGTGCTGCTCCGCGTGCTCCAACAATGCGAAGAGCTGATAGTCAGATGGCGACAGGTCTGGGGAGTACGGCAGGTGTAAAAGGATGTCCCATACAAGCGATTTCAAGATATCTTTCACTGGTTATGCTGTGTAAGACGGCGCATTGTCGTGTAACAAAATCAGTTCGCCATGAGTTCCGCCCCATTCCGATTGTCTTTCGATTAATGCGTGGTTTAATTAATTACTTGTTGGCGATAGCGTTGTGTATTCAAGAGTTCATAATATACAATAACCACTCTGGTCCCAGTGGACACAGAGAATGGTCTCCTTGCCAAAGCGATTTGGCCTTGGTGTTGAAGGACCGGTTTCGCCAGGTCAAAGCCACGGCTATTTCGCTTCGGGTTTTCTAAATAAATACATTTCTCGTCATCCGTCACAATTCGATACAAAAATGATTTCCTTCCGTGGTGTTGAATCAGCATTTCACAGGCGACTTGGCAATTTCTTATTCGACATTCATTCAAATTGTGTGACACATGTAATACTTCTACTAACTGCCTTTGACATCGCTTTTGGGTCATCGTCCAATAATTCCAGCAATTGCTTGTCTTCGCATTTTTGTGTTCCACCAAAGCGCTCACTGTCTCTCACAATTAAATCACCACTTCTAAATTGTCGAAACCATTTCTCACATGTTTTAATCGATGCAGCGTGTTCACCATATGTTTCTACCAAAAAATGATGGTAACCTTTCAACAGTCTTTTTGATTAAACAGGAAAAATAATGCGCGCAGCAAATGCTCTTTTTTAGGCCCAAAACTGATGATGACTGAACGATAAAGCAAAGCCGCTAATTTTTGGCGGACTCAACTTGTATGTGATTTAGTTTAAATATCGTACGAACAAAATGACGCATGTGCCAAATTAATACGGTGCGTACTTTCCGCTGGCGCCATGTCTTAGTTAAACCGGAAGAAACTTATGCATTAACCTGATAAATATTTCATTGAATTAATGTGTAATTTAATTTTGTGCCCTGGAAAGTATACTTTTTTCGGAATGCACATAGCGTTTCCAGACAGTTTCCCATTGCAGGTAATAATTGTGGAAGTCTTGTTCCGTTGGGCTGTCTAGATCCTGTATTGTGACTCTTTGTATGTTGTTTATTGTTCCGTAGTGGGAACCTCTCAGTTTCTGGTTAAGCGATGGAACAAGATAATACACCTGGAGCCGTGCCTCATTGCAGGACAGGTATGTGAGTACTGGAAATGTTTCCCTCTCCCAAAAATGGGAACCATACCTGTGAGGTCAAGGAAATCAAAACCGATGCGAGCAAGTGGTGTGCACTTATCAGAGCCATCCCAGACAATTACCAGGGTGAATACTCAGGAATACAGAAGATCTAATATACCAACTATGTCTAACTTATAGTTGGGATGTGATATGCTTACAGGGGATGCACAGAGATGAATAGTGGCACAGACCCAAAATCGAAGGAATGCGAATGGTCATTGAGACACAGCCCAGCAAATACAGAAGTACGGTCTTAGTCAGGCCTGACATTAATGTAACCTCCACAGGCAAAACCGTAGGAATCGGCACGGAGATCCTTACCGTGAAGTGTGGATCTTTCAGAGCTAGATCAGTATACAAACCATCAGGAGAAAAACTTCAATTTACCATGCCAGAAACATAGATGGGGGCTCCCAAATTTACCTATGTCCTCTGCACCATTCACAAAATTCATGTCTAAACACAAGTTCAACTGATTGCCCGTCTTTGTAAAAAAAAGCAGTCACTCGAAGGACATGGAGTTTGTTTCTAAAATGGCGTTGCCGAACACTTAAACTGAACACAATAAAGCAGTTGCAAATGTAATTATCGAACTGCGAAAGGCGATTGGTACAACAGTCAAATATTGATCATACAATTGCTAGCAAGCATTTATAATCGTTACCGTTTTATTTCTGTACAAGTGCCATTGAACGAATGGCTTATATAGGCGAACAATAAATTTAGTAAAATCTCCAACTAGATAATGCAAATTCGATGGTAGATAAACAAAATATAGTACTTCATGCATACATAGCGCAATTAGCATATTCATGAGATAATGAATTTGTCCTTAATTGCTGGAAGATAAAGACCTATGGAGTGCAATGCAACGTTCGAGTGTATAAGCGGTCGCTGACGAACATTACAACCAAGAGGGTGGGCTATTATTTAATGCGAACGTTCCAACTATGCACACCAAAACCAACAACACTTCGACGGGGAATATCAGAAAAATATTGTTGTTTTTTCTGCAAATGCATGGCAAGCCGACGCTAACACTATTGTATATGCAAATGCGTTTAGCAGTTTGTAAACAATACAACGCCGCTTAACTCGGCGTATCCAACTACGAACTAATACCAGCGCCGATTCTACGCCCCCCCCCCCTCTCTCCCTCTCTTTCCACCAATCCCCGAACCATAGCGAATTTCGCTCGCTTTTATGAACTAACGAGCGGGCGCATTATCCTATCTTTAAGTTAATTAATATCGCAACGCGATGGAGGTGGAAAAAAGTTAGTTACCTAACCGCCACCGGAAGTTCCCCAAAAATGGCTTTCCCGTGTTGTTTTAAATTTTAAAATAACAAGCGTACGTATGGAGGATGGTACTCACTTTTCCTGCAAAAAACTCGTTCGGATTCGTAACACGGAAACGTACCTGAAACAAAAATGTAAAATGTATTTGCGCTGGTGGGATTTTATTTTCGAAATAATGCATGTACAATGTACACAGATGTAATTACGGTGGAATATATATTTGAGAGGAAAATGCTCTGCGGTGAATTCATTGATTATAAAAAAAAATTTCTATAATAGCTTCACCGGAAAACGATAATCAGTCAATCACAGATGATAATAATAATATTTATTGTACCCAACAGATGATAATAATAATATTTATTGTACCCAACAGATGATATATACACATACTTGCAATTACTTCAACATATCAAAAAAGAAAAAAAACAAAATTGATGAAATAACAATTTCCTTGCAATTAACCAACGTAGTTAAATTCCTGAGGAACTATCAGCGTCGTCAAGATTTGAACCCACGACCTCTGCGTTACTGCTGCAATGTGTTACCATTACACCACGAGAGCGCTTGTGAGTTCAAATCCTTTTTAGTACCTAGATGTCACGATGTCTGTAGATATATCGTAATATCACACAGACACTATATTATGAAGTTCTTCACAATTAAACTGATGTTAATATGAAACCACCGTTGGTATTAGTAATGATAAAATTTGAATTTCCTTCCAAATAACCTATGTAATTAAATTTCTAAAAGATATTAGTCCCGGCAGGATTTGAACCTACGACCTCTGTATCTCATAAACATTATATTATTATTAAAAACAAGTTCTTAACAATTAAACCGATATTAATATTAATTTTAATATTAATTAACTCATATTGTAATGAACGTATTTCCAGGTTCTTGGAAAAAAAGCTATCGCTGCTCCTACAGCTACAACGTACCAAGCAAATGAGTTCAAGGATTTGCGCCCGATAAGTATTCTTCCGATGTGTTCAAAATTATTGGAATAGTTATCAATCAACAGTAAAATTCTTATCTGCTACAAAATCATGCTTTTGCTGTGAATCATTCTGGTTCCTGGAAAGGTCATAGTTGTGTAACCGCATAACCAAATATAACGGACGATATTATTACATCTAGCGACAAACATATGGTCAAGATCCTAATGCTTCTGGATTTCAGTAAGGCTTTTGATACTGTCTGTCATATAATACTCTTGGCTATACTGAATTATGCTCTCTCACTAATGTTAAATTATTTAAAGGACCGTATATACATATCGATAAAAATTATTCTGCCTCCGGGCGTTCCGCAGGGGTCTGTATTGGGACCACTTCTGTTCATTATATGCAGTACCTATGCACTTTTGTGCAGAGAAGTGTAAGATACATATGTACGCGGATGATACTCAGATACCTTCCATTCTAATAATTCTCAATAAGCCATTCAAGAAATTAATTTCTTTTTTTCTTTCATTGTGGTTAAATTTAAAGTAAAATTTTTAGCGTGCAAACACGTAACTTGGATGAACTGAAAGACCGTATACGTATTGTATGTGGTGAAATAGGCACTGAATTTATTTGAAATACCCTGCATTGCTTTCAAGATCGCGTTGCTTATTACCTTGAAAGACATGGAGGGCACTTCGAAAACTTTCGAGAGATCTATAGGGGTCCATAGAATTCTCGTTCGTTTAATATGAGTGCATGATGACTAGTTGCCTACTATCCTGCTAGTTCACTGACAATTATCTTTTTAAAGTTACACATACGAAAAATGTATGTGTAATGATAAAAAAGAACCCGGTATATATATATATATACCGGGTTCTTGTGTTCTTCTTCCTGGTATATATATATATATGTCAAGATAGATTCAATAAGATTGTTTCCCCATGTGAACGTGTAGTGACACTTTTCGTTTTCAACAATAAAACGCTGTTGTTATACGGCATGAAAGTCCACAGTTAGGGCTTTGATGGACGTAAATTTTACGAATAACGGAGAATTTAAACACGAATCGGCATGCCGTGAACGTTTCAAATATTGCCGGTACGTTTCTCCGGAACGTATGTAAGTATAGCCTGCAGTGTAGCGCTGAAAACAACGACTGTTAACTGATCCAATTTCGATAAACGTGAGCTGAAAGCGTTACGTTCCGTGTAGATACATCGGCACTGCCATGTTGTGGATATTCGAATTTCATCAATCGTTCTCTGCAACTGCATTTCTGCATTATCGCTATTTTCAGTTGTCGAAGCTGTTTTCTCCTGTCGTTTTTTTTCAATTTGAAGCTGTTGGCGGTACGATGAATGGATATGTGATAGTTGCTCAGAGTGAATACAGATCTTGAACTTTAAAAAGATGTGAGTTGGTAAATGTTGCTCTTTGACATTGATCCTTGTAAATTTATATTTGATTTACATATGTACATCGACATTGTCATTAGTAAGGATCGGCATTCAGGAACACATTCCAGGACCGGACTTAGATGAAATTGTACACTGTAATAGAATGATATGTAACAGATTGATACTATATGTATGTATATATATGTATATGTATGTACATGTATGTATATATATGTATATGTATGTACATGTATGTATATATATGTATATGTAATCTATATATGTATACTAAGTCGAATTTAGGTACGTTAACGAGACATATCTAGATTCCCCCTCCTCACTTTGAAGAACGATACTTGCAAGTTATGATATTACACATACATGTCATAACTTGCAAGCAGTTGTATCTGTCGCGGCGAATGTGGATGAAGTCGTGCTTTTGCACCGATAGTATTTATGTGGGAAAGATGAATGAACAATAATTGTGTTTATAGAAGTAATGGGTAGAATCGAGTACAAAGTGACTGTTTAAATGAAAACTTTTGCGGAATTGAGAATTTTGTAGTAATCAAAAATAAGGTTTGAGTGGTAATTACTACTGAATACTGAATGGAGAATTGAAAAATATATTTAAAGCGAAATGATATGGTAGATCTTTTCCTGAACAGAGCTGATAATATTCTTGCATATGTTATTTTTAAACGACACAATGTTCTATTATTCGTAAATGATGCTACAGCTAACAAGGTCACTTTAAATTAAATCAAGGGCACAACACAATATTACGATATCCTCCTACCTCACCTGCTATTGGAAAAAAATTTGAGTCGATATTCAAAAGGAAGCTTAACAAAAAAAACAGGACACGAGATACCTTCTCATCAGTTTTGGGTTAAAGGGAAGCACTCCATTCTTTATCCTCTCTGTATATTGTCTTCGAACATCCAAGCAATAAAAGCAGGCAAATCGGCAGCTCTTTTTCTAGACATTAATAAAACTTTTAATATCGTTGCCATACGAGGGGAATCCTTTACAAATCCTTTACAAACTCCACGTACTGGATTGTCCCGAAATATCTAATTTGCCTCATCAAGACATTGTTGGAAGAATCAATAGATCACATTTACTCCCTTTTCAACTCCTATAAGGTATTTCGCAAGGATCATCATTGTTGATAACGGTCATCTACATCTTCTGGTATGACATCATATCATTTCTGTTCAGTTATCGTATATATCACACTAATTATAGTTTTCCACCATGAAGTCACCCAAAACCGTAATTTCTGGGGATTAATAACATAATATTATTCTCTGCAACAATTATGAAACGTCTGGATGTCCTACTACAAGCCAAACTGAATTTTGAAAGCCACACAGACGAAGCGAAGAAAAATACAATATACCGATTAATTTGTTATAGAAACGTGGCTTTTAAACAAGGGGAGGTATATCTTCAGGTAGCAATATCGAACATGAAAATGATTTGTCGTCTCATCCTTTATTCTTGGATATTGCATGGAGTGAAAGAAGAAACATTGAAATAGTAGAAAGAACGTGTTTGAGGTTGATAGCTAAACTATTCCAGAAATACTTTATACTATATAAGTCTTCAAATGTTTCACTTTAACAAAGGACCCTTATCATTATCTATTATGACTGGAAAACATAAACTATTTACTTCTTTTGCTATTAACAGTCACACCTGGAAAATATTAAATCCATATATTCTTGAACGTAAAAGTTCCCATCTATTTAATTATACAAAGTAATGTAATACGAGAAAATTGTTTTTTTTAACAAATACATACTCATTTCTAATGTATTACGGGTAGAAGGACCCCAGTTACGAACCAATAAATATAATTTATTGGTGACGTCACAGTTACATGCTTGAGAGTGTAGCGAACAACATCAAATACTAAAAAGTATAGAATTCGGATGTTACCCTGCAGTTTAATCCTTAAGATGACCCTGTATTTTCCAATATAAATTACCCCAATAACGTTTCATGCAATTAATCCAGCTATTTAAATCTGTATCGTCTTAAAAATTTGCCTTAATTAATTACCACAATTTTAATAAAATAAAACAGAAGTTACGTTTTTGTAACCAAAATTGTATCTAACAGCTCACGTTGGTGTTGTTAGTAGCTTCCATTTAACGTACTCCATTCTGTTTCTCTGAAATTTAAGTATTTTCTCGTATTGATTTCCGTAGTTTCATAGTTCTTCATAGTTTCGCAGTTTCATAGTCTTTCATTTTCATACTTTCTCAAATATTGCGGTAATTCAAAAATTTACTATGTATACTGGGTGAAAAATTGCGAGCTGTTGATTGCATTCTGGGCAACGGGAAGATCAATCGAATACCCGCTTCACTTGAAATGAATAACGGATGTTTAGCGATATATCCCCTCACCTCCTTCATTGAATCGATTCAAATTGAAAGTATCGATGTAAGGATACGATTTTGTAATAGTAGTTAAATAAGGGTAGAGAATACCGTTAGAGAGAGCTAGCATACTGATACACAATCACCCTGCAGAATGGTCTACGTATTTTTCGATTTTGTTAACTCACAATAATGACCATCGACACGTGGAAGGTACGCACATGGTATGCTATATCTAGAGAAAGCAATTAAACAAATAACGCAATTTTAAATATACCGCCTCTTTTGAATTGGTCATCGTCCCGCAATCTCTTCGTTAATCTAAGCTTCTAACCTGCAAAATAGTAGCAATAGGTCGTTAGACAAGGCGACGACGTAGAATCTCTTAATGTCACCGAGATCGTCCCCTCTTTTCCGGTAACGCGACGAGGCTCAGCGCCGCACAGCTAATGCACACACACGTAAGCCGCTCTCAATCCGTTGTTTATACGTCCCCGTAGTGCCGTTTGCCGGCACATCAGAACGGCTGAAATGAGTCACTTATACACGGAACGGCCGGACTGCAAAGCGTTCGTTTCGCGTTCAATTCTAGATAACGCTCGAGGTTTATCGAAATTAGATCGTTTAGAGCACACGTCGTTGTTTTCGATGTAGTCGTTTTATTTGCATATTGCCCCTGTGCACTTACCGTTGAGTACCTACCTGAATCGTTGCATTTCTTTTCTGGCCCATTCTTGACGCGTTAAACGAAACTTCGAAAGCTTATTGAGGACGGAATACTGACGAGCATGAAATTCAGATTTCGATTTCGATGAAACTTTAAATGCTGAAGGAGTACTTTGGTATCAGAATAATTGCTCGATTTCTCATCTTACCGCCTACAATCTGGAATGGTCCAGCGAAATGCATCCTAACACATTGTGTTAGGATGCACACAGGGTCGGTTTAGTTGTTTTCGTGGTAATGTAAGTAGGATTTGCCCGAAGACGTGTTATGCAAGTTCTTAGTATATCGTGCTGTCGATCCTACGATTAAAATAATCTGTAGGGTGTTGATCCCTGCTTTTTCAGCACGTAAAACGGAATTTTTTGCCCAAAATGGGAACTGTAGCCCAAATCTGACAATTTTATCGTAATCAGCGTGATCAATCGGATATTTCACCAAAACTTGAGCGAAATCAGAGAGGTCGAGATTTTTTTCCAAAAAATTGGAAAAAATGTCGATTTTTGACGATTTGTGAAGGTCGTTCGATTTCGCTCAAATTTTGCTTATATATGTAAGTGATCACACTGAATACGATAAAATCGTCAGATTCGGGCTAAAGTTTCATTTTTGATCAGAGAATTGCGTTCGCCGTGCGGAAAATGCATGATTCGACACTAGGCGCCCTATAGGTGGTTCCTGACTCTCTTGGGATTCCTCCGCGGTGCTTCCCTCCAGTATAAGGAAGACCGAGAGAGGAGTTGACAAAGAGCGGAGGACGAGTCTCCTTTGGTATAAGTATAATCGCTCCTCAAAAAGCTTCTATTTCAACTGGTTTGTACTTAGATGACCTTTAGGACCAGATCCGAAAGAGAGAGGGCACTAACTCTGGAAATCGATTCAGAGTGTCATTTTACATGGATATTCAAAATTTCATCGTCCCACCACCTGCGCTACGCATTCTCCAATTTTCGATCAAAAGGGAAAATTGAGACCCAAAATATAATAAGAATAATACTTACTTGCCCAACAGAAACATATCTAATTACAGAACAAAAACAAAGAAAAAACTAATTTGTTGAGATACTTACGAAAAAATTCAAAAAGTAAGCTGAATAAGCGTTGGGATGCATCGATATTAGAATGAAGTAAATTGTATGGAAACTTAATATCAGCTTTATTTCGCAGACTATGTAGCGACATGAGGCTAAATGCTTGCAACAATACCGCATTGGCAGCTTCGTTACTAATCTTTACATTGTGAATTTGAGAGCATTGCTTAAATCTAGCGAACAAACCTTTTCTAGCTGCTTCCGTCCCTAATTTCGCTCACTGAATATTATCAAGTAAGCTCTTAGCCTTACTAGCAGTAGTTCTTTCCGTCAAAGGAATTTTTTGTCGATATTAATCGTCCAGTCAGAGTGCTAACAACTGCTGCATTCTTTCGATAGTTGAACATGAGTTCCTTTACGTTTTATTAGTGTCTGCGTTGATTTATTTATTTTAGTAACATTAGTTATTATTATTGAAACTGTAGCTGGTGCTAAATTAAACGACTTGCAAATATTGGCACGCATTTCATCAGCTTCCATTCTTTGAGTCACTAACATTTTAGTGCCTAAGCTTATAAATTTTGTGCTCTTTTAGCCGCACTTTGTAGTGAAATTGTCGCCGTCGTTTTACTAGTAGACATTTTTTGTCAAATCACTTGTTCGCTTATACATATGTATTCGTTATTAATTTTGCATAAAATAATGTGAGTTGTAAAAGCGAATCGTCGTAAAATGAGCCGTCGTAGAACGAGACCTTACTGTAATACGATGTGGTTCGTAAATACTTCGTGTTAAACAAATGTTATATTTCTAAATATTTACAATAACAAACAACCAAATATGGCAATATGCCAAATTATTTGAACATTTTTTGTAATTAATTTGGATTTTTTTAATATTAATTTACTTTTGCGTACATATATGTATTCGCACAGTATTTCTTTTTAATATTTCCGTATTTGGGTTTTTACCCGTTGAAGATAAACCATTATTATTATTATATGTGTGTAGTACGTGTGTAGCATAACATATAAGTTCTTATTTCAACATCATCTTTGGAACACTCTGTATAATTGAAAATGCTTTAAAATCATTAAAGGATGTTAAAGATGAACAATTTGTGTTATTTCTTTTCCATATTATTACAACCAGCTCTAGCATAACAGGGTGGCGCTTAAATGCAACATCCTGTATATACCACATGCACGTGCCCTGAAAGACTGTTCGATAATGTGCAACATTTGCAGTTAAATTTTTGTTCTATCTATTTCCGTTCAAGAATTAGATCTTGAAAACTGAAAATCTGTGAATTTTCGAAAAGGTGTTTCAGTCCCTCAGAGTGAGTTTCAGCCCCACCATACTAGACTGACAACCGGGAAGCTTTTATTGTGAGGCAGATTTGTATTCTTACGAACACTCCGTCCTGCAGGTTCAACAGTGTCTGCATTTCTCATATTTCTCAGACGATTTCTTCTTGGGTTATCTCGCAACGTAAATTCACGTTCAAATGTGTTCACAACATTGAGAATTACTGGTTCACTTGTTCGATGGTGTGTTACATAGAATGCATACAGTTTACCTCAAGTTCCGTACACAGAGAATTGCTTCTAATAATAAATTTTAATAATTTCGCAACGTTCTTGAGCCGTTAAGTACCCCGCGTGATCTTGTAATAACCTAACCTACAGAATTGGTAAATGCAGAATGGTAGTCAACGTAAAATTTGCCCAAATTCGCACTTTCAAAACTTAAAACATTATTTGGTTTACCCTTTATTTATTGTCACCTTTCGAAATATTTCCTCTTCTTACATCCATTTTCCAAAAGTTAACCTTGCTACAGCATCCGAATACCACCTCGCGAGATGAAAGTCAATTTTCCTGAAGCAATAAACTCGCGTCTAACATTGACAAGCGTTCTTCCTGAATGTGCGTAATTCAATTACGAAAATTTGCTTTCTCCTGTCAGCGCACGCTCCTCTCTGTCTAAACAATTCCTTATTGATGGCCTTCCACCTGCCTACAAATGGTTATGTTTTTAAATGACTTCCTTCTAAATTTATCCGCCTCTACGGCTCCCAGAAGCGAGCTCAAGATCCCGCCGGGAAAGCAACCATTTCCTTTCTTGTTACCCCTACGAAATTGAAACAAAAACAACGGACGTCACGTGTCCCCCATTCAGAAATCAAGAAGAAAAACGAGATACTTTAGTCGTCGGTTTTTGTGCGATGTATCTTCTCTCATTTCTCGAATTAGTCCGTAGGATGATGCCAGGCGAAGGAAAGACAAATGGACACTGGCATCGAAAAGAGACGGGAAAGACACAAAGCCGGACCGAATGCTTCTTTGATTTCAATCTAACCGGAAAAAGACGAAAGGATTTTCGCAAAGAAAAAAGGTTGAAGAATATCCGCCATACCCAATCCAAATACCTATCAAATTGATTTCCAATGGAGGTACGTTGGTAGTGATGGCTAATTAATATCGGGAATCAAAATGTTTGTAACTCTGGGGCTAGTACATCAACACATTAACGAAACTGATTCTATATAGTAGTTTACTAATATCATAGGATCGTAGATTGCTTGCCATATCCGAGTTACAGTTGGTTTTGTGAATATAAGCTGCTGAACTTCATTATCTAACTTACTCTCGAACTTGTACACGACGCTAAGACTGACGCAAGAGGAGTGTCATTATCAAGAGGCCCCATATAAACCTGCATACCACGAACGCAAGATACGATGACTGTTCTTACACAGCTGAAGTTGAATGCATGAAAGTAATGCAACTGTTGTTTCACCGCAGAAGAGGGAGAAACTTCACAATAAAACATCTGAAGCCTTCTACTCTATTTATTCTCAATATGATCACAAGCACTGTCAGATTGTTAGATAGACACAAGTACGTCGGTATACTTCACACCACATACATTTATCATTTATTTGTAAATATGATTAATTTATTTATTTCGGAATAAGTGATTAGTAAATATGATGAGTACACTTAGCTACTTGTGTTTATTACTTATTCTGATAGAAAATTGGATAAGAATTGAAAATTGTGATATAATAGCGGTCTTTCGTGTAATAAAAATTGGCTTTGGTGATCACCTCAACACAGGCTTCAACTGCAAATAACTGCCTGAAAATCCGTTGTATGCTTTTCCGGGCTTATTATTATCATCTGCTTGGGTCATTGTTTATAATAACGTGCTTAAATTCTTAGAATCACTTATCTTTTCAGAAGAATTACCTTGTAGTATATATAAATGTGACTTCCGTTCTAGAAAAATGTTTAACCAAATATTCACGGATAATGTTCGAAAATATAGTCAACTTGTCATTTATACTGTAATTGTTATAGTAGATTCTTTTGCTCGGAGTCACACAGTAAAACTCCGAAATTTCAGAAGCACTGAACAAGTATAGCAATCTATGGCAGCATATATTGGTTGCGGTTTCTGCAACAATGGCCTTCTGATTAGAAAATCCACTTAACGATGGGTTATAATCCAAACAAGCTGTAGACTTCAATTCTTTCCGAGGCCATTATGATTATATTGCCCAAATATGTAACACTGGCTTTCGATAATCTTATCTCAGCTGTTCTCACAATTTCATGAGCTTAATGAAAAGTCTTAATGAAAATTTCTAGCAATAATCGTTTTCAATGAGCGATAAACGCTTTTGTATTTCTTCAGACCCTTTTGTGTATTTTGATTGTTTGATATTGAAACCGCCGTTTTCGATATCATGACTTATTATTACAGCCTTGGATCGTAAACGCTTACCATGTTGTATTCTACTTGATCTGTCGAAAGCATTCGACAGCATAAACCATTCTAAAGTAATCTGTAAGCTGGTAGGCTATGGCGTTCGGGCACATCTTTATCCTGGTTCAAATCTTACTTGAATCGTAGGAAGCAGACAGTTGAGATCAACTCCGATGGTGTTCGTGTTTATCCACACTTCTTTGGTAGTTGCAGGATCTTCATTGCAGATGGTCATCAACAATGGTTAACTGCTAATAACTTAATGCCTAATCACAGTAAAACCAACATTATGCCCTTAAAAGCGAAGGAAATGAATTATCCTGAGCTTCTATCCCCTAATAAGTACGACTATGACGTACAACATTCAACACGTCTTTTAGGCCTTGTTGTGTACTATCTGTTATTGTACACGAATACTACGTGATGCGGTTAGCGCTGATGTACTACGACTGGTTTATTCTTCCCACTGCTATCCGCATTTAAAGTTTGTGGTCGTCTTTTGGGGAAGCAGTAGAATACTCGGTCGTATTTTTATTAGTCAGAAAAAAGTTCTGCGTTTAATGTTGCGCCTCAATTACAATCAATCTTGTAGAAGGTATTTTAAAGCTAACAGCTTTTTGAGCATGTTTGCAATTTATATTTTCGAATGTTTAGTTTTTTTATTCAAACATAAAGAATTGTTTGGCATAATACTTTCCTTCACACCCACCATACCAGACACAAAATAAATTACTGCTATTCCAAGCACAGGCTACAGTTGACTGAAAGAAGTCTTAGTTATGTAAGTTTAAAATTTTTCAATAGTGTGCCGCATGCAATACAACAAGTAAGCAGCATTCATATATTTAAAAAATCAAGTCACGAATTGCTACTAAATATTGGACCTTATAACATAGATTAATTTCTACATACCCGATTACTAGATGGAGGATTATTATTTATTTATTTATATTTGTAAGTTTATTTAGGTTAAATATATAATGTATTTTTCCTTTATTATTATGAAAATTAAGAGACGAGGTTCTAAAAATGTTCTAATAGTTTCTTGGTGCATCTTTAATACATTAGCCACATTTTGTCCGCAAAAAATGCAGAAACTATTTTCCTTTTAAGTAAATCTTGTAGATTTCTCAAGGTGGTTTTAAATTTATCGGTAGTACCAAAAATGTAACTGTGTATTAGATAAGAAATAATAGTTTGCAAATTCCGAATACTGTTTATTGCCAAAAGCAACATAGATCAAAAAATAATTTGATATCTCCGCTTGCCAATTGGGCATCCGCCTCGAGAGACATCTTCCGCAAGGAAGATAAGAAAACAAATCGATGTCCGTGATAGATTATCTACAGCGATTCCCAAAGTTTCCGGAAACCGTAACGGAGGGTGCGCTCTATCAAAATTTTAATCGAAGCGCGGATGTGACGACCGTAAATAATCCCCCTTCCCTCCTTCGAAAAACCCCGAAATCTTTAATAAATTACGGCTCGGTCGTCGACATCGCATCGCAAGCATAAAAATAAGATTAAATCTTCGGCAAACCCAAACAACCGGCCGAGTAGCGCTAGGACGGGGAACAACGACAACATTAATGAATTGCACATTCCGCGCAAGTTTTCCTTCCTTACCGCTGGCAAGGGAGGATGCATACCCGACGACAGTCGCTCCGTCCCGAATAAATTACTTAAGAAACTATTTCGAAACTGTACTTCCGCGGGTTTTGTAATTGTAATTTAATGAATTTCACCTTGTCTCCGGTATTAGTCATGCGAAGACGTCGCGAATTTCGTTGCAGAAGGAACGGCACGTAAAACCAACGCAGAATTTTTAAGACAGCTTAAGAAATAGACAAATGACAGTGGATATTAATGGAATACTTGGACAGGTGTCGTATAGGCTATATCGCCTAGTTTCGAAGCATTAGATCTTATGGGGTATAGCCCTCTTTTATTAGCTTATATGGATGCATATGCAATTTATATTTTTTTAGAACTTGAGGTCCTGCCAAGTTTCTTGGTGCACTTTGCATCCAAATACATTTGTTTTGTTTATCGTATCTGTCATTTGTCGAATTCAATTCATCGGTTTTTCTGGAAACTATTACAGCTTTTAATAGTGTTGTCAATTGAACATAAAATAAGAAGAAATTGTTCTTGGCAAATTATAATTTGCTTGTAATTATCAACGTTCAAATTTTTCGAAATAATATCGGTCTCGGTAGGATTTGAACATACGCTCTCTTGCTTAGCGAGCGAACGTCTAAACCAACTAGACCACGGGATCTTGTTCAGAATTAATTGTTCTTACTTAATATTTGTGAAATTATAGGTTTTTAAGATGGAAACTGATAAGAAAAGGCGCCAAGGTTAACACTATACTGTGAGAGAAATGTAAACGATTTTCATTGCATTTACATATTTTGGAAAAAATGTGAATGTGTCTAATGCAGTTGAAGAAACTAGCAAGGCACTAGGGTGTGGCAAAGGAATTTCATATTTCATTCGAAGAGGAAGCGATGAGAAGAAACATTTACCTACTGGTATAGAGAAAGCGCAAGATAATTTAGTGTTATTGGTAGAAACAGCCATTTGCGATTATGCGATAAACACATGCCTACTAGATCAGAGGCGGCTCGTGAGTTCACTAACACATAACAGACGTAGACTGAGCGAGTGAAACTATGTACTGCGTTGCTCCTCTGAGACGACGTGATGCAACCTTCCCCCCTCCCCCTCCAGACTGAGAGCCAACGTATCGTTATTGTGGCAAACTTATAAACAGAAGAATTTAAGGTGAATCGGCGCTATCAGTTTGTTTCGCCTGATTCATTAAGAAATCCGCCACTGTATTAGACATACAATCTACAGTTTCCCTTTGCGAAACGTTCCACCCACATTAGACATATCATGTGCTGTGAACTACGAAGCAAATCTACACAATTTTTCTCAAGAAATATACTGTAGAGATTTTTGAAAGATATGTCTTTCGAAGAGGTTGGAAGGAAATTAATGTCAATGGGTCATGAAGATATAGAAAGATAACGTCACGGTTACCTATGAATCATTAAGAAATATCGCAGTGAAGGGAGAAATATTGTGTTTACGGATGTATGGTGTGTGGGTGGGTGGTTGGCCATCTTGTATTAAAAGGATGGGTTCATAACATTGTAAATTTTGCTCTTATTAATGCATTGTTCCAGGAGCCGGATATCATTTCCTTTTTCAAGAAAAATTTCCTAAATGTTCATGATGGGGTCTGTGCAGAATTTTATGAAGACCGGTTCTTAAATGATTTATTGCCTAATTTGCCAGGGAATTCAGTTACGCCTACTATGGCCATTAACAAACATGAAATTGTTAACTAAAATGTTAGCTAAACATGAAGGGTGTTGGTTGTAGAGAAGGTTTATTGAAGCGTGATTTGTTATTAATACTAACTGCAGAAAGGTATAGATATAACAAATACGTACTTAGCGCTGCAGCTGCTGAAGTGGGACCTACTATATTGCAATTACCACCTTCCTACTATGTTTTGAACCGAATTGAATGGTGTGGACACCGATTCAAAGCCATATTAAATATAGAGTTACTATATTTAATATGGTTTAAAGTAAATGCCCCCTGGCTAATGACACAGCGGTAGAACCAGGTTTCTGCTAAGAACTGGCAAAATTATATTAATCATCTAGTCAAAGATATATTTTGTTTTCTTACCACTTTCAGTTATAATTTGTTACAAGATGATCCAAAAGAATTTGTTATTCATCTGAGTCATCTTCCTCGAAGTAGACATCGGACATTTTGGGAGAACAACTTTTAATCCATTATAAAGGCATTTCCTTTGATGTTTTTAAATTATGAATTACCTATAAATGCATGCATTTATCTTGTAATAAACAAAATAAAACTACGTCTCAAATTATGTATCAATACAAATTAAAAAAGAAACTAATATATTTTCGTTTATTATACTTATTTCACGTACATTTTATTTGTACGTAGCTTTTCCAAAATTACTTTATTATAAGTGACATATGCAGCAAGCTAAACCCCTATTTTTTGGAAATGCAAGGGTCCCGCAAGAATTACATGTGGATCTTTCCGAGTTGCGTGATCAATCAGGAAAGGCTTCTGCACGCTATGAAACTTGTATGGAAATTTGATGAAATGATTGCGTGGCATGTACCATATGAAAGTTGCGGTTGCTCTAAGAGCTTGCCAAAACATTTCTTAGGTGATTGAGCTATTCGCTCCTCAAGACCTGCTATATCTTCAGCTGTCCATTTTGATAGTCTACCACTAGCTGGTTTTCGGGACACAGACCATATCTCACGAAATTTTGCCATTGATTCTTGAATAGTTTGCTGGAGACTGTAATACGTTACTGGAAAATTTGGAAATTATGCCCAAAATTCATTTATACATGGTCGCCAAGATTACGGCCATTTTCCATTTTCTAATTTCATACAATTTCTGAAGTATGATTCGATAGTGAAAACTGTAATATATTGTAAACATCTTTGTGTCAATAAACCAATACCGTACACATGACAAATGTATTATATTTGTCACTGTTGATTCACTACACATTACCAACAAGATATTTTCAAGAAATAATTTCATTGCTTGCTAGATGGTAAATTTATATGATCACATTGTATGAATAACCTATACTATAATACTAAAACATTACTATAATTTTGCAACAATTAGTGCCATCTCCATAAGAACAACACCTATTTTTCGAAGTCTGCTGACATATTTATGATGCAAAACTATTAATTCAGTCTTGGAATAGCGGAAACATAAAACTTTGCTGTTCCAGGATAATTTCGTTTTTCCTAAGTAAGTTTCGCCTTGTTAGCATTGCACATTTGAAAATTCTGCGGTGCTAAGGAAACATTTTGTTAAACTGTAATCGAACAGCAGCCAAACTTGATTAAAAATCTATCCTCAGCTCCAGTTCAACATGCTACGGCTAATTACATTAAAACTTTTAAAATTAACAGAAAAACAAAAAGCTTTGTTGGATAAAGGCCAGAGATGGCATTTTATTTGGACACAGAATTTTCGAATTCTTTAAATGGTTGGGATTCTTCGATGACAATTTCCAGAACCGAAAGCGTAAGAAGAAGACGTTCATGAAAATTAGCGCACGTAAGACTTGCGGAAGGTGAACGTATACCAGCAGCGCGATCGTAATGAGTCCGATGAGGACGGTTTCTTTAATCAAAAAGTCTTCATTTGGAGACGCGGGGGGACAGCTGGGACTAACCGGGACCGGCACACCGACGGAATTACAACAAAAATTGGCTTCTTCGATTCGCCGTAACGGCGACACGGACGCCGTACACCCCTCTCCGCCTAATTGCTCGTGAAAATGTACAATTCTGTTTTAGCTAATTGTGCGTGACTTGAACTTTTTAATTATATGAGATAATCTTTGGCTCGGAGCTTTGGAAACTCGCAGACCGTCCTTTTCCTTTGTTCCGTTTTCGCGCGTCGTTTTGCCCCTTGCCCCACTTCCACCACCCGCACCTTTTTTGTATTCGGCGACTAGGGAGAAACGAGCGGAAACGTGGACAACATGAAAATGGCACGGCCGGCAGTTACGCAACTGGGGAAAAAACACTGGCCTTTGTAAGTATTTCGCGTCGCGGAGGAGCATGGAAATGCTCGGGATGTAAGAAGCGCTGACGAAGGTAATTGGGTTTTAAGATAATGATGGTGATGATAAATGGTGATCGGTTTTTAAATTTGATATGAACGATTTTAATAAAATTCTTTGATCCAATCCGCTTTTAGAAACGCGTAACTGGAAAAAGATCGTTTTAAAGAGCCTCCAATTGCCATACAAAGACACTATTATTTTACTGAATCTAATCCTCATTCTACCAGGGGTACCGTATAATTTCTAAAATAAAAAATAAATAACTATTTTATATCACATTTATTGTATTTATTGAGACAGGAAAAGACATTTGATAGCACCAATATGGTAGTGATAGCAAATATTGTAAACTATAAGACATATTAAGTTGGTTAGAGAATTTTTTCTCGAATGACCACAAAGTATTCACCACACACAATGTTTTTGCAACGGGACAAGTTATTCTTGCTTCTTTTTGTCGTTCAAAGATGGAAAAGTACAACACCTCTACTCCTTTCTTGAAGGCTCTCCACCAGTATGAGATTCGGCTTCTTCTTAATTCCCGAGATTCTTGTATCCTCTGCTCTGATGTACAACTTCCATAATATGAGTGCAAATTACAAGAAGCCATTTTAGTATCAAATTTTCATGCTATATAATCATGTCATTTTATCTATATTATCTCCTTTGGTACTATTGTAGTCAGGAATTGCTTCGGGTTTCCTTTTTGACCGCCATCAACCTTTTTCTCATTGTGCAAAGTAGTCAATAACGTTACAAACTTAGTTTTCTTTGCTCCTCTACTACCAACTATGAAATGGCCAACTAGACTCATGATGTCGTGTTAGCCGATTGCCGATTGAAATTGAAAGAGATAGCAGAGACAACAGGCATCTCAGAAGAACGCGTTGGCCATATCCTACACGAAATTTTGGGTATGAAAAAGATTTCGGCGCAATGGGTAACGCGTTTGCCCACACAGTACCAAAAACGAAATCGGGCGACCGCTTCCGAGGGGTGTCTGGCCAAGATCCTACGCAATCTAAGGGATTTCTTCATGCGTAGATAAGATTTGCATTCACCACTACGCACCAGAGACCAAGAAACAGTCGAAGCAGTTGACCTTACTGGGAGAATTGACGCCAAAGAAAGCAACGACCGTTCCATCGACCGGAAAGGTCAGTATGACCATTCTTTGGGATTCCCAAGGTGTGATCTTCATCGACTATGTGCAGAGGGAAAGGACGATCACGAGGCAATACTACAGCGATTTATTTAGCCGATTCGATGCAGTATTGAAGGAAGAACGGCCTCGAGCTTTTCCACCACGACAACGCACCGGGTCATTCATCCCGTATCGTAGTGCCCAAATTGAATGAGTTTCGCTACGAATTAGTCCGTTATCCTCCATTTTCACCGGACCTAGCCCGGGCGACTTTTCCCTGTTCCCAAACCTAAAGAAATAACTGGGAGGAAAGAGATTTGCCTCAAATGAGGAGGTTATCGCCGCTACAGATGGCTATTTTGCAGACCTCGAAACATCCAGAGAGACTGGAGAACCGTTTGAAGAAGGGTATTGATCTTCGAGAAGACTACATCGAAAAGAAAAAAATAAAGAAACACACAAATACCCTGTTTTTCTTCTCGATTCCGGAAACATTTCAGATCAACACTGTTTTTACATGCTTATGTTAAACATTTGGCAGACAAACGTTCGAACCTAATATATTTTCATCTTACGTCATCATATCCAAGCTACTCGAGACAAGTTGTATGACGTCACATGCCATTGAAGTATTATTGTAAAGTAAATCACTGATGTGTGGGTGGAGATCCGTTGGACTGAAATTAATTTTGATACTTATTTTGTCTCAATAGGGGATAAAAGAATTGTTGGATAGCTTTTATGGTAATATACCTAACAGCTGGATCGTGTATGAAAGTATAGCGTTAAAGATGAATAAATGTCTGAGAACATTCTTTACTTTTTGGATGACTCGTCTATATTGTGAATATTATGGCAGAATTAGTCTAAGTAAGTTATGGATAAAGCGAAGTACGACGTAATTCACAATAAATAATACCTAAATTATATCTGCACCAGATCATTTTTTTTCACTCTGCTATAGGCCGCTATACTTCCTCACCACCACTAAATACCGATAAGGTACCTCATCGATCTTTCCTTTTATACACACAAGATGATGAATATTTTTGGTAAACATTTCGTCCTCTTTTTTCCCACCTCGTCCCTATGTGTAACTGTTATACGCCCACGCTCGATGGATCCTACTGCATACAACGCGACCCCCGGACCCGCAGCAGATAAGGGTAAAGCTCTAGGGGCCCACCGCGCCCGCATTTACAAGCCCTCTCGATCAGATATCCGTGAGGCCCGTTAAGGATTTTATCTTCCCGACGGAGCATGCGGTGGAAAACGCACAATATTTACAATACTATCTGAGCCTATTATCTGCGGAACGACGCCCTGCGCAGGGAATTTTAATTCAATGATCTGAATAAATATGTAAACCTGCTTACCCCGGCTAATTTCGGACGGGCGAGGTACCGTAGACGGCGAGGAGTGTTGAAAATTATGCGATGATGGGGACAGTAGGCGAGGGAGGATATGTTATTACTCGGTTGCGGTCTTCTCTTTTTTTTTGGACGACAAGTTGTTCCTTTTTCAGGGTTATATTGAAAAAGCGACTTTTAAAGTAGTGGCGTAGGTTTAAATTCATTGAGACCTCGTTTCTGGAATTTTTTGAAAAATGAAACTTGTTTTTTTATAGCTATTCATGACCTACTTGTTGATTTATCTCGTACTTATTTTGGGTACAGGGTCCTCCTCCTTACATATTACCCAGTATAATAAATCCTGACTTAAATTTTGCAGAAGGTTAATATCCTGCTTCGCACTTTATAAGTCAATACGACTTGTCGTACAAAAGCAGAAGAATCCATTTGAACGGCGAAATTTTAATAATTGATACATACTAATTTCAATAGAAGCAACACGCGAGGAATGTAATAAAATATACTGTTGTGTAGTAATTTAATTACAGCTGATTCAAAGGCTTTGGAAGCACATACGGTCTATATTTGGTAAATGCATTTTGCATGCAGTGGTGTGCATTGTTATTAACAAAGAGCCTGTGTATATTGGATTTCAATGTAAAATTGGATTTCGTAGAAATTGAGAGGCGAGCTTGTTTCAAAAAACACAATCTAAATGATAGGGTGCTGCAATATTGGTCTGCTCCTAGCCAAATTTGCCCAACGTATCTACACGTACTAAGCATTCTATGCCAAAATTTAATTATTACTATAAAGCCCCAATTGTTAAGAAGACTAAATTGCATTTCTAAATGCCACACCTATGAATCAAGTGGTTTTCAGTTTCAGTATTTAAGTTCGATGAAGTGCCTTACGTATAACAAGTTCTAGATTTTAAAATTTTCTCATTAACGATGAGGAGTTACTTTAAAGGAAAACAACGCTGTTACTCTAATATTAAGAGATTCAGAAATGTTGGAATTTTTATAGGAAAGCATGTTATACACAAACTCAATAATGATGCAGTTGTTAATATGTCTTTGAAAATATTTATCAAAAAATATCGTTTTCGAATCCATGGGTACATGAACAAGATTGCGTGCTTAAAGATGTTTAATGATGGCGTTTTAATCAGAAATGTTAGTACAGCCGTTACCAGCGGACAGGAATACCTTACCGTATGGAATATATTAAGCGTCTCTCTTTCCTTCTCTTACTCCTTTCATCGTTTACGCACCCCCTACCCTTTTCATTCTTCTTCTTTTTATCTTTTTCTTTTTTTTATTTCTTACTCCTCTTACTCTTATTTCATTTCTATATATATATATCTCATCGTAATACGGTCCAATTCCGGAAGCAGTTCGTTTATAAATAAAAATAAGGGTCCCAGAACGCTGCCTTGTGGTGTACCTATATCAGGATTGAATTTCTATGATCTGACACAAATCAAATATTCTGGGAGGTGAATCGTTAAGCGGAGGCATTTAAAGTCAAAAACCTTGTGTTGTCGGGCCACAAAATCTAAAAGATTTGAAAAATAGAATTTGGAATGAAATGAGTTAAATTAGTCCTGATGTCATTTGTAATGTTCAAAATAAATGTGTCCACAGATTTGTTTATTGTCAACAAACAGATGGATGGTGTTTCGAGCATTTATCTACCTTTACTCCGTTTTATCAACAAGATTCAAGTTTTTCATTACTTAAACGAGTTTTATTCGAAAATTTTGCCGTGTGGGTATTAGAATATATTAGAACTTTGAAGGTATCATTTAAACAATTAAATGACATGATTACTTGAAAACCATAAGTGAGAAAAACTTAAAATTGATACAAAAAAGTGTACATCTTTAAAAAGTAAAACGGAGCTGTTTCAGCATTTCTTCTAAAAATCAATTGCTTCAAATTTGCTGAATTTATTCCGTAATTTTGTCACAAGCAGTATATTGCAAGGACCATCCTCGCCTCTGTAAAAGATCCTTACCTAGATTCATCTTGATTCTATGTAATATAGAAAAGAGAGTGACTTTAGACACTACACAATGTTTATTTTGATTACCACTTAGTAATGTTTTAATTATACTTTACCTACACACTATCCGGATACTCCACAAGGGAGCTTCTGCACTGACGTAGATTACGCCATCCAAATACAGTATTAACAAGGGCTTCCTACTTATTTTTTTAGTACCATAATAATAAATTAATTTATTCCACCGCACGATGATCCATGTACGTATATCCATCCAATTTCTCCCCTAGCCTGGATACGATCGTAATTTTAGGAAAACTTCCTTATTTCTTCATCCGTTCGTCGTCGTCTCGCCGGAAAAACGCACGGAAACGACGCCAAGAAAAGAAGACGGACGCGAGTAGGAAGAAGAAGCAGAAGCTGCAGGGGTTGTTGTACCTGCTGCTACCATCATGAATATCTAACGACAATGAATATTTATGAATTTTGAAATTCACCTCCCTCGCGCGCATTGTATCATCATAGACGGCATAAAATATATTTTTGGTAAGGCGCAGGTATCAAAGGCCATCGTTGCCATCGCTAATAAATAAAAGATGAACTCGCGTATAATTCGAGCTAGCGTTTTTTTTGCCTCGACTACGGTTGCTGACCCGTTTCTCCGGTATAATTACCGTTTCGGGAAGATAGAGTACTCTG
The DNA here is from genome assembly GCA_023509865.1 of Trypoxylus dichotomus. Lineage (NCBI taxonomy): Eukaryota > Metazoa > Arthropoda > Insecta > Coleoptera > Scarabaeidae > Trypoxylus > Trypoxylus dichotomus. The sequence continues at coordinate 56,779,497 of CM042075.1, forward strand.
ACACTTCCTGTTTTATTTTCGTAACACCGTTGTCTGCCTAATTAGAGTTAAATAATTCAGTCGCGGACGATTACTTAATAGAAATCTTAATTAATGGAATTCGTTGTGTACTGAATGAGGCTTAGTATTTTGTATTCGTGGTAATAAGTTTGTTATGATTAGGTAGAGAAAAGGATGGATTTTAGTTACATCAAAGATTAATCCTGCCCTTAAACAAGCGTACTGGCATTGTTTAAATTCCTTCCTCTTCTAGTTGTCCTTGATTATTCTGTTTCTGTAATAGCTCTTCCGCAGATCTTCGAAGCTAATCCGTAGCTACAATAACATGAAACTCATATCCAGTATTGAATACTTTGAATTTGGAGAATAAGTTGTAGTCTTCTAGGGCTAGAGCTACTAAGTAAAGTGAGAGAGGCACAACGCGATATCCCAGCTTATCCAAATTTGTGGGAACAACTTGATTCGTATGAGACGCAACATCGTCATGGTTAAAGGGAAGAAGTTTCTTATGAACCACCCCAGATCATTTTGGAATTGCTTTCTTCGATTAATGATTCAGCCCTTCCCATGAGACCTGGAATACTAATAATGCTGCTAACTACACCTACTCATGGTATTGCTGCTTGTGGTATTGGTATTTCTCCTTTACTTCAAGTTTTACGTACTCTGCCTGTTACGATACCCATCTTTTACTTAGTCTGCCTACACTTCTTCCTAAATATCATATAAAATCTCGCCCTGGCTTGCAACCTATAATCTATAATTCAGTGGTCAGAAAAATCCCGTAGTTAATGTTGCCTCCAAGTGAAGAAGCGAGATCTAAATGTTCGCCACGCTTATTCATAACCCCAAAGTCAGACAGCGAAAAGAAGCGGGTACAGTTTCCCACCCTTCATGAGCTAGCATAAATTGCTAAACCACCCTGATAATGCCGGGAAGGCAGAAATATGTCCATGTGTTGGCGTTTTATGTCTCACATATATTTCTCGTGATTTGATTTCACTAATACCATGAGAAAGCTATATTTACAGCGTTTTCTTATCTTGGTGTTATTTGCTAGGCATCCTTTTAGATGTGTTTTAAATACGTCATGGTAAGCCTTTAGAAATCATTCACATGTGCAGTTTCCCTATGCGCTGCCTTTGGTGCAAAAATGCCCTCTCGGGAGAGCAATCCACGAATTGCACGAGGGAAGGGTGGGAAACTGTACCCGCTTTTCTTCGCTGACTGACTTTGCGGAGAACTGCTTCTTTCTTTTGGCACTAGTTAGCGCCAGGAACATTCATTTGTATCGTAGAATTAAGTATGGCGATGGAAGCAGCGAGAGAATTACATGTGTTAGCATAAACTGCTCGAAACCACGCTGATGACGCCGGGAAGGCAGAAACATGTCCGTGTGTTAGCGTTTTATGTCTCACATGTCTTTCTCGTGTGAATTGATTTCACTAATACCATGAGAAAGTTGTATTTACAGCGTTTTCTTATCTTGGTGTTATTTTCTGGACATTCTTTTAAATGTGTTACTATATAAGAGGGTTGGCGCTGCTATCGTCTTGTAAAATTTTATTTGTGTATCCTTTCTTGTTTTGTTTCTTAAAGTTCTGTTGATTGTTCCATTTGTGAATTTATTCAGTTTCTTTTTCTATGTCTTTGTTTCGATCAAAAGATGCATCGCAGCCTGTTCCAATACAGTATCTTTCATGGCTGATTTTATCCTAATTGGATATATACCCAGGAAAATCATGGTTTTGCTTTTATTTGTCGATATCTTCATTTAATAGTTTTTGGAGTTTTTTTGTAATATATATATATATACATGTATTAAATTAAATTACAATAATAATAATTTATTAAATGCCCAACAGATGAACATCCAAAAATGGACACAATGTCAAATAAAAGGTAATACATGTAATGCATTGAAAACAAACCAAGAAATATATATATATATATATCAATACATTAAGTAAATACCGGAAAAAACAATGAAATACTAATAAGAAATAATCAAACAATAAATACCAATAATACGAAACATAAATATCAAGAAAATGTCAAATCTAGGTTATAATTTAATATAAGTTTCTTGCCAAGTCTACCAACGGCGCTCGTCATAGCACGTTCAACCTAGCTGTAAGGATCTGCAGCAGGTGATGCGACCTCCATTCCAGGCGTGGCACAATGGGACCAACTCCAGACAGCAAACCAGGAGAGTCAATTCTTCCGGCGAGAATGTTTTGCATAAATGAAGCACTAGTACGGTTTGTTCCTTCAACAAGCATTACAAAGTCATGCCTCTGAATTAGCTCGTCATAGGGTATACCGCGCATAAGATATCGCCCATCGTTCTTATACGATAGATATTTCAAAAATTTGCGCCGAATCCGCCCAGGAAGATTGATTTCGATGTTGTAGAAAGGATACCAAGCCACGGATGCATATTCGAGCTTGGAAACTACGCAAGCAAAGAAAACGGTCTTTATTGCATCAAGGCTAGTAAAATTCTTGCAAGTGCGAAATATAAATCCTAATAATTAAGAAGCGGTTGTCGCGACATCTGAGACATGGTTAGGGACGGTAAACTAGTTCTAGATTTAAATCCATTAAAATAGACGTAATTAAGCCTACTTAGAAGATATGATCGAATTTATCTTAGGAAATTCCAGGTGACACCGAAAAAGCTCAGTTTCTCCAAAGACTTATGATGATCAATCAGGTCAAAGGCATGGGAAAAATCAGTATAAATAACATCCAGTTGATCACCCCCATCCACGGTTTCAGTTATTGTTTGAGAAATCTGTGCCAAGTTAGTTACAGTAGATCTATTTGCCAAGAAATCATGCTGAGTTTCAGAGAGATATGATTTAATACAATAAGAAAGACGTTTACAAATTAAGGGTTAAAAAACTTTCGCAAAAGAAGAAATTATAGCCACAGCAGCTTTGTCTAACTCGTTTGTTTGTTGGCATTTCCTTAGTTAATCTTCCGCCTATATCTGTCATAGTTCTGGTGTCAATGTATAGACCCTGTGTGATTAAAATTAGCCTTTATTGTAGAGTGAATATTCCATCTGAGGTTGATCTGCCCTTTCTAAAGCCCAAGTATTGGTATTCAACAGCATTATTATGTTAGATATCGTTTTCAAGACATTTTTGGATGTGCTTTCCATGATTGTCTTTACCAATTGCACCTTTTGAGTCCTAAAAAGTCCTGGCTATTATCTGACTCACCGATTGAAACGAGTATCTATAGTCAAGGACTACTAAGATGCGTCTACTGCTGAGATTACCGTTCAGATTTAGGGACATAGCGGCAAAGCCAAAGTTCATCAACTATAACAAATCTTCGCTAAATATCGGCCTAGGCCTTATAAAATAGTTTCAAATTATGGCTTAATATTCATTTCTTTTACATTTTAAATTACAACTGAAGATCCGCAACACCAATCTTCCAGGCAGTTAGCCACCCTTCTGGGTGCAGCTCCCCTTGGAGCGTGTTACCCGTAGATTGCTGGATATTGACTCAGGTTTCAGATGTCTTTCGTCTTTTAAATAATAGATATAAGATTGCAGCATGCACATTCGTTGGAGTAAACCTGATATAACTAATGCTAACACCTACACAGTTTTATTGGTGGAATTACTAGAACGATGGTGCAATATTTTCACAGGAAATTTGGAATTAAACATATGATCGATTCAGCGAAGTTTGGAATATTGTTTTAGAGACTTAGATAGTGACGAATTCAATATGGTTTTTGCTATTGAGCTTGGGCAGTTACACTTAAGTGCAAAAATTTGCGATCGTCAATTTTTTTCTTTCCCAAAAACATCGTTTACCAACCTTCCGCTGATATCAAACCATGTTTAGAACCATATCTCGTTTGCTATTAAGAAATATGCATGTGTAAACTATAATTTGCTTAAATTCACCAAATCATACGTTCGATAATTTCTCTCTTTAAAGCGGAGAGGTGCTATTAATTTATCAAGAATTGCGTACGCGTTGAACGTTTTTACCTTGACCGCTTGCGTGACCGTGGCTTATTAAGTTTTCTTTTGAAGTACCGTTTAGGTTTTTTTTAAAAAAAAGTAGCACTCATGATATGTGAGCGCCGAAATATCGATTATTAATACGTGCTTGCATAGTGTTTCGTATAATACGTTGTAAATTTTATTTTAAACGGACAATCTGGTGTAACAATGCAATTCACTAACAAATAATAGTACTTAAACTAACATCCATATTAAGGCTAATATTAATATGAATATCAATACTAAACTACCGTTGGCATTAGTAATGATAAAATTACAATTTTTCTTGCAATTTCCGACGTAATTTATTTCCGATAAAATATCGGTCTCAGAGGGGACTTGAACTCATCATCTCTACATCTCCAGTGTAGCGTGCTTAACCCTTGCACCACGAGACAATGAATTGAAGTCGCCTTAAATTACCCTAGATGTTACGATGCCAGTAGATATATTATAATATCTCACGGAGACTACATTATTAAACGGCAACTGCGTAATAGTTAAACTAGCATCCATATTAATACTTATATTAATATGAATATAAATACTAAACCACCGTTGGCATTATTAATGATAAAATTTATCAAATAATAGTACTATCACTTATTATCTTTTAGCTCGACACTTGTTTAAGTTCTGCATTTTTAAGTATCAACAGTTTTAACATTGAAATTTCCATTTTATATTCAATAATCTTCAAGTCATGTCTTGGTATTATTAATGAATATTTAGTTCTCACTACGGGAATATACAAGTGTGATATTGTAAATACATTGACTTTTGTCGATTCGGTAGGTGATACTACTTTTTTCGATGTTACAGCAATGTGTGCTATGAATATTATCACCAACACTTAACTATTACCACTGAAGAAACCCTTTTAATTTGGATTCAGATGGTATTCCTTGATTTGTTCTGATAAAAGTGCATGTGTACTTGGAAAGCCCTAACGTGTACTAGTCTGTAGACAAAGATTATTACAATTATAGGTCAATACCTCTCCTTCCGACATATTATTTTATGCAGCTTCAATCACAACCTCACTCTAGGTACAAGGTTTTATGCGTCACCGTTTAATAATTAAGAACCCAGCCCGCTTTACCGTTTCGAAAGCAACATATATTGATGTCATCTATTTGAACTTTGAGAATGCTTTCAAAGTCGCTGTTTTATACGCTGAAAGCGCCCCTATTCCAGAGTGCCACAGTAACATCACTTCATCCAAATACGAGAGCGGATCTTCTACCCCCACCCCTAACCTACTTCTAATCAGTTGTTTGAAATTTACGTAACCGATATTTGTAGATCATATCTACATAATATCAATCGATCAATTTCGCCCAAATTTTTGTTATATATGCAATTAATCACGCTGGTTACGATAAAATACCACATCTTACTCGAAGAAAATAGCAAATTTTGAATCGGATTCCTTCTTTCCTTCGAAGATCTTAGGATCCGTTCCGTACGTGGTAGAAGGATGAAATTTAGAGCCCCTATGTAAAATGATACATTGAATCGATTTCCGCGAGAGTTAGCGCCATATCTCTTCCAGCTTCGGCCCTAGAAGGCGCCAAAGTCGAAAAACAGCTGAAATAGACCCTCTTTAAAGAGCGATCATACGGTTACTGGAAGAGACTTGTACTCCGCTGTTCGGCAACTTCTCCCTAGGTCCTAGAGCGAAGCGCCGTGGTGAGGTCCCAGTGGAGCCCTGATCAGTCTCTAGGGCGCTTAACGTTGAAGCCTGCACTTTTACCCCGTAAACCGCAATTTTTTGGCCAAAAATGCAACTTTAGCGCAAATCTGATTGATCTGATGATTTTATCGGATTCAGCGTGGTCAATTATATATATAACCAAAATTTGAGCGAAATCGGAGAGATCCAGATTTTTTCCAAAATCGCAAGAAGGTAGTATGGAAAAATTGTCAATTTTTGACGATTTGCGAAGGTCACTCGACGCATTTTTAGGGGAGGACTGCCCTAAGATGGTTTATTTGCAGAAGTTCAAATATCGCCTTAGAGGAGACGCGACAAATCGACAATTGTATTATAACAAATTAGCTCTATCTTCTACTTCTCACTTCGAATTTTTTCTATTAATAGATTTCATTTATATAAACATGTCTGTTTCGAATACTCTCTATAATGCATAATATTTCACTTAACCTATGTACATAGGAATTCCATAGACCTACTACGAAATTCATTTTTATGCATTTTTATTTTAACGTACTTTTAAGCTAAAATCTACTCTCTCCGAAGGGGATATCATTTAACCGTTTCATTTTTCACCGTAAATAGTTAATAATTGTTAGTCAATTGCAAGGTACTAGTGAAATCCATTAAAAAGGCGTGCAAGTGCTATGGTAACTGCAAAATTAATTTGCTATTCCACCAAAATTCTAAAAGCTTTACCTAGTAACCTTAACAGATCAGGTTTAAAACGCCGAAATCATTTAATTCGTGGGGTGTGGCGTTTACTGTGATTCTTGTGAATACAGTAATATTTAATAATTTGGATAACGCCAACGTTTTCAAAACGAAATTCATGGTAAAATACTTTGAAATCTCTTCTCAAGTAAATATTTCTCTCCCTTTCGCCGGTTTAAAAACGTTTCAGTCAAACAGTTCTCGGTATTTCGGACCTCCGTTTGATGGCGGACGAGTACAAAGTAATCCCATCATTCTTTCTTTTCCCTAAATCGTCCCGCGTTAAATTTGAAGGTGTATTTTTTGTCCCACTTCCGTCTCCATTCCGTTTTCCTTTCGAGACCCGCCAACCAGCAGGATATAATACGTTTGGACGAATAATCCCATACGCGGTAACCGCACTAACTGCGACGAGTAAATAAACAAAAACCGGGAGCACTTTATTCTTGTTGTTTACCAACCACTTTCCTACGTTCAAACGCCCTCTTCGCTCGCAAAAAAGGAACCTTCCGACCCTTCCCCGTTCCGCTACCGCCAGAAATGTTACGTGATGAAACGCGACCTTCCCCCGATGCCGGTAATCTAACATTAGCTGATGCGCGTTAATATTTAAATGGAGAGATAATAAAACGAAGGGGATTCAAATAATATAATGAGCGCCGCCACCCTCATCATAATTCAATATTACCGCCTAAAATCCATACACCATCGCGTATTCTTGGTAGGGGGCGTGGAGATGCGTGTATCGAACGGGTGGGGTGGGAGGTTCGCGACCATTTAGGCAACAGTGATGAGAGATGCGGGCGGTAGAATACTTATGTATAAGCGAAGGATTCTTATTGTACTGTATTATATACGAGGATTATGTTGCTAATGGTTGAAAGTGATGCGGAAAAGGACGGTGTATTACACTACTGAAGGTTTTATAATATTTTTTAAAATATTGTATTCGCTAATGTCAATGTATGTCTTCATTGGAATTCCTAGATATTACTCTGTCTGATTATAGTGTTACCTGTTAGTTAGACAAAATAAATGAACGCAATCGAAACAGAAGTTCTGTTCTATCTACGTTACGAGTTTAAACTGTGACTTACAGACGGTTACGCGAGATTATCATGGAGCAATCAAGTTGGTGCTAGAATGATGTTGCTATGCTTAATTGCTTGTGTTATTTAATAGTCTCAACTTTTCCGTTTACACCGTCTTAGATGTCAGACGAGAATTCCGGTTCTTTTTGTACCCAATCTTCCATACTCTTCTATTTCTTGCCATTGCTTCCATATGTTTCTAAGTTTTTTCCCTTTCTTCTATCAATTCTCCTGGTCCCTGGTACCTGAACAGCTCAACTACGACACGGTTTCAACCCGGAAATTTAAATTCTTTAAAAGAAAACAAATATTGCGGAAGCCTATAACAACGCATTATTTGAAACAAGTCACTACAGTTCAAGAATATAACATCTCGGTAGGGGTACGGTGTCTTGAAAAAGTTTATGGGAGGGGGGGGTATAAACTGTTGTTTTTATATAAACATTGCACTCCCGAAGGATTACCCATATGTTCTGAAACGTCCTCTATATATATATGAACTTACCGTTTGTCAAGTATACATGGATAATCCATTTTCTCATTTTCTGTTTTCCACAGTACTCGAAAGAGAACTTACTTATTCGAAATGAGTAACTGATACGAGACTACTGATTTCGTGGTGTAATGGTAGTACAGTACGCCGGAAACGTAAAGATTGGGGGTTCGAGTCCCTCCGAGACTGATATTTTTTCACTAATTTAATTACGTAGATATGATACGTGATAATTGCAAGGAAATTGTAATTTTACCATAAAGAGCTTTATTTCAAGACTCTAAACGTAAGGTATGAAATAAGTCGGACACGAAACAAAACAGTAAATAAAGCTAAAGGTAATAACAATAATCAAACTAACATATCTTTTAATATAATGCAAAACACAACACAATCAACTATTGCACTAAACCAAGAAGGCGGTTGGGGCATCCGTGCATGTCGTTATTAAGCGATGCTATCATTAAAAAATAGTAATATTTTAACAGTAGCCATGCTTTAACTATCTTCTTCTCTTCTCTATTTATACGTGCTCAGTGATTTCCAATCAATAGGGAGCTTGAAATAAATACGTTGGCTTCCACGGTCCGAGTCAGTAATAAACGAACTACTCCCAGAATTGGAGCATGTCATGACACGGTCCAATACCAGAAGTAGTTCGCTTATTACTCGGGAGCCTGTAAATTTGTAGACTGAGCAGATGTACACTCTCTGCGGAAAGCTGTAGATAATGTTTCGCGATATGTATTTTGGAGTCGCCGATATTATAGTTGATTCGAGGTATTATTTGATGTTTTTGTTTGTGAATGTAGGGGCTTGATTCTAATATACACAATGCAGATAATGTTAGAATTTTTAGATTTAAATAATAACGTTGACAAGAAGTTAACGAATTAATACCAGTAATCACTCTGATGGCGGCCTATGTTTAAGAAAAATCTCTTTTGCTTGAGCACTGGAAAACTAAATTAACGGTTGCATCATGCACCAATCAATACAAAAAATCCTGAAATTGCAAATCGTAAAAGAAAACATTGTCATCATATCGAAAGACATTTGCACCAACGCCACAGGTACTTAACAAAAATGCAACTCTCTCATGAACTTCTACTTAAAACCAGTGCAAAGACGTACGTAAAACTAATACAGATACCGTGGTCTTGAGGGTCTAGACGACGTTCGATCGAGAAGACCCAGCATTGCCATCAATTACGATATCGATACGTTACAGGCACCTAGAACTATTGTCCGCTTCCACCGCAGATCGATCTTCAAGTCTATTTGTTGACAAAAGGAACACCTACTACGTGTTCGTCTCGAATAGTTGTCCGAGGACGGAATGTGACAAGATACATACGTCTTGCTTCCTTCTAACGAACCTAAACGGAACACCCTGGAAGCGCTGGAAGAAAAATACTGTCTAATACTTATCTACCAGGCGCGAAGATAGATCGCTAGTGCATTGACTGAATTAATCCGGTCTTTGTGGAAGCGCTCGAAGAGATGGCCCAACGAAAATTACGCGTAATACTCCTTAGTACGGCTTGAATGCTTTGCTTATCCTTAAGAAGACACGTCATATTGTATCGATACGTTTCCCGATGGAGCAAGATTGATTAAGACTATCCAATTCGGTTTAATTAATAACCCCTAGTTTGAAGAGGAAATATAGTTGGAAGGCGAAGACGGTTTTCAGTAAGGGCTTAGGAAATCGAATGATGAAAGATGAATGAGTATTCGTTAATAAAAATATTAGTGTGATGAATAGAGCGACCTTCAAATGATACAGTAACGCTCCTGCATGAATATACCAAAGATAGCAGTTACGAATCCTATATACATGTAAGAAACTATAATAATTTCTCAAAATTTCGCAGTATAAAAATACAAGACATGTAACTGGTGATAGACTAACGACCAAAATTATTAGGGATGCTGCTCAGATCTCTGCAAATAGAATTCTTGACATAGTGAATGCTTCACTCGATGCAGGTACATTTCCGGAAAATTGGAAAACATCATACGTTCTTCCAATTCCTAAAGTGGCAGGGACCAAAGTATATGAGGACCTCAGGCCTATTAATACTGTACCAAGTTACGAAAAAGTTCTGGAACTATGCGTGAAAGAGAAACTACATGATTTTTGTGAACGAAACAATGTTAGAAAAGGTCATTCATGTGAAACTGCTATAGCGAATATATGTCACAAGTGGTTGCAAGAAATGGTTAAGGGAAATGTTGTTATAGCTGTGTGTTTTGGATTTCTGTAAGGCATTTGAAACTATTGATAGGAAACTACTAATAAAGAAATTAGGAATGTATGGTATTTGTGACAAGATTGAGGATTGATTTAATTCATATTTAAATACTAGAACTCAAAAAGTGAAATATAATAATAGGATATCTGATAGTTCAAATACGGATAATGGCGTTCCAAAAGAGACGGTGTTAGATCCCTTATTGATTAATTTGTATGTTGATGATTTATTGTTGACAATGGAACGCTGTAATATGTGTATGTTTGAAGGTGATACTAATAATAATATTTTTTTATTGTGTGTCTAAAGGTGAAACACAGGCATTATCGGAAACTAAATCTAATAATAATAATAAATAACAAATGATAATTTAAATCTAGCTAATCTACACATCCATATTATTCATAAACTCATTTAAATTATAATATGGTCTACTTAAAAGATACTCTCTCTATTAAACTATTTGTGGTAAACGTATGCCTGTGATTAGGGACATGAATCTCTAGACTTCGTATGTTACAGTAACGATCCGGGTTGTTCTGAGCTCTTAGGTTATGCCCGGCTTTTATGTACATATAATGCGGCCCCTAATATGTAGATTGCTATAATTGCTAACAGCTTTAATTGCTTAAAGTATGTTCGACACTACGTTTGTTGCGAGATCCCCGCGATTACACGGATAGCTCTCTTTTGGCATAAGTAAGTATTTTTTGTACGGAACTGCTAGGGCCCTTTATAATTATTCCGTAGCTTAAACGTGATTCAATGTCTGAAATGTGCATCAGTCTCATAACCTCGTAATTTACTGTGGCTCTCAAATGTCTTAGTTTGAAAATTGATCTAGATATCAGTGAATTAATTGTGTCGACGTTTCAGATCTTGTGAAAAGGTTATCTTTAGATTCTTGATCAAAGTTGCCTGGTCTATTGTGTTATTTTCAATTGTAAGGTGAAGACTTGGCAACTATCTATATTATATCAACGGCTGTGTGAAAATAAATTAAGTATTAATCTTACTAAATCATATGGTTATAGATAGCGTGCATAAGTTGAACAATATATGTAAATATAACCAGTATTAGGATAAAAATTGATAATAGCGATGTAGAAAGGGTAAATTACATTAAATACTTAAAAACATTTGCTATTCAAAGAACATGCAAAAGTATTATGAATAAAATGTAGAAGAAACTAGGGTTTATGAGTAGAACTACCAAACGTTTGTCACTGTATTTAAAATTACTTGTTTAGTTGCACCACATATAGAAATTTGTTCCACAGTACTTTTTAATGTAAACAAGAATGCGGCTCACCAAATTCAAGAAATTCAAAATAGAGCAATGAGAAGAATTTTGAAATATAACAGATATACCCCAGTTGAGGATATGTTACTTAAACTTAATTAAATGAATGCCCGTCAAAGAATTTTATTTAAGAGTCTACTGTTTACACATAAAATGAAAAATAATCGACTTCCAAATTAGCTTAGTGAAAGGTTGAAACCGGTTCATGACGCCCATGCTTACAACGCTAGAAACTACAATGATTTTTCTATTACTCCCTTCCATAGAATCCGCACTTCCAAAAACATATTTGTAAGTGGTCTCATGTTATATAATACTTTACCATATGAAATTAAAACTGAATAATAATATTAGTACCTTTAAGAAGTATTTATATATGCATATTGTTGAGCACTGCAATTGATTGTATATTGAATTTATTTGTTTCTGTCTTATTGTGTAGCTTGTCAGCTAAATAAATTATCTATCTATAATGGATTTCCTACTTGAAAAATAATTACCAAAGGATGCCATAAGCCACAATAATGAAATAGTGACCCAGACGTTGGCTGCTTGGCGGGTGTGGGATAATATTGTAAACTAGCTAGTGAACAAAACATGCAACCAGTAGTTTTACTGTTGATGCTTTATTTTTGATAAAAATTGCGTAGCTCGTATGAAGGGACATATTATAGGTTGCAAATGAAAGTGTCTTTCAGCAGGGTATCATTGTATGGCTTGTTAGCTAAATAAATTATCTGTCTATCTATCTAATAGCACAGAAATAAAACTGCAAGTTAAAACGATATAATATTACAATACTCATGGATGCAACAAAGTTAATCTCTTAACAGACGTCTTACCTGAGCGAGATGAAGATTTGATGTCTCTACGTCCCGTCGACAGTAACATTTTAAAGCTCCATATCAAAACTTGCCATTATAAAGATTACTTTTGCTTGCCAGCGAGGGAATCTCTATAGAATGGGTGCAGTCCGCCGGTTATGTGGAATCTCTCCCTATTCCGCTATAATGGAACTTTTTATTGCGATACTTTCGAGCTTCCGGAAGACGGAATTAAAAATTAAACGAAATGTACCAAAAAGTTTCATAAAAGTGCGATACGTTCGTGCGGACTATTTCCGAAAAGCGTTTTTTTTTTATTATTGTCGGTAGATACGTTTGCCGTTACATTAAGACCTGGTCCCGAAAAAATTCCGTTTAACCGGATAACATGTTCTTTTATGGAATTAATCTGAGAAAGGTGCTTTTGTGAACCTACAAGTACAAATAAAAAGAAAGCATATACATTCGTTCGTTGTCATTTGAAAGATAGGAAGCGCAAGGAGTTGTCACTGTCACATAGAGAGTAATCTTCGTTTCTGAAGTGTACTGCCAATCACTGAAAATTTAATCTATTAAACTGGACGTATTTCGATTAACCATAGAGCAAATTTCTATTTTGTCGAAAATGTGAGCATTTGTACTTCTAAAAAGAATTCTCAACATTTTCAAGCTTCCCCTTCAAGGTAACCAATTATCTTTTGTCATTTTACCATAAATTTATATTTTTTTTATTTTGCGCTTAATGAACATCCAAATAAAAATATTTGCAAAAACCTCTCGCCACAGAAGAAGCAATGTTGTACTTGTTATGCTCAGAGCTCAGGTGTGTAATATTGGGATCTGACGACTCTAACATCCTATGAAGTACATCCCCATTTGTAGCTGTACGGGAACATTTCCTTGTGAAATGAAGTCTGTAATATTTGTAGTCTTTATGTTTGCTTTCTTAGGTTTCCTCTGACAGTAGCCCAATCGGCAATGCTGTAGCTGTGATAATTTCAGCTCCATGAATTAAGATTTTATGGACCATCGAAGGCGTATAGTATCACGGGTACAATTATATTGCTAACTTAGCGAAATCTTCTGTATGCAACTGAAATTTGTGCGAGTTCTTTGAAGAGTTACTATTAATTACCTCAAATATGACTCCAGATCGACGAATTGAGTTTTCATTAATTTGCGTTATATCAGCAGTCACAGAAGGGTTTCGGAAAAATATTCGAGAGGTATTTCCGATGTAGTGGAGCCACGTCTTAGCTTTACGAAACCAATTTTTATCCCTAATTTAATTATGAAAGGTCTTCTATTGGAAGGGTGGCTTTCGTAGTCTTCCAATTCTAAATTGTACCCAAGGTCAAGTATATGCTTCATAAATTTTATTCGCGCATGGAATGTAGAAATGCCTAGTTGTAATGCTTCTTCATTAAAAAGTTTACTTTCGAGCTTGGATAAGTTATTCATGTCAGCGGGACGACCTTCACAAATGAAGCAGTTTTTTGCTTGTGTCGGTAATATGCTGTGCCACTTTCATTCCATCTAACATTGTAAAATATAGAACATGTCTCAATGTGGTGGAGTTATTTCCGTGCTGTATAATCGTTGGTCGCAAATTGCTTATTTCACCTTCTACACGCTCTTTTGCACCTTTTATTAGATCAGCAATTCCTTTTGTAAATTAGAACCTGAGAGCTCTATAATATCGAACTGAAGAAGGCCGAGGATTAATCCAATAAGCATCTTCATCAAAAGCCCATTTTGTGTCAACCAAACCTTGTAGGGGTGTTTTCGCTCGAGTTTCTGTAACTTCCATAGCGATAAGATAACAGTCTTTCTTTGATTTTTGGACTTTTTTGCGGCTGGAGAAAATATTGTGCCCAATTTTCTTTGTGGCAGCTGTAATTACTTCATAATTGAAAGCGCTACATCAGCACTGAAACCTTCGGCCAGCTGACTGTGAAGAAAATGCAGCATTTATTAAGGCCTGGGAGTGTGACGTTCGTAGTTTGCCGATTTTGCTTCGTTTATGTTTTCCTCCACAATCTCACGAAGTCTTTAGTACCCCCGGTACAGCCCCGAACAATGTATCGGGGCATCTAGTGTCCAAGCCTGAATTTTTTTCGCTCGTAGAACGCAATTTTTTGGCCAAAAAGGAAACTCTTGCCTAAATCTGACAATTTTATCGTATTCAGAGTGGCTAATTACGTATATAACCAAAATTTGAGCAAAATCGAACGACCTTCACAAATCGTCAAAAATCCACGTTTTTTTCATACTACCCCCTTGCAATTTTGGAAAAAAATCTCGATCTCTCCGATTTCGGTATTAGCTATTTACGGTGAAAAGTGAAGTGCTTAATCGATAACCCCTTCAGAGAGAGTAGATTTTAGCTTAAAAGCACGTTAAAATAAAAATACATAAAAATGAATTTCGTAGTAGGTCTATGGAATTCCTATGTACATAGGTTAAGCGAAATATCATGCACTATAGAGAGTATTCGAAACGGACATGTTTATATAAATGAAATCTATCAATAGAAAACAAATTGAAGTGAGAAGATAGAGCCATTTTGTTATAAAACAATAGTCGAATTGTCGCGTCTCCTCTAAGGCGATATTTAAACTTCCTCAAATAAGCCATCTTACGGTAGCCCTCCCCTAAGAATGCGTCTACTGTTGCCACTTTAAGCTTTGGGTTTCTATAGCAAAATTGTCATTTCAATACAGTTCGGTGGCCCAGTGGTAAGAGGGCGTGAATTTGAATTTGCCAACTCAACTTGGAACTTTTATGTAAAATGGTACGCTGAATCGACTTCCGGCGGAGTTGCAGTCTTATATCTTCTGGTTTCGGCTCTAGAGGGCGTCAACGTCCAAAATAAGTTAAATTAGAGCCTCTTTAAAGAGACTCGTCCTCCGCTCTTCGACAGCTTCTTCCTAAGTTCTCATATCCGAGCGAAAAGTAGTGGAAGACACCCCGTAGAGCCCTGAAGGATTTGTAGCCCGCCGAAAGTCTGCATTTTTCGCTAGTAGAACGCAATTTGTTAAGCAAAAGGAAGCTCTAACCCAAATCTGACAATTTTGTCGTGTCCGATCAGTTACATATATAACCTAAATTTGAGCGAAATCGAACGACCTTCGCAAATCGTCAAAAATTGACAATTTTTCCATACTATCTACCCCCTGGCGATTTTGGAAAAAATCTCGATCTTTCCGATTTCGCTCAAATTTTAATTATATATGTAATTGACGACGTTGAACACTATAAAATTGTCAGATATGGGCTAAAGCCTCTTGTTTAGCCAAGAAATTGCGTTCTGCGAATGAAAAATGAAGGCTTGGAAGCCAGGTTCCCTAGAAATTGTTCAGGGCTCTACAAAGCCCCCTTCACAGTACTCCTCTGTAGTATAAGGATCCAGGGAGAAGGCGTCAAAGAACGGAGGACGAGTCTCCACCGGTACCCGTATAACCGTCCTTTAAAGGGGCCCTATTTCAGAAGATTTTCGAGTTTGGTGGTCTTTAGAACCGGAACAGGAAAAGATAGGGTGCTAACTCACTTGGAAATCAATTCAGCGTGTCATTTTGTATAAGGGTTCCAAATTTTCGACCGAAGGGAAGAATCGCGATTCAAAATTTTCTATTTTCATCGAGTAAAATGCGGTATTTTGGTTCACCATAATGTATTGTTGCTGGATGTGTATATTAATTTTTGAAATGTTTCTTCTCGAACGATATCTCATTATCATTGATATATTACCAATATAGTAATAATTTTTCCTAATAAGAATTTCTACTAGTGTAATTATTACTGGGAATGCACCTAAGATGCATGAGGTTAAGGTCTTGGGGCTACTATATGACTAAGGTCCGGTAAGCTGAACTATATTTCTCATGATTTCTGCTCGTCTTTATATTTAACAGGGTTTGCAGAGTTTGGACGAGTGTTTGTGGCTGTTATCGTGTTGCTTTTGCCAAGTTTCCCATTATATTCTCACAAAAAAAATCCCCGTAACATCACGGAACTTGGTAGATTTCTGGAAAAAAACGAAGATGTGCGAATTGTAGGGAATCTTACTAACGAAATCTATAGTCACAATCTAATTTGCGATAATATCTTTATTTTTTACAATAGAAGATAAGTAATGCTAAAAGAAATAGCAGCGATGCCTGGGTATTTTATGAAAAGCAGATTGTGTCCTCCAAAATTTATGGTAAATAAGAACGTGGTTTTGATGTCTATCTTACACCACAAGAAAGAGATTAGTATCATGGGTGACAAATAATCGCACACGATATTAGACTACAACGCTGCAAAAGGAGGGATCAGTTTATAACGACGTACACCTGTAAGTGTAAAATAAATCACTAACCCTTGTTGGTAGTCTATGGTGTACTTGAGATATCACAGCTTGTAATGTGGACGCAACAATGCTTTTGTTCTGTGAGAGAGTATAGACGCATAGAAAATTGACAAAATGTGTGCGATTACTGTACGACAATGCGCCCGTCCTTACTGCCGCCATTTCACAAGCTATCATCCGCGAATGTTGCTTTCAAGAATTGTAACATCCACCGTATAGTCTGAATATGCCTCCTTGTGATTCCTATTTGCTTTGTGATTTAAACAAGACTTTAGGAGACGTCGTTTTAAGGACGACAGTGAGTTACAAGCAGCTGTTATAGAATATTTTGACGGAAAAACGTCAGATTGTTTATACAGGGGTATTGAATTATCAATTAATAGAAGTTAGGGGAGATTATGTTGAAAAATAAAATTTCTTATACTGTTCTAAGTTTGCTTTTTCTATATCAAGCCGAGAATTTATGGCGCCTGCCTCGTATGTTGTTGTACATTTGGTGATCCTCTGCCGTATCTGTTTTGGTTTTGCCTTTTCAATTGCTACTCTGACTTTCCAACGACTTTTCATCTGCCGCCTCTTCCACTATTAGCGTGGGCACTTGGGTATATACTACGATGAACTTCATGTTCTTGTTTAATTGTTTGAGTTGCGTTTTTCCCACTACCTGCTGGATAAACCACGGAAACAGCCCAAACGGCAACTCTAATTATAGTCCATCGTCAAAGGTTTGATTGGAAATTCCCCTCCTTGTTAGTAGTGAACATATTTTGTATCATATCGCATTGAATCTTAGCGGTCATCCTAAAATTAACTCTAGTGAATATTTTAGGTTTTAATTGAGTTAGTTAGAATTTAAAACTATCCACGTAGCCTCCAATAAAAGTAGCTTACGGAAGACATGCGCGCCAAAACGACGGTCTATAACTTTCCGAACGACACATTCATTTAATTGCAAACCCATACATATATGCATGCATATACAAGGTTATACGAATATTCCGTCTACACATTTAATTTCATCATATACCCAGCGCTTTAGTAATTGGGTACGTACGTTAAATTTCATTTTCCGAACTCTCGACGCTCCGAATTGCTATCTGTTGTAGTAAATTAAACACCCCGCTCGAGTAATTATAGCGTTCGTACGCTGACAGTTCGGTTCCTATCCTCCCCGTTCCTGAGACGATGCGGTAAAGCTGCCAACTTAAGCTTCCCGAACAAACTTCCCATACCGTTTAGCGTCTGTTCTCACGTATCGTCATCGTTGGACAGTTTGATCCGCGCTTCGGCAAGTAACAAATTTAAGTAATCTCCTGTGTCACTTTTCATATAAAAGCTCAATTCTGAGGTATTTTTTGCTAGATTCTCGCTTAAATTACGAATGAGGTTGAGTGATGAAAAAATTATGTTATCAAAGAGTATTAACCTTTGAACCACAATATGGCGTCGCCAACAACCATTGAAACTTTAAATCGTCATTTGCGTATGTACTAATTTTAGCAAAAATTTTTAGTACCATTTCTGCTTACGAAGAGCATTGCTTAAACCAGTACAATACTGTTTCTGCAAGAATATAACAGACGTCTGGTCTTATATGAGAGCCACGCAATAGGATTTTTAGGCATGTTAGGCTAGAAAAGTTATAGCTGGCAACACTGCATTTCTAAATACCACCATCTTTAAGCAGCAAGCACTGACTGTCAGTTAAGTTGCTGCTGTCATAGGGGAAACGTGGTACATACGATTTGTCATCGAAACATGGACTTGTCAAGAGAACACGTGCGCGCAATGGTCTTCTACGATTTTAAGGCCGGTTTAAGTGAAAACCAAAGCCTCGAGCGATTGCAATTCGCACTCGGTAATGAAAGTTCTTCACGCGCAACTGCGTTTCGCTGATGTAGCGAATTTAAAAGATGACTGTGCTGGTTCGGCCTATTGCTCAGTTACCGCTGGAAATATTGGGGAAGTGAGACATATGATCGACAAAGTTCCAAGATGTACCTATCAAGTCATTGCTGCAACCCTTGGTGTTGGATTTGCGACAATAAATTCAATTTTGCATGACTTGGGGGCACACTTTTAGTTAGTTAGTTTAGTACTCGATCTCAGTGACCTTATCAAAATATATGCATAATGAAAACTAGATCAGGCACCCAAATGAAAACAACTCTTAAGGTAAACCTCACAATGTGAAGCTCACGTTTATTAATATGACGGGTGAGTTTGCTAACGGCTACACGTCGAATTTTGAGCAATATTTGGTGTTTATTACAGCTGGATGTAAAAATCAAACATCGCATAGATAGGTTGTTATAAAAGAAATGAGGATCCTTGTTCAGAATTGGGTATTCACTTTTGATTGATATCCAAAACTCCACAAATTAGCAAGAAACAAATGGAAAGAATCTTGGATTCGCAGATTTCCTGACATTGCCTTCCTCAAAGATTTTTGCAAACCAAACATTGAACATTTTGAGAAGCGTTCCATCAAACATGATCGTAACCGTCTCTAAAAGTTTCAAGATGTGCAGCTATTGCATTGCAGAGAGAGAGAGAGAGAAACAAGGCGTTCATCCTGTCAAATAAATCACTCAAATGTGCTAGTTTCAGCAAAAAGTTGGGCTCGGCAAAGTAACTGAAATCTTTCGAATGCATAGAATAAGACGTGATCACGTGAGGGCCATCCAGCATATCTTCTTGAAAAATAACATTTTCAGTGGTGTAGTTTTTATGTAGTCGTCTACAACACTACATTCAATTGAAAACGTTTGCAAATTGTTCAAATTTATTTTGAAGAACAGTTCAATTCTAGTAACTTATCGTGGATTACTTGCATTTTATGGTGCTCATAATAGTCCATCGGAGCGATTAATTTCGGAATAAATGACAAAACTTGTGTCCGTCCACTTTATGGAAAATTTTGCGTGAGGGCCTATGTTTACATCCTTAAAAGATTCAACTTGTACTGGAATTGAAGTTTAGAAAAAATTATAATTTTTTACGTATTTATTAATTTTGTATGAATGAGTCTCTGGAGAAATTTCGCTGTTTCGAATTGCTGTTGTTGCAGATATTCTTCGCAAGAAATGTAATTTTTTTTTCAATCTTATTCTCTCTTGCACTTGTATTGAGCATTAACTTCGATGTACAATTCACCGAAGATATTAAAAAAACTAAATATTCCGTTTAAAAGTTAAAGCTATAGAAATTTTACTAAATATACCAACATTAACCATTAGGATGCACAGAAACAGATCACCCCTGAGAGGCTGAAGAGACAAATTGTGAGCAAATCTGTACTTTGTCAAAACAGAAAAACAAACGATATTAGAGCACTCGATAGAGTTTTCATAATAGAAGTATATTTTGTCTGTATATTTTAAATAGTATAAATTCAACCATCTATCCTAGAGAGAAACAAACAATTCTACCAACTTAATTATTTTTTTCTCAAATGTGTTAATCACAACAACGCTTGTTCTTCTCTGTTTCGGCTCGTTCACACTTAAGCGCGTGTTTTTCGTTCTTTTCAAGCGCCCCTTTTCTCGTTTCATTAGCGCGGAAGTAATATTTTAAGAACGTAGATGGTCGGAATGTGTCGGAAACTTCAGCAGTTGATTTCACTTTATTGTAAATGGTGTAGGTAGTATTAAAAGGTTGCGGTTTGCTTCGTGCCACATTCCCGTATAGGCTGATAAATGAGGTGTCATTTAAATTAAGGAAAACCCTTTTTTTTTCTTAGATAAAAAAATGTTTTATAATTGGAGAGAAGGGACGTTTATATAAGAATTTTACGCGAGATTTACCTCTGCTGCCTTTTCATTGGAATAGAATTGCATACACGGATTAGCATGATGATTATAAGTCAATTGATAAGATTAATAGAAACTTTGATAATGACACCCGAACCTAGTAACGCGTAGTAAACTCTGCCTATATAAGAACAACTGTTACATATACGAGGAGCGGTTGAAAATTAAGTGCTGATGACGTAGAAAATGCGATTGGAAATACTGATTGATGCTTTTGTTGGGAACGTACTCCACACTGCCGTCAGTTCATTGTTATTTGCATTCGCAAGACAATATATTAAGATGCATGTGGTGAGAACACGCCCCTAAACGCAAGATTCTAAGATACGTAACTAATTGTGCGAAACATGTCGCTTTACGATAGGGTAAATTCGGGAGACATGGTTCACTTTTCTCAATAATTTATGAAAGCTTAATAGACGATTTAAAGATTCGATTAGTTTCTAATTAACCTTTGATATAAGTAAAACATACAGATACAAGAAAAACATTATGATTTCCAAATATAAAATGTAAAAAAAAACTATACAAAGATAGGATAAACCGTCTCACTCTATTTGCTTAGATGAGACGGTGTACCTATATACGTAAGAAATGGACATTTGTAACCATCTATGATAAGTTACGACCTTTTTTTACTTGTTATGCGCTGGTAGTCTCTTACCACTGTCTGTACTGCTCATTAGGTGTATACTTTTATCGTTCTCTGAAGAAGATACCACTCTCACCTTCTTTGTTTATGGAAACTTCAGATAGAGTTTGATTTCCTCTTGTATATGGTTTCTGTTTTTATTTCTAGAACTTTTGCTTTCTCTTTTCTTATTCTATGGTTGTTCCTTATGCTCTGTCCTATCTGCTTTTTTATGCTACATTTCTTTGCGTTCTGTTATGTGATCTGGTGAATAAATTATCGCAGTAAGTTGTTACCTATGTGCACGTACAGTTTCAACTGTAGAGGTACTGGAAACGAGAAGAATTGCATATAAACTTCATTATTCTCAGTGCTTCCTACTTCATTATCTTCAGCTTCTGTAATAGATATTTGCACGGTCACTATTTGGCGGTATATCAACATCACCTGCAACATGCGGTGCTCTATGATTTTCAGCCTGGTGGATTTCGTCAGGATAGGTTAGAGAGGTTAGGAAATAATTATACACTTGTAGTAAAAACTAGTGGAAAAAATCATGAAGGTAGCCAAAATACATTTGAAAATAACTTAACAAAAACAGTGGATGCAGATCCCCACAAAAATGTTGATTGGTAGTTATAAGCTGGACAACCTATTTGAGTATCTGTTCTATTAGTGACAACTGCCCCATCTCTTCCGATTTTGCTTTAAGCGAACTTTCTCTACAATTTCCAAAAGTCTCTAGAGCAGTATCATTGAAAATCGTGACTGAAACTCTATGCAGAAAATTTAGAGAAGTTGGCCTAGAAAGATAAAGTAGTCATGTAACTTTTTGAAATCATTTATAATTATTTCAGTCTTTTCCACTTTATTACCGATCGGCCCATAATTTGAAACCGCGCCTTGGAATATCAGAAACGCCATCTGTAATACCTGTTAGGTATTGGAGTCAAATACATAAATTCATGCCTATAATGTTTTTATTGGGGCAAATCTAATTTTAGAAATACCATTTACTAACCGTAAGACATCCTATTAACTTGTAATTAGTGCATACATATATGAAACAGTGCTTGAACTGTTTGAATTTCTTTAAGGAATAATTTTCTAGCTGCAGGCACGTCCTTTAGATAACCAAGGTGTGTATCAGCATCATAAAGTGGGAAGCTTAACAATTTTTATAATGTTGTAGCTCTTTTACACATACACATGATATACTTTCTCTGCCTTTGGTACCAGTTTCCACTACATGACTTCAATTATTTTGAGGGCTTGCCATTCTTTATTTAGCTGCAAACTATAAAGCAATCAAAAGACTAACTCTCAGATTAAAATCAAAATTGGAGGCAACACAAAAAAAAAACAAGAAAAACGTTCTTATCAAATTCTTTGTATTGTATAACTAAGATGGTCACATAGGCTATAATATGCAGATGTTTCATCCAGAACAAAAAGATGTGTACGCAATATTTGCAAGTATAATAGCGGACAGAATATTTCAGTATCCTACTCATAAGAAAACTCAATCCCTTCCACAATATTATTGGTTGCACTATAATTACCATATTGACAAAATTCCAATTTTTCCATATTTCTTATTCCCCCAACCTAACGTATTTTTCCATCTGGTACCAGTGATGTTAGTCTCCATGTCTTATTTTTGTTAGTCTATGTACAGGTTTAATCTAATTTTTACAATTAAATCCAAAGTTCAATAGAAAGAGTACATGTGACCTTTGCACAAGCAATACTAACCTACAATTCCACTTGGCATCACTAAAATTACTTCGACGTTACTGCCATAGAACCGTATCCCTCCTTCCACATTTCCCGCCCATCAAACACCTCTCCCCATCCATACGCAACCTGCTACCTAGCGTAATCATTATAGAATACCAAGAATAGATTGATACCCGTATTACGATACGGAGCGTTACCGTGCTCGAATATGGCCCCGTATTAAATCGCGCCAGGACCCGAAGTCATGATTTCCGAACGGAAATTCAGTTCGCTAATCAAATATCCACATGCACACGTCAAGCGCAACACATGTCGGCTTCGAAATCAATATTGGAGAGGTAAAGGTAGACAGTAGGATGCAAGAGAGGCGATGCTATCAATACAATGACGTACATATATGTATATGTAACTCGATTAAGTGCAGGCACAGCAGATTCGTTGTTTAAATAGATTCAACGTTTCTGGGTCGTATAAATCATTTAGTCTATAATGTGTGTATGTGTATTTGTATTATTGTGTATAAATATAAATGCCGGTAACTGGTTATACGTACAATGCTAACAAGTAGCAATTAGGGATTTAGTGGTTATAAATCTTTAAGCTAAGCAGGAATTTTGAAAACAAAATGAATAGAGAGGAGCACAAGGTTTTCATAAAATCCCTTGCAGAACAAGACAAAAAATTAAAAGAAATTGTATTTGTTTATTCTATTATAGCGGTTTCTAAGCAGCTAATTTTGGCATCTACCGCATCCCAGTCTCCAAGAGACTCCATACCTAAAACCACCTTCCCACTGTCCTCCCATCTGGATAGCTTCTTTAGTTCATTTTTCTCCACTCACTCTCGGTCTTCCCTTTCCTTCCAGTAGTAGGCTTTCATTTCCCAACCTTTTGTAGTTGTTTATCCTGGTCCATTCTCCTCATGTGGCCATACCACGATAGTTGTTTCCGTTCTATTTCATTACTAATGCTGCGTCTACTTGCATTATTTTCTTATTCTTTCATTTCCTTAGTGATTTAATAATGTCTTCTTACAGCTGCGTCTCCAGTGCATCACCTCTGCCGATGCATGTCTAGCGATATACCCCGCACCTGTCAGTAATACGGAATAAGGGCTTCATTGAATCGATTCAAATTGAAAAGGTGGATGTGAAGATAGGATTTTACAGCAGTAATTAAACAAGGATAGAGAATAATGTTAGACAGAGTGACCACACTGACACACAATTGCCCCTGCAAAATAGCACGCGTATCTCTCATAGAAATCTTATTTCATCTTTCTCTTACTCACAATTATAACCATCGATACACATGAAAGTGCGCTCAAGGTATAGTTGAACAGTGCCTTAACCGATGCTATAAAAACTGTAAATTTATAAGAACTTCTGAGGTTTTCACGCACCCTCACTACTTCATCCAGAAGCTAGATGACTTTCTCGTGCTAAAATTTTGACTCACCTGTTTCAGTTGAGCCCAAGCATTTTTTATGGACTCTGTTATTTGTCATCTTGGCTATTCGACACTCTTCGGCTCCAAGGCTTGCCTACTTGGCTGATTTTTTTTCGTTAATTATATAATTTATATCTACCGCTCCAAGGCATAGGTGCCACCACTTTCAGTGTACATGGTAGAATAGAAGCCATGCCAAAGTAATCTAGATTTTCGATTCAATGTCTAAAGATGAATGAGAACTGGCTTCACCACTTTATTCTGACGTTTAGAGGAATAAGAACAGGAAAAGGGTTAGGAACCACCGCTTTAACTCATGTATCATTTCTCTTGTATCATTTCCCGTCTAATTTCCTGAGTAACCATCCACTTGTATGTGTATTTGCACTTGTTGTTTCAACAATAAAGCGAATAACATAGTGCAATATATTACCATACTCCTACAATAACTTTTTTTGCTTTTGAAAAATAAAACGCAAAACTGTAAAAACTGTTATCCTGCAAATTCGAATTGCTGGATTTTCACGAGCTATTCAAAATGCAGAAATAAGGCAAAACAAATACAAAAGCCAGCGTGCCGCCACCACGTTGCAGGAGCCAGTCAATTCAATAGAGCGACGTTATTTGTTTCCACGTAATTTTTGAAGAACCGTTATTCCAAATGTTCGAGGATAATGCTGCATTGGATAATGGTTGACACGTTTTTACGAAAACGTGATGCACAATAATAATAATGGAATTTTTTTCGAATCGGTCACTATTCAGTAATATTCCCATTTTATCTGTAGTTTCTAATTCTAACTTTCGGATAATCAGCAGGTAACTTTAAAAAAATTTTTGTCAAGATATTTCTTATATACATATTCCACTTATAGTACATTTATTTTTGCAATCCCCCCAGGGATGACGTAATAAATTTACTCACACCTAGGTATTAGCGGCACGTTCTTTTTTAAAGTTAATTAGTTTCTGACATTAAAAATTTCACGATTCCGGTAGGATTCAAACCTATAGCTTTTGTTCGTTAAACAAACATGTTATCCATTTATGCCACAAGACCGTATGATCAAATTTCTATTTAAATTAACTTTCTCTCTTGAACCTTTATTATGAAACTTTAAAGTAAAATAAACCCGAGCTTTATCAAAAAGGGTGATTAAATAATCGCATGGGTAATTGGGACATGGATGCATCAATAGTGCTACACTTTCAGAGCGCAATTATTTCAATAACTTTCCTGTGCCGTTTTGTATAGACGCTAATGGAAAGTAGTTGCACCTCACACATTTACTCTCTTCTTACGTCTGAGAACGACCAAGAGCCATGGTATTAAAGACAGAAAATTCTGCAAGTGAAAGTGAAGTAATGTCAAGTTGTAATTGGATATTTTAAGCATCTACTTCAATAACTTATTTATCTATTTGTTTTTTTACTTTGTTACTGTCAATTTCTTTAGTTTTCTTCCTTAATTGTTTACGAAACCGTGTCACTGTAAAATACAATTTGGATTTATTCTTATCGTAGCATCAGTTTTGGTACATTTCCAGCAATTCCTTTGCACAAATACCATAGCCAACTAACTATGAAGTAGTATTTCCGTTCTTCTGAAAAACTTTCTAATATAAAAAAAAGTATAAATTGCTATTTAAGAAAACGTCGATAAATTTTACTATTTCATACTTGATAATTGCGACGTATATTTTCTACATGAGCAATGCACTCTTGGTGTCAATGTCATACAAACAGGCTCTTTACAGCTGGAAAGTGACTTCCTCATAATATTACAACATTAATAAGAACGAGTAGAACGGTTAGAGGTAAGGGTCAACAGATACTTCAAGGGAGTAATGAAGGCTCACAAAGGGTCGATATGTAATGAATATAATGGAACCGTTTTTTCTGGCGCTTTCTCAAAGTGCTGAAGAGTCGATAATAATCATGCAATTAAACACAGGCAGGAAAGGCGCTGTAGAAAAAGTAGAGCTCTTCTGTCCAACCCGCTGGAAGCTGCCACTGAATGTAACAATGATGATACTGAACGGACTGTTAAGGTTACAGTCGCTGACTTTCTGTCTGCTCTTCGAACATCCTACAACAATTTGGGAGGCATAGATCGTCTTACAAATCCGTTTGCAAGTTCCACCTTTTAGTCTCAGGACAGAGGACTATAGGACCTACCGTGGTTTAGCTCTGCCAAAGATAAAAAGATTCAGGGCCTATCATTTTGATGCACGATTTTATATTCATAAATAATTCACGCAGAGATAATATTCGGAGTCTTCTTTATACAGCATCATCGTACACGGAATTAGGATACGAGACAAACGGAATATATGGGTATTAAGTGTCCCCCGAAATTGGAAGGCCATCGCTATCCCGTCGTCGTATATGACGCAATCTGATCGTCGAGGATCTCAGATAATAAGATCGGCGAATATAGGGCGGTCCCTTTCGTTTTATGCTCTCGTTTGTCCGTAGGCTCGTGCGTATTTTTACGTCCTCCAATAATGAACTCTAATAAAGAAAACAGTTGATCTAAGCGCATCCGTTTAGAAACCTATTAGTAGAATTCAGCCGGAATTACCGCAAAACCGCAGACTCCATTATTTCGTTTTACGTTTCGGCGCTGTGTTTTGTGAAACAACAGCGTAGAATTGTTTCGCTTTGTTTTTTCTTCCCTTCTTCTGAAGGGTTTTCGCTAGCGAAACCGCCTCGCTCATTATAAGGGAGGGCAAACCATATAAATTGGTTTCGAGTGGTATTAAGGATGACTGTTGCAATATACAAAAAGTTGGTTCCGTTTTGCCATTAAATACTCGGTAAGAGTTTGTCCTAAGAAGGTGTAATGAAAATATTTCCTTAACCTCTTATTAGCAATTACGAGGATACGCCGAAAAATTCGGTAACTAACTACGAGATGAAGCTATATGAAAGCAATCTTTGACGTTATTGTATAGCTCGATGTTTCAATGATATATGTCGATCTGTCACTCGTTCAAAGCAAAGCACTTTTGGTGGTGGACAATATTGAAATTCGCGCAGTGATGAAATACCTGTGGAGAAAGTATTTTTCGCCCAAAGAAATTCATGCTGATATGATAAATGTGTTAGGCGAGGATGCTCCTTCTTTTGAAACTCAGCAAATGCGTGACTAAATATAGAAAGTCGTACGAGCGTAAATGACGCCCCCCATTTACATTAAAAGATATTGCTAACGCTACAGGCATCTCCAGATAATGGGAGATGTACATTTTAAATGTTAAATTAGACATGTCTAAGCGGTCTGCAAAAGGGGTGCCGCGTTTGCTCACACCACTGCAAAAACTCAAACGCGTGGAATGTTCTACAGCAATTTTGGAGCGGTTTCGGCAAATCCAACAGAGTTTTTGTGACCTGCGATGGAATGTGGCTTCATCACTACACTCCGGAAAGTAAACAGCAATCAAAATAGTGGACTAAACGTGGTGAGCTGGTTCCAAAGAAAGCCAAAGTCATATTGTCGGCAGGAAATGTGATGGCGTTTCCTGAGATGCGAACGGAATCTTGCTTATCGATTACCTTCCAAAGGAACAAACGATTACTGGACAAGAAAGAGTCCATTTTCATCAAGACAATTCACCAGTCCACAAGAGGAGAATTGTCGAAGCAGAGTTGGCCACATTAAAGTTCGAAGCGCTTGAGCATCACCCTTATTCACCGGATTTAACTCCATCGGACTATCATTTCTTCCTCAAGCTTAAAAGACACCTCGGTAGTATGAGATTTGCTTCGGATGAGGAGCTGATAGGTGCCGTGAATCACTATTTTGAGAAGCTCGAAAAAACTGAGTACTGTGACGGCATAAAGAAACTTGAGCATCGACAAAATAAATGTATTGATCTTGAGAGGGATTGCGTCGAAAAATAAAACACATTTCATTGAAATATTGCTATTTGCTATGCTTTAGTTGCCGAATTTTTCAGCTTATATCTTACCCAGAATGAGAACAAAAATGAATTCAATAGAGGACATCGATTTCTTCTTTGATTGCTCTCACATTAGTTTCCAAACTATTAGAAGCACTTCCTTTGGGTGATCGTTTGTTTAAGCTAGTTTGAACGTTTATTTATAGACCTGTGCTTTGTTTTTGCTACATTAACGATCTGATTCCACTTAAATGGGACATTTCCGTTTTAATTGTATATATTCAAGGAGGCCCGAGTATTTGGGTATTTTAAATTAATGTGAGGGTTCCGTTGGATTGTATTAATTGTAATCATAATTGTTCCTGTAATTACCAACGGTTGAAAATTTCTGAAAAAATATTAGTCTCGGCAGAATTTGAATCTACGCCCTTTGCCTCACCGGGGTAGCTTCATACCGCTAGACAACGTGGTGCCGTTGTCTAGTGGTAAGCTCAAATCACTTTCAATACCTAGATGTTGTAATGTCTGTAAATATATCGCAAAATATCAGCCGACACAATCTTATTTTTAATGCCAAGTACATACGATTATTTTAAATTATTTTAAATCCATCGGTAAGGTAATGCCAAAATATAAATGCAATAGCATAGGTGCAGTAAAACACACTTTGTGTTAAATAAATAAATAAAATAAAAAATAAACAAATAAAATAAGAAATAAAAAATGAAGAGTTTGTATTACTGCCGTGATGCTGCTCATGTTTTTTGGATTTGCTTCGTTTCTATAGTCCTTTGCTGGAGTGTCTTGGCCTGATGATCTGAAAATGTGCACGAAACTAGTAACCATTGATTAGTTGATTAGAGACTGGTCCCATTTTCTTTCCTTATTTTCATGTAGAAATTTATAATATAGTACATCACATTCCACATTAAACTGGTGTTGTTATTAACATGTCTTTTACACACAAAAATACTGTATGGTAAAATGATGATATTGCAAATAATACACTTAGTAATAGTGCCAGTGTATTCTAATGTCGGAAATCGATTAAGAAATCTATTAACACTCATCAAACATAGAAACAAAGAACTCTGGCAATTCACCATCATCAATCTCACTTGGCATTCATACACGTAACAACTGTACGCGTATGAATCCCGAATTCGGATATGTCCGACCGCTTTTTTTATGAATCTGATATATAGTTAATTTGGTAAGACGTATTACTGAGGAAATATGCTACCAAAAATGCTTCAAGTTTTACAATTTGCTGACAGGAAGCGATGGTATATGATTCCTCATGGGCTACTCTGTACTTAAACCTAGTCTACACAATCAAGATGTCAAATGTTCGGGGTGATCATCCGCTTTGTTAACCTATATTTTTGCTATAAAGATTATCACTGTGTAAAATATTTCCGCGTTTTCTGTTCGACTTCTTCAGCACTCTTTCCAGCTTTGCATTCGCTGAGAAGGTGATTTCTAGATCGCATACGATCTCCCGGTGTCTGGCTAAGGTCGAATATGACAAAATGTTCTTCATTAGCTTTATACTGTTCTACTTTCGCTAAAAAGAATATTTAAACGTCACTCCATATAATTATAAATACACAATGGAGGATATGGATAGCCAATCTCGCTTCTCATTTAAAAAGGAAATCGGTCTGGTCTCCGCCGAGCAATAAGACTTTTAATACGTATTTGATTTTCATTTCGGGCCGACGAGCGGGTAGAGTGGCGGACCGCCGAGACCGTGTGCCTTCGTCCATAATTTTTCCGTTTTCTCTCCTTTCTCGGGTTTTCGCCGCGACGATTCCGCGCTCGTGTCGTCCCCGCTGCCGAGATTGTTAAACGGATTTGGTCGCTCCGTTCTTATTGCCTCTTTCCGACAAAGTCTCGTTATCATCTCCCAGGACGATTTATTACGAGGCGATTTTTCTCGTAGACGAAGGAGAGGGGAGGTGGAGGAGGACAAGTGCCTGTTCTTATTTCTCGGCCGAAATATACTGGAAAAATGCCTTGCTACGGTGAGGCCGTACGATCGAGTCTTTGTCACGCGTTCGTGAAATATTGTGTTTCTTATGAGTTTCGGTCGCAAGTGCCGTGATATATTGGATATCATCCGTTGTAATTAGTCCATCGAGTGATACCATCGGTTTGTTACGTTAATATTTTATTTTATTCGAGGGAATATTAACCCGTGTATCTGTAGTGCTGTTTTATAAATACGCTGAATGTAGACCACCGCTCATAAGAATTTAGCCGCCTCTGAGTATACCAAGTCGCAGTATAATATTGGCAGTAGTTTTACTAATTGGCGGTACTTTTGATATTTTGATGTCCCACAATTTTTCTCGAGTATTCCACCTTGCGCAGTGCAAATGATAGGGGTGACAATTAAAAAGATTTTTCAAATTACGTAAACAATAAAGCAAGATAAGTAAAACACTTAATGCAATAGCTGATTCTGATAAAATTTATTTTATTTACATTGAAAAAAATTAGAACTGATTAAAAGGAAGAGTAAACAATAAAACAACAATGGTAAGAATGAATTTCGAAGAAAAATTAAAATAACTTGGAAACCTACGTATAGCGTATAATTACCTAGAAAATATGTTTATGGATGGAATGTATATCTAATAAAATGTTACACAGGTTACCTGTACCTCATTCACGTCTTCATACCTTTACACGTCTCATCTACTTATGTAATGAGATAAAACAATTACACCCGACAATACAGGTTGTACAGTTTTATTAATTTCTATATATATTTTTATATTATTTACATATATATATATCATATATATATATATATATGTATATACACTAGTGTGACAGCATAAAATAGACACCTACTAACTAAAAAAAAACAAAAAAAAGATTCTATTCTCGTTATATATACAAACTACTTTAAAATTTTTAAATTAGAGTAATATTTTGTCGATCCACCTTTACTTGCGTGAAGTGCTGCGAGTCGTCGTGGCATAGAATCTATTAAATGATTAATGGTGTCTTCTGGAATATTTAACGACTCTTCTGTAACAGCTGCCATGAGTTCTTCCTTATTGCTGGGTTCTCGGAGTCGTTTCGCCATATTTGTCTGGATTATGTGCCAAACATTCTCTATCGGATTCATGTCTGGTGATTGGCCTGGCCATGGTAAAATCCGAATCCCCTGTTCCTCTTTCCATGTGGTTGTTGTTCTTGCTTTGTGGCAGGGTGCTCCATCCTCCATAAACGTGGCGTCTTCTTTAGATAAAATGGCGTTGTCGAATATCGGTAGTAGTCCTTCTGTTAATATTTGAATATATTTTGCCGCATTTATATTTCCGTCGCAGATTACTAATTGCCATCTTCCATCATATCATATCGCGCCCCACACCATGATGTTCACCGCCGTATTTCACCGTCTGATGCAAAAATTTGCCATCTAGTTACTGTGACGAACGTGTCCATACCCACGTACGACCACTATCACTGAATTAGCAGTATCTGCTTTCGTCTGAAAAAATGACAAACCGCCAAAACTCTTCGGGTTACGTTCGCATTTCGATTGCCTGTCATTCGGCGCCGTTTTTGAAACGCCGTAAGGAGAGGTTTTTTCTTTGCCACCCTTTTATACATCACCACACTGCGGAGGTATCGCAGAACGGTGAGCTGACTTTTCTGTGAAGTTGCCGCAAGCTCTGCTGTACTTTTTCGCGGTTCTCTTAACACTTCGCGCACAAGCACCCTTTTACTTCTTTCAGAAGGTCAGGCACGACTTGGTCTCGGCTCCACTGTTGTTTTTTCCTTGCGTTTAAATTGTGTGATCACACGATTAACTGTGGGGACAACGGAATATTTAAAAATTTACTTATTTCACGTTGCGAAGCGCCGCGTTCGCTCTGGCCAACGATGCGACCCCGGGTGAAGTCGCTAATATCACTCGAACCTTGTAAGCGAAGCATAGTTGTAAGAATACTAAACTATGACGAATTCCTTCCTATACATCTACCCCTACCCTAATGACAAGAGAAAGTTCTTAATTCGTTCTTAGAATTTAGCTGTTTACATATTTATACCGCTTTATCTGGTGTCTATTTTATTCTGTCACCCTATATGATATATATATATATATATATATATATATATATATATCATATACACATATATGTGATATGAATTATTGTCTTTTAAATCTTTAATAATATCAATGATTTTCTAATGGTTTCTTGTTTGTCTACATTGGTTATATTCTCATCACATTATTGTTCACGATCTTATTTTTGTAGGAACATACTCTTAAATTCATCAAATGTAAAAAGAACCTTTTCTAAGGAAATCATAAAATTTATGGGATTCTCTGTTTTCCTATTAAACTTTGGCAATAATTTTTTTATTTTACGGTTAGTATTTTGACCATGAAATATGTTCAGATTACTTGAATTGACATAATGTTCAATGTCCGAAATACGTTCATGGATGCTTTAAATATTAAATGTTACATCGTTGTCAATTAAATCAATTCCTTTTTCTAAAGTTACTGAATTAGCATCGCGTTCATCCATGAGGTCATTTACCTTATCACTTACACTATTAATTGACTTTTTAAGCTCGGAGATGTTGTTGGAGGATAAAGTATCGCCAATTTCGGATTCGTGTGAATGTGTTTCGGGCATTGTAGTCTTACGTGTATTGACCATTAACCCAAAATAGAAAAATAAATTGAAATTAAAGTTTTCAAAAATTTAAATGCTCCACGTTGGGCGCCAATTTTGTGGTGGAAAATCTCAGTCTCTTAATTTTCCAAAATGGGTTCTCTCATTTAATTTTTTTTCTTTTTAAATTCGAATATAGTGTTTAATGATTGAAATAACCAAATTAAATATTGTAAAAAATAAATATATTAACAAACCAAAAAAAAATGTATATATATAAGTAAATTTTGAAGATTGATTATAATTTGAAGTCTTTAAATTTGTAATCGTACTCACACTCACACGTAATGTCTCGCATTTTAGGGTATCCTGGTCTTTGGCTTCCACAGATGTCTCCGGAACTCCAAATTGTTATAATAATATCAGCTGATATACTTTTTGAGTTTAAATAAATTCGACGAATTTCAAATATTACGATTAATTCGAAAAGTAATATTTTTTTCTCTGGAGAGGGGATCTCGATGTGTGTAGGGTTGACACCATTCTTATTTAACTCGTTATCGTGGTTACATGCATTATATATAACTTGTTTGCCTATATGTTAGGCCTCACAGTAAACACACTCGATAGTATCAAATTATTTACAAGTAATGCTGCCGGGTGTGCCATCCATCCGTCGTACGAGAAATGTTGAAGATAGTGTGATATAATTTCGGAATGATAGATATTTTAATATGATAAAAATGTGTGGGTACTGTACATTAAATATCGTTTAGAAATAGATTTGGAAGAAGTTAAAAACGATATATATAGTAAATCGATATATTATATCCCTTTTTTTAGAAATTTATTTTAAACAGAACACCATAAACGCAGAAATAAGTCAATTTTATTATATCCCAGTATAAGTATATTTACGTCCAGTATGAAACAGCACAATGAAGCTCCCTATATGAGATCAACGAAGACAAAAATAGTTGTGTTAGGTATATGAAGTACTGTAGGACTTCATATATATCTTATGTGTAATATATACTTTTCAATGAAACTTAATATTTTGAATAGCTTTTATGAACAACAAACTGTAAATGTTACAGGGCATATAATATTTTAGCACCGTGAGTCAAGTAGTTTTTGTATAACGGTATATTTTGAACAGACGGGCAAAAAAGAGCAACCAAAGTGAAATAAATCCGAATTCTAACAAAAAGAGTGATTAAATAATGGCATCCACCAGTGGTTTCATGCTTAGGAAATGGAAAATAACCTGCTGTTGGGTTCTTCCTGGAGCACAAAACACAATACCCAAACACTATATTGTCTTTTATGACTGTATTGTAATTTATAAAAAATACTAAAGCTAATAAAACTAAACGTGAAATTACGTTGTATATATATATATATATAATAGCATATACAAAGAAATAATCCATTACCACGTATTTTATAAGAACGTAGGACTGTGCACTAAGAACCAAAAGCACACGAACATTTTCTAAACACATTTACCCTCTTCTTACGACTGAGAATCGTGGTGCGTAGGAATTCCCAAATTTGCTCCACCAAGCGCAGCACACTTGCAGGTAAAGTTAAAGACAAAAAATCCTACAAGTGAAACTACTGCCTCTACTATACTGTGACCAAGTATCGTAAAAATACTAAAAGAACTATAGAAAAATGTATTTTGTAGGAAATTAAAACACTTTAAATTATAATTAAAAAAATTATATTCTGTAGAAATCCGCACATTTATTAAGAAAAGTTACATTTATGATTCAATAATATAGATGCTTTTACTTTTAATAGCAGCATCGCAAAGGCATCAACATGCTCTTGAAGCGCTCAGTTCCGAATAATTATTAATTTATATGGAGTGGGGTTTACTGCTGAGTAGTAAAGTATACGACCACACGGTCCTCGCAATTGTTGTCGTGGTGTAGTGGTCAGTACGTTTCGCCGGGAGTGATGAAGATCGTGGATTTGAATGCTATCGAGACTGATGTTTTTTCAAAAATTTAAAACGTTGTTGGAGTGCAAGAAAATCGTAATTTTATCACTACTAACACCAACGAGAGTTTCATATTAAAATAAATATTAAATTAATGGGAGTTTACCTTTACATTAATGGGAGCTTAACTATACATATTATGTAGATATTAAAAGTGATTTTAATTCATATTGAATCCGGTGCTGTAGTGGTCAGTTCGTTCCGCTGGTAACGGAGACGTGGGTTCGAGACTGGTATTTTTTCAGAAATTTAAAATGTTGGTAAAATGCAAGAAAATCATAATTTTATTATTATCCACTTTTAAAACATACCGACGAACAACAATAAAGTTCAAAGTAATTGAAATGCACGTATAACATAATTATACATGCAGCAATGTTACAACTACTTTTCTTTTAAAGAATTTAGGATTTCAAGTTAAAACCGCGCTGTAGTTGCATGAGTCTGCCGACGTTTTGTTCTCAGTTACATTGAGCTTCTTCTGGGTTGTTGTGTGTCGTGATGCTGAAATCTATTAATAAATAATTTAATTTGGGGACCTCTATATTTGCAAGGAACAATCAGTTGGCACGCGATAGCTCGTATATTTTCTTAAAAGCTGATTATCAATTTTCGACATTGCGTAGGCTTTCTGTACGTATCTCTTTGTTTCGCTTCTTATTCATGTCACTTATCATTTCGTTTAACCCCATTTTGTGTCTATTCCTGAACGAGTCGATTTTCTGAATGTACTCTCTTTATTAAATAACATTGTCAGTTGTAAGTACACTAAGGATTATGAATTTTTATTATATAAATGTCAACGATTTAATTCACGACGTAATACATCTAATGGAATACGACAACTATGAACAAAACTGCCAAAACTTAAACGTGATATAAACAATATTAAGGATGTCAAAATCTTTGACAATTTATAACAAAAGGGAAATATTGTACGATGCGATTTTTCGCTTTGCTAGCGACCAATAGAAAATAACTGTTACTTGGATCTGTTCAGAAATATATCTATTTTTTTGGAATATATAATAATAAAAACAGTAGGCGTACTTCATCTCTAAAGTCAACAGCAGTTAATATATTTAGGATTTGGCGTACATCACATGAAAGAGATATGTCTTCGTTTGTTTTGCCGGCAGATATCGTGGCTAAAACAACGTAGAGATAAATTACCCTTGTTATCTACTTACACCCATATGTACGACACGGGCAACAATTCACGTTACATTAAAAAAAACCGCATCCGTCCGTAATACGAATGACCAATAATGCCTCTTCGGGGAATAATAATTGTCAACCCCGTTCGATGTTCGACCGTGAGATACCTGCCCACTGAAACTTCGAGGATTTCGAGCGGGCGCTGTCCGGAACCGACCGGCTAACGGCGCTCCGGATGCAATTTACGAGCTGCAAGGCTTAAGGTCCGAATTTATCCCCTCGCCGGGAGGAATTCGGAACGTTGGACGGTAGAGATCCGCCTTTTATCTTGATTATTACCGTCGGGTACCGGGTAATATTTTTTGTACGGTACCTAGCCCAGCCGCCGGATAAGCCATAAATGTTATCATGTCGAATAGCTTGTAAGGAGAGTGTAAAGTGGAAATATATTTTGATCATGACCGTACGGGGTATGGTGGGGCGCTGCTGAAACTTCGATAATTGAAATTTACAATCTCCTATTGCTCCTATCGATTTACTCGTTACAATGAAGAAAGTTGAACTGCACCAATGCGATATTCATTTATTTTTACTTGAAGAAATGCAGTGAATCTGAGATATAAAGAGTATCTCATTTGGAAGTACAGGTTATGATTTTGGAATAAAAAGCTTAGTATTTGTAACAATAAGATTTTTTTTTATTTTTCAATATAAGTTCTCTACTTTACGGCTACATATGGAATAAGATATCATTCAAAGGGCTTCCACGACTCGTCTCGTATTATGTCATTCGTTTAGCAAAATTTTCCATAACCCTGGTACATACACCTGCCTCTACCTCTCGAATAACATGAATATATTTTTTGAGGTAGTTTATTGCTGCTTGCTTTTTGGGGTATACTTTCACCTTAACATATATTTTCACGACAAATTTAAATACTTCAGATCCAAAGCAAAAAACTTTATTTCAATTGCTTATAGGAATTATCTTGTTGATATGAAAATACTCTTTGTAACGATACAAAACAATTCTGGTCATTTATTCATCGCAGATGAGGAGGTATTCACTTACAGAATATTCCGCGCTTATGGATATCGTTAATGCTTTTGGAGAATACTTCAGTAGAGCTTACATTGAATCCCAAAATAATTCATTGCTTACGTTCAACGATACCTCAAGCACTACCATGACATTTAGTTCAATGACATTAGAAAAAAAATTAACAAGCTCTTAAACGATCCAAGGAGTCGTTCACATCAGGTTCAGATGGTGTCCCAGGTTTTATTGCGAGATAGTATTTTTGCAAAAGCGTTGCATCGGATTCTCAACCTTATATTAAGATCTTCCACATTCTCGTCAATTTGGAAACTTTCCCGTATTTCTCCCGTGTTGAAGGAGGGAAATTCATCTGGTATTAGAAATTAGTGACCGATTAGCTTGGTGTGCAATTTTTTCAAAGCACCTCAATACGTCTTGTTTACGTAGTTATAACCTCAGCGTCGTGGAATAATGTGTGCCAATCAACATGGGTTTATGAAGTAGCGTTCTAAAATTACTAATCTTGGCTGTTTCATGCAGTCTGTATCCGAAGCTTTGTATGCTAGACAACCTCTTTGAATTTTCAAAAAACTTTTAATCAGATTGATCAGTATGTTCTCCTTCAAAAGTTGCAGTCATTTGAACTTTCTCAATCTCTGCGTTCTTTTGTTACATCTTACATTACCAACAGGTAATTTCAAGTGTGCGACAAAAGCGTTATATCTTCAAACATCATCAGGTATAGCTCAGGCATCCAATCTCGGGCCTCTAATATTTCGTCTATTCGTTAATGGATCCTTATCTATTCTGACGATGCTAAATTGTTCTCTACCATTGACACTCCTACTGACTGCTTACTGCTACAGACGGATATCTGCAGCGCCTCTGAGTGATGCAACGTAAATAGGTTATACTTAAACGTTTATAAATGCTCATATTTAATATTTACCAGATGCAAACAGCTGGTATATTTTCAATACACTATTTGAAAGATGGTATTTAGGATCGCTTCATTGGCAATTTCATGTGTGCTATAGAAACTTTACACTTCCAAAGATGTTGCTACATTAGATATAGCTCAAGGATCCAATCTCGTGACTCTAATATTTCTTCAATTCATTAATGATATCGTTGATAATGTGAGAGCCGGGATCCTTATGTATGCTGACGATGTTAAACTGTTCTCTACCATTGACACACCTACTAACTGTGTACTACTGCAGAGGAATATCTGCGACATCTCTGAATGGTGCAGAGTAAATGGGTTATTCTTAAATGCTTCTAAATGATCATATGTAACATTTTCCAAATGCAAATAGCCGGTATCTTTACACTATACTATTATACTATTGGAAAGATAGGAAGCTTCATCGGTTAGAGATTTAGACGTTCTTTTTATAATTCTTTATCTTTTTTCTGGGCATATTTCGGAAATTGTGTACAAAAGTTATAAAACCTATGGATTAATTTATTGCAATTGCAAGGATTTCCATAACACGAAAGCATTATCTGCTTTATTTGTTTTCTCTGATTGAGACCGATTGAAGTACGCTGCTTTGATCTGGTTTCCCACTTATATAACTCATGTGGATTCTGTGGAATGTGTCCGTAGCAGGTTTATGAGGTTTTTATATATCTTACTTAAGGAATCTTACCCCGATAGAAATATGGAGTACAACGCTCTGCTGAACAAATTAATTTTACGTCACTTTACTTGAGTAGAATTATGCTCGTCCTTAAGTTCTTGTTTTCTCTGTTGATTGGCCATGGCTATTATATGAGTGTAATTTTGTTGTATCTAGAGTGAACACCAGATCAGTTTTTACTTTTCACTGCAACCCTAACAGAATAAACGTTTTAATGAGGTCACGCATTTCCATAATGCCGACACCTTTCACCTTTCAATTCTTGCTGCCATTTCTGTTTGTTTTATCAGGAAATTTTTTGCTTTGTTATCAGTATATTTTTTTATCTGTTTGTATCATTTTATTGCATATTTATTTATTATTATAATGTTACAGTTGCGAGAAATATGTCGACTTGGAAACTTGGTTTGGGGTAGAGTTATGGTCTCACATGCTAAATAGTTTCTCAGACTTTGGTCGTTTGTCATAGTCGTAACGGTTGTCGTGTACCTCCGTGTCACTAGTTCTCTGTCTTTGACACCTCGCAAATAACTGTGGTTCACATTTTCAAAGATACTTTTGAAAATGTGAACCGCTGTTGGATCCATGACAAGTGGAACGGAATACCATGCACCATGATTTAATAGTAATATATGATGATGATTTAACACTGACAGTTCCAGTTCATCAGAAATATTAGCTGGTGGTGTAATCAGAATATTAACACAGATTTGGGTGCGGTAGCTTTAAGTGAAGATAATTTGTTGCCATCGCTTGTTTAACATTTCAGCCGTATCCTGCCGCCTTTCCCAGATTCGAATGAGATTGAACGTGTTGCCGAAATCCGTACATCTAGCAGAATATCGAAGCGAACTAAACTGTGTCCTTCCCCTTTATCGGAGAAAGCATGCCCTTTTCGAAGTAGTAGCATGTTCGACTTTTAGTAGTCCAAAGAAGAAGAAACAAAAAACACCTTGAGGAACTTAATAATTAATGCATGCGGTTTCGACGCTTTTGAATGAGTTCCTCTAAATATCAAGAATTCCATTACCGGGTTAATCCCTCATTCGTTTTTATATAGCCCACTAATTTTTACACATACCCTGCACTTTCTTCCTCTATAACAACAAACCTTCCGAACTCACCAATTTTCCGGCATCCCTATTTCATTTGTTCTGTATCTTCCACGTTAAGCTAATCTTGGAAGTCGTATCATTGTTATGACTATGACACTTTAATGCATCACCTAAAGAACTTATATAACAATAGCAACAGCAAACGCTCTTCTACTACTAATCGCAATAGCAGCAAATTATAATACATTCACGCAGTAGCGCCACATTTACATCAGTCGAAGTATATTTCACTATTCCTCTGCCGCAAAGCTCTAACGTGGCGCACGTATCTTCATCAGAGAGGTAATTGGAGAAAGTAGGTATCACCCCGTAAATACATAAAATGTATATAGATATTTGCAGTGACGGGGCTTGTATAAGGAGCTAAGAGAGTCTGGATGAGTAGTGCCTCGGGCTCCCTTTCCTTCTACCTCACACCATGGCTCCGTGCCACTTTTGTTACTCGGGCGTGAATTCACGACGCCGTTGATCTTTTCATCTTGCTTATGACTGCGACTCACCCTACGCCCACATCGCCTTCGCTTCCTCTCCTTTTTATTAAGTTTCGAATCGAATTAAATGGTTGCGGATGGACTGCAGCGAAGGCAACTTTGCAGATTTGCCGGCTAATAAGGAAAGTAGTGGATATACACTGTCAAACGTTTACGAGCTATGTAGATGCAATTTGTTATCATTTTAGTTCTAAGTTAGTCCCACTTCGAGTACATCCTTGTCAATCTGTCTGGTGAGCACTTAATTTTGTGCGGAAGAAAACTTTTTCGTCTAAGGCAACAATTCTCGCTTTCCTTTGAAAAAGAAGTTAACGCATATAAAGTTCCTGCATTTAAGAATTAATTATTCCCGTAATTACTTTCATCAAACGAGTTGATAATCTCAGAAGAACATTTTTGACTTTGTCAATCGTTTGGAGATTCTGTCGAAATTACATACATATATTAGTATGGCATTCTTAGTGGAGGATATGAACAGCATAAATGATGGCTATGAAAATGGTTGTTTTAATTCCATTCAACACATACTCAAAGGATTTACAGAATCTTTGGAGAAATGCTGGCACTGAAAATGAGCTACGTTGACTTGGATATCTCTGCTTGTTAGACAAAGTGTTTTCCTCTTTTTTGTTAAATTTGCTGCTTTCGAATTGTGGCTAACTTTGTTATGTTGAACCCGTTTTGAAAGTCGTTGGATATTCCAACTTGCACCTCGCGTTGTAGATTTTGAAGCAATGCGTGGTAATGGAAGACTTTCGTTGCCTTTAAATGTAGTACAAGAAGTACTGGAATTAATTATGTTACATTTTTTTACAGCGAGATCAACAGAATTGGATATATGTATTAAAGAATTTACCGAAGCCAAGTGAAAGCATATTAGGAACAAGTTCATTGTAGATATTGGCAACTCCATGGAGTACGGTATCAGCAATGCTGTGCATGACAGATACAGAAATAGCAAGTTTATAGAAGCATATTGTGAATATGGATTTCGTACACCTGCAAATCACTACCTACTTCTACAATCTATGAAGATATTGTGCTATGCTGACGATGCCACTTTGATGACAGATAACGAGGATGACCTACAACGACCCAAATAAAGGCAGAAACCCTTAGTATGCAGATATCAATGGCGGAAAAAGAATCAGCGGTCATAGCAAAAGAAGCCATTAGATATAAATTCGCTGCAAACGATAAACCCATTCGTCAGTACTTCGTCGTACTTAGGAGTTGAGATAACAAGCTCCAAACACTTACAGCAGGAAGTTAGAGGCCAAATTAATAAAGCCTCAAGAATCTCTGGCTATACGAGGGACCTCATATGGAGGAATAAATATATGGCGTAGATGAAGGCGGTAAGAACTATTAAGGGAGTGAATCTGGGGGACCAGATAGAAGGCAAAGTGATAAGAGGAGATCTCGAAGATCTATAGATAGTACGGTGTACAAAGGCGAGACGACGATTTTGGAGGAACCTTGTCGACAGAATGGCAGAAGATGGATGGGCGAAATGGCCGAAGGATGAAAAATCGAATTCTAGGGAATCTCCTAGCCGATTTCCCAGGAGATGGTGCGAGAGCTGCATATCCGCTTCCCAATAGGCTGAACAACATTAAGAAGAACAGACCAAACAAGACCAAATCTTAGGGGAAGGGAAAGAAGAAGTCCTATCCTTTTCCCTCCAAAATTCTTGCACGTTTCCAAATCATTTAATCCATTAATTTCTTCCATCCCTTTCTTCGACTACTTTCTTTCCTTTCTCCTCTGCAATTCATTTTACCGCTTTTTTTCGGAACTCTTTTCGAAATTCAGTTGTTCCCCATCCCAATGATATGTCTCAATGTTTCGTTTTTTTATATAATCTCTTCAATTCAACTCAACTGTACTTATTCTTTTTATCCATAGTCTATTTTCTTCTGTATAGTTTCCTTACCCGCATCCCAACACTTTCTGTTCTTCTGTCCTTAGTCCTTAGTATCCGAACTTCACAAGTAAATGGAATTCAATTCAATTGGTCGTATTATTGCTTCGTAGATCCTTCGATGAGTCGCTTTGACATCGTTTTAGTGTTCGGTAATCTTTCTTAGCACGAGTATGCATCGGTTATATGTAACTATCCTTTTATTTTTAGGCTATCTAAACACATTCACATCCAAATATGTATACCTCTTCGAATATATGTACATCTTTCCTTCATTTGTGTGTATATCAAGAGATTCTGTGTATGCCAAATACTTTATTTTCTGCTCATTAATTTTCAACTCCATTGTCTTTGCTAATTTTCAGGTTATAAACCCACTCTTTGCAGTTCGTTTTTATTTATTATTAGAATACCTAAGTCATCCGTAAAAGCCCACCGTTATTATCGGCGGTCATGCAAC
Organism: Trypoxylus dichotomus; assembly: GCA_023509865.1. Taxonomy (NCBI): domain Eukaryota; kingdom Metazoa; phylum Arthropoda; class Insecta; order Coleoptera; family Scarabaeidae; genus Trypoxylus; species Trypoxylus dichotomus. The sequence continues at coordinate 56,822,308 of CM042075.1, forward strand.
CACTTCTATTGATTTTCGTACTTCCCACTAGAATCCCACTAGAAGACCAGGCTTTAGTATCCTTTGGAATCAGGCGATACTGGGTTTCCTTGTCTAAGCCCTTCTCCTATTTCAAATTTTTCAAGTATCCGACTCTATTCTAACTCTACTAGCAGATTTCTTCATCCTTATACTTGTGGTTGTATCAAGTTTGGCACTTTTACACCTTGTTTTTAGCAGTTGCAATAATTCTCTTCTTTTTTACCTTATAATAGGCTCGCTCAAACTTCACAAAACTTATGTGCAGTTCTGGATTATGTTTATAGCGAATTTCTTGTAATTCTTCTAACGTATAAATTTTGGTGTATTACTGATCATCCACACGGACATTCTCCAGCTTCTCTTTCTAATGTTCCAGTTGATTTATCTTTCTAACATAAGGATAACATCCTACAAACTATATTCAGCATTGCAATACTCCGACAATTGGCATATTCCAGCTCAACATCAATAAATTGCTCAAAATGAAAGATGAGAATTCTTCCCCGTTTATTCGTTTATAACGTAGATGATTAAATGTTGAAGGCGTCCACGATACTAAGCTCCGTGAAATCACTGCTGATGAGGAAATACGCGAAATTAACATTATTTGCAATGATGTTTTCCAGAACCGACATAGCATAATAGTAAAATTGCACAATGGCTTGTGGAAGGCGATGATGAGGTATTAGGTGTGGATGAAGATATCATTTTAACAGTGAACCGAAGAAGCAGCAAATAGGAAGAAGACTAAGAAGAAAAGGTCTCAACATGAGAGAAGTGTAATGTATAACGAAATCCTGACAAGTTTACACCAGTGCACCAAGGGGACCATGCGAATATATTTTGGACCTAAACATCATCAAGTAATCCATGAAATGCTCCACTCCATAGAAGTAGTGAGGGGGCATAGTGGGAATAACCAGTCTAAAGAAGTACCACAATATACTTGAAGACGGAGCGGAATGGTAAATCAAACCGATTTACCATTTCCAAATCAATCTCGCCATTACAGCAAATTTTAATAGCACACTTTGATTGTGCAGCGAAAATCTCCTCATTCCATTAGATACGTTAGTTGGCTAATGCAACTCCAGGTCTATAACATTATTGTTTACCTATCGAACTTAAGCATAACCATTACATTATACTCTCTACCCTTCCGCTATAATGAGACGAAGCCCGATAGGTGCGCACCCCACTTCGATACGGTATTAAGCAATTACGTGACGATCAAGCCTAATTCGGAGGAACAATCGACGCAACCTCAATTTATAGCGCCACCCATGGAAAACCGCAAATCCGGCGGCACGGAGTACCGTAAGAATTTGTTTTCCCCCTCGCGCTGACTATAAGGGACCGCCGGCAACTCTCGGGAACTCGAAATAAGTACTCGGCCGGAATGAGGCGGAAATAGAGACGGAACAAGGAACGCGAAACGGCGCAAGAGAAATGGAACGTATATCGCATGTAATGAGATTTTTATTGATCGCCGAACAAAACTAGCGCTGTAGTTGTACGGCGGGTGTAAATCTAAATAACACGTATCTACCGCTAATAAGCTTAATTTACGACTGTATTATCTAAGGTGTATTGTTAACTAAAGATGTTTCTTATACTTCAAGAAGAGATCGGTAATGGAATTCGTAAGTTTCAATTATGACGCTGCTATAGTTTGTACTAGTTTGCCAACTGTAAATTGTGAAAATAATCCACCGATTGTTCCTTTCAGGAACAAAAGGACATGTTTATATGGCTTCTGCATTAACGAACGCTAAATAGATTTAATTACGGGATCTGAAGTGGCTTGAATACTTCCAGGATCAATATCGGTTACACCTTTATCAAGCGTCTAATCTGAATGTATCCCTTGACAGAATTTACAGCATCTGAGCATTACCAGTAATTATTTGTGGGATATTTATTACGAAACAAGATGCGGTGCCAATGTACTGAATTCTCTGTACAATATGTGATTTTGTATGGGTGATTTTATTAACTCTTCAAAAAAATAGTAATAATAGTTTATTGTACAAAACAGCATTGACGGATCTATTGATACAGCATACAAAGGAATATAATTTTGTACATTCAGGAAAAGAGAAAAATACATAAATAAAGGGACTTTCAAATTTGATAAATATAAAAGTAAAAAAAATATTACGGAATGGTATCATGGACTAGCAATTTGTTTTGTAAATGTTACATATGTGGTTATAAATTTATTTGTAACATCTCCAGCTTTCCCCTTAGCGCAATAGTCTAATACCACTTACGGTTTTTTTATGATCACTGGTACTAATATTTTAATCATATAAAATGTCGCGAAAAATGTTTCCAGTTGCGTAATGGCTCTAAATATACTAGGTATGTCTGGGAAGTGATGAGAATGTTTAGTGCACACAGTGTCTCCAGCGAGTTTTCCATTTCTGGTAACAATTGTGGACGCCTTATTCCGTTAGGCTGTTTAGAATCTACGGAGTGAGTCTTTGGATATTGTTTATTGTTCTGCATTGGGAACGTCGTACCGTAGGGCCAGACAATGAATCTGACCGGTTTCTGTATGACCTGACAATGCCAGTTCGTGGATCTTGCATCTCGATAATGTTCCAGTTACAACTCATTGTTGGTTTGAGAAGTTTTGGCAAAGAAATACGTTCCAGCACTCCCACACTCACCCTATAGCACAGACATGGCTCCATGTGATTATTTCCTTTTTCCAACACTTAAGTGGAACTTGTAAGCTTTCCATTACGGAACCATAGGCAACAACCAAAGGGTCATGACGCGAGTTATAAATAGCCTAACGGAACAAGACCGGGATTCTTACCAGAATACTCTGTATGTATTCCGGGTAAGCATACTTTGAAGGGAACATCATTAAATTGTAGATACATGCAATTCAACACTTTAAAACCAGTCATTCGTATTAATTCTGCGACATTCCTCGTACTTCTATATACATGGGTTGTGTATATTTCGGATTCTCCGCGTTTCTTCAGTGTTCAGGACAGACTTGTCGATATTTCGGTGGCATCGCAGCTTCTTTGTTCTAGAGGTTTCTGGCCGCGTATGTTATTGGTCCCGAAAGAGTCCGTTTCGACAAGATTTCACTGATCTTCTTCTGGACGCTCTCGTTCGACTAGAGATCGGAGATAAATTGCAATTCAGTTCATCAGGACTGACAGCAGAGCACTCAGCCTGCTAATAATCATCCAGAAATGGAATCCTCACACTTCGTTGAAAATGCTATTCAGTCGAACCTGAGGTGGATTCAGTAACCGAAAGCTCGAGCAAATAACTTCAAGACAAGGAAGAGACGGAGCATCCAACAGATTATCAATAATCACTGTCTGCCACCCAAGTTAATTTGCTATTAACCATGAATTTTGCAGGATTAGATTCCAGTTAATATTTCGATTAAATAGAATATTATTCGTTGTGTTTTACTGTTATATAGTGCAAGTCTGTTTGTATTGGTCCAGTGTAATATTGAAGAAGTGTATTTTTTTATTATATCGTAATCTATATCTTGCGCTTCTGATATCGGTTGCGGTTGCATCATTGCAAAAAGTACGCAGTCAATATTTGGATTGCAGAAGGGAATATCACTAATATATATTAAAAAGGGAATAGGAGTCAGTACAGATCCTTGCAGCATATTTTTTGACATGGGTATAGATTCAAAATTTAGTTTACTTTGTGATATATATTGACTTTTATTAGTTAATTAACAATATTATCGCTAAACGGGTCGGCAGTCCACTGGTAAGAGGACCAGCACTTGGATTTAGAAACTCAGGTGTCGTGCATTCGAAGACAACGTCCGTGAAGTACAGTGGCAGGGTACTTTTCGGATAAATTGGGTATTCTCCCGAGTCACTATTCGCCTTTGAGAAAATAATTAACGGCGCTTCACCCTTCACGTTTATTCTAAAGTTTTGGATCGTCGAAAACAGACCCGGAAGGAAGCAGAAAAAAAATCCTCTTCCATCAAGACAATGCACCAGTTCACTAGAGCGGAATTCTCGATCCAAAATTGGCCAAATTAAAGCCCGAAGCGCTTAAGTATCCCCCTTATTCATCGGATTTAGTTCTGTCGGGCTATCATCTTTTCCCCAAGCATAAGAAACACCTCGGCGGTATGAGATTTGCTTCGGATGGGGAGCTGCCGTGGACCACTACTTCGAGGTGCTTGAGGAAAATGAGTACTGTGAAGCTATAAAGAAACTTGAGCCTCGATTAAATAAATGCACTGACTTTGACAGAAATTATGTCGCTACTTGCTACGCTTTAGTTACTGCAATTTTCAGCCTACCCTCGTAATAATATCAATATAATATGGCTTTCTTATGAAGCGGCAATGAGATTGATTCAGGCGGCGTCAGGGATGAATGTTCATTGTCCAGTGCTCCAATTGTTTAAGTTTACACCTTATGAAAGGGTCAATCATAAAAGTTCCTTGAAGGGATGGAGCAATGGTAATTTCTTAGCGCTCGGACACTATCGGCTAAGGAAACACTTCTTGGCAACGAAAGTAATCAAGGATCTGCCATGCTGAAGATGAGGCAGTCCCATTTGTAAATATCTACTGCCGACGTGAGATGCGGGTGCATCGTCAGGATGGTCTTCCTAAGCAACATCCTAACCAACATCAAAGTTGTGTACTGGTTGGCCTGAGATAATTAACACCAAAGGGAAAATCGAGAATGAACTTATTTCGGGCTAATCATTTCGATTTCTCACACCCTTATCGTCCATAATCGTACAACAAGAGTTAGTAATTAGTACAGGGCTCCATTTAAGCACTAAAAATACCATCTTATAAATGAAATTTATAAATTCCCCTCTTTGTAACGCATTTAAAAAGGTCATCTTCCATCTAAACGTTCCTATGAACGTCTTCCCTTTTTCCTCGCTTCGAACGGAAACAATTTGAAAGGCAAAAAACGGAATAACGGCGTCAACAAAGGCATCGCAAATCTATTGTCGATATTCCCCCTTCATTCGAACAGCCGAGAGACAACAGAATTAAGATATCGTCGGATTAAGCCGTCGTACGATATATATTTATGCGTCTATTTATGAAACGATTCGGAAAGGTCGTCACGTCGTCTGATTGAATTTTTATCCGTCCTAAATCAAAAATAAATAGAATCCGAGAAAGACGAGTATAATTCCATCGCGTTGCGTAAGACGAGGGTAAATCCGGGGCGCTAACGGAATTACTATCTCCGGGACTTCTTCTTATCAATTAAGTGAACTTCCGTCGACTTTTAAAAGTTTTAATTAAAAAAGAAACATTGTGTTAATTAACGTAAAGGAATATCTTAGTTTCGGCGTAAAGGTTCCTCCTTTGTCGGTCCGACTCCGGCGATAATTAGTGTAATTGGGCAATCAATTCCGGTCCCGGATCGTTGCAGACATAAACGTTTAAGGTTCGTTTATCAGTTAACGATTTCCAAAATAAATTACTTTATTTGGATTATCTTTTCACCTTGATTTTTGAAATGTTGAAAATTTTAACATTCGAAGGCATCTCAAACATGAGACTATGTCTAAACCAAGACACTTTTTTTGCATTATTTACAAGACATAGTCCATTATTCGTTCCCCCTAAATTATTCGAAATAGTGATAAATAATCAACTTAGCATACTTTACACAAGTGGAATCTATTTTTCGGATTTTCTTTCGGATCTATAATACTTAAACTGATCATGAAAACATTGAGTCTTGCACCTCATGCTGAACTAGTCCAATTCTGAACCAACATTAGAAAGACGATTTTCGAAGATCGTTCAATTTCGCTCAATCTTTTGTTATATATGTGATTAACCATGCCGAATACGATAAAATCTCACATTTTACTCGAAGAAAGTAGCAAATTTTATATCACAATTCCTCCATTCGGCTGAAAATTGCAAGATTCGTTCCGGAGGTGGTAGAAGGATAAAATTCGGAGCCCCTATATAAGCTGATACCCCGAATCGATTTTCAACGGAGTTAGTGCCCTACCTCTTCCAGATTCGGGCATGAAAGATGCCAAAGTCGAAAAACACCTGAAATGCAGCCCTTTCAAAGAAAGATTATACGGGTACCGGAAGAGACTCATCCTCTCCCCATTGACAACTTCCCTCTACATCTTTATACTAGAGGGCCATGAAGGGGGCCTGTAGAACCCTGATCAATCCCTAGGGCGCCTAGCTTTGAAGCCTGCATTTTTAGGTCGTAGAACGCAATTTTTCGGCCAAAAACGAAACGTTAGCCCAAATGTAATAATTTTATCGTGTTCAGCGTGATCAATTACATATGTATTCAAAATTTGAGCGAAATCGGAGAGGTCGATATTTTTCTCAAAATCGTAAGGGAAAAAATGTAGATTTGTGAGGATCGTTCGATTTCGCTCAAATTTTGGGTATAATGGTGTAATTGGTCACACTCAATACGATAAAATTGTCAGATTTTGGCGGAAGTTTCTTTTTTGGCCAAAAACAAATCACCTCCGCAGCACTAACTCAAGTTAATGTTTTTCTTAAGGAGAATGTTATACACTGCGCTTTTCCTGTAACTTAGTGCAACTCTGTTTGTAATCAACCATTCTAGCAGCAAGCACTTTTAATTTAGGTCAGTCCTAAATCGCAAATACTTTCGATCTTGGTGTCTTGTTCGATAATACGCTAAAAAGTGAAAAGAATTCCAAACATCAAGTTTGGAATCTAATTGATTTAATGTAACAGGGAATCATAGCAACTTATTCATATGTTTATTTATTTGACAGTATTCTGGCTATATTTTCTTTAATTTGTGAATTGATATCTAGTACATGGTTTTCTTTAAGTAACTGAAGAATACATAAAAAAGATCCAATCCCAAACAAAAGAAACAAAGAAAAAAAATTTATACATGTACTCACCTGTGAGCGTCATTAACGTCGAAAATCGCGAAGACCGAGTCTTCGTAATGTGGTAGTACGCGTATCGAAAGATGGCGTGAGACCTACCATATGCTAGTGCTTTAATTACTAGCTCCGCTTACAAGCAGGCAGCTAATAATAAGGCTACAGTATTCTATCGTTTAATTAGGAGTTGTGGATCAATAAACGCGAAGGCCGTTCGACGCAGTAATAAGGAGTAGCAATTTTAAATAGACCTTCTGTACATTTTCGATAGAAAGTAAGCCATTTAAGAGACCAAACGTAAGCTGGAATAAAGAAATAGGCAACATTTTAGATAAGAAAGGACAAACGTGGGATGAAGCTCAGAAAATTGCAATAAACAGAGAAGACTGAAATGCTAGGAAGCAAATTGAATCTAACCCGACAACCAATGGGTATAAGGGTATTAATCATTAGATATATATTATATTATATATTAGATATGTATATTTCCTGTTTCACAAAAGTAATAATGCATACCTTCACACCCCAAAAGTTTTGGGCAATTGCAGGAAGCGTCATGGGTAAGTCATAGGTTATCTAGTTATTACTACATCGTTCTTTCAGTTCAGAAAAATTATATGCGGTTACAGTAAAGATTCTTGTAGATAATTTATTGCGCCACAGTTACTATATAGAATAAATTAGTTCATAAATTCAATTTTCGTGATAACACGCATTTACTTCGACAAAATTATACACAATTTTGATTAACATCGCCAACAGTGACTCTTGTTAATTTAATATTCTTAATTAAGTTCAATTAGGTGACTTATTTTTAGCCTTTTGATGATGCGCTTGCTACCAAGCGGTTAATTAATGCCTAATTTTAGAGAGGCGTGCTCTTACGGTGATAATTAGTAAAACGATGACAGTTCTTGCTATACATAGAACTCCAGAGCTTTACAATAAAATGGGTGTTATAATGTTCTTTTTTCAGTACAATAGGAATCTATTTTTCTAAGAAATTTCTTCTAAAAATTATAAGAAGAGGGCGTAGGTAATAATTTAAGTATATTAATTCAAATTCTGATGTGTTTAGTGAATACTATTAATAATACAAATAATCTTGCTGCACATAATTACACTACAATAAGTATCGAAGTACCATATCATCAAGAGGTACATTAACCGACCTAGTTAAAGTCGTAGAACGGTCAACTAACTTTGTAGTTAATTTAATTTATTATAGCATTTTCATATTTCTTTCTCTTGCGCTTTGACAGAAAATGTTTCCAAACATACTTTTTTAATGGGATGTCTATTATATTGTTACATTCTTAGATACAGACTGAAGAGCTACCTTAAAAAATATCAACATGTTTACCTCTAGTGACGCAAATACGACACAGAAAACAAAACAAAACGCCTAATAACGTAAAAGCAAGGTATGTTTGGATACATTAGCATTTTAGTGTAACTTGTTAAATTATCATTATTGTAGTAAGGACGCTTTTTGAGTGCAATTTTTGTCTTAGTGTTATTTACTTCTGAAACACTCTGTACAGCGGGTAGTGTATATACAACTTTAAATAGATTTAAACGACAAACAACTTTTATTTAAAACTTTTTTGCATATTACTACTAATATCATCATCAGACAACATCAGAAAACACTCTGTATATTCTGTAATACCGTACTATGAAGCAATTTACAATATCAAGTAACTCTTAGATTCAAAGATCAATTCTAGCTCTTATGAATTATATCGAAGACATCCAAAATTAATCAATTCTCGGAAGAGAGTTTCACCTCCCTAAAGTGAATTTCTACCAATAATAAAAATTTCCCTTGAATATCTAATATACTGTACTTCCCTAAAAAGTATTGTTCAACAAATTCAAGAATTTACGAGCAGGTTACAGTGACACTGTTCTTCAAAACAGGAGAAAGTAACAGTTGCCTTCAGAAATGAATATTTGGTTTGCCAGGACTATAGGGTCGTATAATAGACACAAGCATCTCGGTATACTCTGCACCACGCAAATTAATCAATTACATGTTTGAAACGCAGTGTCTCATGCAATATTTCCTACACAAGCCCTAACAATTCTTAAATTACCTACTCTTTACAAACTATTGAATGGCCCTAAAGGAACCTTCTTGGAGAAAAATCTGCCGAAAGAATTTTTGTAACACAAGGTTTTAAATCTCGAATAAATTGAGGAGCTGGATCTTTTTCACCAAGGCTGTACTACAGAATCGAATAAGAACGTACGAAAAAAAGTAGTTTATTTTCGATTTAAGAGAAAACGAAAGGAATGTTGCAAAACAAAAGAAAACGGTCGACGCGATCTTAAACTTTTACGCGGAACAAAAATTCCACACGTTTCAACTCCTTCCAGCGATTCCATATATCCATACGTACATACGTTTCAACGGCACACGACATAGCACGAAATGAGATTCAGCGATTCCCTTCGTTTCTCCTACAGCGAAAGCGAGTTTATACATTTTTGAAGAGATTCTCTCCAACTTTGTTTTTTATTCATAAAACAAATCAGTTTTATGACATTTAAGAATAACATCGGGACGAGAAATGATTACTCGGGATCCTCTGCTCTTTCCCGAGTCTCCGATATTAAAGACAAATTTCCCATTATATCTTTCTCCCCTTGCATCTTTTTGGGAAGCGTCTCGGGAACAGACCCTTTCTCCGCTTTCCTTGACGTTGTGCCACTGCGAAGATCGCGAAATGAGTACGGGGCGGCGCCCGCACGAAACTCGGTCGGCATCTGTTTCGTTCGCGAGACAGTCCTGCGACAGCCGAAAAAATATTGAAATATCGTTCTTCGGTTTGCGCGAAACTTTTTAGCGAAATTGATGTTTCATTCGAACCTTTGGAAAAATATATATTCATTATATTCGCGTTTCTCGTTCCACGTCGTGACGGGCCCGCGTCGCGCCCTCCGGCGAAAAGAATCGGAATATGATGTATGGGAGATATTGCATCGTGCTACGTACGGTAAGAAAAAGTACGTGTAACTGTGTCAGTTTTTGGAAAAAGCGGTAATGGTTTCGTATTTAGGGAACGTCAGGAGTTCGGCACAGATTCTTGAAAATTTTCACTCGTGTTCTTTTGACATACTTCAAACAAACGTTAAAACTATTTGCACAGATTCCGAATTTTCGCTTAGATCCTAGTTAAATGACGAGAATTTCTAAATAGGCAAATATAGGCAGCTGATACTTTAGGATTCTTTGCACTAATGCATTCTGATTGTAACTTAATCGATGCCAATTTATGGCTAGCGACTGTTACACTGTGGAACTGAATGATAAGAAACTTCTGCTTCTAGGTGATTTTAACATGCCCAACTTTTGCTTGAATGGTTACTATAAATTAGTATTGACACTACACAACTTTATTGATTTGCTGAATTTGTCACAGTACAATTACGTCTATAATTTTGGTAATGGGTTATTGGACCTTATTTTCTCAAATTTTGAGTGCAGTGTTGAAAGAAATGAATTACCCTTGATTTATAAAAACGCTTACCATCCTGCGTTGAAAATTACGTTTAGCGTCCGATCTAGTAAAGATCATATTAATTTTCCTGTTAATCGAGTTTGTAGCGGCTATAATTTCCATAAAGCTAACTTTGTTGGCCTATATAATGCTGTTGCCTCTTCAGATTGGACTGCGATTCACAGATAGGGGATGTCAATGATTGCTTTTATGACACACTCTATAGTATTTTTGATCGGTTTATGCCAGTCTACAGTGACCGAACAAAATCCCGATGTACTTTTCCTAATGCAGATATAATTAAGAACGTTAGACTAAAGCAAAAATATAGTAAAAATTACAAAAACTTTCGCTAGCCCACTGATCTAAATAATTTGGAAAAGTTGTGCAAATTGATTAAGTCTCAAATTAATAAGGCCTGCCGTCGGTATCTTACTAGGGTTGAACTTTCTGTCAACATCAATGCTAAATACTTCTGGACTTTTGCACTCTCTCGACAGCAGAAGTCGAAAATTCCGGACAGAATGCATAAGCAGAATCAATTTTTCGACAATCCTTCATCCATTGTCAATGGATTCTCGCAACACTATTGTGGTGTTTATCAGTTTTCTACCTCTTTATCCACTGGTTCCCCAAATTGTGGCCTTGTTGCAGTACACGTTAACACACTGTCTGAGTCTGATATTCTCTCAGCTAAGTCACTGAAAAATAAGCTTACACGTGGACCTGATCTAGTGCCAAAAGCTTTATACTAAAGGATTGCTCATCGATATCTTTGAGACCACTGTTAAGAATTTTTACCCTGATTCAAAGAAGCTCTACTTTCCCTGAAATGTGGAAGCTTATTAGGGTCCGTCCGGTATTGAAGAACGGTGACATATCTGACGTATCCAATTATAGACCAATCTCGATACTGTCAAACATCGCTAAGGTTTTTGAATCTGCGCTGCATATGACAATATACCCTCAGATTAGCCCCTTTATAGTTGAGGAGCAACATGGGTTTGTTGATGGAAAATAGACGGTAACGAACTTGTGCACCTTTCTTCAGTATACTTCTGAAGTAATCCATAGCCAGGATCAAGTCGACGTTTTATACACAGATATATCCAAAGCCTTTGATCGCATAGATCGCGGTATTTTTTTGAGAAAGCTTGAAGACTTTGGTTTTGACGACTCACTTGTTAGGTTGCTTCAATCCTGCCCCTATCAGCGAAACATATAACATATAACAGTTACACGTCGAAAATATGCTCCGTAGCTTTTGGTGTTCCACAGGGCTCTAATCGCGGTCCCTTATTATTCTCAACATTTATTAATGACCTGTTGAAACACATTGATTGCAAAACTTTGGTGTTTGCCGATGATGTTAAATTGTACCGATCTGTGGTTTCTCTGAAAAATTGCATTACACTACAGGCGAATTTGTCTATTTCTAACTTCTCAAATAGATTGAATTTACTTATATCTCAATGCAGGGTCGTATCGTTCGTAAGGAAAAAACAACCAATTATTTTCAACTACGCTTTGAACTGGGACGTAATAATTAGTAATGCAGTTACGTAGTATGTGGGAACAAAGAATTCAATAAATTTGATTTTTTTATTTAACGTATAAATTGATATTTTGTCCAAATCAAGACCACTGCTATTCTCACGCACATGACCGTATGTTCCACAAACTATAGAAACAGCCCAAACAATAACTCGTATAACCATCTGTCGTTAACAATATCTCATTAAAAGAGTAGTAGTAAAACAAGGGGTATTACCCTATAATAAACGCGTAACCTAATGTATTGTACACATACTCTAATGTGGTGTAGTTAACTATTTAATGTTGATCTATTTTTTTGATGCAGAAATATTTTCGTTTCTCTCAGTATAGTTACTATTGTATTACATATACAAGAAACGTAAACTTTCACGTACGTATTCTATCCTTCCAGAAAGGATACACTTTTATAGCCCCTACTTCGAAACTTTTCCGTCTGACGAAGCCAGCAAGCAAATTCCCATAAAGCTAAAAACTTTTTCTTCTAAATTTTTTACGACGTAGTCTTTGTATTAGGAGATTGTTACTGCTATAAATAGAAAAATATGCGTCTTTTCTCCGCACTACTCCGTACAAACTTAGAACTCCGTAATATATTCCGGAATAGACGGTAGTAAAATGCAACGTTTTCATGCCCAAACTACCGCAGAATATATATCCATCCAACTGTGTCTGTACGGATACGTTTATGTAGGAGGAAGAGGCGGAAATTCCAAACAGAAATCCAATTTCAACTTAGCATTCGTCTTGCGGTAAATATGATGTTGCGAGGAAATCTAGGAAACCGGAGACGAACGTAAAGATGGCCGGATTTTGAACGTAGAACAAACAATCCTTGCCCCGGAAAGCGATTACACATATTGTACTTGATACCGTCGCCGTTACATATCTGTTTCCGAAGTTTTGCACTCGCGTAAAATACGCTCGTAACGACGATAACGTGTCCGTTACTAAGTGCGACTTGCAACGTGTGCATGCATCTGCTCTATATCGTGACAAAACGTTGACAGATATATTGTCAGTAACGCAAAAATACATATTTCCTCTCTACGCGATATAAAATTTTCCAGGTTCTTTTTTGAACGACTGAATAATCCATAAATATGTAACATCCATCGATCTTTTACAATAATTATTGTTTTTTTTGCATGGATTTGTTATGAATAGGTTATATCTTTACTTGATTAGGAGTAAAATAGACTTTTAGAGCAAGATCCGGTTTTGAAAATCTTTCTAAAAAACACTCTTTTTAACTTATCGTAGTTGTTTATCATCACCAGAGTTTCGTAAATCATCATTTCTTAAAACTTTATAACTTTACATAGAATATCCTTTAATTTCTTTATGAAATACTTCATTTTATCGAAATGCCAAAAACGAAATATTATAGCAAATCAAAATTTCAAAATACAAAGAAAATGTTAGACAACATTACACAATATTATTATTAAGAAAATATCTCCGTTGATCCTAAAAAAAAAACAGTAATTAATTACGTACCTGCGCAAGTACTCACTCTATATATGCTACTAGTAGTAGAAACAACTGCAGTAAAAATAGAGTGCCAAATGATTACCGTTGGAAAGTCAGAGCAGCAATTGAAATGGCAAAACCAAAACAGATATGTCACAACATCGCCAAGGAAGAACAAGGTAGCCTCAAGGAACTAATAAGTGATAAACATTTCAAGATTTTGCCGGCGGACAAACGGAACACAATAGTGATAATGGATATTGGAACATACAACAGCAAAATGTAAGAAATACTAAGAAGAGGTAAATACAAATAATAAAGAGATGATCCCACATCGTCGGTGGAAACCAGAATACAGCGTACTCTTCACAAATACGAACTCGGCTAGCATAGACTAATACCACGCTATTCTATGTCGGTACCCAATATTCACAAACAGGTACCCCTCTCCATCCAGAAATTCACCGTGCCATCCGCTTGTCAAATTTCTTCTAGGTGTATTTGTTCCAAACAAGATAAATGTGTGGGCTTCGATATAACAAACCTGTTTACCAATTCACAGGTATAGCAGTAAACTCCACTCACACAAATTTATTAATTATTCGGGACGTACCGTTTCGAGAGCACGTGGACTCTCATTGTCAACCGTGTTACCGATTGTCGGTAACACGGTAACACGGTTGACAATGAGAGTCCACGTGCTCTCGAAACGCTGCGTTCCGAATAATTAATAAATTTGTGTGAGTGGAGTTTACTGCTATACCTGTGAATTGTACAACGACACAGTCCTTGCAATCGTTAACTGTTTGCCAATGTACCAACGTAAGCAGCCCTACTAATAGTAAAGAATAGAATCTCCAGCGACACCATACTGCAGAAGAGAACATCATAAGTGTAGAAGCCATTATAAAACTATTGTCCACGTACGTAAACACAACATATTTTGAGGTGGATAGCAAGTTCCACCAGCAGGTGTTTGGTATGCTATTGGTTTAGTAAATGTTCCTCAGATATGTCAACGCTCTCGTGATATGACCGCATAAGAAAGAAAAAATCGATGATTTCCTGCAACACTTAAAAGCTTTACAAGAGTCCATTAATTTCACTACGGAATTGGAGGTGGGAATAGGATGTCTTAATACATAAAAAGTCAGACGGCATATTACGGACGACGGTATAAGGGAAGCCAACCTGCACAGAACAGTATCCTCATTTTGTTTCCAGCCACTTACAAAACATCAAAATGAGTCGAACATGGGCGAAAAAGTAAAACAAAATTTTACAAATACTTCCAATGTATTTAACACTATATACACTATATTTACTTCTTCGCCCATGTTCAATATGGATTTCTGACAAATATCGGCCGATTCAATAGAAATGATCAAAAGGGGTATCGCTAAATGTCTTACCGATAAGACATGGTATGTATGAGATAGAGAAGAGAGATAGGGAAGAGAAATTTCAGTCCACAACAAACATACTGAAACTAAAAACACTTCAGAATGGAAGTACAGAGGGACCACCAGATGCATCTACTATGACAATTACATACGCCAACATTGGAAAAGATCAAAGCAGCAAATACAAAATCAGAATGGCCGTCAAAACTTCAGGTGTAAGTTAACTACAATGAAGCCGGACAACCAAAATCAAAGAACCAGAACTATGAATACGGAATACCACGTGCGTCATTCATAGAAGAAACGTACAAACCTCTACTAGTTAGAAACAAGGAACATCAGAGGCTGGTTTGGATGTGGGAAACGCATATATACCCATTGGCTCAACATGTTTAGGAAGAAGATCATAGAATTGCATGAAATAATGCAGCAATTCTAGACAAAGAACGCAACGGCACAAAAAGGAAAATGTTAAAAGCAGCATATATGGTTTTAACACCGACCGTCATTAGCACTGCAAGCCTGGAGATCAAAAGTGCCATGATTCTCTATGATTAGAGAAAGTATCAGCCGAAGATCAACAACCACTATGCGAAAGACAGTTGAATAGCAAGCATACGTGAACCAAACCTGCAGAATGGATTAAAGATAAATTTAATAGTAACTTCTGTCCACCCAGCTAGCTTGGTGAAGTTCGTTGGAATACAAAATTCGAAAATATCAAATTCAATTCCCAAACGAGACGATTTTCAGTAAAAAAAAATAGGGAAGGCAAATAGCCAGACAATTCATTGAACTTAATGATGGATCGGACAAGTAACAGCTCTCATCAGGGCTACCCTGAAGACGGCAGTAGAGATACTGCCGAAACGTCGGACTATGTACGTTCCACAAACGATGGAAATAGCCTAAAGGACAACTCTAATTAACCATTGCAATTTCAAATACACAAGTTCAAATATGCAGTTTTAATTAAATCTTAATACAGACTTATCAAATTGGCCTTAACCTAGTGCAATTCCCTGTAGATATCACAAAAATGCAACATGTTTCTCATACATTACGATACGTGCCGTCTCAATTCCAAATTTAAGCGGCGATATCGTACGAAGCAAACAATTAACTACAGTGTTCATTAGTTTGCATGTCAAAGGCACACTTTGGAGGTAATAAATTGAATAAATGAATTTTCTAAACGTTACCTCGTGCCTTGCCGATTATTCCTTTTTCCTTCCATATTTCAGCATAATATCGCAGTAGGTGATGCTATATATTACATTATGAGACCAGTTATCTGCTAACGGGGAACAAAGAGTCAGAACGGCACGAGGTATATACGTTAATTATAACGGACTGCATTAAAAACAATAAAAATTTAATATCTCCCGCTTTCACATTTAAAATTGTAGGTTTTCCTTTTTAACACAACCCGACGCTTTGCTCTAAAAATAGATATGTAAATGTATATACGAATGTAGCATAGGAATTAAACTATATATATGCCATGGTATTCCCTTAAATCGTATAATATACACGCCGTAGAAGGCATGACCCGAAACCATGTCATCGACCATTAGTCGTATAATTAGTCGGACTTAAATAATGGATCCAGTGGTATGTTAGTGCTCTTAAGAAATTGGATTTCAAATTAAACTTGTTTTGTCATAAATCGGATTTTATTAGATTTATACTAATTTAAACGAAGAAGTGAATTCAATATTTAATATTCTTACTATTACACGGAAGACGATAAATAAAATATTTACACTATAGCTCATTAGGATAAGGCCACCCTCAGAAATGTGCGCGGATGTTTAATTTCAAAGGAAACAGGAAGATGCACTGTCTGCCCTAGTTCTAAGGATTTTTGCAATAAATGCTATAAGAAAATGTGGCAAAATCGCACGAAATTTGAGATAAAAATTTGCTTTGACATTATTCCTAAATTTTATACTACATACCTAAATATTCACTCCCAAACACTTAACAGATACGTGCCATACTCTTTTACAATAATATAAAACCTCCATGTGCCCTATGTGGTCAGTTATGTTAAAAAGACATTCGTAGTTTTTGCTGGGTTAAAGATTCTACTAAATACGGCGATGGTTAAATAGAAGCTGTCACGTACTAATAAATTGAAACAAAATCAATTATAGTATATTTATTTCGAAGATACTCTTTATACGGTATTTAAGAAGTTTCGATTGGTTTCGTATGGACATGGGAGACACATCTGGCAAAATGAATACGTTACATATAGAGACTGTTTTTTATAGAGGTATTGAACATTGAAATGGAATAAAATAAATATGAATTTTTTAAATTGACATGAAATTTACTTCATTCGAAGGAAAATCTTCTGGCATTATAATTTATGGCATATGACCGCCACGGCTGGCTCGGACGTCGTCTAATCTGGAGGTCCAATTTTCGATGACTTTTTCCAACATTTGTGGCCGTATATCGGCAATAATCCGGCAAATGTTGTCCTCCAAGTGGTCAATCGTTTCGGGCTTATCGGCGTAGACTAGCGACTTTACATATCCCCACAGAAAATAGTCCAGCGGCGTTAAATCGCACGAACTTGGAGGCGACTTCACGCGTCCGAAACGTGAAATTATGCGGTTACCAAACGTTTCCTTCAACAAATCAATTGTGGCACGAGCTGTGTGACATATTGCGCCGTCCTGTTGAAACCACAGCTCCTGCACATCATGGTTGTTCAATTGATGAACGAAGAAGTCAGTAATCATGGCTCTATAGCGGTCACCATTGACTGTAACGTTCTGACCAACATCGTTTTTAAAGAAGTACAGACCAATGATTCCACCAGCGCATAAAGCACACCAAACAGTCAGTTTTTGTGGATGTAACGGTGTCTCAACATACACTTGAGGATTACCATCACTCCAAATACCGCAGTTTTGTTTATTAACGTATCCATTCAAACAAAGGTGAGCTTCATCGCCAAAAAAAAATTCGATTATGAAAATCGGGATCAACGGCAGTCTGGTTTTGGGCCCATTCACCGAATATGTGCCTTGCTAGGTGATCGCGTGGCTTTAATTCTTGCACGAGTTGGATATCCTAAGCACACAAACCTTTCCGCAAAATCCTCCATAAAGTGGATGGACACATATCCCATTCCTGTGCACGATGGCGGATGGACTGATTCGGGTCTTCCTCTACGCTACGCTTTACAGCAGCAATGACTCCTTCTGTACGCACTGTACGACATCTCTGTGGATGCGTATTATCATTTAGAGTAAACGTGGTGCGAAATGTTTCGTAGTTAATCGAATTAATTGCTCTGATGGACGATTATGTTAACCGTAAAATGGACGTAGTGCGCGATACGTATTTCGAACAGAACCATGATTTTCAAAATAAATTTGCACCATTTGGAAGCGTTGTTCAGGCATCAGTCTATTCATGTTGAAATGCCAAACCAAACTAAACATAAATCACTTGTCAACTGACAAAATGGCCGCCAGTTAAAAAAGTGTCGCCAACTTAAAGTTTTATACCTCAATAAAAAAACAACCTTTATATTTCCCTCCACATTCAATTATGCAGTTAAATACAAATTGCATCAAAACAACCTCAAAGCATAGTCCAACTATACATTGATCAGGAACTAGATACCTTGGCTTCCCCAAAGCATGTTTGTCATGGTTTGCTAAGCCTATTGCCAAGAGCTTATTTTTCGAAACTTTCTAAAACGTTTGCTTAAGTATCAAGGGTACATGCAGTAACTATTTGTAAATGCTTATGGATAAGTTCGCTAATTTCTAGTGGTTCCAAATAGTTGTGGCGAATACTCTTCGATTTGTAGCTGCTTAAACTCACAGATGCTGAAGTTCAAACATTGCAGTAAAACTCACATCACAGAACCGCAAGGGTTATTAGTTCTCTAAATTTCAAAGACCAACACAGGGGTTAGTCGAAAAAATCGGTAACTAAAGCATAGCAAATAGCAATATTTCGATGAAGTGTGTTTTAATTTTTGACATAATCTCCCTCAAGATCAATACATATATTTAGTCGATGCTCCAGTTTCTTTATGTCTTTACAGTACTCATTTCTCTTGAGTTCCTCAAAATAGTAGTCCTCGGCAGCTATCACCTTCTCATCGGAAGCAATTCTCGTACCGCCGAGGTGTTTCTTAAGCTTGGGGAAGAGATGATAGTCCGACGGAGCTAAATCCGGTAAATAATTAATTTGGCCAATTTTGCTTCGACAGTTCTGTTCCTATGAATTGGAGCACATTGTCTTGATGGGAAAGGACTTTCTTTCCTCTCTTCTGTGTCTATTTTCGACGATAACTGCCTTCAATCGATCCAAAAGTTAAGAATAGTACTGTCCACTAACCGTTTGCCCCCTTGGAAGGTAATCCATAAGAAAGATTCACTTTGTATGCCAGAAAACGGAAGTTGTCATCACCTTTTTTGCCGATAGAATGACTTGGGCCTTCTTTGGAGGTGGTTCAGTCTACTGTTTTGATTGCTATTAACTTCCCGGTGTATAATAGTGGATCCACGTTTCATCGCAAGTCACAGATTGGTGCAAAAAGTCTATTGGATTTTACCGAAGGCGCTCTAGAAAGACTGTAGAACATTTCACGCGCTTGAGTTTTTACGTTGATGTGAGCAAGCCCGACAGCCATCTTGCACACCGCTTAGACATTTCTAATTTAACATTTAAAATGTACATCATTCATCCTTTGGAGATGCCTGTAGTCTTAGGAATATCCTTCAATGTTGATTGGTGATTAGCCTGCACTAATTTCAAAACTTTTTGTACTGTTTTTGAGTGTCCAGAACGGGGATCTTTATTTACGCTTGTACAATCTGTTTTGAATTCATTCACCCATTTGAAAACAATCTTAAAAGAAGGAGCATCCTCGCCTCCATTTACCATATCAGCATGAATTTCCTTTGGTGAAGAATACTTTTTCCACAAGTACTTAGTCACTGCACGAATTTTAATATTGTCCACTTTTAAAAAGCGGCAAAGGTATTCTACTTTAATCGAGTGTACACAACAAACTACCTGACAGTTCGAGATGAACTTCAATGCTTATGTCATTGAAACATCAGGCTATATAATAAAGTCAAAGATTGCTTTCACACAGCGCCATCTCATAGTCAGTTACTGAATTTCCCAGCTTACCCTCGTAATTTAAAAATCATAAAATAAGAGAGATATCTTTGTAATATCGCTACACTAAGTATATGTATTTTCGAACTCTACCAAACGTGTATCATATGGAGAATATTACATTGAATTGACATACATTAAATATCAGCCACCCTTTGGCATAATTTATAACAACTGCACCTGGTTCAAAATAGAAAATCTCTGTCTGACATGCAAAGTCACCATATTTTTCAAATGAGAAATGATTAACGTTGAAATATTTGCCCCATTTCAGATGTATATCGAGTAGATCTAAAATGAAGAAAATGAAATGGTATTTACGTGTACAGGCGAGAAAGTTCTGTACGTATGTAGTTTAAAACAATTAATTGGTTTATCTAATGGTACTACAACGTTATTCTTTGTACTACTAAATAATAAACGTCCTGTAATTTAATAAAGCACGCAGTTAATTATTAAATAATGAAAAAATGTGGTCCGATAATTTTATCTGTACATTTAAATTTATGGACGTAATACATTTAGATGAAAGAAAAAAACAAGTTACAATATGCTGATACGAGGCAATAGATACGGCTATGGCTCTTTTAATTTTATCTGTACCACTTTAGTTTAATGTGATATATTTAGAGACGTATCTGCTAACTTGCGAAATGCTCGAAAACTGTGACATTTATAAAATCCTTAAACCGGTTTGCAAAATATGTTTATAGAAGTTGTAGAATGGTTCTAATAACAATATGATAAAGATCTTTATCACGTTTAAAGTATAACAATGAAAAATATACATTTCGTTGTGATATTTATAACTTTAGTTAAACACCCTTGGCATAGTTAAAGACGTCAGTCCTTCATTATCGTTAACAAAGGACGATTCTGACATGATAAACACCGACCGAATTGAAACTTCGCAGATTTATAGAATACTGTAAAATGCCGTTTTTTGAGACTCCCGCTTAAGAGGTGGAAGTTACCCCTGAAATTTCGACGATTTTCGTATTCCTACAATTTTCACCATTATATATAGGAATGACAATAAAAATAAAATTCTATATCTCTGAATGCCCCTTCTATAGCTTTATCACACTAGGGCAGATGAGATTCTTTCACGACTCCCACCACTTTTCCCCCATACCTTTGCGGAATGGCGGGTTTAGCGAAAAAGGGCAACATATACACTAGGGTGACAGAATAAAATAGACACCAGGTAAAGCGGTATAAATATGTAAACAGCTAAATTCTAAGAACGAATTAAGAACTTTCTCTTGTCATTAGGGTACGGGTAGACGTATCGGAAGGAATTCGTCATAGTTTACTATCGTTACAACTATGCCTCGCTTACAAGGTTCGAGTGATATTAGCGACTTCACCCGGGGTGTCGCATCGTTGGCCAGAATGTACGCGGCGCTTCGCAACGTGAAATAAGTAAATTTTTAAATATTCCGTTGTCCACAGTTAACCGTGTGATTACACAATTTAAACGCAAGGAAAAAACAACAGTGGAGCCGAGACTAGGTCGTGCCGGACCTTCTGAAAGAAGTAAAAGGGTGCTTGTGCGCGAAGTGTTGAGAGAACCGCGAGAAAGTACAGCTGAGCTTACGGCAACTTCACGGTAAAGTCTGCGCACCGTTACGCGATACCTCCACAGTGTGGGGATGTATAAAAGGGTGGCAAAGAAAAAACCTCTCCTTACGGCGTTTCAAAAACGGCGCCGAGTGGCTTGGGCAATCGAAATGCGAACGAGGCCCGAAGAGTTTTGGCGGCCTGTAATTTTTCAGACGAAAGCAGATACTGCCAATTCAGTGATAGTGGTCGTACGTGGGTATTGAAACGTTCATCACAGCAACTGGACGACAAATTTTTGCATCAGACGGTGAAATACGGCGGTGTGAATATCATGGTGTGGAGCGCGATGTGATATGGTGGAAGATCGCAGTTAGTAATCTGCGACGGAAATATAAATGCGGCAAAATATATCAAAATATTAACAGAAGGACTACTACCGATATTCGATAACGCCATTTTATCTAAAGAAGACGCCACTTTTGTGGAGGATGGAGCACCCTGCCACAAAGCAAGAACAACAACCACATGGGAAGAGGAACAGGGGATTCGGATTTTACCATGGTCAGGCCAATCACCAGACATGAATCCGATAGAGAATGTTGTGGCTTATGGCAGCTGTGACAGAAAAGTGGTTAAATATTCCAGAAGGCACCATTAATCATTTAATAGATTTTATGCCACAACGACTCGCAGCACTTCACGCAAGTAAAGGTGGATCGACAAAGTATTAGTCTAATTTAAAAATTTTAAAATAGTTTGTATATATAACGAGAATAGAATCTTTTTTTTAATTAGTAGGTGTCTATTTTATTCTATCACCCTAGTATACATACGAGAGAAACTTTGGATCATTCACGCCTATATACCTATATACTTGCTGCTTCCCTACCTCTAATTACAGCCCAAAAGAAAAAGTATTTGTATTTTGCATAAACTAAATCCAAACCATTTTAATAACATTATATTATGTATTGTATGTATTTAACTTTAGGAATAAAAGTAGTATATATGTGCACATTTAATCATGCATTTGTCAATGAAATCTTAGAGAATGCGTTACGGAATTATACTTACAAAGAATAGGTAAAAAAACCGAAAAATTTGGAATATCTTAAAGGTCGTTGAAGTCCTTCACAATGAAAGCGTAATGTGAGATTAAAACAAAATTTAGTCGAGTTCACGCAAAAATTACATTATATCGACATATTTATGGTAAAAAGCTATAATATATATATAACGAAATTTACAGAAATATATGTACTACTATTTATGACTATATATCGAGATGGAGATATTATTGGCAGATCTGCAGCAACAAACTTAATTATATACGTATTATTCAGTAAACCAATGCATTGTTGAACAAATTAATAGAAATATATGTAAATGCAATAAATAAATAAATCATTTTCTGGACATACGTGCAAGCAGTTGTAACTTTAATTTGCTGATAATACGTTTCAGTTCTTGCAGTAAGTGGCTGAACACTTTAACAACCTGAGTTGTTACCCATTTAAGAACAAATATCTTACTTGTCTCTGCAGGTAACAGGTGTTCTGGTATTGTGATGTCTGTGAAAGAGCATATACGTACAAGGGAAGTAACAGCGGACCTAATATAGAACCTTGGGGAACTCCTCGCATTGTTATCAATCTTTCAAGGTATACTCTCCTTTCTCTGCTGTCGATTGGTTAGGCAAGAATTTACTAAATGCAGACTGATTCCTATTATTCATAATAGTTCTAATTTTTGAAATAATTTGTACCAACAAACACTGTCAAAACCCTTAGCCAATTTCATGAAAGTTCCAACAGTCGCTTCATCCAAGTTTGTGGTCGTCATTTTGTCGTACATGGTATGGTATATTGCTCAGTACTTTTTATCGTCTATGAAGTAACAGAAACAAGCTGATGTTATTACCAAAGCTAGGATATGTGTGGTCTCTGTCCATCATTTTTTTTTCAGTTAATAAGGTCTTTATAACGATCGTAGGGACTGCATGGTTGTACGATTCACAGATACCGCCAGTAAACTCCACGCCACACAATCTTTTATTTTGACTTTACATATACCTAAATAATTTACTTCTAGATAGACAGCATTTTTATTTCATATGCAGATGATTTAAAAGTATAGAAGTAAATGAGTTGGGTCAATGCAACATATCTTTGTACAGTGAAATATTTGCACTCTATGATTGGCTAAGTTGTCTCATATATTAAACGTAACAACACTATTCGCTACAATTAGGTAATTGAATATCCAATTATTATCAGGACATATACAAAGGATACTGGTATTCTATCCTGCCATTTGCTTAACACGTTACCTAGCAATCTCTTGGAATATGCATCTATATTATATTTTCAATTGAAGGAATTCAGAAAAAGTTTTTAAAATATTTAACAGCAGGTATTGCAGTAAACTCCCCTCCACACAAATTAATAATTATTCGGAACGTAGCGTTGCGAGAGCACGTGGATTCTCATTGTCTCCCTCGGTAACATGGTTGACAATGGGAGTCCACGTGTTCTCGAAACGCTGCGTTCCGAATAATTATTGTATTGTGTGGAGTGTAGTTTATTGCGATACAGGGGAATTAAACTACTAGACAGTCCTTGCAACAGTTGTAAAATATTTGTACTTCAAAACACTCAGTGTTTATTCTGAGAGCAATGCAGAGTATAAAGCTTTGTTATCTTTGAATAACCTTGAGGCTTTATCCGAAAGAAGTAACTAACACAACAATAAGGTGCGTATTTGTGAAATATAAGATGAAATTTCCTTTGATTAAGTTACAATTATTCACATACCATTATTTATTAAGTTTACCTGATAACAGCCAATTACTAACCAAATTTTCAGTTATCAGGTAAGATACTTTCAAATGATATAAATATTTTTAATTGGCAAATATGTATATATAGAGGACATAAATATTTTTAATTGATATAAATATTTTCGAGTGGCACGTTTGTTTTATCTAAAGTACATTGACCATGTCCAATACGCCAAAATTCTTTGTTAAGTATAACAATACTTCAGCTGATAGATGCTTTATACAGAGAGCAAAATTATTTCATTGCACAATATTAACTATTTCATTTCTCTCTCAATGAATCACCATAACGTCATAATTAGACACCGGATTATATGCAAAGTACATATATTTTATTTTTTGCATATCTTTAATTATAGTCTATATGTAGACGTATTACACTAATCGAAGTTAATTAGCGCTAATTAATGATAGCATATATTGCATATTTAGGCTTTTTCTTATCCTTTCTATTAGTAAAAACTCCTAGTAATTCCTAATGTAGATCGACAACGGACAATTCTCAGAACGATAAATCTTTTACATTGGTTTCTCTTATACTTTTTTCCAAGAACTGCACGTGTTTAATTACGCCTAGCAGAAGGGATGTGCTAAATACGTTTTGTTATTATTAATTCCCAAATAAACTATTCATTCATTGAATATCTTTGAGCGAAAGAACATGTACAACTGTGCGTACATACAATGAGTATAGCGAACAAAATTTCTTTGTGGATTCAGCCGTATACCGAACTAGTAAAGGATGGCGACAAAATATTTTGTCGACCCTGCAGTAAACTGGTAAGTTTAATTTTACTAAAGGCTTTACAATTGTTTTTAAATATTCCTTAACTTTTGATATAAAATGACAATTGTTGTTATAGGTGTCTTGTGAGAGAAAATACCTGATTAACCATCACGCTAAAACTCCATCACATATTGGTAAATGTGAAAAACTAAAGCGATCCGCATGTGTGCAGCAATCTATATATCAATGTGGTAGCATCAACTTCACGAAACTCAGACTCTCAACAAGAAGAATATAATACGGCTCTGTGTAAACGCACTAATTTCGCCTATCATACCATTACCACGATTAAACAATGTTAATTTGAAATCATTTCTGCAAAAATATTGCAAACATAATATACCTGACGAAAGTATCTTACGAAAAAATTATGTCACATCTTGTTACCAGCAAACAGTGGCAGAACTTCAACAATTGGTAGGGAATAATTATATTTATATCATGGTTGATGAAACTACGGACAAGTGTGGCATTTATATTGCCCAATTGTTAATAGGAATTCTTCATGAAGATATTGTAGGTAAATCATATTTAATTTATTGCAAACAACGTCAAAAAACAAATAATATAACAATTGCCCAATTGAGTCAAGATGGATTATCAAACTTATTTCTACTATTTTTAAAAGCCGCGGAACATTTTTTTATAGTAACATTATTCATACCACTTGTTTAGCTCATGGGTTTAATCGTGTAGCCGAAGACATTAGGAATCAATTTCCTTTGATTAATGATTTAATTAGCAATGTCAAGGAAGTATTTTTAAAAGCACCTTTACGAATCCAATTTTATAAGGAGCGACTTCGCGAATTTGATATGCTATGTAAGAAGGTTAAGGGTACAATAGGTAATTCTATATATGATAAATTTAAAAGAATGATAAATAAAAATGCGGGGTATTTGAAATTGAAGAAAGTTAAGGAAATTAATTAATTTTAGTTTATTTAGGTATTGCAAACTTGAAAAATACACCAATTACATATGTGGATGTTAAAATAAGCTTTTCTATTTTGAAACATACGTATTCTGATAGAAGACAAAACTTTCTCTTACACAATTTTGAAAACCATTTAATTAGAAATTGGTTTAGAAATATGTTGTAAAAAAATGTTGTGCAATAAAGTTAATGTTTCAATTTCTACTCTGATGTATTTTATGTAAAAATTTTGCATATTGTCGCAATTTTTTTCAATATATGCATATTTTCTAAAAAATCGATGCATATATATGCGCATATATTCCAACTTTTCTTTGCATATAATCCGGTCTATAGTCGTAATAATAGGCATATCCATTTATCTATGTAGATGTAATCCAACACGATAGAAATATTTCTCATGCGCAAATATTTAGGCCTCACGACAGTATTGTTTGCATTACCTGTATCCCAAACTATTGCGATAATGTTAACAATTAATTACAAATTTCGATAAAGCAGCATAATCGATAAACAAACTAAGGGAGGCGAAACGCGGCGCGATGCTATGCCATAGATGTTCAAGTTAAACATAATTCGAAGATGGTAAAGTTCGCCCACGCAGAATCGCCGCGAAACCCCACTACGGAGCTGGTATTGGGAGAAGGAAGCTACTTAGTTCGCTAACTTCACTACCGCTGTACGACGAGGGTCTAAAATGTTACCGCGACGAGATAATTACCATCAGTTGTCTGCAAGTTGTAGAAGTTTTCGCATGGCCGTATAACAAGGGTATATTTTCTGAATGAAAATGTGGAGTAAGAATTTATAATTTCTAAATGTTCATGCGTAATTCAATTTTTCTTCGAATTTAGAGTACCTTGCCGAATACATATTAATAATACTATTTGTCATTATCATAAGCCACAAGAGACTATAAGACAGGCTTCTTCCAATAGTTCCTACATGTTTGTTCCTGCTCGGAATAATTCAATCATATCCAAATTCCATTTCTACCAAAACCTCGCTTTCCTTGCGAAATAACCACATCTCAATTGCTTCCAATTTCCTTGTTGTGGGTTCAGTAAGCATCCATACTTCTATCTCGTAGAATAAAATGGCGAACGCATAACAGCACAGGAATCTTCTCTAGGTGCCTAATGTTATGTCATGGCTTGTGAACAGATATTTCATTTTATCACGTATTTCTTCTATAGTTTCATTGTTCACTTACAGTAGTTCCGAGGTAGCTAAAACTGCTCACTTGTTCTATCCGTTTTTGATTTATTGTGAGAAGATTTCGTTGCTAACTGCAATTAATTTTGTCTTTTTGGTGTTTACGTCCAGACCATGTAATTGGCAGCGATATCTTATTCTATCCATAAGTTGTTGTAATCTTTCCAATTCCAAGCTATCAGCGAAGATAACTGTACCATCTGCATAGCGGACATTATTTGATCTTCTCCATTCAGAAGAATTCCAGATTCTGTATGTTCTAAAGCCTCCATAAATATGTACTCTGAGTACATATAAATTAAACTGTAATGGAAAGAGAATATAACCCCGCCTTGCACCTCGTGGTACGTTTGTCTCTTCTATTGTGTCATTCCTGACTCCGAGGAAAGCTAATTGTATAAAGTATAAGTCAACTACCATATTATCCTGATATCTTTCTCATCTAGGCCCACGTTTTTCAGAATTTCTGCAATTTTTGGTGCTTTACCCCAACAAATGCCTTCTGATATTCAACGAAACTGTATGTTGTATGTGGCCTCTCTCGTACCCACTGCATTTCCGAAGCCGAATTGCGTAGATGCTTTTTGTTCTTCACAGGATCTGTAGATTCTTCTATGTATGACTTTGAGGAAAAGTTTACAAGGTGACTCATCAAAGTTATTGTCCTCTTCATATTGTTCAGCTCCTGTTTCCTTCGGCAAGGTGATAAATTCTGATCTAAGCCAAATAAACGAAATCTCTCCTTATATATATACATATATATATATATATATATATATATACAAAAGATATGTTCTGTTGAACAAGGTTTCATTTCCGCTATCATCACCCAAAAGTTTTAAGAACGTAGTATTTATGTTATCGGGTCCTGTCGATTTTCCTTCTTTCATAGATTATACGGCTTCCGTGACTTCATCAGAGAGGATATATAATCCCCTATTATCAAGTATTTTAGGTGGTCGTAAAACAGTTGTGCAATATATATTTTCCATGCATTCTTCAATTCAGCTGTGTTAATTACCCTATGTATGTGAAAGTTACATTAACTTAAACCTTCCTGTCCATGTTTTCGTAAATGTTTTGGGATATGGTATCTGTGTTGATAGTTGTAAATCCTCTAGCTAGAATGCTATGTATATATAAGATATCACACTTGGGTATATCATTGCGCAAAGTAAGTGTTCAAATAGGTTGACAGCTCGAAATATCTAAAACATCATTTTTCTTAACGACAGGAGTAGTCATAGTTTTCTTCCAAGTCATCGGGAGGATATCAGCCAGTCATAGCCAGTACCAGGTTGAGGATAGAGGTTAATGGTTTAACCAATACATATTTGCAATGCTGACTTGCATGTATCTTTCACATCAGCTGCATTAATGATAGTATTTTCTTCGTTGTTAGTTAGTCTGGTTAAGTGCCTGCATGTGTGTATCCCAGTAATTTCTTAAGCTTTTCGGTATACGTTGACATTCTCGTGTATTACTTGTAATGTTTCGATTTTAGTGCACTTTTCTTTAATATTTGCTTCCTTAACGCCGTTGATGTATCTCTTTCTTTTTGCGTGTTTGTGCCATTAATTCCAAAATCTCATTGGTTATTCATTTTCTTTTTATTGTATTAGGTTGTAATATGTCATCTTTAATAGTTTTAACTGTTGTGTTGAATTTACTCAGTTAATCTTCGTATCTCAGGCTTGTTATCGTCCAAGTAGCTTCCGTTTCATTTCCTTTCAAACTTAACGCTAACTCTATTATAAAAATACGTTAAACACGAAAACTCGCATTCGCTCTGATATACTTGTCATCTTCCATGCGAAATATGAGATGAAAAATAACCTGCGTGGGTGATCATCATGAGTAGACTCTTCATCCATTTTTCCCACTCTCGAGATTACGCCACAAAAAGTTAATCTAATCCAGAAAATTCATTATAAATTTGATACCGCAATAAAGTCGAGCTATACGAGGATCTTCCCACTTTCCTCACACTTTTCTCCCCAATCATTACCACTTCTTCCTTTCCCCTAATCACCTCGTACGCCGATAAAATATTATTGGCGTCGAGGTCTTGCTCAACTTGTCTTCATCGAAAATAATTTATTATCGGGATTTTGATCGATCAATTCTTCGGGGTGTTCGGATTCGGGCACCTCTCGATGACGCTACGCTTCGGCGAGGGGGATGAGACGAGGGAGTACGGCGTGGAAACGGCGGTGGCGCGGTGTCCTCGGTGGCAGTTTCGGGCGACGCCTTCGTGTCGAAATTGATAGCGGAAAGGTTACGAGAGAAAATTATGAAGCAATTTCGTGGGTACCACGGTCATTAGTCTTCCTGCAGGCCGGCGTTGTTTTGTACCCGCAGAGGGTGGTGGTGGCGCTGGTCTGATGCAGTTTTCGACCGCAAAACCGCTTTATAACGTTACTATCGCGCGGCTATTTTACATGACACCGAATTTCCAATATTAGTTAAGGGCGAAAGAGAGGAGAGACGCTGGAATGATGGAGATATTTTAGGGAAGGCGATGGTGATTAAATTTCATTGTATAACGGACGATGTGGTTTATGCGTTTCTTAAGAAAAGCTGGTGGTATTCAAGAACATCTTCTCGGGAAGTAAAGACTATAATATTTGTAGTCCTTACGAGAGCGACCGGAAATATTTCCAGAATCGGCAAGAGATCGCGCATGAAGGTTGAAGTTGGTTCATTGGTCGGCAAGGGCAACTTTATCTATGACAACTGCCAAAATTTCAGACGTATACTGTCTGTAGTTGTTGTTTAAGAGTGTGCCTTGTGTAGCAAGTCAGAGGGTTTCACAAAAATGGATAAAATCGAATTTCGTGCAGTGACAAAACACTTCTGGATGGCTGGGAAAACGGCCACGGAAATTCGAAATATTCCGCTAGAGGTTCATGGCGGATATACTCCATCATTTTCGACCATCAGCTTTCGGATGAGCGAGTTCAAACGTTGCCGGAGAAGCACAAGTGACGAACCACGCAGCGGACGCCCAAAAACCGCTACCAACGATGAAGTGGTCGAGAAGGCTGTTAGCCGATCGCCGATTGAAGCTGAAAGAGATAGCAGAGACACCAAGCATCCCAAAAGAACGCATTGGCCATATCCTACACAAAATTTTGGGTATGAAAAACCTTTTAGCGCAATGAGTACCGCGTTTGCTCACACCTAGGCATAAACGAAATCGGGTGACCGTTTGGAAGGAGTATCTGGCCAGGGTCCAATGCAATCCAAGGAATTTCTTCATGCGTTTCGTAATTGTGGGTGAGACTTGGATCCACCACCACATACCCGAGACCAAGGAACAGTCGAAGCAGTGATCTTTTCATGGCGAATCCGCTCCGAAGATAGCGAAGACCGTTACATCGGTCGGAATGGTCATGGCGACAATTTTTTGGAATTCCAAGGTGTGATTTCCCATCGACTATCTGCGGAAGGGAAGGACGATCATGGGGCAATACTACAGCGATATATGGACCCGATTTGATGCAGTATTGGAGGAGAAACAGCCTCGTTTGCAGCAAGAAAAAGTGCTTTGTCACCACGACAATGCACAGGCTCATTCATCCCGCAACGTCGTCTCGAAATTGAGTGAGTGGAGCTACGAATTAGCCTCTCGTCCTCCATATTCACCGATGCTAGCCCCCAACTAGATTTGATGCTGTATTGGAGGAGAAACGGCCTCGTGTGCAGTGGAATATAGTGTTTTCCTTAACGACAATGGACCGGCTCATTCATCCCGCATAGTAGTGCCCAAATTGAATAAGTTGCGCTCCAACCTAGTCTCCAGCGACTTTCTCCTATTCCCAAACCTGACAAAATCACTGAGAGGAAAGAGATTTGCCTCAAATGAGGAGGTCATCGCCGCTACAGATGGCTATTTTGCAGACCTGAAAACATCCTACCATTCCGACGGCTTGACGAAGCTGGAGCACCGTTTGAAAAAGTGTATTGATCTTCAAGAAGACTACATCGAAAAATAAAAATAAAAAGCCACATTGATACCGCGTTTTTCTTGTTGATTCCGGAAACATTTCAGGTCGCCCTTGTATGGAGGACTTTGTTTTGTAAATAGTTAGTTTATTCTGAGATAGTGTAAACTTTTAATTTACAATTTAAAAAATGTAGAATTACTCTACTTTTGCATTTAGTAAATTAAACATTTTTCCTAATATGTTTTCTAATGGTGGCCTAAACTTCCAAACTATAGAGGAAACCGCCACTGCTTTAGACTTCCACGAATCTCTCCTCAAATCTAACATTCTTATTAATTGGTTACAGCCTTGTCTAATGTCACCAACACTATCTATATTGCATTGATGCAGTAGTTGCAGTTCCTTCTTAGTAAACATCGAAGTTACATTAAAGCGTATGCAGTTACATTATAAATATCCAGTTAACTGCGAATTAATTATAATATACTGCAAGCTGTGCGCGTACATGCATATTTTCATAGTCGGGTGAATAATTTACCCGCTTGCATACATAGGTTATATGTGGATGTTTTAATAACTTTTATTTTGAATAAAATACGTGAAAATGGTGTATTTCGCAAACATTTTCGACCAATACATCATAAATTCTCATTTACGTGCTTGCTGTGGGCTGGTAATTATCGGAATGTATTTTCTAAATTGCATATATGCAAATATACCTAGGAGCCGTACGGGGTTCGGGACGGTATAGATACTCCTTTTTTACTTTTCTTGCGATTAGCATATACTGCCGTATCTGAAAGTGCGTTGTTTTTGTTTAGTTGTATAATTTTGCGGTGGAGTTTTTCATCAAATGCGCAATTACACTACGTTAGGCACAAATACCTGTCTGATGTGAAGTGCATCGAGATATTTCTGTTTGTTAAACTACCCCGCAGCTTTTATAATTATAAACAAATAACTAGTACACACACAACAATATATAAAAGGAGAATATACAATGATGTAGATAGTAGAAAAAATAATAAGTCAAGTAACATGAGTATTTTAAGAATAATTGTATCATCATTTATAAAGAACATAAAAGAAATGCTAGTTAACTACGAAACGTTGGGAACGGGTATTTAGAGCCGCCGACGTTCCCCTTGTTATCTGTTCTTATCTTATTATTAACGGTGGACTGTTGGATAGCTTTGAATTTGGGACTGCGTCGTGAAGCCTGGACTGCGGAGTGAGTCGAAGTAAGGTCAACTAAAGGTTGTGTTGCAAGCAAATTCACTGCCATGAACGTAAAATTTAACAAAAAAGTAGATAATGGAGAAACACCGAGAACATAACAGAAAAACACATATTGTTTATAGATCCTAAAAGAGCTTTTTACAAGGCAGTAAGAGAAAAACTATGGAACATACTGGAAAGACCAGGAATATCACTACATCTGATTAACTTATTTAAGGTATGCATAACAACTCAAACTGGCTCTTGTTATCTAGCGTAGTATCAGATAAAATACGTGTAATGTAAAAAAAATTACTTTCTGGCTAGATTTTTTAATGAAGAAGGCAGCTAGCTATTGATGAGTTGATAAAGGTGACTTAATATAGTTTTTGTGTTTTGCTGTCTATTCTGATAATATTCGATTGTAAGTTTCTAGGTATCGATGAGCATTTAGCTGCTGCTAATATTTTCCTTTCCAGAGCTGGCATTGGATCTTTCGCAAGTTTGTGGTAAGTAGAAGCTTGCACTAATTCTGGCATATTTTCCATATAATCCGTTGTGTCCATGATGACGATAGCGTTCTTTTTATCTGAGGACATTATGGTGCGATCTTTGTCCTTCATCAATGGAGTAATAGCTTCTTGACTTCTTCTCTTTATAGAGAGATTTGATCTGAGTAATCTGGGCGACCTCAGGATACGTTACGCAGGTAATCTGATCTTCTTTACTTCACCTTCTGGTAGTGTTCCGATAGAAGTTTTTTTGGCATAGACGATTTCTGTACTCCAGGTATTTCTTTTTGAGAGATTGTGTAGTTAAATCCTCTCACTATAATAAATTTTTCTGGTTTTTGTAGTGTTTTTGGAGATAGGTTTATCACCAGTACTGACTCCAAAGTGAACACTGTAGTTTAAGATTTTGGTGAAACTGTGCGAATTTGAACTTCTGTTCCTTGGTACCTGCTTCAGCATGTCATCTGGCCTTGTCAGTAGTTAGATGATTAAGGGTCGTATATATGTCGTCACATACGAGGGCAACCTAAAACGTCTCCGGAATCAGCAAAACAACACGGTATTGGTAAGTGGTTTTTTATTTTTATTTCTCGATGTAGCCTCCTCGAAAATCAATACACTTTTCCAAGCGGTGCTCCACTCTCCTCAAGCCGTCGGAAAAGGAGGATGTTTCGAGGTCTGCAAAAATAGCCATATGTAGCGGCGACGATCTCCTCATTTGAAGAAAATCTCTTTCCTCCCAGTGATTTTTTCGGGATCGTGGATAGGAAATAGTTGCTGGGGGCTAGATTCGGTGAATATGAAGGATGAGAGACTAATTCGCATCTCATTAAGTTTGGAGAGGCAGTGGTGGAAAAGCATTTTTTTCCGCTGCAAACGAGGCAATTTCCCGTGCTTCAATATTGCATCGAATCGGGTCAATAAATCACTGTAGTATTGCCCCGTGATCGTCCTTCTCTTCTGCAGATAGTCAATTTCACACCTTGGGAATCTCAAAAAATGATCGCCATTACCTTTCCGGCCAATGGACCGGTTTTACTTTCTTCGAAGCCGTTTCGCTCGGAAAAGTCCACTGCTTCGACTGTTGCTTGGGCTCCGGTATGTAGTGGTGGATCTAAGTTTAATCCACGGTTACGATACGTATGAAGATATCCCTTGGATTGCCTCCTCCGAAACGGTCACCCGATTACGCTTTTGTTCCGGTGTGAGCAAACGCGGTACCCATCGCGCCAAAAGATTTCTCATACTCAAAATTTCGTGTAAGATATGGCCAACGCGTTCTTCTGAGATGCCTGTTGTTTCTGTTATCTCTTTCAGCTTCAATCGGCGATCGGTTAATATATCATGAATCTTCTCGATCATTCCATCGTTGGTAGCGGCTTTTGGGCGTCCACTGCGTGGTTTGTCGGTTGCACTTGTGCGGCTACGTTTGAACGAACTTCCGTGGCTGTTTTCCCAGTCATCCAGAAGTATTTTATCAGTGCATGAAATTTGATTTTATCAATTTTTGCAAAACCGCCTGACTTGCTACACAAAGCACATTTTTGAACAACAGCTATTGACAGTAGGCGTCTGAAATTTTGACAGTTACCATAAAAGCCGTCCAATAAGTCCATTTCATCCTTCGTGCGCCATCTCTTGTCGATTCCGGAAACATTTCATTATGTTTAGACGGCAAGTACTTCCCCTGCATATCTAACAGTTGCGACATTGACAAAATAATGTCTTTGATATTTCTTGAAGAGGCTTAATAGAGAGTAGCAGTCCCATTCACCTATTTTCTGAGTCAGCTGACAGCGCTGACATTCTTTGCTTTCAAGCAAAAAGGAAAAGTTTAACAAAGTTTTGCTTTCAAGGTCGAGAATCCTTTCATTGTAGTTCTCCTTCTTTCACGATTTACTCTTTAAATCCTCCACATTTTTACATCCTTTTACATCCAACTGTATACGTAAGCGAATCGTAACAATTCAAAAAATCTCAACGTTAAAAAGTGAAGATTCGCTATAGTCGGTAAATTCGTACCGTCATACTACTCACTTCGCGCCATATATACACAATATAAAGGAGATTTTTAGCACCCTCGTTTCATAAATTTGCCACCCTCAACTCTCGGTTCCCGGCATCGTATCATCTATAACACGAGCGACGTTAGGCGCAAATACCTCCGCAGCTAGCACCTACCTACTCTGCACAGTAAAAGACTTTATTAGCGCGAAATGACACACGCGAGACTCGGAACATCAACTCCGAAAGCAATATAGGATTCAGCCGCGCCGTTATTAAAAAAGCTTTCTGCGCATATAACGAGGTAATGATTTTCGATGTTCTTTTTTGGAACGGTCTTTATAAAGCCACTCTTTCAGCTCATGAAACGACGTAGGAAGGATGCATGTACTCTTTACGGCGCGGGCAATGTAATGGAATTTGTTTATAGCTGGTGAATACTTTTCGCCGTTGAGATTGGTTTACTATGTATACCGAGTGTTAACGTTAAGCTTAGCCATAGAAAATACAACGGGAATGTTTAATGAAGAGGGAATTCTTTTTTTGATGAAGCTTTACCCCATTCGCTAGCATTTAGACGCTTCATTCATTTTAACATTTCTTGTAATGCATCTTCTTCGTAGTTTCTCCCAAATTATCTAACGCTCAATTTTTATGGTGTTGTTCCACAGGATGGCCCATTTATCTCGAGTCATTCAGATAATTCGGAATCAGTTAGTTTTATGAAAAAAAGTTTCAATGATGATGATGTTTTAGCACAAGAAGTGACTCAGGCGATGGAGGCATTCTGGTAGTTCTAGCGCTTCGAAGATACAAGAAGCTCAAGTCAATTTTTCTTAAATTGAACATGTTTTTTAATAACGATAGCAAGGACTGTGCGGTTGTATAATTCACAGGTGTAGCAGTGAATTCCACTCCGCACAAATTAATTAATTACTCGATACGCAGCGTTTCGAGAGGATGTGGAGTCTTATTGTCAACCATGTTACCGTCTGCCAGTCGCTGCGTTCCGAATAATTAATTAATTTGTGTGGAGTGGAGTTTAGTGATATACCTGTGAATATGTTTTTTTGTTTTTAAATTCTTTAAAACTGCATTTAAATGGGAGAACATGCCATTAAAACTTATATAGCCTAAAATGAATATTTAATCCCTCAATAGCCGCGTTGATCACAATAGTATTCCAGCATTTGTTCTTCGAGTATTAACTTTACAATTATGTAAATGGAGTTGTCGAACTTCCAGTATTTTCTTAAGAATCTAGTTAGGTGGTTTAGATTGCTTGTAACTACTGTAGGGCATGCACTTGTTTTTGGGAATTTCTAAAAAAAGTAAGGGTGAAAATGAGGTATTGCAAGATGGTATTGTGACGTGCGCTGAGTGCTCTGCATGCATCAGTTACTCTGCAATGCAACATTTAACTTTAAAGATAGACAAAAAATCGCCTCTGCACGTGTAATAATGCGGAAAAAGATGAAGTATCATATCTTGTAAGTAATAATTCTCAAAGTATACGGATTATTGAAATACTGGATTTGGGAGGATCTGTTAGCGTCCAATTGGTTTATTGGCCTGATTGCCGGTGAATTGCTTGATAAGTTTCGTAAATTAAACTCAGAGTTGGTTTAATACATATATTAAAAAACTCTAAAAGAAATATAATTTATTCCGTATATAAAATAAAATAAAACCGTTTGTACCACTCCGTATATATGTATATGTTTGTTTCCGTCGGAAGTTTTATCACCTAAGTACTATTTAGGTTTTATGCCCTCCCTATAATAAAAATACGTTGGTCAACATGCGTGTGCACCTCTTCCTCAGACATGATATTACTAACAGCCCATCCGCTCTGGCGAACCAGAGCAGTTTACTCTCCCCCACTTCACATCCTCCCTCCATCACATATCAAAGCGTCACTCATCTTACTTCACTCACTTCATCTAGAGG
Organism: Trypoxylus dichotomus; assembly: GCA_023509865.1. Taxonomy (NCBI): domain Eukaryota; kingdom Metazoa; phylum Arthropoda; class Insecta; order Coleoptera; family Scarabaeidae; genus Trypoxylus; species Trypoxylus dichotomus. Next base: position 56,859,302 of record CM042075.1, read on the forward strand.
GTGTCAAAAAGAAAAGTCCGGTTTATTTTTGATTTGTCCGCGTATCTGATACCTCGTCCAGTTGTGTTATATGACTTAACTATGTATGGTCATTTTGTTCACATTCGACTAGATTTTTGTATATAAACACCTATTTCTTGTACCTGTACCTTCAAAGATTCTTAGCGTTTTGATCCTGCGACTTTAGCCTATGACTCAGCCCCATATTTATACTATTTGATTATGATATTTATGGTAAAGTTTGCACCTTTAGTGAATTCATTATTAACGTATTTAATATCCATGCTCCGATCAAAATAGTTGTTTTTGGGAAAAAGCGTGCAACACGGTTAACTGATAATATCGGATCTATAATCACACTCAGAAATAATGCTCTCATAAATGCTAAGAGAGACAAAGCTAGCGCTGTAATATTGTTGGTAGTTATAATAACTGATAATAACCAATAATAACCCATGTACAGCTAACCAGGTAGTTCAATTTCCTCAAGAAATCATTATAAAAAATTGTATGAATCGCACCAATTGTGTTCAATATAAATATATAATATATATATAACGTAATATATAATATGTAATAAATAAAAAAATACCAGAATTTTTTCAAATTTTCATACTTCCATGAATCCTAGTGTACCTCATTTACTTTATTTATCGTTGAAAACTTATAGCATTCAAGTTATCGTATTTACAGCCATTAAATTCCTTTTCATCAAAGACTGCCGAATAACAGCATCTCGTACGACCATTAAGCCCCACGTGGAATCATCTTCCGTTAGCAGTCACTTAATTACCTCGCGACAATTACCCATAGGAGGTATACGGACTTGAAAGCCACGTCCACCGGTATCGATAGAGTCGAAATTGCCTTTCGAAGTAAATCTTTATTTACGAGCCTCTAAAAAAAGAGATGGAACTCGCCGATAAAACCGCGTACTGGCGCTGAATTGAAGAAAAACGAACGCAGTCCTACCGAAAAGAACCCGCGTCAGTATAAATAAGTACTAAATATGCCGTATACGCGTACGAAACTTCTAAAGCGGAACAAGTATCGCTCAGATTGCTCGGTAATCCGGGATAATCCGAATGGATGACATAAATGCTTATTAGAGATGGTGAATTGTCCTTGCATATGCGTATTCACGCATGGATATGTTTGTGCTGTTTATTAACGTACGTTCATGTTTCTAAATTTTGTTGACTAAAGAAGCAAAAGCATATATTTTTTTTATTACGGTAAATATCGTTCACCGAGACAAATGTGGAAGCTTACGTCATGCTGCGAATTTCTCACCAAACTTACCCAATTTGTACTACGTAATAGCAACCTTAAATAGTGCCAGTTGTGATTACGTAGCCCATTTGGCTATACGAGGTATGTCTCAGAATTAAATATGTACACTCAATGTGATAACACTGTAACGGACTGAAGTCGACCACGTGTGAGTAGAGGGAGTAAGTACGTAACCAAAACTGCTACAGGCCACCCAGTCTAGTGTTGGTGGTGTGAGCGCAAGCTGTTTGCTGTGAAATTCCAATACCATGTCACATGGAAAATACTGGCAAATATCGAGCACCGATATGCAATTAAAGTTTGCGTCAAACTAGGAGGCATTGCCTGAGAGACACTACAAAAGATAACAACAGCATATGGAGATGCAGTGTTCTCGTCAACACAAGTTTTCAGCGGATACAATCCTTTCAAAAATGACCGCGAAACCAACGAAGATGGCGAAGGCACGTCCTGTGTTAGAACAAGATAGAAGGTTAACACTCAGGTCAGCATGAGTAAGGATATTGTTGCAAAGCTGATGCCCAAGAACCTGCCTGGTGAATAAAACGAAAACCGCTTCTCCCTTAGCCAACAGCTGTGGGATTGCTTAACAACCGAACCCAAGCTTCATGTACAGGTGACGAATGATGGGTATTCCAATAGTACCCTGAAGCAAAGCAACAAAGTGCGGAGTGGCACACACCTGCATCGCAGTGGCGGAAAGTATCTCGCATGAGCAAATCTCGAATAAAGTCCATCCTAATAATCTTTTTTGATCTTGTGGAATTGTCCGCAAAGAATTCGTATCGCAAGGCAAGGCAGTGAATCAAATCCTTTAACGCAACATCCTTGCACGTTTGTGGAAAGGAGTTTTACGTGTGCCACCTAACATTGCTAGATCGTGTCAGTCATAGCTCATTGTCGGTTAGAATTTTTTTAGCAGAAGAGAACATTCTAGTGCTTCCACGTCCACCCTACAGTTTAGTCGGTCTAGTTATTACCATAATGATAGTTAAAAGAACTAGAATTGAGACCATCACATGTACTGCCACGGATGATAAAGCTTTGTATGAAAAAGGAATCAAAAACCGTTCCCAGTTGTAAATTCCATACAAAATGGTTAAAAGAGAATGTGGTTGATTCACGTAAGTATGGTGGATGAACTTACATAAAAGAGACAAGTCTGATATGCTACCTGTTCTTATAGCTTAAGAGAAACAAGTGCTTGCGAAAAAGATTGCTTGCCCTATATGAAAGATAGACGAATTCACTATTACTTTAGCCAACTTTTGCAGTTCATTACACAATATTTATATATGACGGTAAGCTGAAAAAATCGGTAACTAAAGTATAACTAATATTATATTATATTTCAATGAAATATGTTTTTTTCCGACACAATCTCTCTTAAGATCAATACATTTATTTAGTCGATGCTCAAGTTTCTTTACTCGCGCCAGTTATCAGCCCCTTTTCCGAAAGAAATACCGCCGAGGTGTTTCTTAAACTTGGGGAAGAGATGATAGTCCGACGGAGCTAACTTCAGTGAATAAGAGGAACGGTCAAGCGCTTTGAACTATAATTTGGCCAATTGTGCTTCGACAATTACGGTCTTGTGAAAAGGCGCATGTTCTTGATGAAAAACGACCTTATTTTGTTGTCTTCCCAGTCTTTTTTCAACAGTAGCTGCCTTCAATCGATCCACAAGTTTAGAATACCATTGTCCAATAATCGTTTGTCCCTTTTGGAAGGTAATCCATATGCAAGATTCCATCCACATCCCAGAAAACGGAAGCCATCACTTTTCCTGCCAATAGAATGACTTTGGCCTTCTTTGTAGCCGGTTCGCCACGTTTAGTCCACTGTTTTGATTGTTGTTTACTTTCCGGTGTATAGTGGTGGATCCACGTTTGATAGCAAGTCACAAATTGGTGCAAAAAAATTGCTTGATTTTGCCGAAACTACTCCAAAATGGCTATACAACATTCCACGCGTTTGAGTTTTTGCGATGGTGTGAGCAAACACGGCACCCATCCTGCACACCGCTTACACATGTCTAATTTAACATTTAAAATGTACGTCACTTCTTTTCTGGAGGTGCCTGTAGCCTTAGCAATATATTTCAATGTTGATCGGCAAAAACTCGGCAAAACTTTTCGCACGCTTTTTGCAGAAGGAACTGTTTTTGAGCGTCCAGAACGGGGATAGTCGTTTACATCCGTACGACCTTTTTAAATTCATTCATCCATTTGCAAACAAAGAAGGAGCATCCTCGCCTAACACATTTACCATGTTATAATGAATTTCGAAAAATACTTTTGCCACAGGTATTTCACTGCTCGAGTCACTGCACGACTTTGAATATTGTCCATTTTTAAAAGAGGTTCTGCTTTGAACGAGTGTACACAACAAATTAGTTGACAGCTCGACATAAAATTTAACACGTACATCAAGCTATACAATAGGGTTAAAGATTTTTTTCACTCAGCGCCATCTCATAGTTAGTTACCGAATTTTTCAACTTACCCTCGTACAATACAATAATTCATAGGCGATTATACGGATTTTTGTAATAATTACGTCAACCAAACTACTGGCAGTCACGACTAATTAGTAGACACTCTTTCGAAGGTATACTCACACTGGTCTAATAAGAAAAACGAAATGCAAAGAAAATTGAGTTTACACATTTTTGTTTCATAAACTAGACAGAATCACGAAGTCCTCCCCGGTTCCTAAATTCCAGCTTGCTTTTCGTAATGGAACTCACGAACCGCATTGTACGCGTCACATATCGAGATATATCCGTCTCACTCGCTTACGCCGCTAGTCAAATAAATGCCATCCTACAATAAGGAAAGGATGATTTATTGTCGGGTAAAGGGATAGTTGAGCTCGTCGAACATCATATTATAGCGACCTCGTGTCGCTGCGGTAGGCAAAGTTAGACCCAGTTTCCGCCGGAGGGTAGAGCATGATACGATTAGGCAGAAGGAGAAAATCTAATATTGCAATCCCTCCCTTTTCCACATGCGTCGTTCTAAATACATAGATTCTCCGGGAAAAATTATTTCCGCTTCGGGATACGTTCTGGCTGTACATCGCTAGTGCGGTGGTCCTCCATATCTGGTACATATATTCCCGATAAACGTAAGTATGTCGGGTGCAGGGTATTGAATTGCTTTACGGGTAAAAGTAGTACGCGGAGCACTTAAAATTGAGATTTTTATGAGATATCTTGCGGCGTATGTATTTGCTCACTGCATACAGTTCTAACGAGAGAACTATACAGTGGGATATACAATGGAAAAAATTATTTGTGATTTCAATATTTATAAGTAATTATCTAAACACATTGTGCTTCTAAAATGGTAATCTCCACATACTACGAACCTTTACCCTTACAAGTGAATCTAAAAACTCCAACAGTTCAATTGGCCCGATGAGAATTATAAAATCAACCTTAATAATAATAATATATGTTTCATTCAGTAATGCTAATAAAGCGCTGAACAAGTTAATACAAACACATGTAAATGCAATCAATATAAAAATTAAGGACACATCGTATAGTCATCCAGACAAACTAATAATTATTTACCACATTGATTAATATTGTTGTCAACATGCAAAATTAAAACTTTTAAAAACTAACGTCTTACTTGTATGTGGAGGCAATAGGTGACCTGCCTTAATACTGCGGATGTTATGTGTCGCGGTTTTTAAAAAGTGCTTAGTAATCCTGTAATTTAAAAATTGACTCAGCCTCCACATATGCACCGCAAAATATAATACCCTAGCAAATTTTGCTATGAACGTAGGCATAATAGGCATCAAGCCTAGTATGCATGTTTGTAGATCCAGCTACCAAGCGAAGCGCATACCCAAAGGAGGCCAAGTCCGTCGACTGAAATTCAACATGCTTCTTCCACTTCAACTGTCCCCCAATGGTCAATCCAAGAACTCTGGTGATCTCGCAGGTGGTGCGTATCTTTCTTTGGCTGCAAATTTGTAATGATCTTTCGTCAAATAGCTAACATTTATCAATTTTATTTTATAGCATGCATTAAACCGGTCCCCAAATCTACTTAGTGTAGAAACTACTTCCTTTTCCAGGTTGTCATTTCTCGCTCTAATGATGAGTGTAATTAGTAGAGACCGGATTATATGCATATCTTTAATTGTAGTCCATATGTAGACGTATTACACTAATTGAAGTTAATTAGCGCTAATTAGTGATTGCATATACTGCATATGTAGGCATTTCTATCTATATTTTTACAAAAGTTGCATATATTGTATATTTATGCTTTTTCTTCTCCTTTCTATTAGTAAAAATTCTTAGTAATTCCTAATGTAGATCGACAACGGACAACTCTCAGAACGATAAATCTTTTACATTGGTTTCTCTTACACTTTTTTTCCAAGAACTGCACGTGTTTAATTTCGCCTAGTAGAAGGGGTGTGGTAAATTTTTATTACTAATTCCCAAGTAAACTATTCATTCATTAAATATGTTTGAGCGAAATAGCATGTAATTGTGTTACGTTTCTAAATACTGTGCGTACATACAATGGGTATAGCGAACAAAATATCTTTATGGATTAAGCCGTACCCTGAACTGGTAAAGGATGGCGACTAAATATTTTGTCGAGCCTGCAACAAACTGGCAAGTTTAATTGTTATTAAATTCTTTAATTTTTTATATAAAATGACAATTGTTGTTGTAGGTGTCTTGTGAGAGAAAGTACTTGATTGATCAACACGCTAAAACTCCATCACATATTGGAAAATGTGAAAAACTAAAGCGATCCGCATGCATGCAGCAATCTATATATCAATGTGTAGCATCAACTTCACGGAATACAGAACAAGAAGAATATAATACGGATCTGTGTAACGCATTAATTTCGTCTAACATACCATTAGCAGGATTAAGCAATGTTAATTTGAAATCATTTCTGCAAATATATTGCAAACATAATATACCCGACGAAAGTACTTCACGAAAAAAATTATGTCACATCTTGTTGCCAGCAAACAATGGCAAAACTTCAACAATTGGCAGGGAATAATTTTATTTATATCATAATAGATGAAAGTACGGATAAGTGTGGCCGTTATATTGCCCACTTGTTAATAGGAATTCTTCATTAAGATATTGTATGTAAATCATATTTAATTTATTGTAAACAACTTCAAAAAACAAATAATGTGACAATTGCCCAATTCGTTCAAAAAGTTTTATCAAACTTCTTTTTACCTGTAAGTATACCTTGTGAAAAAAGATTACTAATGTTGGCCGACGCTGCACCATACATCATAAAAGCCGCGCAAAATTTAAAAATTTTTTATGGTAACATTATTCATGCCGCTTGTTTAGCTCATGGGTTCAATCGTGTAGTCGAAGGTATTGGGAATCAATATCCTTTGACTAATGGTTTAATTAGCAATGTCAAAAAAATATTTTTAAAGGCACTTTTACGAATCCAATTTTATAAGGAGCGACTTCCCGGAGTTAAGTTGCTTCCTGAACCGATTATTACGAGATGGGGTATATGGTTAGACGCTGCAATTTTTTACGCGGATAATCTTGAAGGAATAAAAGATGTAATGCTTGAAATCACTGCTGACTACATTGCTCTACAAAACTGTAAAAAGATAATAACACCAACAGAATGACTACAAAACCTTTTGCGTATTAAGTCAAATTATAGCTTTCTCTCAAGTTCCATTCGTAAACTAGAAACGCAAGGGATGTCGCTCTCGGAATCAGTCGATTGAATATTTTAGATATATTTGACAAAATAGATATAGGGCAAAAGTTGTCGATCTTGGACTTCTCTTCCCCTTTGCATATAAGCTTGATAGTGGATTTCTTAAGTTCATCCTGAAAAATTCCTTTCTCAAAACAGAGATTTATGAAGTAAACTAATGGATGCTTAACATGGTATGAACATGCTTTGATTAGCTTGGTCGGAATTTCATCATGTCCCATTGACTTAGTATCCTTCAGACTCCGTATCACATTAAATACTTCAGTAGGAGACGTGCGCCTTAAAACAATGGTTGTGAGTTTATTTCGTGATTTGGTGATAAATACAGATTTTTTTAATTTTTTTTGCAACTATCTACAAGGTATGTGTTTATATTTACTAATTTTTCTTGCAAGTTTGGAGCATTCGTTTGTGTCTCCTTGCTTATGTTTGTATTGTATCTTATCTTAATACCTCTACTAATAATTTCTTTAACTAATTTCCATGTTGCTTCACTTTTATTTTGGGTAGTGGTTATAAACACAGAGTTTACTGCACACTTCAGGTGCTGAATTTCTCTCAATTTGGTAGTAGCTGACTTTTCCCAATAAAATTGTGAGGAAATCCAAAAGGAACTGCTATTAGATGCCGATGTAAAGAAGACAATAGATGCTATCGAAGATGACTGGCCCAATACTAACAGGACTGATCGAGAATATATAATGGTAAATGGCGTCCTTCATCATACAATTCAAATAACGATCAATGGTGCCAACTTTAGGAGCATTAAATAAATTCCATTACTCAAAAACTGCAGGATATAATAAACCGACAGACACCAACTGTTGTCTTGGTATGAATGAAGGAAGAGAACTGAGGGAAGTAATTAGGAAGAAAACAGGTGGCGCAGGAGAGGAGTAGGCATTTTCCAAAAACACCTAATTCGAAAGAGACATGTTATAATAGGCAGAAATAATCTTTTAACGCCATTCGGAAGTTCTGCTTCGAATTTTTGGAAGTGCTAAATAGATACACATCCGGAAAACTATGGTAAAGACGGTTTTTGTTAGACGTACACAGTAGTTGCTTATACCAGCAAACAATGCCTACAATTTATTCAAATATTAACGGGAATAACGTATAGGAAAGCTGTTTCATCACCTCAGTTACAACGGTTTGATCGAATTTGACAGTTTCCATACGCGTAAAAGAATCGATATTGTTTCGAAACAAAAAGCCGCATGGGGGCGCGTCGATCAAACACCACCTGAAAAGCGAGTATTCATTCAACGGAAAGATGAACAGCGCGACGTTCTGTGCGGCACGTTATTTTACGTCAACGTTAATCACGTTAACTCGATACCCATTACATTTATATTAAATTTAACGTTTATGCAGCGCGGATCAAACGCCGCCAAACGAAAATACGAACGTCCGGACCGCAATTATTGCGTTCGCGTCATAAATTCGTTTGACGGACGAATATAATTGAACAAACGCGTCGGCAATCAGCTGGGAAATAAGTAACGGTTATTGATCATGAATTACGATCGGGGTATAATATGTGTTTAGGTAGAATAGCCTATTTCGGCGGGGTTCTATACTCAGTAGTTTATCGAATATCGATAACGAACAGATCATGGATTCTGCTACTATTTCATCATTCAGTAGCATTGGTATTGACGCTTTAGTTACGCAGTTATCGATGATGTCTGTATATATTTTGCCAAAACGATTCTATTTATAGTAGTATTTGGTCTTTCCCTTCCGCTTTTGCATTATAGTAAAGTCTGTGTTAACAGGCACCTGTCTGAAGCGGCCACCTGAGGTACCGAACAGTTTCGAATTTCCCCGAGTCGACTATAAGAAAATTCCCATATACAAAAACGCGTTATTTACGGCCACCCTTATAAAACGCCCTAGGCCAAACAAACCCAAATTTTTGCGGCTTGTCTTCATAGAAATTTACCTTCCGATATTGGCCGGGCTATTTATGATGTATCTGTATCGCTAGAAATAGAGATGAAATCACGAAACTTTGCAGTTACGTCATTGTTTCATCGATAAAGTGAAAACAAGCGCTATATAGAAGCACGAGATAGAAGTATATAACATAAGTTGTAGCTAGTTAAACATACGTCATAACCAACTATGATGTAACTGCAAAGCTTCATAGTTTTCAGTATACAATATTATTTCGTACTTGTGCGATGAAGGCATTCTCAGTCCCAAATGAATCTCGACAGCAAATTCGCGGCGCAATACGTCCATGTTTATGTTTGATCAACCAACTCTTATTTATATACATGGTAATATTTCAGTTACCTGCTCTTAAGGAAATATTTATCGCTAAAAGATAAAATAAATATAACCGTGGAAAATGAAAAATATGTATCAAGTTTGTGAAAGTTGGTTGAAAAATATGGGGTTGCAAAAACACAAATTAACGTAATTATAAAAAATAAAGGTGAATTAAAAAAGATGGTTGAGAAAACTTGAATCAAAAGCGAAAATTTCCCAAGTTGAAGGGATTGGCGGTGGATCAAGCAGTCTACAATTGGTTTTGCAAAAACCAGAAATAAAGCAATTCCAATATCTAGGTCGCCACTTAAGCTTATTAAAAAATGACGATTGAGCAGGGGAGGTAGAGAAGCCGGCAGCAAAACAACGTTTTACTACTTTATTGTGTGCAAGCATGGGAGGTGAGAAAGAAATGCCATTCACAATTGGAAAATTAAAAATCCTTCCTGTTTTAAGGGTAATCATGTTGACAAATCAACATTACAACAGGTTTTTAACAAAAAGCATGAATGACAACGGAAATTATCGCAAGATGGCTGCATAAATTATATCATATTTCATTGGATAACGCCACGCCCAATTCTAGAGTTCAATTAGAAAATGTTACACTAGTCTTCATACCACGATACACCACTTCGCGATGTCAGCCCTTAAATCAAGGAATAATTCAGAATTTCTAAATGATTTACCGAAATTTGGTAAAAGGATTCTAACGTTTATTGTCAGTTATCCCATGCTTCATGAAAAAGACAAATTACCCAATGCCCAACTCTTTCCTAGGTTTCGTCAAGAAATTTTGGATTTAGATGAATATGCTTCTGTTGATAGCCATGTACCTGCAGAGAGTTCTAACTTCAGTGTTACAGAAACTGTTGACGAATTATAGTGATGTGGACGAATGCGAAACTCCAAAATCTGCCTTATCGCATAAAAGAAAAATAATAGAGGTGGAAGTTTGAGTGGCAGTAACAATTTTGATTTTAATGCTGGTTGCAGTAGTGACATTTTCAACTCCCTTGTTGCTGGAACAGGTTAAGACAAGGAACAAGAATTAGACAGGCAATGGGCTAGGACATTTTTTGCAACAAATTCCAGCTTCAGGCAAATTGAACATAAAGAAAGATGAATCCAAATTTAAAACCTTCAATTCGAAACATTGATCTTTTGTGAAGCGGCAGACTGAAGAAAGAGGGAGTATATGGATCCTACTGTGTATCATGGTAGAAGTAGTATGATCGTTTGCGGTTGTTTTAGTGGTACAGCAGTAGGGACTTTGATAAAAGTAGATGGGTGCGAAGTGGGGAAAGATTATGTGAGCAAAACTTCATACAACTATGATTCAAGACGAAAATGATCACCTCGTTTATGTAGAACTTACTTGATGTCACTCGAGGAAGAAGACAATTTGGCAATCCCAATCTTCAGATCTGTCGACAATAAAACCAGTGTTGCATGAATTAGGCCCAAGAATTAAAAAAAGGGCGTTAACAGCGCACGAGATCTTTGGCAAAAGCTAGAAATAGCAGGGAGTGGAAGTACAGGCGATTATCTATAATATCCGGTTAGAAGAACCGCAAGAATACCTTCTTCTTCTTCTTCTTCTTATATCTTTAAACCTTTTCGGGTGTCAGGTGTCTCCTCTATTTCATGCCATTGCTTTCGTTTCTTCTAAGTTTTTTTCCCATTTTTCTACCTATTTCTCCTATCTGGTGCATTCGTTTCCTTCTAGGTTTTCCCTTTCTTTTCTTTTTCGAGTGTCCTGTTATTATTTTTCTTATAATTTTACCTGTCTCTATCCTTTCTACATGTGCCTGCCAATTTAATTGCTTCCTCTTTATTTTTTTATTATTGGTTCTTGCTTTGTTATTAGTGCCCTCGTAATTCAATCTCGAGGTGGATATATTTATGAGAAACACTTGTAATATTTTCTATTTCTTTCTCGTTGCTAAATATCTATTAATAATTATTAATACAAACCAACTCTATATTTCAATTCAAATCAAAGAAAACGTCAATTTATAGTCATTTTACACCAGAACAATGCCTCACGAACAAGGCACTAAAATACAGTCCTAGTAACATACTACTCATTACACTATGTATTTCATCTTACATCACAACATATTAATTTGGGCATTATTTTTAATCAAAACAAACTATAATTAACAAATTTTTGGTAAAAGTGGTTTTTAAAAAGATGCAAGTGTATTTGTTAGTAAAAATTTCCTTCGCTACTAATTGCAATACCTTTAAAATGTTTGGGACAATAAGTATCCTCTTTTAAGAGCACTGGAAACCTTTAAACCCATGTACACATAATTCATAGAAATTAATTAAATATAGGAACTCGATTCTTATGCAATTTACTGATAAATAACTAGGACAAAATGTTTTCCTAAGTAATAAGTAATAAATATGTAGACCAAGAATGGTATTTATCGATAACGTCTAGCGTTTAATCATTTACTACACTACAAAGAATTATAAACTTCAGCCTGACACACATAGTCGTTACAAAACATTACGATAGTATGGTACGCGCCATCATAAATTTTATTAAAACATTATACTTACGTGACCTTGGCCTCTAAAACACGCGATTGTTTTATGCTCCTCTCCTCAAAGTACTTAGCATTCTGAATTAAAAAAATGAAATTTACGAGCTTTAAAAAATGATATTTTTATTATAATTTTATAAAATATGGTAATTCCCATATTTTCTTTAAACAATTACTTATTTCTTGTCGCCAATTTGACTACAAGACTTTTGATTGAGATTAACGTGCTATACAGTGACATACTTGAAAATGTTTATATATATTCGATAACCTAGAAATGTTGTTTATGATATTGATTGGTTGAATTTCTGAAGAAGATGAAATGTATATTTCTGGGTGGTAAAGGTATTAAAGCCTTTATTTATAATTCACAATTTCAGTTATTCATAATTTCTTTATAAGCATTCCTTTAAGTAAGTTATATTAGCCTCAAGCTCTCCTTAGCTGTATCTTCTTTTATAGCGAATATAAAGAAGAATAATACAAGACAATGCGTCACACAAATTATACAAGGTGAGGCATAAGGATCTCCCACATTTTGGAGAGGTATAAAAAATAAAGAAATTTATCTGGAAAAAAACTGAATATATTTTTGAAAAGAACATAAAATTATATTGTTCTAAAGCTTTCAAAAAATTATATCAGGCAACTGTGACTGCTGATCGGTAGGTTGAAATGTTGAGATCTTTCTGCGCATCAAGTTGAACGATGAGTTTACAGAAAATGTGTGGTTTCAACTAGACACAGCTCACACATTGCAACGGTCATTCGGAGTGGTGAGCGAAATGTTTCCTGGGCATTTGATTAGTTTTAGAAGAGATGTAGAGTAGTCTACAGTATTACCCGATTTAAAGCATTCATATCTAAGGGAAAAGGTTTTTTAACATAGATCTTCATCTATTGCGGAATTGAAGGAAAGCATCCGACAGGAAATCGACGCTATTTCGCCTCAACCAATATGGAGAGTGATGGTACACATCCGGGACGTCCCCAACAATGTATAGATGAGAACTAATTAATTAAATTTTACGTTGGAGGAACAAAGAAATGTCAATTATCATTGAGAAAACCAACGGAAAATTATTCCAAATGATTTGGCAAATGTTTTGGCTTTGGTAATTCATAGACGGAGGATTTACCTGCATTTGCGGTTTGTGCCATTATTCATTGCTTGTGTAATTTCATCTCCTTTGGCATCCGTAATAGCATATCTTGGTGTGAGTCCTCTTTCTTATGATTAGGAACGATACGCCTATTATTTTTATGCCTTTGTACAAAGCTACATACCTGTTGTAGCTAGATTGGATCTATGATGATCTATATATACATATAATTCGAAACAAATTCATTACATCTCCCAAACATACTTAAATAACACCAATTAATTAATGACAAATTCTCTTCTGCAACAAAATACACAAACTTATGTATGTATGTGTTTTGTATCGTTCAGAATAGCACACATATATTCGCAAACTAAGTTCTAAACTATTTCGTCTAAATTTTCCATCGCCTTTAGTTAAATTTCTTCGGTGCCTCGAACTAATCTTAATTTACAAAGTTACAAGATTCGATAACGAAAAAAACAAAAATATCGGTGAAGCGGCTATTTTATGTAATACGATAAACAGCTTATACATTAATAAACCTCATCCATTTTACACAAAACTTTACAAATTTCCCAGCAACTAACAATGACTTTAACGATTTTAGATTTCATACCAACTATGTTGAAAACTTCACAGACTTTCCCTACTACAAAGGATGTTACCTGCTCAAAGATTGATATTATTAATCCTTTTCCCAGACGCGGTGCTTAGGAACGAGTTTCAGTTTTATCTACTACTCAAAGATTATTATTATTAAGTTATCGACTACTTTCAGTCTTTCTTCGCTGCTAACGGCACTATTTCGGGACATACGAACCTATTGAAAAACCAATAACCTTAATAAATATTGGATAAATGGAAAATATTTGTGAACAAGATGATCAGCATATTTACTTAGACCTTACAGCTATCGTTAATGTGTGGTACCGTGTGAACCTCTAGCGAGAATAGGAAAGGTTCCCAGGTGTCAAATTCAGATCTTAATGAAACTTGGTACGTAAATAGAGAATGTTGAAACTTGAAAATATTTTTTTTTGTTTGTATATTGATGATTACAATTTTATAATATCACTTTGCAAATGGAGATTAACATCACAGTTTGAGATAGCAACCAGGTCAGAAAATCGTCGATTAAATCCCTTCCATATACGAAATCCATAGACGTCCAGTTGTTGAATCATCTCTCTTGTTTTCTTTATCATTGTCAGTATTTGAACATCTTTGTTGGATGCGACCTCTTTCTTAAAAGACTCAGGGGAGTGACCTGTTCATGAGTCTAAAAGTATAAGACTGTTTGGCCCAATGCTTGATAAGTAAATATTAAGAAACCAATTGTTAAATATATTAGTGATTAACTTACCTGAAGATGGGGCTTCAATAACAACGTTTGCATGTCGAAGTAGGGTTTGTTGTACTTGGGGCCTACACTAACCAGGCATGCAGATGTTATTATATTATGTACTATAGGACTGTGTTGGATGTACTTGTAACACCGCCTTTATAGACGATGTCTGGTTGCTTTTCTGACTATGCGGGGTGTTTGTATATCTGACGACGTATATTGTTGCAAATCTGCATTACCAATCACATATTTGTTAATTTTTTTGGGTAGTTTATTAAAGCTACACCGCGAATGTTAAACTCGGAGAACATGAATACATCTTTAAAAATTGATCTTCGACGTTTTATGTAACATTTCTTATTTTAGTCGTTTGACATTTAACGTTTCCTTTCGATGTTAGTTCGATGCCATCTGAAAGAAAAAGTAATAAAATTTATTCACTGAAGTAGAAATGATTCGCCCACGCGACGTTCAATATCAATAATGATTCAGAAATTATTCTCCATGAAAAAAAGAAAGATATAAATTAGGACGATACGACGTCCCGAAATATAACATTACTTTGAACGTTTTCGCAGAGCAATTCTGTCCGAAGAAACTGTTATGAAGACATAGACGAGAGGGAATCGCTTCTTACACCGGCACCATCGTTTCCTTTCCTTCCTTCCATCACACTGCAAAGGATCAGATAGGAATATACGCGTTTGGCTAAATGTATTTTGCGGCACCGAGCAACTTTAACTTTCCTTTTTTCTTCTGCGTTTTAGATACGTTTCTTCTCCTTCTCGACGCGCTCCTTCCCGTAATATACCGCTGTTATACCTGCATTTATTAAGGTGACTGAAATGAATTCGCCCATCCTACACTCTCCATTACATTATGTCCGGAATTCCCTTTCCGCGTTTATCATTTCGCTTCCTTTCGTACGCCGTAGACAGGCGCTTGCCCTTGCAACGGCACATTTTTTCTTTTTCTCGTTCCCGCTGCACGCGTACTCTTACGCGTTGTTAATGGCGCTGATATTTTATAAGCGAAATGGATGCAAAGAAGACGTGGGCGAAGTGATTAATGTATATTATTTTCTCCCGTATATACACGGTAAATGCCAACCCTCTCCGGGATTAATTACTTTTTTACTAAATAATCTGAATATTAGCAATCTTATACTTTCGAAACACTATAGAAAATGGAATAAAGTAGAATACTTAATAGGTTGGAATTATGTACACACATACCACATTAAGCCACATGCATACAAATAGGGGAGTCCCCTTTTTTGTTTATAAATGGTGTCTCGAGATTAAAACCAGTAACCCTTCATTAACATCTACAACATTGCTAAACTGTTTTAAGTTTAATGTATTCATAAAGTTGGGTAGAATGGAATATTTGCGGTCGCCGCTGTTTGAACTGATACAAATGAGGCAGCTGAAGTCGCCACAAATCAAAAGTTGTTTACCAATTAACTCTAGATTCAACACGTCAAGAAAGATCCCATCATTGAGGGATCATCAGTCATTTCAGGTGTAATGTAAATACTTACAACATGTAAATTACATTTGCAAGCAACGGTACCTATTAAAAGAATATCCTCATGAAAGTCCCTATCTTGTCTGAAGATGTACAAAGATACATCCATCATCTCGGAATCCCAGAAATTCAAGTTGAACAACGTCTCAGTAAGCAGTAATTACCAGAAAGACTATTGGATGGAGAGTGGCTCAATCTTGCTGAAACAGGTTATGAAGGTCGAGGAAAGTTTGTAACCTACTTCGTACAACTTATTAAGGTATAGCAGTTGGCCAATACCTCCATTTCTGTTTACTACTGTACTCGTTCAGATGAAAGTGAGTCTCATCCGACATGATAAGGCTGTCAATGAAGTTGAGGTCATTTTCAGTCATTAACTTGTTGTCACACCCTTTAGACTAATGGTTATAGTTCTTACACAAGTTCTATTTCGATGTTGTGTTCGACGAGCAGATGTTCGATTCAGATCGCAGCAACATGCATGTTTCCTGGCCGATCATGTCGAACTCCTTGTAACTTATGCCCGAACAGCTTCAATATTTGCTGGGGTTCGTTGAGTTGCTAGACCTACTCACTGGTCCATAATAGCGAAACGACAGGTAGTACCGCCACCTTTTCACCAACTCTTCGGAGCTGCCACTGCCACATTAAAAAATTTTCGTTTCCCTCTGCTACTATCGATTAATTTTGGATGATATACTCGCTTCTTCAGAAAACAACAAATAAATTTAAAATGGCGTAAATCATCTTTCCGGAACTAGAGTATCTTCTTCTTGCGAGTCATAAAGCGTTATAGACGGTATCGTATTCACCTTCGATCCAACATATAAACGCCTTATATTCTAAGCGCCCGAACAGTCGGCTGATACAGATGAGAAAAGAGGAATTTTTAATTAGCCGGATTCGTTAAATTAATTAATCGTTTAATTAGAAGCGTATAATTAATTCAGGTGAAATTTCACTCCCGAGAACTTCCATCTTTCTTCGTCCGCGTCGGAGGCGATTTATGCTCTCCCGGGCAAATTGAAGAACGACGTCCCTTACTTCTTTTTTTTCCGCGTTCCCCTTCCTCCTTATTTCCTCTCTCTTTTGCGGAGGACCGCCTCTTTCTTTTCAGTTTTCGCGTTTTCTTACCATCGCGTCAAGTTCGCGCGACTTTGACGAATAGGACCGGCGATGTTGGCGCTTATTTCGAAACGCCGTTTCGCGAAATGTCTAAGGGTGCAATATCGTCAACAACTGCTGCGAGTTTCTTTTCTTCCTGGTCGCGCCTTTTGCTTCGAACAATTGACATTTCTAGTTGGCTGCATTAGTCGTACTACGTCGAATCTTCTCTTTAATTAAAAAGTAAACGGCAATTACTTTTTTATTGCGGAAACAAATGTCTTTCTAGAGTAACCTACTATGTTATTCCAGAATTTTGTTCTCATGTACTAAATATATGATAATGTTTCCTTTTTGTTTTGTAGACTTTCGTTATGCGAGGATATCTTGAATAAAAAGGACTTCAAATCAAATGAACGAGTTAGGTTGTTTGGTAACAGCATGTAGACACCTATTCCTTAAAAAATCGTCTAAACTTTGACAGATATCTGCCTAATTAGTACTTTCTCTTACATTTTGTCGGAGGTCTTGGAAAGGATTGTAGAGAGACAACTGCACGGATATATCTTCGATTCCAATATATTTCCTGGTTTTCTGTCGGGATTTAGGTGTCAAACGGCTTTAACTAATATTACGGATGATATCATCACAAGTGCAATTGTGTAATTGCAACTTGTTAACTTCCTCTCAGCTGCTATCACCGTATCTAACCGACCAGCCTACCTGAGTATTCTTGGAGCGGTATAGTGCTACAAGGATACACACTTGCTATCGTTTAAATACAGCCAAAGAAGCGGGTACAGTTTCCCAACACATCTCCCACTGTCGGTGCGCGCCCTCTCTGGTTTAAAAGTTCTTGAACTACTCGAGAGTTGGTTTGGGTGATAGTGTTGAAGCTTTCTTCCATACATATTTGAAAAGTAAGAATTCAGAGAATTTTCGACTTCTCTCCGTTAAACCTTATTTGAACAAGAGGAATGAACAAAAGAACTCATGAGAGGAAAATAAGTATGAGGTGTATATAGAAGATAGCAGTGGACCTAATACAGACCCTTGGGGAATTCCTGCTTTCATAATTCTCACATAAGATAAAACACAAAAATTCTTTTCTTCTATAATTTTACTAGTTTACCTATTGCAGATATATTTTTCGTCACTGTTTGGTGTACGCCATTAATTTTTATTTTGGTTGATGTTAGAAGTTAGAGGCGAAGTACTGTCATTACTCCCTCTTTATGAAATTTTTAAACACAGATATTCAATCTGTACAGGTTTCTTTTAAAAGTTTTACAGATATCTACTTTGGGTATCCTTTAATAACTAATTATTCACAACTTACCTTGTTTAAAAAAAAAGAGAGAATAAGCGTTTTTTTTCTCATATAACTCCGTAAAATTGTAAATATCTTCGTATTATATTAAATAATAAAGTGTATCAGCTGATACTACATACAAAATTTGGAAGTTCTGAACACTTACGGTGGAAGCCGAAGGCCAGTCCATCCTAAAGCCGAGCCAGTGAGTACGGTTTAGTTATAGACGTCGAATCTTCTTAATTTCTTCAAAATTAATTCTATCTTTCGATCTCATATTTAGTTTCGTAAATTAATTAGAATATTTCAAGTTTAGCTAGTCAGGGATTGCCTTAGGTTTTCTGTAAAAACATTTTTTTGGTAAAAAAGCGGTATATATAGATATATATTTTTTTATTTGTCAATATACTTGTTTTTTTCAACTTTACATTTGGTATTTTAATTTAGAAAACATTTTCACTTAATTCAAAACAAATAAGTCAAAATTTTAATTCAAAGAACCCGGTTAAAAAAAAATTAACGAGCCTGAGATTTTCCACCACAATATATATATATATATATATAAATTCCCCTTCGCGGACACCCCTCTTACACGGACACCTCTCTTAAACGGACAGTTCTCATGGTCCCGACCGGCTCTCATATAATTTCCGTTGTATTAACTCTTTCTTGGACGGACATTCTCTTGAATGGAAGCGGACACGAGAAAATGTTCTCTTAACCGGACAAAAAATAAAATAAGAGGCAACACCTTATCTTATTTTTATATCGAGACTATTGCTATTACATTTCTTAATCGCGCCTCGCGCCAATTTCGCTGGCTCTTCCCCGAGTAAACCGGAGATTAGGGACTTCCCCAAATTGGTCGGGCATTTATTATTATTATTATTCTTTGGGTGTACGCTTTCGATTGAATCTGCTTTCAATATCAGTCTGACGTCTATGCGGAAAAGACACAGTGGGCGACACATTCATTGTAGAAATGACCCCAAATAGAAAAATTCTCACGCTTAAACAATAAATTGAGATTGTTAAAGTTTGCAATAAAGAGAAATTAAGTGTAAGCAACTTATCCAAGCGTTTTAATATTGGAAAAACACAAGCTGCAGATATAATTAAACATAAAGAAATCGTTCTAAACAAATGGATGTCGAACAGCAATTTTGAATGAAGAAAGAAGCTTTTTGACGGGTGATGGTACTAAAATTGACAAATTGTGTTATGACTGGTTTACAGCAGCTCGGCATAAGGCGATTCCTTTAACAGGTATGCATATGATTTTCTTAGCTAAGGTTTTCTTGCATTAATGCGTTGATTTTCTTTTCATATTAAATTCTAAAATAGATAAAAAAAAAGTGAGATTACTAATATGTTTGACGTGATAAAAACGCAAAAAGCTTTTTTTTTTAGGTCCGCTAATATGATGTAAAGCAAGACAAATAGCCGCTTCTTTGGGACATTATACATTCAGTGCTTCTTCTGGTTGCCTCAATAAATTTAGAATCCGCCACAATATAAGTTTCAAAGCAATTTCGGGAGAAGAAGCTTCGGTTAATGCTGAAGATGTTTCATCGTTTTTAAAAAAATGTTGATTAAGGGATATTACATACTACATCTATGTATCTATGTACATATATTACACTTTGTATGTATATATCTAAAGTAAATAAACTTTTTTTTCTTAAGTTTAAAGTTTCTTATTTATTTTAAAAACATTTATATACATATATGATTTAAATGTCCCAATTTCTTTAATATATTCATTTTCATTAGAACACGATTTTTGTTGTATCTACTACATATTCCTTTTATGCGGACACTCGTCCTGAACGGACATCTTCAGTTGGTGCCGTTGGTGTCCGTTCTAGGGAGATTTCGCTGTATATATATATACATATATATATACATATATATATATATATACGACTGTAACCAATTATATACAGAGTGTATCATGCCAAGCAAGAATATACGTCATATACATAAAAGTTAATAACTGAATAACACAAAAATACAGTTCATTCTATCGTAACACCTCCTGTATGCAGATAGTACGCAATTATATAAATACTTTTATATTAAAGAGTCTAACTTAATGATTGAGGACTTCAAAACTGACTTCAGTAACTTACTTTCGGTTGCAAGAACACATTGTTTGAATACCAATGATACCGTACCGAAATTTATAATTTTCTGTGGAAATAGGTTACCGAATACTGTCACTTTCTTTCTTTACATCGAGGTGCAATAAAAATGCTTTGCCAAAACCTTAATATTTAATATAAAAGTAATAAAACTTTTCTATTTCGCTTTTTCATTTTTTTTGTCAAATTCTTTCAGACACGAAGTTGTGAGCCAGTTGTTTGACTTCAATCCATCACATACTTCTTTTTTCTAGTGTTCTATACATTTATCCTTTCCAGGTGTTTCCAGGTCTACCTATTCTGTTTTTTCCCTCTGTTTTAACTTCAAAAATCATCTTTGTTATTGAATCTTCTTCCATTCTGTGTACATGTCCACGCCAACCCAGTTGTCTCTCTTATATGATTATTTCTATTGGCTTGATATATAGACTATTAGTAGTCAGACTATTAAATTGACGTAATTTTGATGTTGTCTCTCCTTGTTACTCCTTCCCTTCTTCTTAGGAATTTAATTTCCGTAGCCGTAAGTTTGCCTTTGATTCCATTCGTGGTTGTCCACGACTTGCTGCCATATGTTAATGTTGACCTGATCACTTTTTTACTTCTGTCTTTAGTTAATGAAATTAATAAGTATAGCATATAATAATTATAAACATTAAAAGCTACTTCTCGTGTTATGACCGCCACCCTGGCTATTACTTCAGTAAGTGGGCGTGCGCGTTTTTAAAAATGACAACGGCATATCTCCACCCCTCGCCAGTATTCATTGCAATTCAAGTCGAAAGATTTGTACGCTAAAAATTATTCCCTTTCGATCTAAAATTTACGTGTTTCAGCGATTTCAGAAAGATGAACTATGAAAAGGTAAAAATTTTAGTAATATTGCAGTAGAAATTATAGCAGACACCTGAAACCTTTGTTCGATGTAAAAAACGTAGAAAGTAAGCACTAAATTGAAGTTGACCCCTGGAAATTTCGAACAATCTACTTTGAAATCGTCGGTAAGTAACTACACAAAAATGGAGTACATAAAAGCGTCCGATTTCAACGTGTTCTTCTTGCATACCGACGCGACCGCACGGTCCTAAATCGCGATCTCTTTCCGCAGATAGCGCAGGACGTGGTTTGTTTTAGCAGGAAAGGTATACGCACGGTGGCACATTAACGGCGCCATTTCGGTCCGGAGAAGCAGCACTAAAGTCAAACAAATTTCCAACCATCAAGAACGTAGCCAACCTAGTAAAGTAAAACTACGAAACGGAGGGCGAGCGCGGACAAAACACACGAAACAAATCACCGAAGATTTATTCGACGGGAGTAAAAGTACCGAGCGGAGGAAAATCGGCCACTTTTTCGTCTCGCCTCGCGCTAAAATCCCCCACCATATACGTGCGCCCTTCTTTCCTTTTGTTTCGACGTCGTTCCGCCCCCGTTTGATGTACGAGATGTAAATTTGTTTCTTTCTCCCCATTTAAACAAGTAATAAATGAAAATCGTTTACCGAATATAGACGGCGCACTTTTCAAGCTTTGTGAGGTACCATCCTGCCGGCATGTACCGTACACTCAGCGTTTCGCCTTTTTTTTATTAACTTCGAAACCATAAGCGCTAGTTTTATTTGTGTTCGGTGCCTGTTCGTTCGTAGATCTCGTTCTTTTACGCGGCGGACGTAATGAAAAAAAGAGGACCCATAAAAATTTTAATGAACCGCAGAGTTGCTACATTGTTGGCACGTTTGATCTGTGCGGTAATAATTGCGTTCGGTGTTTGATGTGTCCCGGCGAATGAGCTTTGTGACGAATAAGTGCCATTCTGTGATATATTGCAAAAAAAACGACACATGGTGAAGTTAATGGATATACGTCAAAGCGTTGATACGTCGAATGATCATTATGTGGTGCTCAGAAAATGAGTTGTCGCATAACTATACTTGCACCCACAAAAGAAGCGACAAATATAAGATTATTCAAAACAAAATTACATTTTGAAGCAGCTACAACATGATAATTGAAATTTCCTTATTACTCCAGCGTTGAATTTAATTAATTAGTTTTTCGTGAAAGTTTTAAATAATTAAAGTAGGTAGGATTTGAACCTACAGCTCCCATTCGCTAGACGGGCGAAGCAAATTATAAGTGGGGTGATACAAGTTATAGTTTACTGTCTGATGGTAGGCAACGCTAGTGTTTGTTCACTACTGGTGAAATCTCTGTGGTTTTATGTAGATATCTATAAGAAACAAGACTGAAAATCATTTTATGTATTTCTACTGCTAGTCAGGTTTAGCTGTTAAATTTTTCCTCTGATATTTATGTTTAGCTTTTAGTTACATTTAGTTAGTGATTTAGTGATTAATATAGTACAGACTCTTATTTACAATTACTTTATGTTAGAATTAAGGTTATAAGCATACATTGTCAATTACTTATATTTCTGAAACAGCAATGCCCCCCATTAAGTGTAATGTCACCAGTTGTGAAGATAGAGTACCTGCCACAGATTCCCCAATCCAAAAATAAATGCTGACAGATTTAAAAATTAATTAACGCTGTTAATAATGCAATATTGATAACCCTACCTCCAGATACGGTGTTCAATGCATACCGCGTTACGAATTTTAATTTACTTTCTTAAGGTAAAGGGCATACAACGCAATTGTGTTTTCATACTATTAAGTTACTATTCTCTAGTAATATCTCTTATCTCTGGTTAAGCCATTACACCACGGAACCGTCTGAACAAATCACTATTTAAATCGCCATTTAATTCATAATTCAACTTGATATTGACATTAAATTTCGTGTCTGCCTAGACATCTCGGCTATATCTGCAGCCACACATCCAGGTATGAAAATTTGCCAGTTGAAATTTAACAACATGAGTGGCGATCTAAATAGTGATTTGTTCAGACGGTTCCGTGGTATAATGACTAACACGCCGGTCTAGCGAACGGGAACTGTAAGTTCAAATCCTACCGGGGCCGTAAAATTTTTAATTATTTAAAAATTTCACGAAGAACTAATTAATTAAATTTCACGTTGGAGAAACAAGGAAATTTAAGTTGCCGTTGAAAAAACCAATGGATAATTATTTTAAATGATTTAGCTACATCTTAAGATCTCAGTGAAGGAGCAAACATTATATTATCCATATTAAGGACCGTCAATTTTTTATTTTAAATCAAAAATTAATACTAATAGAAAATACTTCATGTCCGTTAAAACGAACTCCGAACTCTACTCGACGTCAGCCACTTCACCGACCCTCAGCATAGATCGCACAAAACCTGGTTCATGGCACCAGTTTTAATATAAAGTTATTTTATCGAAATTATGTTAAGTGTAAGTGTTATTACGAGGGCCATTGGCAGGGCATAGTGGTGTACCCATGACTTATCCATGATCGTATACCGACTAAGAAAGTTCTCTTTGTTTGCTTGATATCTTTCCAAAGGACGCTTACACAAACACCCGATTTCTTTTTTGATTAATGGTTAACATTCGTGGCACAAATCTTATACTCATCTTTTTCATATTTAATTCTTTAGTCAGTATGTTGTGCACCATGATATGGTAAGGTAGTATCTTCCACAATGTCCCTGATGCGTACTCGTAGGTTTTGAGGTATGATATCGTGTATCTTTTTAATGTTTTTGTTTGTTTTTTTCACATGATGTTCTTCCGCATTTAAAATCTCGACACCAGCGTTTGGCTAAATCGTAGAAGATTGCAGACTCGCGGATAGTTGCCATAATGTCTTTATGAATTAGAGTTGGCGTCATGACCTTTTCTGGAGGTATTTTATTAATGCTCTGCTCTACAGGATCTATTTTCATGAACAATCACGACACACAGTTCAAGAATTAGCCACAGCACAGCAACACTTTGAGATACAAACTTGGTATTATGTAGATATGATCTACAAACGTCACTGAACTAAATGTCAAAAACTTTAATCAAATAACCAAGCAGAAGTATGTGAGGAGTGGGGCATGAGGGTGCGCCCTCCTGGATATAAATAAGAACAAGTCAATGCTACACATCTCAGTTTATGGCATTTTTTAATTATCAAATGAGCATTGTCTTATTACTTCCCTTCTCATTAATACAATTGTAGCGTTGAATTTAATATTAGTTAGAGTGAGCTTTAGTGAGAAAACGAATATCACGCTCTTTTCATTTCGGCTGAGCTACGACGAGTCGCCGATTGTAAACAAATTTGTACTGCGGCCTACAGCTGGAGTCCTTCCCATATCCAGCAGCCCAGAATGCAATCTAAGCTTGCAGCTGTTCACCAGTTGTATAGAGGAATAAGTTGTATGTGGTAGACTTGTCTTATATTTAATGAATGTAACCAGTTCTTGATAAGTTCTTCATAACACCGCGTTAAAACGAATTGAACTTTTTCTTCTTAAAATGAAATTACTTCACCTTGTTTACCAGTCAGTAGTTTCACAAAATTGAATAAGTTAGTATTGCACATAGACATTGCACTTAGAAACTGTTGTTAACGAATGTACGTTCCTAGCTATTTTACACATACGGAGCAAAAAAAATACCTACTCCAATTGATAACTAAACCTCATAAGTTCCGTATGAAACATACTCAAGATGTATAACCATTAAGACCGAAAAATGTAAAGAAATTAACAACCTACGGCGAGAACCTGCATTCGAGTTTCATAAACAACCTTCACGTATTCATATTTAAATAGAATTGAAAGAAAATTAAAAACAGGCTCTAAATACCACTGCTAGCTCGTAAACACCAACGTTTATATTCGGAAGAACTAACGGCGTATCCAGGTAGTCCACAGTGTAACAACTAGTCGCTACCTTAAGAGATAGTGATCTACACTTCTTGAAGCGCTGGGAAACAAATTGGAAGGACGTATAAAGCGTCAAGATGTAGCCAATTTGTATGAAAGTCAATAAATATATGAACTTGTGGATGGGACGTTGTAGCACTAATTATATAGAATTTTTGTGCTGTACATTCGATACTATATAACATTGAAACCAATAATTATTTTATGTAAATGTAACCTAATGCATAGTCTAAGCAGTTTCATTAATCCTTGTAATGTTCTCGAGTCTATTTAACCTAAAAGAAAACGTGTTATTGAATTAATTTACGATGTAATGTGTTTGCTATAATAATTCCTTTAAAAATAGTCTTTTTATTTACAGTATATACTATTAAGAATTTTAAAATATCTAAATGAAGTATGGTAGTTTAATATTTTTAAAAGAAACCAAAACAATGTAAAGTATTGGCATCACTTGTTACCTCAGAAATAATACATCGCTGAAATGGTTCTGTATAAGCACTTAAAATTAAACTGTTTGAAACGTAATCGAGTAATTATGTACTAAGAAGACTGTGATGTAGCATCTCATATCTATTATCTACATTGGTAACAACCGCCGCATTAATAAAGAGTTAGATTATACTTATTATCGTATGATATATGTAGTGGACAAAAATTAAGCAACTCCACAAAAAAATTAACTATTTAGGAAATTAACAAAGATATCAAAATAAAATTGAGAAGTATGATTCTGTGCATTTCAAACATTACTAGTGTCACATGAAGGCTTACTTTTTATAACTACAATGTAAGAAACGCTGTAAACTACAAAGTGATTATCTTACAAAAAATCTAAAATATATGTGACAAAAGTTAAGCAACCTGATATGTTGCACTTCTGGGAACCCCCTATTTCTATATTTTATGAAGATTCAAGACATGCCTGACGAGTTTGTAAACGTTTCTCCCAATCAAGAAAAGTGTATTCAAAGGATATCAAGATGAGAATCGAACAATATCAAAAAGGTGTATCATAAGCGACTATAAGCAAAAATGTTTATCTAAACAAGTCCATAGTAACGAGAATGATACTAATATATAAAGTTATGTGTCATGGACAGTAAAAAACCGAATAATTTAGTGACGAATTGAAGTTTAATTTATGTAGCACTGATAGAATTTGTTATGTACAGCGTCCCATAGAAGAAAGATTAAATCCAAGTTATTGTCAGAAAACTGTAGAGCACGGAGGTGGTTTATTCATACGCTTGCTGACAAAACTTCATTAAATATTCTGCAATACCAATGAAGATACTTTTAATTAATAAAGCGCTGCCGCGACGATGGTCCGCTTTTATTAATTTTTAATGAAGCGTATACTTTATAATATACACATACATCACGAATACGCACGCACACTTTCGCCGCTTTATACCTTCTGCTTCCGTTTCCCCGATGGAAGACGAATTTAAATGCGGAAGACTATGGCATGAAACGTTCGCTTAATTAGCACTCCATGCCGAGGCAGCGGCAGGAGATTTTATTTAATAATTATTAACACGGAGTATAATATAGGGATATTCATGGGGGTATTGCATTTTCAGGTTATTACAATTTCGAAAGCTGTATGGATGTTTAAATTATTTCGTTATTTTACTTGAATATGTTGTGATATTTCACTTATACAGTTCACAGTACGCCATTATAAAAGTACATTTTAAAATTCGCAGGTAATTTATTGAAATGCACGCGAATATTTCTGATTATATGATTCAAGGATTGCAAAACGAATACCAAAATTTATGCTACAATAATAATAATTACACTGAATCTGTTAGCGTCCAATTGGTTTATTGGACTAATTGCCGGTGAACTGCTGGGTAGGTTTAGTAAATTAAACTCAGAATCTGTTTAATACATATATTAACGAAATCATAAAAAGTACAAGTCTATGCGTATACAATAGTAATACTTCGTTCTAACCACCAATAATATTATATGTATATGTGTATGTATATGCTTGAATATGTTTGTTATGGTTTCAGTAAATGCTTGCTATGCGCGTGCATACGTATATTTATTTAATTAGGAACCCACTAATACTTTTGTCTAGGAGCTGGAAGACCCAGTAGGGTGACTGTGGCGATTAATAGTCGGTCCATGTCTGTCGTAAATGCGACTAAACTCTGGACTACCCAGGTCTTCCTTAAATATTAAGCTTTGCATCAATGTGCATGTAATATGAGTCTGAAGGCTTTGGTTTGCCGCAATAGGCGTTAATATTTCTTACTATACCTACGCTTTGGCAGGATAGGCTTCGAATAATGTGCCTAAGAGTCCGAAGACTTTGCTTTGCCGCAATGGGCGTTAATGTTTATTATTATATCTACGCTTTGGTAGGATAGGCTTCGAACAATGTGCGTAAGAGTCCGAAGACTTTGTTTTGCCTCAATGGGCGTATAATGTTTATTGCTGTACCTACGCTTTGGTAGGATACTTGCTCCTTTGCTACAGCCCCCTTATTATAAGGAGAAAACCTTAAACCACCAATTGTGCTAAGCGATGATTATATACGGTCCGTCTACTACCTGCGACGGATAGCTAACCCGAGCATGCGCCGAGTCTTACGTGGTCGACGAATGAGCTGCGACAGATTGGCAGTAGTACTGTTGTGATTCTCGCGATGTGAACGTTGCTATGGCAACTGTATACGTACAAGGCGTGCTGTCATAAGGCGCAGAGATAAATTCTGCAACAACAGCGCGCTAATATAATGTATATTGTATGTATTTGAGGCGATTTCTTTTACGCCAAGGTATTTTGGTAAGCATATACACATACAGATTGAGGTAAATTTATAAAATAATATATACAATATAAGAACATAGCATTACAAAATATTGATTTAAAAGATACATAAATGTAAACATATGAATATAAAAAAGAATAAAACATTTACGATGAATTAGAGTTCGTAACAGAATCCAATTAATGTATCACATGATGTAAGGAAGGAACAGAGACAGAACAAAGCGATACCTCATCCTATGAGAAAGATATTTTCTAAGAATATCGAACGATTTTTTCCTCAAGCTTCTCATAAAATTAAAGAAATACATCACAATCATACATATTTATGGAAGGCATACCAAACAGATGATTCACCTTCTAATTTTTGGCAAGTGTTGAGACGCATCGAAGTTTGATGTGTTTCACCAGTTCGAGTTTACCATAACTCAATTAGTAAATCATCGATTTACATTTGAAAGATAATTATGTAAATGCAAGATCATCAAAATATCCCATACGGTTCTGTAAATATACTGCATTGTATTGAAGGTATTAACTACTGCTAGTGACTGGAAAAATATTGCAGTTAATTTCCTTATTTCTTTGGCAAATATGTACGAGCGCTTCATGGAAACGTATGTATAGAATTATTTATATCAATGTTGATATTAAAAGAAGGATTTTTGCCCAGGCCATTTCTGAACACAATAATTATGGCTTCACAAAAACACCTTCAATGTACATTTGGATGAACCCTTACCAAGTTAACGTGCTCATTGAAAATACATTATTCCCTTCGAGGACAATGTTTTCACACCACACCCTTTTGGATAGCAAACAAAGGGTTAGTTAATTCAAAACGATCACTAATGAAGTGGTACACGAAGGGTAGTGGAGAACTTGTTTGAGAAGGAAGCAAATGATTAAAAACTGTATTGCGACCAATAAACTTATGTCCGGTGAAAGATATTGCTTTGTCGTACTGTGTATATTCCACAATTTTCTTCTAAAGGACTCGCAAATGTACACGTAAAATATGCAACAATTAGCAGCACAAACGGTCATGACAATAGTGTAACAGGGAGGCAATCATCCATCTGAGAAAGTCACTCAAATCGGTCAAATATGTCAATGGTTCTGGTGGAGAAAGCTGGCAACCTGAGATGAATTTAAAATAACGACCTGCAATTAGATTAGTGTCAAGTGTTTTTCGATTATTTAAGTATTTAGAAGAATTACGTGCTGTGTTTTCTTGCGTCAGCAAATAAAATCACAATTGTTTCCTTAAGAAAACGTATTTTTTGTGCATCCTGTTACCTTCGCAAGGACTTGGCAAATATCAGTAAAGTCATCTACTAAGACTGTCGTGCAAGTTACTCTGAAGCAGCTAACAAACCCTTAATAGTTCTATGCTTGGTTCATCATTATTTTCATGAGGTTACCTAATAAAGAACGTTCTAATTATTATTATGATCAATACTTCCTATTTTGGTGGTTACAAACGTTTTAAAAATGGAAGTTCGACATACGAAAAGAGAAGAGAAATATACAAATTCTCCAGCATTCTTAAAATTTAACATATCTAGAAAGAACCACAAATATACGTAAACCGTGACCGGATTTAGGACGGGCCCTATTCTATAAAATTTTTAGGTGTAGATGGTGTGATTGATCGCTCTACTTAAGCAATAGTTAACCTTAAAGCGATAATAACGAGTCTTTGAGATTCATACTCACATCAAAAAGTAGGGCTGCATGTTCCCAACACGAGCATCTTAGAATTTCTAAAATTCGATTGGTGCATAACTCAGTGCTTATTTTGTGCCGCAAATAAAAAATTTGTTACCAGTTCCTATAGTGCCTAACCAGTGACCAGTTGTGGTCATGTTGCGACCATATTGACATTTTGAAATTTTGGTCATGGCATAATTTTGTGCTAATTTTACGCCGTTTTGTGTTGGAAATAAAACTTCGACTGCTTAATTTATTAACTTACATGCGCCACTTTGTGCCTCAAATGAAAGAAAACTGTGCTAGTACTTTATATATAGTTATAATGCATTTTGTAGTCGTGATGGACGATATGTTTATAGGAAATCGTAGTTACGTACATGTTCAGAAAATTTTGAATACATACATTTACAGAACTCATATTGTGCTTTTCTATGCAGCAACTAAGTTTTGGTTCTGCTTAATTTACAGTGTTATAAAGCTGTTTATGTGGTTTGAGTGCGGAGATGTTTAACGGAAATCAGTATGACGTGCATGTTTGAGCATATTTGAGAATGGTTTCGAAAAGTACTCATCGTATGCCACTTTCTGCCTCAAACAAAATTATGCAGTTCTTATAACTGGGTCGAGGGCACGTCTACTATGTGTGTATTCAGATAATTTCGAATAAATACCTTTCTGTAACTCATTTTTTGCTGTTTTGTATCCCAAACTAAAAAGTTTTGTGCCTATTTAACCAATTATAGCTGGAAAGATAAAAAATCTAAGTGATTTATACAACAAAATGCTTTAGAGAATTCCACGAGCACAGTTTTTTTTATAATATACTTCTTAATCTACTTCTGCGTCGTTCGAATTATCTCCAACGAATTTCAACTATAAATCTCAACGACTCCTTTTATGTGATATAGATGAAGTTTAACTTAATAGATTGGTTATCGGCAATACCTTGTGATTTCCTTTCACACCACTTCCGCTGTGAATATTATAAACTTCACCTTGATACTGCACCCCCTTGGGCTTAAAGAAGAACACGTATATCGTTCCCGAAATGCATTTATTGCCTTCCAATTTAGGGAAGCGGTCGGCATCATTAGATCGTGGTAATGGGCATATTTGTTGTGGCTTGCGTAATTTGGATGCCTCGCAGTATAAACTAATATATTCAATAACAGCTCACGCGCCCCCTATCGCGTACTACGTACGAGGGAAAGTTAATAATATTCGTGGGATATTTATGGAAGCAATATGGGAATATGTGGTAAGACGTAACTCGGGTTAGCAAGATATTATAGCACTAGGTTATCTTGGAGGCGATACGAGCCTTTCCTTATTGCTCGGAAAACGATAATATAGGTCGGGCGTACATTGTAACATATTATAAGTACAATCATTATTTTATTTCCCTTCTGTTATTACGTATTTAATATTTCTTTGGATACCTAATATTAAATGTGTAGGGGAAATATCTCTACCAATTCCTAACAGTTATTTGTATATAGTTTCATTATCCTAGCAAATTTTGTTGCTGAGTTGCTGTGGTTTTTGTAAAAGAAAACCTTAAAATTAGCAATGCCGAAAGAACTGTTAGGAACTGTTGTGGGGATATTTCTAAAATCTAATAATCTGAGCCAGGTATACCATAAGGGTATGCCGGGGCGCCGTAGAAAGTAAATATTGTAGTGGTAAGTGCCCTGAGGACCAACAGAGTTTGAGAACCCCTGGTCTAAGTGATTTAGCCCTGAAACAATACAGCAATCGATTTTCTATAGCTCTTAGATATGCAGACCTGACCAAGAGCAATGTTTACAGTTGATTTGTATAATTCCGAAGCAAACCCCCAGTTGTCCAAAACAAACTTCGTGAAGATCATATATCGACGTCTGTTGTAACCATTAACATTGATCTTGAGGATATGATACTTGAATGAGATTTTCATACCACATATCGCTAGATTGGAGTATCCTAGAAGCTTTGGAATGATAACAATGCGCAATATTTGCATGAATCTTAATAAAAAAAGAGATTTTACTATCCATAGATCCCAGGAGCTTAAATAAAAAGTCTAAGAAACTCAGTGGGGTTGATTCAAATTTAGTCCATTATTCCAGTCTAACGTTCTTACTAATGATGATACTAATTAGGAATTTACTTGTTAAAGTCGGAAGCATATTTTTTTAGTTTCACCAAAGCCAATTATGGAAAATAACTCTTCGAACCTTTCGTGTGCAGCATCTAGAAATACCGCTATACGAGGACGAATCAAATATGAAACGGACTTTTTCTTAACACCCTCTAGGTGAAGTTAGTGGCGAGACGTTTTGATACGTGTCAGGCGGGATGTAAAGTAAACCGGTTCAATTTGCCAGAGCAGATAGAGTGTTAACAGCTTCATTTCTCAACTAGAGATGTGCACGTTTGTTGAGCAACGCATCATTATCAAATTTGTGGTGCGTGAGGGCATAAAACCTATCGAAATTTTGCGTTGACTAACTGTAGAGTTCGCTGAAAAGGAAACCGCTTTCAAGGACCGAAGCCTACGACTGGCACAAAAAATCTTCCGATAGCCGAGATTCAGTGGAAAACGAGAGCCATGCACGTTGACCGCGGACGAGCACCAGCGGAATATTCGTGCGGTCCATGAGCTGATGGGAAGCATACAGTTAATGCTGCATACTACTGCCAACTGCTTGATGAAGTGAAACTGGTCTATCGATGAAAAAGGCGAGACATATCTATTTGAAGTGCGAAGACAATACTCGGCCACACACAGCTACATTCACCTAAAATAACCTGGACAGAATTCATTTGGAAACACTGAAACATCTGTCCTGCAATCCCGATCCATCACCGCCTGACTATCACATGTTTAGACCACTAAAAGAAGAACTGCAATGTCACAACTTTGACGACTACGACGTTGTGGAAATGTTCGTACCCAATTGGTTACACACGCGGCCAAGTTCATTCCTTGATGACGGAGACTCGTCCTCCGCTCTTCAACACGTCCTCTCTAGGTCCTTACACTAGAAGAAAGCGCCGCAGAGTGGACCCGGAAGCACCAGGAACAATCTGCAGTGCGCCAAGCGCATTTTCCAGACGTAGAACGCCATTTTGTGGTGAAAACAAAAACTTTAGCCCGAATCTGACAATTTTATCGTATTCGGCGTGTTCAATTACATATATAACCAGAATTTGAGCGAAGTCGGAGAAATCGAGATTTTTTCCAAAATCGCAAAGAAATGGAAAAATTGCCTATTTTCGACGATTTGCGAAGGTTGTTTGATTTC
The DNA here is from genome assembly GCA_023509865.1 of Trypoxylus dichotomus. NCBI lineage: Eukaryota > Metazoa > Arthropoda > Insecta > Coleoptera > Scarabaeidae > Trypoxylus > Trypoxylus dichotomus. Next base: position 56,892,351 of record CM042075.1, read on the forward strand.
TCTAAAATTCTACCTATATATGTATGTAATTGAACACGCTGAATACGATAAAATTGTCAGATTTGTGCTAAAGTTTTTGTTTTAGCCAAAAACTTGTGTCTTTCCGTGCGGAAAATGCAGGGTTCGACGCTAGACGCCCTACAGATCGTTCCGTGTGGTCCTGAGCTTCCTCCGCGGCACTTTCCTCTTGTATAAAGACCTAGAGAGGAGTTGTTAAAGAGTGGAGAGCGAGTCTCTTACGGTAATTGTATAACCGCTCTGCAAAAGATATTCCCTATTTTAATTGATTTTTGACGAGAGAGCACTAACTTTTCGATTCAGCATGTAATTTTACACAGATATTAATTACAAATATGGTCGCATCTGCAGGTATATACAATTATAAAGACAAATCTCAGATGCTTTATCAAGGTTATTAATGATCGATATTGCGCGATAAATTTAAATACAACCAACACTGGGAATTATTTTAGGTGTCTTCTAGCAATTTGGTAAAAGACAAGTTGTTAAAGAAAGGTTGAATAGGGAGCATAGTATTTACGCAATCTATAAATATTAGACTTGATAAGTTGCCAAGTTCCATTGTGTGTTTATTTTTGAACTGTTTCAATGCGCGATAGACATCCGATTCCTTCATTGCTACCACACTGATCAATTGATTACAGACTAATGTTGCAGAATTTTGCTGGTCAGAGTTGGAAGAATGTGTATAAACTGAATTAAAGAAGTGTTGGAAGGCTTTCACAATTGAAGATGGTCTTATAAACGAGTCTCCATTTTCAGGCTTGACAACATTACGAAAATCAGAAGACCTCTTTTTGGAATTAATAAATGTCGAAAATTGCTTAGGATTCTTCTTAATATTATTTTGTATTATTTTGCACATATATCACCTCCGCCAATAACTGTGCACTCGTCTCTGTAGACTTAATGGTATATCATAGTTATATTGTGCGGAACTTCGTTGTCACCCTATATATATCACAGTAGCGTAAGAACGTTTCGCGACTATTCATGAACACTTACAAAATTGCCACTGAGTGCCTAACTAGTAAATCGTTTGTTGTTGGATCAAAGGCTTTTTCACTCTAGGGAATGCATACAAGTTACAATGCTCGCTCACTTTCAAAGGTATATAATGATCGTAATACATCGAGCAATTACTGATATTCTGTATAGTCGCGAGCAAAGTGTAAAAATATAATCAAGGTACTTGTTAGCTTTGACTTTACTTCAGCGGCGTATATCAAACATGAAAAAAACCGAAAATCGATACTACGCTGCACAACATCATTAAAACTACAGCAGAGTGCCGGCTCTGGCAGTGGGAAAATTAAATGTAATACGGTTATTTACGAAAGCAGTATCAATGCAGTTTTTGTAGCAAACAATATGGAATAATAGGAATATTTTCGTTAGATGTTCGGGACTCGATATTCTACAAAACAAAGAAAATTACGAGGGCGGCCTGAAATGTTTCCGGAATCGGTAAGAGATGGCGTACGAAGGTTAAAATGGATTCATTGGTCGGCAAGGGCAACCTTTTTCATTGCAACTGTCAAAATTTCAGACGTCTATTGTCAATAGTTGTTGCTTAAGAGTGTTTTGTGTAGTAGATCAGGCGGTTTCGCAAAAACGGATAAAATCGAATTTCGGGCAGTGATAAAACACTTCTGGATTTCTGGCAAAACGGCCACCAAAAATTCGAAATATTTTGCTAGAAGTTCATGGCGGATGTACTCCATCATTTTCGACCATCACCTTTTGGGTGAGCGAGTTCGAACATGCCCGCAATAGCACAAATGACGCACCGGACGCCCAAAAATCGCTACTAACGATGAAACGGTCGACAAGATTCATGATGCCGTGTAAGCCGATCGCTGGTTGAAGCTGAAAGAGACAGCACAGACAACAGGTATCGCAGAAGAACGCGTCGGCCATCTCCTACACGAAATTTTGGGTATTTGAGTTTGCTCATACCGGAACAAAAACGAAATCGGGTAACCGTTTCGGAGGAGTGGCTGACTAGGATCCAATGCAACCCAAGGAATTTCTTCATGCGTTTCATAACCGTGGACAAGACTTGGGTCCACCACTTCATACCGGAGACCAAGGAACAGTCGAAGGAGTGGATTTCTCCGGGCGAATCGCCTCTGAAGAAAGCAAACACCGTTCCATTGACCGGGAAGGTCGTGGCAACCATTTTTTTGGGATTCCCAAAGTGTGATCCTAATCGGCTATCTGCAGAAGGGAAGGACGGTTACAAAGCAATACTACAGCGATTTGTTGACCCGATTCAATGCAATATTGAAGGTTTGCAGCGGAGAAAAGTGCTTTTCCACCACGACAGTGCACCGGCTTATTCATCCCGTCTCATCGCCGTCTGCAAATTGAATGAGGTGCGCTACGAATTATTCTCTTACCCTCCATATCCACCGGACCCAGCCTCCAGCGACTTTGTCCTATTCCCAAACTTGAAAAAATCACTGGGGGGAAAGAGATTTGCCTCATGAGGAGGTCATGGCCGCTACAGACTGCTATTTTGCAGACCTCGAAACATCCTATGAGGAGACCACATCGAAGAATAAAAATAAAAAACGACGCCAATACCGTGTCTTTCTTGCCGATTCCGGAAACACTTCAGGTCGCCCTTGTATATCACAGCATTTCATGATTAGATTTTATTCTAAAATCGAAATAGCAAAATAAATACAACCTTCCTCTGGTCTACAGAAGCCGTTTGATTATACGCTAATATTATTTATGACCCAGTGAAATCGTTCACAGCGCTAGAAATTCTTCCGTATATTTTGCGGCATAAATCATCCAGCTGTGTCCGATTTAATCAACTTCTGGCATATAAAAACTGCAGGAAGCCTCATTAGAATACGTACAACTGCATAATTAATTATAACTCTAGCGCCTTTCAAAATAGCCATTTGAATATTTTAATTCCAGCTTTAGAAGAGAATTTAAACCTAGTATACGTTTATGTATTTCCTGGTTATTTGTATATCATTAGTTTTTAGAAATCAATGCAGCAGCGCTAACAGCATATATAAGAAAGGTACTAACTCCGCAACTACGGTACCAGGTCATTAATTAATCATAACACAAAAAGAAATACTGCTTTATAAACTTACTTAAAAATACTTGTGTCTGTGTGAATAATTATCTACATATGCCAATGTGTATGTTGTTATAGTGCAAATTTATAAGTTATATAAGGAATATACTTATAATTCAGTTGAAATTTGGCCGTAAGACAATACTACAAAGCAGTTGGTGTTTCTAGATCAACTGATTACCTTAATAGTTTATTTTCCTTGGTATTTCCATGCGTAATACAGTAGTGATAGTCCTCTTTGGCATTTTCTTCTTCATCAGGTGCTTGGGTAGGTAGCAATTTAACATCACCCTGTACCCAGTTCAAAACTTCGGTTGCAGTAACATTTTCCCCACCAACTGAGTTTAACATGTTACAAATCAGCATTAGGTTGTCTTTGTTAGATAAAAGTTTTTGTTTTAAAGCTTCTAATGAAATTAAATCATCCAGCTCATACTCTTCAATATTTTTATCTTAACAAGAACTTTTGCTGAGGAGTTTGCTCAGCAGCAAACAAAACTAAAATAGTATGCATGGTAGCCAACATCCGAAACGGATAGTAACTATTAGAAGGAGCCTGTCTTCTAGTGGATTGTGGATTACCATATTGAATTGTAGTATATATAATTAATATGTATTCGGAAAGTATTCTAGAAGAACCTTCTAATTGTAGCCTTATTTTTTCTATACCCCAAATAGTGGATTGTTCAACACCATACGTAGCAGCCAAAACTATTATCACTAATTAATTTGTCTAAAATTTCAGACTTTTATTTCAGTATTTGTGTGTTGTGTTTTCGTATTGAAACCATTTCTAACAGCCGTATTCCGTGTAGCAATACGTATGTTGATAGTACACTTTGCATGAGCAAATCAATAAAGTTCAGATTACAAAGTATATAATGTATTGGACAAGCGCTATTCGAATTACTAAAGAATTCGGGTTATTGCAGCTTTGAGCTAGTATATTACTATACGAAGGGAATTAAATTATCATTGAGAAACCAACGGAAGTCATCTTGAAATAGTATATCAGAGTATTTTGTTCTAGTCATTATAATCAAACTACGAAATGAACCAATTGATAATTTCTACAGTTACTTTTACAATCGAAGCACCATTAGTCAAACGACCAGCTTACTGTCAACAGCGTCCTGAAGATGCCAGCCACAGTGTTTAGTGAAATGTCCGCATATACCAAATCAAGACCACGGCCTACAAGCTTGGAAATACGTATACAAACTCAGACTCCGGCAGTGAAAGCCTCATGTTATTTATTTCATTTGTAATGTTTAGGCATATCGTTAGGAACATATTGGGTAACGATAAGCTTCAAGAAATTAATATGAAAAATTGCAAACCAATGTTGTGAATGAACAAAGAAGTTTATCGTTTCATGATCGACATATAACTTCAGCAAAATATCACCCGATTAACACCTAACACGATTTACGATGGAGATATAGCGCTCGTTTCCAATGCTAAACATCCCCAAACAAAACCCCCACACCTCGATCTCACTTTTCACGATGATCGAACGCGAAATAGGCGATGTAGTACAATGTACTCCTCGGCGCGCACAAATTTCTACTAATTCAAAGCATGTGGGACGTCGCGTATGGATGTTGGTTGCACGGCGAACGATCCGCGCGACGCAAATGAATAAACAATAGAGGACCGCGTTGGGAAGTTTCGGGCCTTGTTTCTCAAAGGAGACGGTGTCGCTAGGATAAGTCCCGAGGGGATACATTCAAACCGGCTCATTCAACTGAGAAATGACTGCTGATGCTGACGCTGTTACGCGACGAGGAGGACGTGGAATTTCTGCGGACGGAGATAATGCTATTGGTTCGGCGGGGTGGTTGTTTTGTTTCAAGCGAGCGTGACGGGACACTGAAGCGTAGATTGTCGCAAATTCGAATCGGTTTTGATCGGGAGAATTACAGTGGAAGTATTGGGATGTTCGAAGTACGTTGAGATCTATGTCGCAAGTATCGTAATTGATGCGGCGGTTGAAAGATGTCATGGTTTTTAGAGCTTGACGATAGAAAGCAATTGTTTTTGATTGGGGCTCTATTAGAAGTAGTATTAAAAGTTCATTTTTTCAAACCTCGTGATAGGTTAAAATATGTGAAAATTTATGACAGAAATTCCGACTGTTTTTGGCCAAATTTTTGATTGTTACTGGTCAATGATGACATGACTATAGTGGAATGCATGCTGGAATAAATTTAGCCAAAGAAGATTTGTTCCATCCAGAGTATACCCGCGTTGCAACATTAGATAAAAAATGAATTGGATGCCTACGATGTTGGTTCTCACAGAATAATTTATTTATTTATTTGCTTACAAAAGCTATATTACATTGCATGCGCATAATTATATATGCGCACACATTAGCTTCTGCATGTTGTGCCTTCCTCTTTCTTCGACTCGGGATATTTGGGCCGATGGTCCGATGGCCGATGGTATGTCTTCCCATTATCCTTTCATACTATGTTGTGTCCAATCATATATTTAATTTTCTTTTTGTACATCTTATATATGAGCTGTTTTACATCATCGGGTATATGTTTACTATTTTTGTTGTGAAACATTGTCATGCGTAAATCTTTCTGTTCCTAAATGGAATTTTCTTCTGATATTCAATTCCTTGGTTTTCTTATGTAAGTCTGTGTTGGTGTTCTCATGTTTAGCGAGTACAGCATCTTAAGAATTTTGCTTTGCTGCTTTTGCACCTTATTTAGGTTTGATTTAGAGGTATCTCCCCAGGTGGTCATCAAGTAAATATAGTCAGATGTGTATAATATATGGGTTTCCTTAGTGAGTTTGGTAATATATGCCTAATTTTGGCTACATAAGCTATTGGTTTGATGTTATGTTTCACAAGCGCGTTGATGTGTGCGTTCCACTTTAGATTGTTTTGTATTCTTAGCCCCAAATAAGTTATTTCGTTTGTTTCCTCTATTGTTTGCGATTTTACTTTTATCTCCATTTTGGGTTTCTTTCCTACCCTCTGAATGACACATTATAGTTTTTCCATGTTAATTTTGTATATATTTGTACAATAATTTGTTTTACATTGTTATTTATACGATTTTATGATTTTGGTTTATTTCTTCCGTATTAAATGTAGTTTCATTTTTTGTGTATTGCAATATAAGCGTCTTTTATTGAATTAATAGCAACTGAATATATTAAAATCTAGCTAGTGTGCAAGCTGTTTTTCTGATATTGTATATATGTATTTCAAAAACTATTGTTTGCTTAAGAATAACACAATAATTCACCACATTAGACGCATAAAAGGAATCAGTGACGGATGTAAGCAAAGCAGTAGTTTGCGATAATTTAAAGCTCAAATGCTTCTCCTAACATATCGATCTATACTGTTCACAGTATGACTTAAAGTCACCGGTAATTGGATAATAAACACTTTCAACTTTTTGATTATAAATCTACTGGTTGTTCGAGCAGTGAAAGGTGAAGTCTCTAAACGAACATAGTTCCGCGCAAAAATGAACCTCTCCCGTTGTTTTATCATATCAAACCTGATTTAACAGCTGCAGAATGGAAGAAATGCCTCGCTAACTAGTTAAAGCATACACAAAAGTCTACTGGTATCAAAGATCGATACGTTGTATTTCATTACGTACCAGAACAATATTTTCACAGGAGGCTGCATTGTACAGTATACAGTTGATTATTTCCCTGCCAAAATTGTAACGATTGAATTTATTTTATCACGCCAAATCGGAATTCGCCAATATATACATATTGAAATATTAAAAGCTGCGGATATACTGCCGCATTTACATGCACGTGTGAAAAATAAAACGTATAAGCTTATTTCGATGCCCGGTTTTATTATTTAAACAATATATAATTTTGATTTATTCGTATTGGTAGGTTCAAATTGCAATAGACCGGAATATATAACGAAAGTATAAAAACGGCTACATCAAATAATTAATTTGAAATGTATTTGCCAGCGTTTGTTATTTACACTCGACGTATCATTACCCGTTAATATGCAAATGTAGGTCCGCGAGTATTATGTTTGTTTAAACTTTTTCATATTTACCGACAGGGGGCGTATATCATGTAACTTGCGAATATTCGTTTTTATTCGCTGGCCATATTCTATTGCTGATCGGTTGACTGGCCATTGAAAATTATTCGAGCGATAATAGAAATAAATAAAAATATATTGCTATTATTTTGATATAATATCTATTGTTTTGATGCGTAATGGCAGGCAAAGTTGGATCTTTCTGCGCAAGCCTTTTCTTTGTAGGAAATTCGCACATAATCAAACGCATGTAACTGTCCCTCTCAGATTTTGCAGGGATGCGGTACATCAGAAAATATCAGACTTTTTGATCTGCTTTTTCTCTATATAAAGGGAGTTCTATAAGAGTACAAGACATGACTTGCTCGCCATGTTTAATAGTCATAATGACACGTGATAATGACGTGACAGATCGAAAGTTGACAGTGGGAGTTAGCATAGATGGAGTTTTATACGATAGAACAAGGCGTCCTGAATGGTAACAAAATGGTGGAAGTTTGATTGCTCTTGACGACATGTGGTTTCAGCAGGACAGTGCCACACGTCAGAAAACCTGTAAACATTGACTGTTCTGCACGAGTTTGCTCCTGGTGGTGTCATTTCTCGGTTTGGTGACTAGAATTGGCCGCCACAATCTTACGATTTAACACCTTCGGATTTCTGGCTCTGATGTTGTCTGAAGTCACAGGTTTATGCCAACAATCGCCGAAGCATTGAAGACCCTGTGAATGTAATACCGCCACCTCTATACAACTGTGTCACTGTAAATTTTATCAAAAGAGTACACATATGCTAGCAAAGCCATGGTTGTCATTTACAAGATATTTTTTTTATACATAATTCACAAATATATGCATTATACATTAATAAATATTTCAATACTTTGCTACAGAAAACCATGTTTCATTAAACCTCAAAATCTTGCTCTTATTGTATAGCCCCTTCTTTCAAAATAAACAACATGACAATATTCCTACAACTATACAAACTGGAGCTGAAGAAGTTCCCGCACATGGTCAATTTGACGTAATCGTAAGTATAGCTACAACGATTCAGGCTATGAAACTGAAGAAGATATCCTTGGCTTCGATTCAAACTCTGACTTTCCCGGGCCACAGTTTGTGGGTATTGACGAGGATGACAGAGCTAAGTATGATGCCGTAAAAGAAAAATGCGACATCGAAAAAGACTCGACTATACGTATTAACTACAAACGAAATGCAATTGAAGAAGACGACTACAACATCCATTAAAATATAACAGACGATAAGATTCGCAAGTCTCCAGCGGCAGAACAAGGCGCGAGAGACTATATCACCTGCCAGAATATATATACCATCAATTCGAAAGTGTTACTGCCTTTCAAATGATTATCCATATTATCGACTTAAGAAGGTGGACGTTGGAAAAAATTGCACGTTCCTGACTTGATGGACACTGAAATTCAAACAGAACCCCGGTATAGTTTCCCACAGAAATACGAAGTTTGAGGCAAGAAACTAAGTAAACTAGGTCTGCAAATATCGCTGCAAAAACTCTGTAATTTATCAAAAGCATACGCAATTTAATGCCTGAATATGGATTAGAAAACATTTACAGTGTTAACCAAATTGAACTTTGTTTGGAAATGCATAGCGGCTGAACATTGACTGAATGTCTGTCCACGAAGAAGGAAACTGTAGTAGTAGTAATAGTAGAATCAATTGCAGCAACCACTCATAACTGTACTACTCAACCTATAATATCCGTTTCGGTGGAGTTGTTGTTTCAATTCATAGTATGTTGAAAGAGGAAAGTAGCAGTACAACAGACAATATTCCGTCCACCAAATATGTACATTATAGGTGTAAAATCTGATAAACTTCGAAAGTAGTTCATAATAAGGTGGTGGGCAACTTGTTTAATTAGTCATATTTATCATACAACCTCTGGACGGCTTTTGCTTCAGGAAGACGTTTCATGTGCAAGGGTGATATGGATCGATTTGCGGACTTTTGTGGAGGGTTTGGTCTTATGATTTTCTGCTTTATATTTAGATAACCGATTAATTATATGGATGCGCAGAAGTTCTGAAGGATATTATCGTTACTGTCACCTACGTTATGAAATTTTTGTTGAAATTCTATTGAAGATTTAATTAAATATAATTTCGTTGATGTCTGCTTATTTTGGTAGTTTGGTGTGTTTGTTTATTTGTGAATATTTTATGATTAAATTTAAATTTCTCGAAAGGGAAATAAATTTTAACAGCAACCCGATTTTGTTTTTTTTTGTATTTTTTGTTTGCTTGCAAGAAGAAAAAGGTTGGGAACCACTGATTTCGACGCAGACTTCTGTCATTCTCAATATACACTACCAGTCATGGAAGTTCTGGCAGATCATTCTGTTTATTCCGACGTACAATAAAACACTAAAAACATCGTATATAATATTTATTTGCTGAAAACAACAAAAGTATATTACAGTTCATGAAAAGCTAAATATATGAACAAACTAACTACAGTGCCAACATTCTTTCGGCAAAAAATCGACCTTTTGCGGCCAGGATTGATTTTCCTGTCCTCGGCATTCTTACAAAAAGTTTTTCGAGAGTTTTACCACTCGCTACGAAAAAAGTTCCACATTTCGTATTTCAATATAGGGCATTTTGTTCGAACCCCTAACCCTTCGTTCATGTTCGTACCAAAGAAGCTTTATAGCATTAATCATAACGCTCAAGTTTTAATGATCTTCTTGGAATTTGAAATATTCTTTGCACAACTTAGAGATGTGCTTAGGATCGCTATTCTCTATAGATTGAAACCCACGACCAATTAAGCGCGATCCTGGCGGCAAAGAGTTGTCTTCCCGTATGCGTCTCCACTCTTCTTTTTTCATTATACCATCAATTTTCACCAGATCGCAAGTCTCAACCTTCGTCCGCCATCTCTTGCCGATTCCGGAAAGATTTCAGGTCGCCCTCGTACAGTAAAATTACATAAACAGATCCGGAAATGCCGAATATAATTCAGGTAACTAATAAACTTTTGATACTTGTGCTAGGGGTTGCATTTATAGCACTCTTTTATGGTGTATCGTCGGTACTGAGATCCTACGCGGTATCCATTCTTATACTATTTTTCTCAATTATACAGGGTGCCCGAACTTCCGTAGCTGACAATGTACATTTGCCTCCTTGTAATATTCCTGTTTCCTATGTGAAAAAGGCATGTAAATTTACCACTTCGCCTTTCATCCTCGAATATAGCGATAATTATAAATTTACAGATAATTAGGTCACATTCGAGCTCGCAATTTTCACTCCAGTCTTAAGTTTCGGAAGTAATCGTCCAGGAACGCGAAACTTTTTACACGGTTGTAAAACGTCGCGTGACCTACACGGATGGGGCGCTCCTAATATTATAGAGCATAAAGGACAATACACAATTCATTGTGTTTTACATAATCTTGGCAACACTGACCCTTTTTGGACGAAAACGCGCTGCGGTCTATTGTGAAAATGTCATCGGCCGGCGAGAGCACGGAACAGGTCCCCAGTCATGATTTATGGCCGTGCACCGGGCGCCTCAATATGCTTTTTAAACTTTGGGCCGCGCCGGGCCACGTTTAGATTGAACGGGAAAAAAAGTCCGCTCGGGACATTTCCGAAAACTCGTTAAAAGTTGAGAACTACGCTTAGTTAGTTAGTAATAATGAATAGGATCCTTACAATTACAGAGGTGTTCTATTTAATAAATAATTCTGCCACTCTTTCGCGTGAATTTAAATTTGATATCATAGCTGTTAACTAGCATCTTTGTAGTTTGTGTTATAAAGTCGCCTTGAAGGACGTGAAAAGTGTATTTGTGCAACTTTGTGTAACATCTCCCATTGTCTTTCAGCATTAATTAGGGTCTGGCTGCATGAATGAAGTCTGAAATACCAAAAAAAGCTAGAATCTTACAATTGAATATGCAGTCGGCTCTACTTATAACGATGATGCTGGTGTCAAAAAGAATTGTCCGTTATATGCGAACACTCGCGATTTTGACCAGGGGTACGGTTATATTTCTATTTAACATAATATGTACATATGTAGAGTATATTTATTTAAAATACTAATAAATTTAAAATAAATAGAAATTGTATGTATAAATAACACAATTTCTTAATATGAAATACATGTATATTAATACACTTCACAGATACATATGTAATGTATGTTTAAAGTAGTCGGTGATCCTTTTTTTAAGTTACACTTTTCTTCAACAAAGAATCTTCCATTTGCTTTTGAACAAAATCATATTTTTGCCATACTGTGCTTTGGAAATCGTTAAAGTTGGATATGATTTTAATTGCGTTAAATACTTCTTGAGCTGTTGGTGTTTCAAAGATGCTTTAAATTGTGTCTTTGTAACTGCTGCTGCAATTTTAATTTCTGAAGGGCACTCGCAAGTTAGCAAACAATCGTTAAAGTCTCTTTCATAAGATCATTTGTGGTAGCCCAATCATGTAAACTGAAGATGCCTTCCTCATCTACTGCATCTGAGTCTTTCTGTTTTAATATCCACTGAGCTAAAGGTATCTAATTGTCAATGTCAAATTCTGAATAAGTATAAAATCCAGCGTGCTTATAACAACCAAGAATAGTTTTTTTTGTGAAGCACGAGCTCAGGTGGTGTGTATAGCTAATATACCGTCTAATAAAGTGAAGATAAAATCCTTATGTAGGATCGCCGTGTTTCTTTTCTATATACTATATACTAAAAGAAAAACTTCCGATCTATTCTTGCTGGTTCACTACTTTATTTAGTACTTTGGCAATCACTATTCGGTGAGTTTGGTTTGAGTACTTCTTACATACTACTACTACAAAAGATCGTGCAAACAAAGACACACTAAAGTGACTTGTTGTTGTCGCCCTCTGTATTTCGACTTTAAAATTTAAATATAAAAATACGATTTAATACCTTATCTTCATCCAAGCAAGAAATCATTCTACATAAAACATCTTTTTTATAAAGTTGTTTCGGTCAGGCGATGACACCTTGATCCGTGTGTTGTTGTATTCGGTGGAAGGAAAATTAACTTTATGGCACATGGCCATTCAATCGCTGAATGGGCTGGACAATTGTCGACCATTAACACTATGTTTCTCTTTTGTTTTTGTAGATCACAATCCCAGTTTCTTATTTCATTTTCGAAAATTTCTGATGTTATCCATGCTCTCTTATTTGAGCTATAGTTAACTGGTAACGCATTGCACTCTTTCAATCATTTTAGAAGTACTACTTACTGAAAGTAGGACTATCTTGTCGACGTAGCCATTTAAATGAAAGGTGTTTTGCTACCAAAGGTAACTTGTTATTGTTGTAAGATCCAGTTGCTAAAGCTTTTCCACTGCCTATAAGCGGTTGGTTTCTTGAGTTCTTGAGTTAACTATCCGCAAGTTATACGCAAGTTATACGCATGGAGGCATAAATTCTTAATGACAATTCGTTGGAGGCTGCTATGTTTGATGACAAATTTCTGGGCACGACGCCTAATCGAGATACCGCGATTTTTACGATTTTGCCCGTCGTAATAACAATGTTATCAGTCGACCTTCCAAGGCAACCATGCATGAGATCCGCTCTAGTTTTCAAAAGAAAATGTCCATTCAAACTTTTCCAGGACATAGTTAATAACAGGCCGCGACATAATATGCGAACTGTGAATGTGAAATTTTCACTGTTTTTGTAATAGGATTTCACAACTAATAAATGTGCCCCAAAATTGTAGTATATCCGTTTTGTAAATGCAAATCTTCTCTGTAAGAATGATATGGCGCGTAATTTATTTTTCGTCTAATGAAGAACAGTGCCGCTGTAGCCTGCTCGTAAATTCCTGAATTACTTGACCAATACTTGCTTGCAGAGTATGCTCGCTTATTTGCTAGGTTGAAGATTATACAGTGAAACTCAATGCGCATGCGCAAAAAATATATTTACAAGTAAAATGTGTACACGGTTTCTACTGTAGTCTATGTACAGTTACGATGTACGTAAGATATGCAATTCGCAATAATTGCAGTTATTCGAGCGCTCTTATACATGTATTGTACATTAGCATGTGTATATGTATGTATGCTTTCCTTTAGTTTTTATTGTGTAAGGTACTGCCGCAGCGTGTACGTTGTCAATGCTAGGTTTAAAATCGTATAGACTTCCGAAGAAGCTTCGTTAAAGGCGTGTAATAATGTCTATATATGTATGCATGCACCACCACCTTTGTATAGAGGAGCCAACCCTATTTACTTGTTAGTTTGATAAGCGCACCTCGGTGCTGTGCTTATTTATATTTTTATTGCTTTGAATTTTCGTAAGGGACTTGGCCATGTTTCATTGGCTTCTACCTTCGTTATTTACGCTTTTATAGGGGAACCCAACCCTATCTCTTAGAGCCTGAACGCCTGGTTGAGGGCGACAGTAGCGTAATAGCCGATCTCAAAACAAAAGTGTGTAATGTCACATCTACCCAGGCGTTCTCGTAAGAAATAATACGCTATGTGCAATCTGGCTCTTTGCTACTGCCCCACGAAGAAGGGAAAAAGCCAGTAGCCAACAAATGTGCGAAGTGCGCACCGACAAGGAAAACAGCAGACATGAAATAAACATGACTTATAGAAAATTGGCCCGTGAAACTCGTCCGCATCGACGGACAACTAAATGAAAAATTGTCTTAAGTCCTACGCCTCAACAAACATCAACTAGAAGCGGAGAGATCGTACTTGGAGAGGATGTCTATACATGCACTCCGACAACGTTACAAAAATTAATCTCATCCCCGTCTCAACAGAAGACTAAATATATGCATAGACGACAACGGACACCGTAGCCTCGACGAACGATAATGGAAAGCCGAGAAATTGTACTTGTTAAGCATGTTGCTATATAAGCTCCGACAACGTTACAGTATCCGAAAACAGACGAAGTACGAAAGCGGCTGAGAGTGAACGATCGATAATACCTCAACCGTCACACGGGAGTCGACAGAACCCGTATATGAAAATAACGAATATTAAAAACTCCCATTATTCGTCTGACGACGTTACAGTATCGGTTACCACGAGGTACGAAAGGTGCCCGAGAGTGAACGATCGCTAATACCTCGACCGTCACACGGGAACTGACTGCCTGTACTTGTATATATTCAATATTGAAAACGTCCACGACGTTACACCTAATGGCTCTAATATTATGCACTTTTAGTATGAGTATTGCTGAATGTTTATATATACAATGCGGAGTGTACATATACATATATTTAAAAAACCTCGATATAATTTACAAATAGAGAAAGATAAATAAATGATAAAAATGAAAATAGAGCAATATTAATGCTTTAGCATTATGTATAGAATAAAATACATTTTCTTCATTTTAAATGTATTGATTCCGCAAAAAAAAATAAATCATGGATATCATACAAAGAGGAATGGGAAACAATTATATCTCACTATACTTCATTTTTTAATTCGGAGAAGTAAAATGACAAGACGCGTTTACACGATGGAATTTTTCAAAATTACTTCTTGGCGGCAGTTTTAAAACTAGCTATGATTTTATATAAATTGTAGTTACGTTATTAATTATATATTTATTATTCATTACAAACATAATTAATCAATTAAATATAGAAAACATTGCAGAATAAGATTTATTGATCAAATATACATCATACTAGATCTCAACTTTATACATCGTACCTTTCTTAATGGAACTTTTTAAATGTTGCTAGATTCTACTATAATGCTTATTTTGATATGTTTATTTACAAGCGAACAACAATTTAGACAAATATTCAATATAGCGTATACATATTAAACAATAAATTTACTTTAAATACATGTGAATACATTACATTACCTTCTAAACTAATTATTCACTATCACTTTCCATTTCACTTGAACTACTATCTTCTTTAATCACATGTTCTACATATTGTCAATTGTCAAAAACACTTTTTCGATCTCGCTTCAAGTATCTACCATAATAATTATATTTGTTCTAACAAATCAAGTGTGTAAAATATATATTTCTATAGCTATACTCAAAATTCATCACGCTATTTCATTTCATTCAACAGTTTATCAAGTGTAGGAAGTTCATTTTTATAAAAAAACTATGAATTAATTGCCTTAGAGAATTTTTGACAGTTTCATCGTAATCAGCAATTAAAGAATGTCTTCCAGACGTTTTCTTTTGTATTCTTTTATGGTACGATAGACAGTAGACTGTGCCACTTAAAAATAAGATAACATTATAATTTGTATAATGATGGCAATGTAATATAACACCAACCTATCATGCTTGATATTCTCGGTTTATCAGTTCAAAGTTTTTTGAATACATTTAATATATTTTGCTTGTCTATCAAAGATAGATGTCCTAAGCTCAAATATTTTCGCTTTCTCGGCAGAGATACTTGGGCTGCAGAAGTAGTTGCTACTTCCTTCATATCCACGAAAAACGATGAGAAAATGTTTTACACAGAGAATATGTCATCCAATTAGTTCTCAAAAGAACTGTTTTTATTACAACAATGCGAATTAGAGAGAAAACTGAATAGAAACACACTCAGAAAAATATTCAGTCTAAGCATCAACCAGCTGTTGTAACAATATGGCGGCCGGCAATATATCGAATATCACTAGTGTAATTTTGGCCGTAAACTGACCAACAGTTAACCTTCTTTTTGGCGCTTCAATTCAAAAACACTTGTCCTAATCAAAAACAGAGTATAATATATCTACATTTCGATGAAGACACAACTTAGAGACCATACCCTGTATTTCGCTGTTTATAAACGACCATCCGTATCGCTTTCATAAACAGTTCCAGGCATGCGAGCATAAAAGAGGAAAGCCATAATAAATCCATCGACCGCAAATACACCTTACATTTCCATCAGTAGTATTTCGAAAGAGACACATAAAACCGTAGCGGTAATATCCTTGTGTATGTTAAAGACATCCTTTTCGTATATATTCGCAGAAGTAGCGTTGCCGTAGAGCGGCAGCAGATGTGTTTGCTTGCGTTCCGTCGAAGTACTAAAATCCTTCCGATATGACAAGGTAGTGGGAGGGAATAGGCATTTGATGAGTCTACAACGTGTTTAACTTCGGGATGGCTCTCGCTCCAGTCTCGAACAGCTGTCGCCCGACTATTGTCATATAAATGCCGCATCAATGGTACTCCTCTGCCACTGTAGTGTATGACGATGTCTCTTGCGTTCTTGAAGAAATTCTTGGGAATATATTCTGGGAAATAGTAGGATCGTATTCGATATGGGGAAGGGAAATAAATTCGTCAAATTGAAATAAGTGAATTTTAAATAGATTAAATGTAATTTAGTATGTTTTTCCTAAACATAGATTGCTCAAAAGTACTAAGGTAATGTCTAAAACAGCATAGGGTAACAAAAAAAGCGCACAAGGACCAGGCTGAGATTTAAAATAACTGAAGATGTGGTTAGGAACATACTCTGTAGTATGTAGTTGTAGAGTCGATTTCACCAAAAAAACTAGAACATTTCAGAAGTGTAAATGTAAATTTGAAAGACAAATTTTGGAGAAAATGTATTTATGTAAACTTTCTCTTATACAGTGGAGGGGTTCTTGATGGACCAAGTGAAGCACCGATTCACCTTAAATTTCTGTTCAATTAGTGAATATTTTATTACATACTTCTTAAATTTAATTCAGGAAATAAGTTAAAACTAATTTCCAAGCAAAAATCAAACAAGTGGCTTCACAAATAGATACTATTCATTGTACAGCATATTGTAGAAATTTGGTATTACAGCAAGGTTGCAACTCAATTTCAAATTGCCATAGCTTTTTTGCAACCGTTAATGAGCTACCACCATTTTGTCGTCATTCCGCAAAACGCACTGACTGCATCTGACACGGTTACGAAGTATTTCCGACTACAGTTTCAACACGATAAACTTCAAACTCGAAAATTTTACATGTTTTAATTAATGGCAGGGAATCTTTAAAACAAGTACTTGCTGAAATAATATACAATGAAAGCTGTGACCAAACTTCAATCAGGCAAAGCAAGAATTTCCTTATTGAATTTAATGATTTTGAATTTGCACTTTTGCTGATTATTTCTAGTGACATTTCCGTAATTACACATGTCATGCGCGATGTAATTCAAAAGAAGTCATTAGACATTAATTGTTGCGTTTTGCAATTTACAAATGTTAAGAAACTTTTAGATAGGAAAAGAAATGGAAACGGAAAGAATGGAAAGAATTTTGAAAAATACAAAGTTTTGTACTTCCAAACATTACATACAATTTTAATGCAAATTAATATTCGTTTTGAAGACATAAATAGAATAAAATTTGTTAGATTAATAGATGTTCCAAAATTTCAGAACTTTTCCAAACAGTTTCCGATAGACGCTTTACACAATTTAAAAGAAAAGTACCCTACTATTTTTAATGAAGTGCAACTGTAACGGTTCAAAGCTGAATTACAATTAATTTATGGTACCGAGGATTATCGAGTAGCTGAACTCCAATTTGTTTTCGAAGCTATCGGTGGGGATAGTGACATTTTTAAAGAGGAATATAGAATTTTCCATTAATATTGACTATTCCATCTACTCGTGGTTCTGCAGACCGTAGCCTTTCGTATGTAAAAGGAATAAATTCATATTTGCGCTGTATCACAATCAGAAATGCAGTGGGTACAAAAGAGGCAATATAGAGCATACAGATATTATTTCAGCGGTGCAGGGACATGGACTGTGCGGTATATGCATATTTTGTTTATTACCAGAAGCCATTTGATGGAGTAAAACACCAAAAAATGGTATATACTCTGAAAAACGTGGGCCTAGATGGAAAAAAAATCAGGATAATAGTTGATCTATACTGGAATCAATCTGCTTTCGTCAGAATCGGAAATGACACAACAGAAAAGACAAATATACTATGAAGTGTAAGGCAAAGTTGCATTCTCTCTCCATTGCTGTTTAATATATTGTAGTAAATTTTTCTATCAGGGTTCGAAAATGTTACGTAGTGAGTTCTTTGTTCAGGCATTTTGCTCTTTGAAATAAAATTTAAAAGATGTTAATGAAATTAAATGAATTGAATAAAAAGTAGATTAGGTTGAAATAAAGAAACTAACAATATATTGAACAATTTAGAATATATCACTTACATTGGGAATGTGTTCGACAAAATACCTATCGCAAAGCTGGCTAATAAAATCTGTGTTTCAAAATTTCAAATAATAAACGACGTTATTAAGGACGAAGTCCTTTACTTTCTCTTCTCACACACGCACTTTGCTTGATACTAAAAATACCGTGGACGGAACACAGCAAACATCGAAGTTATGAGAGGGTTTCCAAAAGAAAAGGAAGTGGTCAATACCGAGAACAATCGGAAGCTACAATACTTAGAACACATAATGAGAAATAAAAACAGATCTCATCAATTGCAGAATAATCTACAGGGAAAAGTAATGGGAATTATTGAAAAATCTCAGGATCTGGTTCGGTATCAATACGACTGAACTATTCCGAGCAGCAGCAAACAAAGTCATGCTAGCCAACATCCGAAACGGATAGGAGCTATTAGAAGGAGAAGACCACTGCAGAGGATAGATTTACAAAATTAGTCGAAA
Organism: Trypoxylus dichotomus; assembly: GCA_023509865.1. Lineage (NCBI taxonomy): Eukaryota > Metazoa > Arthropoda > Insecta > Coleoptera > Scarabaeidae > Trypoxylus > Trypoxylus dichotomus. Next base: position 56,911,197 of record CM042075.1, read on the forward strand.
ATTTCACTTGAAAAAGAACTGCTGAATAAATTGTTGGATACCTAACTTTTCCATGATGACATTTTTGATAAGTTTGCCATCTTAAAAGATAGAAGAATTGAACTCATGTTCAAGAAATAGTTCCACCTGTAATTTCACCAATCACATCTTTTTTAATCTTGACCATACACACATTAATTTTTCTATGAAGAGTGGGGTTAGGGGCTGAATTTTGCCGACATTGTTTCACCTATTATTGAACTCACGAGCCGTCACTGAAAAAGCTGCAGAGTATATTTAATCAATAAAAACTTACACTTTCGAAGTGTAAGTGCTGTAAATTTGAGAGTCAAAAATTTTGGAAAAAATATGTTCATGTAAATTTTTTACCATAAAAATGTCGAAATGAATTAAGATCTGAATACAATTTTTCTTTTTAAAACCTAGTTAGTTAAACGCTACAACTTGTATATAATGTAGCACCCAATCAAATTGAATTCTTCATATTCTTAATGACAGAACGTTTCACTAGATAATTCGCAATCATCTCCATCCTAATATCTCGCTTGTCTGACAAATAGCAGCCGACATTTGAGTAGGTCTCCAATAACTGACCTCGCATCGTGTCGTTCATATTAAACATCTTCCCAAGGCAAATAGACGATCATGCGTTCGACGATTTGCTTTAATAGGGGTTAATTGCGTTAACCCCGATAATACTACACGAAAACTACTTTTTTATACGAGATTAAATTGGTAAAGCAGGTACTTGGATCGTTTAGCCATAGAAAAGGAACGTTAATGATCGTTTAATTTAAGTTAACGCAAATAAAACGTTTAAGGTCGTTGTTAAGAAAATGAGAAGTGAGTCATAACAATAAGCTTAAGTAGTATAGATGGGGTTTTATTCTATGTATCGTTTCAATAGATTATGTTCTTTACGATCTCGCTTAAATGCTATTAATAGAGGTGCTGTAAGGCAATTTACGTTGGGACTAACTGGAGATGTTCCTCTCTTCTCTTCTGAAAGCAAAGTATAAGCTTCATTTTGACGATTATGTCTGTAAATGAATAATTTTGTGCATTATGCGGATGCAAATGTGCCTCTCAGGAAGGTTTCATTCATAATCGCATGCAAAATACGTTGGTGTGAACCAATCCTTGGTATCATTCATGCAAAACAAAAGAAATCATTCCACAAGACGAAAACCAGTTTAAAGGATAACCAAAAATTGCTGAAACACCAAAAATGTCGAAATTTCGCGCACTTCATATTTTACGGGAACTCCATAATACAATAAGTACAGAAAAATCCTTAGATTTAACAGTATGAAGGAGCTAAAATCAAGAATATATCGCCTGAAAACGTGTATGAAGATTCAAATTAACATACTCCAGACACCAATCCACATTTTGAACGTATACGCTAGATAGAATCCCTAAGAAAGGTCTTCGAAATATAACCATCCATTTCTGCGGTCAGTCAGACAGCATTATAAGTACTGTAGAACGTTGACCTGATATGTGTTTGCGTATGGAATTTAAAAGCAGTTAGGTCAATATAACCACGTCACCTTGTTGTAGGTCTTAAGTCGCCAGGGCATCGGGAGAAATAAAAAGGTTGGGAAATCGGCTATATAGGCAGGAAACACATTCTTCAATCGACGCTAAAGCATAGAATGAAGGAATTAGAAGTCAATCAAAATGTGTCGTTACTGAAAAAATGCACCTGCAGAAAGCTATCCAAGTGCACTTATATGTATCATCTTCGCCAGCGCTACCTTTTAGCAAAGGGGATCTCATAGGTGTCGCGGTAAACTCTACCCCATTGAAATTCATAATTTATTAACAACGCAGCGTTTCAACAGCACGTAGAGTCTCACTGTCAACTGTGTTACCGACTGTAGCACGATCGGTAACACAGTTGACAATGAGAGTCTACGTGCTGTTGAAAAGTTGCGTTTCTAATAAATTATTAATTTGCGTGGGAGTTATATTACAAAACTGTTTAATGGGGCACATTCTTATTTTCCCGGATTTTTTGCCACGGCGACAAAGTCGACGTTTCGACGTGATCTCCTCATATTCTTCTGATCGGAGATGAACTAGTTACTTGACCAGAAGAAGATGAGTGAGATCTCTTCGAAACGTTGAGCTAGTTGAAACGATCCCTTTCGGGACCAACAACACAGGTTGCCAAAAACCCGGGAATAATATGGTGCATTTGAGGTTCTCGTGATCGAGTGCAGTACTCGATCATCGATCGTAACATATTCGGGAAGAAGGTAGCCGCGACGCCACCGTAACGTCAACAAGGTTCTGTCCAGTACAGCCAAGAACTGTATATATATATATATATATACAATAGTTCATATCATTACACTATATAATGATATGAAATATTGTGTGTTACTAGTTTACCTATTTCGGATATTCTCTCGTCACTGTTTGGTGCACGCTCTTATTTTATTACTGTTGACCGTAGTACCGTTAGTACTCCCTCTTTATTGAATCTTATTTCAGATATTTAGTCTGTACAGTTTTCTATCAAAATTTTACAGACATCTACTTTAGTTGTTCATTACTTGTTCATTACTAACATATTATCTACAATTTTAATGTTTTTTTTGAGTCCATTCAACAACATGTACAGAGGAGACCTAAACTCCAGTATCGTTTATTATATATATCGCTTTTCGTAAACATATTTTTGTATGTATTAATAGCTTCTTCCAAATTAATTTTTAAAAGACGTTTAATGTACTGTACTCACACATTTTTATCATACTATTAAAATATGTATCATCCCGAAATTATATCACACCATCTTCAAAATTTCTCGTACGACGGAAGGATAGCACGCCTGGTAGCATTTACATCTAAATAATTTCATTTCCCACCAAGGGTGTGTTTACTGTGTGGCCTAACATATAGACAAACAAATGTGTAACCCCGATAACGATGGATGTAAACAAAATCGTATCAAAATCACGAAATCATCTCTTCCGAGAAAAATTTATTACTTCCTCAAATTAATCGTAATATTTGAAATTCTTCCAGTATTTTTAAAGTCAAAAAGTGTATCAGCTGATATTATTATAAAAATTTGGGAGTTCCGGACACATCTGTGAAATCCGAAGACCAATAAAATACGAGAAATTACGTGTGAGTACGATTACCAATATTAAAGACTTCAAATCATAATCAGTTTTCAAAATTAATTGTATTTTTTGCTCCCATTTAAGTTTGTATCGTATTTAGAATATATAAAACTAGCTAGACAGATATTGATTTAGGTTTTCTATTACAGAAGAAGAAATTTTTCTAAAGAAGCGGTATGCATATATAATTTTGATTTGTTAATATATTTATCTTTTTATGATCTTGTATTTGGTTATTTTAATTATAAAACACTATATTTGAATTTGAAAACAAAATTTAAATAAAACAACCCATTTAGAAAATAAAGAGTCTGAGATTTTCCACCACAATATATATATAACTTCAGACTTTATATACATATATATATATTCTTATATATAAAAACATTTAAATACCTTACCCATTTAAGAACCTACTCAGTAGAGTAATCACCAGCGATTTTCACATTTCTTCTGTCATCTTACATGTGCAAAAATTACCATTAGTGAAATGTCCAACTCAACCTAGAACTTATTGTTAGAACCAAAGACGTAAATAGATACATACGAGGCTCATCACGAAGCCATTACTACATGGGCAAATACTTGCACGAGTGTATCCTTGCTAACACAATCATGCATCTCTTCATTGCGTTGGAGATATCGATTTTACAATTACTATAATAATTGTACCCTCACCCATCTATCATATAAAGCCTTGTAATTACACCAGTAGTGAACATTATATTAGTTAACGTAACGCAACTGCTCGCCTTTAATCTTTCCAATCTGTTTCTTATTTTACTTTTAACGAGTGCTTTTCATGATTTTCCATCACCAGGATTACTTCTTTCAACAAATCACATTAAATCATACACACATTACATTATTGGATGCAATTACAACTATTTTTTGCCTACTGATATGTAATAGTGAAATCGATCTCGAAGTTGAGAAAACACATTGCCGTAATAAAGCGAGTTCTTTCATTCGAAACATATCATTTTATCTGATTCTATAATGCTCGTCACGGTGTATAATTCGAGTTATTACGCAAGCCGGCATGAAATATCGATGACATGATCATTTATACGATCTAATCGTTGTGGTATTAAAGAAAATCTACGAAGAAAAAATCGCTGAATATGATTTCTAACATTAACTAACCTTAAAAATAGTGTCTTTTCGCAGAATATGTTATAGTGATGTTGTTATATAGTTACCTGAATGATAGATCTTAGGCTGTAATGGTTAGACATAAGCGTGTCAATTTCCCTGGGTTTAAGTTCTCGTGATCCACAGAGTTCTGTGCTTGGCCCACTTTTGTATGCTTTTGTATTAATTTATGCTTTTGCAATATCGTAGGTGCCTAGGCACGTCACGGCCTTCCAGTAAATCGAAAACGGAGGTGATTGTGACTTACAAGGAAAGGTTCCCGGGTGTCAAATTGAGATATTAATGAAACTAAAGTAGTTAGGTGAGTAGAGTATGTTCAGACTTGAAAATAAAAATCTTTTGTTTGTGCTGAAATTGATGAGGGCATGAAACACGCCTTCGAAAATTTACAGATTTTAAGTTCTTGATTTTATACTTGAACGGAAATAGATAGAACACAATTTGAATGTAAATATTGTACCTTATCGAAAGGTCTTTCAGGACACGTGAATGCTGTATATACAGGGAGTTGCATTTAAGCGCCACCCTCTTATGCTACAGTTGATAACACTAATGTGCAAAAGAAATTAACACAAGTTGTTCATCTTTAACATTCTTCATTAACTTTAAAGCATTTTCAGTTATACAGGGTGCTCCGAAGGTGATATTAACATAGGAATTTCTATCTTATGCTACGTACGTACTACATATACATATATCAGAAAAGGAAAAATGTATGTAATCTCACTTCATACAGTTTAGGTAGTTCAATTTAATCAAAACACATTGTTCAACGAATTGACAAAATCATTCAAGAAAGAACGAAGGTTTCGCACCAGTGAGTTTAGTGTGGAATTTCGTAAAGTTTGAGGATCAGTTGTGTACATAATTGTAACGAAATACCTACTCTACAAAACGATGAAGTTTCTCACCCGTTATGAAGTGAAAGGTGAAATGACTTGTGACTGAAGATGAGACCTAGATCCAATTCACAGTTGATGCACTCGAACTCACCAAATAAACCGCAAAAGTTCAAACATTCAACATCAGGAAAGTTATTTCTACAGTGTTTTGGAACCAAGAGGACGTGTTGCTTATTGAATTTATAGAACCGGGGGCAATAATAAATGCAGATGTTTATTGTCAAACTTTATAACGATAGCGCAAAGACATTCAAAACAAAAACAGAGGCATGCTGATTTTTGTAGTTCTTCTCGTTCATGAGAACGCTCGCCCTCACACTGATGTTGTAACCTAAAGACTTCTTCAATATTAATCAACATTTTTAATTTCCTGAAAAAAAATCAGTCAAGATAGGATTTGAATCCACGACCTCGCGCGTTTCCCGCACATTATACAATCATTACACCACAGGACAATGCGCCGGTAACGCAGAAGTCGTAGGTTCAAATCCTACCGTGACCTATATTTTTTCAGGAATTTAAAACGTTGATTAATTGCAAGAAGATCGTAATTTTATCTTTACTAATACCAACGGTAGTTTAATACATAACACAAGACGTAACATAACTGATCTTAAGCGGCTTCAAGAAGCTTTACAAGAAGAGTGGAATGATGTCGACTCAATCTTAATGCTAATCTTGATTTAGACCATACCCCAAAGAGTCCAAGCTGTTATAAGGGCACGAGGTGGTCATACTAGATATTAACACTAAACCAATTTCATTTGTAACAATCATTTTTGTAATTTTTATTAAATAACAGAAGTTAAAAAGCTGTAGCTTACTGAAATTAACGATTTATTCAAAATAATTGGGACTGCACATCATTAATATACATTTGTTTGATTATTTAAGATTTTGCAGGCATATAAACATGGCTGGTATAATTGATTCTTAGTCCAAGTGCGAATTGCATAATGTAATTCAATTCTTTCAATACTGCAGCTAATTTTATGGCGAAATACGAAGATTTACCATCTCTTTCGTGAACTGAAAAAGTAGCCAGGAGAGCAGAGCTTGCAGAATACAAAACATTCTATGCAGAGGTGATTAAAAGACTCGTCATAGATATGACAAATGCATCAATCTTCGCGATGATTATGTAGATAATACAATAAAAAACATAAACTAAAAGTTTATTGGAATTAAACTTAAAATTATAGATTGCTTAATCTTAACAAAGGGAAAAAGTGAATATCAACCTCAGCATTAACTTCATTAACGTTGCTACATATTCTATATATCGGTGGCTTAACTAAGACGTTAGTATTAGCATTGGGACAGTAGAAGATCCGAGACAGGCGAGTACTCTGCGATGGCACAACACAACGAACTCGTTCAAGTAGTGAGGGAATGTCTATCGTATTGTTCACCAGATTGTAAAACATCTCATATTGGCGATTGTAAGGACTGCATCTGAAGGTTGTTCAGCAGTATATTATGATTATAGCCCTGTGTTGGGTATACCCTATATTGTCTAAAATGGGCATACTTAAGGAACCTTCTCTGTACATTTTCAAGGAGAGATACAGATGGTGCATATAAAGGCGACCAGACTAAGTGCCATTATTGTATCAAGAGAACTGAACTGCTTCGATACTCTTAGTATAAATTCAAGAGCCCCCAGTGCAGATGATGGGATACCACTGACGTGGTCGTTAAAAGTTAATTTGGTATCAAATAAAACACCTAAGTCCTTTAAGGAGGACCAACAATGCAAAAGAACACCGTTATATCGATAAGTGGACATAACTTACGTGAGTAAGTTAAAACATTACACTTTTCAATGTTCATCCTAAGATTATTATTGACACATCAGGATTCTAGTTTACTCAGATTCTGATGCATCAGATGGCAATCCGACATGGTGCTTATCCTGGTATAAAACTTGAGGTCATAGGTAAACAGCAACTTCTCACAATCCAACTGACTACATAAATCGTTACAAATATCAGAAAAAGGAGGGGACCAAGGTTACTTCCCTGTGGGACTCCAGAGGAAGGAGAAAACCTATTAGATGTATGACTAAGATATACGACGTACTGCGTTCTCCCTAGTAAATATGTTCAAAATAGTGACACAAGTCTGGGCGAAAAGCCGTTCTGCGCAAGTTTCAATAAAAGTAAGTCGTGATCGACTCGGTCAAGGACTCTCGCGAAGTCTGTATAAATTTCATCAACTTGTATATTGTCATATAGTGATACAGCAATGAATTGTGTAGTCACAGTAAGGTTAGTGACAGTGAATCGCCCACACACAAAGCCATATTGGTCTTCAGATAGAATTGCACGAAACTGTTGATATATGCAAAAAATATAGAACCATTTCGTATACTTTGGCAAAGTTATTTATTAGATCAATAGGTCTGTAAGTGCTAATTAAACTAACATCGCCTTTTTGTGAACTGGAAATAATTTTGTCGTTTTCCAACAGTTTGGAAAGGTAGATGTTGATAGGGATATAAATTGAATGAATAACAAACTCAGAGGCGTGACAAACACAGTAGCACAATCTCCTACAAAAAAAGGTAAATTGTCATCCCTCATGGTATATTTATTTTTTAATTTCCTGAAAAGTAACCAAGTTTGTAGATAACTTTTGGTAGCAATTAATTTTGTTATTTACACTTGTCTTGTTGCTTTGTGAGCTATTGGAGGTTGAAGAAAAGCAGTGTTCGTATATTTGTGGGGTTTCCCGTTGAAAATAAACCATTATTATTATTACTATTATTAATTAAAAGCCGTCACTAATGAAACACGGTAACCTGGATAAAATCAAACCAAGAACCATTTCGAGTCATCATATTCGCAACAAAAGGTAAAATGGTTTTCAATTTGCGAAAATCAGCATCCACAGTAAACATCCAGAGGCGATTTATTATCGTCCTGAGTTTACCCCACCATTTGTACACATTTCGCTGACAACGAAAGACCATTAATTAAAAATTAAGATACCCGCACGTCACATATTATCGTTCGCTTTGTATTTCATCCTTCTACGGTGCGCGCGGGACCGTAACGAAAGTCAAAGGGCTTTATTTAATTCGAAATATGCGAGTTTATTTATAGACAACATCAGGTTTATTTATGTATGGAAAAACTTTCGTACAGTTTACCATACGCATTAATATTTATGACTTATTACGGGCACCTCCGCCACAATTTAATGCGGAAGGCAAATGTGACTGGCAATATACATTTGTATAATACGTGTATACGCCTCAGCAATCTTTTAACTCAATTTTGTTCCAAAGTGCCCTACCTAGCCCGCCCAATTTTCTCTAATGGCGATTTCATTCTGTTAGCTCGGCGACCGGCCGTTCTTTATCGCGGCCGGTAATTATTTTACAATATTTCATTAGATTTTAATTTTACTTTTAAATTTTTCCGCTGGAATAGAGAGAGAGTGTTTTTTTTCATCGAATTTGACAGGAAGTTCAAGCGGTGTAATTGACATTTTTTTAATCTAAATAAATTTGTTCCGAAATGATAACCGCAGAGGGGATTACGAACGAAAAATATTCATTGATTCAATTTAAATACGGTACGTGTTTGCATTTTAACTCATCGATATGGTATGGAAGGCAAATTCCAATAGTTTCTATCTACCACGGCGATATTTTTTAATTAGAGTGAAGAACGTTGGTTATTTGATTATATGGCTAATCATGTAAAAAACACGTTAATCATAACAAGTACAGTTTTGGTCATGCAAACAGAAAATTGTTACTATAGGATCAAGTGGAACGCCCGGCAATGTAAACAAGCTTGCACTATGTACAATTCAATAATGTAAACAGTTTAGGGTGCCGGTTATTTCCCGATTTACGTGCGTAATTGAATCGATCAAAAGAATGTTTACGTAACGATTTCTGTATGGGATTCTTGTAAGCGTTGGCTCTCTTGCCTCTATTGAAATAAAGTAGTGTGCAGCTAAAAACACGCCAGAACAGACATGGCATCCACGTTCAATAAAAGAACATTTTAAAAATTAAGTGATAAAGAAAAAATTACCGACGAGATAAAAAAGGTACGGGGGTGACTCAATTGGCAAAAATTTATGGAGTATCCAAAGCCACAATCTGTAAAATTAAGCGATTCAAGTCACAAATTTTATAACGTGTGTCAAATACATATGGAGGCCCGGGAAATCGCAGAACTTTAAAAAATACCCAAGCACTTAGAATGGAAAATCGTTTGTAAAAATGGTTTTTTAAACAAAGGGATAATCATGTTCCAATTAGCGGTGAATTAATAAAATGGAGAGCAAAATTATTGGTGAAAACCTAAAAGACACCGAAAATTTTCTAGCTGGTGATAGCTGGCTAAAAAGATTTAAAAGGAGGTATAGAATTCGACTGCTGTCGATAGCTGGTGAAAAATTATCGGCGCCATCATAACTAGTGTAGCCGCTTAAAGAAAAGTTAATGAACAAAATCAAAGAGCTAGAATTAAATGAGAAGCAAATATATAATGCAGATGAAACCAGTCTTTATTGGAAATTATTATTATACAAAAACCTATTTTGCATCGCATGAAAAATCTGCTTCGTGTAGTAAGGCGGAAAGAACGCATAATTTTTCTTGCGTGCTCTAATGCTAGTGGTACACACAGAATATAAGGCCACTAATAATAGGAAAGGCAAAAAATCTACGTTAATTTAGAGTCCCGTTGATTATGACGGTTCAAAATCCGCTTGGATGAACAAAGGCATATTTCTGGAATGGTTCCAGCAGCACTTTGTCACTCATGTATGGCAATAAAACTGTAATAATATGCCACGTAATTTAATGACACATATTCAATTTGTAGGTGAAAGATTTCTTAAGAAAGTAAAATCTTCTAATAGAGGCGGTGTTATATAACGCACCAAGTCATCTTCTAGAGGAACAATTAAGAAGCAACGATGGCTGAAATTTTTGTTATGTTCATTCCGCCAAACGTAACTTCACCCTAACGATGGATCGAAATGTAATAAAAATTACTAAATTGTATTATCGAAAATTTCTACTTTCGTCTGCGTTATCAAAAAATTCTAAACACATTTCTGAATCCTTAAAGCAAGTAACTTTACTTGAAGCCATTTTAAATTTAGATATGGCGTGGAATGCTCTTAACCAGCAAGCAATCAGAAAGTGTTAGACAAATTTGCTTTACTCCAGTCATGATTATGACGATGAAGACAATGTACTGCTAACCATCATTAGATAACAGTTACTATATGATGCTGAAAGTATTGACAGTGAATCGTCGGACGTTTTCAAATTATTACAAGCAATAGATCCCGATATTGTCTGCACAATTACCGATGTTAATGTGGAATAAAGAAATCGATGATGCACATGAAGAGGAAGATGGGGTAAGTGAAGATGACGATCCTCCGATTGAAATAAAAAATACAGTGAGTAACGCGCAAGCTGTGGGAGTTTTTAATCAAGAGTTAGATTGGGCTGAAGAAAAAGACGTATTATATTCCGATGTCTTAGTGATCCGTAAGCGACGGGGAATGGCATTAGAAAATACCAAGCGTAAATTTACGTAAACAAAAATAGGACATTATTTTTCAAAATTATGTAAAATTTATTTTTTATTTTTTAATATTATATGTATTATATTATTCATTGTTCATAGTTTATCTTTTAATAAACATACATATTTTCTTTCATGCAATTTCTTGATAAATAAAATAAGGCTCGCTAATGTAAACTTTCAGTAATGTGAACAGTTCTTGGCTGATATCGTTCACATAATCGAGCGTCTACTGCATTTACACTACCGTCCAAAAGTTTGGAAGCAGTAACCGATTTTACAAAAAGTCACAGATACAGTAAAATGTTATTGTGATTATTGATGAATTTACACAATATAAGTGACAGTCGTTAAATAAAAATAAATTAACTTAAGCACAATAATATTTATGCACCATTTAAACTTATTTTCGTCGATATGATCTCCTTTGGCTTTGATATCCGCTTCACAAATTTTAGACATTCTTGGAAGGAAACATTGCAGACAGTCCGCCTCAATTTATTGCTGTGCGTTCTATAAATATTCCCACAGGTGTTGAGTGTTCTGACGTTGTCGCTGTCTAGCCCTTAGATTAAGCTCATCCCGTAAGAGCTTTATGGACGTAAATGCAAACGTTGAGGAGGCGAAACCATTAATTCTAGTTCATTTCCACTTTCTTCTTTAAAAAGTTTTTATAGATTGCATGTTTGGGATTATTGTCTCGCTGGAACACAGACGGCTCACAAACAAGACGGCTTCCACATGGAGTAGCATAATTTTGCAAAATAACAAAATACTCTTCTTTCCGCATTGCACCACTAATTTTTACCCGTGTAAAACAACCCCAAACAATGACACTACCACCTCCGTATTTGACAGACCACACCAAGTAGGCCTAATTAGCTCTACCCCAGTCGTTGAAAAAAAAAACTCTCTGCTGCATACCAAATAATTGAAATTTGTACTCGCCGGTCCATAAGCACTGCGTTTTAATCTTCTAGTCACCAGTTTGCATGCTCTCTTGTCCATTTTAATCGTTTCTCTTTATCCATGCGTTTCTAAAATGGATTTTTGCGGCCGATTCATCCCCTTCAACCTGCTGCCAATGATCGCTTCTTACCTCTGTTAGGACCGTAACATAAACATTTGTTTGTCGTTGTATATTAACGCGAGTAGCGATATCCGGTGTAGTTAGGCTCATTTCAGTATAGTTACTACAAACCTATCTTCAGCTCCAAAAGTTACCCGTGCCCGCCCACTTTGTCTTTTAGCAAGATTGTGTCCTATCCCTCTGCTCGAGGGCAATGTTTAATGCAGTTCTTGCGGTAAAATCCCTAATCACAGAGCAATTTCTCTCTCGGTATATCCTTCGTCATGCAGAGTGCAAATATTACTACATTGTTCTACAGTCAACTGTCCGAGGTTGGCGATTTTACCCTCAGTGCTTTTCTAAATTGTTACAATTGCGCAATGATTTCAAAGAACATATTAGGAAAGCGATAAGACACTAAGGATTAATGCCTTCACCATATCCACTAAACGATTACCGAAGTAATAAGCCGTTTAACCGAAAGTAATTATTACGGGTGTCCTACCCCATCTCCCTCAAACAATAGCCATATTCTTGAAAAAGAGCAATGAAATGTATTCGGGTAAAATTTGTACCTAAGTGTGAAACAATTATATATTTGCATACAATAGTTTATAATAGAGGTTAACGATTTCACGATATGCCTATCAGTTGTATTATTTTAAAGTAATTTTACCTTATTTCCAAACTTATCGTCGGTAGTGTAAGTATAATAATAATAATTCATACCTTCACATCCCCCAACAGCTTTTCGCCAATTACACGCCAATTACGGCTTCGGCCGGCCATGAGTTATTATTACGCCTACGCCTATGGAGCGTCTTAAGATGATAATCATTCTTAGCATTCGCCATGGAGTGAGGAAAACGAAAGAAATGCCTCAACCCTGAGAAACAATCCCGGGGTTCGAACCCGGAACCCCAGAACTGACAGCCAAACGCGCAAGTTACTGAGTCACCAGTCCGTTAGTATGTACATATATCCTTGTATTAACAACTCTTCGCTCTTTAAATTTCGAGCTACGTTTATGGATACAACCGATTACACCCATAGCACTGGAAAGTATAATTCTGTAGGCAATGCCGCCTGCAGCTTAGCTTCTATAACTTCACGTGATTTCAGAAATCGAATCCATACGTATGCCTTCTCTACAATTTTAGTTACCAAATTTTAATTGCAAGTATCTACTTAATGCATCATTTGTTCTTTGATCATAAAATTTTTCCGGGTCTTAATCCGCGTAGGTGGCCGATTCTCAGCTACTTCAGGTTCTTTTGATAACCAGTTATTTACGCTGATTAATTTCCGGAAGAATCACTTGAACTTAGGTCCCATTTCCGAATTTAGAGAGTATGTGCCAGACCCCTTTACTGATGGTACGTCTAACAAAACTGTATCTACACCAGACTCAAAATCTACAGCATATACTTTAGAATCTACTTTAGGTTCGGAATAACCTTTTCAATCTCAGAAACACAGGAACATATTGTGAGAGCTAATTCTAATTTGTCTAATGCCAAAAATGCACGTCCTAAACAAATTGATCAACAATCAAAAAATATAGATGACAGAATCTGTTACGAACTCCAAATCATCGAGAATGTTTCATTTTTTACATTCATAATTTTATATTTATGTATCTCTCAATTCAATATTTCTTAATGCGTTATTTGTTAATTTTTTCTATGTTCTTATATTGTATACATATATTGTCTTATCAATTTATGCAATCTGTACATGTATATGCTAACAAAAATACTTTAGCGTAAAAGAAATTGCATTTATATTACGTATTCAGTTGTTATAGCAACGTTCACGTCATGAGAATCGCAAAAGTGCGACTGCGCCGGATCCGGCGCATGCTCGGGTTAGCGATCCTTCGCAGGTATTAGGCGGCGTATATAATCATTCTTTAGCACGATTGATGGTTTAGGGTTTTCTCCTTATAATGAGGGGGTTGTGGCAAAGGAGCAAGTAACGTTAGTCTTCGGACTCTTACGCACATTGATGCGAAGCCTATCCTACGAAAGCTTAGGTATGGCAATAAATATTATACGCCCGTTGCGGCAAAGTATAGTCTACGGACTCATATTATACGCACATTGATGTTGTTATTGTCTAAACGCACAGATTTGTACTTCTTTTATGATTTCTTTAATATGTGTATTAAGCAGACTCTGAGTTTAATTTACGACACCTACCAAACAGTTTACCGGCAATCAGTCCAATACACCAATTGGAAGCTTAACAGAATCGTAAGATTTGGTGAAATCACGACGAAAGCTGTCAGAAGATATTGAGAATTATAGTAATTCAAGAACATGGTCGAAGAATCATTCTTGTCCTTACTGGCTTCAGGAAGTAATAGACTTTTCACGTCACCTTCAACGAAATTATAAAGAAGAGAGAATGGTTAAGGACTCTTCAAGTCTACCTCCCAACGACACTAAATGAAAGCAAATTTTAAATTTAGTACGAGCATTTACATAACCAAATCATTCCAATATCCTAAAACAGCTAGGAAGACACAGGAATTCATAGAAACTAATGTGAATAATTATGTGATTGTGGTCCTGTAAATGGGTAATGCTGTTGGACTAATAAATTGTTATTAATATTAATTATTATTACATCTTTTTTAACAAGCCTTGTGGTTCTGGTTAAATAAATTCTTCTTATAATTCTGATAAATATATTCGGAAGCCTTTTTTGACATAAATGAAAAATACAAATTTTAGGAATCTCGTTCCATAGTAGATATTGAAAAATTACATGAATAAATCGTGACTATCGTTCGTACCACATAAATAAACTCTAATTTGCGAATCGACTAACACAGATCCCATTTTCCCGATTTACCTACTTTTAGACGGCAACTTTAATTGAGAAATCAATACAAGAGCATTATCGAACCAATTATCGCGGTCGTAGAACTCGCAGCAGCAAAGCGCGTATTTTTTTCTATTTTCCTCAACTTCGCATTTCCGGCAGAATTGTCTCCAATTTACTTGATTTGCCTGCATTTTGCTTTCCTTGTTTTTTTTTCTTCTGCCGGCTACGAATCCTAAAACCCGGCAACAACGACCGGATACGCATAAATAATTCATCCGGGAACAAATCTGGCGAAGCCACACACAAAATGGAACAGCGAAACCCGGCTGATACATCATTTATTTTCTTCTGCGGACACCTTGCATATTCTTCCAAGGCGCATAGCGTTGCCGGGTCTGGGACGACAGGTTTGAAACAAATGATTTGGTATTTCTGCGAAAGAGATCGAGTCGGGGAAAAACTTTTCCGTAGAGGACTGTATTTATTATATCTTGTGAGGGGTGTAAAACGACTCGTGAGATGATGGACGAAACGAGGTGTCGTATAGTAAAAGCGAGTCGTGGCTGGAAAAAATCTGTGCTCGTCAGACTATTATTTTTTCTACATTTATACGGGGTGCGTTCAAAAACTTCAGAGAGCTGATAGTAATAATAACTATGAAGTTAGCGTAAATTCAAGAAATAATGTCATTCTCTTTAAATAATAATAATAATAATTTATTTCCTACAGGAACATATTTACTTAGTTACAAGAACCATTGCATAACAGCAAAATATAAAGAGAAAAAGAAATATATACGTATATAAAGTAATTGCTAAGGTATATATACTTAAGGTGTTAAAAATACAAAATGTTACTATTACCACATCGCACAAAAGGATATAAAAAAGGATTACTCAACTCATACTAAAACGGCTAAGGAAAATTGTCAAATGTTAGGAGGTGGAGACCAGACGGAAAGGAACTGCATTAATGATAGATTTAAATGGGTCAGCGTTGATGTCATAAAGATTAGAGATTCTGTTGAAGCTAGTGCACATCAGATATACTGGAGATCTTATAAGGACATTTGTTCGAGTGCGACCTCAATAGAACGCAAATGACGACCTGGAACTACTTGTGGGAATAACAAAACTATACTTATTCTAAAACTAGGGACAATCAATCTTGTTATGTACTAAACAAAATAAACAATTAACAAAGAAATCGCTCTCCTGGTAAAAAGAGAAACAAAATAAAATTGTTCATCATTTAACTGCAATTATTTACACATAATTAATTAATATTGTGTAAATATACCAGATGTATGCATAAGCTTTTGTGGGGCTCGCGAAAAGTAAGAAGCATTTTAATTTGACATATACGTTAATTTGGTTCAGTGTGGTTTGATTGCGGTTGGTAGCGATTATTCTAGATTGTTAGGTATTATATGGGACGCTCTGGTTAAAATTAGTCACTATTAGTTATGTATGTATTATTTGAACCCATAAAAAAACATCTGTTAAGATCAACAGTAATGTGGTATACTTGAAATTAATATACAGGTTATCCATGAAATAAATTTAAAACAGCATGAAAACTGAAAACATCTAACTTTTTCAGACTCAAGTCCAAAATATTTCCGACAATTACGTGCGACAAGTTCGAAGAATATTTCCACCTATTCCACCATAAATGTAAATCGTATCGGACAGCTCTCGCATTGTGTAAACCATACTCGAAATATTCACAGGCAACACTAGAAACAGACTCTATCACTGTAGTATGTGAGTCGTGCGCTGGGGGAATTGCCATCGGCTACCGCTAGCCCTACTTTCTACGCTACAGGCTACAGTTGTAACGTGCACTTCTGAAACGGCAACGGCGCGATGAATATTTTGTAAATTCCTTCATATTTCTTTTTCGCGTCTGGGCAGGAATTTTCGTAAAATATATGCAAAATATATATTATATATATATAACACATGGGCTGAAAAGTCCCGGGCCTAACACATAGATGACGCTAGTTTTATTGCACTCACCTTTCTCTCACTTAGTACTAACCTTCAAAAGACAGCTGTTAAAATTTCATGATATTCTATTCATTAGTTTGTGAGTTATTGTGCTAAGAGTCACGCTACTTTTGTTATTTTCTAAACAATGGATCAAAAACAATTTTGTGTTTTAATTTTACACTACCTCTTGATGGGAAAAAATGCCGTTCAAGCGAAGCAATGGCTTGAAAAGTGTTATGGGGACTCGCTCCATCAGAAACAACAATAAAATGCTGGTTTGCTGACTTCAAACGTGGTCGTAGAGACACCGATAATGCAGAACGCAGTGGACGTCCAAATGAGGCGGTAATACCAGAAAACATCAAAAAAATCCACAAAATCGTTTTGAATGATCGAAAAGTGAAGTTGCATGAGTTGGCTGACATCGTAAAGATATCAAAGGAACGTATTGGCTTTATATTACATGAGCATTTGACTATGAGAAAGCTCTGTTCAAAGTGGGTACCGCGTTTGCTCACTGTTGACCAAAAACAAGAACGTGTTGATGATTCTGAGCAGTGTTTGGCCATGTTTAAACGTAACAAACCGGAATTTTTGCGTCGATATGTGACGATGGATGAAACATGGATCCATCACTTCACTCCGGAATCAAAACGATCGTCATCTGAGTGGACAGCAACTGGTGAACCTCGTCCAAAGCGTCCGAAAGCACAACAGTCGGCTGGAAAGGTTATGGCCTCGGTGTTTTGGGATGTGCGTGGTGTAATATTCATCGACTATCTTGAGAAAGGAAATACCATCAACAGTGAATATTATATAGCGTTATTGGAGCGTTTGAAGGCCGAAATTGCAAAGAAACGACCGCATATGGCAAAGAAAAAATGTTGTTTCATCAAGACAACGCACCGTGTCACAAGTTAATCAAAACAATGGCAAAACTACATGAATTGAACTTCGAATTGCTCCCACATCCACCGTATTCGCCAGATTTGGCTCCCAGCGACTACTGGCTGTTCGCAGACCTCAAAAAAATGCTCGCCGGTAAGAAATTTCGCACGAACGAAGAGGTTATCGCTGAAACTGAGGCCTATTTTGAGGCAAAAGATAAATCGTTCTACAAAAGTGGTATTGAAATGTTAGAGCAGCGCTGGAATGATTGGGTTGCTCTTGATGGAGATTGCGTTGGTGAATAAAGCTAATTTTGAACAAAAAAAAAACGTGTTTTCTTTGTTAGGCCCGGAACTTTTCAGCCCATGTGTTAATACAACTAATAAAGTTGGTTTTTCTTTCAATTTTCCAATTTTTTAATTTTATTTCACGGACACCCCTACAAGACAAAATTCAGTTTTAAAATTATTTTTTCATTATTATTGTATGCAACAGAAAAGTGTAAGTAAAGATAGTATCTCTTCTATGGTAATGATTTAGTAGTTAGAGTTAAAATACGTTAAAATTCCGCTAGGCCACTTCCCACGCTAAAAAGGCAAGACATTAGATAGGTTCACTATCAATTATTTGTTTTCGGCGTTTGACTAGGAAATGGTTTACATCTACTTTGAATGGTGCAGTGCATACTGCACGTGATTCCAAGATGATCCTTTTAAAAACATGTTTTAAGGTTTTTATTGAGCCTTGAAATCTCTGTTGGTTTACTACTGATTTTAAAGGGTATTATAATTCAAAGAAGTGTAAACAATTTGAAGAAGTCCTTACACTTTTACGCAGAATTAGTTTTAAGAAATATTAATACCCTTTCTCTAAAAACATGAATACAATATGACGAGTATGGTGAATAACTGAATATGTACAGTGACGGACAGATAAATAACACAGGTTTAAAAGATATAGATATATTGATGAATATACAAATATTGCTATGTAATACACTTCAATTAATTTTAAGAGTATGTACTATACGCTATCGCCAACAAATGATTAATTTAAATCACCTATTAATCGAAAGATGTCCGCAATACACCAGAAGATACGGCAAAGTGATTCTGTTACACTACAATATCCATTGTGCCTGCTGAGATATTATGGTATATCTACTGTCATTGTGACATCTAGATATTAAAACCGATTTGAACTCAGATTCAGGCTCACGTTGTAGTGGTAGCACAATGCACTGGTAACGCAGAGGTTGTGGGTTCAAGTCTTACCGTGACTGATATTTTTTCAGTAATTTAAAAACATGGTTAGTTGCAAGGAAATTGTAATTTTATCACCCTGTATACAAGTTAATCGCGTATTTTAAAATATTTTTAAGTATAATTGAACTTTTTCAAGGATCAAATGTGGCTTTCAGAGAAGCATTGTTAAATAAACTTTATTGCATATCATCGAAAATTGGAGACACGCTTAGTACTTTCAAAACTTATATACTTCAGGATTTCCCATTTCGATCCACATTACTCATATTGCTATAACTTTTAAATTAAATGTAAACAATTAGCCCATGCTTCACTTGTCTCCGTACAAAAAAACAAGCCAACGCCCCTTGAACGTCTTTCTTACAAATTCATTATTTTTACATCTTTATAACAGCACAATTACCGTATACTAACCCTTGACGGTGACGACTTTTTCCGTCTCATGAAACACCGCCTCGTTATAGCATCGTCGTCCAAAAATAAAAAAAAAGAAAAGGACAAAGACATTCCGCCCCGCCAAAAAAAAGGAACAAATTAACGTTATTTTTAACACCACACGTACACCCAGAAATGTGACAAATTAAACGTAATAGGAGTACCTTTGTCGCTAACGTCCAACCCGGTTACGTAAAAGCAAAAAAAGGGAATTTTGCGTTTCTCGCTGCGTCCCCTAGTCGGGCACCCAAACTACCGGCGTATAAATATTCATTCTTCTCGAGTAAGGTACGCGACACGTTTAAAAAAATGTCGCGTCACGTAAACGCGGACAATTTTAAACGAGAAGGCGTTGTACGTTCGCCATTTCCAAGGGTATTTTAGAGAGGTTATTTAAAAATTACAGGTACCATACATGATTATTCTACTAACATGATTTTCATGATATTTCAGATTTCCTGTACAACTACCGAAGTACCTGATATAATAACAATAATAATAATCATATTTTTGTCAATTGGATCATCTTCAGTAGACCAATAGGTTTCCTGCTATTAATGATGACCCAAGATCAAAGAAAAAATAATGCTGCAATACTGCAAATATTTATCTGCTGGAAAGTTCTCATTCATTGAATTATAATAGATAGTACGTCTAAAGGTATTAAATGGTAATTTCTTGACATCTAGGTGAAGTGAGTTATATAGTCACGCAGATGCCTAGCCAAAACCTTTCTCAAATTGCCGCATATGATGTCTAGGTATATCGATAAGATCCCTCCTGCGGACGTTGAGATTGTACACACCAGTACGATACTTCATTCCTTTAGATAAATAAAACGGAACGCCGAAGTATTTAAAATTTTATAAATAAAACACGAGAAATGTAACTGTCTTTATCTTATCATATTAAACAATCCAGCATCCCTAAGTTTGTGAGAAATCGTTTGACGCTGTCTTTCCATACATTAGTCTGAGGCATGCTTTCTGTAGCATCTGAATTCTGCATTAGTCGACCTGATCTAGACAATTGCCATAAACAACGTTACAGTAATTAAAATGTGTTAACGCCAAGGAATCACATAGCATGTTTTAAATGAAAACGTCAAGGGAATGCCAGTGGGGACAAATTATTTTTAAATTGTAGTAAGCGCATCTAATACAAGTAATGAAACGATGTTTAAACTTTAGATAATTATCTACAAAGAGGCGTAGATTTTCCACATTACTTTGAAATTTCAGGGGTACGTTATTGACTGTAAGTCTGATATCAGGAAGTATGTTCGACTTCCCTCTAGAACTACCGAACATCGTAAAGTATGATTTGGTTTCATTTAAAAATAGGCAACGTTTTCTTGCCATGGTGTACATATTATTGAGGTCGCGGTTGATATCATCAACAATACTATCAAGCTCATCATTGGAGAAGGATCTGTACAACTATGAATCACCACCGTACAGATGGAGATAGCATATGAAATTATGGAAAGAAGCATATGTGCTGTGTAAATAGAGAAGAACAACGGACCTAACGTCGAACCCTGTGGAATTCCCGAACGCGTAGTCGCCCATGCCGACGCTTGGCCACTAGTAACCACCACCTGCCTTTGCTAAGACCTGTGTAATAAAGAATAGCTAGCAAGAAACTACGATCAATTCTGTGGAAAGCCTTAGAAAAGTCCAACAGTACCAATACTGTGAAATTACCAATGTCGCTAGCTGAGATAAAAGATATTAGGTCTCGGTATACTCCACACCAAATAAGTTAATAATTTATTCGGAACGCGGTGTTTCGAGAATGTATTGATCAATTTGTGTAATGTGGAATGTACCAAGTTGCTCGTTTATATTATACAACCTTACAGTAATTGCGACCGCAATACTGAAATACTGAGGGGCAAGATTCATTTCAAGATAAAATAGGAAATCATAATCAAACTTCTCATTAATCGCTGATAGTAAGTACAAATCTTGAAGCATCTATAAGGTATCTCGGCGGGTGTAAAGTGGGCATCAAATTTCTGGATATAAGCCTGCGTTGGTAATTAAATACGATTATCGGTCATTCAAGAAATTTACTTAATAACCAGAGAGATTATTTCGAAAATATTTTTATTTGTATCTCTACTATTGTATCGCCCTGTATATGTAAGGACACATTTAGAAATATCGTGATTATTTGAAATGTTAACGTCAGAAATCTTTGGAGGTCACTCTACAATATTACGGCCACCTGTAGTGTTTGTGGATTTTGAAAAATAGCATTCTCACGGCGTACAGTGGCCAGCAAATTAATTTTTGCTTAAGAAAGATAATCAATTAGCGCTAAAAATACTATATATAATTTGATTACAGGAAAAAAATTTTGCCATAAATCGGCATCGATTAAGTTAGAATCAGAATGCATTAGTGCAAACAATCCTAAAGTAACAGCTGCCTGTATTTGCCTACTCAGAAACTTTCGTAATTTAACTGGGATGTAAGCAAAAATTCGGAATCTATGCAAATAGTTTCAATGTCTCAACGTGATCGAACTTATTTCGAAACAGAAATATCTTCCATTCGTGTTACGATGTTTATAGCTTCGTATTATATAACTAACTATACAAGATGTCCCTCCAATCTTTCTTATTAGATTCTGGGAATTTGATTCTGAAACTTGCATGCAGTTTGCATGGTAAAGTAGAATCCATTTGAAAAAATAGTATCACCATAACAGTATTGCCTCGTACAGAGTGTTGACCTCAACTTTCTTATTTTAAGTTTTATTTTACGTTTTACTGTGCAGAAAAACGTCAACGAATCCAAATGCGCCAACTGCGAACATCTCTCTCCTAAGACTAAACGCGCCAAAGTCGGAAAACAGCTGAAATAGGACTTCTTTAAAGAGCAATTATACGGGTACTGGAAGAGACTCGACAACATCTCCTCAGGTCCTTAAACTAGAGGGAAGCACCGTGGAGAGGACCCTATACGGCCTTGATTAATCTCTAGAGCGCCTAGCGCCGAACCCTACATTTTCATCGCGTAGAACGCAATTTTTTGGCCAAAAATGAAACTTTGCCCTAATCTGATAATTTTATCGTATTCAGTGCGCTCAATTGCATATATAACCAAAATTTGAGCGAAATCTGGGAGGCCGAGATTTTTTCCAAAATCGCAAGGGAGTATGAAAAAAATATCGATTTTTAACGATTTGTGAAGGTCGTTCGATTTCGCTCAAATTTTGACTATATATGTAACTGACCAGGTTGAATACGATGAAATCGTCAGACTTGGGGTAAACTTTCCTTTTTGGCCAAAAAATTGCATTGTACGAGTGAAAAATGTATGCTTTGATGTAAGGCGCCCCAGGGGTCGTTCCGGGCTCTACCGAGCCTACTAAAGACTTTGAAGAAAAACGTCAGCGAAGCAAAATCGGCAAACTGCGAACGTTGCACTGTAGGGCTTTCATTTTTTATACAGGCTAAACTATCCAGATTTCAGTATGACATAATTAGAGCTGCTACAAAGAAAATTAGGCACAATATTTTTCCCAGTTATAAAAAAATCCACAAATCAAAGGAAGACTATTACCGAAGCGCTATGGAAGTTACAGAAACTTTAGCGGAAAATTTATGGAGTATACACTGGGTACGACCTGGATTTTAAGAAATGGAGGACTACGGAAGCCACTCTTCCAATAAAAGAGGCCACAAAAGAGCGTATCCAAATACGCTTCATGATTGAATTAGGAATGGAACTTGATTTCGTAAAGCAAGAATATGGTTATACTAACACCGGAAATACCTCTAGAATATTTTTCCGAAACCCTTCCTTGACTGTTGATAGAACGCAAACTTTCGTCGACGAATTCGAGACAAATTCGTCCACTTGGAGTCACATTGGAGGTAATTAATGGCCACTCGCACAAACTTCAGTTGTATACAAGAGACGCTAAGTTGGCAATACAACTGTACCCGTGGTGTTATATGCCTGGTATTACGTTCCCAAAGCCGAAATTATAATGGCTGCAGCATTCCCGATTGGGTTACTGTCAGAGGAAGCCCAAGAAAGCAGACGCAAAGACTACATTTATTATAGACTTCACGTCACATGGAAATGTTCCCGTACAGCCACAATGGAGGATGTATTTCATAAGAAGCTCGAATCGTCAGATCCCTACATTTTCACACCTGAGGCCTGAGCATAAGAAGCGACATTTTCCCATCAGTGGAGGAGCCTTTGAATTAATGTTGCCCCGGTAAGCATTTGGAAAAACTATTAGTAGGCGCAATTATTTTATCATATAAGTCACATTAGTCTCCAAAATAATACTGTTCTATTGTAAACTATTAATGTGTAGAATATACCCATATTTTGAATATATTATTATTAATAAATCGTATTATAAACTAATTCATCTTTTTAGTTTAGTATCATTTTAATGTATTTCTTTATTCTAAATCGAATAAGACCAACCGTAGTTGGATAGGATTATCTGTTGTCTATATGTTTGACCCCACTGTGCGGAGGTACGCGCAGTATGACCATCGGCACAAATCTGTAGCTGTTGTTTCCAGTCGTGGTACAAAATTAACAGCCGCATTTAGTAACACAGATTCCAAAGTTGGAAGATAGCTGCGACATTTTGGATTACCTTATTTGAATCTTGATGACGTAGACGATTGATTTGCCTTAGATCTGTTTCACCGAAAACCAATTTATGCACAGGTTGTCAAATACCCTAATTATTTATTGAAGACATATATAGAAGATGATGCTCCTTTTCCTCCATATATTTGTTGATATATATATAATATGGTAACTTTTTTTTAAATCAAGAACTTATAAATACGTGCTTGGTGTTCCATTAGCGTATTGTAACGAAAAAGAAGGAGAGGAACAACACATGAAATCAGAAATGAAGTTCTCTATGCAAAAAATTTACGACGAAAATAGTATTAATGCATTAATATCGATAAAGGATATTACGAAAGAACAGTTGAAATTCTCCTAATTCGAATAAATCTACATCTACATAATTCAACCTTACATAGAGAACCCTATCCTTATTTGACCGTTACATAGGCTACAATGAATATTATAGAAAACAAATATTGAAGGTCACGATGATATAGACGAGTTTCGTGGTCAAACTCTCTATACCTCTATAAACATCTCATTGCTAACCATATTCGTCAATAAGTGTTTTTAAAAGGTGATTATTTTTAGGGGTACACCCCGCCCATTAGAGGTTATCACCGCAATCTTTCGAATTTCCCTGTTTTTTTTTCCGCACTAATGAACGCGAAAAAAACACCTTCGTTGCGCGAAAATTTATTAAATTTTTCATTTCATTCAATTATTATCTCCCCGGTCGGCTGGCCGAAATACGTCCTGGCGCGTTGAAATTTTTCATTTTAATTCCCCAACGCACTTTATCAAGATTTGCCGCTGTTGCTTGGCAATGAGGCTTACCTTGGACTGGATGTAATCCCTGCGGGACCAGCAGCACTGCAGTTAGAATGTAATGTAAAACGGTCATCTCAAAATCTTGACGCTATATCTGTGCGGTGGAACAGTAGCTAACAACTAGTTTAAGTTATGACAAGTTAATCACTGATCTGTTTAAGAAGATCCACGATAAAATCACCACCATCACCACCACATTCACTTTAACTTAGTTTTAAGCAGGACAGTATTTAAATGTACGAGGACAATGGATCATTTCGATCATTCCGATCGATTAGTTCGCAAAAAAATTCCCTCTTTGTCGGAGATCAGTTCGAAAGAGCGCGAAACATTCAACGACACCGAAAAGAAATTCGCGAAATTCCCGTCGATACCGCGTTCATTCGCCGTTGATTAGTTCTCAACCCCATTTAGGTGGGCGGGTCTGAAGTTTGGACGATCGCCGTCCCTGTATAGAGAGCGCGCGCGTGTCGATGTGTGAGCGCGTACATGTACGACGGCGTAATTGTAGTGGTGACGGAGAGCGTCGTACTCTAAAGTCGTTCGTACGCGACCCGGATACTTCGATCGCGCGCGCCAGCCGGAGTTGCCTCGCACGGATC
Source organism: Trypoxylus dichotomus (assembly GCA_023509865.1). Lineage (NCBI taxonomy): Eukaryota > Metazoa > Arthropoda > Insecta > Coleoptera > Scarabaeidae > Trypoxylus > Trypoxylus dichotomus. The sequence continues at coordinate 56,936,499 of CM042075.1, forward strand.
TCGCGTGATACTGAGTCCGCGACCGACGCAATACCGGAGCGTGTGCGCGATCCAACCCCCTCCAACACTCACACCCTCCGTTGGATGCGATGCCGTTTGCCGTATGGACGTCGGTAAAAAGGAGCAGGACTTGAAATGAAAAAGTATGTCCTTTAGGTGTACGCAACTATGGTATCGACGGTTCTTATGAATGCTATCGTTGGCAGCTACTATTTCTGTTTAAGCTCCTAGTAAAGTTCTGCGTCCATGCAAAGCCCTGCTTTGAGCGAAGAATTTTATTGGAATTAAATCGGTATACAACCAAGGACATATTTACCAAGTTCTTGTAGAATCGAACTGTAGATGATTTTGATCCAATCTACTTGCAGTTAGCATTTCATTTCTCTTGTCAAGAATTACAATACAGTAGTACTAAATCCAATATTGGGTATACAGTCGTGTACATAATAACAGCAGTACTCTAGAGCAGAAATCAAATTGGTATGCAAATTGAACCTTTAGAGTCTCTGCTATGTAATTTGAAATAACATACAACGGGAAATCTCAAGTAGAATTAATACTGTACTATCAGCTAGTAAGGGAATTAGGACTTAATATTAGTGCTTCAATTGTTAGAAGGAGATTGATATTCAAGATATACAAACAGTACGTTAGATTATCTGCACAGGACAAATTTCTTCCTCAGTATACCAAAAAGACTGTGAAACATGATGGTGACAATTCATTAATGATATAGAAGTGCTTTTCCTGGTCTAGGCTAGGACCAATTTATAAAATAAACGAAATTATAACACCAGATGTGTATTCTGAGAATTGTAATGTTACCTTATGCAGAGGACGAGATGCTAATTTATTGATGGTACATGCACGATAATGACCCAAAGCACACGACCCGAAGAGTTAAGAATTGGTTAGAGAAGAATATTAATGTCACATAGCTGGACTTCACAAATCACCGATCTTAACACGATTGAAAAACTGATGATAGATGTTAAGAATGGTATACAAACTGCTAGCCCGTCCTATATACGAGAATTGTGGACCGTCACACAACAAAATATGAATTAATAGTTCAATTTAAGCAAGAATTTATTTTTGTTTTGTAATACTATTATTTGTTATTGAATAAAGCTGTTGAATGTTCGCATTATTATTGAAAAATAATACCCTCTCGAGGGCTGGACATTTTTTAGTGTAATTTTTGTCATCATTTGATTAGTATCATACTTTATTTTTTTTTACTACTGCTATTATTTTGCATACGACTGCATGTATATTTAAGACAACGCGATTTCAGCAGATATTAATCATAGATTAACATTATAAATAAATAACATATTTTGTTTCTGGTTTGTTCTGCTCTAAATTTGGCGACTGGTTCGTTTTCTGAAAGGGGTCTGTTCTTTTATGGATAAGATGTTAGTGGTTGTACTAAATGGTGCTAATATATTAAACAAAAATAATACGACACATACAGACATTTGTTTCAGACATTTTTACCATTCCCTCACAATATCGTTAATGGTATAAGATGGACCCTTGAGACTTAGGTTCTGTAGTAATAATTATATTGCAAGAAAGTAATTTCGGATTTTGGTGTGAAATAGAACTCAATTTTTTCTATACAAAAATGAAATTTGGACAGTCAAGTATTCCCCATTATATTCGATGACCGTTTGCCATCTTTTGGGGTAACTTCATGATTCCGCGCTCATAAAACTTCTAGTTCCTATCAGTAAAAAACTCAACCAAATGGTTTGGGAACATCCTGAAATTTATATCATTTAACAAGTTTTGTAAACTTCGAAATAAATGATAACCCAATAGTGGGTAAACATTGGGAGGGGCAGTGGAAGCGGCTCAAAATGCACAACTCCTTGATCTTTTTCTGACGCAATTCAGCTTCCGATATCGTTTGTGCTGATTCATCATGCTTAGACCATGATCTTTTTGGATTAATGTTATTGTCCCTCCATTTTTCTTTTCTAGTGATAATTTATTTCAAAACCGGGGCGATTGCGTCTGAACTGTGTATCGCAAACATTGATCCGTTATATTAAGTGAATTTCCTTCAATTCATGCGGAACCCAAAATCCAGCTTCTTAATGAGTCCAAGACATGTTATGTACTTCTCGATTGTTGTGTGTGACACATTTAACTTTTTCAATCTTTCGGAAGGTTACGATTCAATTCAATTTTGGCTTTCATCTTATCGTCATCAACTTCCGAAGGGCGACCAAGACATTGGTCACCTTTAAGTCAAAAGTCTCCAGAACGAACTTTGACACGTGTTTCCTATTAAGCAATCAACACCATCAATCTCAAATATCTCTTTATTAACTTCAGCTGCCTTATGAAAATAAAAAAAATATATCGAAAATATTCATTCTTGCACTCCATGCTAAAATTTACCGTAAACTAATAGTTGCGAACAAAATTACATTAAATTAATTTCTATTGTAACCTAAAACTGCGTTTGTAAATGCTAACCACAGTTCGTGAAACGTCAGGGACAGAAAACCTAGTGACAAGGTGGAATCCGACAACGGTTACGACTATGACAAACAGCCGTCAAAGTCTGAGAAACTATTTATGTAACGATCATATATCAATATATACCGAGGTCGACCGAAAATGTTCTCGCAATCGATCGTTTGAGTACCCCTCATCTAGAGATATTTTCTTATTTTGGCAGATAGTCACTCTATTTTTGATAAGGTTTATGAGCTTGAAAAACGTGTTCGAAATGCTACAACTGAAAACCAAAAGAGACCGACTACTTTATGTAACTGTAACTGTTGTACTGCTTCCAATGTTTTCTTGTACCTCTGTAAGTGACAGAAGTAAATGCAGGATCTGGATTAGTGAGAACCTCTATAAGTGCAAGAACCCGAATCTTTATAAGTGAGAAACCCGCTAAGTGAGAGACTTCCATAACCGAAAAAAAATCTCGACCTCTTGAATTCTCGCTTATCACAGTTTGTATTAGAAAATATCAAAACTAGATCTGCCGAAAACTTCGAGTTCGAATGCAAGCTTACCATTCGCTTTCAGAGACAGACAACTATTTTTTGAGGAATAAATATATTACAAGATGTAGATGATTTAACGAAAAGAAATATTATTAGAAAATATTACTCCCCATATTACAGACCATAAGAGGAACGCAAAGACATAAAAAGAGAAAAAGAAAAAAAAAGAAAAAAGAAAAAAGAAAAAGAAGAACATGAGAAAAAGACGAAGGAATAAGAGAAAAATGAGAAAAACTAGAGAAAAAAAAAGAAGAGGGACAGAAACAAAGGAAAGAAAAAGAAAAAAGTTTGTCATCCTTCTCCTATTTTTTTCTTTCTTATCTGATTCTTTTTTCTCTTATTCCTTTTTTTTCACTTTTTCTTTATTTTTTCATATTTTTCACTTTTTTCTCTATTTTTTCATATTTTTCACTTTTTTCTTTACTTTTCCTCTTACTTTTATTTCATTTTCTCTTCTTATACGTCACCATGACAAGATCCAATTCCGGAAATAGCTTTTCATTACTGACTCTGGCAGCTGAAGCTTACATATTCAGACTACGTATTGATTTTCGAAAAACTCTAGAGAAAAAGACGGCTATCCTGTATCGCTTGTTAAAGATGAATTTAAATTGATAAACGATAAAAAATTATTTCACCTACTTGGAATTGGAAAAACGATTTCCGTCATATAAATATGGTGGAAGACTCTATCGAGAAGAGTGAGAAGAATCGAATACGTAGGCATCCACGGCCAGAGATAGTAATAAACGAACTACTTCCGGAATTGGACTGTCATGAAGGTGGGATCTCGACGTTTCGCATCCGTCGTAGAAGGCTTCTTCAGGAGAGTAGGGGAAACCAAAATGGCACGGTAACTCGACGTGTAAATCAAGCTAGAGGCCAAACCACTTTGGCAGAAGTTTACGGCACTCGGCGTGTTGACCGCGCTAGAGGCAAAAACAGAAGGTCTCTATTCCTTCTTTTCTTCTTTTCACCTTTCTTTCTATTTCACATCCACCCAGCCTTTATCATTTTTTCTTTTTATCTCTTCTTTCATCTTATTTTTCTTTTTCTTTCTCCTCTTACTCTTATTTTGTTTTCTTTTTATATATATCTTATCATGACATGGTCCAATTCCGGAAGTAGTTAGTTTATTAGTGAGAAGAATCCTTCTCACAGCAGCGTTATGACATGCAGCAGCTCAGAAGGAGGTCCAGAAGAAGGTAAGAGTATGCAACTGAGAGCAAAACGTCGACAGACTCATGCAACTGCAATACGGTCTCAACCCGGAAACCTGAATTCGTTAAATGGAAATAAATACCGTAGAAGTCTACAACAACATATAATTTAAGTAATAACACTAATTAAAATGTAATGCATTCGCAACCGCAAATCGCCGACATCTTAAAGCACGTACACTTCTTCATACATCTATAATAAAACGGTACTATTAAATTTACCTCCGTATCTTGACGTAAGTGAGTATAACGTTACGTCATAAAGACACGATACGTATACGCGCAAAGATGCGCCGGTGAAACTGAAATATAGCATCGTATACGTCTTCCCGTCGCCCTTGGAATAATTTTATTACGGATCATCCTCGATTGCCGATTTACGCCCCGTAGATGGCGTCGCGCGTCGCACTATTAATTGTTTACTTACATCGGCTGACGGGCGCTCGGTTATTAATAAAGCCCCCGGGCGTAACATTAACACGTATGACATATGATCCAATTCATTTAGACAGTTCATTACAGAAACAATATACCGTAGAGACGTCGTACGGAATTATTAATGTAGAAAGGCGCGTCGGGGAGGCAACTCTCATCCGTTCCGCTTCGTTTTCCGAGGCGCGCACTCGATACTCAACCGTTTTCTTCGTCGCCGCAAGGTCTAAGGGCGGACGGGACGCGAATGCGATCTCTCTGCGAAGAGACAAACGAACACGAGATCATCCATTAGAGCTTAGAATGTGCGTGTACGCCTACAACGACTACATACGCTTGGGTCTTATTCAACGTTTCCCTTTGTACAAGAGACGTCGGATACGAATGCATCTCTTTTAAAAGGAGGAAAAAGATTGCGCGGTATTGATACCAAGTGTATGCATAAGTTTTTTTCCCGGTTCTTTGCTAGAAAGAAACACGTAACTTTCAAGAGAAATTATTTTTTTATTCAAAATATTGGCCGTCGACTTCTACACATTTCACCCGTCTTTCGGGTAATTTATGGATACAATGCCAGAATAATTGCCTTTTGCGACAAACCATTTGTCGAGACTGGTGGAGTTCTGTTCTGGGAGCGTGTGCCACATCAATGAGAAGAAATGATAGTTAGATGGCCCCAGGTCTGTGGAGTACAATGTCCCATCGAAGCGCATTCAAGGTGTGCTTCACTGGTTTTGCTGTGTGAGACAGCGCATTGTCGTGTAACAAAATCGCTTTACCCTTGTCTTCTGGATCATTCCGGTGGTCTTTCGATTAATGCGTGGTATAAATCAATGACTTATTGGCGATAGCGTTGTGTATTAACGCTTTCGTCGGGCTTCAAGAGTTCATAATACACAATATCGCTCTGGTCCCACCAGGCACAGAGCATGGTCTTCTTGCCGAAGCAATTTGGCTTTGGTGTTGAAGAACCCATTTCGCCAGGTGAAAACCACGATCTTTTCTTCTTCGAGTTTTCAAAGTATATCAATTTTTCGTCAGCCGTCACAATTCGATGCAGAAATGATTTTCTTTCGTGGCGGTGGCGTAGCATTTCATAGGTGACTTTGCGATTTTCTATTTGACGTTCGTTCAAATCGTGTGGGACCCATTCACCGAGTTTATTGATCGTTCCCATTGCTCGTAGACGTCCGCTGATTGTTTCTGGTGACACACATAATGCTTCTGCTAATTGCTGTTGCTTGTTGAGTTTGAGTTGGGTGATCATCCAATAAGTCCAGCAATTAATCATCCTCGCATTTTTGTGGTCTACCAAAGCTCCCACTGTCTTTCAAATGGAAAGCACCACTTGTTCTAAGCAGTGGAGCGTGTTTACCATATATTTCTACCAGCAAACGATGACTTTCAACAGCTTTTTTTTTCATTAAATAAGAAAAGTAATGCCAGTCGCAAATGTTCTTTTTCAGGCACAAAACTCGACATGATCACTGAATGATAAAGCAAAGAGGCTAATTTTTGACGGACTTGTATGTGTTTGTAGTTTAAATGTCGGATGAACAAAACTATCTATGTGTCAAATTAGTACACTGCATACTTTTCGCTGGCGTCATCTCTTACTTAAACAGAAAAGAACTTATGCATATACCTCGTATAGTAATGAGAAACTCGTATTTCCGCTTATATGGATAAGCTTTCTTGGAATGAGATCTTTCCATCACCTTCGGAGTTATCGCAACTTTCCATTTATGTAGTGCACTTCGATCTTTACGTTACATCATAAAAAGCGGATAAACATTATAGTTACTAATTTTAGTACTTACTTTCTAACGATTTTAATGTTTTTACGGTGGGATAAAAAACGCAAACTCCGTAAACGACGCTCTACCTCTAATGAGTGCGATACTGTCAATTGCAATTTTGAAAGTTTATGTACTTCAGAGGATTATACAAAATCCCTCTCTTAATCTGTGTATATGTGCATTTGTCAACATGCAATTTTTTTAATTTGTTGGATATATTATTTATTAGCTTTTATATTTCTACATTATACGAGGGCGAATCAAATATGAACTGGACTTTTCTTTTCAACACTCTCTAGGTGGAATGAGTGTCGTGACGTTTTGATGTGTTGTGGCAGATGTAAGGTGGAGGAAAATAAACTGATTCCAGGATACGTCTTTCTGCTGAAAAAATTCTTGCAACAGTTTTTTGGGATTTAAGAGGCATACTGCTCATTGATTTTATCCACAAACAGCGTAGAGTTAATGCTACGTACTACTGCCAACACAGTTTATAGGAAGCACACTTTTGTGAGTTCCTAAATTAGAAGAAAGGGTCAGCAATAGATTTGTAAGTGTGGGGAAATACAGGACATGGATCACATCCTGAGATTCGCGCTTTGCCCTGCGACGTACTTCATCGATAAAATGTGGATTGCAAATAACATATACGGCTCGGACTCGAAACAAAAAAAAAGAGGAAATACCTTTGGAATTTTTATAAAATCCATTGTGTCTACCGTTTATCTAAGGAAACGAGGAAAGCATATTTGATACTGCTACGTAACAGGAACAAGTGTGAGTAAAGGAAAAGACTTTATAAAATCATACTTACTTTACAAATTTCAAAATTGGCTAGCATAGTCATTGCGTTAGGTTTTTGTCTAAAGTTGCTCCAATTGTACGTGATATAACCTTCTATTTTGTACTAATATAATATTTTGGTACAAATAAAGTTTACTAATATAAGAAAAATTCAAACCAATTAGGATAGTAGATGGCGGGTAATTTAAATTCATAACTTTTTATTGTCCTGATAAAGACTTTCCTCGACGTTTCGGCGAGGTCGCACTCCTCTTCCTCAGGAGATGGTCTGTCACTACTTAAAGCTAGAGATTGACTGTCACTGTAATGGAGATGAGGGTGGCGTTACTGACGTCATGCGTGCGTGGTTCAGTGTGATTGGTCACCATGTTTGTGTGTTGTGCAAGTAGTGCTTTTGTTTGTGTGGGGATTTCAGTTCATCGGCTAGGCACACACCAGTCGGTGTCTAGCTCTAACTAGTGACTTGAAGATGACGAGTGCGATCTCGTCGCAACGTTAAGGAAACAGTCTTTATAAAGATACAACTCACACATGGCGAAAAGCCCGAGAAACATATTCAACATATAGTCCGTCATATATATATACGTGTGAAATTACACATTGCTACAGCATCCATAAAGGAAAAGACCCCGCGATCTTTCCCCTGGAGTCGTTCACTGCATGAGTCTTTTGGACTGTGACAACGTCAACGCTATCATTCATGAAAAGTTTCGTTTTTACTGCAGCTTATACCTTCTATGTTTATCTACATACTCGGATTACTGATCTCATTGTCGGATAGTTCTCATAGGAGCCATTAGTTTGTGTTTGTACCGTTATCATCGCAACGTGGCCGCCAGGAGGTCTGAAAGGCAGCTCGTTGTTGTTGCTGTTCATTTGGCGTTACCCAGAGAGTACGTGCAACATTCTGCGACGAACATGAACGACTTTGCTCCCTACAGATTTTATATAGAAGATAGGAATTGAACATTAGTAAATTACTAACACTAAACAACTTACTGATGCTGTGTATAATTAAAAACACCTTTTTATTATATATGCAATATTTTTGCAGCCTTCTCCTTACATAAGGTATAATTATTACAAGCTTATTCTCACTAACTATAGCTGACTTTAGACAATTAAACGTCTGGAATCTGGCATTTGTTTCTGCTATCACCCCCGCCCTGTACTAGTTCTTACGAAACAGCTCGATGGTCCAGTGGTAAGAGGGTCTGCATTTGAATTTGGTAACTGAGGTGTCGTGCCTTCGAAGCCAATGTCCGTCAAGTATAGTGGCAGTACTTTTTCGCCTTTGTGAAAATAATTAATCGCGCTTTAACTTTTACAGCGAGGGGGCGTAGTAAAAAGGCCATGGACGCACTTTTCCTACATCTTAAAGCTCCTGAGGTTATGACAGGCCAAATTAACTTACAAGCACGTTGGGCCATTCACCACCAAAAAAGAAAAATCACTAGAAAACAAAGTTATTCAGCAAAAATAATCCGGCTTCCCAATATCAACGCAATTGCGCTGGTCGTCTCTATTTACCTTTATGACAAAATAAATATCCATTACCTTTATATTTCTCTATTCATTTCTTAAGCTCTCTTGTTTCCGGAAAACGATCTTAAACGATTTTTATATTCCAACGAAGTTAATATTCTGCGCAACGACTCGGTCGCATTTACAAAATTGAATTCGTACAAAGGAAAGGCGCCGTCTAAGTCCTATTACTACGCCACTGGAAGTAACTGCAGAGTAAACTCGCAAACAAGCAGAAAGAGAGACCAGACGAAATCGAATTTAGCATTAAAGACCCTATCGTCAGGCTTTCCTCGTTCGGATGACCGAGGAGAAAGAGCAGCCAGGAGCACCGACGAGTAATAAAAGGAAAAGAAAAGAATGCGACGCGAAAGGTTTTAAAAGGGAAAAAGAAGTAGTTTGAAAAAGATTGTACCTACGCTTCGTCTTTATTATTTAAGCTGAAACGTTCATACAGCCGTCTCAAAGAAAGGCGACGTCTCTTCTCGACATAAGATTATCAGATTGCTAGCATATCTCTCGGCAAGAAGTTTTTACTTCTCTTCGTCCTCTTATTATGCAATAAAACGAAATATACACCATCGTCCGTGGAGAGATGGATGTCGTTTATCTTTCACGGTTGAAGTGCTCGCTTAACTGTGAGACAGAAAAATTGAATGAAGGAAAATTATGAGATTATCAAAAGGACGTTCCCATTTTGATCACAATCGTAGTTGATTAATGATATTGTATCTCTTTTCGCGACTGCTTAAGTATATTACGATTATATGTACATGCACACTATAAATAATTCTTAGGGAAATTTATCCGAAAAGTTAGTGGTAACTTATAGTCAAATTTAACTTGCGAAGAGTAAAATTACACTAGCAAATAAAAATGTTTACAGCCACTTTTCGCCTTGATAAGTAAACTGATAGTTCTTAAATATACCATTCACGATGAAAATTACCATAAAATTTTACTACGTATATTTACGATTTGGTGTAAAGTTTGGTACAAATTGGCGGCAAATATGTATGATCATATCGTCAAAAGCTTGATAGATGTAGTACACCTTTTTTGAGCTTTTTAACGCATGTAACTCCATATGACTTTGCTGTTATTGCAAAAATGTAGTACTATCATCAGTCAAGATTTTTCTGGCTCAATCTACTTCTGCTTTAAGGAGATGGCTTGTTTATTTTGCTCTAAATTTAAACTATACCTCTGAGTATTGTGACCCGTTACATTTTTAGTTAGATTAAGTAATAGTTAACTTGTATAACTGGAAAGTTTACTTGGTAAATAATAAAGGAGAAGGATACTACTTCATTTTTTGCAATAGGGGCTCAATAATTAATATTTGGTTGGAAGTGTAAAGCAAGCAATTTCAGCTTTCATTAAAACTATGAAAACTAAGAAACAGCATGGCAAATAAGTTCTTTTTATGTAGGACACGGTCGCTTTCTTTCAGAAGATATCCAGGATATTTCAAAATCATATGGGATGTTTATTATTTTAAGAAAGTAAAAAGTTTACCCAAAAGAATTTGAGAAGGTCTTACAATAAACTTACTATATACAAGGATTTTCCTCGATTTTGGGATATTTCTTAGATAAACAGTATACACAATGGGCTTTATAAAATTTTCAAATATGTTTCGCATCTTCTGACTTGGAAACACAAACATTTAAGAACTCCCAAACTGTGTATGTGCTTTATAATCTCAATCCAAACTAACTCCCCTTTCTTTGTGTGTATATCAGCGACTTAATCTGATATTAGGTAACAATTTGTTTCAGTATGTTTTCATGAGATGATGATTGTGGATTTGGTTTCTACCAATTACCAGGTCTATGTGCACGTATCCTAAGTAATTAGTGGTTAATACTTTCGTGATACAAACTTTACTTCAGAGATGTATATTGCCCATTCTTTCTTGTTGACTAAAGCACTCTTTTTTTACAGAAAGGGAATTTTCACACATTCTAAGAGCAAACATGGATATAGTCTCCTTGAAGATCAATACACTTTTTTCAAACGGTGCCCCAGTCTCTTCAAGCCGTCGGAAAAGTAGGATGTTTCGAGGTCTGCAAAATAGCCATCTGTAGCGGCGACGACTTCCTCATTTGAGCCGAATCTATTTCCTCTTTGTGATTGTTTCACGTTTGGTAATAGGAAAAAGTCGCTGAGGGCTAGGTCCGGTGAATATGGAGGATGAGAGACTAATTCGTAAGACAACTCATTCAATTTGGACACGACGATGCGGGATGAATGAGCCGGTGCGTTGTCATGGTGAAAAAGCACTTTTTTGCGCTGCAAACGAGGCCGTTTCTTCTTCAACACTGCATCGAATCGGGTCAATAAATAGCTGTAATATTACGTGATCGTCCTTCCCTTCCGCAGATACTCGATGAAGATCCCGAAAAATGGTCGTCTTTACCTTTCCGGCCGATGGAACGGTCTTTGCTTTCTTCGGAACCGATTCGCTCGGAAAAGTCCACTACTTCGACTGTTCCTTGGTCTCCAGTATGTAGTGGTGGATCCAAGTCTCATCCACGGTTATGAAACGGATGAAGAAATCCCCTGGATTGCGTAAGATCCTTGCCAGACACTTTTCCGAGACGGTCATTCGATTTCGTTTTTACTCCTGTGTGAGCAAACGCAGTACCTTTCGCGCCGAAAGCTTTTTCATACTCAGAATTTCATGTAGGGTATGGTTAAAGCATTCTTTTGAGATTCCTGTTGTCTCTGCTATCTCTTTTAGCTTCAATCGGCGGTTGGCTAACACAACATCACGAATCTTATTGAACATTTCTTCGTTGGTAGCGGCTTTGAGCGTCCACTGCGTGGTTCATCATTTGTGCTTATGCGGCCACGTTTACACTTGCTCACCCAGAAACTTGACAAGATACTACTGTTCGTATACTGGTTGAGGAGTGGACACAGTTTACCGACTAGTAAGTTATTACTGTTAGTTTCGCTGTACTATTTAGCATATTAAGCATTTAAAAATGAAATTTTGTAGTGCAAGGAAAGCAGTTATGCTGCTCTGATTTTATTTATCGAATGATAATTGCCGCCAAGCTGTAAGTATGTATGCCAACCAATACCCGGATCGAAGACAACCGCTCCATAATACATTTTTAGATTTGCACACTTTCATTAATGAGGTCCTGAAGTTTTAAAAGAATAAGAAATGTAAGAAATAGAGATATAAATCTTACGCCTAAAAAATTGATAAAATAGATATTCTGGAGTATTTTACAGCAAAAGTGACAATATTTTGATTTACATGATTAGAAGGAAAGCAAAAAATTGTATCATATACATTTTGCGCTTCAACGAAACTATTTATATACAGTGAAAAACCAACTATCCTGCATAAAAGAAAATCAACACAAATGACCAAGAAGATAACAGATTGGAAACCAATAGGACCAAGTAGTAAAAAAATATCGAGAAAATGATGGAGAGATACTCTAAAGGAAGACACAAAAGCTATGGATGTCAGGTTGAAACTCAAAATGCAACGACACCAGGATGTGTAAGCTTAAGAATATAACAACAAACTCTGAAAAGAAAAACCGAAGATAGACAAAAAAATTATGGCTAACATCCCCACGTTATCGGCTTAATAATGCTACACATAAAGAAAGCTTAGAAAATAATACCTTAACACAACACTGCTTAAGTAGAGATACTTACTGTATTGATGCAGCTTAAGCTTAATAATGGCGACGAATCTATATTCAGTAAGATTTGCTACTTATAAAGCAGATTAAATTCTGTTCTAATTAGTGATTCCATATTCTGATCTATGCTTGCGGTTTAACTAATCGATCTTTGCTTATAATTGTGATAAGGAATAAACTCACGGATATTTGCTATACAAAAGAACACAACAAAACTATTATTTCTTATTGATTCTAGATATTCAGCTATAGACCCATTAAAGATTGTTTTCTTATTTATTTATACACAGAATTGACGTAAAGAGAATTGGGCTGCAACACCAATGTCGACAAAGCGCTATTGTAACACCAACGTTGTTATTTTCGTTCTGTTACAAGGTGATACGGTGTGGGATGTCCTAGATCGAATTTCCTATAAAGATGTACAACGCCAATCGATAAAATATAGACACTGGTTTAAATTGCATGTAATTTCGTAGCAAATGGCAAAATCTTGATCTATACACTAACTAAATAAAGTAATACTAAATTATGGTACGACAACGTCCATAAGCTTAGGAGAACTTTGAAAATGCTGTACTAAGATTCAATTAAAAAAAGACACACACATTTTTGTGAGAACAAGCACTTCTTTTAGAAATTATAATGCTAAAATGAGGAAGATTGTATTATAAGATATGTAATTGATTAAAGAGATAGTTAAATGGTGGTTTCGCAAAAGAAATTCATCTTTAAGTTTTTATTGTAGTACAGTTCAGCTCTGACATTTATTTTGCCATTTTGTTTAAAGCTTCTGCTTAAAATTTCAATCCACTCAGAATGAAGGCAATTCCCATAAATGGTTTGTTGAATAAGGCGTGGCAATACTGCTAATAGGACAAACTATTATATATATATAATAGTTTGTTATACATTCGTCAATATCAAGATTTTTAAACGGAAAAATAAAAGCACCTTCTAGATCCAGATACAAAAAAAAATCTTCTCATCCCCTCCTTCACAGAGTACGAATGTAAATCCAGTAATTGCTAAGGTATGTATAGTTTTTTAAAACATTCCTTTTTTTATGAACGGTACTGTACGTGCAGATATATAGTTCTTGGCGCCTCCTTCGGAAAAGTGGGTAGATGCTTCTCTAAACATACTCTACTATGATAAAATCTAGCAGTATATCTTGTCTAAGGCGCCTATATCAAGATATTAGACAGAAATGATAAATAATACATAAAAAGGAACTATTGTAACTCCCACATATCATTCCAAAAAGATTTAAAATATTTGCAGCTCTTCGATTGTAGAAATTTAAGAATTCGTTTCTTTTTCGTCTGTTGGTATTTATTGGAAATCGTTTCAAGTTAATTGAATTGTTCAATAGTCGAAGTAAAACTCAAATATTTTACAAAAATTTCCAATATATTTATCACAATGTTATTATTACATATTTCGCTCTCCCTGAAGCTTCATGAAATATTCTACTCCTACTGAACAACAACCTTTCTACTCAAACTTAAGGCAACCTTATCTTATGCTAATGAAGGATAATATTTACAATGTGTTTACTTAATTTGTTTACATAATAGGCTAATTATGACTCTAAATACTTAGTACTAGAGTTCACAAAGAAGTTTAACAACTGTGAATTATTCAAGTCTATTTGATCATTAACTGATACATCTGAATATTTAAGTTTATTTATCTCTAAGAATTCGAGTAAGTTTAATTTCAGGCCTTTACTTTCGGAATGTAAAATTTCGAAATTACTATTGAAATTGTGGTTGTTTTCCAATACATGGTGACCGTAATTGGAATCTTTATTTTTGTGTACATAGCTCATGAAATGCTCATGTACTCTTTTTTTCAAAACACCTACCTATTTTGCCGATATACGTTTTTGGCCAATCACAACAAGTTAGTTTATAAATTCCCGATTTTTTCATTTTTTATAGTTCTAAAAAGAACTATAAAAAAGCAATTGGAAAAGTGTATCCAAATATAAAAGAAAAAGGGATCAGTTACAAAGTACTAAGTTAACGGACCAATTACTGAGAAAATAGGCAAAATATTAACCAAATCTAATTTAGCGATAACCTACGAAAACAGTAACTCATTAGGAAAATTCATAAAAAACAATAAAGCAAAATTAAATAAAGGAAAAAAATCGGGAATTTATAAGCAAACTTGTGATTGCCCAAAAACGTATATTGGCCAAACAGATAGGTGCTTTGAAAAAAAAATACATGAGCATTTCATGAGCTATCTACACAAAAATAAAGATTCCAATTACGCTCGCCATTTGTTGGAAAACAACCACAATTTCAGTAGTAATTCCGAAATTTTACATTCCGAAAGTAAAGGCCTGAAATTAAACTTACTCGAATCCCTAGAGATAAATAAACTTAAATATTCAGATGTATTAGTTAATGATCAAATAGACTTGAATAGTTCACCGTAGTTGAACTTTTTTGTGAACTCTAGTACTAAGAATTTAGAGAATTAGCCCATTATGTATCAAATTAGGTAAACACATTGTACACATTACCCTTAATTAGCATAAGATAAGGTTACCTTAAGTTTGAGTATACAGGTTGTTATTGAGTAGGAGTAGAATATCTCATGAAGCTACAGTGATAGCGAAACATGTTATAATAACATTGTGATAAACATATTGGAAATTTTTGTAAAATATTTGAGTTTTTCTTCTCCGACCATTGTTCAATACGGATTTCTAAGAAGTGCCGGCCGACTCAATCGATATTAATTGAATTGTTCGTGTTTGATTGGTGGAAATGAAGGTATTTGTCCGACTTTCATGTTTAAAAGTAAATTAGTATCATTTCATTCCAATGAGGTACTTTGTTCTACATTACTTGCATAATATTTCGTTGCGAGTTTCATTATATTTGCTCCAAAATATGTTTTTGATTTAAATTCGTCTAAATAGTGCTCTATTGTAAAAAAGAAAATGAATTAAAGGTTTCCAATTAAATGGTTAATTATAATATTAATAATAGTTATCATCTGACTGGATTTAGTTATCGTCAAAGAACTGATCTTAACTGGGTAAATTTCTTATTTAGTTTGGAAGATTAGAACCTCCAAAACTGTTAAAATCAAGAAAGTTTTTTTGTTATTTATTAGTTCTAATTTCCGACTTTGTGAAATTTTTAGCCAAATCAATTTGTATTGGATGGGTATTTAGTATACATATATTGAACAAAATTTATTTCAGCATTCATTTTTGAAATTAGCAATGAAACTAATCTTAAACAAGGCGACCGATACACGCTCTGAAAACTAAACGAGCAAGGGGCACAGACGTATTGTATCCACGACGAGGATTAAAGCGACACATTATGAATCGTGCCCGTTGATCTTCGAAACAAGAAACGAATCGTTATGTAAGGAAGTAGAATTCTAATTATAACCAAACCTAAAGTAAAGAATGTCTAAGCAAAAGGGTTTAGCTGGTTTTTCTCTTACTATTTCAAGTAAGGTTTTACGATATTTTCAAGAAAATCTCTCATCTAAACTCTTTGCTTATAGGAGATATAGATGTGTGCTTTTAATATCCATAACGGTCTTGCTTCTTCTAAAACGTTCACTTTCACCCAAGTTCAGATATCACTGGAACGGGACTTTGATATTGCCAGGTGCTTCCTTACCTTATTGGAACCCATTACTGTTTTATTGATGTGTTTTCTTTTAACACGAATGTTGTTTTCTTTTCAACTTCCGATAGCTCATAAAAACCAGACAGGTATAAAACAAATGAATTTATTACCAAAACTTATTTACAAACACGCTTACTTTTGTACATAACCACCGTGATGCATTTGTCGTATCTATGGACCAGCTTTCCAATTCCCTCTGCATAGAATCTTGCCACCAATGAGTTGAGGTGTTCCGTTTCAATTGTATGCACAGTTGATCTTGAAATTTCAGGAAATTCCATTAAATTCACTGATGGTAAATCTCCGTTTTTTCTCGAGCCATTTTGTCAACTCGTTGAACAATGTTTTCTGATGCGACAAACTTGCGTCCTTGTCCACATTTATCGTCAACATCGGCTCCATTTTCTTTAAACTTCCTACACCAAACTACTTACTACCTACAAGTTTTTGCCAAATACTTGGCTCGTTCTTCAATGAATTTCAGGTGTGCTATTCGCTTCTGCTTCTAGGATTCAAATTACACTAGGCAACTCGTAGATGGTGGGAGAATCAATCGAAGCAGGTATGTTAACGTGCCTGCAAGTCAACTGAAAACGTCGTAATTACGTAGTGTGTGTGTGTGGCAGATATCATAGTGGGGAAGATGCGCAGTCACCTTCTGGTCATCGCTGTGCCCCACCACTGACTATTTACACCTCACCTCAGCCGTGACTATTTACAGGCACTAAGGGAGATTGAAAAAAACAGCCCTCGTAACTACAAGGATATCTCCAGCTGGCTTAGGATGTTCATACTTTGCACATGTGAAACTATGATCACAGATAACGTCAACAACGCCGTGGTTTACCAAAAACATGTAAAGGAATATAACAACTTTGCTTCTGTTTTGGTCAACGTAGTTGTCAATGCAGATAACTAAATCTCTATGTGTAACTTCGCCACTATTTAAAAAGCGAGAAACCGCAAAATCTGTTTATATTTTGGCACCCAGCTGGTTTTAACCAACTATTCTTTAATTGTTTATATTCTAATTCTTGAATCTAGGGAAAATTGGAGTCTCGGGAAAGACGAAACGTTAGTTCACATAGAGAAGAGACTAAAGGAAAATTAAATGTCATAATTTTTTCATTTATAGAAATTGGTACCGGACTTCACTTAAACTGAAGAATAATCCATATAACATCAACTCTCCAAATCTTTTCAATTCACACAGTTGAGTCATCTTTAGCTCACAGTTCCAAAATTTCTTCCTGTGACTGTATACGTAACGTGACTAATGGAACACCTGCTCCTATCAAACCGTTGATTCATCGCGTTGCCACTAATTAACGAACAAGTCTGGCACAAAATAGATCTCCGTGTAGTACCTCGAAAAAAAGAGTTATGGCGAGACGCGGGGGAACTACTAACACCGAACAAGTGTTGATAGATGTAAATTTAAAATCATGATGATGTAAATATGACTGCAGATGTTGCGCTTGGTTCTGTGGAGCTGTAGGAGTCGGCCGCTGCATTGCATCGTGTCATTGTTGTGCGGTGACAGCGGCGACGTTGTTTAACATTTCAACGCGTTAATGCATTCGGTAGGGAGCGCGAGAGCGTATTAGCTACGAGGTATGTATCATGTAACGAAGGAGATATGTAGTGACTCGATCCTTCTATGCATTTTACGTTTGTGTATTCAGACTTGAAGTAGATAATTACGCTAGAACAACTGAATGTCTAAGCAAATACTAATTTACAAAGGTCATAAAACCCAACGAATACCAGAGAATAATACGGTAAATAACTTGTGATGCTGGTGTAATAATCAGAAAGATAAGATATTGTCTACTTTGAAATGACAGGAATTTTATAGGTTAATGCGGTTTTAGAAAGAAGTGTAGGATAATAATGATAACAGTGTTTATGCAGATGCCAACTATACAAAGAGCACACGGTCATCAGTTACCACAGACTAAACAGAAAGAAAGGAATAATAGGAAAACATTGCGTTCAAAATTTCACTAACACAACAAAGCTCAAATATATTAAAAGCGGCTTCTGAAAATCTAGGAAATTTGTTGATATACTTAAAAAACTTTTGTGACCTGAATAATTCTCCAATCTTATGCGTTCAGCTTCACAGATGTAAACTTCTTTTTTTTTGTTTCAACGCAAACATATACATACAAGAAAGTTTTTATTAGTCAACTTAAAACTCAGATTCTCCCAAAAACGACTCGTAGTCATCACATCCTATATCAGGTAGTAAATAAATATTGCCAATGTAAATTGTATGCGATGCCATACTAAAAACAACACGATATCAGCAAAGGATGCAAATCGTTCAGCGAAGATGTATCCGCCAAAGTAACTTGAATATTCTTCCTGAAAGCAATGGAACAATTATCTCCAGTTGATCTTCCAACAATGATAAATCTCTTTATTGGTTCTGAAAAAAAATTTGGAAGTCAGAACTTCCTCATCCTTAAGGTACAAATATTGTCATCGGGATAGTGTGAGATTATTCTATTTATTATTATTTTTCCATTTATGTTTACTATTATTTCCAAAAGATTCTGCATTTAACTGTCCCCTTTAGACAATACTCTTTATATTTGCAAGATATTTCACTTAGAAAAACATTAGAATGGTATTTGATAACGAAACATTTTGTGTATTCGGAACTACGTAATGGAGGTCGAGATTTTTTCTAAAATCGCAAGGGGGTAGTATAGAAATATTGCCGATTCTTGACTTTCGTTTTCGCGAGAACTTTGGTTATATATGCAGCTGACTACGCTGAATACGATAAAATTGTCAGATTTGGACTAAAGTTTCCTATTTCGCCAACAAGTTACGTTCTACGTTCGGAAAATGCAGGGCCCGACGCTTGGTGCCCTACAGATCGTATAAAGGAAGAATCGCAATTAAATTGTTCGAGGAAAACGTAGTATCTTGGATCGCAATTCCTGCTTTGGGCCAAAAACTGAAGGATCTGTTCCGGTGGTAGGAGAATAAAATTTGTAGAATTTATGTAAAATGTCACGCTTACTCGATTTCCAATTGAGCTAGTGCCTTACTTCTTCCGGATGTGGCCCTAGAGGGCGCCATTGTTGAAAACCAGCCGAAACAGAGCCCCTTTAAGGAGCAATTACATGGGTAGCGGAAGAGACTGGTCCTCCGCTCTTCGACGGCTTCTCTATAGCTCCTTATGCTAGAAGGGAGCATAATCCAGGCTACTCCGTAGACCCCGGAACGATCTCTAGCGCGCCTAGCATTTCTCGGCTAAAGCATTTTTTGCCAGAAAGAAAAGCTTTAGCCCAAATATAACAATTTCATTGTATTCTCCGTGGTCAAATAATATACGTATTTCCAAAATTTGAGCGAAATCGAACGACGTTGGCAAATCGTCAAAATTCAACAATTTTTCCATACTTGCGATTTTGAGAAAAATCACAACCTCTCCGACTTCGCTGAAATTTTGGTTATATGTATACGTAATTAACCACGCTGAATACGATAAAATTGTTAGATTTGGGCTACAGTTTCGTTTTTCGCAAAAAAAATGCGTTCTACGTTCGGAAAATGCAGGGTTCGACGCTTGGTGCCCTACAGATTTTTCCGGGCACTCTTGGGCTTCCTCCGGGGCGCTTCTCTCTAGTATAAGGACTTAGAGAGCAATTGTCAAAGAACGGAGGACGAGTCTCTATCGGTAACCTTATAATCGCTCTACAAAAGGGCTATATTTCGACTTTGCTGCTTTTTAGGGTCAAATCCGGAAGAGACAGGACACTAACACTACCTGAAAGGGATTGAGCATGTCATTTTACATGAATTTCCCAAATTTTGTCGTCCTTCCATGTTCGGAACGGATCCCCCAATTTTCGATTAAAGGGAAGAACTACGATGCTAGAACTAGAATGCTTTAAGATAGTCAGTTAAAATGTGATTTAGAAAGTATTCGCAAGAACTACCATGGACTAGCGGAGGGAATTGAGAAATTACAAAATGATTCGATGTCGTTTGTGTATTCTGTTCAAATTGTGATGATGTTCATTCACACCCATGTATGCCGGAAGGCGAAACAAATGAAGGCCTGACACGAAAATTTTAAAGTGTTGCTGATAAGCATTCAGATATTCTCATATTGAGACAAATTTGTGAAAGTGCGTTGAAAGATTCATTAAATTGTCATTACTTTAAATTTGCAAATATAAAATCACTCGATATGAAAGATAGGTGCCACCCAGCTTGTGATTTCTTTCTTAAAACAGTCGCAACATGTCATTAAATATATTATTGATAATTATTTTATGCGTAAACATTCCTGCATCCGTATCGCCTATGTTCACGCATGAAGTTCACGATCATAAATGATGCGAGTACATAAACGTTACTGAACACTCGCCTTGATACAGCCGCTCGGCCCCTCCACGTTGTTCTACGCACTGCATTGTAAGTTGCCCTACTTTGCCTAGACTAATCATAGCATTAACAATGTTTTCTGAACTCACTTAAAAATTAAAATCACTCTAAACTGTTACAATACGTTTTCTTCAATAAAAGCATTCAGTTATTTAATAATATAGATTTTTATTCTTTCTCTTTCGTCCCAGGGAAGAAGCTCGACAAATGAAGGTGAAAACGCCTTTTCAATAAACAAATAATCACGAATTGAATCCATGCTATTGTTCGCGCCGTTTATACACTCGGCAGCAATTACTCCCTTATTAATAAGAACAGTTGAACGCCCGAATTGTCACAATGGGCCTCCATTAAAGTCAATTACGAAGGTATTTTAATTAGCTATAATTTTAATACGTCGTTGAAGTCGACGCCAACGCCGAGTTTAAACATCTGTTGACCTGCGCGCGAAATTTAGTAACCTTAAACCGTAATATTATACCTACTTAAGCAGCCGGGTATCATATAATTAAAAGCACTTAGGACGTAATTTGAATAATAATTGCATTACACCCCGCTAAATTAAACTTGACAAATTCTTATTTCTCGAACAGCCCTCGGGCGTCCGTTCACGGAGAAGGAGGAATTTTCCGGGACTCCGCTTCGGCTCTTGTGCGCTGCCGTTGCGCTTTGTGTCTCAGCAGATCGCCTCGCGGGCGTCGGGTGCTAGTTCGGACTCCGAAGGGTAACGATAAGAAGTTGCAACCGCGTTTCCTTTTTGGAAATTCGCCCTCTGTTCTTCTTCTTTCTTCCCTTTTTGCTACGATGCGCTCGAGAAAAATACACGAACATGGTCCTGCGGTTGTTCCTCTTTCCATTCTCCTTCGCTGCCGATAGATTTAATCTAGTTAGCATGGAGATTGTCGAAGTTCAAGCAAACCTTTAATGTTATTAAAAGTCGGAAGGAGAACAAGAAAGAGCAGATTATATTTATCGCCGGTTGAGTAACTCGTGTATTAGGTATTCTGATGGTAATTACTTAAAGTACTTCCGAGTTGAAAGTCGTGTACTTACAAAATTGAATCTTCGTCATTTATAGGAAACAAATTTGTTGTCGAAGCAATCTATTAGTCTGTTGCAGAGTCAAAGTGTATAATGACGTGCGATACAAATGTGTTCATGGACGAGTTAAAAAACTTGAAAAAGGAGAGAAATATATAGCTGGGCATGAATGAGGAAATAAAAAATCATGCACGCACAAATATTTTTATTTTACTATTTCTGTTTTATATTGTTTTATATTTAGATTTAGTTACCAATTTTTTTACATTTCTTATCTTATAGGGTGTGATTTATCATGTACATCCAAGCTATGTGCAGCATCACTGCGGTATAAGAACGAACAACTGCATATTCAAGTACTAAAACAATTTATGGTTCAGGATAAAGTAGCTCAGGATCAAGAATTAATAACTAGTATACTTAAAAACGATGTAAATATTCCAAAAGAAGTATCACAGAATCTAACAAAAAATCAAGAGAAAACGATGGGCAAGGGAATCACTGCCCTCTACATTGTATCTGTTAAAATACGCAATAAACCTGAATTCGATATAAATAAAACTGCAATTGAAAGTATACAAAATGAAAATGAGAACCGCACTTGTTCGCGAAACGTCAAGAATAAAAAACCTAGTGACACGGCGAAATCCGACAACCGTTGCGACTATGGCAAACGGCCGTGAAAGTCTAAGATACTATTTGATGTTTTAGTTACTAAACTAAAAAATTACAATAGTTGAGTGTAGGCTTTCACGACCGTAGTCCATAGTAGAAATGTCTTTCGGGTTTTGCCGTGTATTCACTGTTCTTCTGAAGAAGCCCACAGCATGATCAGCGAAACGTTAAGTAAAGCAGTGAATACACGACAAAACCCGAAAGACATTTCTATTATAAAGAATTACACATCCTTGGATGTCGGTGCATGGCACTGACTGATAAGATGATACGTAATCGCAAGCATGATAATGTATGTATGTTCGCCACTTAGTCGATTGCGATATTTTACCTCATCGCGGATCTACATTTCAGAAAATGCAGATCCGCGCAAATAAGTTGACCCCAACCAGAATTTTGTATCAGATATTGTGACGTTGAGATATATATCTCAGATAATCTGCACTACCTCATCTTCAACAGAAGTTGAGTCCATGTTATATTGACTTGCTATTTCCCAATGTTTTTGCAGGAAAAAGGAAAACTCATAAATGTTGAGATAATTGTCAATTTACCAAAATCATGAAAACGTCTTTCAAATTCACTCAAAATATTACTTAATTCCCCGTCATAAATATAAAAACTCGACTGAGGAATCCTTGCTTTCGTATAGATAAAATGCTTCAGGTCTTTCCTTTTCAGTTGATTTATCACTAGTTGTAAATATGAGTACTGGGTAATAGTTTTTACCAATTTCTTTACATTGCAGCTCCAAATTAATGGTGTTTAAATGCATTGTGACGTCCGTTAAAAATTCTAAATCAATCAGCCATTTTTCGCCTTTAAGCACTTGAATGAATCTCTTTCGTGTAGAAAAACAATTATTTGAGGCAATAATTCTTGAAACCTTTTTAGGAATTTTCAGATACTCAACCATTATACGTCCGTGTGAAAAGCTAAATCAGTGTGTTCACCAGATTAACTATCTTCCAACTGCAATTTGAAGAGACGTCGTTGTAAGCTTCGGGTACGGATGGAATTTGCACCTTTTATTGCGATGTTTATAACCCCCTCCATATTTAGGACTTTCGAACACAAAACTTGTTGATGGATAATGCAATGGAATAAAAATAACAAAGAGAAATCGTTATTAGCCTTACACAATCAGTCAAAACCATTTTTGTCTCCAGCTATAGCTGGTGCTCCATCTGTTGTAATGTACACTAGTTTAGAGACGGGATTTTCCTTTTAGAGGAATTATTAAAAATTCTTCTTTAGCTGACATATAATTAAATACGACATACACTTTTAAGCAAGTCATCAAATCATGCACCTCCACCTTTTCTTAATTCACTCTTTGCTGGGAAATTTTCATAGTTTTTATGAATGGCTTTGTGATGCCTGTCTATGTTCCCATGCTTAGGTATTGCAACTAAAGTTCGGCAAATGAGACAGATGCACTTATCCTTCAACATACAAAATAAGAATTCTGCCACCCAGTCAGTATTAAAATGATACGTTTCATTTCTTTTGTCGCACTCATTTTGTATTGTTATGTGTTGCGGATTCGAAACGATAAAATAATGTCAGATAGATTTTAGTGAGGGAGCGCAGCTATATTACTTAAAAACAAGTGCTAGATCTCAGTCAGCAAAAAAAATGATTTGTTGACCAATTGCATCTGTACATAATCTCATAGCAAAGACCTTTGTATCGCTGATAGTGATAATACCTTCAATTGATGGGTAATAGAGTAACTTGTTCCAAGACTTCCAGAGCCATCTTTAATTCTAATGGATAATCTATCTTATCAGACCGTATTATTCGAAAATGCATCATATCGCAGATTTCTGAGTTGCCTCATAGGGAAATGAAACCATTAAGCACTGGCAGACGTTAAGAAGTCGGAAAATATATTTAGAAAAATTACCGTTGTTGCTAGTGTATTAATAAATTGAAAATTGAAAGTTATTCTCTGAAAACTGACTCCACAGCAATGTTCCATTGTATATGTTCTAATTCAGTTCGGTGAAACTTTAGGGAAAGTTACGGTATTTTCTCCCTTTCAGTCCAGCACCAAATCGTATCTGGAGAACGTATCGCCACGTATGAACGAGTATATGTTACATAGCACCCAAACTTTCCTCGTAACTTTTTCTGAATTCAACGCAACGTCTCCCGTGCAATAGTAATATGATAAAAAATTAATAATGCATGTGATGCAGGAAAATTTTACTTAAATTTTTAATCAAATTTCAACTTTGTTCCGAGCGGATAGTAGAGGTGGCTTCCCGAGGGCGTATGCGACGCTGGTTTCAAATTGCAAAGAACGAATAAAGCGGTTAAAGAATGGAAGATTAAAAATTTTCCAAACGAGCCGCGCGCGTTTTTTACTTTCTGTATATTTATTATGTTCTAGTGTCACGCTAGGCTACGCCGGCCTTTTGAAAATTTAATTTTTAATAGTTACTTTATTACCGCATCGTGCTTCTGAGACGGTGGTATTATATAGCGGATAGGAAAAGGCAGTTTATTATAAGAAGATTGTGTTTGGATATTGTGTGAATGAAGTTGAGATACAACAACAGTTAGTGTTCTTGGATAATTACTGTGTCAAGTCAAATATTATGAGTAAGTCTGCAGAAACGAATGATCACTCATTAGCGGCGATGATATATTCTGGACATACACGTAGTCGGGATTCATACGCGTACAGTTAGTATGTGCATGAATGCCGGATTAGATTGATGATGGCGAATCGACGGCGTTCTTTGTTATGTTTGAGTGTTAATAGATTACTTAACTGTTTTCTGACATCAGAATGCACTGGCACTATTATCAAATGTATTGTTTGCAATATCAACATTCTATCGTACAGTATTTTTGGGTGTAAAGGACATGTTGATGGCAAACAACACCGGTTAAATACTCAACGTGATGTGTGTATTATAAATTTCCATATGACTCTATCTACATGTTAAGTGTATGAAGAGTTCCACAAAATACTGTAGGCAATGAAGAATTTCGAAAGTCTAGGGGAGAATGCGTGCTAGGATGAAGATTGCCAGCAAGATGTCAATTAAATGTAAATTAAATAATGGCAGAATAAAAAGATTAAGAAATATGGTTTCTTACGTTTTTTATTGGATTAAAAAGTATTCTTAATTTGGTTCGATAAAATTTGTTTGGTTTTCTATTAGATTTTCAAATGTACATATTGCCGATAGTGGAAAACTCCACACTTATGTTTCCTCATCATAACAATAGCAGTAGTAATCAAGATGGCAGAATGAACGTATCGAGAAGCAAACTATATCAATATCGCACAATCGTTTCATAATGTCCGGAATAGTTTACATCAGTAAACCCGCTAAGAGAAAATAACGCAAAGAAAATTCTTTAAGTCGCTAATTTAATGCTATATACGGAGAATATAGTTTTGTTTAGTTTTTATTTTAGACTTTATTAACTGAAACTACTTCCTCTCCTAATTTAAACTATTTTCTTAGAACATTTCAAGGTCTGATTTCAAATATCTTATCGTTACAGGCATTAGATTTCTACGACGATCAATTTTTCACAAGGTTTCGCAATGGGTCAGTAGTTCGCGTGCTGTTTAACAATTGTTATAGTTCCCACTATTTTACTCTAGATGGCACTGTTTTGAAATTCTCGTTATCCTGGATTCTCATAATTTGTCTATTGATTCGCTTCAAATATTCATACACAAAAACTTTTTCTTTTCAATAAATATTTTTTAAATAATAATATTTAAACTTTTATAATTTCTCATTTATCACTTCCATCTTTATTGTCGATCGATTATCATATTTCTGTGACTGCGAAATTGATAACCTCGTGAAGGTTTTTCGGCACATTTGTTGGTGATCCTCGAAGAGTTCAAAATGTTTTGAAAGTTCTGTTGGGAAAATTTGTGTTACATAACATTTTCTTGTAATTTTTGGGACACAGTTAATGTGGATGGATATGAAAGCTACGCTTTTTACGTTGCCATAATTGGATATTGAATTTTCGGTTGATCCTTGAGAATTGGGAAGAACGGCATTGTAAATTTACTGTAATCAGGGCATTTGAGAGTCAGCTTTCCCGACGCCATTACTTATCACGTACATGTGGTGTTAGCATTTTTATCATCGAACATCTTTTCTTATTCTGTCCCATTATTACGGGGTTTTTGGTTTCTTATGACTTTTGGATGTCCATTATACGCGCTTCAACTTTAGATTAGGAGCTTTGGTTTCTGGATTCCACCTTTTTGTCACATAATCCTTCTAATACGCTGAGGAACATCAGAGGACAGGGCAACCTCGAAATTCAGCTTTCTTTATTCAACGATACTACGGGAGGAAGTAGTTTTAGTTAACCAGCCCAAAATAGAAACTAAACAAAACTATACTCTGCCTACAGAGCATTAAATTAGCGACATAAAGAATTTCATCGAGCCAAACTAACAATACTTTTTAATTCAATAAAAAAATATAAATAGGCTAACGGTAGATGAAACAGTGGGTGTAAGAAAGAATTGTATTTTAAACGTGTTGGTGCTCACTTTAAAAAGCGGTGAGACAACCCTGCCTCTTCTTTTACGTAGTAGAATATAACAGAAGGTTACCGGTGAAAAGATAGGAGAAACTATAAAAAATACCTTTGGGAAGTTCAAAATATCGACAACCCAACTTGTAATGTTGATTGCAGGTGGGAGCTGGAACAGAGTTAAAGCTGGAAAGTTACTGGAACGATGGTGTTCTCATTTGTTTCATGTATCCTGTTTGCTTCATGCATGTCATCTTGTAATTGAATTAATTAGAAAACGTTATGCGAAAGTAGATCAATTTATGGTTTCTACTAAGAAGGTTTTTATTGACTCTCCAAAACACATCGCGAGTTTAAACATGTTTGTCCGTGCGTTCCTGTCACCACAACCGGTATTGATGAGGCGGTTTCATATTATGAGAAATATTTACACACTACTAAACCTTGTATCTTAAATTTACATCCGGAAAAACCCCAACTAATTTCAGTAAGCCAACGGCTGGTTTCAGATATCGAAATCGATGCTCAAATAGAGCAAATTTTCGAAAATTATTCAATTCTTTTAGATACCAATTCCAAATTAGAGGTCACCAAAATATCATTACATGAAACACTAAACATAGGAGATTACCCCAAACCCTCGTTAACTAATCTAACAGACGATATACAGAAAATTAACAACCGATAAATTATATGCGGTTATAAATAAGAATCCCGATTTTCAAACAATAGAGCATATAGATAAGAGTTTAACTGAAAACCAAGAGTGTGAATATGATGGGAACGACCTTCTTAAATTCGCGAACACCACAGTCGCAGAACGCCTCTTTTCCAAATACACCAACATATTTTCGCTCCGTCGTCAGCAGGGCGACTGAATATGACTGGGTCAGCACTAATAGCATAATACAAAAGCGAATTATTGCGTCATTCTGCATCAACAACAGAATCAAACTGAAATAGTAAGTAATTACATTCATTATTTTTAAAATTGATGGTAACCGACCCGTACACTAATGCAGAGCACTCATTTCTGCAGCCTTAGTTATAAATGACAGCAGTTACCAATACATAAATATTTTATAAAAGTTTTTAGCCAAAACAACTATCGTATCTGTACCTCAGTAGCTTACGTCTAAGGTTTTATTTATTTACAGATATCACTCCATATTTCTAATGTAAAAAGGTTCAATAAAGAAACAATAGACGAATCTTTAAAAAAGTGAATATGTGGCACTGTTCTGCATGTTAAAGCGCATAAAGATGCCTTTTTTGATATTCTTGACATTGGTGAGAGACGGTATTAACATTCATTCAAAACCAGTACAATTATGTACCGTAATAAACACAGCTGTGTTATAACTCGACCTACAAATATTTAATAGAAATCGGGATTCAGATTGTAAACTTTTTATGGCGCGAACGGTTCAGATAACATGAGGTTAATTTAATGCATAATATACCAGTGGAAGTGTTACAATATTAGACTTTTGGAGGTCGACAACTATTGACAGTAGACATCTGAAATTTTCAGTTACCATAAAAAAGGTTGCCCTTGCCGACCAATGAATCCACTTCAGCTTTCGTGGGCCATACCTTGCCGACTCCGGAAACATTTCAGGTCACCCTCGTAACTGTCTCTATATACATTTACAAATACTTACCTTTTTATGCAGCTATAGCTACAACCTTAATAGTAGTAGTCAAGCGTATGTCGATTTTGGTATCATAAAATGATTCTGTAGTTTATAATGTATTTAGTTTTACTTCATAAGTGATGAATCTTTATTTCTATTTCCTAAAATCAACAGAAGCAAAATCAACTAAATTTGCAATAAATATATATCCATGATCAAAAAAAAACCACTATCGCAAATTAATATTTTTCTCTTCTTCTTTACTTCAGGTTTAAGCAATTTACCTGTTATGATACACATCTTTTATTTGATCTACCTACACTTCTTCTTCCTGAACATCTATAAAGTATCGCTCTAACTGGCAAGCTCGTCTCTTGCATTCTTTCTACGTGTTCCTTCCACTTTTTTTTTGTTTTCCTCTATTCTCTCATTTATATGTCCAAGTTGTTTAGCTCTGTTTTTATATCTACGTTTCCTATTGTATCAGATTTTGTGTAACCTTTCACTCTTCTCAAAAATTTCACTTCTTGCGTCTGTATCCTGCTTCTTGTTTTTTTTTCGTTTTCTCCATGTTTCACAACCGTATAAGAGGGTTGGCACTGCCATCGCCTTGTAAAACTTTATTTGTGTACCCTTTGTTGCTCTATTTTTTAACGTTCTGCTGACTGTACCACATTTATGTGTGAATTTATTATTTTTCTTTTATGTCTTTGTTGCGGTCATAAGATACGTCGTAGACTAAATACTTTGTGTTTTATAATGAATACAATCATGCAAAGGTAAGTGAAAAACAAAGGAAATGTTTGTCGAAAAATGAATGGGATAAGGATTTTCTAGTTAGTCTGTCGTCTGTAACTTAACATTATGTTTGTTTGTCCAATGTTTCTATGTTTATTTAGGTACACTTTTATTTATTTGGCCGTGTTACATATGCATTCTATTTATATACTTACATTTATACTGCTTGCTTTGAGCTTGATTTACATGGCAGCAATTTATTATGATATTTCCTGTAAATGATTTTATTACAAAAACAAAACCGAATTATTATTAAAGATAATTATATAATCCCAAGAATACAACACAAAGTTATATAGTTATAAGTTCGATTCTGATTGCTATTGATTATTTACATTTAACACGAGTGTATTGCTATAGCAACGTTTATCATTTCAAACTTCTTTGACAATTAAACGATTGTGATGAGGAACGGCAACAGTATTACACATATGTACAGCATTAAATCCTGAAATTTAAAGAGTATAGATTAAGTTCAGGTTTAAATAATTAACATTTGACCTAGCAATCATCAAATTTATTCGAATATGCATAGCAGTTTTGAAATAATATAATCCGGCTTATTAATTAACAAAGCAACTTTACTAGGTTTATATTTTATACAAATTCCATGAACTAACGAATTTCTATTTTTAGCAGGAAATAAAAATGATATCTGGACAATCTCGTATTTCTAACCTAAAAAATAAAAACCAAATTGACGTCCAAGTGGAAGTAATTCGATATCGCTCGCGGGAAAAACGGAAAAATGAATTAATACCGTAGATAAAACGCGTAAGTATAGTAATAAACCCATTTATCAAGGCAGGCGCAACATTGTCGGACGTATAGGGTTTTAAAAGCGTCCGTTCTAATGGCAAATAAACCTATCTCTCGATTACGTATACGTATGGAACTATCGAGTAAAATATTCTTCACCTGCACTTATTATTATATTTGTTCCGATAGAGGTCGCTTTGCATGCGAACGCGCTTCGCGAGGAGAAAATATCGATCGTAAACAATTTTATTTGATATATTTTCACGTGTTACTATCTCCGTAAACACTACTAATCGGGGTGTGTGCTGGAGGGAGGATAGATATTCACGCACGAAGGAGAGGAGGGATGGAAACGCGTGACACACGTCAGAAATAAAACTATAGATGAGTAATGAATGATTCTCACGAATCAATGAGAACGAATTTTACACGGTATTTTGTTAACGCGACGAACTGAAGAAGAGAAAGATTATGTGGCTTCAATAAAGTTATAACTCCCAAGGCAGTGAAGCGAATTGAACAATTTTGCGAATGTTATTGTTAAATCAAATTATGTATACTCTACGTTTCCAATTCGGACAAAATTTTGTAGGGATGCTGTTCACCGAAAAATATTTACAGAGGTATTTTTTAAGCTATATGACAAGTTACTAGGTTACTATTTATTTTTCTGTAGTCCTGTGGTTTACTACCAAGTCAGTGAACGGAATTGAAAAATTTTGCAAATGTTATTATTATTAGAGGAAATTTTAATTAAATTATGTATACTTGAGGCACATTAAGTTCCAATATACGTCATCAATAAATCGTGACGTCAGGTTTTACGCCGTTGCCGGATACACACAAATAAATTCGCTATCAAACCTAACCTAACATACTAATGTAACCTAGTCTACGGACTGTCAATATTTAAAATGGACCAATGACAACCAACAACGTTATATTTCACCAAATATAACCAATAACAACAACGTAAAAGTACTGTGATACGGAAAATATAAGTAATATAAGTAAATAACTATTTCCTTTACATTTTTAACTAAAGAGCGTTTGTATTAAAAAACGCTGTCTTGCATTATCCATTGAAATTTACTTTAATTATTAAGCATTTTATTATAATTATGTACTAATATAAAATACTTTTAATTTATTTGTGTGGTCCCATTGCATATTTGTGACGTCATTTAATTATATGTATGACGTCGCGTTAATGACGTACATTGGAACTTATCGTGCCAGTAGTATATACTGAACGTTTCCGATTTAAACAAAATTTTGCAGGGATGCAGTACACTGTAAAATACTTAGAGGTGTATTTTTGAGCTATTTTTTTTTCTATTTAAGATGTAATTGACAGGTTGCTTTTCTATTTTTCTCTAGCTTTACAGTTTAGGTAGAAGAAGAATAAGTTAACACCTCTGAGGGAGGGGGCGAAAAAAATTAGATGCTTGTAATCCCTTAACGATGTCATGGATCCGCCACTGACTTTTTTCTCATTTAAAATGTAGTGCTAATAACAGGGAATAATCCCTTTTCTAAATGAATTCCAAATCTCGTCCTGTTCTTGTGATGTTGCAAAAAATGTGTTTTTGGGGGGAACTTTGAGCGTCAATTGTACCTCTTTAAACAAACAAACTAAAAAACCCTTCAAAATTTTGTCAATATCGGACGAATGCAGTTACCAGTTGTTATGCCAAAGTTCATACAATAACTGTTAGAACTGAAAATATGTGTCACACAAATTGTGCAATGTAAAATACAATGAAAGATAGTGGTACAGCATTTAGTTATTACGAAAAATGCAACTGTAATGCGTCTATTGTATACCCATACCTTCTCCAAAGTTTATACTCAAGTGTTTGTTTTCATAAATACACTTGTAATAGAAACATTGTTTACCAACGGTTCGTAATAAATATTAGGAGTGGTTCCCTTTATATCGTCAATGATTACGTCAAGATACTTCAAAAATTCAAAACACCTTATAATTCCTCCCATTACTCACCTAATGATTTTTCGTTCCAAGAGGGTATATTCCCTTCCTGTTGCAAGACATCAAAAATTCATCTCCTAACGATTTAAATTATCTTATATCCTTTATAATATGAGATTTTTGTAGTACGTACAATTGAGTCGTTAACATTATCAATTCCCTGTTATCCCTAACATTGTTGTAAAACCCCTACGAGTTCCGCTATCGGTTTTACCTCTTAGATGAGACTGATTACGTCGCTTTTGTTTGTCGTTGATTGATTAAATGGAATGTTTGCGGATGTACTTACGCTATACAGGCACAACCGCATATAGGCTTTTGGGAACACTAATTCCTGTTCCAATACAACAGCTAATCTACAACATTTCGTCTTGAGGGATATTACTGGTGATAATTAATCATTCAAATTAAGCTTTGACCTATGTAAATAGAGGAAACAGCATTCATTATGGCAATAAACGCTTGTGGAAGATAATATGTGATCGCGTGCTGTTATCAAGTGTACCTCAGAGAAAGTGACATCAATTGCTGAAATTTATATTGTATGAGATGACAGTATAATCTTAAAGCCGAAAAATAAACTTATGCTCTTTATTGGATTTTCCACGTTTTTTTTTTTTTCTGAAAACAGGAAGCTTTGCAAAACTTGAATTGTACAATAAAGAGAGAAGATATGTGGAATAGATTAGTAAATAAAGGAATAAAACATCATCCGGTTCTGATCAAGTACCGCGTATTTTAGTGAGAAGAGGTTTTGATGTTATTATTTCGCTAGCCTTTTTAGGAAATGTATTCTTCAAATCTGGAATATTTGCATATGAGTTTGAATGATCCAAAGACTGTAAATTATGTGTCAATATATATTGGCTTTCGTGATTTCGTAGGTATTCTAGAAAGTTTTGAGCATGCAGATCGCTGCCTCATCCAAATTAGCATAATATTTGAAACCGCAATCAACAGAATTATGATGAAAATTATACGAATCTGACCGTTATCCTGTATAATACAAAACTCGCACACTGTGGTGCTTGCATCTACAGCATTTCTGAAGAGAAACAACAGAATGGGGGTGAATAGAAAACGAATTAGTTTTCTAAGTAAGATATTGTGACCAAAGAAGACAAAAGATAGCGAAAAATCTGTAAAAATTCTTCTTATAATAGTTCCTATCCGTTTGGGATGTTGGCTACCGTGAATGCAATTTTAACTTTGCGAACCAGGTTCTTCTCGATTTTCCGTCTTTCATATATTTTATTGCTTCTGTAACTTCATCACAAGAATAAATGGTTCCGTATCATCAACTACTTCAGGTGGTACAGGTCTTGTGTTGTAAAGCGGTTGTTCAACATATTTTTTCCATTATAAATTTAGCTGTGTTTATTCTCGTATGCATGTGAAAGCTACAGCCACTTAAATCTTCTTGTACATGAGATACGGTAGCTGTGTTGGTAATAGTAGATCTTCTAGCCAGAAAGCTATGCTTATACGATGACGTATAAGATATGTGTAAGTGTGTGTAGAGTAATTGTTCAAATAGTTTTGAAAAGTTGGAAATAATTGAGAAAAGTCGACAGTCCGAAATGTCTAAGACATCATCTTTCTTAAGGTCGGGAATGGTCATGATTTTCTTTCAAGTCGTAGGGAAGTTACCAATAGTCAATGTCAGGTTGAAGATAGTGGTTAATGGTTTGACCAAAACATATTTACAACGCTTAACTGTGTCTCTCATCACGAATAAATTCCTTCGAGGAAGAAACCGATATGCTTTTCAGTATGTTATTCTCCTCGATGGATTCAACAGCCAGCGGTGAGCAGTTGCTATTGATATCGTGTATGGCTGCCTTTGTATCAGGTTTAAAAACGAGAAACACAGGCATTTATGGCATCTTGGGGAGTATGTCAGGTATCTAGTCATATCACGCTTAGAGCGTACAAGCTGCCATCTATTCTTCAGTTTAGATTCAATATTATCTTCAATATGACGCAATTAGAAGTGACAAGAGTCCCGTATTTGGGAGTTGATATAATTGAGACAGTACTTACTTTTAGTTTTGGACAACCTAGATCCAAAATATTCCATAGTATTTAAATTATACTTGAATTGTGGAGTAAATCATGGAGAAATCATAGATTTCCAGGGAATATATTGTAAGATAATTTCTTAATTTGGTGTTAGAGTGGTAACTATGTTTAGGTTGGTAGTGGAAGATATTTTAAGTTAGTATTACTGTATTAATATATTTAGTTGTTTCTATACTCAGAAGTTTATGGGCAGGCCTTCCAATCCCCTCTGCATAGATTGTTGGCGTCACAGAGTTGAGATGGTTGGCAACGTTGTTTCGAAGTCCCTCTTTACTCTGGAAGCTTTATCCTCCTAGCCACTTTTTCAGTTCACGAAAGAGATGGAGGTCGCTTGGTGCTAAGTCTGCGCTATAAGCCGGGTGTTCAAAAATCTACCACCGAAATGGTTCAAGTAGTCGTTGGGTTACAGTAGCAGTGTGAGGATGGGCAGTCTCTCATGAATGACAAGAACTCCAGAAGTCAGCACGCCTCCTCTTTTGTTTTGAATTGGTCTCTGCTTCATTCTTCGATGAGTTTCAACTGCTCTATTCCCTTCTACTTGAAGGAATCGAATTACGCTAAGCATCTGGCACTTGGCTGGAGAATCAATGGCAGATGTTATAGTGTGGGCATCCCTGTCTCCCACCGCTTGTGTATCTGCTTACAGTCACGAGTGGAGGTTGAGAAACAAACAGCCCTTGTAATTTACTTTTTTAAAATTATACCTGAATGCATTACGTTTAGGAAGCAGCGCGTTTCAACATTATACACTTGAATTGTTTAAAAAGAATAGCAGTACAAAGAGTGAAAAAGTGAGAGGGGATGATCGAATACAATTGGAGGAACCATCTGCAGTTTGCTATATTAGAATAATCGACCAACAAGGTAACTCTGCATACGAATGCTTCAGAGGTATCTAGATTATTATTATTTAATCATAGTAGTTGTACAAATTTGTAAAATTGTGTAAATTAACAACGTAATATTCTTCATATATCTTAAATTTTTCAGAACCATTGCAGCTTTCTCTATGTTACTTATTGTTAGAAGCTAGCTCCACTATAACCAGATCACAGCCACGGAAAACTCCTAGAGTCGAACATCCACACATTCTCGGCAATCGAAAGAATCGAGCGGAAAGCAATTTTATTTAATATAAAGCTACGTTCACGACCTCCTATCTCCTCCATAAGCGATGTTAAGCGCGCCTGTGCGTGAACAAATAACAACCGTCTGCCATCCACCCACGCAACACACCCTCGTAACCGGCCGTACACGAAAGGGACATCGAGGGGTCGCTGTGGCACGTGACACGCGCTAGACAAAACCGAACTCGTTTAAAGTTAATAACGAACGTATTCCGTTTCGCTACACGTTCGAATATCAGCCGCACGTAGCGAGCGATACGATACGAAAAAAAAAGGGGAAATCGAATAGATGCGGAAGGGCCGCGTTTGCCTCCGTGAATTACGTCGGAACGCCCCAAAAATCGGCGGGACCCTTTTTGACAAGCATCAAACAAGCTGTTAATGGGATGTTGAATCGGACATTCGACTCGCGACGCAGATATCGAATTAAACAAATGTTGGAGCAATCGTTTAAAATCTCCGATTTTCTAATACACGAATGGTGGAAGTTTCCACTCTCAATGGTAAACTTTATTGGATGCTGTGAGTGTGTTCATTAATGCGGATGTCCAGTTCTTTTCGAAGAAGACTTAAAAGTCGAATGGAATTAAATAATTAATTGGTAGTAAAATTTGAAACGTTTGAACGATGTTGAAACATTAAAAACATCGAAAAAATACCTAGAAAACAATTACCTAACATAATGCTGCTAGATACAGCTACTCATGGTATTATTGAGCTTATTCATGGCAATGTAAGGAGAGAAGAGAACGCTAACACGCGAACATGTTCCGACTTACCCACCGTCTTCAACAAGGTTCCGAGCATTTTCTCTGCCTACTATTGCAATTCACATGTACAACTACTCCATGCACCATAAATCGTCTGTTTGTATGTCAGGTGTATCCCTAAGGTTTTTTCGGGATTAATTAAGAGGTGACACCAGCGAAAAGTACGCAGCGTATTTATTTGACACATACGTCGTTTTGTTCATCTGACATTTAAACTACAAACACACACAAGTTGAGACCGCCAAAAGCTAGCGCCTTTGCTTTATCGTTTAGTGATCATGTTAAGTTTTGTGCCTGAAAAGGAACATTCGCGGCCCGCAATCGAAAGAAAAAGGCTGTTGAAATTCATCGTTTGCTGGTAGAAATATATGGCGAACACGCTCCATCGATTAGCAACTGCAGGAGTTATTGGATGATGATCCAACTCAAACTCAACGGCAATTAGCAGAAGCATTACATATCTCACAAGAAACAATCGGCAGACATTTACGAGCAATGGAGAACATCAACAAACTCGGTAAATCGGCTGCGCACGATTTGAATGAATGTCAAATAGAAAATTGCAGTCACCTATGAAATGCTGCTTCACCGCCACGAAGGGTCGTCACCAAGGTCAAATCACTTCAGCAAGAAGACCATGTTGTGTCCAGTGGGGCCAGTGTATTATGAAATCTTGAAGTCCGGCGAAACAGTTAACACACAACGCTATCGTTAACAAATGATTAATTTAGACCACGCATTAATCAAAAGATGACAGGGATAAGCTAGAGGGCATGGCAAAGTGATTTTGGTAAACGTCAATGCACCATCTCACGCAGCAAAACCAGTGAAAGACACCTTGAAATCGCCCCCAGAGCAGCACCTCAGCAACTTCGAGGGAGTTGGAAAATGGTTCAATGAATGGTGTACCGCAAAAGGCAAGCAGTTTTTCTAGCATGGTATCCATAAATTACTTGAAAAACGGGTGAAATATATAGAAGCTCATGGCCTATATTTTGAATAAAAGAAGTAATTTCCCTTGAAAATTACGTGTTTCTTTAGCAAAATGCTTTTGCATATGCCTGGCATAGCAGATGCAGTACTGTAACAGCAAATTGCTTCCATTTTAATCTATACATATATTCTAATAATGCAATTTTAAAGAACAAGTAAAAGTAACTCAACGCAAATATATAACGGTAATAGTAATCCACATCGCACTAGATCTTCTTAGCTTTGTATCTTAATCTTCTAACCTCTTTCTAAGTTTCTAAAAACATGCCTGTGTAGATCCTCTTCCAAAAAATGCAATTAGCTATTACAAAAATTTAATGTTTCTAAAAGCATGAGAACCTGCAAAAAGAAAGAAGAAGTGAGAAAGAAAGAAGAAAGCGTGAGATTGTTATACGGTTCTCAAATATCCTTACTGGAGCAAACAAATAAGCAAGCAAGGTGTTTGAAACAATAAAGAGAGAACATTTTTACTTTACAATACCTGTCCCCTTTCAGCTAAGAAATTACCAAAACGCTTCCGTCTTTTTTTTTGCGAGTCAAGCTAACACCTAATTCAAACCCAAAGATTCTACAAGTCCTTATTGGCAGAAGATTCAGTTAATAAGAAATGAAGAAGAGATTTTGAATCTATCAACGACATAGGGGAACTAGCGATGAGAGCGTTGTGACAGACAAGCGTATCAGACAATCCCTTCTTGGCACGCGCAGTCCAGGACTCTCAGGATAAACTCCCTCCTTGAAACAGGGCCGAGAGAGTAGTGAATGGTATTGCGGTGGATGATGATGATTAATAACGCATTTAAAACTCATTTAGGCCTAACAATGTCAGAATATTAAAAGAAGGGAGAGGTCTAGCTCTGATAAAAAGGGTCAAGACCAGCACTGCATATATAACACAGTTCATTCTATATCAGACTTGTTTTTTTTTACTAATTTGGGTATGCTGAATCCGAAATTCATATTAGTTGTTGCGTATCATATGAAAATTTAAGTCTATGACATACTGTGCTCTTTGAGGGATCACTAACGCGGCTAAGCTATTAATTAAGAGATGAAAGATAGAAGCAGGGTATAAAACTTTAATAATTCATTTATTTATTTAAATACAGTATTAGTCACGACTGCAGTATAAATATTTATTTTAATAATCATTTAAAAACTACAAAAGTACTTGTAACAACACAAACAACAATCGGGGAATAAATTTTAGTTTGCTGCTATTTTTACTGTATATTTGGGTTTGGCAGTCCCTTTCAACACTCCAGCACCATCTTCCTTGGTACCGAGTTTCCATGGTTTTTAAATCTTGATGAAATTCTTCGCTTTGTTCATCGCTTGCAGCACCTAAATTTTCAGAAAAGCTATCAAGATGATTATGTAGGTCATGAAGCCTTATGCCCATATTATAACCTAGGTCGTGATATTTTTGAAGCATTGATTTCCCTAGATTTTTGTAACTACAGGCTTTTTTGTTTCTAAGAAAATCGTTCGCGACTATAGCGAATGAAGCTTCTTTCTCAGCTTCATTCATAGAATTTGGATCTGATGTTAATTCTAGCTTGATGTCCATCAAACATCCCGGCTTATATTTTTCGTAACTTAGTCGTGGAAATCTTTGTACATATATGCTTGATACAATCCTCTTGTAAATCTAGAGCTTTAACATATTGCTTCATAAGACCCGAGTTGATATAAAGAGGGGAAAAAATTACATTTTCTCGGTCGACCAAAGGTTCATTTACTAAATGTTCCTTTATCCAATATTTAAGCACGTTCTGGGAGGCTAATTATTTCAATAATTAAAAATTTGCTGCAGTTAGTTAATGATTTTGAAGAATTTTGAAATCGGCAAACAAGAAATGCCGTAGAAATAAAACATTACGTCATAGTGAAAAACATATTAAGTATAAACAAGTGCCAGATCTTATCAGTAGAAGAAAAATTTTTATTTGTTGGCCAACGAATAATCAATGCCACATTACAGTGCTTTGTGCCATATTTCAAGTCTTCGAGCAGCTTTGGAAGTTCAATACATCTGCATACAAAGAAATTGAGCAAGCAGAAACACTGTTAATTGGAGAAATTTCCCAATAAAATAAAACAGTACCGCAAAAACTGCATTCAAATAACCTGGAATTGCTAAAGTCCGTAACATAGACGTACACACATTGTCAGAAACGTTCGCGTTTAAAGCGTATTCGCGAAATGATGTCTCTGGAAATTAACGATTACCAACTGCGTTAAAACTACCGCACTAGCGGAATTTACTCCCTAATGTTTTTTCTGTTGACCGCTGTAAATGCTTTCCGTAATGATATGAGCTATTCTCCGTTGCCTTTATATTGCATTACGTTCGCCGACTACTGCTAGCAATTTCGTATTTACGCTAAGGATTTTTCCACTAAAAATTCCACAAAAACTAATTTAATTTTAGAAGTACGGTATGCGCAGCGTGGAACAATATTATACAAACTGTGCGGCATCGTTCTCCAACTAAATGATAAGTACTCAGTGTGTACTGACATCGTAATATCATTAGATGGTCCAAAAAGCGTATCCGTACATATGTGCATGTGCAGAGTGTGTCACTCGAAATAGGCGGACTTCTACAGTAGCGTCAGTTATAATCAGAGTAGCGTCAGTTATAATCAGAGAATCGCAGTCATTTAGATTCTAAAAATAAAATTTATGTTCGTAAAAATCTATCGATCATATTAAATAATTTCGTGTAATTTGTTATGGTAAAAATAAAACACTATTCTCCATTGAGGACGACCTGAAATGTTTCCGGAATCGACAAGGAAAACACGATGTTGGTGTGATTTTTTATTTTTATTTTGCGACGTAGCCTCCTCGAAGATGAATACACTTTTCCAAACGGTACCCAAGTCTCTTCAAGCCGTCGGAAAAGTAGGATGTTTGGAAGTTTGTAAAATCGCCATCTGTAAAATCGCCATCTGTAGCGGCCATGACCTCCTCATTTGAGGCAAATGTCTTTCCTCCCAGTGATTTTCTCAGGTTTGGGAATAGGAAAAGTCGTTGGGGGCTAGGTTCGGCGAATATGGAGGATGAGAGACTAATTCATAGTGCTACCTATGGGGGATGAATGAGCCGGAGCATTGTCGTGGTGGAAAAGCACTTTTTTCTGCTGCAAACGAAGCTGTTTCTCCTTCAACGCTGCATCGAATCGGACCAACAGATCGCTGTAGTATTGCCCCGCGATCGTCCTTCCTTTTTTGATGCCAATTTACCCCAGCTGCTTTCTGTTCTTCGGTTAACAGATGCAGTATCCAACTGGAAACTAATTTTTTACACACAATTCTTCATGCAATATAGTTTGAACTGAGACCTTTGAAATCGCCAATGATGCCTCAATCTCGCGATATGAAACATGTTGATCTTCGTCGAAGATCTTGTGCACAGCATCGGCGTATACCTGAGTGACTGCGGTTTTTAGTGCACCTACTCTCGAATCGTTGCTAAGACTAGCCCGTCCGCGGCTGAATTCTCCTTACCAATGAGAAATTGTCACTGATGTGATGCTTTACTGTCGAAAACAGAAACCAACAGGGCAACCACAACGGCGAGGCATCCTTGCTAAAATAATTGTCTTCGAGAATTAAAAAAAAAATTAAAAAGAATAAAAAACTATTGCGCGAAAATGTTCTCGGCATAACTCAACATTTTAACTAGGTTGTCAACTTTGACAGTTCGTTGTAGCTACAACACTAGACGTATCACACTGAAACGTTGGACTTAGGTTAGCTAAAGGTGGAGGTTAATTTTTAGTGCGACCTTTTTCCGCTGCAAACGAAGCTGTTTCTCCTTCAACACTGCACCGATCGCTGTAGTATTGGAGTATAGTTAGGGAAGGATGATCGCGGTCCTTCCCGTCTGCAGATAATCGATGAGGATTGGCAATCCCAAAAAATGTGCACTATACACCGCGCACGCAGTAAGTGGCCTTTTGTTTTCGTTGGTGGTTTGGTTGAAAAAATTAATGAGAAGGTTCGCGAAAACAGACGGTTAAGATAAGTTTCTACTAATTTCAAAACCTGTTTCATATGAAAGACGGTGTTCTTTAGATGCTTCTTTCACTGACAGCATCTCTCTATGTAGAGGGTATAGAAAAATTAACTTTCCGCAATGACAATTGTCTGAGCAATGGTGGCGGTTTATATACAAAAATAATTTAAGAAATGCTCTTTCGTGAAGAAATAAATTTTGTTTTGAATAAAATGTTTTGCTTCCTCTAAAACGATACTACCAAAACGAATAAGCACCGATTTCTTGTCTAATTCCACCATGTCGTTTGAACAAACCATATAGTTACTGCGTGATCTCCTGACGGTATCCATGGAAAAAAGGACAGCTAGATTGCGTGCAATTCCTTAAATGGAAATTCCAAATCAGCTTTCGAGATACTTCGAAGAGACGTGTTGCAGCACGAAATATGTCACCGAGTAGGCTAAAACAATGACAAATTGCTATAAGGATGAAAAGAATATGATTGCCCTAGAATTCTCCAGAACTCTGACTCAACCAAGCGAGCAATTCTTGAGAATGATACAGTCTAGTAATCTATATCCTTTTATAAAAGCTGTAGTAACTAATTTCTGTAAAATTGAACATCTCTCTA
Source organism: Trypoxylus dichotomus (assembly GCA_023509865.1). Taxonomy (NCBI): domain Eukaryota; kingdom Metazoa; phylum Arthropoda; class Insecta; order Coleoptera; family Scarabaeidae; genus Trypoxylus; species Trypoxylus dichotomus. The sequence continues at coordinate 56,978,112 of CM042075.1, forward strand.
TCTTTTCTACAGTAAAAATACGAAATTTATATACTCTTGTAATAGGATCATGTTAAAACCTGTAAAAACAAGTTCAAAACATAATAGTGCGTTAAGCAATTTCCTTATAATTATTAAAGCTGAAATAACGAAACTAAAAGATGTTGGAAATTATTTCCTTGAAACTTATATTTGATAAATTTAATGATTCTGTTATGTTGAATGTCCTGTAATAGATGGAGACATTTCACGTTTGTATGACTGTAACACCGCGTATTTATTCAAATGTGTAGGAGCTTTGCAGTCTTTGCACTTCGCATGTATGTACATACGTACTTCTAGCCATACCATGCTTCTTATTTCATACACATATATTAAGTTACAAGTGCATTACAAACCGTCAATGGACCGGAATACGGATACGTGGAATTTGGAGATGGTTATGATTTATGAATACTTAAAGTAAGCGTCTGCTACAAATAACTGTCTAATGAAAAGCGGCAGCACTAAATTTTGCTCGGGTTGGTTTGCAACAGGAGAAAAGCGACCTCAAACATTTATACATCGTTCTCGGTAAAATTTAATGGTTTCTTCCAGCTTTAGGCAATTATTACAAGTTACGGTTTTCGAAGATTCTTTCTGATGGATTTTAAAATTAATGTTAATGGATAGTTGAGAGTTTCTGCAAATTTGTTATTTTTAGTTTAACGCATTCTTTCGTAGTAACTAGAGCAGGCCAATACCCAGAGCACTTAACTTTCTCTTTTTCGATTACTTTGTTAGTCATAGCTAACACGACAATTTTTTGCCAAACAATTACTAAAAGGTGGTAAATTAAGTTGCAATATACGTTTTCGTATTTGTATCGTTATCACAATTCCTCGTGGAACCGCCAGACTTCCATTTGATGTAGGTGGCATTAATGTAATCTGATCCAGAAATATTTGGATCAGTGTCTTGTAGTTTCAAGCGAGTGCCCTCAAATGACGAAATATTCTGTTGCTTTTAACTCTCATTAGGCGACAGAAAGTGTTTGATTTGCTGCTACTGTAATGATTCGAATTCTTCACAAAGGGCTGCTTTTCCCGAAGTATTAAGTCTGTTATCTTTCTTAATTGTTTAATACTCCACTAGCATCACAGTGATTTTTTTTCTCAAAACTCTAAAGAAGATCATTGATAAGCATTTAGCGGACTCAGCTCTGGTTAGACTACGTCTACACGAGAACCAATACGCCTATCAATCAGGAAAGTCGTGCAAGCAGGCCATGAGCTTGTTCAACGGGCAGAGATTGCCATTGGGCCCAAAGAAATTGCACTGGCTGCCTTTCTAGACACTGAGGGCGCCTTTGACAGGGCGTCCTTCTTGTCAATGGAGCGGGCTTTGCAAAGACGTGGAGCCAGGCCAACGCTCACCGCATGGATCGCCACCATGCTAAACAACAGAACTATATATAAACTTCTGCAGCATAAGTGCGACGGTGACAGCTTTGCTCTGGTGCCTGCTGGTAGATGATCTGCTGCCCGATCTTCAGGAGGAGGGTTTCTACGCGCAGGGCTACGCCGATGATATTACCATCAGGTTTGAGGACGTGGTATCCGAGAAAATGCAAGTTGAACTCAGGCTCGCAGAAACTTGGTGCCGAAAAGAAGGGTTAAATGTTAACTCTAGTAAAGCGACTACGGTACGGTTTACATGGAGGAGGAGGCTTCCCAAACTCCGGTGTCCGTCTATTTTTGGCTCCATAGTATTGGTATCAACAGAGACTAAATATCTAGGTATGATTTTGGTCTCCAAATTGACGTACAAATCACACCTAGAACATGCTACAAACAAAACCACAAGGGTCTTTTGGGTCTGCACAGGAATGTTTGGTAGAACGTGCGGCCTAGAACCAGCAACATTCACTTTTGCAGTTAGTTTCTAATGATACAGTTGCATTCTACAAGGCAAGGATAAAATGTGCCATTTTAGTTTTCTTGTTTGACGCCAATTCCAGGTCCGCATCACTTTGCAAACACCTCAGATATGGTGTAGATCTAAAATTAGACCTTGCAGCGTATGGCTAGATTCCTATAACGTTCTACATCTATCTGTGCTTTATTTACCTTAACTTACGTTCCAGAAATCTCAACAATACCATGTATTCGGCAGGGAATTTGTTATTTATAGGACAGCGTTATTTCTTTATCCGTTCTACGTCCGCATTGTGCGAAACGATTCCGTTTGATAACCTTATTTCCTCCGTTTCAATGTCGGAGCCATTATCAAGGAAACTATGCATTAATTGCTCCAGCGCGAACGATAGACAGTAACGTGTGGAAAGGATATAGGGCTGCGTAAGTCGTACCATAGAGGATTATCACGGGCCGCCGGGCTTATCTCCTAAAGCGATCATGTACACCGTAAATTACAAGGGCATATTGTTCCGGCCGACCGTCCACCCACCCATCTACCTAAAATTTCATTTGTCCATCTTCCATATGGCGCTGCCGGTGTTATTAATGGTTTCGAGATGTTATCAATCGGCAACCCCCCGCCTCGATATTTAACTGTTTCTGGGTAATTAGGACCCCGACGACCGACCGTACCGGGGCCCGGCTATTCCGTTCCGTGAAATATGAACAAAAATTCTCGCCGGTCTCTTCGGAAGAGAAAAACAGAAAAAAGTAGCAGCCACGCATTTAATTATCTACGCTTTTTTATTTGTAAATATCCGCTTTCACTCCGCTTGTTTTTTTTTTAATTTAATCCTTGTATACTTTTGTTAATCTGTTTTTTGATAAAAGGGTATGATTAATGGAGGCTGTTGATTAAACCCTGATTATCCGCTTTGATAATATTTTACAACACGTTGTTACGTTTATGATTGTACTTCTACTAATTCTCATTACGGCATCATGTTTTAACAAAGGAGCAAATTCGAAGCCGTTGAGATTAAATTTGTGATTGTAATTTGGGTATTTAGAGTTCTGGTGCTATTTTCTTTGGATTTCTTTGCCTCACAAGGATCGATCTTCCCTTCGGTGATAATAAGTAATATGCAAGATGATTTAATTAGAAAAAGGCTGAAATTTTGGGCATTATGATTTATTTCATCCGGAATGCACTGACACTCAATACATAAATATGTCAATAATACCAATTGACTCCAGCATGGAAGTGATTTAAAGAATGCATTGGCGGTTATAAATATAAATCATAGCTATATGATTATTAATGTGTTTTATTTGTACGCAACAATGAACAGCCTACTGGTTGGCACTGCCGGTCCTAAGCCGGCGGAATAAGTCCTAAATATTCTCCGTGCACTCCACCACTGAAGAGAAAACTAAAGAAGGAAACGTTCTACACGAGACTGGGCAGGGATGTGAAGAAGATACCAAGAGTGGTGGTGAGACCAATAGAGGGAGATCTGAATGCACAGATTGGGAAAGAACAAGACTATGCAGAAATAATAGGAAGACAGCCTCCATACGGTTACAAACAATAACGGGGAGTCCTTCAGATAATTTGCAGCCAGCCGCTAACAATTAGAAGTACTGTATTTCCTCACAAAGTCATCCACAAAGGCAGCTGGACGTCATCCAATAGCAGGACCACATAGACCACTTACTAATCGCTCCAGTGCACTAGACGTTGGGTCCTGCAGAGATGCACTGCTTGAATCAAACCACATCCTATTGAGAGCCAAATTAAGGGAAAGCATAGATGAAGGTAAGAAAACGAAAAAATTAATTAATTAATTGAAAGATGGAAGTATGTTAGATACGTATCCTCTTCTTCTGCCTCACTTCAGGCTCTAGGCACTTTGGCTGTTACGATAACCATCTTTTATTTGATAATATACTTGCAGAAATGTTGAATGGTCATCTAATAGAACTGCAGTCAACACATAGTAGGAATGAAATAAGTAACTTTCACAAGAGTTATCAACATGGATAAAAACGGAAAGATATAAGTGAGTGCTGAAGAAGGGATAAACAGATGGAAGAACTAATTCGAGGAGCTACTAAGCCTAAATAAGACGGCTCTCTCCAAAGAATCCTGAAGACGGGCACATGAGATTTTTTACCATTGTGAATTCGCCATTTACATTGGTGACATTCACAGGTCCGAAGACCACCGGGTGTTTAATGCCATCTACCCGCATGGCACCACGATAGGAAAAAACTTGAAGAATAAGGACACAAGAGCCCAAAAAGTACTACATGTCGATCTAACCAGTGACAACTCTAAGAAGAAACCAGATCTACAAACAAATTAGTTATGAATATACTTTGCTTCGGTCCACAGTTCGAAATAGTCGCTAATCACTGAAGAGCAACAGTAGACGCTCAAGATATCCTGGGCGAACAAGTAAAACACAATTTTACAAATATTTCCAATATATTTAACACCTGGAGGAATACGTTTAGACCAGAACACCACCCTAAACTCAATCTTATATGATTGCGATTTGATACCCATAATAGACACAGATAAGGATCTACAGAAAGGCATATATACATTACAAAAAAATTGCCAAAACTATGAAATGAAAATATCGCCAAATGTATCCAAAGTTCCTGGGTAAATTTCCAATTAGGAAAAAAAATATTAAAAACGATACTGTACTGCAACAGCTGAAACACTTTATGTATCTTATGGTCGAAACAAACAAGAAGAAAAACTGAATAAATTCACGCATATCTGTGGAACGATCAGCAGAACGTTAAAAACAAAACAAGAAAGGATACACAAATAAAATTTTACAAGACGATAGCAGTGCCAACCCTGTTACAGGGTGGTGAAACATGGACAACAACGAAAAAACAAAAAGTCAGATACAGACATTAGAGATGAAAGTTTTGAGAAGAATGTAAGATTGCTTAAGATCTGACAGAATTAAGAAATGGATAAATGAGCGAATGAAGGAAAACAAAAATAAGTAGAAGGAACACGTAGACTGGATGCAAGAGACAAGCTTGTCAACCAGAACGAGATTTTATAGATGTTTAGGAAGAAAAAGTGTAGACACACCAAATAAAAGATGGGTATCACAACATGCACAGTGTCTAAAACGTGAAGTGAAGAAGAAGATATTAATCACAGCGTAATGCTCCATTACTAATCACTATGCAGTGATAGGAAAGCATTTGTAAAATTGTCTTTTACTTCTTCGCCCATGTTGAATATAAATTTACAGCAAATATCGACTGACTCAACTGAAACACTGAAGATATTTCTTGAGGTAGTGAAAAATCGGCAACCAAAGGAAAGTAGACTATTGAGCTTTAAGTTCTCTAATCAAAGAAAAGATACAATAACCGTGGAAACCTGCGTCACAATCCTTGTTCCTGTTTCTACCTTTTTAATGCATTAGTGGTCATAATTGAGCGATGCAACGAAATGGAACTGAAAAAATATTGCAAATAAAACAGAAGTTTTATTTCTGAATGTTTCCAGTTTATAGGGACCACGGCAAAGTTGTAACACTTTTTACAAAACTTATTTTAGATATCTTTTGATTCTTGACTTAAATAAGTAAAATGCCAACGATAAGTAAATAACTTTGGTTGAAATATAATCAAACGTCCTGTACATGCTTAGCATTCCACCTTATTCCATTCTAAACGCAATTCCATTTCAATTTACGGGTTCCTTTGGCTGTATCGCGTTTCTCGCGTCGCTAATCCGACAAGAGAGGAGAAAAACACCTTTACCGTTTTAGAGCCGAGCGTATAAAAGCACTCCTTTGGGTATCGGTACGGCACGCACTTTGCTTTTGATACTTAGAACAAGAAAATGATTCATAGTTTCGCCACGTAACAAAAGAGAAGGCCGCACGGAACGCGAACGTTTTACGGCCCTTCTGGATATTAATGTTTTGTTGCGGCAAAGGGGCAAAGTCCGGCGGCCTTCCACGTCAAGCGCTTTCGGTTTCGGCACGTGCTGTACGACGTACAGAACGCCTTTTTGCCTTCGTCATACCGAAAATGAACTGCTCGCTCTCAAATGAAGTTGTGAATGAAAATAACTGTATTATGGAAAAAGAAGTGGACGGTAGTTTCGTGACATATCAAGCTGAAAGTCCGCTGCGCTGCGAAACGCCACCAGAGGGCTACACGGACCTTAATTATTATCGGTTCTACGTTATCCGATATTATCGCATGCCACACGTACGAAAAAACTGGTCTATATTATCCGGTGTAGCTTTACTGTATTTAAAGTGTATCCGCTGAAACTTAAAAGTTCAATTATGAACAACGAACCTATACACGACGTTTTTCCTGCAAAATATCTTTCTAATCCTTTCTGTTTTTTTCCTGCCAATAATAATTGGTATACAACATGCTTTGCAGACGCTTTACGACCTCTATATTAAAATCAGAGGCCTAGCCTTGCTAGTAGTTGATAGGATCAAAATATTAGAGTTGACCATTGATTCCAACTTAAGTCTTACATACCATATTAACTAGTTACTAAGAAACTTCTGCTCTAAATTGAAGGTATTATTTAATAACAATCATTTTTTAATCGGAAAATGAAGTTACTCTTATCCAATTCCTTAGTGTTATCGATAATTAATCATTGTTGCTCTGTTTATGATCCTTGTTCGACAAAAGTTGATACTAATCGCATAGAAAAGGTGCAAGGGTTGTGTTCGTGGTTTGTGCGTGGGACTGGGAGAAAAGAGAATACTAACCACTCTGACTCCTTATTATCTTTCTGAAAGTGTTACCCGTAGGACTGCTACATATAATATTAATATTCCACGTAAGGAGTTATTGGAAATTCCTCGACATTTTACAGAGATGTTCAAAAGATGCTTCTCTTATCAAATTGCACATATCATGAATTCTGCCTTACTCTGTTGTCATTCAAGCCTAAATGTAGACAGTTATTGAGCCCTAAATGGACTTTTGATGTTTTGTATTGTTTATATTATATTTAATTTAAATCCTCAAATAATTTTAGTTTGTGACTCGTAATTGAATACATTCCAGCTACTCGTTTACCACCTTTAATAGTAATGATAAAGAAAGGGGAATATAGACGGTATCAGTAAACCGAAAAATATTATTTCCCAAGCCAACCAATGTATCTACTAAATCGTCTTGACAAAACATCGAGGTAGTTTTGGAACAAGCTATTGGCAACATGCCATTAAACATACACCATAATATAACTTACATGAAGGTCCATGCACAATGGATCTTATATACCCCCTTTGGACTCTTTTGTTTGGGGTTTCATTAACGAGAAGGTTTATGCAACGGCTGCTTAAGACGTTGATAACAATGGAAATAAAATTAACGTGACACTATTATCAAACACCCGAGTAATACAGACGATGTCTTGTAGATTGATTCAGAATATCGCTGCAGGTAACTTTTGCACCAATTTGTACGTACCTTGTATATTGCTTTCTTACTTATGATTTATATTGTCAAGTGAGGTAGAGGCAACTATCATATTAATTTTGACGCAAATCAATAACTTTTAATAGTCAAATATATTGGCTTGCCTCTTTGGAGAAAGTAACGCATTTCGCTGATTTAAAGAGTTCTAAGAACCTTTAAGCCTTTAGCATTTTTAAATTTAGTTGTAGAAGTAGGCTGATGTATACATTTATGTGTAAAACTATTGCATATTTTGACTCTTCATATAACGCGAAAACTTGTCCTTAGTGATTAAGATAAAATAAATACGCAAAAAGATGCACTTTTGTTCATGAGTGAACTAATATTTTTTATATAATAAAGTCAATTGACGACTGAAATAAAAGGATAGCTTAGAAGGCTTAGAGGACACTTGAAAATTGTCGGAGAACTTAGTATTAACAAATTAACGTATGCTGTCCGATATAATACGATGCAATATAACTTTGATCAGCCGTAAAAAGCACCATATTGGGTGGGCATATAGTGGACCTCAGTACAAAAGGGAAGCTCTAGTGTGGAGCACCGACGGATCGAGAATAAAAGGCATGGTATAGATACAAGTGGTCTTAATTTCCATCCAAATGGACACGAAACAAAGCTATTTCAGACAGAAATCTATGCCTTGCACTAATATGCTAGAAGGATCTTCAAGAATTAACTACGAACTGCAATCAATATTTGTGAACATCAAAGTTATATCACTCTTTAGTGGGCCCGAAACCATCAGGGAATTGAGGGAAATAGAATGAGTGGTAATAAGCTAGCCAAAGAAGCAGCGAAAGTCTCTTTCATTGAGTCAGAGCCCAGTTGTAATCTACAGAAAAGCAGCTTAGAAAGTGAAATCGAGAAATGGGCGGAACCTCAAAAGACCTTGTAATGAGGAAACATTCCTGGTCAGAGTCATGGAGAGATTCATTTTGTCCTTGTTAAGTACAGCATAGATACCGCTATCTTTCGGAAATGTGTATCTGAAGCTAGTGGTAGGGATAGTGAAAAACCTAAACTGCTAGATTTCGAAAACACTCTCAGCAGCCTTTGCACCTAAAATAATTGCATTACGTTGATCACCAAGGTTAAATAAATTTCGTATTACATTAAAGATGTTGTTAAGAATAATGAGGAAACAAATATTTTAACATTTCTACAAAGTATGATAATTTAATTCCCGGAATGTACCTTTAGGAAATATACATCTGGGACTATATTTACCTTGTGTGTCTACACACTGGCTCAGACAAGCTTTCCAAATCTGAAAATAGGTGTGGAGCTCATTTTCCAAAATACTGTCGTGTTACATTTTATTGGACCTTCCTCTTGTTCTTCACTTCTGGTTTTAGGCACTTTAGCTGTTACGATACCCATCTTTGACTTCATCAATGCTCATTTACATTTCTTTTTCCTGAACATCTGGCTGGCAACCTCCGCACCTACCACCTACCCGACATTATGCCCATGGTAGGCAGAAATATCTTTAATGTGACTACTACTTTAAAATGTGTAATATTTACCCAATGTAAGGATTTAGACACAATACTCTGCTAAAAGTATCGAATACTGATTCCTTAGAACTACGTAGAAAACAAGCTGAGTGCAAATTCTTATATAGTTTACATAAAAAAGATACTGACGACCTTGAATTGTTGAGTCAAATCATTTTCCTTGTTTCACGTATAGGATCCAGGCAAACAAGTTTACTTTGCTATCTTGCACCTAGCTAAAACAAACATCGCCATCAGGTCCCCATATGTATAGTGGCTGCAACTCTGGATGCTAGTGAATTAGATATACCATCTGCTTCTTATCATTTTTTGCAATATATAAACTGCAGGCACAATGTGGATAGTAGAAATTCCCTTTCGTTCTTCTCTCCATTTTTTTTTACGACTGGAGAAACTTTTATAAGTTAAATTAAAGCAATTTCTGTGTGGATGCAGATAGTTGTAGTACATAGTAAGCTAGTTATAGGTATATTGTAATTTGATCAACATTTCTTTCTTAGTCTTTTGTTTACTTCTAGGCAACATAGTATTATTATGATGATTTATGAAATATATTCATCTCTGCGTATCAGAACTAGTAAAATACAATTATGAAATTTGGTACCCAAGTCTATGAATTTAATCACGTTGTAGGCACCTAAACGTGTCCTCAAATGCCCCTCTCATCATACCGGACGTAAACAATAAATAAGGGGGATAATGTAAAAATTATGCGGCGCTACAAGATTTCCACGAACAGTTCTAATGATAAATGTTTTCCTACTACGCTATTACTACCTAATGTCCCACAATTACCATTAGATATCCTTCGCAGTATTGGTATCGTGAAGGGTCTAATTAAATCAATAGCTTCTATTGTCCATAGATGATACTGAATTGTAGGGTGTCCTCATTACATAACATCCTTCAATTGTTTGTCGTTTCCGAACCCCCGATGTATTATTGTATAGTGCTATTAATTCATATACAATAGCCGATAAGTTGTTATCGAATCCATTTTTCATTAGATAATGATCCCTTGGGAATATTCCATTTTCAAGAACGTCATATAATTTTTACGGAATTAAGTAATACAGTATTATCTTTTGTTTTACGGCGATAATTGTAATTTGGAGGTGTAGTAGTTGGATAAAGCACTTAAGGATACAGAGACAAATTAAACAAATGTTCTCGAATAGACGTTGAATATACGTTACAATACAGAGTGCATGGGGATTAATTTTACTAGTGATAATAGTTATTGAATACATACAATTCAATTTAAATATTTCAGCAGCAAAATATTAAGCCATTTACTCAAATACCGCTAAAATAGGTAAGTAAAGTGGAAATAATTGTATAGGTAAATTTGTGTCAACTTATTAAGGGAAACCGATTCCTATTTGAATGGTAAATTTGACCGTTAAAGAAAATGTACAAGATTTGGCGTTACTCAACAAAAAATCAGGAAAAAGACATTTAGAAATATGAACCTGTCAAATATATCCAACCAAAATAAAGAGGATTGTGCACTAGTTGCCAGAAGTAATATAAATATGCAATTTAATATTAAACATACGCTACAACCAAACGTAGTCAAAATCGATATTATCTAGCGGAGGATCTAGGGTCTCTGCTCTGGAGTAGTGACGTGAATTTACTACAATCAAACAACCAATACTAACATAGGACACGATTGCTTGATGACCTGGCATGTTAAAGATAACCGCAGCCAAATAAACTGATGCAGATGTAATAAATGGTTCATTGAAATATCAGCGGTGTATCAAGATCTATATCAATGGCAGCTATCGAGATTATGCTTTTCTTACCACTTGATCTACTTATACAGGAAGTGGAGTTGGCTATCATTATCTGATTGTTGCCCAATGGTTACAAAAAGTATAAGGTGTCATAGGATATGCTAGAAGATACCAGGTACTCTGGAAGAGGTTGTTTACAGGAAGGGTAACTTTTATTCGTTCGTGAGTGGAACCATATTTGGAGGAGCTTCAGATGGAAATTTTGGTTTTGACCTTAGCTGATTATTTGCAAATCGACATCCAATAATGTCGAGGTTGGTGATAATTTGTTTTGAGTTCTGGCTATGATCTCTAAAACCAGCGACATTAAGATAATATTATTAAGGTACAATGATAATCCTGGTAATGAGAAGGGAGATCGACCATGGAGGTTCAGCCAAGCTATTTATCCAATTCAATTGTCTGCGCTTAATTAATTATATTATAAGGACTAAATATGCTACCCATAAAAGTACAACACTCTACAAAAGATCACTGAAGAAATGAGCTCTAGTAACGCTTTGGACTACTTTCCATTACATACCTATCCTTCAACACTCAAGATAATTTTTTTCTGGGGGCAGCTTAAGGCAATAGCATGACACTGCTTTCTTTTGCATCGTTAAGGTCACCATGACTTGTTCAGGTGAAGACGGTACTAAACAACCTGAGATATGCTGAAGATAAGACAACGCAACACTTTCTTTGTTAAGATCCAACGCCAACATATTAAATAAGAAGGAGTTACATATCTTGGACAACGTCTTGTAGGTTAGTTAACGATTTAAGAGGATTACCAACAAAGTATCAATAGCTATTGTGGCCTGAATAGTGCGTAATACGGGTATAACTTAAACTTATAAGAAATTAAAATGCTTGACTGCACTTCGATTGTCCTCCATAAAATATTCACCAATAATACTCTAGCCCAAGTATTTGATGGATATTGAATTCAAGAATCATATGCTCAGTAACGTTTAACTGTTGATTTTCCCGTAAAAGAATATTTTTAAGAAAATTTACATTCACGATATTTTTTTTTATATTCCTGGCTATTTCAAAAGAAGCAATGCCCAAATCAAGGCATCAATTCAGTTTGGGCAGTAGTGGTGTTTTATAAGATTACAAGGACTGATTGGATACCTCAAAATCTTATTGAATGGAATACCCTAAATAATTCCAGTTAACGATAGTTTTACAACCTCCCATAATATGATGAACAACGAGCAATACATGAAACAAAAACGACCAAAGAAGCTGTAGTAAAATAAAATAAACAATTTGAAGAATGCCTCCAATATTCCTTTATTATTAAATTTGAAGTATCCAGAACATAAAGACATAAAAGATTTTGGTAGTCAAAATGCTCTTGCTAATCCAATATTATAGATGCAGGTATATGCCTCTAATTGTAATATTTATATTCAGGAAACTATAATATCGTTGCTTTTTTTTCCTTCCAAAAAAAAAAGAAAAACCGAATTAAAGTGCCTGGAAAAAATTAATGCCAACTTAAAATATTTATCCGGAAGAAATTACCCAATAGTCGCTAGCACAATTTTCTCTCCCTCAACAGGGCGTTGTTAAAGTAAATAATTTACCGGCACTGGCAAATGTTTTTTTTGTTCAGTTGTTGCGTTGAAAAAACCTTCAGCGTATTAACGTTAGAGTTTCGTGTACTCCCAAAGGATCGTCATGTCTATGCTCCACCCGCGAAGTCCCCGATCTCGCTGCGCTTGTTCTAGCAAAAGAGAAGCACGCATATTCGTGTTTCGAACATCTAAGGGTATATGTATGTATAAGTTTTACGTGTGTAAGCTGACTGTATTAAGAAGAAGAAATTCCTTTGCATAATGATATTTCCAAGTAAGTGTTTGACACTATGTGCTTGGGAAGACAAAGTTGACATTTGTATTTACTTGTATTGGAACTTTAATAGATTTAAATGCGAGATAGGCGCTTCATGAAATTTATAGTAAGATGGGTTCAAGTAAATTTTACCTCAAAATAGCCTTTAAAATTATAAATATGTCTTAGCTTGTTACTGAAACTTTTAATATATATATTTTTTGGTAAGTTATTGCAAATACTCTAACAAGTTGACAACTAATGGAACTGAAAATAGTGCAAGTTACGACAGCAGTTCTTAATGGAATGGACTAGTAGATGTAAAATTACCCCTAACTTTATATATAAAAATATATTCGTAAGCATCTAGATAGGAATTTAGACATTGTTTAACTAACTTAATACGATAGTCAGCTACCATGACGTGATATAACGTAGAGTAAGTCCAAAAGAGATGGCCATAGCTTTTTCATTGGTCAAAACTGTAATGACAGTTTTTCAAAAATATTTTTTGTCACGTAAAATTACAACAAAAGCAATACAAACTAAAATGATCAATTTTAAGGAAAAAATGAAACATACCTAATAGAAATTTCTAAGGATGCGTATGGCAGTCTGGTAGTGTTGGCTGAACTTCCTGTTGTGGCGATGTACCCTTTGTCGCATGAGCATGGTATGCTGTACACCCCGGGTGTTGCCAAGGGGTCCCTCTTTTCTTCGACCTGTCGTTGTAAGCTAGACACCTTCCGTATTGAAGTAAAAACCGTCTGGATATTGAAACGCTCAAGCACTCATCCTATCCTATCTGTCGTGTTATTTATCTAGGTAACTATGTCGCTCCTAACGTTTCTGTTTCCCGATCATTCTTGTCTCTGGGTTGAGGTTTACTCGTAACAGCGCGATTGATTATATTCTCATGGTAACCGTTACACCACAGCGCTTGTCTCAGGTGGTTCAATTCCTGCTATAGTTGTTCTTTGCTGCATACCCTGTGTGCTCGTTCGAGTAGCGTGCGTACCACCGTATTCTTCTGGCGAGGGTGGGAGTTCGAATTATTGTGTAGATAACGGTTCGTAGGTGTAGATTTTCTGAATACACTAGTTGTTGCCGATACTTGACAAGAACGTCTAGAAAAGGTAAATTCAGTGTTAGGATGTACCCCGTTCAGGTGTTTAAGAAATCGGTCCAATCTATCTCCTCAGTGTGACCAAACGACAAGCGTGTAATCCACGTACCTCCATCAAACCATAGGTTTGTCCACCGCTGTTTCGATAGCTAGGCTCTCTAACTGCTCTATAAAGAGATTAGCTACCACGGGACATAATGGGCTCCCCATCACTTTTCCGTCCGTTTGTTCGTAGAAGCTGACATTCCCATACAAAGTAGCTGATCGTGAGGCCATGTTTAAAAAGGTTCGTTATATTTGGTGGGAATAAATGTATCACAGTGTGTTTATTAGCGATATCTTTGTGAACAGCTATACTACATCAAAACTCACTAGGATATCACTTGTGTTGAATTGTATCTTCCGGAATTCTTTCACGAACTGCACCGAATCGCGAATATAACTAGCTGTTTCGACTACGTAAGGTTGCAGTAGGGTAGTTGGGTGTTATATAGCGCTCACTGTCGATCTGGTTTGGTATATCCCGCCTGTGAATTTTGGGTAAGCCGTATAACATCGACGCTTCCGTTACTGTGACTTGTTTCTTAACGTCATCCGGAAGTGATGATACTTTAACAAGTCTGTTTGTATCAAATAGATTAGTTTGATTGAAGAAATAACCGCACGTATTCGCAAAGCATCAGGGACAGAAACCCAAGTGACACGCGGAACCTGAAGCCGTTACTACTACGACCAACGGCCGTGAAAGTGTGAGAAACTACTTAGTCCATCAGAAATCTAATGCATGTCATATAGGAGATGTGAAGACCTCATGCTTTATCTTGATCATAATAACAATAATAATAACAATCATAATCCATACCTTTGCATTCCCAATAGCTTTCGCCAATTACATCAGGCATCAGCTGGTTATGAGTTATTATTGCGCCTGCGCCTGTGGTGCGTCATAAGATATTCGTTCTCAGCACCCGTCAAGGAGTGAAGAAACCCATACAAAAACTACAACCCTGAGAGACAGCCCTGGGCTTCAAACCCAGCATCCCAAAACTAGTAACCAAGCATGCAAGGCATCGAGCTACAAGTCCCAATATCTGAAATAAAACTTGTAACACTTCTTTACAAAGAGAGTAAATCGCCGTTGCCGCAATATCAGGCCAAATCCTGTACAAATACAACAAAAAGTAACAAAGCCATTTGCGCAAGCACCAGGCATGTTTCTTTCTAGATTTGTTGCGACTAACGATTCTGATAGGTTTATGAGTGGCACGTCTATTTTTCTGAGGTTCGGAGAACCATGTAACTATCCGTTATAATGTATGAATTAAATGGACGCCCAGGAAATGGAAACATCTTCTTACTAACGCTTCATACGCTTATTAATAGCACTTACAACTAAGGAAATTTCAAGATCAGTTCAAGCACTGACTGCTACTTTCTGTATATATCCTATCAGAGAAACTGCGTTTCTCTGATAGGATGAATTCAAACTCTGGTCCTTTGTTTCAGGCTTGCCTTTTATATATTTGAGTTGTAGCTAATTAATTAGAAATATCTGACCCTAATTACTCCTGTACAAAATTCCAGAAGAGTCTGTCTGCAGTGGTTAACAATGTGAAATTGTAGTTATTAAAATATAAGAATGTACCTGATGCATAACATTATTGATCGCAAGTGATTTCTAAATTAGTGAACGTATAAAACCGAAACCAAACAGGTTTGCAAAACCATTAATAGCTAGGGCTTCCACTAAGTTTGAATATCTGCTTGAATTTGGTATATTAAATGTATAATAATAACACACAATTGAGTATATATATACTTATAGGAAAAACATTAGAGAAAATATATTTTAAGTCTAATTATTCGGCTAATGTCCGAAACTTCACGAACCAAGATAAATAAGAACAACCAGATTCTACGACATCAGAATTCATGATGGTCACAATACCGCGATGCAAATGCCTACATTTACAAACATAATGCTATGTATTCGGGCATACCTCATCGTGGATGTCGTCATACCGCTACCACATACGAAATGTATAGAAAGAATCATGTATGTACATATTTCGAACCTAACTCAGTTACTGCAAAAGGAACAATACTCAGCGTTTTCCAAACATTTTAGGGATATAAAACAATGCTTCACAAGCAAACTGATCCCGATAGGAGAAAAACTGAATTCATTTTTGGAATCAGCATCATCGACATCTATCATATTTCTTTTGGTAATTGTAATATTGACGAAGCTCCACTTTGTTAAAAAGATTCATTTGCAATGTTTTGAGCTACTCAGACAGTCCCACAGTTTTAAATTTCGATAATCTCGCTGAAGCTAGTCATTGCTTCAACCCACACCATTAAGCAACGTTTCTATTCCTTTAGGTGGTGTCAAGACAATTTCCTTATGTTAAGGCAGTAATCATTAACCACATCCACCCGTCTTTCATAATTTAATCAAACGTATAACTCCAAACGCTTGAAAAACGTTACGTACGCGTTGCTAAAATTGCCGGGATACGCGTACAATGTTACAGCAATCGATTCGCATGGCATGACTAATTCCTACCCGTTCACCGATTAGATACCGGCACTGGAACAGCTGCGCCCTCTATTTGTCTGCGTACATGCCGTGTATCATACCGGTTGCGGTTGTATTACCCTGATTCCACAATACGTGTTAATGTATTCGCCATTTCTCACGTCGGATGGTAAAAAAGGCCATACCCTAAAGGGTGCATCTGATATCTTGCGTAGTTCGCACGTGAATTCGCCGATTGCGGTTTGGACCAGTGAGACAATGAGAAGTGAATAAGTATATCGGTTATACAGGCCGTCTACTGTATACCGTATCAAATGGGAAGTGAAAGGTGCTGAGTGTTTGATGATTGATATCTGGGGAAAAATGGGCGTATCAGGACCAACTTTGATATCATGTTTCCTGCACATATGTTCAAGTTTGAAATGTTTTATATCTAGTCTAAGTTCCATTAATGTTCAATGTTGAGGGGAGGTCCCAATATGCATATGTAGTCAGTCAAATGATGAGGTACTATCCTATTTTCCTTTCCATCATCTAAAACATTTTCGAAAGTCTTTAGAAGTCAAAGGTTCTTCAGCGGCGTCATCATTCCAGGTTTTATCGTTTACACGTCATCCTAGTGCCACACTTTGCGAACAAAAATAAATCGCAGGGGCTAATTCTGGTACGATCCCCCTGCAAATGGAAGAACTGATATGAAGAAATTATCATCACGACAAATCTAACAATTAAGAAAAATTGCGGTGAGCAATTTTTGAAGGACTGGATCATACCTCAAGAAACTTCCACTTGCATTCTAAACTTTGTTTTATTGGATTTTAATGACCTAACAATATTAGGGTTTCTTTACTTTATGAACTATATAAGGTTCGGGTCAAGAAGATCAAAACTTTGTCATCGTTAATCTTCAGGAATTTCTGCGGCAAATAACCGCTTTTGCGAAATTTTTGACGAGTCCCAATCAATAAAACTAAGAAACTACAAAAATGTAAAACTATAAAATCACACGAAATTATATCTTCACTCAGTCACTGCTCAAGGGGAAGAAACTGAAAAACTTTAAATTTTCGTTTAAATCAGGTATTAAGTCCTCTAGTGCAGTCAGTTGCAAAGTGTAAGTATAAATATAGAAATGAGGAGAATGCAATGCCAAGATCAGGAATACTAAAAGAAAAGAATGTAGCTTGATATGTGTGAACAGAAGGAATATCAAAATTTAAAAATTCAGAAAACAGAAGATACATTTGTACGTTGTGAACACTCGTGGGGAAGACAACATTGGGCTGTAGTGAATGTTGTAACTTCGTTTCTATATCTCTGTTCCGTCTATTGGAATGTCTAATCGACGCTTGCTCCTAACGTTTGAGCTATAATCTTGAACATGAAACCGAAGCGTGTCGAATAAATGCTTAGGTTTTCTAAAATATTGCGATAAAATGGTGTATTTTGCAATATTCGACATTATCATATCACTTATGCCTCCTCTACACTTTATACCATATATTAGATGTATACATCAATTTTGTATCATTTAAATGCGCGTCGTGTCCTCTTTGGTAATACAACTTGTGCATACAGCGTTTCCTTAGAAGTATGACAATACCAGAGATTCACATAGTAATCGTTTAGTCGCAGCATCTAGTAGATGTCATTAATATACAATGAGTTTCGAGCAGGTATGGCTTTTCTAATCAAATGTGAGCTACTGTAATGGAAACGCAAACAATTATCAATTAACCTTCCTAGGTTTTTGACATGCTTTACAAGTGATAGTTGCTGAGCAGGAATCGTAACATGCAAGGTAGCTTTAAGACAATTTACGTATCTTTCTCGACCCAAGCAAAATTAACTGTGATTCGGCAGGATTAATTTCTAAGTGATGGTAACGGGATCAGGATCTCTTTAATTTTTTAAAGGTTTGTGCTTTAATGTGTTTGTTCCATTTTGAGTTTCAAACAAGTGCACTAAGGCAAGCAGTTGTTCATAGATGAGCTGCTTAGTGGATAACAAATGAGATTGCTACATTACATCTTTAGCTATATAGTAGAGAGATTTCGCATTGAAGTTAAAACCCAAGTGCAATTGTTCGGTAAAGATTGTTAACACCGTTAGTTGCTTAGGGTTGTAGCTGATACGCCACCACACTAAAATTGGTAGAATACGATTTTATTGCTTCAAATTAACGCGAGAATACACTAAGGGCACTTGGCGGAAGTCCTTCAAATTCATTGGCTATTATATTTTCAAAGTAAGTCTAATGAAGGACAACAACCACTTTTTCTTCGCTAAACCCAGTAAACTCTGTGGTATTTCTCAGGACGTTCCTTTTTTACGTCCTTTCTTAGCCATTGTAAGACATCTAGATAATAAATTCCTGATTAATAGCCTGTGCTGTAGGCACGAGCTGTTTGTAGATAGTGTCGTTGATAGGCAAAAGGTAAGGCCTTGTTGTTATTTGTGGCTTTGACTTCCTTCGAATAAGGTGAAATAGGATCGTTTATTTCGATTTCCATTTAATTTCGGGACCTAATCCAGTTTAGAACTGTTTTATGAAATTTGCGCGGGTGTTGTACGGTAATCATGCAAGGTTGCAGATGGTCTTGAACTGTTTGCCTATAAACAGTTACAGCTGTATCCCGATCAGCAACGATATATTTTGAATTAACTGCCGGTTGAAACGTTCATTATCAAATTTTTAGAACATTTAAGCTGTTCGTAAGTTTGTGTTAGTCCTGCTTCTAATTTGATACAAAATCGGAAAAACAAAAATATGTCCAAAACAGTCTTTCTCCTCCATGGAAAACAAAAGAAACGTAAACATCTTATATTCTCCTACTTGCTTAGTGTTTACCTCTTCTCTTGTGCATTGAAATGTACTATTGAAGATCTAACATAAACAATGAGGATTCCTTTACTTTTCGCATGGCAGAAATCGTCGAAAGTTAATTAACAGTAGACTCTAATAATAAGACATATAACACTAACGTTACACAATTAGCCTGTAACATAACCTGTTTGTTTTTTCCTAAGAAAAGTCCCTTAATTACACCATTGACCGTTCACAGAACTTTGAGGCAAATTTACTTGGAAAGAATATTCCTCGAGGAACACGTTCACATTTCAAGAAGGATAATATTTAATTAAACAACGTGTTGCGCTACCATATGTATTATGTTACAGCTGTTCTCTGTACTTGCTACAGCAAAAAACCACGTCGATAAGGCAAGCAGCGCCCACTACGATCCCGCCATATATGAGAAAGACAATATACGCGTTCGAAGGTTTAATTACTGGATCCGTGGACGTTATTCGTGCGGTTGCTGTATCGATCAATCTTTGATGTGAAGCGATCCGTACGTTTAATCCGTAATTTGTAATTTCGTCTGTTTATACTGGTAGGTGGGCGGCTGGGTGGTTGGGCGGCCTGACTTCTGATTTATTTTTCCTTTATAGTTGTTTACCGCATCAATATGCGGTAGAAGTTGTTTATTTATATATCACATAATCTTAAAAAAAAACAGAAATTACAGTGAAGGAAAAAGAGTAGAGTCAAAATTATTAAAATACGCAAAAGAGGAAATATGTCTTCTGAGACAGTCTTGATAAAGTTTAGGAATACGATGGCGACCTGAAATGTTTTCGGAATCGTCAAGAAAAACACGATATTGGTATGGTTTCTTATTTTTATTTTCCGATGTAGTCTCCTCGAAGATCAATACACTTTTTCAAACGGTGCTCCAGTCTCTTCAAGCCATCGAAAAAGTATAATGTTTCGAGATATGTAAAATAGCCATCTGTAGCGACGATGACCTCCTCATTTGAGACAAATCTCTTTTCTCCTAGTGATTTTTTCAGGTTTGGGAATAGGAAAAAGTCGGTGGGAGCTAGGTTCGGCGAATATGGAGGATGAGAGACTAATTCGTAGTGCTACCTATGGAGGATGAATGAGCCGGTGTATTGCCGTTGTGAAAAAGCACTTTTTTCCGCTGCAAACAAGGCAGTTTCTCCTTCAATACTTCATAGAATCGAGTCAATAAATCGCTGAAGCATTGCTGGGTGATCGTCCTTCCCTTCTGCAGATAGTCGATGAGGATCACACTTTGGGAATCCCAAAAAATGGTCTCCATGGCCTTTCCGGGAGATGAAACAGTCTTTACTTTCTTCGGAGCCGATTCGCCTGGAAAAGTCCACTGCCTCGACTGTTCCTTGGTCTCCGGTAGTGGAAGTCTCATCCACAGTTACGAAACGCATAAAGAAATCCCTTGGACTAAGTTGGATCTTGGGCAGACACTCCTCCGAAACAGTCACCCGACTTCACCCGTTCTTCAATCGGCGATCGGCTAACACGGCATCATAAATTTTGTCGACCATTTCATCGTTGGTAGCGGTTTTTGGGCGTCCATTGCGTGGTTCGTCACTTGTGCTTGTGCGGCCAGGTGTGAACTCGCTCTCCCAGAAGCTGATGGTCGAAAATGATGGAGTACATCCGCCATAAAGTTTTAGCAAAATATTTCGAGTTTCCCGTTTTTGTTTTCCCAGCCATTCAGAAGTGTTTTATCACAGCACGAAATTCGATTTTATCAATTTTTGCGAAACCGCGCACCGAGCGCACTCTAAAATAACAACTGTTGACAGTAGACGTCTGAAATTTTGACAGTTGCCATAAAATAGGTTGTCCTTGCTGACCAATGAATCCACCTTCGTGCGCGATCTCTTGCCGATTCCTGAAACATTTCAGGTTGCCCTGGTAAAGCACAAGAGAACGCCTTGATTCAGGGAGAAAGTTTAGTCAAAATTCATTAGCGCTAAACCATTGGCATTTATCAATCAAACCCATCTCTTCTTAACTCTGTATATTCAAACGCATTTCACATACCTCTTCCGTTCGGTAATTTCTAACGGCATTAAATCACTGCACAGAGATGACGTTAAATATATACACACATATTTACCAGTAAAAAGCTCTCATTAAATCGGTAAACGTTGCAGCATGCACGTAAAATAAACTTATGTAAAGTAGAATACTGTATGCTGTCATTATCGTACTTAATTAAAATTAATTAAAACTTTACTTGTAGCATATTAGGACTAACTTGCAGTGGCACTTCATTCATTTACAAACCGCTCACTCGAATTATTTGTTTGTTTGGGATGATGTCAGATCTTTCATGATAATTACGTCTAGAATGCAACGTATGTACGTAAGTATATATCTTTTGAAAGGATCCTGGATTACGTAGACAAAATTTATTAAATTAAGTGACTTAACATATATGTATAACCACAATTTTAGTGGAATGTGACTTGTTGGATTGTCAATGTATCCTTTCGAATCTGAATTGATAAAATCTGAATATGTAATTTTATATATATGTACGTAGATGTTGTGTGATGTTAGAAGTGTTTGGAACTCTCGCTCAAAAAGTAGCGAGAAAAGCTAGAAGCTCTTTCGAACTTGTCTAAATTGTTATATTAAAATAGTTAGGAATGTATAACTGTTAACATATAGTAAATGCACTAAAATAAGTAGTAAGTAGCTGTGTATTACTTGAAGGAGTCCAAAACATGGTCGCGTCAACCATAATTTTATTTGTACATGGCACAAACCTTGTGGTTAAATGTGTACGTCTACATTATTAAAGTTTACCGTGGAATAATTAAAAGTCAAAGTTTAAGTTATACCATGATATAATAAAGTTAAAAAATATGTCTCAACTTAAATCATATTATCACACGCACAACATAACCTTAACCTTTGAAAATTATTCTGCGAGTGTCTTCGGAACATGTCATTTGATTTAAAGATGCAATAAAACAAGTTCAGCTGGTATTCAAGATTTTATTAATAAAACAAAGCAAAATTAAAGCTTGGTGTTCTCTAATTTGGAAGTAGTATCTAAAAGAATTGAATAGTTTCCGGAAATTTGCTCTATTTGAATATGGATTTCGGTATCTGAAACTAGCTGGTGGCTTACTGAAATTGCATGATACCGATAAAAGTTATACTGTAATTGACGTTGTGTTGGTAATCTCCATTCCAGGAATGTTGCACACACTTAACATATAAAGTCATATATAAATTCATGAAATGAAGATATCGCCAAATAAAACCAAAACTATGGCTTTCTTGTGTAAATGTCCAATTAGGACAAAAATAGTCGTAAACGATAATGTTCTGAAACAGGTGAAACGCTTTAAGTATTTAGGCTGCGATGTATATGGTCAAAACAAAAACATTGAAGAAAAATTAAATAAATTCATTCATATCTGTGGAACAATCAGCAGAAGCTAGCTACATAGTGAAGAAGAACAAGGAGAAAATACATTATACGCGTCACATCACGTTGGGCTTGTCTTTTACACACAGAGTACTGTCCGATAAAATGTTATTACTGTAAACAATACATTTAATAATAGTCGATTTGCCATTATTAATCTAATGCGGCATTCGTGCATATCCTAACCATACGTGTACGAATCCCGACTTAGGAAATGTCCGGCCGAAAATTCAGATTTCGATAAAACTGGAAAATTTAAAGGACAACACATTCTTTTAGTGTTCGAGTTGTTCAATTTCAGGACACAGTCTTCTCTAGAAGTTTGCACGATTTTAAAGTTTTTGTAAATATTTTAGAAACTATAACAGATTTAATTAATTTTTTCTTATAATTTGATGTATGTCGTATGTATATGTAGTTTCAAGTATGATGTTCATTATGACCGATAGGAAAAATAACGCTTCCCTCTTTTTGTAAAAGCATTTTTATTTATCGAAAATAAAACAGTCTTTATGTATAAAATGATGCTGCGCAACAAATTTAGACAGTTAAATGAAATGATAATGAATCTTTGCTTGTCGTAGTGCCTTGATAGGGAGAAGGTCCAATTAAATGAGTAGTATCGTGACTGGCGAAATGTGAGTGTTAAAGCCTAAATTAAATGCAAACAATCTATAGTTAAATCATAATACTTACATTTTCTATACCATTTACCAGTTTGGTTTGTTAACAAAATTTAAAAACTTTCCTTTTTTGGTTATTTTCAAATTATAAGACGTATTGTAGTGTGGAGATTTACTAATGTTGTCCATGTGTTAGCGCTTTTTGTCTTCTCACATTGTCTTTCTCGTAAATGATTTCACGTAACTGTATTTAGCAGCATTGTTTCTATTTTCTAAATACATGTCTGCTTCTAAAAGTGTCAGATGCAAATTCCCTTCGTTAAAAGCATTTTTACCCAACACAACTGTACCATTTCTAACGGTAAGAAAACTCCTTCCGTTCTTACGTTGTAGGAAATTATTCACGCTTAATTCGAGCCATAGCGTTACGGAGAATTTTCAAACAAATGACGATATCGACCGCTACACCACATCAGCGCAACGATGGTTTCTATTACTGCCGAGTTTTATCCGCGCACATTTTCAGACGTAAGTAATGTAGCAATTTACCGGTTAGTTCTGGTCTCGCTAATTTGTACTTACAAGGCGGTACCGTAGCAGGAGTGTACCTAGGGGTATGCTCTTTACTATCTTAATTAGGAAAGTAACGTTAACCTCAAATAATCACAATTATTTTCTTTAGCAAGGAGCCTGAGTGTAGGTTCGATATGGGTATGTGGAAATGCGGTTTAGTATTACGTACGCGATATGTATAATACATATGTGTATGAATAAAAATAAAAATATATATAATGAAACGTTGCAGACGATGCGAAGTGCATATACATATGTACATATTTCATATCTACATTTCCATTTATTTTTGTACGTGCATCAAAGGTAGGCAGACAAAAGGTTCTCTAACAGTAAGGCAGCGGCATGTTATAATAAATATAACAACATAGGTTTTGTTCCCAGGAATTTGCTTATTTAAATGTTGTACTTCCATCTGCCATCCGTTTCTGGAACGTAGCGTTAAAATGAGCAGAAAAATTCTATTTGGTCTAATTGGAAATACAGAAATTTGATGACTATTATGGTTGGTTATGTTCTTGCAACTTCTGAAGAATGCGAAACCCGATTGCTCTCTATTAAGGCAACTTTCTATGTCAAATATATCAATTTCTTGTTCTGTTTTTGAAGTAAAGACTCATTAATATGTATCGTGGCTATATTTTGATAATTCTTATAGAATACTAAGTTAAGTATAGGGTAAAGAATTGTTCTATTTTACAGGATAAGAACGCGTCTCTTACAAGCACAAAAGAGCAAATATCATGAGTTAGTAAGTTGACGTATAACATTCGACATCTGACCTTGAAATTTAACACTTATAGTTGACATTTGATATAGCTATTTCAGTTTGGCGCTTGAGATTTGACATGTAATTTCTCATGTCGCTTATCACGCCATTTGTTATGTCATTCGTTATTTCTCACTTATCATCTATCGTTTGTCTTGGAAGTTGTCATCTGCCATTGATAATTTGCGACTTGTCCTGTCACTTGTCATATAGAACTTGTCATGTTAATTGTCGTGTCTTTTGTCTTGTTATTTATCATGTCATCTGTTACATCATGTAGCATGTCATTTGTCGTGCCATTTGCCATGTCATCTGTCATATCATTTGTCGCGTCATGTGTCATGTTATTTGTCATGTCATTTGTCGTACCATCTGTCACGTCATATGTCGTGATGTCATCTATAACTTGTCAAATGTCACTTGCCATCTGTCATTTGTTATTTCTTATGTTAATTGTCATCTGCCATACATCATTTGCGATCCGTCATCCGATCATCTCTCATTTGTCTTCTGCTATTTACTGTCTATCAGTTGCCATTTGTCATTTATACTTGTCATTTTTCATCTGATATTTGCTATTAATCAAGTCATTTGTCAAATCATTTGTCGTTTCTCTCTTATCATCTCTCATTTGTCATCAAACTTGTCGTCTGTCATTGATAATTTGCGATCTATTACGTCATTGTTCGTGTCACTTGTCATCTAGAAATTGTCGTGTGAATTGTCATGTCATTTTTCATGTCATTTGTCATATCATCTATCATGTCGTCTGTCACGTTATTTGTCATGTCATCTAACATGTCATTTGTTGTGCCATTTGTTATATCATTTGTCACGTCATATGTCATGATGTCATCTATAATTTGTCATTTGTCATCTGCGATCTGTAATTTGTCATTTGTCATCTGCCATTTATCATCTGTCATTTGTCATTTATACCTGTCACTTGTCATCTAACATTTGCTATTTATCAGGTCATTTGTAATGTCATTTGTCATTTCTCATCATCTGTCATTGATCATTTACCATTTGTCATGAGAGTCATCTGCCATATCATCTATCATGTCATTTATCGTGCCATCTGTCATGTCATTTGTCGTGCCATCTATCATTTGTTATCCATAATTTGTCAAAAGTCGTCTGTCATTTGTCATCTGTTATTTGTCATGTCATTTGCCACTGTCATTTGCTATCTGTTAGTTACACCTGTCATTTTTCATATGACATTTGCTATTTATCAAATCATTTGTTATGTCATTCGTCATTTCTTGCTTATCATCTGTCGTTAATCATTTGTCATGAGGGTTTTCATCTGTCATTGATAATTTACGATTTATTACGTTATTTGTTGTGTGTCTTGTCATCTAGAATTTATCGTGTTACCTGTCATGTAATTTATTGCGCCATTTGCTATGTCATTTGTATGTCATCTATAATTTGTTATCCATAATCTATCATTTGTCGTTTGTCATCTGCCATTCGTCATCTATCATTTGCCATGTCATTTGTCATTTGTCATCCGTCATTTATCATCTGCCATTTGTCATTTCTCATTCATGGTATGGCATTTTAGGAAAATCCTTCAGATAGCAGCATAATCGATACTCACGTACGCTAGTTTTACCGATGTTAATATACTGAAGTAATTACATTTAAACTATTTTAATCAGGATGAATGATTTAGAATAAACCTATTACGGTGTTCTTATATTCAAAAACGAACAAAAATGCTCCAATTCTTGTGAAGTGATTAGAATTGTATATTTTTCATTGCTATTTCAAATTGTAACCACTTGATCTAATACATTACAACACAACATACACCGCAACATAGTTTTAGTACTTAAACCTGAAGGCGACAGGCGCTCTTAGAAACGGCGAGGTAACTGCAGAGGCATTTATCAATTAAAATGTGTGCATACACATACTCTACAATACAATTTATACTTACGTACGTCCATACAAAGTGTTAGTACCGTTATACGCCTTCATTTATTAAGAGATATTCGTGTTGTTAGAGACTATGTAATCTACAATTTACAACGGGAAATACATAGCGTCAACGTTTCAAGGTGTAAAACGCTTTCTGTATGTTAACATATATCATTCATATATGCACTTCTGTATATGTTGGGAACCACATTACCCGGGGGGTGAATTCCTATTGTGTCGTTTGAATAATGTGTGTGCCGGTATGGCGTAATACGGCGGCGAGGGTTGTTGGGTGTAGGAGGGTTGTCCGCGCGCAACAATAATACCTACACGTTAGGTAATCGCACGCAATACGTTCTTTATTCGACAGCGTGCGATTACAAAAGTTCTGCGTAACGCTATCGTATAATAAAATTTACTTGTCCTATATTGTTGATGGCGTATTGTAACACCCTCTTCGTATTATAATAGCGTTATAGTGGTAGGATTATTCACGCTCTGGAAACCGTATCAAAGCAACATCTTTTTTCTGCTTATAATTGGCTTCGTTTCCGGAATTGATTGGAAATTTTGCTCCTGCACGTTGGTCCTATAATGGTTCAACGTAGGGTTATTCTGAGAAAATTGATAAACTAAATGAATACCAGGAAAGATATATTGAATACAAAGAATACATTCACTAAGATGGACGTGATCTACGCAAACAAGAGAATTTTGGTGTATAATTTTCGTGGAATGCATTATTAGAATATTTAGTGTAGAATAGTGGAGAATTTAAAACACTTCTTTGTATTAAATATAATTTAGGTATAATTTTAAGCAATATCTAGAATCCTTTTAGAATAGGAAGGGGCATCATGTACTATTAAACTGTAGACAAATGTGACAGGTTTGCTAATTTTACTGTAACTCAGTGTTTCAAAAGGGTTTCAGCGTTGTTTCTATATTTTCATTTGTACATGCTGTCACTTAGATAGTTTCAAAATGGAAATGTTTTTGTATTGTACTATGTAATCAGAGCAGAACAAAGTGAATTACCCTACCTACAGTTTATTGTATTTTATTCGACTCCCTACTGCAATTGTCTTCTAAAGACAGTACAGAAGCCGTTAAAGAAGGAACAAAGCTGTTGATACAGTCAAGTCTTTAATAGTTGTTTAGTTAGTGGTTCAAAATACAGTGGCTATATGTGGTAAATGAAATCTACGTAAACCATACGAATATTGAAGGCAATTTAATACTTGATGAAATATTGAAATTCATATGGATTCAGCGATTTTAAAGATATCTTTTTATCTACTGGGAAATGAATGTAGGCACAAGATCAAGTTTACACTAAATGAGAACATAGTTTCTACCAAAAGCAGCATGTAGAAATAAAATACGTATTAAAAAGGGCACCATTGCAAGAGCTGTATGGTTGTAAAAAGCATCCAAAGAAATTTAACCTGTAGTAGCCCACTCCAATAAAGCTTTGATCGTAACTTGTACTATTTTCAGTTGCATCAGTTGTCAATTTGACAGAGTATTTGTTCAGAAGCATAGTTGATAGGAATTTGTTAAAATTGATTCAGTAACAAGCCAAAACACAGTTATAATTTCAAAGGTTACTTTGGGGTAAAATTCATTTGAACGCGTGTTATATTGTACAGATATATGACATCTGGTCTTGAGAATCTGCGTTCTGAATAAATTATTAATTTGTGTGGGCTAAAGTTTACTACGGTACCTGTAAATGTAAGACGAGGTATTTGATCCTGACGTCCGATAAAGCAATCACCTCAAAAATATTTTCATGAAGTTAACCACGGTTCAATTAGCTTAGGCCCAAACTTTCCAAAAAAGTCATTGATACAGCTCGCACTATCCTTTTAACGGAATACTCATCGTTTTATACATGATTTTCTTGCCGTTCCATAATCTTTGGTCTATTGTATCTTTTGTCTGTACCATTCCGCATTTGTAGATTGTTGTTCGAATAACACTTCAGATTAACAGACCGTATTTCCGAAATAATGGACGAACAGGAATTTCTTCCCCATTACTTGAAGAATATTTTAACGATTTAACAGATGATGTATTTCAAGGGCTATGTAGTTGTTGCGGAGGCTACACTCTGAGCCATAAAAATGCATCAGTTGTATACGAACTAATGCCATTCCATTTTGAAGAATGACTTGAATGTTTGGTACAGTGAGCATTTTGGAAATGAAGAAACGTTAAATCTATAACCTTGTCAAGTTATATAAGCTTCTATAGTTATCGAATATCGTCTTCCAAAAATGTTTATGAGCGAAGTAGTACCCAAAAGTTTCCGAAATGCGGTGGTAAATAAAATAATAAGAACCCATGCCTTCATATCCCTGAACAGCCTTCGCTAATTACAGGGGGCGTCACCTGGCCATGAGTTATTATTACGTCTGTATCTGCCGTGCATCTTAAGATATTCCTTCTCAAAATTCGACATGGAGTGACCAAAACCAAAGAAGACCTCGGCCCTGAGAAACAACTACTCCAATAGGACTAAGAGCCAAGCGCACAAGACTGCCGTCAGCCCTACGAATGCCAAAACAACCAGGTTTCAAAGCAGTCACATTGAATAGTGTCACATCTAATAGTAATAATAATAATAATATACGGCTTAATAGTACAGAATATAAAAGTAAATGTAAAGATTAAGATAAAAAAATTAACATATATAGAAATGTGCCAATAGGTTCAGTAGTAGTAATTTAGAAGTAAGCGATTGCTCTTCCTCCCAAACACGAAGGTGGCCTACATAATAATAAATTAAATCTTGCTATAACGGCTTCACTAAAAATTAAAATGGGAATGAAATATACGAGGGGAGGTCCAGAAGTTCGTGGAATGGAGGGGGATGGGATGAGGATAGGGGCGCTCGCTAGGTGTCATTCTGATTGGCGAGTCATCATTAGTATATAAGTTAAATTGCAGTCCTATAGCGGCAGTCGTTTACGAATAGTTGCCTGCTGAACAAGTCAATCCGGAAGAAAACTGAAACTATGGAGGAAATTGAACTCCGTGCTATGATAAAGTTCCTTAAAAAGTAAGGAAAGAACGCTCAAACCATATTTGAATGAAATGGAAACCGTTTATGGGGAACAGTGCCCTAGTAAATCAATAATTTATAAGTGGTATGGTCTTTTTAAACATGGTCGGGAATCGATTGAAGACCACCCCCGCTCAGGACGCCCAGTTGAGACTACCACATCAGACATCGTCAAAAACTGCAAAAATTTCTACTGCAAGATCCCCGTTTGAAGAAAAAACAATTATCTGCATTAGTTGGAGTATCAGATACCACCATTTTGCGTATCCTATATGATCGCCTGGGTATGACAAAAATCAGTGCAAGATGGGTACCAAGGATGCTCACGCCGCTGCAGAAATAGCAGCGCGTCTGTGCGTCCAAACCATTTTTGGAGCAGTGTGGAGGCAAACCTGCACAGATTTTGGAACGAATTGTTACCGGAGATGAAACATGGGTTCATTACTTTGAGCCTGAGTTCAAACAGGAGTCCATGCAATGGCATAAAAAGGGGCCAAAGAAATTCAAAGTGTCAGACTCGACTGGAAAGTTGATGGCTACTGTTTTTTGGGATTGTGAGGGAATATTATTGATTAATTGTAAGGAAACAGGATGGAGCATAATCGGTGAATATTACGCAGCGATATTAGAAAAATTAAAGGAGGTCATCAAGGAGAAACGTCGAGGACAATTGACCAAGGGTGTGTTGCTCTTGCAAGACAATACGCCGGTTCACAAGAGCAAAGTTGCAATGGCTGCTCTGCACAAGCATGGCTTTAAATCAATAGTCCATCCACCCTACAGTCCAGACCTGGCACCTAGTGATTTTTATTTGTTCCCCAATTTAAAAAAAGACTTACGTGGAAGAAAGGTTTCCGATGACAATGAGGTAAAGGAGGCAATTTTGGCCCATTTTGAGGCGAAAGATAAAAAATATTTTTATGATGGTTTAGAAAAATTAATTCATGGATGTAATAAATGTATTGCGCTTAAGGGTGATTATATTGAAAATGAAAAATAGATTTATTTTTTTATTTTATTTAAAACCCTTTGATTCCACGGACTTCTGGATCTCTCCTCGTAGTAAATAAATAAGGAAATGCTAATAAATGAAAATGTTGTCTTTAAGACACGAATGTTCAATAGAATTTCATTAAGGTATTTAACAACTTTAGTCTGCGAAAATCTGTTCTGAAGTAGAAATAAGTAGCTTTTGTATAATAAATTAATTTGTGATAAAAAGATAATAGAACGGAACTCAGCTCTAAGTGTCATGCACAAGCAATCTGCCCACTCTCAGAGGGTAAGATAGTCTTCATAATTTACAAATCTCAAGCAAGAATTTGCAGACGCTGAATTCTGGCTCTATGAATAGTATCCAAGCAGTTGTAGCAGATACTCATGCAAAAATCTTGATAAAACAGGAGAATCACATAGCGTTTTTATAAAATTTATATCCAAACATTTCTTGTTGCCATATAAAATGTTCAGATTACAGTAGCCAAGCCTCAATAATGGAGGTATACATCCTTTGAAATGCAGACTCATAGTTATAGCCTGAACGAAATCCATACTGCTGGCCAGGTAAGATATCATGAGTACCAAGAAAATATGGAATTTGCAAACTAGTTGCCCTCTCTTGTAGTTTAGACAATGCGGAAAAGGCAGAAATATAATAATTTCGTTTCGTCACCTTGATTACCACCTTGTGTCTCAAAGGCTTTCATTGCATTAATTCAACATAGGTAAGAGTATATACACAACTTGTTTGCTACAGATATGTGCCAAAATAATAATGTAATTCCCTGTACATATCAGAAGATTTCGGTATATTTTCGATATTATAACGGAATAGCTATCAAAATCACTATATTGCACATTTTCGAGGTACTTTCTATTTGAATACGTAAGTAGTTCCACATAGCTTCAATAAAATTAATCATCTTATTTATTGTATCACTAACTGATACCCTTAGACGATGGTAATACTTTAAGTTATTTTCTCAATATAGTGACATATAATTTGCCTGTACCGTAATGGAGTTTACTTCCAAACTTTTCCATTAATAAATTGAAAGTTAATTAAGTGGTCACTGCGGATCCTATAATTAATAACGAGGTAACGGCTTTCCAATATACGACGTACATGTATATCGTTTGCGTAGGAATGTTTACTACCACGCAATACGATGTGCTCATCTACATTATCTGTAATCAATTTCTTTTTTTTTAGTATAAGTTCGTAAGTTGTACAATTAGCAACGCCCTCTGGCCTGGCTTTTTTCTATATAGGTTGCACTTCGAAATCTGTGATGGAGATAAATGTTTCTGTTAACTTAGGGACTTTTAAATCTCCAGGCTGGTAACACCTTCTCGAGTGATTTATTTTCTCTTTGTGGCGTAATGTTATTTCGTAGTTTGTGTGATTTGTTGTGATGTTGAAGACAACGAGGTTTTATATTGTAGGTTTTTAAAACATCATGAAAAAAAGGAAAATATTGTTCTTTAAATTGATGACTATGCGAATTTGTCTGCTTTTCCTCTTATCACGTCTAAATATAATATATATAAGAATTCGGAGTCTATTAAATGGGTTGGTTAGATAGCAGCAGATTAACAATGGTTGAAACAAAATTCAGTTTATGAGAAGAAATACTAGTTACAATAAACAAAAGGGAAAGGTAACAAAACAATTTCATTGATATGATAAATCAATTAATATGCCGCAGAGAAGGTCTGTATGCTGCAAAAAGTCGTCTACAATAGATTTTTTCATTCATTAAGGTTTTACAGTGTGCTTGTTGAGAATGACGTTTAGTTACATCTGGATGACTGTTAAAGAGTCAAAGGAGCTATTATTATCCAATATTTGTACAAGCTATTGCATTTCGCTTAGTTCCTTATATCGGTAAATACGAATATCTAACGCACAAAAAGCCTGGCTACAGGAAAAGATATTCAAAGGTAGGTGGCATATTATCTCTAATACGTCATCAATCAGACACATTTATAATGTTTTTGATACACATATGTGTGCAGTAATAAGCATATTAGGTTTGATAAAACTATTGACTCTGTAGATAACAAATTTTGGTAATTAAGCTACATTTTATGGAATAATAAGTCAACCACGGCATTTAATAAAATATTACATCAGTAACAGAATGCAACTGGTAGAATGGGAAAATTCCCGGTCCGCCCTTAAAAACATAACACGCGGAGTTCCTCAAGGCGCAATGCTTTGTCCATTATTATTTGTAATTCCTATAAATGACTTTCCAGCTAATATCAACGAGACTGATATTCGTTTATATGCAGAAGACATATACCTCTTTATATAGGCAAGGAAACAATTTCAAATTTCTCTGTGGGAATTCCGAAAACACCGCAAACTAAAAATTAATCTGGATAAAACGCAGTTTTCTTAATATCAAAATTTGTGTTCGTAATATTTCGTAATTTGGAAGTGATGATGGAGTTTTTACAACTTTAGAGTAATTTCTACTTCCTCTCTTCCTGTTAAAACTCATTTCTATAGTCAATCCCTTTTTCTCATTGTTTAGTCGATAATACAAACCTAAGGTTAACCAGAGAATTCCGCAAGTCTTGGCAGTCGCTCAGATGCTGCAGCCATTGAGCTTTTTTTTTCAATAAAAGAGTGTATTAGTTAGCACAGTGATAAGAATATTAAGAACAGCTTGCACTCAGGCGTTTGCACTTGTTAAAGCAAAGACATTGAGGTTATGAAACACACGACTGTAATACAGCGTCAAAAATAAAGCAACTCACCCAAAAAGCACACTGGTCCACTTTTAATTTATGGTTTGCTCAATGGCGGTCTTTACTTTTCAAAAGAAAATTGTAACTTAGGCACGGAAAAGTCGGAAGGACTATTTTCTCTTCTGTTTGGCCTTCTATTAGCGCGTTTACTGGATAGATAATGGCTTCCCCGTTGCCGATTAAGATGATACTACGATCTATGTCTAACAATCTAAGTTGTACATGTATCGTACATTATTACAAAACAAGAAGGTCCTACTTTATGTGAATTATGTGAACATTAAGTATGGCTATTATTCTTGAATATACAACAAAAAAATTTAACAATTTCAATCATTCCTTGATCACGACATACAATTCCATTTCCGGTAAAAGGCCTTCTCCTCATCGATAACGCGTTAAGCAACGTAATCCTTCTAGAAGCGAACGCTAAGCTGTTCGACCTCGATTTGAAAAATTATATGAAGTGCGACGGTAGATTCTCGAACGTCGTCCGGATTGAATCCCCTGGATCCAGGTCGATGACGACGAATTTCTCGATGTCGCGCGACCGGGCGGGCGGACGGGTTGGCAGAACGATGTGACAACAAAGAAATCAGAATTCTAGAAACATGTGAACGATGATACGCCGCCACTTTAGAAAGCAGACAATCGATCTATCTTTACCGGGTGATAAATGGCTCGTCGGCGATCGCGCGCATCCTCGCGTCCATACTGAAACACAGTCAGCGTTTTGGGCCGCTACGTCATTGATTAAATCTCGTCTGTTGCTTTTTATTGTTCGATCGCGAGCCGATCGTGCAGAGGTATTTGTATAATAAATGCCGTCGAGTTGAGGGTGTCGAGCGTATACACTTTATCGGATTTAGATAACAAGGTGATGAATTTACATATCGAAATGTATACACTACCGCTCACGGAGGTTTGGACAGTTTGTTCTCAAAAAAGAAACAACTTGAAGACAATAAATTGAACAAATAAATAAAATATAATTTAAGAAGACCGCTAAATAAATGAAAAATGTGTAACGCTTTATATCGAAATAGATACCTTGGGCAAAGTGTGATACGTGGGATTCGGCCAGTTGGTCTTGTAACCATTGTTATTCCATTCCCTTTGCAAAATGTTGTTTGGAGGTGAGAGCTTCCCTAGAAATCCTGTGGTGTTCAGTGCCACGCTTTGAGGGAAGCTATATTATCACTGTTAATACATCATTCCTTTTTGCACGTCTAAATATTCGAATCATTAACCTGCATCAAAATATCTAGACGAATATATGATGATTTATTGTGGAGAAGGGAGAGAACAAAGAGTAAGTAGGGACATAGCACTATATATAATAGAAAATGTGACATTTATAGCCATGTGTAGAGCTGAAGAAGGAGAAAATAACGAATCCAAAGACTTTTATGAGTAACTACAGATCATAATGGATAAAGTTAATAAAGCTGACCAAATAATCTCGATATGGGATTTTTGGATGTTATGGAGAAAATACATATAACAAAAATGAGAAACTAAAGATCAAAAGCACACTAAGAATCAGTTCCTAGAGTTTGTCATATATGTATATTCAGAACCACCTTGTATATCGGAATTCGAGACTGCGGCCTCTAATAAATTTAAAATAACAAGCAATTTCGTCAGAAAGAAAGATATACACAAATATACTTGGTCGACAAGAGGACAGAGACCGATAATAGGCTATATAATTACATATAAATTAGCAGCAAGTAAAAGACACAAGATTCTCAAACTTGGAGTTCAAAAATTCCTAAGCAACTTTTCCGCAACTAAGCCAGCGTGAGGCAGTATGATTTGGGAAGTCATTCTCTAAAATCTCTTAACTAAACTCGCGGAATTGTCGGTGCTTCAGCCCAGTAGATGTGATAAAATTAACAATTGGTATGACTGGTTTTAGAACTTTAGACACATCCACACATTTTCCACATCCGGCTGTTGATGAATGATACAATGTAAGACTAATGGTTTTGAAACGTCATTTTCTAAAGCCTTTGACACAAATGCAACCACTTCTTTATTTTTATCATACATATTTTGCCTCTCTCAGTTACAATAGATTTTAAGTTTTTCCATTGAAGATTCTTTTTATTAACGGAATTTCTAACTCCCTTAAAAATGTTTTCCCATTAGTTGAGAATACTATTATTATCGAGAAGTTCTTCACACATTTCATAGCTTTTACCTACTTCTCGAATAAAAATTAACACCTGAGCAGTATCTGACACATCCAATGCCAGAGAAAACCACTCAAGATCTCCATTTTTGTCAGGCCGTTAAGATGATATATTTCCTGTGATATCTTCTACTCTCCGAACTACGGTGTTTGCTGAGAAGCTGACAGTTTTAAATAAATTTATCTTTTCGGGGTACATTTCTTCGACTACCGCAATTACCCATTCTTTGATCATTTCTCCATCGGTAAATGGTTTTCCACCTTTTGCCAAGAGCCACACGAGTTGCAACCTCTTGTTCAGTATTGACTTTCGTAAATAAAGATTGCTGCGATTTCAATCTGCGCTTCAAAGCTTAAAATTTTTCTGTCCCCAAACTTCCTGTATATTTTGAATAATTTTGAAGATATTTCGTTTTATAATGACGTTTAATGTTATATTCTTTGAGAACGGCTATGGTTTAGTATTGTTGTTTTTAAGTAAATCACACTCAAGAACAACAAGTCAAATCAAAATACTACGTATGGGCGTTAGTCGGTGGGTTCGAAGATGTCTTTTAAGCGGTGTTACGCACTACTTTACTTCACAACAGAGAGTTTCACTTCCCTCGCCTTCCCTAGGCAGACTAACTCGTAGTCGCGCCGCTTGCTTTTTTATAGTACAATCGCAGCTGTCTCGAAGTGACTGGAATACACCAGAGTTTCCTCAAACCAACGAGGTTATTCACGAATGTTTAACTGTTACTGCGCCTTCGAAAGTATTACTGGCGCCAACTATTATCGACAGAGGGTAGTACCACTACCCATTTTCGCTTTTGACTACTAGATGTCGTCAAATATCACGGTCGTATGAATACACAATAGTAATTGAATGAGTGCATTTAACAACACGCGCACTCGGCGACTAGTCTGAAAATTCTAGAATCTATATTTTCGATTAAAATGATTTTGGCTCTTAAATAGTATCTTTCACGGCCGTTTGACATAGTCGTAACGGTTGTCGGGTTCCGCCGTGTCACTGCGGTTCGCATTTTCAAAGGTACCTTTGGCTCTTGGAACTGGAATAATCAACATAATCCTAAGGCTGGAAAGTTTGAAGACTTCTGCTCTAGATGTAAGAAGAAGAAACGGGGATGTTCAGGATGTAGAATTCAAGAACTCAAGGAAAAAACCAAGAAGATTCCAGCAACTTCCCAGAAGGAAGATACTGAAAGAAGATCAATACACGAGGTCAACCGAAACATCGGCACGGAGCATCGTTTGATTCAGAGACGAGGGATCAATTTGATCACCTCGTCGTTGTCGCATGGGATAACCATGTGTACGAACCGGATTTACAATCTGAAACAACAGTTTTATTCTTTGGTACGCTTTTTATTTGACTCTAGCCTTTGCAAAAATTGATTTATTCATTGTGATCACTCTATTCTTGCCTATTTTTTGTGAAAATAAAATAAATTGTTCCTTACTTTAATACCTATATTGAAAACTTTGCTTTCTTCCAACATTTTACACTGTAAGTTTACAGTCTTTTCTTCGAAGTTATTAACAAGAAAATCCTGTCCAATAAAACCATTCTGTTGACACAATTCGCCATCTAAAACCTCCATATCGGCGCAACCATTCACCGTATAGCGGTAATAAATTATCGGCAAATTCGTCAGTATTAAATTGAATCAATGTACGGAGGTCATTCGATCGGTTCGTTGACGGTTTTTGCGGCGAATCGTCAGAGCAGCTGGCGTCGACGGACGATAAGGGCGCACCGAAGTGACCGAGAGCTTCATTAATTATTGGAGCAACCCAGGTGTGGGGCTTGATTGGATGATCTTGCTCTTTTTCCGTTCGACGATCTGCAGATGTAATGTCCCGTGTTTCAAGCTACGTTCTATTATTGATTGCGGAAGTTGCGAACAGCATTTATTACACGTACGGTTGTTTTAAGCGGCCTCTTCCTTTTTAATTTTCCTTTTCCGCTCCTTCGTCTACGTCTCGGACCGCCTTGTGGCACTGGTGAATCATTTAACAAACAAACTTTGCTTTTTATTAACTTGTTCGAAGTGCGGACTGATATTAAATGGATTACGCTGTAAAATTTACGAGATTCAAACTCCTGCGGGCGATTTAACTTCGTCAAGATATAAGGCTAACTTTCTTCTGATATATGTTCCGATTAAGATTTAAGCTTTGTAAAACCTACTGGAATTATAATAAATGTGAGGCTATATTTGCCACTCAGTTAGTTATGTTTATCTTTTAAAAGCTCAATTATACGAATGATATGAGGGGTGTCCTTTTGGGTTTCGTTTGGTATATAGCGCTGAAATAAAACAATAGTTAGCTTTAAAGACTTTACCGTTTTTCGAAGTATACTCCAGCATGCGCCTGAAGTAACTCTGGAGGCAGTAATTTTACTTGTTTGTTGGTACAGTCAAAATTATGTTTTTGAAGACAACGACTGCTCTCTTTGACGACTGGAGCTTTTGACTTCTCAGTCCGTTCTTGATTTTCGCAAAGGTAAAGAAATCGTTGGGACTTAGCTCCGGACTGTAGAGAGGATGGATTAACAATTCAATTGCCTTGCGTGCTGTGTGCGAAATTGAATTACCTTGGTGGAGGATGATTCGGCGTTCAGGGTTGGTTTTTCGATGGTCACCGATGACTTACGGCAAATAAACGATTGTAAACTAATCGAAGGTAACCATTCTTTGATCTTGTAGAGAAATCGTTGCTACATGACTTGAGACAAACCTCGTGACCATTTTTTTGAAGACAGTTAGAGAATGGCTAACTTTTGTCGGCTTTTCTAACGAGCCAAAGAATAAGTATTTTTTGGCTCCTATGAATGAATCTAGGATTGATCATCACGGACGATGTTGAGCATGTTTTTAGAGCTTTCGGTATTGACGTAGACTAGGGTTTTATTACATCAATTCACTCTAGATGGTTTCTGTTCTTCGGTTAATAGATGCGGCATCCAACAAGAAACTAATTTCATTTACACACAATTTTACGTCCAAATTTTTCTGAATTGAGATCTTTGAAATGTCCAATGATGCCTCAGATCTTCCGCGCAACATCAGTGTTTCCCTGAGTGACTGCCGCTTTTGATGTACCTGCTCTTGCATCGTCGCTAAAACTAATCTGTGCACGTTTGAATCCTCCATACCATACAGAAATTGTCGACTGGTGCGGTGCTTTATTAGCGAAAATAGAAATCAACGGAGCGAGGCATTTTTGTCAGAATAATTGTCTAGGAAATTTATAAAAAAATATTGCGCGAAAATGTTCTTGGTTTAACTACATTTCTCAACTGACTTGTTAACTTTGACAGTTAGTTGTAGCTACAATAGCGTACGTGTCGCACGTGGACTCTGGACATAGATTAACTGAAGATGGAGATTAATTTTCATTACTACCATTTCATTAGTGGCACCATCTATGTCCCAGCGTGCTATACTTAAGAATTCCCTCGTATAACAGTTCAAACCTCAGTTTTATCTTGTATTATACACCCTGAGGGTTCTATCCCCAACTTTACTACAATATCAATAGTTTAGGCTAAGTTTGATACCACACCTGATATTCCTTCGTGAAACTTTCTATTTTCTTTTCCAGGATTAAGTTGATCAGGGACGGGCGTTTTAGCATTTGGAAGTCCGACCACCTTATCATAAGACTGATTACAAGCTAACTTAAGTGCTTCTAAGCAATTTTCTTAGACACCACGGTTGACCAAGCATTCTAAAGTCTGCATGAAGCTTTTTGTAGGCTGTTGCATAACTTATCACTGCTGTGAGGAGGAAAAGAATACAGCAACGATGAGACATGCAACAGTCTAGAGGAAGCTCCATGAAACTGGGAGCGTAACATCGGCACACTCATGCAGCTACGATGCAGTTTCAACCCCGAAATCTAACTTCTTTAGAAGAAAACAATGACCGCGGAAGTGTTCTAGTTTCTTTGCTCTTAAAGTCATAAAACGCACGTCCACACCCACCTTCAGACTTTAAACGATCTGTCCCACCCATATATACTCCTGGAGAGAAGTTGTTCAAAGGTTAATTATAAACTAACTCATGAAAATATGTACAAATGAATTAAACCCATAAATTAATAAAATAAACAAAAACGATAGGATTAAATTGAGTATTGATATTATTTTAAGATTAGATTTAACCTGATGTGCAATTGGATGAGGATTAATTTAATCAACTTATCAAGTTAGCTCCTTTAAAATACACTATCGACAAGAGAAACAACAGACCTGCATTAACTGTTAATGGTTAGAAAGAACTCCAAACCTGTATGTTACATCTTAAAATAAACGCTTGGACACATTTATGTTATTTTGCATGTTTGAGAACAGGTACATAAGAAAAACAACAAACTGTTAGGGTACTGTTGACATAAGCTCTTGTCCGGCTATCATAAATTGATTTCAGTAACCTGCAAGTAGCTTTCTATACAGCATGTCTTTGAAATAAAGCGAAAGAAGCCACGGAAAATGAAAAGGTGTAATTATATTGAATATAAATCCAAAAAAAATTGAGTCAATTACGAAGCGTATGTCAGAATTAAAAACCCTAGAAAATTGTAATATCTACCACCTGTGGATACAGAATTACACAATACATCCTTCCAGCCAAACTTGTATACATACACACAGACTGTGTACGCTGCAATAACTGAGCTGTCGATGTTACATAAATCTGCAAGATGGCATGCTAAGAGTTCAATTACATGTCTACATAGGAATATTTCGGTTATAAATATTAAAGAAATTTTTATTTTGCATATCTTTATCACTTTATTTCTCGCGTATGCGAAGGAATTTTTGCAAAATATCTAGGATTTAAGTCTAACAATATTAGATCTTTGCATCTTTTGTACTTTTTTATCTAATTTCATGGACACGCTGTACACCTAGGTACATATCACATAATTATGCATTCTTTCATTTCATTGAACATGTTCCAATTTGTCGAAACATAACAGTACTTTATTTCTCTTAGTATTTGCTATATTCTCTCAGTATAACTGCATCCATTTTCGTTCCTAAAGCTTGAAGACTCCCACAAATGCGATAAATTTATCCAACGGAGAGAAGTGCAATAAAGTAGCGTGGCGAGTTTGTTCCATACACATTCAATCAGCTAGCGTACGCGAAACGATTCATCATAAAACATCGGTAATACGTACAGATACCAAAGCCAACTAGTCGACTAATCTACTTTACTACGTTTTTAACGCCGGCTTTTACGGCACGGACCTATTAACCCGACTTGCGGCCGTATAGATTAGTTGAAGTTTAATAGACTTTTCGCCCGATATCTGAATTAGCGTGAGGAAGTTAAACGATAATGGTTTTTTCAATTATCGATTCGCCGTTTCCGGATGATAAATTCTCGGTATTAAGCCACCCCCCTCTTTTTTAAAATTAATTGGACCGCGCATTTACAGGAACTTAGATTTTCTTATAGAGCGATAACGCGGTGACGGGATGCTGAATGCATTTTAAATTACGGAAAAAACGCAGAAAAAGAAAACAGTGAAGCGCAACGTTAATTAAAAACTACCGCTTAAACATGTATTACGGCTAATGTACCTTTAAAGCTTTCAGGTAATAGTAAATTACAAAATGTTAATTTTGTAAATATTATCAGGGTTTATTTAAGTTTGGACTATGCAGCAAAATGGTAATGTAGCAAAAATCGTCTTATTAATTGTACTTCAAAGACATTTTCCTGCGTTGGACATCAAGGAAATGTGAACTAAAATCTTGTGATAGCATATTTTAAATTGATACACCGTTTTAGACAAGCATAAAAAAAGCATTTTATCCAGAATATTAACTGGCCGATTACTAGTTTTTTTTTACCTGTAATTGCATTTTTACGTACATATAACCAAAAAAAAATAAATTAGCTCTCTCCGGTGCTATATTTCAGTTAACACGAAGATAGTTTAAACATAAAATCAAATTTCCTTTTTTATCGCGAAGTAATAGAAGATGTTTGTCGTCGACGGAGTCGAGTATAATGTGATATAAGCTCTCGGTTTTTGTATTATTTATGCGGTTATTCTGCATTAAAATTTTATAAATTTAGTATTTACGTTCAACAAAATTTGCTGTTATCCGAACTAATTTCTGATGCTCGTTTTGGTGGTGCATAAACTACAGTCCAAAAGTTTGGAAGCATCAACGAATTTTACAAAAAAGTCAGATAGAGTGAAACTTTATTACGATTATTAACGAATTTGTACAACATAAATGACTATAGTCAAACAAAAGTAACTTAATTCAAGCGCAATATTTACTCATTATTTAGCTTGTAAGTTTATTTTCGTCAATATAATTTCGTTTGGCTTTGATAATTGCTGCACAAAAACATTCTTCGAAGCAATTTTGCGAAACAATGTCTGACTTTGCGGACAAATGTTTCTTTTGGCACTAGTTAGCGCCAGTAATATTCAATTGTATCGTAGAGTTAAGTATGGCGATAGAAGCAGCGAGAGAATTACATGTGTTAGCATGAAACTTCTCGAAACCAGCGTTTTCTGTCTTACATGTCTTTCTCGTGAATTGATTTCACTAATACCATGAGAAAGCTGTGTTTACAGCGTTTTCTTATCTTGGTGTTATTTTCTAGGCATTCTTTTAGATGTATTTCATATATCAGCTTACAATATCATCCAGAAAAGTAAAAGACCGCGAAACCAGCCTTTGTAGATGCTTTCATCAATTTGACCATTCAACCGTACATAGTGTCATACGAATACTGGTCGCATTTTGCGTTTTAGTAAGTCAATTTTGAAATCGCCTCCAACGGTATCATGATCAATTTCCGTGTAGTGCAAATAAGACGATACTAAATTCTTTGATTCATCAACAAATACTTTATAGTTTAAATGTGGTGGCTTATAAGCCGA
Organism: Trypoxylus dichotomus; assembly: GCA_023509865.1. Classification (NCBI taxonomy): domain Eukaryota; kingdom Metazoa; phylum Arthropoda; class Insecta; order Coleoptera; family Scarabaeidae; genus Trypoxylus; species Trypoxylus dichotomus. The sequence goes on from CM042075.1 coordinate 57,020,445, forward strand.
TACAACCATAAACGAAAGGCTAACTGCTTAATACCAGACACCAAACTCAACAATGAATAACAAAATGAAAAAAAATGAAATTGATTTGATGTAAATACTTAAATCACAATTAGACAGAATGATACTGTAAACTGTTTACTTCTTTTCTTTGTTTTTGGTGTCACAATTTTTTTGCTGGTTGCATGTTAGAAATCGTTTTCTTATTTATTCTAATTGCACTAAAATTCTCTCTCTTATTCAACCGTTATCTTGAGCTAGACATAGCTTCTAGCTTGCCAACTACCGCAATAACACGGAATCAAACAAAAAGCTGGTGTCAGCTATTCCCGTGGCTTATAAGATTCTACAGCATTACGTTAACATAATATGATCGTCGCTTTGAACGATAATACACAAAAAAAAACCGTGTTCAGATTTCGAAAATCTAACGACCTATAAACGCCGGCCGAAAAGTTGCCGGATATGTTTTGCCAATTACAAAATGGGTAGCGTGCGAATTAGTAGTTCCAAATAATATGCAAATTTCGGTTAACTAGGGATGATATATTCATATATAAATGTGTTTGCGTTGCCGAAGTCACGGCAGATCGTTAATTTGAAATTCTAAGTGCACAGGGAGCTCAGACCACAAAATTCCGACCGGTCGACACGGCTAGACGTCGCTCCAAAGGACAAAACGTTGCAAGCTAAACCGAACGAATTTCGTTTGAACGTTAGTTTTTGCGAAGACATTAGAGCCGACCGCAAATGCAAATTATTTTCCCAATATTGCAAACATTTTCGACCGTGAGGGGTCCGCGGAATGCGGTTCGCATTCGGAGCAATGTGATGCGACGGTGCAATTTTTAAAGCGAATGGTGAACAAGGGCCTTCACCAAGAAAGCCATTCGTATAGAAGGGTACCACAGAAGAAAGTTTTACGTTCTGATTATAGCTAGGACGGGAAACTACATTAATATTAGCACATGAAGCTTAACTACTACATATACGAGTAGTATGGTTAATTATGTGGCATTAATCTTGTAAAATTACTTTTAAGTGATTAAGGTGTCATCAAAGGTAATTTGCTTTAGCAGTACAAATTGCAGCGGAAAGTTATTAGACCTAATCCTTTCTGATGTACCTTGATCAGTCACAATCAGTCGTAATATTCATCTTTTAGTTCCTAGGCACAACAACCACCGAGCTTTAGATATATACGATGTAGGCGCCATAAATTCTCGGCCTGATATAGAAAAAAGAAACTTGGAACTTGAAGATAATTTATTTTTCAATGTAATCTCCCTTAGCTTTTATACATTTCTTACAACTGTGAATTAATAATTCGATACCCTTGTAAAAATAATCTGAAGTTTTTCCATCAAAGTGTTCGATAACAACTGCTTGCAACTCATTGTCGTTCTTAAAACGACATCCCCTAAGGTCTTTTCTTAAATTATAAAACAAATAAATGTTACAAGGAGCCATATCCGGACTCTACGGTGGATGTCCCAATTCTTGAAAGCCACATTCGCAGATGATAGCTTGTGAAACGGTAGCAATATCGACGTAAGGATTGTCGTGCAATAATGGCACACCTTTTGTCAATTTTCCACGACATTTTGCACGAATACTGTCGGCTAATATATACAATAATGACGCGTATTATGTACTATTCACAGTTATATTGCGCTCTTTAAAGTCAATTAACAAAATGCCCTCAAAATCCCAGAATATTATGGCCATCACCTTTGCCATTGATTGAACCACTTTCGCCTTTCTGGGACGAAGTTCATCTGGTCGCCGCCATTCCATCGACTCCCTTTTCGTTATAGGATCGCAAAGCGGAACCATTGTTTCATCCTTTGTGAAAATTGTCTCCAAAATCGGTTTTGGGTCTTCTCCGCACATGCTTAAAAACGACTTGACGTTCACTTTGGAGATCAGAAAGAAGTCGCGGTATCCATCTTGCACTAATTTTATCCATAAACAAATGGTCATGAAGAATTCGGAGGATAATTCACAGGTATAGCAGTAAACTCCACTCACACAAATTAACGTGTTACCGACTGTCGGTAACACGGTTGACAATGGGAGCCCACGTGCTCTCGAAACGCTGCGTTCCGCATAATTAATTAATTTGTGTGAGTGGAGTTTACTGCTATACCTGTGAATTGTACATCCACACAGTCCTTGCAATCGTCATTTGAATTCGGATGATACTTGTTTCGGATACGTTTGTTATCACTGCTAATTCCTTCACCTTCAAACGGCGATCTTCTACCACTAAATCTTTAATAATTGAAATTTGTAGGGGCGTTATAACTTCAATTGGTGCATCCGAGCGTTCAGCATCTTCCAGGGATTCTTGTCCTAAACGCAAATATTTTTCCCACTTGTTTACAATGGAATGCGTCATCCAATAGTGTTAACGAATAACAAGGACACTAGTGTAAGACTTTTTAAATACAATCCGTATTGGCCCAATTTCCACGCTTCCATTCCGAAACCTTACCGATATTCCGCAAAAAACCTTATTTATTTCCTTAATTTAACCTTTACAAATGACCCTCCCTATAGAATACGTAATATGCGTTATTGTAAGTTTAACGACCCCGTCAGCCATCCATTTCTTCAATCTAACACGATAAATTACGGCGACAGATACAAACATACCCGGCTACAAACGAAATTCGTGGGAAACCTTAGATAAAGAAACATTTGACGTGCCCCGACGTTCGGTTACGACGTTGTTTAGGGGTGGGCTTCGTTCTTTCGACAATAATTGCGTCGATATGTCACGTGTCACGCGGACCGACGCCCACAAAGTGTAAAATTTACGAAAAACAAGAGAAGCAATCGAACATTCTCTGCGCCCGTTTTGGTTATTTATTTGAACTACGAATCGGTACGAATTGTAATTGGTGTTCGCTGTTCACGCCCGTCCGATTTACAATGATTGACTATACGCGATACAGTTGTTAGTTAAGCAAGTAGATTGACTCTATTACCTGTTGGTAATATTACACCTGGTAATTACCTACGAGTTTATAGTAATTACCTATAATCGCAAGCTCGTTCAATTACACGTATGAGGATGTGGTGGAGACTGTTTAGCGTGTTTGTTAAAACCATGATTTGGCACGAAGTTAGCGCCCTCTATAAATAATAAAGAACATTATATAGAATAGCCTTCTTGTGGTGACATTTCATTCATTCGTGACCTTCATATTAAGATTTGTTTTAAGTGTACGGGTAATTAAGGCAAATACATGAGTATTTACTGCATTCTCCTCATACGTACATTTCATTCGTCTTTCATACGTCTTTTTTAAACGTTTATTTAGGTTATCTGATAACGAACCACTATTACTAACATATGAGGGCGACCTGAAATGTTTCCGGAATTGACAAGAAAAACACGGTATTGGTGTGGCTTTTTTATGTTTATTTCTCAATGTAGTCCCTTCGAACATCAATACACTTTTTCAAACGGCAGTGCAGTCTCTTCAAGCCATTGGAACAGTAGGATGCTTCAAGGTTTGCAAAATAGCCATCTGCAGCGGCAATGACGTGACTTATTGAATGACTTTCCCTCGTAATTAAGACATAATTTATAAAGACCCCCTATACTCTGACAGGCTATGTTCAATTTCCTAAAGCACTAAATATAAATGTGGCATATTTTACATAAACTAACGATTATTGTTAAGAAGATATTTAACTACTAAATTTTTAAAGAACGAAAACATCGTGTCACTCCACCCAAAGCAAATGAAGGCCTATTGACGTCCATCCATCGCATACTTTACTAATTATAGCCTTTTTAATGAAATGTTTTTTTCGGTGCTTGTCATCAACCCTCGATAATGACGTACGATTATATCGTAATTAACGAGGAATTTTTCGGAAAAAAGCGGACGCGGTATCAGCAACACGAATAGCCCATTAATTTGTGGTAGTAAATAAGGACGATTACGTTACTAATTGTTGCGTGTAAAAACGTAGTATTGAGGTACGATAATTGCCACCAGCGTTTATTATTTTTCAATTAAATTATATGTTAATAAATTAGGAGTTGACCTACTTCACGTAAAATTTGGATAAAATAGGTAAGTACATACTTGCAAAGAATGGAGGAAGGTACTAACACGTTTTTCTTCGAGTTTTCTATTAGTTGAAAGAAGAGGAAGATTGGAATAGAATTTTGTATATGAATAATAATTGATTGACATCTAGCATGTTATATTATTCGTCTCCCCTTCCTTTGTTTTCCTTTCTTCTTTTCTTATTTTTTCCTTTTCTTAGTTTCTTCTTTTCTTGTTTTCTTGTTGTCTTGTTTCTTTGTTTTTTTCTTCTCTCCTTCTCTCCTTCTCTCCTTCTCTCCTTCTCTCCTTCTCTCCTTCTCTCCTTCTCTCCTTCTCTCCTTCTCTCCTTCTCTCCTTCTCTCCTTCTCTCCTTCTCTCCTTCTCTCCTTCTCTTCTTCTCTCCTTCTCTCCTTCTCTCATTCTCTCATTCTCTCCTTCCCTCCTTCTCTCCTTCTCTCCTTCTCTCCTTCTCTCCTTCTCTCCTACTCTCCTTCTCTCCTTCTCTCCTTCTCTCCTTCTCTCCATCTCTCCTACTCTCCTTCTCTACATCTCTCCTTCTCTCCTTCTCTCCTTCTCTCCTTCTCTCCTTCTCTACTTCTCTCCTTCTCTTCTTCTCTTCTTCTCTTCTTCTAAGCATTTTAACATTTATCAGGGATTGCGGATGATGTTATGGTATTGACTGCCGATTTGTTTCTAGTGCGAAATGTGATATCCAAGTGTCATCGCCAGTGCCAATATGATTCAAAACTTCATCACCTTTCTTGTCATAGTGACTGAGAAATCTCAATGCAGTTGCCATTTGTTTAATTTTACGTGCGTCTGACAAAATTGGAGGAACCCACCTGGCACAGTTCTTGAAACCTCTGGAAAGAGTGGGTGCAATTTAATAATTGTAAAATGTCTATTTTCTTGGATTTTTGTTTCAATCCTAGCTTTGAGTCCATCAGTCACCACTGAAATGGACCGCCCCGAGCGATCTTCATCGCCAACATTCCGCCCGCTATTAAGCAGGATACACCACCTACCAACTGACGTTTCGTTTATCACAGTACCCTAAACCTCAGTTGTCTGTCTATAATTTTCGATAGGTTGGACTTTTTGCTGCCGCCAAACTGAAGCGCGTGAGTACCAAGGCAGTGGCAGTGGAGCATCACGGTCACGTGTGAAAATAAGACGTTCTTTACTTTCCGAATAGCCCTTTTATATTCAGGAAACTTATGGTTACTATTATTATTAATTTCATATTCTTTTCAGTAAATAATTTGATATATCAGATTAATTATCGACGCTCAAACCCATCAATTTGGGTACAACGAACCTTTCAGATATTTAAAGCCAGTCGGAAGCGATATTATTGGGCCACAATCAAATTGGAAACATATATTCGCAAACTAATACGTATGTAATTCGTGATTAACTGACAAAGCGTATAGATAATTTTAATACTGTGAGACGATTCAATTCGATGCACTTTAATTATAAATCCTGCCCGAGAGCGAAATCGGTAATTGATATTGCAATTTCATTTTGAGCTTGGGATTATGGACGAGTTTGATATAGTCAGCGCTATAGTGCGATGTGTGGATTTCAATCCTTCTATTAATTTAGCCGCTAATTACAGGCATGGAATTCGTAATTTGTTACGTTTTATTTAGATGAAATTTGAAATACTTTGATACGTTTAATCAAAGGGCACCGCATTTTTGTGGAAGAGGTGTTCGGGAAGAGCTGAAATTCTCGACATCAAAAGTAACATACACAGTGCTTGTGACGATGTTGTACACTATTCCTCGTAATAGTATGAACTCTTTCTGTTTTATGCAAAGTTTGACGCTTTGCTGCAAAACTCTAAACAAAACAATTATAAGAAACATAATTCTTGCACATGTGTACACAAAAGAAAAGGTAATAATTAACATCGGAAAGCGTAAAGCAAGTTATACTTTCTTCTTATAGAAAAATCCACTCACACACACAAGCATGCTTGTGAAGAGTGCCGATATTTGTCGAACGACGTTTCATATTGGTTTTGAGTTTAGACTTTTGCAATACGAATATCATGAATTGTTGAGTGGAGGGCATATATATATAATATATAACATGTAATATATAGTAAAATACATGTTACAAAAAATAAAACAGTATAAATGATAATGTACAGAAGCAGAAATGATAAAATAAAGCAAAATAATAGGATCAATAATAATATATAGTGACGACAAATATATAAAAGACAAAATAAATGCCTTTTATTTTGACAAAAAAAATAAAGCTCTTACAAATAAATCATGTCAAGTCCTTAACAATTCTCCCTTCTAGAAAAACTGATGTGTTGTATACATACGGATTAGACCACCGCTTATAACTATCCCAAAATAGAAGAGATTGTTAAAGTCTCAAATTGCGCAATCATCTGTTTCAAGGATTAAAAACAACAAACTCTTACAAACTCAAGAAGTGTGTGGAATCATTTCTACTAAATATGTAATAGGGCAGATTTGACGAGTTTCAAGCAAAGTGAACACCAAAATCAAGAAATTAAACAGAATAACAATTTCACGTCACATTCACCTAGTTACCACGGATGTATCTCTGTTGTTTCCGTTTCTGTGGAAACACTATTCCAGTACACCAAACTCAGAGCAAAATCAGGATTTTTTATATTTACATAACACATGGGTTGAAAAGTCCCGGGCCTAACACATAGATGCAGTTTTTATTGCAGTCACCTTTCTCTCAGTTAGTACTAACCTTCAAAAGATAGCTGTTAAAATTTCATGATATTCTATTCACTAGTTTGTGAGTTATTGTGCTAGGAGTCACGCTATTTTTGTTATTTTCAAAACAATGGATCAAAAATAATTTCGTGTATTAATATTACACTGCTTCTTGATGGGAAAAAAATACCTTTCAAGCAAAGCAATGGCTTGAAAAGTGTTATGGGGACCCCGCTTCATCAGAAACAACAATAAAACGTTGGTTTGCTGACGTAAAACGTGGTCGTAGAGACACCGATGATGCAGAAGCAGTGGACGTCCAAATGAGGCGGTAACACCAGAAAACATCAAAAAATTCCACAAAATCGTTTTGAATGATCGAAAAGTGAAGTTGCGTGAGTTAGCTGACATCGTAAAGATATCAAAAGAACGTATTGGCTTTATATTGCATGAGCATTTGACTATGAGAAAGCTCTGTTCAAAGTGGGTGCCACGTTTGCTCACTGTTGACCAAAAACAAGAACGTGTTCATGATTCTGAGCAGTGTTTGGCCATGTTTAAACGTAATAAACCTGAATTTTTGCGTCGATATGTGACAATGGATGAAACATGGATCCATCACTTCACTCCGGAATCAAAACGATCGTCATCTAACTGGACAGCAACCGGTGAACCTCGTCCAAAGCGCCCGAAAGCACAACAATCGGCTGGAAAGGTTATGGCCTCGGTATTTTGGGATACGCGTGGTGTAATATTGATAGACTATCTTGAGAAAGGAAATACCATCAACAGTGAATATTATATAGCGTTATTGGAGCGTTTGAAGGCCGAAATTGCAAAGAAACGGCCGCATATGGCAAAGAAAAAAAATTGTTTCATCAAGACAACGCACCGTTTCACAAGTCAATGAAAACAATGACAAAACTACATGAATTGAACTTCGAATTGCTCCCACATCCACCGTATTCGCCAGATTTGGCTCCCAGCGACAACTGGCTGTTCGCAGACCTCAAAAAAATGCTCGCCGGTAAGAAATTTTGAAGAGGTTATCGCTGAAACTGAGGCCTATTTTGAGGCAAAAGATAAATCGTTCTACAAGAGTGGTATTGAAATGTTAAAGTGGCGTTGGAGTGATTGCGTTGCTCTTGATCGAGATTACGTTGATGAATAAAGCTAATTTTGAACCAAAAAAACCGTGTTTTCTTTGTTAGGCCCAGGACTTTTCAGCCCATGTGTTATACAAGGAACCTTAATGACCACTACATCGAAGAGTATGCATTGGAAAATTCCGATTATACCGGAAGTAGCTAGCATCTTTGTTATTTTAAACAGAACAACCTTTGTATTATTACATTTTTGAGTTCCTTGTTCAATTTTAAGGTATATTTGATATAACAACTACGTTACTACTTCTAACCATATTTGAAATATTTTGAAAAACTTTTGATAGATGGCTTCTGAAGTTTTATAACTTTGGAAGTATTTAATCCTTTTGGCAATTCTGCAGAACTATTCACCATATATAACACGGTAAAAACAGAATGAAGTTATTGAAAACACTATACAGTATGTCCGAAAATGGCAGTTAAACATTCTAATAAAAAAAAAACGTGTCAAAGGCATTCCATTTAAAATAGCAAGGTTTGCAGCCGCTTTCCATATAATTGGAGGTGTTCGATTACTGAAAATCTACTACCTTAACGGTATATATCTGCTTTTAGTATACTGGAATTTTCTAAGGTATTCTTTTTCATATATTGATCAATGCAATTCCTTGTGAAATACTCTCTATGCAGTAAATATATATAGAACTAACAGGAAGGGACGTTAAAACAAGTTTGCAATATACCAAAATATCAATTCAACTACGAACAAACATCTGTTTGTCTTGAAAATAATAAAATATTTATCAAAAAGGCATACTGACACACAATATTCTTCAATCTCGTAGACTAACATTAAAAAAAAATTAAATCATGAAACACACACGCAAAAATTTTAGTATCATTAATTAATTTAATGATATTATAGACTCCCCAGAAACATATATATATTAAAGAAACTGTTTTTACTTATTATTTTAATAAACTTTATTTCAGATTGTCCCTCTTAATATTGCTTATATAAATTGCAAGTATACAGTCAAACTACATTTTTAAAGCTATAGCTCCAGTAATTCTTAATATTTTCATTTTTGCATATGCGTATAATATTAATTTTCACAGCACTCGCTTTCAACTTTTTGCTTGCCTCGCGTTTATTTACATTTTGTTGCTGTTAGAGCCAAAGTAACGTGAAGATTGCCTCTAATTTCATTTTGAATATTTATACATGCCTGGAAACTTGCACAATATTCTAAATTCTCTCAGAGGAGGAATGGTACGTTTGGCAGCTTTATTCATAGTTATTTAATGCATCAATAATGTTTGCTGTGTAGCCTAAAGACTAGGCAAACATGTTTAGCTAGGGCAGCGCCTCGGCAACAACGAGTACTTCAAATAAGAACATGGTCAAATGGACTAAGAAAGCATAACAACCAGTGTATAATCCGTTCGCACCTTAAAATTCAGTATGACTCTTGTGGGAAGTGCGAACGTGCCACATTGTGTCAAAATTATATTCTTACGAAGGTTTAAACTCGACAGTTGGCTACATGAAAAAGTGACAAATGGAACTTAACCAATATTTCTCACATATATTTGTTCAAACATTATGTTACATGATACTATTTCATATTAATATTACAAGTTACTTCTATATTTTGCAAATTATACGTTACTATTATAAATTATTGTAATGCTAGCTCAAACTTTGTCGGCAAAGGAACGGTAGTGTACACAATATTTAGACAATCTCGTCTGTATTTCTCATATCTTTCAAATACCTGTCCCTCCACCTTATAATCTTATCGCGTTCTTTTTTTTGCAGTAGCTTATAGAGAGTCATTCTCCTAATCCTTGAAATATCGTTATCCATGGACTTGCATATAGTATGCTAGCGTACCAGCATTCTTTTGGTAATTTTCTTTCTTTCGATGAGAATTTCATTGCTCCTTATTGTGCGCGAAGTGGAGAAACGAGGAAAGCTTTAGGTTACAGTGACACAATTGCATATTTTCAGTGCAACCCAAAGCTCGTTTCTTTGACAGCAGCAGATACATACATTCATCGCCATAATACGTTACTGCATAAATTTTCTTCTTTCAATCTATTTTAGTTCGAACACTGCTGATTACTAATATACAAAAATCTAAATACGGAAATCTTAAATTAACCGGAAATGTAAACGTCATGGTAATTGTGACTAATGCAGCTGTCAAAAAAGGCACAAGTGCAAAATTACGTAATTTTGCCCAGGTGGAAAGGGGATGTCCGTATATAGACTCTCTGTTCAAAGAGAGGATAATATTCCATAAGACTTAATACTGAATTTTAAGGTGCGAAAATCTTATATACTCATTCACACATACAGGTCGTTACAGTTCCACATAAGGCAGCCTGTATGTATCCTTTTCATATGTCTTAGTTTCGCCGGAAGATGGCAAACCATTAAAATCGACCGCTTAAAGACAAATAGTTTATAAAAAATCGTCTCCTTTCCTTCATTACAAAATTTCTAAACAACATGGAAACATGTTTACCATATTGCTTATGGATAACCCTATATATACGATGGCGTAGCTAAGCCATTCGGATAATTAAAAATGAATTAGGCTCGCGTTAGATGAAAGGAACGATATCGACGATAAAAAATTATTAAATAATTGACTGTTTATAACGAACACACATCGCCCATCAAACGGATTTCTACGAGATGCCCAGACTAATGACCGTTATTAACTCTCGCAGAAAATGATCCACCGTGTACGTATTGCCTGTTATTATTTACAATCTATATCAATTAGCTGGATCGTGAACAGCTCGCGACGTTATAATTTCAAGTTACGATATCCTCGAAAAACGTCGTGTAAAAGCGAGATGAGCATAATAAGTAGGTGTTTAAATAACAGGCCGGTAAACGGCCATGTTAAACATTTTCTCGGGTATAAAAATAAATACGAAGCGATTTTCTTTTGCCAGGTAATGAATTCCATTCGAAACGATGAGACTGATCCGTTCAATCAAATGGGAATCGTTTATTCTAAAGTGCTGTTTCAACTTCCCTCGTTTACGGTTTCCTACGAGAGATACATGCGTATAATTTGAAAATTATTCTTGGGCGAGTCGATTAACATTTTAATAAGTTATCCTACTAATGTAAATGACGATTAACCCAACGGGGAACGCAAATAAATTGGCTTAGTTCATGTGGTAAAATAAATTGCTTTGAATCACATTTCTAGGTTTTCTTTGGAACAGCTTATACAATCCAGAAAATCGATCATATTACTCTATCTGGTTCACAGCGATAATTTAGTATACTTTTCAATTTGTCCATAAAAATATACATCCAAGCACCCGCATTGTCATGTTCAATTTAAATGAGTTGTGCTAAGAATTAGTTTCTCATCCACCATATTCACCGGACCTTGTTTAATTCAAGCAAATCTAAATTTCATCTATCAAATAAACTTCAAACGAGCCAATTTAAAATTCTCGAACCAATTCAACACACCACAACAAATATTCAAAATCAAATTCAAGCAAATTTAAATCTTACTCCCCAAATAAACTTGAAACTACTCAATGTTAAAAATTTCAAATCGATTCAACACACCACATCAAATATTCAAAATCAAATTCAAGCAAATTTAAATCTTACCCCAGAAATAAACTTCAAGCTACTCAAATTTAAAATTTTCAAATCAATTTAACACACCACAACAGCGACTTTTTCCTATTCCCAAACTTGAAAAAATCACTGGGAGAAAAGATTTGCCTCAAATGAGGAGGTCATCGCCGCTACAGATGGGTATTTTGCAGGCCTCAAAACATCCTAGTTTTCCGACGGCTTGAAGAGACTGAAGTACCGTGTGAAGAAGTGTATTGATCTTCGAGGAGACTACATCGAAAAATAAAAATAAAAACCACATCAATACCGTGTTTTTCTTGTCGATTCCGGAAATATTTCAGGTCGCCCTCGTGTGTATATGATGTGTATAAACTGGTTTGCTGGGTGCTCAGGTGGTTGCTACCCAGACGACCCTTATTTTACTTATACACATGTAAAAGGCGAAGGTAAATGCCACAAGGATAAACATTAAGAAAGTAATCAAATCATACATCCTGTAAAGGTAACATTTGCCATAAAATACCGTCTCCCACACAACAGTAGAAAGGATATAGTAAGACAATTTAAAAATAGGTCATGAAATGTCGATAGCAATTGTCATTTCAAATTTCTAAGTAATGTAGATCTCCGCAAAGTATTACAGAACGAAGTAAGAAATGAGAAATTTAACTTAAAATAGAGCGCTGGAAACGAAGGCGAGGCAAAGCATAAAAACTAAGACCATCGCAAAAAAAGTTGCACGTCCGTCTACGGTAGGGAGATATATGCAAACGCATTTCGGTAACATGCTCGAAACTTAAATTTCGTTAAAATTCAGCGTGTGTAACTTTTGTTATATATTATTTCTAGAACTTATATTTATGGTCGGCCGACTTTATTTCGTTATTTTTTTCCAACCAGATTTATAACAAACATCTAATAAGTTACTCCCTATAGCTTAGGGTTGGCCATATATCATGCAGGACCATCGTATAACTACCGCTACGTAGGTCGCTCGTTCTGGGTATGCCGCTCTTTCAGGCAGGCTAGCCTACGGTCGCTTTTTCGCTATTCAGAAGAAAACTCATTTCGTTTTGTTGCTATTCGTCAGGACCGAGAAAAAATTTACATTTTCCTACGCCTCGCCTGACAACGTTTCGATTATTTTTGATACAAACGATTTTGGAGTTTTTGTTCACGAAATAATTTACTTTTATAATAGAGCTGTTATTATAATGGGAGAATATTGTAAGCCTATGTAATATGATGTCAAACCATGCACAATATTAGAGTGTGATCCAAATCTGATGATACTTGGTATGCGCGAAGTGTGGTGAAAATTTCGTACTAACCAAGCTAAGAACATCGGCACCAAAGCGATCGTATAAATTTCCCTCTTATATACGAGGACGACCTGTTTTCGGAATCGACAAGAAGAACACAGTATTGGTGCGGTTCCTTATTTTTATTTTTCGATGCAGTCTCCACTTCTTCGACTGTTCCTTGGTCTCCGGTATGCAGTGGTGGATCCAAGTCCCATCCAAGTTACGAAACGCATGATGAATTCCCTTTGATTGTACTGGATGCCGGCCAGACACTCCTCCGAAACGGTTATCCGATTTCGAGCACGCTGTATAATAGTTCTTCCTCTTGGTGGAAAATTATTCACACCCTGAATCGATTCCTGGCGGAGTTAGCGCCCTATTTCTACTGGATCCGGCACTTAAGATTTCTAAATTCGAAAACCAGCAGAAATAGGATCTTTCTTAGCGGCTCGTGGAACGCAATTTTTTGACTAAAATAAGACGTTAGCCCGAACCTGGCAATTTTATCGTATTCAGGGTTGTGAATTATATATATAGCTAAAATTTCAGCGAGATCAGAGAGGTCGAAATTTTTATCAAAATCGGAAAGGGATAGTATGGAAAAATTGACGATTTGCAAAGGTCGTTCGATTTCAAATCCGCTCGTCCATCTGTCAAACGTTTCCAGAAATGCAAACTTCGTACTAAGCAAGCCAACAACATCGGCATCAAAGCTCTCGTATAAATTTACCGCTTATATACTTTACATGGAACAACAATAACGTAACAAACTATTCCTCTTTTAATAATCATAACCTATTAATTATTTAGGAAACATTATTTGAGCATTTGTTTCCTTTAACTTGAAAAATTACAGAAGCTATAGGGTTAATATCCTATAGCTTTTATAATAATTTGCATGCTTATTTCTCTAAAAACATACCACACATGTGTACTGCTGTTTAATTGATGTTTCCATTTAAAGTCAGTCTAATAATTCAGTTTAACATAATTCTGCTGAGTTGGATGAAATTAAATTGAAAATAGTGAATTTGTAAATAAAGCGACGTCAGACACAATTTTGCACCAAATATGTTATTATAGTCAGTTGTATGAAAAATTTACAACCCTCATCTACTTCTAACTGGTTGTGTGATTGTTTTTGACATTTAGACATTTGTAGATCATATCTACATAATATCAAATTTATACCTCTAAGTGTTGTTGTGCTGTGGCTAATTCTTGAATTGTGTGTGGTGACTCTTCATAAAAATGGATCCCATAGAACTAAGAGCCGTGACAAAACACCTCCAGAGACAGGGCATAACGCCAACGCAAATTTATAAAGACGATATGGCAGCTAGTGCTGACTCTGCAGTTTCTTATGATCTAGTCAACCTCTGGTGTCGAGATTTCGAATGCTGTGAAAGCCAACATGCCTGTGCTAGTCCCATAACAGTAACAATAAATAAAAGCATCAAAAAGGTACAGGATATCGTACTGCAAAACCGACGAGTATGCATCAGGCACATTGTGGTAGACATCGATTTATCATATCATGCGGTGCACAACATATTGACTAAAGAATTAGATATGAACAAGATGAGTACAAGATGGGTGCAAGACGGGTGCCCCGAATGTTAAGCATTGTTCAAAAAATAAATCGGATGTGGATTTGTAAGCCTCTTTCGGAAAGGCATCAAGCAAACAAAGAGAGCTTTCTTAGTCAGTATGTGATCATGGACGAATTGTGGGTGCACCACTATGATCGCGACACCAAAATGCATAGTAGAGAGTAGAAACATCACGATTCTGCTCCTCCAAGCAAATTTAAGATCGTGCCGTCTTCTGCAAAGGTATTGCTATCTGTGTCCTGGGATGCTCAAGAAATCATTCTGACTGACTATTTGCAAAAGGGACAGAGAATTACATGGGCCTACTAAGTATAATTGATTTCTAAATTGCGAGACGTAATTAAAGAGAAACGCCGAGGAAAGTTAAGGCAGGGTGTGCTGTTCCATCAGGATAATGCTACCAGCCTCAATATACGCTATGGCTAGTATACACCAAGCAGGCTTTGAATTAGTGGAACACTCGCCATATTCGCCAAATCTGAACCCTATTGCTTACGGGCTGTTCCCCAAATTAAAAGAAATCTTAAGTGGGGCTAAATTTTCTAGTAAATATAAAGTGATGCAAGTCTATAGGGGTGTTTTGCAAATGTGCCAGAAGGCTGCTGGCAAATGCATTAGTATAGCGGGCGACTTTGTCAAAAAATAAAAAATTTAATGCCACTATAGTTACACTATGTACATAACAGTATTAGTACAAATAAATAGCAATAAGTTCAATCGCCCAACAATCAACCTCGTAAGAGATAATGTGGAGGTATAAGGCCACCAGTGGCCAATAAAACAAAATTTATAATAAAGGCAGAATTTTACTTTAAATTCGGACAAATCGGTAAAGATCTACGCAATATCCACACCATTCATACAAATCTTTGGAACGTTCTAAAAATTACTCAAATCCAATATATAATAATTCATTCGTTTTACGGATACCTTCGTCGCTTCCAGCAAAATCCGAATTACATCGATGAAAATTAAACTGTCAATGCGATGTAATTTTAAATTCGTGTCGGTTTCTCCCCCAAATCCACGTCGAAAGAAAGAAATAATACCGCCGAACTTTTATTTCGGAATCGCGCAGAAGTTTGCACGAGTATCTTTTCAGGGAAGAAGAGGTGTACAACTGAAAACCGAAGCGAGCTAAATATTTCTTTGATAGATTCGTCGAAGGCGGTCGAAAATATTTTTAATATAAAGTTTCGCGCTCGGCGTCCTATTCTTTCTCGCGTCTAAAAAGTTTGATTAAGACTTAGAGCTTATATCTTGGAAACAACGAGCGTTGTCCCTAATGCCGGAGGATCGCCCGGAGATTACAAAATGCTCCGGCGTCGTTTCGAGATGTTCTCGAGGCGATAAATTGTTCGTAATTAGGTGCGAGCGGTGGAGAGAAACGAAGAGAAAATAAGAGAAGGGAGAGAAAGAACAAGGGGAAATCCCCGACCTAACGTATTCAAAGAAATATTGTTTTCAAGATCAATTAGAGAGGTTCCCTTTCGCATATGATTTCGGCATACTTTACCCGGCGCGGGCAGTCCTTTTCCTGTTAAATATTCCTGTCCGCCGTTCTGGATTAAATTTTCACTCTTCGCGCATTTGTTTCCCTTTCCGAAATTAATATGATAATTGTAAATAATAACTGTAAGGGAGCCCGGAGAAGCTTAAAATGAAATACGGCGGGGTAGGTATAATATGTTGCGAGATACAAATTTGTTATACGCAACACGAATAACAAGTAAGTCACGGAAGCGTTTGCCCGAAACGAATAATAGAATTTTTATAGCAGTAACCCTGAGCAAAAAGGGGTAATAAATCTTTGCTTGGATTCTGAATCGAAACTCCTTCACCTTTCTTCGTTTCCAATGTTTCGCCCCCTATTTCAAGTGGCATCTTCAGGACCGTTGTTATTCAAAGCCTGTTTTAATTACAAGGTGATTTGTAAATACACTGCTGTGCAAAATAAAGGGGCACCTATATGAAGTTTGTAGAAACGGAATTTAAGAGCAAATGGGTTACTGTTTGTAACCATATTTTATCAATAAATAGTATACTGAATATCTTCGGAACTTTTAGTCTTTTAATATCTTGTATGGCTACCTTTATTTTTGAAAGTGTCTCTTACACAAGCCTCAAAATTACCATGCAGTGTTCTGATGAAACCGTCCGGAATACGATACTACTCATGTTGCAATATGTTCCACAACCCATTTAAAGTGTTTGGTGTCCTTTCAATCTTTTACGGTCAATATTTAAGTTCAGACTTTATGGCGGCCAGATTATAGTGCGAACTACTCCATTCTCTTGTAGCTGACTTAAATCATTTTTGACAAATCGAGGAGTGTGTTTGGGATCGTTAGCTTGCTTCAGGAGGAAATTATTATCAATTGGACGATGCCCAGAAGCAGCGTGTTGCTCCAACATTGTTCGACATTTCTCCGCTGTAAGCTTTCTTTCAATTTTAATAATGTCACCAACTCCTTGCGATCATATGCAGCCCCAAACCTGGATAATACCACCCCCAAGATTGACAGTAGCTTGTAAACATGGTTCTGCAAGAGCCTTTCCAACACGTTATCGAATATATTGACTCCTGTTCGATCCAAATCATTTAAATTTAGTCTCGTAGGTCCATAATGTTTGTTTCCACTCATCATCTGTTCAATTTGCATGGTCTTTAGCGTATCTGACCACTTTTTACTCTTTTACCTCGTCGCAAAAGAAGTTTCCTGACAGCCACACGCCCACGTAACCCAGATTTCTTTTCTTTAAGTATTCGTTTCTATTTATGTGTTGGTATAGCCTTTGCCAGATTCCACTAAATCGTAAACATTATCACAATATATTAAGAAGTATTCCCTGACCATTGCATGAAATTTTACAAATATACCTTTGTGCCTCTTTTGCACAGTAGAGTATATAGCAGAATTTAGAACAGGTGACACTATTATCAAACAAGGCCGAGTATAGAGGTAAAGTAGTATGATCAAAAGCTTTAGTGAAATTACAAAGGGGGGAATTTGGTCGATACTTGCAGATATCTGAATGATCTTCGTAATGCGCTCCTTTTCAGGTTAGGAGAAGCGTAGACGACTTCAGAATAATATTAAATATAATGCGATTTGTTAAATGCTTCATTTAACAAACTATCTCACTTTGTAGAATAACATATTTTAACATTGAGTAGCCTTTTGTTGAAAATACTGACAATGTTGATCTTGTTGTAACTTCTTTTTACGAGTTTCTTTGTGGTGTTTTGGATGTTTCAGTTCATAACTGCATTTCCCAGAAATATATGTTCCCTCCATGGTTTACTCCACAAATTGAGTATAACTGGGGGTTCAGTGGCTTGCGTGCTTGGCTATCACTCCCGAAATCGCCGGGTTAGGACCCAAGGGCTGCTCTCAGGGTTGGGGTTTTTTACGGTTTTCCTCACCCCATGGTGAATGTTGAGAACGAATATCTTAAGACGCACCACAGGCGTAGGCATAATAATAACTTGTGGGGGGCTGATGTTCCCTGTAATTGGCAAAAGTTGTTGGGTGATGCGAAGGCATGGATTTTTATTATTATTATAATTTGAAGACAAAGGAATACTTTAGATCTAGGTGGTACAGAATAAAAATAAAAATCTTAATGAACTCAAGCAGCTGCGAATTTTATCAAGTCTCAAAAATACGATTCTTACTGCTTCTATATGTGCCGTATTGAAGCTAATAATAAATTTAATCCGAAGGCTCTATGGGAATTTGTCCATTTTTTGTATGGTATGACTAGAACACCTGGAATACCTTCTGATGGTATTAGTGAATATACCTGCCCTCAAGGTATCGTAAACCTCTTCGCTGTATTACACTTACCACTCACTATTAAGTCGGAATATCGGCTTTTTCTTTCAAGGAATCTATTGGTATTGATTTAATTCCATTCTACGTAGTCAAAGATTACAAAACACGTATTGGCCAAACCTTTAACCAGTATCTTCAATGTGGTCGTGGCTATCGAAGTATTTTCTACAACATGGAAGAAAACCAGGACTGTTCGTGTCCTTACGATGTTCCTTAAGATGATGCCTCAGATATTTTCAACTAACCTATCCCAATTATTTCCAACTTCGTAACAGTATTTGGAGCACTTACTCTATATATTGGTAAATTAAAGTGTGATATCTTACACGTTACCGTATCAACCTGGATTTTTGGCTAGAAGATTTAGAATCATCTACCCAGCTACTATATTGCAATACATTTGTGAAAATATGGATGGCAAGATTCGAGTAGATCCAATTTACACAGACTTTTTCAGAGCTTTCCAGTCGATTTATTAACATCTCACTTCGAAAACGAAGTCGCTCTGGATTCTTATCCATTCTGTTCGAGAAATACACAAACTTTAACGCATCTTCGTTGAAAAAGTATTTACAAGTTCTAAATAAAAATACCAAGCGACGAGGAAGCTGAAGAGGAGATGGCATCGATGTCTTGAGCTGTGCATCGAACAGGATTCCGAGATCCTTGCACACACTCACTCTATGTATGGAGGTATTGAAGACGTTGTAATGGAATATTAATGGTTATGAAGAATGAGTAAAGGTAAGGATGGCGCATTTGGAAATGTTTAATTGAATTTTATTCATAGAACACCAGTCATTAATGATTGCTAAATTTTCCCATAACCCTAAAGAATCAAGTTCCAAGTTTATAGTAATATAAATTTTTAAATCGTGCGCATAAGCGAAAATATTTTAGTCCAGGGAAAGTAAAAGATCGTTTACGTTTATGTTAAATAGAAGTGGGCCCAAGTTTGAGCTCTGAGGTACACCTGTAGATGCGATAAAAGAATGAGACTGATATCCGTTGTAGTAGACATAGCATGAGCGATTGCTAAGATATGACTGGATTAGAGAAACAACACCAATGGCAGATAGCTTCGATGTCAATATTACATGCTCAATAGTGTCAAAAGCCTTGCTAAAATGGATGTATATCACATCCACTTATAGACGTTTATCAAGTTTCTGGCTAATATATTGTGTAATCTCAACTAAGTTGGTGGTAGTTGAACGACAGATGATAAAGCCATACTGGTAAGAGGAGAGATATAGTTTAACACATCTATATAATCTATCGTCTGTTAACTTTGCCATATAATATATGTATTTATAGGTCCATAATTACAAATATTATACTGATTTCCTTTCTTGAAGATCGGTGTAATTCTACTTACTTTGCAATAGGATAGGAAAGTTGTCGTACGAACTGTCAAGTTGAATATGACAGAAAAGAGATCACAAAGCACTGGAATACAATCACGAATGAGTGTGATTTACTTGAAACTGTCCAGTATTGGTCTACGCTGATGACGTTAAGATGTATAAAGTGATAAACGTCACTGAAGACACTCTACCTCTGCAACGGAATTTGCTCTTGCTGGGGGACTTGTACGAAGTAAATAATTCAAGTTGTAATTTCAGCAAGTGCTGTACTATGACACTTTGGAGAGGCTCGTCGCTTATTCAGACGTCCTGTTATATTTGTAAACATCAACTTTTACAAGTCTCTTTCGTGTGCGATCTAAACAGGTTCTTCTATAATGTTCTTATTTCATTCTGAACAATAAGGTGCATAGTTGCTTTAATTTATTCATAGGTTGTTAGAATCATTTAAGAATTTTCTTTATCTAGATTGTCGTCAAGAAGATAACGCTTTCGGTTCTTCGTTTCAAAGGCAAGATGGCGAGAAGTGGCATTGTTTACGCTGTACCATTTTTTTAACTTCTTCGTCCGTAAATATATTCCCTTCACATAAAAAACTACAGTGCAAAACTTTAAAGAGGTAAAGCGACCTCATTTAAATTTGTAACTTTACGCGAAAAACATTTAATTTTGATCATCAGACTTATCTCCCTTAATTTTTCTATATTAAAGGCTTATCATTGCGAGTACGTAATTTATACCGTTTAGAGTGAAGGAGCGAACGGAGTGGTCTCCTTGCCCTCAGTACGACCGCGACTTGTCCTCCGCTGTTTATTAATGTTTCAATAGTAGGCGAGCAGAAATTCCACATTGTACGAGCTTCTTGTAACCCGAAAACGAGCCACTTACAACGAGAGAGAGAGAGAGACGTGTTATTAGTAGTCCGCGAGGAGAAGTAAGATAAGTTGTGAATGCAAAGTTGGCAAATTAACTAATTTCTCTTAAGTCATGGCGCTCCTTGCGGGGGAAACGGGCAATGTTCATCAACCGAAAAGCCTATCTTCTGCATAATGAGAGTTAGGAAGTACACTTGATCAAGTCTTTGAGTGCAAGCAGTGCAGAGAGGTGGCGTATTCTATTACTTACTGATTGAGGAATCCGTTACTCTTTCGGATATATGAGAATTGCTACAACTTGATAACACGGAGAGGGGGAGTTTTATTTCTCTTGAATATAATCGGGAAATTAACATTCGATGGCGGAAGCTTAGTTAGGCTAAGCAAAATTCCAAATTTCATACTACGATTACGATGCTGATGTAGATTATGGTTGTAGGAGGGAAGGTCATTAAATAAGTCACAAACTGTGAAAATAGCAGTGAGCTATTTCCCTATCTGTTACTAGATGTCAGAACAATCCAGTTTTATGATACTACTACTAAAGTACCGTGCTGTCGTATGTCTTTTTTCTGGACAAAAGCACTTCCTGTAAAAGATATCCATGAGGAAACGTCTCCTGTTTACGAAGATAAGTGTTTGTTGTATAGAGCCATGTATAACTGGGTTCAGGTTGCGACAGATGCAACACTTGGACGGATAAAAGAGATGATTCGAACTGACAAGCGGATAACACTAGACAGTATAACAACTGTAATAGGTGTTATCATTGTTTAGCTTATGAATTGATGCACGGTTGTTTAAATTTTAGAAAAGTTTGCTCAAGGTAGGTACCTCGGCAGCTGAGCGAAGAAGATAGAATTTGGATGGGCTTGTACTTGCAACACCTCCCTCGGCATGCTTAACAGGGTTGCTAGTGGTGGTGAGTCATGGGTACACCACTAGCAACCCAAAACAAAGCGTGCTTCAATGCAATGGGAACATTCTCCTACACCGTCAACAGAGAGAGTCAAAATTGTGCACGCATCTGGTAAGGTTATGCTTACGGTGTTCTGGGATCCTCAAGGAGTGCGCCTGGCTCATTTCCAGAATACAAATGAGAACATAGCTGCTAAATCATACTGTAGAATTTTATTGTTGCTACTGACGAGAGGAATATTACTACACTTTATTTAATTTGAACTTAATCTATATGACAATACATGCCCTACTGAGCACCGGTGCTCAGCCAGAGACACTACACCGGTTATCCTCAACTTGACAATTCTTAGTAAATGTAACGCCAGCTATCTAAGTCTAAGCTAATGATAACCTATTATGAAAAGTTAATGCGGGCCTAGCCCTCGCCCTTCTTAGAGTATTACACACCACCTCCTAATCTTACAGAAGCGGTTCCTAACAAGGTGAACGCCAATCTCAAATATTTAATTGCACAGTCATTTGCAATTTCGGAACGTACAATTTTGCGCGCGTCTTCTTGGATGTTCTTCGCTTCCTGCGGGTTGTTCCTTCTCGCTGGTGGTCCCTTTGATTTGTGAGAGGAGGAGTGCTCCATGCGACCACACGCAGTCGCCCAGATGGCCCTTCGCCCCTCCTGACAGCGGGGTCTAGCCGCTGACCACTGCCCCGATCCTCCTTGCCCCAAGCGAGCGTCTTTCCTCTACTGTTCTTGCTGGTTTTCCAGGGTCGCATCTTCCTTCGTTTCGATGGTCGATTCGGCTAGAGATTAGCCCGGCTGGACTAGTAGACCTTCCGGGCGGTCTTCTTCCTCCCTCGAGATGGTAGGTAGCGTCCGTCTCGCCTTCGGTTGCCGTCTTTCTTACTTCAGCACGATTCGCCGCATTCGGCCCACTTGATCCAAGTGAGAATTGCAGAATTAGAGTGGGAACTTCGTCCCAACATCCGGCTTACAGTCCCGACCTAGCCCCAAGCGACTATCATCTCTTTGGTTCACTCAAGAAGCATCTTGCCGGCAAATATTTCGAGCATGATAACGATGTTCAACATTAGGTACGCACGTGGTTCAGTTGGCATTGATAAAGCGAAGAGATAAGAGTGTTAATGTAGACAGAGACTTTATTGAAAAATAAAACTTGTTTTTGGCTAATTCTTTCTCTAATTTTTGAGTTTGAAAGTTTCTAATTAATTACACAATAATTATGGTGTTTAACAGTACAAAACTGACATGAAAACGTAGGTAATCGGTACTGAGGTTCTCTTCAAATAACTTAATCCCGCGGCAATAAAATCTGCATCGATTAACGTTTTCGATGGATAAGAAACGTTTCAAAACTACCGTTAATGGAGAAATATGAACAAAAAATACCAAAATTTGCGTAAGATTATATGAAACGGTTCTAGTCTCTTAGTCATTAACACAGTTTTTGCAAAACCACTGAAGTTATGGTGTATCAAAATTTTGGCGGTGATGCTGTTATGTTTGGGACGGACTTCACATATCCCAATAAATATGATTTATTTTCACTCAGCAAAGGTGGAAAGTCAATTTTTTGAATCATGTTGATAACTATATTATTACATCGATAGGTGTTGGCTCCCCAGGCTGTATAACAGTTTTCTTTTGCTATTGAGAGAAGAAGAAGTTATGGCTTAAATATCACGTCATGGAAAAACGTAGAACAATGTTTTGCTTTAATTAATCCAATTTCCTTCTTACAATCTCTTTTTAGGCGACTCGGCAATTGCCATTAGTCTTTCTTCATATTCTAAAGAGCTAGACATTTCTCAGATCTACCAGTCAGTTTTGCAGTTTCTCTCATAACCGCTGCAGCTTCAGCTTCTGCTTTGCTCTTGCACCAAGTTATGGCCTGTAATATTTAAATTTAATAATAATATTTTTATAATATCTAACAATGCCATCAATTTATGGGACTTGCAGTAAACTTCACACCACACAAATTAACAATTTATAGACATCGCACCCTTTCAAGAGCACATGAACTTTCACTGTCAACGGAGTTACAGCATCTTATCAATTGCCATTTTTCGACATTTAATCCCATACTAAATGGTATCAGAGTATCCCACTGTTTTCTGCTTCTCTCACCTGAGATACGTTATTTAACAATATTAGATACACCTCTAAAAGCACATCGAAATAATGTTGCTAACTAGAGCTACAGCACATTTGCAGTTACCCTATACAATGTTATGCGCGCCCTCTCTAGTTTAACAGTCCATGAGCTGCTCTGGAGAAGGATTAACAAACTATACCCGCTTGTTTCGCTGTGTTTGAACCGGCAAACGAGTGTGTTATTCTTGCGGCACTAGATAGCGCCAAGAATGCTCGCTTGACCTGTAAGTTTAGATATAGTGATAGTAGTCGAGTATTTTGCAGCATTATTATGTTAGGTATACCTCTAAATGTTTGCAATAAATGGCCAATGTTCTAGTTTAGCTCTGGCGTTATGGCCACGTTGTAGACCTGACAGAAATTTAATCTAAAAATATATCCTTCACCTATACCTACTGATAATTAATAACTTGAAGTTAACATAAGTTTCATTTAAAAAAATAATATATATCTTCCACCGTTTTTGTGACGGTTATAAGGTTACGTTATTTTAGGATTTCATGCAAGGTACACAACTGTAGAGCTGAAGGAAGTAAAGACGAATAAATAGAAAGAAGTAATTTATATCTTTCAAAACACATGGTACTGTGTTCCCATTTCTATTCTAGCGAATATTCTTTCGATTTTTCCGATTGTTTACGAACTCTGTTACATAGCAGATAAGTGGAAATAAAATTCCTGTTTCTATGACGTTATATATTTCCTATATAAAGGTAATGACAGAGATAATTTAGGACTTTTAACAGAAAGAAATACTCTTATTAACACACCATATTTACAAAATGTCCACAAAAATTGACTTATTTGAAAGCAGTGGCATATTTTTAAAAGAAAGCAATTTTCTTTTAAATAAGACCTTTTTTTAAGGTAAAGTCAATATACAGATCTCTAAACCTTGTTGGGCAAATTGTATTTTTTAACTGAATTTAAACTCATACAAATATTAAAATCCGCGCTCTGCTATTGAAGCCCAAACAACAAACGGCAATAAGTTACATATGCAAATCAACATAAATCGTATAATAAACATAATTTTACATTAATACAATGATTTTTGTTTATTAATGTTGTCATTAACAGATATATGAATATATGTACGTTACCTTTTTGAAATAACAAAAATAAAATATACATCAAATATAAATATGGATTTGATATAAATATATCAAATGTAAATATATATGTATGTATGCATGTACAGTATGTACGTATTTGATGCATTGGAATACATTAAAATTCATTGGAATCGAGGTGTTCGTATTAAATAAATATATTCGTGCTATCGTATAACGTTTAATGATTTATTCACATTTTACAACATTGGGTCAGAAATATTGATTAAGGCTGCCAAGTCACTTGGGGTGCCACAGACGTTTCCCTCACGGAAAATAACATTGCCCAACACAATCATTGCTGACTTCCATCTGAGACTTGTTTTTGTTAATGCGGTCAAGTTATTAAGAACTGATAAGGTAGAAACAAAGTATAAAATTTGGATAATTCATTTATTTATTTAAATACAATATTAGTCACGAGTGTAGTATTTATTTTAGTAATCATTAAAAATTACGAGAGTATGTGTAAAAGCGCAAACAACAATTAGGCAATAAGTTTTCGTTTACTGCACTTTCTGTTCAAGGATCCTATCGTTCTTGGTACCGACTTTCCATAGCTTTCGAATCTTGATCAAATCTCTCGCCTTGATCATCGCTTGCAGCGCCTTAGTTTTCGAGAGACCTATGAAGATAACTATGAAGGAAATGAAGCTTTATGCTCATGTTACCACCTAGACTTTGAAATTTTCTAAGGATTGATTTCACTACATTTAATTTCTTTTAATTGGAGGCTTTCTTGTTTACAAGAAAACCGTTCGCGGCCACAACAGCTCAGGCTGCTTTCTCAGCTTTGTTCACAAAGTTGATGAAATTCGGATCTGTCAAAAGTTCTAATTCGAGGTCCACCAAATATCCAAGCCTTAATTTTCTCGTAACTGAATCATGGAAGCTTGTAACGTACGTACTTGTAACAGTCCCCTTACAAATCTACAGCTTTAACATAGTGCTTCATAAGACCTAATTTGTTGCAAACAGGTGGAAAATTTACTATATCTCTGTCGACTAAAAGCTCACTTACAATATTCCTTTGGCCAACACCTAAGGATGTTCTAGGAGGTCAATGTTTCTGAATCCAGTGCTGGTTTCTAACTCGACTATCCCAGAAGCACAAAAAGTACACAAGTTTTGTATATCCTCTTTGAAAGGGTTGGCAATTTTGAAATCCCCCCAGTTGTAGTCTCTATATTTTAGTAACTTTACAATGTTCCCAATGCCATCATATGTTTCCTTTAATGTAACGGAATTTCCAATCGGAAGTGAACCGAAAACATTCCCATCGTGTAGCAGGACACAGTTCATTTTCAAAAATTTTGAAATTGGCAAACAGAAAATGTCGAAGAAAAAAAATGTGACGCGGTAGCAAAAAATGGGTTTGTATTTGACATTAGTGTACCTACATATATTAGTATATTTATTGTCCAGTGTAATCAACAGATAATAGGACATACGTAATGACAAACATGTTGAAACACTTGCCCTGCACCAAAATATTAGTAAACTATGTGATCTTGGCTGTGCGTATGAATTCTTAACAATTAATGAATCTGGTTGAATATCAAATAGACGCAGTAAAACATATCCACATCTGAAAACTTACTGAAATCATCGCAACGAACGAGATACTTGTGCGATGATAGGGAGCTGCAGAATTCCTGTCGCTGTATGTTTGCTATAATTCTACAAAGCCATTAGAGGAGGTCTGCATCTCGAAATGGAGCTATTCGCTTGTTAAAAAATTATGATATTCTTATACCATCCTTGAGTCCCTAGAATTTTGTAGAAATTCTTGAGTTGTCGATGTTTCATTTAATAAGACTACATCTAAGCATTTCATTACTCGAACAAACACGCTGCAAGAATTTAATTAATAATATTTACAGAACACCAACCCGCGTACATAAGATATCTTATTTGATTTAATTTTTAGGGCCTCTAGAGAATCTTCCTTACACATTTATTAAAAATATTTTACGCCAAACGTCAGCCGCTGTAATAAGTGGATAGAAACTTGCGTCGTGAAATTCTTATGCGAAATGTGAAAATTAAAGAAAAAAAATGTGGTGCTTCTGGCTAGGAGAATTGTGGCAATAAGAATTCCTGTCGTTCTTGGAGAAGGATGTATAGCTTATTTATCTTCCTCATATATATAAATGATTTGTGCTATCAACTGAACTGTCCAAAGTTATTATACGCAGATGACTTGAAGTTGTACTCAACAATTAATAATTCTCAGGATTGCAATCACTTGCAAAGCCAACTCGATATATTCCACACGTGGTGTGTCAACAACAAACTGACAGTTAATGTAAACAAATGCAAAATTGTCACCTACACTCGTAAGACGACTCCAATTATATATACCTACCACTTGGCTGGATCTTCTTTACCTAGAGAGACCTCTATGAGAGACTTGGGCGTCGTCTTTGACTCAAGACTGACCTTTATGGAGCACATATCCAGTATTTGTACATCAGCGTTGAGTATGTTAGGATTCATTATACGTGTTACACGACCATTTGCTTCTATAACAGCCATTCTTCCTCTTTATTTCGCTTTTGTTCGGTCTCGACTGGAGTATGCGTCCTTGATCTGGTCACCTATGTACATCTATCAGATACATCTTCTAGAGCAGATTCAGAGAAGGTGTTTGAAGTTCTTGTACTTTAAAAAAATTTAATACTTACCCGATACAAGGATTTAGCCACAGTGCTCTGCTAGAGGCATTTAATATTGATTCATTAGAACTACGTCGAAAACAGGCTGAGTGTAAATTCCTATTTACTTTACTTCATAATGGTCTTGATGTCCCTGAGTTGTTGAGTAAAATCAACTTCATTGTACCACGTTCAGGATCTAGGCAAACAAATACATTTTACTGTTTCGCACCTAGAACAAACATCGCCATCAGGTCCCCAATACACAGATTGTGTAGCAATTTCAACTCTATGGAGTTTGCCGAGTTGGATATACATACCTGCACTTCACCGTCCCTTTTGACGCTATGTAGCCCGCGGGTGCGTTACACTTAGTTGAATACTTTTTCCGTTCTACCGTGCATGGATTATTGTAATAACAACAAATTTCCTTGTATACACTAGATTTAAAACAAAAATGACATAATATGTTGATGTATAATAAATACATGCTATTACGGTGTGCAATAATAGGTTTACTCTCCCTTACTTTTATATATTTTACATTTAACTTTCCGTCATCAGTATTCAACAATAACCTATGAGAATTTCGTTATTGTTTTGTCATGCGCACTTGCAAGCAATTTTCAGATTTAGGTGTAATGAAACGTTTATATTATCCCTACATTCGTTCTAAGCTTGAATACGCCTCCATTGTTTGGTATCCCCGTTATTTATACCAAGAGCTTATGATCGAACACGTTCAAAATAAGTTTTTAAAGTATCTCTCCTTTGGAATGAACAACGTGTACCCTGCAAGAGGTATCGAGTATTATAGCTTACTTCATGAGCATAATTTTTTATCCCTTGCTGACCGCCGTGATCGTAACAGTGTGGAGTTTCTTTGCAAGATCCTGAAAAATATCGAGTCGCCAACTCTTCTAACGCAAATAAACTTCACAGTGCCTACTCGTCATACTCGCTTCTATAATATATTTCAAGTGCCTAGAGCTAATACCAACATTTTGCTTAAGGCACCTATTAGCCACATGATGAGAAACGCAAATAAACGGGATCTGGAACAATTTTTGTGAGTTTCCCTTTTTTTCTTGTTTCATTAGCAGCATATTATTATTGTAGGCAACACAATTTAAATTATTCTGTTTTTAATTTTAAATAAGAATTGTATTGTAATTTGTCCTGTAATTGGCTCTCGGGCTGTCGGGCAATAAAGAATTATTATTATTATTATTACATTTAACTTGAAAACGGTTTCCATTGATGGATACATACTATTGAAGTCCATTGCGTCTTCATTACTGAAATTGCTTAGATTTGGAGGAAATAAATCCAGATGGGAAGTAGAAAATGCCTACAATGTCAATACATTTGTAAACATTCTCGATACAGGATAAATCAATTTGGTAAGTATTAATAAAGCTTTTCACTGATAAAATCACCCCTCCTCCCGTTTGACGTGACCTTTCTTTAAATTTTCTGTCACTGTACACTACATAGGCATCAGACTTCGAGATATCCTCGTATAACCTGGTCTCAGTGATACCCACAATTTCATAGTCTTGGGGAGCACAATGGTGAACAAAACACCATACCATTGACTGCA
The DNA here is from genome assembly GCA_023509865.1 of Trypoxylus dichotomus. NCBI lineage: Eukaryota > Metazoa > Arthropoda > Insecta > Coleoptera > Scarabaeidae > Trypoxylus > Trypoxylus dichotomus. The sequence continues at coordinate 57,049,424 of CM042075.1, forward strand.
TACCTCTCATGTTTTCACAACAACACATAATAGCTTTCAGCCTGTTGGTCACAATCAGTTTTCTGAGATGATCCTCCAAATCTTGTATACCTTTAAAGGAAGGTCTTGCCAAGATTTGGCAAAAGTTATTCCTAATTATTATTATCATTATAATAATTTTGTTACTTGAACACCTTATTGACGGAAGAAATGCAAAAGACCGAAATCCAATGGCTCTAATAGAAGATTATGCGCATATCCCGATTCTTCTTCCATAAACCCCTCTAAACACATCTTTAACGTTTCGTTTTGGATTATCCCCCATCACAAACGAATATCATCACTCATTTCTAGCCGTTTCCCAATGGGAATTATTGTTAGAGCAAATATCCGGGCCGACACGTACAAGTACGTGTAAAGTAAAAGAGCGCTTGCCAACGAAAAAAATTACAACAAAAAAAGCGGCCACACACATCGCACGGTAAGCACGTTACCTACTATGATTGATGGCCCGCTTCCGTGTGCGTGAGAAAAACGCTAAAACAAACTACACACTCGTATCTGAATACTTTTATTTTTGTAAACGCCGTGAATTGGTGGACCGCTGACAAATTACTCTGCCGTAGAACTCGAAATATTATTAATAAAAAGGATGATGTTCGATAACGGTTACCATTTTAAAAGATAGACGCTACTAAATCGAATCGATCCGGTTGTATTTCCTGTTGGATGTGAGAATAATCACATAGGACGACAAAATTAAACATTAACTGCGTTTTTATTATTTATATTTTTTAGACCTACTCGGCTGTCAAATTGAGTAGATGTTATTCTTCATGCTTCATCAGAGCAAGAATGATAAGCCTCAGTCACTGTAAAGAACCTGTAGTAAACTGTATACATACTACATCTTTGTTTCTTTTTATTTTACCTTATTTACAAAACCAGGGTTACTGTTTATCCATCGAATGTTACTTTCTTAGATAATCTACGCAGTATGTAGGAAAAATTACTGAACCTTGCAAATAAAAAAAGAAGCAACTAGTTATTTTGCCAAAATCATTTATTTTTACTCAAAATACATCTCTTCTGCGTCAATTCAGTTCTGAGTACGTTCAACCAATAATAGCATAGATTTTTTTAGAAAATTTCTCGGAATGGTCTTACAGATCCTCGTCAAAGCTTCTTGGACTTGTCCAATATATATTGTCGTAAAACGTGTCTTTCATAGCCAGTTTCACTTTCAGGAAGTGAAAATAGTCACATAGCGATAAGTCTGACGAATATGGGGATGTTGTAACATGCAAACTTGTTTTATCGCCAAAAATCCGTGAACAGCGACAGTCGTGAGTGGATTTTCTTCATTCGCCAGTGACATTCTGACACTGTGGAACGAATTCCCGATTAGAATACCTGTAGAGCTATAAAAGAAGAAACGAAATTCTGCCGATCTTGGAGAGCCTGGGGACTTCCACGTAGCACTTTAGCGTTTTGTTTGGGGATCGTACTTAAAGCACCAAATCTCATCGCCAGTTACACTCGATTCTAGAATGTGTGATTTTGCTTAGCTCTTTCGATAAGGCCCTTGCAATGTACAACGCAAGCAATCTTTTGGTCCCCACTTAAGGCATGAGGAACAAATCGAGCACAAACTTTCAGTTTGTTCAAACTTTTCGTCCAAATTTCATGAATCATGTCCTTATCCATCTCACAGTCGAATTCTCATCGTATGCGAGAATATCACGCAATTTTCGATCAACTCATCGCGGAAACAAAATTTAATATTAGCTCGTTGTTTCATTACATGTTTGTAGTGAATCGATAAAAAGTACTATCACTTTAGGCACTATAACTTAACTACCACTTGATAGATTTCAATTCTCGCGGTTCTATTTTATAGAGGAGATACACAGATATACATATATCTTTTTGGTAACGTATAGCCTAATCCAATGAAACTAATACAGTAGATGTCATTAAATACAAACTTTAAATTACGACAAAACAAGTTACATCTGCACTATTATGCATAGCATTCCTCAAATCTTTACGTCAGTTGAAAAAATATCAGTATATTTTTTTGTATTTCGGATATTATCTATCCAGCCAGGCCTTAACGAATACTAAATGACATGCGAAAAGTGTAACACAAGATCACACAAGTATGCTTTTCACGCCCAGAGGTCTTTCAAGGGAAATTTATAGCACAAACCACGAAATATTACAGCAATTATATATTTAACTTTTTCCTTGGTTGCCTTGTCTTAACACTTTTTCTTTATCTTTTGGTGTTAGCGAATTATGCACATAGGCAGAACGGAAAACTTCCAATTTTCAAAAATTCAATTCACTCAGTGTTTTCTTCAGAAAAAAAAAATGCGTACATATCCATATCTAAGCTACATTTTCCCAAAGATTTATGACGTTTGAATTTTTAGGTTCAGGATCGTTCCTTGTTATAGCAGCTCATACCACACAAATTAATCTTTTCATTTACAACTCACTTGCAATCTGAAAAGAAGTATAAATACATGCTTCAAAAGTCCTTTTCAAAATAAAGAATAAGGAAGAAGGATACAATAAGGTAATAACCAGGTTTAATGAATAAATATTTATTTTTTAACACAATGCAATGGCTAATAGAGCAGTTCCCAGGCCAATAATAATAATATCAAAATACAGGCTTTGGAAATTTATTCTTAAAAATTATGCGTTCCGTTGTTTTGCTGGTATTCTAGGCAACATTTTCGAAAACTGCTCGGTACATTTTCGCGTGATAGTCCCATTTTACTTCGAATATTCTCTTCTAATTCATCCAGAGAGTGAGGAGTGTTCCTGCATCCCTTTGATTTAAGGTAAGCCCATGGGGAAATTCTATTAGTGTTAAGTCGGGGTTACCTGCCGACTAGTTTATGTCACCGTTTGGATATCAATTTTCCAGTGAGACCTGAGGGTCACTTCATCTTGTTAGAACCTAGTATCCCGATTAAACCATCAAAACCTTACAAGGCTGACGTAAAAGGGTTGCTAATCATCTCCATATATCGCTCGGTATTTACCGTTGCTGTACACGTCGTCTGTCGTCTTCAAAAAATAACCAAACAATAACTTTGGACAAGTAAAGTGGTCTCTAATGCTTCTGTTTTGGATTTGTTGAACTACAATAACGGCAGTTCTGCCTGTATACCTACATGGCTATTAAAATGAAATGCACCTCACCTGAGAACTTTAAAAACATAGAACGAAAAGAAGTGAAACAGACCTTTGGGACAACCAGTACAAAGACAAGGTGGGTTACTGACATTATATATAGATTCAGAGGCTTGCATATAATTTTCTGTATAATTTTCACCCCCTTCTAATCAATCTAAATTCAGAACTCTCAGCAAATTTACATAAATCAGTTAAATTAATTCTTCCTAAATGTAAACGCAGCTATAAATCATCATCCGCGAAATAGGCATTGAACTGATAACTTTGTTAATAGAAATGGGACAAAAATGTTAATTGAAGTATCGCTTACTCTTATTTATCCAAAGACAAATAATTCGAAATTCTCTTATCTCTTTCTATTAACTAAGCAAATAATTCACTCTTACGCGATAAAGGTAATTTAGCTGGAAGGAGCGCGCTGAACTACAGATCGCCACTACTTATACATCCTAGTACGATAATATAGAGGGAGTACGAACTTATTAAAAGCGCAACAATATAAATCTTAAGCGAATTAAGAACGCGTCCAGCTGTTCGTTCGTTTTCTTTCTTCATTTTGCACTCCGGAAGATGAACCTAATTGAATTGCAATGATAACCTTACGACTATGCGCAACGCCTTGTAAATTCGTAGTCGCGTTTCGTATCTCCGCTTCTTTCCATCTTGCTTTCGTTACGCTCTATGATTTAAGCACCGAATCAGTCACTATTTAATTAAAGACGAAGAGGGAAGGTCTTGGGACAGGAATGTTATTGAACGGGGAGCGAGGCCAACCACTGCTTTTCAAAGCTTGCTATATTGTAGCGCCACCCTTCTTTATCTATATCTTTGTATTGGCTTAAGTATATGTATTGGACTGTAGGCGAGTAGGCGATTATATGTATATGCACACTTTGTTTCAAGGCATTGTGACAGCAGAAGCAAGGAGAAAAATATTTAAAATCAAGTAAAAACGTATGTACGGTCCTTGATAGAACCTTCATCGGCATTTTAATTAATTATAAACTGCAAGTGTATTCCCTGGAAATCCTTCTATTTTCATACGATTTTCGTTATTCGATATTATCAATTTTGCAGATATATTAGCTCTTATACTAGTTCTGAATTTCAGCGACTTGTTCCTTCCTTATTTACATTTACCTTGGTAGTCAAATTACGATTTTCTTACAAATTACCAACGATCTCAAAGTTAATTTGGTAAAAATTTTAAAATTTGCAAGCAAATCGTGATTTTATGTTGACTATCGCTAACGACAGTTCCATATTATTATATTGTCTGTGTTTGCGATGAGTACGTTACTCATCCTTTTGAGAATTCAAATAACTTAATAATGATAATAGTCGTTTATTGCCTAACAAGTATAAGGCCAAATATAAACTTGCAAAAAATTGCTGCAAATTGTAAAATTCAAAAATGCAGTATAAGTTGCATACCTTTGCAATAGAAAGACAAAAGATTGGAAGTATGCTGTTAGTATACAACATCATAATAATGACACTATATTATGGGAGTAAGCAAAAAAGGTAGACACAGAAATGAATCAAGATCCATGTGGCTAATAGGTGCCCTAAGCAAGATGGTATTAGCTCTAGGTACTTGGGAAATATTAAAGAATCGAATATGACGAGTAGGTAGCGCAAAGTCTATTTACGCTAGAAGAGCTGATGAATCGATATTATTTTTCAAGTTCTTAGAAAATAACTCCACATTCTAATGCTCGCGGTGGTCATCAAGGAACAGAAATATTATGTTTCGAACGCAGGTTATAATATTCAGTGCTTCTATCAACGTACACATTATCCATTCAAAAGAAAAGGTATTTTAGAAACCTATTACAAAATTTTGGTATACACAGCGAGAATACGAAGCAGTGAAAATATATTCAAGCTTAGAACAAACATAAGCATAGTATAAACGTTTTATTACATTTAAACATGGAAAATGCTGAATGTTCCTAATTCAACTAATGAAATTCGGAAGTACTGGTCCAGTTAGTGATGTGAAGCACACAACATAGGTGCGTAGGGATCGTTAAGAACGAAACATCACGACAGTTAACGAGGGTGTGCCTGAAAATCCAGTGACTTCGATTCGTCATCGCGCAAAAGAATTGGACATTGCAACAGCCACTATTCAGCGCATTCTTGCATCTCCATGCATACAAAGTTCAATCGACTAAACACCTTCTATCAGTAAACCATGCATAGTGAAGAAAGTTCACCAATAGGACCCAAACAGAAGTGAATGCTGATTTTGCGAACAAAGTTTTCAGTGATGAGGCCACTTTTACCTCGATGACTTCATTAACAAGCAAAATTGCCGCGACCCGAAAGCAGTACATCCAAAACGTGTCACTGTATGGTGTGCATTGTGTAGTGGAGGAATAACTGGACCGTATTTCTTTGAATATAAGGAACATTGTGCAGTAACTCTTAATGGCGCACGTTACCATGCAGTTTTTTGTGTCTAAATGGAGAAATATTGCTCTTGACGACATGTGGTTTCTGCAGGACGGTGCCACATGCCATACCGCCCGTGAAACATTGACTGTATTGCACGCGTTTGCTCCTGGTTGTGTCATTTCCCGCGTTGGTGACCAGGATTAGCCGCCATGTTCTTGCGATTTAACACCTCTAGACTTCTGGCTGTGGAGTTATCTGAAGTCGCAAATTTATGCCAACAAGCGTGCGACCACCGAAACATTAAAGGCCGACATTAGACACTCTATCAATGAAATACCGCCACATGTATATAATAGTGCTATTGCAAGTTTTATCAATGCATATACCTATGTAGACTTATTATAATATGCAATTGATAGGAAACATGGTAAATTGCTTGAAACATCTCTTAGTAGGTGGAAGAATATTTTTAAGAAACTAAAGGGTGTTTCGGTAAGAATTAAAATGATCTTCGCCAGCAAATTCTCCTGTTCGCAGTAAACTCCATTTCACATGCAGTAAACTCCACGTGCTTTAGAAACGCAGCATTCCGAATAGATTATTGATTTACGTGGAGTGGAGTTTACTGTGATACGTGTGAATTACAATACATTACACCTTATAACCTCATAACCGCAATTTTTCTTTCTTTATACTTTTTCCCAGATGGCAATAATATGAATATTTTTTCTGTCGTTTATTTGTTAGCTGAATTTGATTTGCATGCTGATGCAACATAATATTTATAACTCTTAAACTAAGATCCACATTAATACTAATATTAACATGAATATCAATACTAAACCACCGTTGGCATTAGTAATGATAAAATTACAGTTAAAGCGACTTGAATTCAATGGTCTTGTGGTGCAAGGGTTTAGCACGCTATACCGGAGATGTAAAGTGTTGGGTTCAAGTCTCCTCCGAGGCCGATATTTTTTCGGAAATTTGATTATGTTGGAAATTGTAAGAAAATTGTAATTTTGTCATTTATAACTCTTGTATATTTTATTTTCCATGTGCCACGAACTTACCACAGCTTACAGGACCTCCTTCTGTTAATACAGTTGAGCTAAAAATAGTCTTATATAATTTCTATTCCCTGAATTGAGTTGCGAAAATATTTTATCGCTTCGACATTTCAAACTTCATCACGATCACCTATGCATTTCAATTGCGTTTAACATGTTTCAAGTCACGAAAGTTGCATGTTTTACGTCGATGCGTACGCAATAAACTGACATTTCCCATTTACCTCAGCGATGTCTCGCACCAACGGACGGTTCGACGTTCGCTGTTATTACAGTTACGATTTTACGAATGCCCGAACGTCGGGCGTCTAACTAAGCACGGCCGAGCCTGTCAAACAAACGCAAGCCATCGGTTTTACGTTCCGCCAGTATACCACCTATCGGAAAACTCCCTTTAAATATTGGCATATGAAGGGAGTTCCAATTTAACGCGAGTAAGTTTTGCGTTGGACATAAATAATTTGGATCTACTCGAATATTAAAAATTTTTTTCATCAAATATTCGTATTGTGTTTATGTTGCCTTGTTTTTTTTTGTCATATTTTGGCCGAAAGCATACAAATTTCGGTGCGTGACGGGTGTTTCCAGGTAGTGCCGATATTTTGTTTTTTTCACTTCAAGTTTTAGGCACTTTGCCTGTTACGATATCCCTCTTTTATTTGATCTGCCTACATTTCCTCTTCCTAAACGTCTACAAACTCTCGCTCTGTTCTAAACATATTCCTTTATGGCATTTCTTTTTCCATTCCTTCATAATAGCATTAATATATATATTAAACGATGTTAGCGACATACAGCAGTCTTCTCTAACTCCTTTATTTGTTAGTATTTCCCTAGTTAAGCTTCCACCTACATCCACCATAATTCTGGTATCTGTGAATAAACCCTGTATAGCACTTATTAAATGATGGTATCCCAGTTCTTTCATAATATCCCATAATTTACATCTGTTTACTTTATCGAAAGCCTTCTCGAGGTTTATAAACCCTATGTGTACTTCTCTGTTGTACTCCCTCTGCTTTTCTATAATTTGTTGCAGAATGAATATTCCATCTGTGGTTGATCTGCCTGTTCTAAAGCCCATTTGTTCCTCCTCTGTTAGTTCTTTCTGCTATGATTTTCAACTTATTGTTTAATATTTTGGTGTAAATTTTATGTGTTATTCTTATCGCCGTTTTTGAACAACGGGACGCTCTTTTCCTATCATCAGAGAATAATACAATTTATCCAACATTTATGAAACACATGAAGGAGTCTTAGGTGTAGTACAATTTCCCCGTATTTCCACACATTTACCAGAAGACTTCTAACACCAATGAGGGTTCTTTCTCCAGAAATTGTATTATTAATTACTATAATAGTCATATATGGAACGAAGAAAACCTATGCGGAACATTGAATATCCACCGTTAGCACCAATTTCCTGTTAATGTGTGAGTAGGTGTTGTTGGAGATCATTCGATAGGTTCACACTTTCGTCGACAAGGTTCAACGGACCAACAGGATTATATTTTCGTTCAATCCCAATAAATTCGCAGAAGGAGACTTCACGCCCACTGAGGATTTTTAGGAACTTGTTCTGCAGCGTGACGAGGAAAAACCCCAAAACCCAACAATATCCCTAGGTATTTGTAAACAAACACTGTTAATATCGCTAGGATTTTTAATCTTCAGCTGTTTCATGTGTTAAAGTTTCTGATATTACTTCAGTCTCTGAGATAGACCAAAAAAAAAATAGAAATATAGAAATTGGTAATATAGACTTCTACGCCAAAGGTGTTTTTGCCAAAAAAAAATCACCTTTGTTTTATTAAAGCCTAGCACAATTTTTGCACTATTTTTAATACTCTATTCAATACTGCACCAATTTTAGTCTTATATCTAAAAAGAAGACTCTGCAATAAATACTTAGCTAAACTTGGGCCCAGTTGTAGCTTTTCTCTATAATTAATCACATAATTCCTTTCTGGGACTAAAATTCATGAATTGTTGTGGCCGGATCATATTTTTGATGTTTCCATCCTCTTTTTGTTCAGAGTTTCAAAAGGTGGAATCATCAACATGTTCACAAGTATACTAACCTTGGATCAGCGATAAACCAGACGGTAGATGCGAATGAGAGAGAACTATAAGTGACAAGTGCAACTGCTATTAGAGAGAAAAAAAAAATTACTTGCTTTTTATTTGAGTTTAAGCTGAGCTACCATAATTATTCAGTAACGGTAATAACAATTGTCTCATTGAGACAAAAAAAGCTTTTCAGTTCTTCGAAGTTTAAAATTGGAGGAATAATAGAACTCGACCCACACATCACTATTCAAAAAATGACATAACTGCATCGGACGGGATTTTGGAGCTATACGACTTTGAATACATCATCAGAGACATGATAGTAGTCGACTCAAATATCACTAAAGAAGTGTTTGGGATAATATTCCGCCAGAGTCACGAAAGATCTAACTATAGTGTCTGGAGAAATGACTATGTCGTCGACATCCTTATAACTTCGACAGAGAGGATCTAGAGATCTGTTTGAAATATATTATATTGCTTTAAAGGAAGTTAAAATCCGTTAGATTGTGGAGATCGAATAAGTAAATTTGATGATTGTAAGCTTGTGTAGAAAAGTAATAAACTAGTCCATAATGATATTTATAGTAATATAAAAGACACAATAATAGAATTTAATTTAAATTTTATTATTATAATAAAAAAAAGGAAGAAAGCTTCCTAAAGTCTACCGGAATAGCTTCGCCTAAATAAAGACATGCCATAGATGACAACATGCAAAACATATCAGCGTAGTACCGTCATTCTATTTACGGTAACCGCATCAAACGTTGAAATACAAATTACTCTATTTTGGGCAACGGCATTCCTATCATCACCGCATCAAACAAGCCGGACGAAAATTCATCCACCCTCGCGAGCTGAAAGCCAGGTTAAGGTACGCCACGAAATATTTGCCTATTTATAGTTTGTCGTTAGAACTCTCGTTGTATGATTCGTCCATTCGCTTAGTTTTACAAAATATGCCGGATTACTTTGACCACCACCACGAAGGGACTTCATGAAATTTGGCTGCGTTAAGTGATCCTGTTTTGCTATATTTAAGTGCTTAAATAATTTATGTACCCTTCATGTATATACCGCTACACACGCTATGTATTTTTCATCTCAATAAAGCCTTGTGTTTTTCAGGTATTTCATTGTTTTCTTTATGTTCTCAATTATAAAATGAGTTGCAAACAATAATACGTAATCTGAAATTTAAAAAAATGTCGCCTATAGGATTATTGAACCTTAAGTCTAGGTTACTAATGTGCGTACTTGAAAATAATGTTTTCGTAACCAACTGCGTACATATACATAAAGCTGGGGAAATTAAGGGTTTAAGAAATATTTATCGGACCAGAAATTAAATAGTTAACGAATGGTATCAATTTAGTTGAACTGTTAAGCGATATTGAAAAAATTGCATGACTGTCTTTCAAAAGTATCTGCAAGAAGTTTTTAGACAATCATAGGCAGAGGACTATCGTGAAAAGAAAAGAAATCATGGTTCAAGGGACCACAGGAATCAACAGTTGAGGTTTAGATACCATGGCAAGCGAATATTCGCAGATACAAGCAGGGAGCTCTTGGCTTTATGATTCGTGACTAGTCAGTCATCAAATCTGATACCCAATTGACGGAGTCAATTTTCCCACCTATTGCAGCATACCAAACTGAAGTGTCTGCGACATGGAGTGAATTCGCTTATAGATAGAAGAGACAGGCTTTGTGCAAAGCTTTTATGGAACCTGCTTAACAACAACTGTGAATATGTACTCTCGCTGGTGTCACTTCGTGTTCCAAGGGTTTTCGTAAAAAGTGGAAGTGCATTTACTCTCCAGAACGTACGATCCAATGTTTTGTAGCCAGCACCGGTGAATCCTATGTGTAAAGCTGCTGAGGGATTGGCTAAAGACATTTTTTAATCTCTAATGAATCTAAGAAGATAGATTTTCACGGCCGGTATCGTACGAAGAGGACTCTTCCGGGCTATTTGGCCGTGGTCGGTTGGAATTTCTTCCGGACGTTTCGTTTACAACTGCGGTAAACGTCTTCAGCGGCGAGGTCGAAGTGTTCGCTTCGGTGGCTCAGCGTCGAATGATTCGTTGGCGTGCAGCCGTTATATAGCCGTCGCTTGTCGGTTCTAGAAGCGGTGGGCTGGCGCGTTTCGCAGAACCTGGTACCAAATCTTGTTGATTACAAGATTCCCTTCTTTCCTGTTGAAATTACCGGGGTGTTTGTAAATTTCCAATGCCTCTCTTTGTAACCGTGTGGTAGTGTGAAACTGTCTACAGAACGGTGTTGGCAAAATTAATGTTATGATCCTTGTTCTGAAGAGCGCGTTCGGCCACCGCGGATTTATCTGTTTGGACTAGACGACAGTGGCGCTTGTGCACTTTTAGCCTGGTGTTAATGCTGCGTTTCGTAGTGCAGATGTACACTAACCCACATGAACAGGGAATCCCGTATACTCCGGTGGACGTTAGGGGATCCCTGGTGTCCTTCGCCGAACGTAGTTGATGGCATAATTGTTGCGTGGGTTTGTATATGGTTTTTATATTGTGTCGCACTAGTGCCCTGCCGATTCGATCCCTAATGCTCTTGGTATAAGGCAGGTGCGCTGTCCCCTGTCAATTTCTGGAAAGTTGGTGTTCGTTGCCGATCCGTTTCGAGTTGCTTGGCGGCATTGCCCTCTTTATCTGCAGATTTCTGTAGCCGTTGGCCTGCAACGCTTGGTTCAGATGTTGTAATTCCTGTAATTCCTGTGTTGGGGTTCACGGATCCGCACGGCCTGGTCTACCAACGTTTTGATTACTACACGTTTCTGTTTTGAATGGTGGTTGGTGTTATAATGAAGATAGCGATCGGTATGTGTTGGTATTCGATAAACCCCATGGCCCAGTGTACCGTCCCTGTTTCTGTTTACCAGGACGTCGTGAGAAGGAAGCTGTCCATCCTTTTCCAATTCCATAGTGAAGTGTATTCGTGGATGAATGGAGTTGAAGTGTTGGGGTAACTCACTGAGCGTATCCGCCCCATGGAGCCACACAACGAAGGTGTCATCGGCGTATCGACACCAACACGGCGGTGTTTGAAGCGGCGGTGTCCAGTGCCCTGCTCTTAAGAAACTCCATATAAAAGTTCGCTATGACCGGTGCCAGGGGGCTACTCATTGTTGTCAGTTGTTCATAGAACTCATTGTTCCATTTAAAATAGGTTGTGGTGAGCACGAGTTCGAAGTAAGTTCCCGAGGAGGTGCAGTTGTTCAGCGACACTTTTTATAGGCACCATTGTGAACCGTGAAACTACGTCAAAACTGACTAATAGGTCTGTCTGTTTGGGCGCATGTGTCTTAATTTTGTCGACTTTTATCGCAGCTGTAAACGAAACGTCCGGAAGATATTCCAACCGACCACGGCCAAATAGCGCGGAAGAATTCTCTTCAACCAATGAATCTATTTCAAGTACTTCTTGAGTTCATACACTTCTTTAGTATCTGGCTTTGTCTTGTAAATGGAAACAGCTGGTATAAAATTACTACTGTTATTAATAAACTTGTGCTTCTCTGAGGATTGTTATCCAAACAGATCTCAAGAATATTATCAATTTATAAAAAGCCAATCGCCTAGCAAGGCCTGTCAATAACTATAGGCATGTAGTTTTGTAGTATGTATTTTCAAAAATCTTCGAAAAGATAACAGGACAAGCTCTTAGGTTTGTTTCATTGATAATTTTGCTAGTTGTCTATCTAGTCAACTTAGAATGGTTTTCTTGACGGTAAGCCAACTTCCCTTTAGCTTTGATATCTCTAACCATTTTCGAGATACGAGTAGTCGAAGTTATGGAATCTTTCGTAAATATTACTAATATGGAATAGTAGGACTTAATCTTAATGCAAACTTTGAATTTCAACGTGTTTTAGTCAAGTTGGAGTACTTTTTAATAGAAAACTGTTTGCCTTTTATCTTCAAAAAGAAGGGGTTATTTCTTTACTACTTGTGCGGTCCTGATATTCGTAATGTATTGACGTGATCACAATAATCCATTTAATCAACAATAACCATTTTGTTTCATTTATAAGCCCTTAGGTAAAAGCAATTTTTATTTCATAAACCTTCTTTAACTTCTAAATTCCTTCCAATTTTTATGGTGTTGGGTTTACCGAGATACTTGCATTGGCAGGAAATATTAAAGCAATTTTACTCTACTTTTGCCCAATTTCTCTCCTTAATACTTCACTCTTTAACATTTTCACAACGTTCCGCGGAAAATTAACGTTAGCTGCACGAAGCCGACTCTCCAATGGAGCATAAACGCAAATCGATACTTCACCAACACCTTGTTCCTTATTTTAAGACATACAGCTCTGCGTATGAACGTAAAATTGACCTCGCTTTCCCCGCGTCTCGCGCTATTACCGCCGCTGCTAACTCTATTCGTACGATAAATCCAATTTCGCAAAATTTATCGACGAAAAATTTCATCGGAGCTCGCCCGTAATACCTGTGACAGTTCTTTCTCGAGTCCGTCGGGGGTTACGGTCAGTCCCGGATAGTTATTGACTTCCGAAACTAAAACTCTGAAATACGGACCGTAAATTTGAATTTCTGGGATAGAACAGAAACAAAGACAAATCGTCCCGCCAAAGTATACAAGGTTTAGCGTCATAGTTTCATCCGAATAATTCGATTTCGTTCAGATAATATTGGATAGATATATGAGGGCGACCTCAAATGTTTCTGGAATGAACAAGAAAAACACGGTATTGGTGTGGATTTTATTTTTATTTTCCGATGTAGTCCCCACGAAGGTCAATGCACCTTTCAAAGGGTGCTGCAGTCTCTTTAAGCCGTCGGAAAATTAAGATGTTTCGATATCTGCAAAACAGCCATCTGTAGCGACGATGACCTCCTCATTTGAGGCACATTCCTTTCCTTCCAATGACTTGTTTTCAGGTTTGGGAATAGGAAAAGGTCGCTGGGAACTAGGCCTGGTGAATATGGAGGATGAGAGATAAATTCGTAGCGCAATTCATTCAACCTGGACACAACAATGCGGGATGAATGAGCCGGTGCATTGTCGTGGTGAAAAAGCACTTTTCCGCTGTAAATGAGGCCGTTTCTCCTTCAATACTCAATCGACTCGGGTCAATAAATCGTTGTAGTATTGCCCCGTAATCGTCCTTTCTTTCTGCAGACAATCGATGAGGATCACACCTTAGAGATCCTAAAAATGGTCGTCGTAACTTTCCGGCCAATGAATCGGTCTTTGCTTTCTTCAGAGCCGATTCGCGCGGAAAAGTCCACTGCTTCAACTGTTCCTTGGTCTCCGGTATGTAGTGGTGGATTCAAATCTCATCCACGGTTACGAAACGCATAAAGAAATTTCTCGGAGTGTGTTGGATCATGGTCAGACACTCCTCCGAAACGGTCACCCGATTTCGTGTTTGCTCCAGTTGACGCCTGAAATTTTAACAGTTGCCGTAAGAGCGGACCAATAAATCCACTTCAACCTTCGTGCGCCATCTCTTGCCGATTCCGGAAATATTTCAGGTCGCCTTCGTACCTAAAATGAATTTGAGGATTATCTATCAATGATGTTGGAAAGACGTTCTTCCTTTAATTTCATTGATATTGATTTCTGATGATTAATTTTTTCTATTGGTCTGTACTTTCCTTGCTTTATTGACGTCTGGATGTTAACGAAGATGATAGATACCACAAACGAAATTTACGACTACACTCTTTCTCCCGCCTGGAACTGGGATTCAACGATACTGGCTATTTTAATTAGTCTCTCCTCTTGGAACATGGTGATATAAATGAAGCAGAGAACATGCGTCTCAATTCCGCCATGCAAGAAAAATATGCAAGATTATATCTGCATTAAAACAATTAACTATTCTGACATATTTAACTATAGTGTCATAAATTACCAAACTTTGCTAATATCTGGAACATGGTTTTATGAATGGGAACTCAACAGTCACAGATTAATTAAATAATACTCATTCCACTTTACCTACTAACAAGCAAGTAGATGGTATTTAGGTAGACTCTCGAATTTTTCAATTACTCGTATCACAGCAGATTAATCAGGAGCATTCATGCGACCGAACATTGGACGCACTACGAATAGTGGCAATAAAACTTTCACCATTTTGATAATAATGTTTAACAATCAGGACGCGTTGTTCGCTGTTCTATCGTGCAATGGCTCCATGTTTACTAACTCCCATTTGTTAACTTTCGATCTGTCACGTCATAATCACGTGTCATTATGACTGTCACACACGGCGGGCAATTCAAATTTTGGAACCCCCTGTAGTTCATTTGTATGTATTGCAGGTACATAAAATTAAGTAACAAAAAGAAGTTCCTCGAAGGTTTATTCTGGGGGCGAATCCATTAGAGAATATCTAACCAGATCTATAGCTAAGGCATGAATGCATCAACTGTAGAGGGTAGATGTAATGTGAGAGGTTTATTTGGGAGTTTTAGTCATTGTTAACTCTACACATTAAAAAATTCAATGTAATAGCCCAATCCTCTTGTCTACTATAAATTTCAAACCAAAGAAATAATTCACTTCTGCATCTTACTCCTATTAATTCTCTATCTTGATAGATATAAAAAAAGGTAAAGAAATTTGCAGTCTAACTCATCTCGTCATTTGTTACAAAAATTACGAAATCTATTTTAACCTCTCAAAATCATCAAAGCAATTGAATTTCCATTCTTTTTCTATCAACTTGCAAATTTAAACAGAAATTGCAAAACCCATAATTCATCTTGCCAACTTTCCTTTAAGCACTTTGTCAACCAAAAATTTTAAACCCTATTATCAATTCAAATAATGCTTTAGCTTAAATTTAATACAAATTTGATGCTATCCCTATTTTCATCGCACCAAAAAATTCTATCTTCTCCCAACCAAAAAATATCAATTCAAATTTTAAACAAACTGTGGTGGATAATCTCTGGCGATTATTTTTCCAAATGGGCTCTTGGTTAAAGTTTTTATATTTGTATCGTACTCCCACACACACGCACTGGTTTTTGAGCTATCTGAGTTTGGATCATCGTAAGAATGGCGGCAGCTCAAATTGAATTCAATGGAGCACTCTTTTCTGGTACTCACTTTGAAGCTTGAAAAACTTTCTACTTAAATTAAACTCAACAATCTACATACATAGAAACTACTTTACCGAAAAAAAGTTCAACGTGATATCTGCAACTATTCGGGAGATACTGGCTTAGGAACCTTTCGAAAAAGATTTAACCTCTAGGCGGTTAGCTTGCTCTTCTGTGTTCGAAAGCATGTATCAAAATCTTCCAAATGATAGTGATAACCCAGATATAAACCTGTGCTTTTATTCGTCCAAAATCATCGAATGCGTAATGTTCAAAGTTGTTAGCGAAACTAGTGAAGTTGTTAGACTAAGTAAGTATCGCATATACAGACGCCAAGACCTTCCTTTTTTCTGAGAAAAGAATCATATTACTTCTGAGTACGGCTTACGTTTATTCTATAAGCAAGACGCATAGAAGCTTATTGATTAGAAAACAAAATAAGGAGATTTTAGAGTCTTTGGTGCGTGGTGAAACCATCTTGGAAAATTATAATTATGAAAAAATTATAATTACTCAAGTTATTTCAGATCGCACCCACCTCCCCCCGACAAATTAGAAAATCGCTCGGTTGCGTGCCCATTAACCTGTCACCTGGGCTATCCTTATCGTTGCGGTGAGACGTTTCGTCCCAGCAATAGCGGTATTAGCCACAAAAAAATAAATTATGAGAAACTTTACAGTGACGCGCGCCCGACAGTTGTCGAAACAGTGGGCTTTGTTAAGAACCACAACGCACGCAACACTTCAATTTGGTGCCCATTAGGCGCTCGGTGGCGTTTATGGTGTCGTATTTTGTTAGAAACTTGCGCATCCACGATCTTTATCCTTCCGTGTGCCGTGCCGCTAACTGGCGGTAGAACATCGTGCGGATTGAATGAGCTTTTTATTCGAGACTCGGAATTCGTACCGTTACGTTGTATTTTTAAACGTTTGAGAGATTAAAACAGATAAAAAAGAACGTGCTTCTAATTTTCATCTCTTTTGTATTATCGCAATTCAGATGGTAGATATATCTAAAAAGTATCCAGTGAGTGGGGGGTGATTAATTTTAGAACGGAATTTGGTAATTAGTTGCAAATTTAGTCAGCTTTCTTATGTTTAAAGTTATGCAACGATAACTAAATGCACATTGGCGACAGTTGTTCAAAATATTGTATAAGAAACTATGAAACTTGTTAAGAGCAAAGTCTACATCGGTATTGGATTCCAAAAATAACCAATCCACATTTATGACAAACTAAAGGAGATTAGCTGTTTGGAAATTGTATCGGATCTTTCCATTAGGAAGGAATACCGGTCTACCAGTGAGCAAAGACTAAATTAACAAAGTAGATAACAGAGGGTGGTATAAATCCATTGGAATAAATGATAAATTATTAGATAATACAGTAGCATATGAAGTAAGATTTGGAATAGCAAGGATGATGGGTCCGTACTAACACTAATACTCACAAGGGAAGATAGGCACATGTGTCTCACCGATTTAAATGAATTTTGGTGGGTGTACAGACCAATCAAATGTAAGAGCAACGGCAACTATGTTAGCGGCCCAATCGCCCAATAGGGGGTTGTCGGCAACCCTAACCTCAAGGCTACTCTTCCATTTTAGAACTATTTCTGTTCCTTATACTTGTCAACGATCTGACAGATAACCTGAGTTTTATTGTACTGATGTTTGCTGATGGTAGAAAATTATTTTTTGCTGCAAATTCTGGCAATGTTCTACAGCTTAATATCAACCAGCTATTTAAGTAGTATGATATGGACAGGTTTGATCGTAATACTCCCAAATCTAAAGTTCCTTCTTCTAGACGTAGAAGGTTGTCTTTATTCTTGCTACTGATTATGCTATTGATCTGAACTTTTTGACATGCTATGAAAATTTTTTAAGATTTGGGTCACCTGTTTGATAGTTCGCTTTCATTTGATGGTCGGTTTCATTTGTTTTAATATCATGCTTACAGCTTTACATTCGTGCAACGGCGTTCTGCTATTTAAACTTGATGGTTAATATGGAAGATCTACCACACAGTTGTCTACATAAAACAGAACGAGGTAGTCCAGTGAAGGTTTTTGAATTAGAAAATTTCATGTTTCCTTAAAATAAAACTTTAGTCATCACGTGTCTTTCAAAACCTTCTCTGCAACTTCTCTGACTATTAGGCGGAAGAATATTGTTTTTTAGAAGAATAGAAGAATTTGACTGCATTAGCTGCGCCGTACTGCTACAAGAAATGGATAAGTT
This sequence comes from Trypoxylus dichotomus, assembly GCA_023509865.1. Taxonomy (NCBI): domain Eukaryota; kingdom Metazoa; phylum Arthropoda; class Insecta; order Coleoptera; family Scarabaeidae; genus Trypoxylus; species Trypoxylus dichotomus. Next base: position 57,067,522 of record CM042075.1, read on the forward strand.
TAGTTTCTGTATAGGTTTCTCATCGTTAATTGAGTCTTAAATGACTGGAAGGGAGTATTATATTGATTACAATAGTCATTTTCTCTAACATCGGATGTTCCTCAAGGTTCAACCTTGGACCGCTTCTTCTCAATTTTACATAAACGACTATTTACTTGTCACGTCTTAGCATGATGACGTCAACATATTTAATACAACTAATGGCTTTCACGATTGCAAACGTTTACGAAACAATCTTCTGCTAATTAACTCTTTGCATCAAAAAGTGTGCCGTGATATAATAGCACTTGCACTATTATAAACTACAACTACCAGATTAATGATATAGCCATGGCATGCACCATCAATACTTTGGGTTTTGATATCTTGCTCGATGGCAGACTGTTATTTACTCAACATATATCATTAGGGAGTCTATCTGATCCCAAAGCTCTGGGTTTTGTTACCAGCTCCGGTAAGCATTTTTCAGATTGAGTACGTCCCCATTGTTTGGTATTCTCACTATTTACTATTTATACCAAAATTCTGTGATGGAACCTGTTCAGAAAAGATTTCTAAAGTAACTTTACTTTTCAATGGACAATGTTCATCCCCATAGAGGCACTGAAAATTATAGCCTACTTTCGAGGTACAATTTTCTACCTCTTGCTGGTGCAGTGTGGAGTTGCTTTGCAAGTAAATTTTACAGTACCTGCTCATCCCATTCGATTGTTTAATGTTTTTCAAATATCCAAAACTAACACCAGCATCTTGCTTAAGGTACCTCTTAACTACATGATATGGAATGAGAACAGGATCTCGATTCATTTCTTTGATTAACAAATGTGTACTAATCATACTTAGTCAACTTGTATTTAAAGTATACGTAGCTAACATGAGAAATTGCAATTACACATATTAGGTCGGGAATATAGAAATTTATTTGTTGACGTTCTATGATGCTTTATCCTTTCATATTTTTATTTAATATTATTAAACGTGGCACCTATATACAACGCTGACAGTTTAGACGTGCTTAATTCAACGTATAAAATGTGCTGTTACAGTTTTAATGGAAATGCTTATTATTCTATCCATCTCCTTAATATTTACTGTCCGGTATAGCTTTAAATCCCTCCAAAGACATTTTACAATGTCAATTTACGTCTATTTACTCGTGAATAAATAATGCGCCGTTAAAATAATTGAGACAAGGAATATTGGTTACTTGCGAACCTCCTTAAATTATCTTCAGAGTGTAGTCCTAACAAAGACATAATAATTAACTTCACCAGACGAAATTTGTTTTGCTTCATCTAAAAATTACTGTTTTCGCTTCATATTTTTGCTCTGTCAATCAATAACTTTGCATCGGAGTACCTGCTTCCCCGGGGTGCACGTAACGTTGATGTATGATAATATGTCAGGGTATGCATTTATTTTGTGTATTTTGATGGAATTCCTGACCGCAATCGTGACGTGGAACTATTCGCATGGATTACATTCGTAATTTCGAGGTTAGCTGTATCGAGATGACATTACGTGACGTATTTTATTTATTATGATGAAATATATTGTTGTACATGTTACGGTAATGGCACGAGACGGTAATTGATTGGCACCTACACGCCTTGTGAATTCGAACAGTAATGGTTATGGTTTTCAAGAATCTTCTTTTTTGAAAATGCTGACGTGGTGTAATTCAGTACCTTTGTATTAAAAGAAAAGAGTGCTTCCGTAGTAGTGTAAATAATGATTGTAATTGCTTACTATCTTAGTTTGATTGTGTTGTTGATGTACAGTGACGCAAAAATTCGCTATAGTATTGTGTTAGCATGCCTTCAGTGCTGACTCAACCATACTCCTACGGCGAGGTCAAGATATGTTATATTTGGAAGAGGATCGCTCTGCATCTAATGATCTGGTGTTAGCGAATTTAGAAAGGTCATTCGCATCATATTCGCGCTCTTGATTCATAGTTAAACTCTTGTCTATGCCCACTATAGCTTAAAGATGGAGCGTTTTATTTATAACCACAGACAATTTATCGGTTGTTAAACTTCCTATACTATTTGTTAGATTTCCTAATGAGGCTTTGAGCTAACCTACTATATGTAACGCTTCATGTAATGACAGCTTGGTATTCTCTAATTTGGAAGTAGTATCCAAAAGAATTGAATAATTCGGCATCAAAACATCCTTAAATACGCTTATATTGGTGTCGATTCATAGTGCCTTGGCAAAAATACGGTGGTCCATAACCATATCTAACTGAGGGTGTTTCACCAATTTTAGTACAGTAGCTGCACTAAGTCATTCAGATGGACGTCGTCTGACAAATTGAGCTCTTTTGGTCATGACTTCTAGTTTTGACTCATCACTGAATACGAACTTTAACGAAAAGACATTGTTGACAAACAAAAAAAATTGCTTGATTTAAATATTCATTTAAATAATGTGATCTTACCTTTCGCAAATCTTCAATTATGTAATGTTTTGCCTATTCGCTTCATCATCAGTGATAATCTTGTCTTCTTTAGGGGGCATCTGCACTTTAATCCGGCTTCGTACAATCGTCTACGTACTGTACGCGTGGATATTTACACTTCTTGTTGAGGCACTACATTTCCTATTTCTTTGGAGGATTAACGACGGTTTTCAGTGGCTAGATGCAGGATACGTCGATCATCTCGATTAGTAGTGGTATTTTTCTTGCCGCAAAATGCTTTTCCGGTACTTGCAGTTGGTATCTTTTCTTTTTTCATTAAAACGGCGATTCGGTGCACTGCTTGTCGGGGTACTTCTTCTTTCTTTGCAATTGTGCGTTGAGAATACACTGCTGAACCCAACAATGCCTTAAGACTTTCTCATTTGGTATGTCCTTTTTTATCCATAACGAAAAAATATAAAGCGTGTAGAAGCAAACTTAAATTGCAACACTAACACCTAGACACAGAAAAAGACGTTGTTACATAAACAGTGAAATGTTCTTTCTACAACAGTAACCGATCCAAATAATATTCTACGAATTACTGTGTCTTTCAATCGTTTTTCTACCCATCTTTTATACACTACAGGATGATTTATGAGGGGGATAATAGTAATCAAGAGGCTATTAAGTGACACTTTCTCAATTTCTTAGAAAGATATATAGGGAACGTATTTAGATAGGTATTGTAGACCCTATTCTTGAATTTTATACTTGTATTTATAAATCATCGCGTTGGGAATACACAAAAGCTTAAATTTATAGAGTGGTATTAATAAAATGGACATTATTACTATCATATACAGGGTAGTAATAATATTTGGTATTTTTAAAACGTTAAATATGTATGCCTTACCAATTACTTAATTTACTGTTTCCTGTAACTGGGTAAATATGTACCTGTACAGAATAAATTATTATTATATTGTAAACAATACAATTAACATACTGGCAGTACGTATTTCCGGACTTGTCGACGGTGGTCTTCCATTGGTATATGTCGACGTTTCGCCAAACACTGCGGTTGGCATCTTCAGGTAATCTAATGTCGGAAATCGGTTAAGAAATCGATTAACATCGAACATAAGAAAGAATGCCATGGAGGCGCCAACAAGGAATTTGCCGAAGATATTAAGAAAACCAAATATTCTCTTCAAAAGTTCATATAAAACAAAAGAAATTTCGCTGATAGTAGACATTTCTCGCACAGCTTGAAACCGTACATTCACGGTGTAGATTTACACAAAAATTACCCAAGATGGTTGATTGATTGAGTGTTATCTCATTAAGCTTTTAATTTTTCACTATAATAAAAACAAGCTGCAGAAAGTACAGCAAATTAAACAATTCTTACCTTAAAACATGAGGTGCTAGTTAGATTTGTGACTTATCGCAGAATGAACTAGACCCGGTATAGTAAAGAACAGTAAAGAGGTTTACACACAGCGACATAATTCACTCCGTTCTCGACTAAAAGAAAACGAAGAAGAGGACGCGTCTCCGCCCGCTACTCGAGTGCCATTAGCCGGAATAAATACCTCGCTGGGCGTAGCGAAGGAGGGAGACCTTTAATATAAAATATAAATTGGAGAAGTAGTAGATGGAGAAGAAGAAGGTTGCCTTAAGCAACCCTTCCCGGTTCTTCTCGTGCATAATAATACCCGGCCGGTATTATTTTAAAGTAAACGGCTCGGAGAATGAAACATTCACGCCGACTCGGGTGTTGCTCGAAAATTATTAAACGTTGCAGCGTAGAGGCTCCATCCAGCGATTACAAATAAATAACTCAATAAGTTTTAACAGAATAATGCATTCATAATTTATAATTTACGGTCCCGCTGGATAAATGTGACTGGGAGATGATAAATCGGCCAGCTTCCGTCTCATCGATTTTAGTTATGGAGCCGTCGTGAACGGAATGTTGTTGTAATAGGAGCTACGATGTGTAATTATGCTGCACGTTTTCCACAAAGACGGAATATTCTGCGTTTGTTATTTCCAGAAGAACCTTTTTATCACTTTTTAAACAGTTAATAAAATTATATCACATTTGTATCATTATTACACAAATAAGCTAAAAATTATATGGACCTATATAATATACTATGATTTATTTATGACCTAATAGAAGCGAATACGGTAGCCGTCAGGATAATGGTAAAGAAGCATTGAGTAACAGGTTTACAGCTCGCCAGATGTTGCCGTTCCTTTCAAATATTTCATTCACCACTCTGAATACGATAACATTGTCAGATTTGGGCTAAAGCTTTTCTTTGGCCAAAAAATTGCGTTCAACTAATGAGAAATGTAGCCCCTGTCGCTGGGTGTTTTACAAATCGCAATTTTTTGGCACAAGAAAAAACTTTAGCCCAAATCTGACAATTTTATCGTATTCAGCGTGGTGAATTACATATATAATCGTCAAAAATCGACAATTTTTGCCAAAACTCGACCCCTCCGATTTCGCGCAAATTTTGGTCATGTATGTAATCGACCACCCTGATTACGATAAAATTATCAGATTCGGGCTAAAGTTTCTTTCTATGGCCAAAAGGTTGCGTTCTACAAGCGGAAAATAGAGGGCTCGACGCTACACACCCTACAGATCGTTCCGGCTACTACCGCACTCCCTCCGCGGCTCTCTCCCCTAGTATAACGACCTAGCGATTGCAAATTTTATACTGTTGAGATAATCTTATGTTGCTTTGCTTTATGTAAGGTGGTTGGATTACTCGCCAAGTTTGATCATGATATTTTCGTATTATCTGAAAGACCTGTTTAATTCAGACCCATGCTGAATTTCTTGTAGAACTTTCATAGTCTGGGACTACAAAGGCTCTACAAACAATGGAAATTACCCAATTATCATCTATCGTCAACAATATCGAGTCAATGTAAGAAATTCTGCATGGGTCGGAATTAAACAGGTCTTTGAATTAATACAGAAACTGTATGATCAAACTTTCTAAGGAATCCAGCCATCTTACATTATTAAGGCTGCCGAGGGGAGTGCTTTCAGAGATGCATGCGGTTCGGTTGCTATCAATATAAAACATAATGAAAGTAATTACTTACTGCTTTACTTTGATCCTGCATCAACAACGTAATTAAATAATATGGATTGATTGGTAACCGAGCAGCGCGCATATCCGAAAGCACTCGTTTATGCAGCCTTACATATTACCGCATAAAGATTATTCCAGGAATATGAGAGCTTCACAAACGATGGGAATGCTCCAAACAAATCTTCGTACTACAGCTGATCAAACTGTATAAGGAAGTATTAATTCGGAGTCAAAGATAGAATTATCAAGCCAAGCTTCAGCCCGCGTAATTAGGTGACAAGAAGACTCACCGTAATGAAACATGAATGGCTACATAAATATTTTTAAAAGATTCCTTAAATTACTTGTGGCGATATTTCTTCGAATTAAAATACGATATTCAACAAGACGACCAAGTATTAATAGCCAGTGACGAGGACATCTTTAAAGAGTTGCCTACGAACTGAACAAACTAGGGTGGGAAACCCGCTTCTTTTCGCTGTCTGAATTTGCAGACAAGTGTTTCTTTCATTTGGCACCAGTTAGCGCAAGGAATATTCACTTGTATCGTAGGATTATACATGGCGATAAAAGCAACGAGGAAATTACATGTGTTGACCATAGAACCGCTCGAAACCACTCTGATCACGCCGGGGAGGCAGAAACATGTGCGCGTGTTAACGTTTTATGTCTCTTCACATGCCTTCGTGAATGTTTTCACTGATACCATGAGAAAGCTGTATTTACAGCGTTCTCTTATCTTGAACAAACTAACTTATCGACAGAAGACAAAATAATGTAATGGCATTTAATAAAAATGAAACAATCAAATCAAAAATAAGTAACAATAAGCCAATGAAACAAATAACAACATTTAACTTCCTTACATCTACCATACCATACTATCAAAACGATATGGATATACAAACAAAAATAACAAAATTTAACACAATAAATGGCACTCTAACATTAACATAGAAACATAAAGTAAGGAAGGATACGTTGATGAAAGTCTATAAAACAATGGTATTCTCATGCTGCATGTATATATATATATATATATATATATATATATATATATATATATATATATATATATATGCATATATATATATATATATGTATATATATATATATATATATATAGAGGTGAAGTCTAGACCATAATTAAAGCAAATGAACGAAGAATCTGAACATTGGAAATGATATCTCTATGAAGAGCAGGGGGATATACAAGAATGGATAGGTAGAGAAACATAGACATAAGAGAACGACTTGGAGTTAGAAGTGTTAATGATGTAATAAGGGAATACAGACAGAGTTGGAGAGAACACGTGGAAAGAATAGAAGATTACAGGATACCCAAAAGAACTAGAACATTAACACAGATAAATAAAGTAACGAGGGACACATTTGTGAAAGTATATAAAACAATGGTATTCCCATGCGGCATACACTACCGCTCAAAAGGGTTTAGGCACTCTCACTGACCGCAAAAATGTATAAAAACTCAGCAAAAATGTTAATAATATGTATTTTTTATGTACAGGTACACGTACATGAATAAAAATATATTAAATAAATGTGAAAATTAAAACGTTTAATTTAAATTTTGCTTTCATCTATGCGACCTCCTCTTGATTTAATAATTGCAGCACACAATCGAGGCATTCTCGCAATAAGTTTTGTCTGAGTTTCTTGTGTTATTGAGGACCAACTCGATTGCAATTTGTTCCACACGTCAGTAGCTGGTGTCGGAGCCGATTTCCGTACTTCCCGATCTAGTTCTTCCCATAGTAACTCGATTGGATTCAAGTCGGGGCTCTGGAGAGGCCATTCCATCATTTTGAGAGTTCCTTCCTCTTCTAAATAGCGTAAATAGTCTTTACATAATTTAGAGGAATGTATTGGGTCATTATCTTGCTGGAAGATAAAATTTTGACGCAAAAGTCGAATTCGTATTGCGTAAGGTATTGCGTGGTTCTCCAAAATCTCGCGGTAGCCTTCTTTTTTAATATACCGTCAATTTTCACAATGACACTAGTGCCAGCAAAACAGCCCCAAATGATGATAGAACCTCCACCATGCTTCACGGTAGCAGCAATACACTCTTCTCTGGCACGTTCACCCACAGATCTTCTTACGAATATGCGTCTTCGGGTTCCGAACAGTTCAAATTTGGACTCATCCATCCATAGGACGTTGTTCCACTCTTCTATGGTCCAGTGTTGGTGTTCACGAGCCCATTTAAGTCGCTTTTGCTTGTTTTGTTTACGTAGTAATGTCTTTTTCATCACAATACGTCCATGGAGCCCGGCTTTCTGTAGGCGACGTTTGATTGTAGAAACACCGACTAGTTTTTGGCGACCAACATTTAATTCTGCGGTGATTTCCGCGGCTGTTTTGCGTCTATTTAACTTGCTGGTAACCACTATTCTGCGATCATCTGCAGATGTTGTCGTTTTTGGCCTTCCACTCCGTCTTTTATTAAGAAAACTGCCAGTTTCCCGATATTTTTTTACGTTATGGTCAACCGTAGCGTGGTGTATTTTCATTTTTTTGGCAATAGAATACATACCACACTGCAGCTGACCATAGGTTACAGATTTCACTATAATCTTCTAGGAAGGGAGGAACATTATCACCTACAATCTAACAGATGACTAAATTTACCTAGTAAATTCAGAGGAATTGTTATTGTAATTGCACCCCAATAAACAGTTTATGCAATCCGACCAAGTGCAGGTAAATGATAGTAAACCTTATGCGATATAGTGGGTGTTTATCTTACTGAACTACATTTTAAATACGTATTTCATTTTATTATAATGTTTTTTTGGTAAACATAATACTATATGAATAATCCATGAAAACGGGGGTGCCTAAACACTTTTGAGCGGTAGTGTATATGGGAGTGGAGGCTGGACCATAATTAAAGCAAATGAAGGAAGAATCCAAACATCGGAAATGAGATTTCTAAGAAGAGCAGGGGGATATAAAAGAATGGATAGGAAGAAAAACACAAACATAAGAGAAGAACTTGGAGTTAGAAGTGTTAATGAAGTAACAAGGGGAAACACACAGAGTTGGAGAGAACAGGTGCAAAGAATGGAGGATCACAGGATACCCAAAAGAGTATGGGATTACGAGACTGCAGGAAGAAGGTCGATAGGACTTCCACGAAAGAGATGGGCAAACCCAAAGTAAAAGGCTGTAGCAGGCTTAGAGCCTCATACATGCGGTAAGAAGAAGAAGATGATGATATTCAACAAGGAACCATTGAAAATGGAAATCTAGGAATGTTTAGAACTAAAGTAATTTATACTACCATGCTCAAGAGAAAACAGAAAGTTCAAATATCTTCCTAGAAGTGATAAACGTGCATTATGTTCATTCATAATGTTTAACAATTTCACGTCGAATCCTTTTCATTTAGGAACGCAATCTATATACCTCGTCCGATAGCCGTATTGAGGTTTTATTTGTTGCGCATCCGGCGATAAGTTATAATAAGATTATAAAATTTCAGCGTAATAGCGGGACCAACATCCAGCGAGGCCTGGAAGAGCCGTACTCTCTGTAGAACGCTTATTTTATAACTTCGAAGTAATAATTTACTGTTTCTATACTCTTCGGACGGAGCGGGCTCGTAAACTAGACTCGTAACTTCTTTCATACCGTTAATGTCTGACGAAAGGTCTAAAGCCTCCGCTTTATTGTTTTTGATATTTTGCTATCTTCTCCCTTAATAGAATGATGAACGCTTGTGTAAGGTACGTCGGCTTAGTAGCTATCAAGTTTCACTCGTAATATTAGTTTTCCCTTTTCGTAGGACTTAGCGGGAGCGGCGGGCTTTTACTGTCGCTGCTTATTTCCGCTTCGGTATATAATTTTATATCGTTCTAATTAGTATCCCGCCGGCGAACGTAAAGCTCGTACTGAATCGAGCATAATGATGTTATAGACGGAAAGGGTGTACCATCTTAGGAATATTAATTCATTTCGCTAAGTAGGTACGTGGTACTTACGCGTATTTTCTTCTGCTGTGGAGCGTTTTATTTTACGTTTCCCATCTTGAGTAGATGCTTAACGGCAATTAAGGAACAGTACGAACGAGACGTAAGCATATTTCTCTACATTCCTTGCGATATATACTATAGGAGCAGGTGGTTGGAGATACTCAACAGGCAAGCTCACACTGTCCTTGTTACGCTCGGAAAATCAGAATGTATGATTTTTGTATTACAACCGTGCTGTTTCAGTGTTCTAATAAAACAAGATATGATTGGAAAATCATTTAAACCAATTAGGAGTGATGCTGATACGTAATCGGTATTGTATGACAGAAAAACGACCACCTTGACATATTTTAAGAATCCTCCCCCTAAATCACCACCAGTCACACAAGTATGCAGAAGAAACAACTACGGAAAATCAAAAATTAAATTTAAATTTAAGTGGATATTTGGAGCCAAACAGAAATAACGTATTTGAGTAATCTAATGCAATCCCACAATTAACTTAATAAAAAATGAAGCCAGATTGCTATTTACAAAGATATACTATCCTAAACCCGAACAATATACACATAAATCTGGATGATAGAGATGACAGTGTAGTTAAGCTCTTACATTTGGTAAGATGCCTTGAATATTCAATATAACTGAGAGTGGTCAGACCAACACTAACATATGGCAGTGACGAGTTACCGCCGTGGAAATAAGATTCCTAAGAAGAATAGGAGGAGTAACAAGGAGGGACAAAATCAGAAACAGGACAATCACTAACAGTCTAAATATCGAACCAATAGAAATAATCTTAGAGGAGGGATAACTGGGATGGCTTTGACATTCACAGAAAGGAAGATCGGGTAGCGAAGAGGATCTTTCAAGCCAAAACAGAGTGCAAAACAGAATAGGGAGACTGCGAAACACTTGGAACAAATGTATAGAACATTAGAAAAAAGAAATATGGGATGGATTGAAGCCAAACAACTTAGGCTTTCTTAATCTGATGTGAGGGATTCTGACGGAAGCGTAAACAATTATCAGTCACATTTCCAGGTTTTTCACATGCTTTGGAGGTGACAGTTGCTGAGCACTAATCGTAACACTCAAGATAATTTCAACATAATTACGTACCCCTCTCGGCTCAAATAAAATTAACTGAGTTTGGGCACCATTAATTTCTAATTGATGAGTTTCCGCAAATTTCCATATATTTTCCAGATCTTCATTATTTTTTTTGTTATGCCTGCGGAAGTTGCGACTACGCAAACGAAAGATAAATCTGCGTATCATCTGCTGATAGTTACAATACATTAAAACAAGAATAGCTCTGGCATTCCTTGTACAATAGGCAATAGATTGGAAATTATGTTATATCAACAGCCAAACGCTGAACCCGATTATGCAAATAAAATCGAAGAAATACAACATCAGATGGAGCCAAACTGGACGATTGCAAGATCATTAGCAAGGTATCGTGGTGTATAGTATCAGAAACTTTGCTATAGTCCAGCAATACAACCGCATTGACCTAACATGATCCGTTGCTTGCAGTGTATGGTCTACTATATGTGCCAAAGCTATGGCCCAGCTGAATCCAACACGAAAGTCAGATTGATTGGAAGATAAAACATTGTGCCCATTCATGATTTCACCCATCTGACAGGCAATGCACTTCTCAAAAATATTCCCAAGCTTTGATGAGATACTCACTGGCCTCAAATCACTCAAACTACCGATAGTTTTGTTTTTTGGAACAGACTTGATTAAAGAAGATTTCCACGCATCTGGATATACACTATGTCCAATACAGAAATTAAGCATGTACAAGATATATTCTGGAAGATAAGGGACACACAGTTATAACATATTCATGCTAATGCCATCATCACCAAAGACATTATTTTTAATACTGTATGTGGGTTTATATAAATCTTCCTGTGATAGTTCTTCCAATCTAAAGGTAGAGAGAGAGAATAGACTCTTAGCTGTAGTTAGCATTGTTTGCGTTAGTCTACTTTTGACGGAAGATAAACAATATTGATTTATCAAATTAACGTCATTTAAATTATTAGGTATGAAAGATGATATAATATTCAGCTTTTGTAATTATTTCCATAGGTTTTTCTTATTTTTGCTATTAACTTTACATATAGAAAGTATGCCTGCCTTTCACGTCTACTAGCTCAATTTGTTTCATTCCTTATTTGCTTGTAGGATTCGTAACGGCCAGGATTCTTTGAGTTTTGATACTTCCTTAGTACTTTATTCTTTGTAGCGATCAATAGTTTAATATTGTAAGTAAACCAGGGAGAATCCGCTTTTGTGGTGGTAAAGGTTCCAACGTGATCAGAAAAATCATTTTGTAGAACGCTATATTTCCTTACTGTTGAGTCAGCCAAAGAGATAAGTAGATCCAGCAAGGCGGAAGAGGCAAGACGTGTGGGTTGGTCAAATAAATGAGACAAGTTATATATGTCAATAAAAAATAAATAAAATAAATATGTCAATTTAACATAAACGCTTACTTTTTGACATCAGAGTACTAAAATTCACTGAATTAGACTATATCTACATGTTAAAATGATCACAACACTGGAGATATCACGCTCACTTGCTTTCAGAACACCTCCATAAAAACATAATTGCACGAAAATTATCCATTTTATAGCGAGTTGCTAATTGTAATAACTGCCTATAATAACGCAGATGTAATTATTTTCGGTCCGCAAACTCATGCTTCCTATGTATTCAGCTGCGTTATCTAAACTACCCAAAATTAATTAGCAAGCGCTTTCAGTATTCGTCAGTAGATAGTTGCGTAGGCGTCATGTACCGTTCGAACTCGCTAAAATTACTTATTCACTTATCAATGGAGAAATGCATGCAAATTGATGCAAACTCACGTTGTTTGGAGATCCGCCTATTCCACCTACTAGAATTCATTACGTGGGAACAACAGGAAAACAGATAAGAAATTTCCTGTTTCCTAACGGCGGAACATAACTACGATTCAAAAGGAATACGTTCTGCTGCCGTATTCGTTTCCTGATAAATAGTTAATTAAACGGGAGACACGTCTAGTTTTCGCACTTAAAACTTTAAATAATGGCACCACTTACGTTCAATGTACTAAATTTCGCGTCAAAATCTCGTAATAAATTATTCCGTTCTAGGAATTGACCGAGCAATTACTTCTGATGTTTCTTGCACTCTTCGTTTAATAAAAATAAACCGTTCTAAAATGAGAACTAATAAGCTGTGTCGTGGTTGTGTTAATGTGTAAGGTGAAATTTATTACTTACGTCAAAAATATTCTATATTTTCAAAAAAAGTCTGATATTGTGAATTTTTCTGTGAGTAACGTTTTCGAAGTACGTGCGATAGAACCAAGATCATTCATGAACAAGGCGTTATCATCCACCTAAGTCGAACTTCGCGATGTTCATGGAAAAGTTATCTGGTGCACTGAGCCATTTTGATTATAAGAAGAACTCAATAATGCGATAACAAATCTGTGATTTCTGCACTAGTTATACTTTTATACTATACCTTTATTATACAATTAATAAACCTACTCGAGTTGTAAATAGTTCTCTGTTATATATAGATATCTACCTGTAACCTGTATAGACAATAGCTTATCTGATCACTACACGTAAATTATTAAAACTGCAATATTCCTTTACCATATCGCTTATGAATGAATACATGTACATGTATAAATTCTGTGAAAATTCTCTAAACACCTTCACTAGTTTCTTAGCTAAAGAAACATGGCCTTCTGTTTATAAACGCAATTGTCCTAACACTTCATTTACAACATATATAGATCAACTCATGTACTACCATAATATCCCTTTTCCATTCGTAAAATACAAAACAACTAAACTAAGTAACAATTCGTTTGTCACACCGGCAATTATACAAATGAAGGACAATTTATCTCTTAAAGATACGAGTTCGAAGCGTTTGTATGAGATGTGAACGGATTTATGACAGTATTTTTGTAAACAGACAAACCTGAAGCAAATAAAAAGCTGTACGATCTCTAATTAGGAATAATGATTATATATTAGTTACTACTTCAGATTACAGTCAATGAATTACGCAGCGACCAGACAATTACACCTGTCCAGTTTAAGAAACTTCTGTCCTAATATAACACGTAGACACACACTGCTATCAAATATTATTTAAAGGTATATTTATATCTACAAATAAAGAAATAAAAAGGAGAATGAGTCAAAAAATACATACATAAATGCTTTCTTTCTGTATAAAATATAAATCCATTGTAATGTATGACTCATTTCAAGAACCAAAATTCGCTGAACCAATTATTATTGTTTCTGAGCATATGTGACACAGGTGATGATAAATACATGAAATAGTACATTAGTTCTTGCTCTTGAAACTCGTAAAGTTGTATTAAAAACAGGTATGTAAAGTCTATGTGTGCTAAAAATTGGGAATGTTTCAGGGTTCCATCACGGCGCCCCCTTATTTCTTCTTCTGATAAATAATTTGACTTCGTAGATTCTGTTCACACAGTTTTATTTGCTGATGACGTCTCGGTGGTCTCATCAGCGAGGCTTGAACTCAAATTACTAACTCAGATACATGAGGTTGTATCTGGGTTTGGGGAATAGTACCGAAGTATCCGTATTATAATGAACGCGGAAAAAACAGAGAGACGAAGAGACTTTTCTCATATAATGACATCTGCTGCGTCAGATAGGTTTGTTGACGACATACATTAACGACAAATTAATATTTGACCTTCGCTTGGATCGTGCATGAAATAAAGTCAGTAGAACTTATTTCGCATTATTACAACTGAAATCACTGCTATCCATTCATACATACACTGATTAACATTAGTCGAGGACGTCATTTAATGCCTTAATTTGGCGACGAACAACTAATTACAAACGGGTAACTGTTGCACAGAAATAACTGCTGCGATTAATGTTTGGAATTGGGACCCTACGCTTCCGCCGAAAATTTTTTATAGATCATAAAATTCTAACGTCCTTAAGTATACACATTTGTAAAGGGTATTCTTACGTTAAACAAAATATCAACAGCAAATGCTCAAATCGTCCAAACAGCGTATACCTTTTTTCGAGAACCTTTTGGCTTTGGGGAACGTTATAATCGGTTATGATCCTCATTTAGCGACATGAATAATTTATATAAATTTTACATGAATTTCAAACAACTTGTAAGGCATCACGCTGAACTTAGAAATTGCATGTATTCCGTATTCACTTACTTTTGATTTATAATTACCCTTGGGAGTAGCCTGATCTTAAAGCAAATAAATACTATTATTGCTGCTATTAGGTTACTATATACACACACAGTTAAAAGGTGAGTTCATGAAAATGCCCTTGTTTGGCTGTATCTTTGGCACAAACCTGGCATTCCCCTTAGTAGTATTTAAAACTTCTGCGTTAATTTTAATCCATCTATAATGGAGACGCCCACTATAAATACCTTGCCGATCTTACAATTTCTCTTTCGAACTAAGATTCGGTGATAATGTTTAATTAAATTTTTGATGACTCACTCCTTTTCTTTCTGCTGAAGAAAATTTGTTCTAGAGCTTGGAAGACTTACCCAAGACCAGATGAAATTATACTGCTCCAAAAATTTTTTATGATGATGATGTATGTGGCCTAGCATGGCAGAATACAACACCAATTCACTATTCACTCACTTTGGCCATCTTTCTCGAATTGCAGCACTTAATTTGTACAATTGGCAACAGCACGTATCTGAATTAATCGTTTGGTCCCTAGGAAACAGCTCAATATGCACAATATCCATACGAGCAAATCTTACAAAAAATACACTTCATTTGGTTTTTAAGAAAGCTAAAGTTCACGGCTGACAAATCACAAAACTATATAATTGTAACATTAACAGAAGTCACTCAAAGGAACCACTGCTCCATCTACACTTAAAATCGGCAATTACTTTGTTACCAACCCAATACAATTTACTATTTTCCAATACTTAAATTTTCGGTGACAGTGTACACCAAATGTAGAAACATTGAGTAACACCGAGGTAAAAAAAGAATTTCGTATACATTCCACTCAATAGTAAAGACAAAAGGAATTGTGAATATATGTATATCACACCTAAGCTTATTCCTTTCAAAGTTATTATTTTTATAGAAAAGTATAAAATTAATCTTTTGCCATCGAGTAATCTTTGCTTTCTTCATGTTAATAACAATATATCATTCATTATATGTTATTAAATTGCCACACTCTGTAAACGTGCACATTAAATTTGAATATTAACTATATTTCGGGATTAATAAATCATTTACATTACAAATTAGTTTTTTAAATGCGATCCTATGCGAAACGAATTATTTCCAGAAAAAGGCTACAGTCACTTCGACCATCATACCTTCTTCCTTATAGGTGAGGAACAACTTAGTGTAGTTGCATTAACCACTTTATCTCTTCATCCTAGAATACGTACAAAAAATAATCGGTCAACGTTCGTGAATATTTAAACACCTTGTCATATTTAAATTGTATCGACTCGAAGCCTTAAATACCAAGCATCTGGAGTATAATACCTACCTTCAACACAGCGATCGAATTTCATAATTCAGCCATCCTTATATGTGAAGAGAATTAAAAGTTTTAAAGAGGTGTAAGATTACACGGTATCGAAAATTGTGGCACTGTAGTTCCAAACCTTTAACCATCAACGTCGAGCTATAATTACCTGAACGTCGAGGTAGGCGAAGACGATCGTCAAAGCTTAAACTTCGGAGGATCCGTTGACGCCCATTAATTTGCCTTAACAAATGGAGATATCATAATATCTACTCCCTGAGGCACTTCGTACTGACACGGAATAAATAATATCGAAGGCTAAGATTACCTGAAAGGTTAACGCTTCCCTCGAGTAAAGGTTATTGCATCTTCTATCTGGTGTATCTGCACGCTGTCTACTGTGTTAATTAATAGGAACTCATGTTTTGGAAATTTGACCTTCAAAATACATAATGACAACAGAGGAAACAAGAGAATTACAGCAAGGACTATTAAGAAGTGTAAATGCTCTCAGTTTTGAGTGACGAAGATAACACTGGCTAACAAATATAATTTTCTTTCTGCTGATTAAAATCTGATACGCTGTATTAGTTAAAACAAGTGTTAATTGTTGAAATAGTTGTAAGAGTATTCAAAGTGAACCGTTAGTCGACAAAGAAAAAGTAGTTTTTCCATCTCTTCACATTAAATTGGGTTTTCTGAAGCAACATGTTAAGGTGAATACGAAGGCTTCCACGGCCAGAGTCGGTAATAAGCGAACTACTTCCGGAATTGAACCGTGTCATGGTAAGATATAACAATGAAATAAGAGTAAGAGGAAATAAAAACAAAAGTAAAAAAAGGAAAACAAAGAAAATGGAAAAATGAAAAAAGGGGAAGAAAAGAAAAAAGATGAAATAACGAGTAATAGAAGGAAAGAGAGAAGGGAGACAGAAAAAGAGGAGAAGAAAGGAAGCAAAAAAAAGAAGAGAGGTCACCGTAACCTTCCGCCAAAGCGGTTTCACCTCTAGCGTGATTTACATGTCGAGTTACTGTGCCACCTTGGTTTCCCTCTTTTCTTCTGAAGAAGCCACGTACGACGGAGGCGAAACGTCAAGATCGGATCTCTTTTCTTCTTTTTCTTTCCTTTTTTTTTCTTTCTTTCTTTTCATTCTTTCTGTCTCCCTTCTCTCATTCCTCGTCTAACTGTTCATTTCACCTTTTCTTCTTTTCACCCCCTTTTTCATTTTCTCATTTTTATTTCTTTTTCTTTTTGTTTCCTCTTTTTCCTCTCACTCTTATTTCATTTCTATATCTCATCACGACACGGTCCAATTCTGGAAGTAGTTTGCTTATTAATATGTTAAAGCTCTAGATCTACAAGGGGACTGTTTCAAGTACATAGATCAGAAGTTCCCACCACTAAGTTGCGAAAAAATTAAAACTGATGGACCTCAAATTAGAACTTTAATGACGGATCCAAATTTCATCAACTCTACGAACGAAATCTGGACTTCATTCACTATGGTCGTGAGCAATTTTTATTGGAAACACAAAAGTCTTCAATTATAGAAACCTAGTGAAATCAATACTTCAAAAATGTCAATATCTGTGTTGTAACATGAGTATAAAGCTTCATTTCCTTCACAGTCATCTTGATAGCTGGGATCAGTTTATGTCGAGTGTAGAAAACGGTATACGCGGGAGGCAAGAATTCGTTGACAATATGATGAAATACCGAAACCTAAACAAAAACGAAAAAGATAAAGCGAAAATTAACATTACAAATAGATGTGAGTGGCTAGAGTACTACATAAAATTGTGGACAGAGGAAGAGAAGATGGAAAGACAGGAAAACAGAAGCGGGAAGCAAAACGAAGAGGAAGAAGACAGAAATGTGTACCGGACCGAATTAAGAGAGCTGGACGAAACACTACAAAACATAAAAAACAAGAGAACACAGGTAAATATCCCGCACTGATTTCAGTGAAGTTTTATGGGTTCATAGATCGACACAGCGTAAAAACAACGGTAAGTTTCTTATCTACCCAATCTCGCAGTAGAGAGATCTCAAGTTGGGAGCAGAATCTCTATGCTCTATTTTCTTGTTAACGTTCCATGTTGGTAGATTCAAATAGTTTTACACATCTTTATTTATTGAAGATTTCTATTTACGTATTATACCAAGTATTTCGTATCTATCATAGTTACGAGATATTTGATATGTAGATATACTATAAAGTACACTTGGCATTCCAAATTCTCTGTTTTCTTCGAGTACAATGTGATATTTTGCATCGTCATTCTTTCTTTTGGTCGAAAATTGGAGGATCCGGTCCGGGGGTTATACAACGATGAGATCTAGAACAGTTATGTAAAATGACACACTGAATGCATTTCCGGTAAAGTTAGCGCCCTATCTAACGTTGAAAACCAGCTGAAATAGTGCCTGTTTTAAAGAACGATTATACAGGTACCGGAAGAGATTCGTTCTCCGCTCTTGGACAGTTCCACCCTAGGTCCTTGTACCAAAGGGGAACGCCTCGGAGGGGGACTGGTAATGCCCAGAACGATCTGTAGGGCGCATAGCTTCGAACACTTTTTCACACATTGAATACAATTATCTTGGCAAGAAAAGACTTTAGCCCGAGTCTGACAATTTTATCGAATCCAGCGTGGTCAATTACGTATATAACAAATATTTGATCGAAATCGAATTACCTTCCCAAATCGTCAAAAATCGACAATTTTTCGTTGCGATTTTAGAAAAAATCTTGACCTCTCCAATTTCACTGAAATTTTGTAATATATGTAACTGACCACATTGAATACGATAAAATTGTCAGATTCGGGCTAAAGTTTTGAAGAATGAAGAGGAAGAGAAATACAGACATAACAGAAGAAGAACTTGGAGTTAGAAGTGTTAACGATATAATAAGGGAATACAGACAGAGTTGGATAAACACATGGAAGGGACGGAAGACCCACTGAAGATACATGGAAAACTACAGGCTACCCAAGTATGGAATTACGAAGAAGGGGACGAGGGGGGGGGGGGGGAGAAGATCGATAGGACGTTCACAAAAGGAAAGGCCAGACCATAACTAAAGTTGGTCCTTCACGCTACGTAAAAGACACAAAAACTCGACGAAATACAAATTATTAACCACGCTATTGGATGGGCCAAGAAAGTGAAGTACCTAGGGGTTATTTTAGGAGAAATATTCCTTCCACATCAACGAAATCAAAATAGCGGGAGCCTCCAAGGTCCTACACCCACTGCTAAACGAAAAAAGTAAGTTATGACTGGACAACAAGATCAAGATCATTAAAACAACAATACACAGGTATAGCAGTAAACTCCACTCACACAAATTAATTAATTATGCGGAACGCAGCGTTTCGGGAGCACGTGGGCTCCCATTGTCAACCGTGTTACCGACTGAAAGTAAAAACTGTATCACACATGCAAAATTATTTTCTACGCAGGCTCTAAAATTTCTAACCATATGACTATTTACAATCTACTAGGTGGCCTCATGCCTTTTACAGGAACGGATGGACCGAAAGCGAACCGTATCATTTAACAGGGTCTATGGTAATAAATCCATCAAACTCGAGTGTGCAATTGGGGGTGGTTCTCTGTTCAATAAGTTTCCGTTCTTTTTCATATATACCGTTTCGTACGCGTCTAATTCTCTATACGAGTTCACGTTTTTAAGTAGTGTCAGATTTTTTAAATCAATCTTATGTCCGGATTTTACCATATGCTCTGCTATGCTTGATAGTTCAGGTTTGTCGAAACGATAGTGTCTAATATGTTCTTTGAACCTCGTTTCGATACTCCTTTTTGTTTGTCCAATATAAACTTTCTCACAATCATTGCATGCGATTTGGTATATTCAGACTTTTTATCATCTCCGGTTTATCTTTGGGATTCCCTAAGAGATTCTTTAAGTTGTTTTTGACACAAAAGACACGTTCATGTTTAGTTGTCGGAAAATTTTACTTAATCCTTTTACTGTTGGGTGAAAAGGAAGAGTTATAAATTTCTTGTTACCGGTGTTTGTTGATGTCAAAGTCATTGGAATTTCTGATGTGTTGTTTGTATTGGACCTTCCTTAAAATACGGTCGACATCTATAGAAGAGAAACCATTGTACCTCGCTACATCTTTGATATATTTTAATTCTTTGTCATACCTGCTCTTGTTTAGCGGAAATCTGACGAGTCTATTGACCAGAAAACTAATCGCGGACATTTTTTGTTGTTCGCAATGGTGCGAATCAAACGTGATGAATCTGTTGGAATTAGTTTCTTTTCTGTAGATGTCTATTTCTAATTTATTATTATTGCGTATGACTAGAGTATCTAGATACTCTAGTCATACATTGAACAGAGAACCATCCCCAATTGCACACTCGAGTTTGATGGATTTATTACCATAGACCCTGTTAAATGATACGGTTCGCTTTCGGTCCATCCTTCCCCGTAAAAGGCATGAGGCCACTTAGTAGATTGTAAATAGTCATATGGTTAGAAATTTTAGAGCCTGCGTAGAAAATAATTTTGCATGTGTGATACAGTTTTTACTTTCAGTCGGTAACACGGTTGACAATGGGAGCCCACGTGCTCCCGAAACGCTGCGTTCCGCATAATTAATTAATTTGTGTGAGTGGAGTTTACTGCTATACCTGTGAATTGTACATCCACACAGTCCTTGCAATCGTCAAAACAACAATAGTACTACCGATCGCCTCCTACGCTGGGGAAATTTAGTATCAGGCAACTGAAGCGCAAGAGAAGAAAATACAGCGAAAGCTCAACAAACTAACGCGATTCGTATCAGGGGCACCGCGTTACGTCACAAATGCAACACTGTATCAAGAACTTAACCTGGAAACACTTGAGACTATAGTATATAGAAGAACACAAAGCACATTACAGAGAATGGAGACGCATGATAACACAACAGTCAGAAGAATAATGCAACCAACACGATGAATAAGGAAAGAAGGAGCTGCACAAATTAATCGAAGGGCTGAAGAAAGGCCATAACGTTATACAGGACAAAAATGAAGAAAACATAGGAAACATACATGTACACTGCACCCACAAATAGAATAAAATCCACCGATCTACCAAACAAGACAAAGAGGAAATGGAGCATCTCTCCGACCCTCGTTTAAAATCAATAGACCTAGATACACGTCAGAAGGTTTTCAGCTTAAGAATGGTTAACACTTCGAGTTACCGTAACCTTCTTCCAAAGTGGTTTCGCCTCTAGCGTGGTTTGCACGTCGAGTTACCGTGGCACTTTTGTTTCCCTGGTTTTTCCTGAAGGAGCCTCCTACGACAGAGACGAAACGTCAACATCCCACCTATCTCTTTTTCTTTCCTTCCTTCTTCCTTTTTCTTTTTTCTGTCTCCCTTCCCCCTTTTCGTTCTCTTACTCTCTATTACACCTTTTCCTTTTTCGACCCCTTTTTTAATTTCTTTCTTTTTCTTTTTATTTATTTTTCTCTTACTCTTATTTCATTTCTATATATCTCATCGTGACACGGTTCTTTTCCGGAAATAGTTCGTTAATTATTAACTCTGGCCGTGGAAGCCTACATATTCATTTCAAGATAATTTGAAGAACTGATAACAAAGAGGGCGATCACAAACTTAGCACAAAATTCTCTTGTTATGATGGCCACAGTATTATTAAAAAACAAGATTGTATCTCGTAGAAGAATTTTTAAATCTCTAAAATTGTGAAAAATTCGCCCACCTCGATGGAAGCAGAAATTATTTTCCACCGAATTTAAAATCGTCCTTGATAAGGGGAAATTTTCGTATAAAATACGGCAGAACAAACACTGTATAAACCCCACCTAATCGAAATTAATAAAGTAACTTTGGCGCCGTATAAATAAACTGCAAGCATAAATTTTATTAATTATCGCACTACTAAGAACGAACATAATTCGAACGGAAAATTTCCTCCATTAATTAAGAGGCCAGCACAGCAACAGCATTGCCCGAAAAGTTCTTGCCGCCCTCCCTGCATCGTATTTACGACTCTCGACCCGTATCCTTCTTCCATCTCGCCGTACTCGTCTTCCTTTCTGGTGAGTGGAAACGCCGCCGACGCCACCCGCCATCTTATTTAATTCTCTCCACTCTTCGACTCGTTGTTTCGTTCGCGATTTAGAACTTTTAAAATAACGGACGCTTACGCGCTATCTCTAAAAGGTAGATGATGCTCTCGCGAAAGTATAAGCCGTGCTTTACGAGCCCCGTCGGTATTTGTTCGTGTAATTTTATAACTAGCGCCCATTCGGTTCCGTTATACTTCTTGGGGTTTTTATTTCGAAACGCGAACGCAAAGAGAAAAAGGCGATAGAAGATGAGAGTGCGAATGAAGAGGATAGACGTATCGTAGATGCCAGCAAGCAGTACGAGATGCCCTATTTTGGGCGCATTTGGGAGGGAGAAATCTCAAAAAGTTCGTAGTTTTTCCGAGACGGGATAAACAGCTCGTTGGCGGGAGAACCGGGAGATTTTGCTGCGGAGGTTTTATCACACCGAATTTCTATCGGCTAGTTGGAACTGCTACAGTATGCATTACGTCTAGCATACATGAGATATTTTAGCAAGTACGATTGCTGAGCTGGTTGAAAAGATTAGGATATAGCGAAAAGGAAACGCCTAGTACTTTTAATTAGCTGCTGGAAAGGAAAGGCCCCCAACATGCGGTTTAAATGCTCCACATCAGAATTAGTTTCGAGCAAAAAGGTTTGACATTCAAATTACTGCGTTGCATCACCCCCTCGAGACTCATTGAATGTATTTAAACGTCGTAGATATTAATTTCTCTTAATCTGATTTTCAACTGAAATTTCATAGAATATTTTTAACCTCTTACTGGGGTGCAAACCAATTTAAAAGAAGTAGAATCTATGATCAACATGTAGCATTCAGGTTCTACAATTTACAAAATCATCTCCATGTGTACTAAAATGCTATATATTTAGGAAACCTAATGTTCATCTTTCAAAACTAACGTAATTATATTCACGATACTTTAATTTCCAAAGAGAATACTTACATTTTAAACTACGCTGCTCAAGACACTTATTGGTTATTCCATATAGTTGTGGAATAAAGATTTACAACATACGGTGTTGTTCGAAGTGGGGATACTCGGTTATGGCTCAATGGTTCGTAGATCATTTGAAAAGTGCTCTTTTAATTTTTCAAATAATGTGTTGATGCAAACTTTGGAGTGAATCAAGAGGTCACTTCAAAAACATATTCGGCCAACTTCAATAAGACCTGGAAACGATCGATGCCTTTGATCAATACAAAAAATTCTTCTCTCTCTTTCATGAACCTGATATGTGGAAATTTTAGGTTTAATACAATCCAGTTTTGAAGTGACATAATAATAACTTTGAAAACGATTTCCCACCAAAGAGTAAAGTAAGAAAACGAAAAGTCAATTTAACATGAAAGCATGAAACAAGTTATCAATTGTTTGAAAAAGGAATAAAATTATAATTTGAGAGACACAACAAACACTTTGTAGACGGAATGGTTGTGACGAAAGTATTTTTTAAAGCGGGGGAGATTTTATTTGGAAATTGTAAAAATAAAACAGAGATCATGTTTGCTATTAAGGAACTTCAGTTATCTCGTTCGACAGTCATATAGCGTGTTGAAGCCATGAACCAAGACATGGCAGATAAACTAAGATATGATATTATAGAATGATATCATATAGAAAGTATATATTTTTCTTTGCAATTTGTTGAACCCACCGACTTGACAGATGCTGCTTCGGCTGCGTACTTTTATTCGACTGGTATTTAATGACATGTCGCAAAAGAAGAATTTCTAGCAATGATTTCTCTGAAAGGAAAATCCTGTGGCGAGGATATATATGAGGTACTTCACAGCCGTTTTGTCATAGTCGTTACGGTTGTCGGGCTCCGGTATGTCACTAGGTTTTTTATCCCTAACGTTTCGTGAACAACCCTCAGTACCATTGTAAATGCGATTCAGAGTTGTTCGCGAAACGCCAGGGAGAGAAAACCTGTTACGACCATGATATATATGGGGCAAGCTACAAGTTACGAGTCTATAGACTATCTATAAAACTAAGAACTAGTGTGCATTACAAAGCACTAGCCACTAGTTTTGTTGCATTGTGTCGAGCTAATGATGATTTCCCTTCGTTTCTCTTATTCCATTGCACTAACCATCAACAAGCTTTGAATTCAAAAGTTCTAAACATGGAAGAGGTTATGAACATTGCAGTAAAAAATGTGAGTTCCACGCGTGCCTGAAGCTTGCAACGACGGCTCTTCAAATTGCAATTGGCAGATAACGAGTCTGCTAAATACATGATTTAGTTTTTCACACGGACGTCAAATAAACGCTTCCAATAGTAAAAAGTAAAAAAGCAGCTGAAAATCCACTGTCTTTGAAAGCAAGAATGTCTCAGTTGAATTTTGATATTTTTCAGAGAGAATTGACAACTATTTTGAGTAAATTTGAAAGTCGTTTTTATGGTTTTAGTAAATTGACAAATATCTCAACTTTTAGGAGGTATCCTTATTATCGTAAATAAATAAAGAGAAATCAGCTACTGAGATAGTAAATCAGTTTAATATGGACTCATCTTCTGTTGAAAATGAGGTTGTGGCGATTATCTCAGATATACATCTCAGAGCCGGATCATCTGGTATCGTATATCTGAAGATAAATATCCGAATCTAAGGCAAATTTTTATTTAGTTGACAGCAATGTTTGGCTCAACTTATTTGCGCGAGCCCGCATTTTCTGAAATGAAAATAATTCAGTTAAAATATCAATTATCCGACGAACATACGTCATCATGCTTGCGATTAGCATTTAGCAATTACGTACCATCTTACGAAAAGTACACTGAAGACATGCAGTGCCACGCAACGACATCCAAAGATTTATAATTCTTTAGTTTAGTAACTAAAACCAATGAAGACGCATTTTTGGATATAGGTTCTTTAATTACCCTTTTTAGATCAGTGAACTGCACTTACAACCTACTTACGCCATGATACACCCTATCCTACCTACACTACAATCCTGTACCACACATATTTGCGAAATCTACAGAGTCGATCGCTTGTAGTCTAACAATTTTGAGATAGATCGCCAACAGTTCCAGTTTGGACACCTCTGCTCTAGCCTATATCACAAAAAAAAACGGTTGGTCTGTATTCGATTCATTCCAGATCATGAAAAAGCCTATCTAATCAATTGTGGCCAAAATAAGTGGAGACGGTTGGTATTCTATGATTTGCCCATGATTGATGAATGCAAATTTATATAATGCAAGATTTGCGCGATCTAGTGGAATCGTTAATAATCCTTCACAATGTCTTGATCTTACTTCAAGAATTTTGTATCAAACTCATCGTAATATTGACATTTGCAACTATCAGCGAGTTCTTTTCATAATTGAATCACTGCTTGATTATTTAATTTTAATTTAATTTAAATTATTGTCATAAAGTTAAATGACGATTGCAAAGACTGTGTGGATGTACAATTCACAGGTATAGCAGAAAACCCCACTCACACAAATTAATTAATTATGCGGAACGCAGCGTTTCGAGAGCGCGTGGGCTCCCATTGTCAACCGTGTTACCGACTGAAAGTAAAAACTGTATCACACATGCAAATTATTTTCTACGCAGAGTCTAAAATTTATATTTAAAACATATGACTACGTACAATCTACTCGGTGGTCTAATGCCTTTTTCGGGAAAGGATGGACCGAAAGCGAACGGTATCTTTAACAGGGCCTATGGTAATAAATCCATCAAACTCGAGTGTGCAATTGGGGGTAGTTCTCTGTTCAATAAGTTTCCGTTCTTTTTCATACATATCATTTCATACGCGTCTAATTCTCTATACAAGTTCACGTTTTTAAGTAGTGTCAGATTTTTTAAATTTCAGAAATTCTGGAGTATTTGGTTGAATTTTTGAAATTAAATAACGTAGATGACGTGAAAACCGCGGAATATAAAAGGTTAACTAAATTATGCATGTCACAAAATTGTTTTCAAATAGGCGGAAAATGGTTCGAACAGGTGGAAGGAACGGCGATGGGTAATTCTTTATCTCCTTTTATTGAGAACCTTTTCTTGAGCAAATTTGAAACGAACCTGAAAAAAGAAACCAAATATTTCCCGAGAATTTGGCTTAGGTGCGTAGATGATATTTTCGCGGTGTTTGATACCAACAAAGGAAACATACAAGATTTTCTAGCAGAACTGAACTCAAAATTTACCACGATCAAGTTTACTATTGAAGAAGAAGTGAACAATCGCCTTCCGTTTCTAGATACTCTAGTCATACGCAACAACAATAAATTAGAAATGGACATCTACAAAAAAGAAACTAATTCCAACAGATTCATCACGTTCGATTCGCACCATTGCGAACAACAGAAAATGTCCGCGATTAGTTTTTTGGTCAATAGGCTCGTCAGATTTCCACTAAACAAGAGCACGTACGACAAAGAATTAAAGTATATCAAAGATGTAGCGAGGTACAATGGTTTCTCTTCTATGGATGTCGACCGTATTTTAGGGAAGGTCCAATACAAACAACATATCAGAAATTCCACGACCTTGACATCAACAAACACCGGTAAGAGATTTATAATTCTTCCTTTTCACCCAACAGTAAAAGGCTTAAGTAAACTTTTTCCGACAACTAAATATGAACGTGCCTTTTGTGTCAAAAAACAACTTAAAGAATGTCTTAGGGAATTCCAAAGATAAACCGGAGATGATAAAAAGGTCTGGAATATACCAAATCGCATGCAATGATTGAGAGAGTGAGAAAGTTTATATTGGACAAACAAAAAGGAGTATCGAAACTAGGTTCAAAAAACATATTAGACACTATCGTTTCGACAAACCTGAGCTATCAAGCGTAGCAGAGCATATGGTAAAATCCGGACATAAGATTGATTTAAAAAATCTGACACTACTTAAAAACGTGAACTCGTATAGAGAATTAGACGCGTACGAAACGATATGTATGAAAAAGAACGGAAACTTATTGAACAGAGAACCACCCCCAATTGCACACTCGAGTTTGATGGATTTATTACCATAGGCCTGTTAAAGATACGGTTCGCTTTTGGTCCATCCTTTCCCGAAAAAGGCATTAGACCACCGAGTAGATTGTAAATAGTCATATGTTTTAGAAATTTTAGAGCCTGCGTAGAAAAGAAAATAATTTGCATATGTGATACAGTTTTTACTTTCAGTCGGTAACACGGTTGACAATGGGAGCCCACGCGCTCTCGAAACGCTGCGTTCCGCATAATTAATTAATTTGTGTGAGTGGAGTTTACTGCTATACCTGTGAGTCATAAAGTTAGTTTTTTTTTTTGAATTGTTGGTGATCGTACCTGTTAATTCCACTTATGTACATACCTTTTGACAATCTGAGTGTGATACTTATTTGAAAATATCTGCTTTAGCGCCTGCGCCAGTACTTAAACAACAATGGCAGCACTCTAACACCTCTACTGACTCATTAAAACAACTACATTTCCACAACAAACAAACATCCTTACGCCTTCTTCCATAAATTTTCGCCGAGAACGCGAGAAACAGTTCATTTGCCGTCGAAAATTAAATTTCTCAAAGCAGAAACAATAGAACGGTTATTAAATTTCGTTAGCGAAAATTCAAACTGCGGTTCGCATTAATAAGGGTAAGAGATTATAATTAAGGGTATTAGACTGTTACGTTTTAAGCCCGCTGATCCTCCTCTATACGTTTCGCCTAAAATTAGAATTTAGTAAAATCGCATTAACGAACGAAATTTCCGCTAAAAAGCGGCGTCAAAACATCGGTAAGATCCACCGAAATGGTTATCGAAGAAGCGACTAGGGTGTAAGGAAATTTGTTGACGTAGATGTTACTCGAATTAGCAGTGATTATGAGACAATAGGAAATTAAAATAGGTATAGTGTGTACCTAATCTACCTACATACATACATATGTACAGGTTAAAAGAGGGATGTGAGCTAGATAAGGTGTTAATGGAAAGATAGTAGGTTTATTTATTTAAAAAAGAAGAAAGGGTACTCAAACAATGAAGCTAACTACTTATTTGGGCTCTGAGCAGAACCACCTCATTAAGACATCAAGGCGACTAGAATGAAAATAATAATAATAATAAATAATTCTTTTTTATGTTTTGTATTCGTTCCTGCGATATTCCTTTATAAATACAGCGAATTGAACAAAATAACGGTACTTCAACAATCCAAAGAATGAAATCCGGATATCTGTCCAATACCCTGTTCAGCCTAAAGTAACTTTTTACTTCATAGGCAAATGCTCACATATAATTTTACTGTCTTCATCCTTACTATATTTCCATACCAATTTAATTGCTTCCTCCTTATTTTTTTTATTATTGGGTCTTGCATTGTTATTGTTCTAATATCTTCGTTCTTGATCCTATCCCATTTTGTTTTTTCCGTTATTCTTAATAGATCTTTCATTTCCATTATATTTATCTTTACTGCATCTTTCTTCCGTAATGTCCAGTTTTCACATGCGCTATTACTGGGATTTTTATAGTATTATTGGAGAAAGCAATTATATTTATAAATTCTCGAGCTGCCGAAATATAATGTTGAAAATAACCAGCACCATCCCCATGCGGTAACAATACTTTGTTGGAACAAGTGTAAATGTTAAACGATTATAAGCAATGCCAGCCCATGCATTCATCTTTTGTGGATATTGGGCATGAGCTTCCTCACTATAGCATAGATTATAGTCTGCCCAGTATTTACAGCTATATTTACTAACGGTACCACTCAAAGAGAAAGTAGCTTTTTTAGAAAATATTATTGAACATAAAAGATTCATTCTATTCAATTCTGCGAGAACTTTCTACTAAAATACAAGCACCCTATTGGAATCTTCTTCCGAATGTCCTTGTACATTATACACCTGGATTGCGTTCATGTTTTCGCAAAAATCGTTAGCTAACTGAATTTCCTGAATCTTAGTGAAAGCATTGGAATTTTATTGTCATTTGTTGTCCTTGTGGTCTCTACCAGCGTGGGAGTACTCCAGGAGAGAATGTCATATGCACGATTACAGTGAAACGTGGAATGGTAGATTAATGCAGGTGCTTTATAGTTGTTTAATCACATACATACCAGACGATTGTTTGCCTGTTAATTGATTTATATTCGTTTTTATTTCTTTCCTTATTTAAATTCAAGTATTTCACCGAGACATTGTTCTGATGCTTCTTTCTTATGAGTAAGTATTACATTTTACTGGTGATAAGTCTTAGTTTATTAGCCGCAAACCATTTACGCTTTCCGGCGTTTTCTTAAAATTCATAAATAATTCGGACTGACGGCTAGCTCTAACTGTGATAGAAGTACTATCAGTATACAAATGCAGCTCCACCTTTGGTGAAGGACTCGATAAGTCATTTATGTATACAACAATGAATGGTAAAGGTCCCAAAAATACATTCTTGTGGTACACTTCCAGGGGATGCTTTTTAAATGTGACTTCTCTTCGTTCCAATTGA
The DNA here is from genome assembly GCA_023509865.1 of Trypoxylus dichotomus. Classification (NCBI taxonomy): domain Eukaryota; kingdom Metazoa; phylum Arthropoda; class Insecta; order Coleoptera; family Scarabaeidae; genus Trypoxylus; species Trypoxylus dichotomus. Next base: position 57,097,228 of record CM042075.1, read on the forward strand.
ACATAGGATATATTTTCGAAATAATTCGTGACCATCTCCTCATAATTTTTATATATGAAAACCTCGGGGTAACTGATACCTAAAATCGAATTTCCCGGTTACAACTACCGGAACTATGTGCTATTCTAGGAATTATCAGGAAAACTAAAGTACAATTACCGAAGAGGTACGCCCTATTCTATTTTTTAATCGAGAGCAAACGCAAAATTACTAGAGCAAGTACGGGAAATTCAATTTCAGCCATGCACTTTTCAGTACATATTCGTGTTCGCCCAGAAAACCGGAACGCGGAGCAACTCAAATACGAAGATAAAATCGAATTTGACTTGAAAAAGGAAAGCAAGAACTGGCTGAAAAGCTCCGTCTCGCAGAAAAACTGACCAGAAATATAAAGGCAGAAATAAACGAGTGATATGCAAGCACGTACGTGGAAGGCGTACTACGTTAAAGCATCAGTTAAAAAAGCGTATGCACAGGGCATGAAAGCGTGCGCTATAGTGCCTGCTTTTTATATATGTAGGTATGCATTTTAAAAGCGCCAGGCACTATATTAGGCACAGCGTCCGACGCATGCATACACGGTTAATCTTACGCTTTAGAGGCTGGGTTTCTGGCGCTTTTACAGTCGCATTTGGCTGGCGAACCTCGACGAATGCATATTTCGCTGCTTTAATTAAATTATAAGTTTTAATTACATCCTTAAGGCCTGAATATAAATATTTTATTCACTGGTTCATGTCGTAAATCATTGAATCAGTTCTGAGCTGCGATACTGTTCGGGGTATTGGTAGCGTATATTTTTACGAAAGAATTACTCACCCACGGGTGGCAATTGCCTCTCTCCCTTGCATAGTCCTCCTCTACACTAATGCCGCTGATCCATCGGTGCTTCAACATCTCAACAGCCTTCTGGAAACGTTTTTGTCCGACCTCTTCAAACCACCTCTCTACACCTTGCATCACTTCATAATTACTGAAAAATTTTGGCCCACGTAAGATTTCTTCTAATTTGCGGAACAGCCTGTAACCTCTAGGGACCAGATCCGGTGAATATGGTGGGTGCTCCACCAATTCAAAGCCTGCGTGGTGTATAACAGCCATAGTAATACCAGATGTTTGACTCGGATCGTTATCCTGTATTAACTTTCCTCTGTGTTTCTCCTTAATAACGTCCGACAATTTAGAAACTAATTATGCGTAGTACGCCCCTGTAATGCTCTGTCCCTCTTACAAATAGTCAGGCAGGATGATTCCTTGAGCATCTCAGAACACAGATAGCAGAATCTTTCCAGCAGATAGCACAGTCTTAAATTTGCGTGAAGGAGGAAAATCGTGATGTTTCCACTCTCTGCTTTGCACTCTACTCTCGGGATCATAGTGGTGTACCCATGACTCATCCATGGACACATACCGACTAAGAAGCTTCTCTTTGTTTGCTTGGTATCTTTCCAAAAGACGCTTACAGATCAATACCCGATTTCATGAAATAAAACAAAAGAGTATGAAAAATGGAAAGTTTCAATTTTATTAGAGTTATATCCAAAATAATTTGCGAATTTTCTTCACAGACGCGAGAAAGGAAATGATAAATTAAAGTAAACAATTTCTTTGCTATATTCGCAGCATAGGCATATTATTGAAGTCTTGCCATACCGTTTGAAAGGTAGACAGTGTTATCTTGCAGTTTTTATAACATTGACAGCGGTGTTATTGCACTGTATGCGGTCTGCGTTTATGTATGCGAGTTTAGTTGGATAAATGTATTATGTACACACATTTTGCATCCACGGGCGGCATGTATTACAATTTCTTAAGGTTTTTTTAATTCTGGCATTACACCTTTTCATTTTCCGTACCTTTTTAGTTTTTTAGTTCAAAGACATCCTGTATATATCATGTTTTAGGTGATCCTTTGGTAAGCGGCAATAGAGTTTTGATCCAATGAAAAACATTTTCTGAATCCTTTTGTAATTTGGAACACACTAGAGTGTGGTGTGATTCTAACCAGATGCCAAATGCGTACCAGGCCAGATTCAAACTTAGAGGCTCGCAGAGATTTCAATACTACGTAGCTATCGGTAAAAATATTAATTATTGCACTTGAATATCCTTTCGCCAGGATTTTCTTAACGCAAAAGTGCTTGGCATAGTCCTCATCATGAAATATATTACTTTGGGGTCCTCTGTGCATTTCTAAATCAAAGATGGATTCACTGATGTCATTTGTAAGGATGTTAAATGACTTAAAACGCATAATTAATCAATTAATCACCAACTTTTTTGTGCCTTCTCTCATACCTCTGGACATGCCACTCGAAAAACTTTATCAGGACATGTGCAGATTGTTATTGGGCGTTCATATCTAATTCTCAATATAAAAGGAAAATGAAGAAAACAACCTTCTAGTGACGCATGGATTTTGTTAATTTTCGCTTACATCTGACGTGCAAGAGGAAATTTGCTTTTATCGTCAGACAATCCTTTACCATCTCCAGACGCTTCTAGGTAATTTTAGCGCAAACCGCAGTCTATGCAAATGACACATGTACGAGACCTGTCTGCAAATTCTACACCACAAGGGGCACAATAAAGAAATAACTAAAGGACGTACTGACGGTACCGACGTGCATGTAACAAACGCTTTACGCTCCCCACTACGGAGGACTTGCAAGATGAAAAAAACCGGGTACAATAATCTGGATAGCATACATACATAACCAGGCGTCGTTGGAAATTACAATGCACGAGATTCAAGTAATAACTTCCCGTAATAAAAGCTGGATTATCTCTCTTTATGTTTCCGCCGTAAGTAGGTACGGGTACAAAGAAAAGATTATTGTTTGTGCAGTTATTCCGGAACTCAGGTGGGCGTCCGTTAGTTTCAATGTTATCTCGCGGATAATCAAACGCGCAGAATGCACATATAAAAGAGTACTTACGTGTGGATGCGCTTCGTACGCCACCGTCTCGTGTGTATGCGAATTCTTGCCTCCTAGAGCGATGTAATAGACAAGACGGTGAGATAGATGGCGTGCGCTGAAAGCTTATACGTATCGCTACTGGAAATTGCCTTAAAAGCGATTATGGACTCTATTATGGGAATATTATGGAAAGTCAATCACGTGTAGTAATATATAGAACTAAAAATAAATAAATTTGAAATTTAAAATGCTCTATCCTTAAAAGCTCTTAGAAACATGCTACTAGGTTTAGATTTTCTAATTCAGGCAGTATTATAAATATTAAAATTTTAATTAAATTGCCAGAGCTTGGGTGTCACAGATTTCATCACTTAATCAGTTACATAATTTAAATAATAAAGCTTTACGATTAAATAGAATATCAGAAATTCAAACGCATATATTATTTTCGCCTAATGAAAAGTTTATTATTTATTATAGTGCTTTTCACGACAAAATGACCGGATAATGTACCGTATAATCGAATCATTTTATTACTGTTTATGTAAGTGTCTATTATATAGATAAAAGAGCTGTTCAGTAATATTAGAAAGTACCGGTAACAGACGCCTTGTTTTCAATTTCGCATCACATACACGTATATATCAAAGGTGTTTCAATAAGAGCGTAACATTTTAAGGTTCAATGAAACATGGTTTTCTGTAGCAAAGTGTTAAAATATAGATTGATTTTTAATGTATACATTTAGGGATTATGTATGAAACAAAATATCTGGTAAATTGTCGCCATGCCTTTGCTGGCACATGGATACTCTTTTGACAAAATTTTAAACACTAGGGTATACATGTGGCCTGTGAGTTCAGATACCCCATAGCCAGAAACCCAAAGGTGTTAAATCGCAAGAAAGCGGCGGCTAATTCTGGTCACTAAACCGGAAAGTGACACCACCAGGAACAAACACGTGCAAGACAGTCAATGATTCACTGGCGGTATAACATGTGGCACCGTCCTGCTGAAACCACATCTCGTCAAGAGCAATACTTTCCGATTGATGCACAAAACACTGCGTTATAAGAGCACGATAACGTTCCTTTTTAACCGTTACTGCATTACCCCATCTTCAAAGAAGTACAGTCCAATTATTCCTCCAGACCACAATGCACACCAGACCGTTACACGTTTTGGATGCATTGCATTCTGATGAACTATTCGTGGATTTTCTGAGCCCCAAATGCGACAGTTTTGCCGATTAACGAAGCCATCTAAATGGAAATAGGCATCATCACTGTAAACGATTTTGTCCGCAAAGTTAGCATTCACTTCTGTTTGCTTAAGGATCCAATTGATGAACTCACTTCGCTGTGCATGGTCTGTTGGTAGGAGTTAAGTCAATTGGACTTTGTAGGCGAGGAAATGCGAATCTTTAGTTAGGATACGCTGAAGAGTGACTGTTGTAATGTCCAATGCTTGTGCACGATGACGAATTGACGTCTCTGGACTTCTGGGTCACACTCTCGCGAACTGCAATTCAAATCTTGCGCTCTTATTGAAACTCCCCGTATATGAGATAATTGATGAAAAACTTGCTGTTGGTAGTTTTTTTGACCTGAATAAAATATTTACAGTTGAAGTGGTCTCCACGATTTTACGGCGGTTGTTACTGACTGCTTTTCAATTCCGTATAAACTACCTAGTTTAACGATATTCCAGTACAATTATTTAAGCATCAATGAGGATATAACTGATGTTAACATTTTCCTTTCTTCTTAAGTTTGTGATAGTATAATCTTGTAGTAATGTTCTTATCTTCTCTTTATAGTCTTTTGCGTCCGTGATAATGGTTGGTCTTTTTTAGCGGCGGACATTGCGGTGCGGTCACTGTCCTTTTTTCACTTGATACATTTAATCTGAGTGGTGTGGCTAATTTTAAAATGCATTGCGCAGTTGATCTAACATCCTCTACTGATAGATAACGTTTTTCCTATGTATTTCTTTTGAAGTGATTACGAAGTTTTGTCCTTTTTGCAGGTTCTTGTATGGGATAGACGACAGATTTATAACTGCTCGACCTTCAGGTTTATGGTCCAAGTTTTTTGTGAAGCCACATGAATTTGTCCTTCTGTTTGTCGGTGGATACTTCAACATGGCGCTATAGTTAAGTCATCCACATGTTGTTCTTCAGGATTTTGCTCAAGTGTAAGTGCATTTCGTATAAATTTATCCCCACCATATTTAATGCAATTTGAATGTTATGTATCATTTCTCAGATTAGCTCATCACTTCTACGTCGGAGTATCTTTCCTCCGTAACCCTGTAGTTTCTTAGTTAAGTGTATTTCCACAATATGGCTTTCATTCTTATCGTTTTACCCAGTAATTGGTAGTTTGTCGGGCAATAAACTCTACTATTACAATTATTGTTATTAATATTACTATTAAAAACACATCTAAAATGCCTAGAAAATAATACCAAACATGATAATTCATTCCCATGTTTGATATTATTTTCTAGGCATCTGAGATATGTTTTTAATACATCACGGTAAGTCTGAGAGATCACTTACATGTGCATTTACCTTATACACCGTTTGGTGCGTACCCTCTCGAGGTCAGCAATCGATGTGCTGCCCGGAAGAAGGGTTGGGAAACTGTTGTTTTCACTATTTTTGAGCACGGCAGATGAGTGTTTTATTCGTTTGTCGGTAATTAGCGCCGAGAATATAAGTTTAGACAAAACTATCGCGCGAAACCACACTCATGACGCTTGTAAGCAGAAACATCTCCGTGTATTCACGAATATCATGAGTAGCTGTATTTAGCAGCATTATCATGTTTGGTAGTATTTCTATTATTATTACTACTATTATCATCATTATTATTATTAACATTAGGCTCTCACGGCCGAAGTCTAAGTTTGTACTTACAGTATGTATTTCCAGGCTTGTAGGCCATGGCCTTGGGTAGGTATATGTCGACGTTTCACCAAATACTACTGCTGACATTTTCGAAGCGATGTGTCGGTTCGCTGGTAGGCCTGAAGATGCCAGTCGTATACACGCCCACATATGCCTGCTCAAGTTCAGAAATGTTATTATTTCTCGAATTTTGTGCAATGCAGAAACAAACACGATAACACCAACAAATAAAATTTACGTTTATACAGTATCTACTTATATCTGCCAGGTAATACTACTACCTATAGAATATCTTTTAGCACACCTTGTGTCTCAATTCCTAAGCTGGAGAATGGAGGTTAATGTGTGAACACGAAGTAATCCTTCAGAGACCGGCGACAGACCCGCGGACCGGGAGACATGTTTGATGCGGCATTTTGCGGTTTCCACCGTATTTGACGCCCCATTCCCTCGAGGTGCTGTATCACTACCGGTAGCCGCTGCCGTCGCTGTTATCCTGCATGTGTTAGATATATATATATATATATCTTGCACTCGGGCTCGCTATATTCGTAAAACAATTTGCGAGTAGGGTAATTTGCATCCGGCGAGATAACTTCGAGGTTGCGTTATATGTACGACGACGTTAAAGGCTAGCTAGCGACGAAAGTAATTTAAACAAAGCAGTATCCTCTTTGATTACATTGTATTTTGATAGTTTAGTGTAACCGTTAAGTCAATTTGGTAAATTTGTTTTGGATCAATCAAATTCTTTGAAATAAATAAATGCAGTGGACATCCTTAGATGCATGGACTGTTCCGGTTAGTGTAGCGTTGGAAAGTTGTAAACCGTTAAAGATAGAGAGTTGGTTAAATCAGATAAAAAATGCATCACGCTAAGGCCTAGTTTTCTAATCTTAATGCATTTTGCGATGCATTTCTGATAGACTATTGACTGAGTGATACTACACCCAGTAAAACTTCTATAGTTCCATATGAAGTTTTGAAGAAAACATTTCGTTTTCTTAATACCATCGGCAAATATAAATTATTAATGCTGGACTAAAGACAAACATAAACGCAAGAGAAAATAACATTAAAAGAAGTTATTACATTTTATACAGAGAATATTTGCAATAATCTAAAATGTTAGAGGTTTATTAACAAAAAATTTGTTCATTATTGGCAGACACCTCTCTTGTAAATATTCTCCAAACATTTTAGATCGGACGAGCGAATAGGCTATTGCAGTAAATTGATTTCCTTTTGATGAAAACACTCCCTTGTTTGTCTGGAATTATGGATAGCTGAATTGACTAAATATGTAGTCTTGCGTTGGCAATTGTTCACCAAAATTTATCAGGACCACTTTCAGAAGTTGTATATAAGAATTCCTTCGCGTAGAAATAAAGCATATAGGGATTTTATTATTATGGGTAAAAACACTACCGCCACCAAAATTTCGACTCATCGCAACTTCAGTGGTCTTGTGCATATAGTGCCAATCTCATCAGAAAATATGATGTGGTTCCACTCATGATTCCATATCGTATATTGAGTATTTAGGGATGACCATGGGCTTGATTAAACTGAGAGAGGTCGTGGTGGTGGTGTTATTTTAGCTTTTAAGTTCGCTATTTGTGTAGTTTATATACCATCGCATATATGAGTTTCAGACTTCAAGAATTTCCTAGCTACTTTGGATATTATAAATACACATTGTACCGAAACATCATTCTCGGCGATTTTAATATTACTTGTTACAACAACAAGAAACGATAATAGGAATCTAATGAACGTTTTCTTACATTTTATTAATTTTACACAAATTAATTCTGTAGCTAATGCTAGGGGAAGACTGCTAGATTTAGTTGAATTTCAAGTAACCAGCACGGTTTCGTTTCTCAGCGATATACAGTAACTAATCTTGTTACTATTACTCAATATTTGTCTGATAGTGTAGGTGCTGGAAAGCAGGGTGTTTTCCTCTTCGTTTTTGGCTTTATTCCAATCGTATCTTCCTGATAGAAAACAGCTTGTGGCATATATAGGCTTTGAATCGGACTACTTCACTCCCACCTCTGGAGTTCCTTAAGCGAGTAGTTTGGAGCCACTTTTTCTCCTGATATTTATCAATGATTTGTGTTATCAATTGAGGTGTCTAAAGTTCTTATGCACAGATGACTTAAAATTATATATCGCAATTAATAATTCTTAGGTTTGCGATTATTTGCAAAGCCAACATAATATATTCAATATGTGATACATTAACAACCAGCTAACCGTTAATATGAACAAACGCAAAATTGTCATCTATTCCAATAAGACAATTCCACTTGTCTGCACTTATCAATTGGGTTTCCTTTACTTAGAAACAACTCTATGAGGGGCTTAGGTGTCACTTTGACTCCAAACTCACTTTTACAGAGCATATACCTAGTATCTGTGCATTGGAGCTGAGTATATTGGGTTTCATCATACCTGTCACATGACCTTTATCTTCTATAATAAACATTCTTCATCATTATTTTGCTTTTGCTCAGTCTAGATTGGAGTATGAGTCCTTCATTTGGCCATCTATATACCTCTATCAGATACTACTTTCGGATTCAAGGTGTTTAAACTTCTTATAATTTAAAGAACTTAATACTTACCCGATACAATGATTTAGTCACAATATTCTACTGGAGATATTTAATATTGATTCCGTAGAACTACGTAGAAGACAAGCTGAGGATAAATTCTTATTTGGTCTACTTAACAATTGCATTGATCTCTTTGAATTTTTGAGTCAAATTATTTTTATTATTCCTCGTCTAGGATCTAGGCAAACAAATGTATGTTACTATCAGACACCTAGAACAAACAGTGCCATCAGGTTCCTGATATACAGAATGTGCAATGGCTTCAAGTTTATAGATACTGATGAATTAGGTATACATACCTGAAGCTTGCCATCTCTTTTGGCGTTATGTAAATCATATATGCATTATACTTAACAGGAATTCTTTCTTCATTTCTTTTTTATAAAGTAGAGGAAAATTTTTCAGTTACATTAAACCGCTTTGGGTGAGGATGTGGATAGCTATAAGAGTACGTTGTAATGTAATTATAAGTATATTGTAATTTAATCAGCCTTCTTTTCATTGGCTAGATTTGTACTTACCCCTAGTTTTACATGCGAACATTTTTTTATTTGCCCTAAAATTGGATTATTATCTGATCTGTTGGGAAATAAACTATTATTATGTGCCTCTTTTAAGGGTGGTTTTAGCGGCCGAAATCGTTTGCTATCAGATAAAATTTGTTACGTCTGCTTGTTACCGATAAATTTAAATTATATTTTATTTGTTGTGTGGTTACATTACCTGAAGACGCTAACTGAAATATCGATGAGTGCAGTCTTGGAGTTAGCTTTTGGTTACTCCCCTCAGCGCGATTTTTGCCGTAGGAATTGGTCAAATTTATAAAATTGTTGATTCAGGTGATGAGATTGTCCTATTTTCTTACCTATGGCTTGGTTTGAAAACCCTGCCACTTAATAACAATTCATTTTTGTTTTTTCTTCCTCGCATAGCAATTTGCCTCCCAGCGTTTTTATTAGCTTATATGTATACTTCGATGATACACATATTTAAAAATAAATAAACTTTTGAAGACGTTTAGAGGCTTCTTTCCGCTGAAAGAGGATGCCTGATTTCGTGGGGTGTCTGTCTAACTCTGTGGAATTATAGAAATTTCGCTGAGTGTATTGTTTTTAAGATTTGCACCAATAGATATGACTACAACTATCATTTATGTCACCATCTTCCTATACATGTCTGGAACAGTTACGGTAATTAAATGCTATTTCCTTGGATTAACTAGAAAAATGTAAGATTTAATTCAAAAGAAATTTCATCCTCTCTGTTTTCTGCCTTTTATCAACCATATTAACACAAACATAAGTAAAACGTTAATTCTCTAGTGTATCCAGTTTAATGTTTCGCTAAAATTCGCTAAATATTGCCAGCGGGCAAGGCTACCTCAAGTGGTTTTACGCCTCAAAATAACTCGAACACAATTTATATTAATCTGGCTTAAAAACAGCAACAGATTATAAAGTTTCGTACAAAATTTCGTTCTTCGTACGGAACATCGCAGGTCTCGCGGCGAACGCATCCAAAAATAAACCGTAAAGACTGAAAGGTTAAAAGGTGACCACCTTGCTTCGCCGCCTTCAACACCCGGCTGGAAAACATAGGGGATTTATTCATGCTCTCGGAGGCATGATAAAGCGTATTTTGTAATACTTATTTAAACTAAAAGTTTCCTCCAGGTGCCGCAGGAGGTTCAACGTTTCCGTTCTGGTGATCGGTTTATGTATCTGGAAGTTTTCTTCCATTAAACTAGCACGAATAACAAAATATTAAATAATAAATACTGACTTTAATATCTGGCTTTTACCGGATACAACTTGTTTACATTTTTAAGGAGCGCTGTTTTAACTTTAATGTACCTTTAGGTTCATTCCAACCTGCAGAGTATAATTTTCACGTTCCAATTTACCTTTGAGCCATGCGAATAGCAGCTAGTAAACGAAAGAACCGATATACGATCCAAAGTAGAAGTCGTTTGTACTGTCATGCGCACTGTAACTCCTTCAACATCTTCACTTTATTGGAATATTTCTGTTGTGCTTTCAAAACCCAAAGTGATGTGATTTAAAGTTACAGCAAATCAACACTAAAAAGGAAGAACACGAGAGGAATGTGTCGATTAAACAAAGAAGCGGTCGTAATATACAAAAACCCTAATAACATTAATAGGGACGACGAACTCTGAATCGAATATGGACAACGGCATTGCGCGCATCTCTACACACAGTCGGTGCTCCCCGCGTGCCAAATGGAGAACGCACAACAACTTAGAAGAGGGGAGGAATATATTTAAACTAGCAACCACTTCCATGAAGCACAGTAGCCATAGATAACTCTAGAGATGGATAAGTGTTAAATTGTTAGAACAAGTTTGCATCAGCGCTGCTATATACTTATCACTCTAAGTAAAAGGACAAGGGAAATTTAAACGGCTACTTTATAATGCTTGACGTATGTTTGAAATAAAACTTTTTACTTAGCAGTTTTTCTAGCTGTTGCCGACAGAATACTGCAAAGTAGAAAGCTCGTTTTTAAGTTACATTTTGCTACTAATTGAATAATAAGATTTCGTTGTTATACTTACACGATATATAACATTACAAACCATTAAAAACTATGCTCAAACACAAACATACGCAGATAGGGACATATACATATCCATTAATACAAAACATCGGTGATCGATTACATTCAAACAAAATAATCATGTACAATAACAAATAGCCTTAGATATATAATCTTTTATTAAGATATTTAAGGTTCTATACAGAATGTTGAATTACGGACATCGGCATAACACAAATATGTTTATAAAATATGCACATGTATGTAGTTAATAGTACAAATCATATGAACATAAAGAATTTATTGTCAGACAAGGAAGAATACAAAATTAACAGACATAATGAAAATAATATATATATATATATATATATATATATATATATATATATATATATAGAATAATTGCTTCGAAAAATGTTGTTTGCCCTCTGCGTAATTGCATTGCTTTCTTATATAAAGGATTTGTCATCGATGACCTGCTTTCTTTACCACATAAAATTCTGTTAATTCCTGTTGTCCAATTAAAACAACAGAAAGCTAAAAAAACTTTTACGCAACATTTTTCTAATTCGTATGAATGAGAAACACAAACGAAAATGAATAACTGTAGACAAATACTCAAACATAATCACAAAAAAAAAATTCCTTTCAGTAATATTATGGATAAAATGTGCATAATTAAATTGTATACTTTAAGGAAATTAAAAATTAGATCTGGATGACAATATTGCAATTTTCTCGGGACAATTGCCGAGTATTCGCTATTCAACGTAAACGAATTCCACTCACCACTTGCATTATCTGCATAGATATCTTTTCTGTACACATCGCAATGCGAAATATTGGCCTGCAATTTTCTAGCAAGGAACCCGCCTACATAGCCTGTGACTTGTTTAGATATATAATTAGTCGTCAGCGCAGGAATGTTAAGTTTCATCAACTTTTCTACCTCGTCATTAATAGTTTCCACGCTACAAACTTCGGGTGGAGATGTTAGTAACTGTAGCACTGGTGTCAAACTTAAGTCTGTATCTACCTCACAATTTGCGTTAATGGAATGTCTAGTTCCTATATTGTTAATTAGAAGTGTTCGGAAATTAAAACTTGAACATTGATGTTGTCGGATTCACATTGCGCACTCCACGTTGTCTCATCTGGCCAAAAAAAAATCTTGAGAGAATCTTGATTAAACGTCCTACCTTTAATGAAACGAATATTTCGTGGTAGTCTCTTGAAAATTTTTTCTATTCGATCAAGCGTTACGATACAGTTTTTAAAGGTGGGTACAACTCTTTTCTTATTGTTACTATCCACGAAGTACATGGTTTTTAGAACTTGTTTGGCATTTCTCTAACTCATGTGTCTGACGAAGATCCACACAGAGGGGTTCTGTTTGGCCATGGATGAGTCAATGCTTATTTCAGATGTCTCTCAGGTATTACCTTTTATTCGAAGGGTAGATAAAAATTATTAAGTCATTTCAACAGTATTTTCCCTGGAAAGACTATCACTACCGGTGGATCTAAAAAAAAACCATCCGTGGAAAGGAAGAAGGTGTCGTAGCATGAACTAATATGGACAACGGCATTGCGTTTGTATATTCGTTACTTTGTTGAGGAAATTTAGTTTTTGTATAATACGCCGAAATGAAGCACTTATAGCCAGTTTTTCAAAAACTTCCCCTGTTAATTATCCTCATCCGAGTCGGTACCTTCATTGGGGCAAAATCCGCCTTTATTCACATTATTTTCATATATTTGGTCAACGCTTCCTTCACTTTTAGTTTTAATTTTGTGTGAACATCTCCTGGTTTGAAGAAGTTATGTTTTTGCAACGCGTTCTTAATAAAACCCAACAATATGTTTTGCATATTATGCTTACAATGTAACTTTCTCTGAACAAGTTGAAACTCTATATCGCTTGTGATGTCGTAAGGATGGAGCTGTGTTGTTTTCTCTGAAAAATTGTGGAATTTGGTCAAAAGACCTCGGTTTGTTTCAATACATTAAAATATACATGAATGAAACATGAATGTGAAATACGATAAACTAGAAATACAATAGTCATTTAGTTGTCTCCGAACAAACTTTTGTAGTAAAATCATTAAAATGGACTTCACTTCTTTCATAGCTTCGTAACTCCTTATTGGTAGAAGCTATTTTTATAAAATACGCAACTTGTAACGAGAGTAGCAATGTTGTATTACTCCCCCTTTAAGCTACGTACACAGTGGAGACGTAAACTCCACCATGGTATTGGCACATATATCTCGTTATCCAAAATGTATTTGTTTATATTTAACTTCTTCCAAATTGCTCAAAATTTGAGAAACATGGTATACCTTTACACAGTCCTTTAAATTCTGGTACTTAGAAACAATGGCACAACTAGCAGCTTTATTCATAATTAATTTATTCCATTTTATTCCATCAAGAATGCATTCTGTGTAGTCTACCAACCAGATAAACGAGTTCTGCATTCCGTGAATAAAGCATCGCTTTAATAACAACGGGCACTTGACAGAATAACAGCGCTAAAGTGACTTATTGGAAACTTCCTTATCCAAAATAATTAGATTTTATCTTCAAAAATGGCATAAAATTTTACTGAACTTCACAGTGTGCACCAGGGAGTAGTCTCCAAACCATCCAGCAACCAAAATTACTTTAAAACTTTCTGTTTCTTTCTATTTATTTATATTTAGTTAAAAAATATTAGCTAGTCAGGGACCAGTTTAGATGGTTGTCATTAATTTGGTAAGAAGTCGATATACAGGGTGTCCATGAAATAAAATAGAAAAGTATGAGAAATGGAAACATCTAATCTTATTAGACTCAAACCCAACATATCTTGCGAAAATTCCTTCGCAGACACGAGAAGAAAAATGATAAAGGCATTTAAAATGAAGATATCTTTTTTATTCACAGCAGAAATATTCATACGCACGTATGTTATTAAACATTTGCCGCTTTAGAGAGTGTTATCTTGTAGTCTTAATAACAACTGTGTTATCGCAGTGTTCGGAGTCTGCGTGAATGTATGCAAGTTTGGTTGGATAGATGTATTATATATACACATCCTACATCCATAGGCGGCATATTTTTTTTTAATTCTGATTTTCGCGTCGTAATTGACACAGAATTTTTTGGATTTGCGTTTTATAGAATTACACCATTTTTTTTGTAATTTTTAATTTTATTTCAAAGACACTCTGTTTTTGACAATATATCTTTTTTGACGGTATATATATATATACATATATGTATATATATGAAATAAAATTAAATATATATATATATATATTTAATTATATGAGATATTGTCCATTAATTATCAGTGATTTTTCTAAATTTTACTAGTTTACTATTCCAGATATTTTCTCGTCACCGTTTGGTTCACATCGTTATTTTTAGTATGGTTGATGTTACAGTTGGAGGCAAAGTACCGTTAGTACGCTCTCTTTACGGAATTTTAGCACAGATATTCAATCTGTACAGTTTTCTTTCTAAATTTTGTACAGATATCTACTTTGGGTATTTTTTATTAACTTATAATTCACAATTCTTATGATTAAAAAAAAGTCCATTAAACAACACTTGCAGAGGAGACGTAAACTTTACTATCGCTTCTCGTAAACATAATTTTTATATAAATAAAATCTTCCAAAATCCTTCTTAAAATACGTTCAGTTTGCTGTACCCACACATTTTTATCACATTGTAAAATATGTATCATTACGAAATTATATCACAATCTTCAAAATTTCTCGTAGGACGGAAGGATGGCACGCCTGGCAGCATTTACTTATATAATTTCATTCATATCAAGTATGTGTCTACTGTGTGGCCTACTATATAGGCAAACAAATGTGTTACTATGGATTGCGTCAAAGTCAAACATATTGATATCGTCTCTCCTGAGAATAATCAGTTATTTTCCTATGTAAAAACTTAATTTATCATAATCTTCGAATATATCTAGTTATAAAGTGTATCAGCTGATACTACAAATAAAACCTGGAAGTTCCGGGCACATTCATGGGAGGCCGAAGACCGGTACACCTAAAAGACGAGAAATCACGTGCGAGTGAGTACAATTACAAAAATTAAAGACGTCGAATCTTCATGGATTCTAAAATTGTTTGAAATTTATTGCTCCCGTTTTGTTTCGTATATTAATTAGAATATTTCAAAATTAGCTGGACAGGCATTGCCTTAGGTTTTCTGTAAAGAAGGAATATTTTGTCATAAAAGCGGTATATATATTTTTGATTTGTTAATATATTTACTTTTGCAACCTTACATTTGGTTATTTTAATTAGAAAACACTATTATTGAATTTAAAAACAAAAAGAAGAAAATTTTTCCACCACAATATGTACATCTAAATAGTCTAGAAATTCAAAACAAAGAAGCCAGTTATTGTAATAATCACCTGAGATTTCCCACCACATAAAGTAGCATTATGCAACACAGAGATTTTGAAGTGCATTTAATATATTTAATTATAATTAATACATCAGCAATTCGTGTATAGATGGCAATACTATCTTAGCAATCTAGGGTTATATACGAATTCTCAATGAATGGCCTACTTTTTGGAAATCAAGATAAGGTAATTTTCCCAGAGTCTCTTTCGCTATGCAATAAATAACTAACCTAATATTTTCATAAAAAAAAACAAGAATAATTTTCAATTCTGTGTGACGTATTAAAAACGCCATTTTAAATTTAGGAATCTTTTATTGACGTAGAATTATATTACGTTCACTGTGTTCAAGAATACCCGGATTAAGCTTTATTAAATTATTTTATAATTTTTATTTGACAACGTACTTTCCCCTTCCGCGGGCTGGAAACAAGTATCCAGTGAATATTAATGTTATAAAGCAAGCATTAACAAATGAAATCGCTAATTGAGCCTGACTGAAATTAAAATTCCTAATGAATTCAATTCGCTCCCTTGGTTATTCGCCTTTTCGGGCTAACCGAAACGAAAGAAAAATTATCGCTCTATGTTTCCGTCGTAATTAAGTTTTAACCGCGAAGAAAATAAATCAAGGACAATATTTACATTTCTCCCACGCCCATTCGGTGAAAATTAAAGCAACAAGAAGGAAAAACGCACAAAGGAAATCAACGCAAAGAAAGGACCCTCTTTCTTTTTCGCCCTCTACGCGAAGGTTTTAAGTAACAAATCCCGGGGTCGTTAATTCTTTTGAAGAAAATTTACTTTCAATGTAGAAGATTAAACTATATTTTGACGGCGCATTGGGGAAAAGCGAAGGAGCTCTTACGACGTTATTTATAATAGCGAGTCCGCACGAACCCAACCACGGTAATATGATTTTTCTCGCTTTACAGTGGTCAAAGGCGATAAATTTCTTTCGTGTAATGCTCCTAATATACCTTTAACAGTGGTCTGTTATTACCAGGAATAAGAGATGATGAATTCTATTTTTGCGATTGGTGTTTGAAGTGTTCGATTTATTTTATTAGGTGTAGAGTCGTTTGATGCTGATCGTATATGATGACAAAATATTACGTACATTTCATTTCGATTCTGAAGCTTTTATTTCGTTGCATTGATACAGAAGCTTTTCCTGTAAAGTGACAATTTTAAGGTGTATCGAAAATGGGATATGATATCCAACTAATCAACTTGTTGAAGGTGCACTGAAACGTTTCAATAAGAACTGGACGCATGTTTCGACAGCTAAGTTATCATCGGCAGTAATACTCAACTAATAAATTAAAGTAAAACTACACTATTTAAACTATATTAAAGTTACGGTCCACTGACTGTGGTTATGCATAATTTAATAAGGTGAAAAGACTAGAATTTAGAGCGCATAAATCTGTATTCATTAAAATATATTGATTTTTGTATATTTCCATGCCGTCATAATAATTTAAATCAATATTGTTGTTTACGTTTCGAATAAGCTTTATATTATCGACATTTTGATTTCTCGTCCTAGAGGGGGACACTAGCTTAGTCAAACCTTCTGAATATAAGATGAGTCAAATGCTCCTTGTATCTAATTTTAACAGATGTTTTTGTCTGACTAATGTATACTTGATGACAATCTTTACATGACATTTTGTGTATTATTGTTTTTCTTTATCTAGTTGCTCTTTACAGTTTCCTAAAAAGTTTTTGAAGTCATTCGAAAAAACAATTTTGCAATCAATTTTCGAAAAAATTTTTGAGGATCTTTTGTGTAACATGGATAAGATGGTAACTTTATACACTCATTATTACTACTGCTACTACGTTCTAGTATGCCTACATTTCTAATTCTTATTCTGTTTTTATGCTTCCTAAAGTTATTATCAACTACACATAGTTTTTAGTTAAGAATTAATTTTCGTTTTTTTTTGAATATATTTAAGTTTACACTATCTAAGTCATAATAGTAATAATAAGAATAATTTCAAACAGGTAAGACGCCAAATACAGAAAATATAAAAAGATACACTATACGAACACACATTAGTACATAAAAGTAAACTGACATTTAAAATTCTAAATTAATTACAAATATTTCTCAAAAAATTAACAATATCAAAAATGAATGTCGAAATCCTCACAGATTGTGTTAAAGCTACTGCACATGAGATACAGAGATGACTTAAACATAATATGCGTTCTAAAGGTAGGTAAATATTGTTCATGGCGTGAACAAAGTTTGGGTACATTAAACAGTAGTTTATTGTGGACGTATGTGCAGTCAAGATTGTTATGTAAGAGGTTATACAGATATTTTAAACTCAAGATTTTGTGTCTCGTTTCTAAAGGTACAATTTGAAATCGAGATGGCATTCGTGAATAATTATAACCTCTAACCGGGAAAATTCGGTCGGTAGAAAGTATCCAAAATTGCAAAACTCGTCTTTGAATTCGTTCAATACTTGTGATATGTACAGGGTAAATTGTATACCAGACCAGTTCTTCATATTCCAATTAGATCGGAACAATGAATAATATAATAGTTTCAAGTAGTTCACATTATTGAAATCTTTGCTGTTTTTATATATAAAACCAAAGGTCGGTAAACACTGGCACAGCCTTGCATTTATTAACATTCAGGTGTAAATGATACCAAGGGTCAAAATGGATAAGATCTTCCTGCAGTAGCAAACAGTCATCCAAGGAGTAGATCCTGCAGAATATCTTCATATCACCTGCAAACAATAGCTTCTAACAATGCAGAGTCTCGGCAATACCGTTAATAAAGACTAGAAAGAAGATATGGCTCTGGTTGGACCCTTGTGGTACACCAGATGTCAGTCTAAACATTGTCGAAGTACAACTCTGATACTCCACATATTGCTGTCTATTGGTAAGATGTGAAGACACTAGTTTGCATAAAGATGGAGAAAAAACAATGTCCGACATCAGTATGGTCGAAAATCTTCTGAAATTCTGTGTAAATTACATCTACCTGCCCCTGCCCTTAACCACCACATCCAAAGGGTATCGCGTAAGGCACGTTAAGTTAATAGTAGTTGATAGCTTGTGTACGAATCTATGTTGATGTGAAGACTAAGTATTCACAATATAATTGTATATTTTACTGTAACATACTGATTCAAATATTTTAGAAAGGTTCCACAAAATTGGAATTGGTGGATAATCACTGTGTTGTGTCTCTTTCACCACTATTAAAAACTGGGTAAATCCGCGACGCCTTCTAGATTGTTGGAAACTGTGATTGTTGCAAAATCATATTAAATAAATAATGAAGTGCTTCAACAAATGCAGTCGCACAGTCACGTAAAATGAGACTCGGTACCACGTCATTACCACAGGCACAGCTATCTTTTGCTTTTCTCGAGGCTATTAAGATCTCGTCAATATACTAATGGAAGCTATGTTAATGTGTAGAATGGTACTAGAACATTTATTAATATAAATTTTGTAAATTTGAGAACCACTAAAATATTCAGCAAGCGCTTCTATTATCTGAGAAGGATTACTCAACTCCAATGGATGAAATTTCACCATACCAGGTATTGGATTGATGTATGACCATAATTTCCTGGGATCATGCGTCAAAAACTCCTGAGCATCGGATAGATACTTCTTATATGCTGTATAGATAAATAATTTACATAAGGTTCTGAGATGTCTAAAGCGGCCGTAACAATAAGTAGAGTTATCTTTTTTGTAGTTTCTATGAGCGTTATGTTTTTGTATAAGGCCTTGAATTATAGTGCTGCTAAACCAAGGAAGGTAAGAACGTCAAGACTTGTGAACAGAATAGTACGGTACACATTGTTCAAAGATATTAAGCAACATATCGTAAAATGCACTACATAAATCATCCACAGAGTCACGGTAGAAACAGGTGACCAGCCAATATTTACAATAGTAATATACATGGAACATAAATTACCATTTTTAAAGTTAAATTTAAGAATATTATTATTCTCCCTAAAGCCTTCACTCCTTGGCGAACTGCACTGAACATTAATCCCTATGTTGGATGAAAGGAATTCTCCATGACATGAATTTTCGCATTACACAAGTTATGTCACTGTATTTAGTTCTTATCCTGTAATTACATGCTTATCATGTGTAATGTTAAACATTAATTAGTAAATTAAGATAGTAAGAGTTATAGAAACATACCAATTACTATTACTATTTAAGTAATTAAATACTAGAGTAATGTAAGTACATAGAACCGCAATTACCAGCCTGAAACGTGTGAGAACGGTAGCCGCAACATAATAAATTCAGATCGACCGCTAAGATTTTATCATTCCAAACGAGGAACGTGTTGAAGCTATGAATTACAAGTGGTAGGAAATAATGTGTTAAACCACTTTAAACCATACCTATAATTTCGGTCGATATATCATCTTGTTCCTCAACGGAACATCGTTAAACGCGAGGGAAAGTGCGGTAGGTAGCGGAGGTAAACTTCCAACCAAATCCATCTAGAAGGCTACGATAGAAGTTTGTAAATGACACGATGTATCCAAATATATTCGCCTATAAATAGTTAGTCAATAAAGTAACTCTGTGCGTGTCTTGCTTTATCTACGTATGGATATGTCCGAAGATAAAGCGCGAAACAAAGTATATCATATTTGGATTCACGTAGATATATATATTTTACCACCCTTAAATGTAGAAGATTAATTAGACTGTATTACATAAAAGAAGAATCCAGTTTCGATCTAGATTCTCCTGAAGTTGTCTTACAGTTGATAATATTCATAATTGTCCAGTTCTAATAGTGTAGTGAAAAGTAAATACATGTGCCATATACACTAATTCAATAATTTCAATACAAACATATGTAGTCGTAGATAAGTGGCAATGTGACTGTTAACCTTTCACTCTCTACTATATTTCATGAAAAGTTTATAATTCCAAAGCGCGGAAAAAGTAATTGTATTTATAAAAGGAATAAGAGGGTTGGTATTTACATATCCGGAATTGGCAACAACGGTATTGTATACGTCAGATGGCGTATCTGGTGGTATTTGTGTTGATTAATGACTTGAAAATTTCATCTCAGTCATAAAAATGGAATTAACTCGTAAAAATTTTTGTGGGATCATTTACTACGACCTTCAACGTGGATTATCTCAACAACAGCGCATCAACCAACTTACTTCATCTTTTGGCAATGAAGCACCGTCTATAACCATTCTGTATCACTGGTTTAGTGAATTCAATCGCGGCCGTTGCTCACTCAGGGACAAATTTAAAGACGAAATCGATTGTTGTGCCAAAAAACATCGATAGTGTGCGCGAAGTGTGACGGCAAGATCATCATGTGACGTACCATCAGATTAAGGCATCCCTGAATATTAGGATGATAAGCATATACAAGGTTTCACAATATTTAGCCGTCAAAAAAAATTGTACGTGCAGGATTTCGCATAGTTGGGACAGTCGCCCGAAAAAAGCTTTAAAAATCGTGTATAACATTTACACAGGTGACGAATCTTGGATCTATCTCGCCACAAGCACCTCAAAGCAAATGATCGCTTGTTTTCTTTTTGGATAAACGGGGACGTGGTTACGTTGCCACTAAAGAATCGTAGAACAGTCAATTCTACACAAGCATTTGTTTGCCAGAAGCCGTTTGAGAAATTAGAAAAACCAATCAGTGATGTAGGATCATGCTTCACCATGACAATGCGAACTTTCACACATCTACCCAAACAATGCAATATTTAACCGGTCAAAACAATGAATTGATGGATCATCTGATAAAATTTATTATATGATACATCACTTTGCGCATTCAACCCGTGTTTCTTTGCTATTAACATGTCTTTTACAAACAAAAATACTGTTAGATAAAATATTGATACGGCAAACAATACATTTAACAATAGTGCTAGTGTATTGTAATGTCGGAAATCGGTTAAGAAATCTATTAACACTCGTTGAACATAACAATGAATGCCATCTTCTAATCGCTTTGGAAATATATCATCGCCATCAATGAATGCGCACTCGTTTCTGCAAGCTTATTTAAAAGAAATGGAAAAAGACGCCTGTATTCGCTATATTAAGCAGTTTATAGAATAGTTTTGAAACAATTTTAATGTGTTGTGACTGTTATGTAACATTTCTAAATAAATTTTGGGAGTTTTAGTAACAAGTACATTATGTGTGTGTAAGTTTTGTAAGAAGTAATTGTTGTCTTGTTTTGTAAAAAAAAAATTAAATTGTCCCTAGGCGTTTCTAAGATTACAATGATTGCCTTGAAGAAGGATAATACAGCCTTGAAACATGTCACAAGTTAACCTGTCCAAGTTTGATGTATATTTTTTCAGACGGTGTCCAGAAATACTCAAATGATTGCCATTATCTTTCCTGTAGAAGTAATCATTTTGAAATTCCTGGAGAGGCTGAACTAGACACATGAGATAAGATAATGCTCGGCTACTAACCCTTCTACGTTTAGCACCATCTATGCGGTTGGAAGAAACTATCACTAACACCATTAGTGCATAATATTCTATTGTGAAACGTCGACCTAGTCGAAACGGTCCCTTTCTGGACGGACAGCACACGCAGCCAGCAACCCGTGAATATTATTTCATATATACATATGTACATATATATATATATACGAGGGTGGATCCCTATGCTGTACTCCTGATCTCGTTATAGTAAAACTACAGTGCTATTATATTTTTATTTTTCGACATAGTATCCCTCTACACAAATGCACTTGGTCCATCGGTGCTCCAACATCTTAACAGGCCCCTGAATAAATGTCTGACCGACCTCTGCAAAACACCTCTCTGCAGCTTGCGTCACTTCATAATTACTGGAAAATGTTGCCCTACGCAATATTTCTAGACCCGGCGAATATAGCAGGTGCTCCACTAATTCAAAGCCTGCTTGACGTGTAGCAGCCATGGCAATACCATATGTATGACTGGAAACATAATCCTGATGGAACAGCACACCGTGCCTTAATTTTCCTCGGCGCCAGGCAATTGAGAAATCAATTGTGCGTAGTAGGCCCCTATAATGCTCTGTCCCTTTTGCAAATAGCCAATCAGGATGATGAGCATCTCAAAACACAGACAGCAAAACCTTTCCAGCAGACGGCACGACCTTAAATTTGCGTGGAGGAGGAGAACAGTGATGTTCCCACTCTCTACTTTGCACTATAGTCTCGGGATCATGGTGGTACACCCATGACTCATCCATGGTCACATGACAACCAAGAGATTTCTCTTTGTTTGCTTGGTGTCTTCCCAAAAGACGTTCAAAAATCAACACCCGGTTTCTTCTTTGATTAATGGTTAACATTCGGGGCATCCATCTTAAACATTATGTGATAAGTCAGTATCTTCCGCAATGTCCCTTTTTTATGAACAATCACGGCACACAATTCGAAAATTAGCCACAGCGCAACAACACTTTGAGATACAAACTTGATATTATATAAATATGATTTGCAAATGTCAGTTAACTAAATGTCAAAAACATTAATAAAACAACCAATTAGAAGTAGGTGGGGGTGGGACATGAAGATCCGCCCATGTATATTTGAAAGGTTAGTTTTTTTTAATTCACATTCTTCTCTTCCGGGATAATTCAACTATCTATAAGGGTTCTGGTTCCCCTAATCTAGTGATAAGGTTTTATTAACAGGTGACGCCTAAAAAGTTTTATCTTTCTTTTGGGTAAGCAGTAAAATCTTAACCCACTCTCTCCCCGACGAGCAGGCTTTCACCCTGAAGGATCGAATTGCTTATGATACGGAGTTGAGGAACGCGCAACTGAATAACTATTTCTCTAGTTATATTTTTGCTTTTGTAAATTAAGGCACTATAGCCCGCCACAATCCTAACCATGAAGCCATACCTCACCTCCAGCGACAAGTTAATTATTGACTTATTCGACGCTTCCCCTTGGGTCTCAAAAGTTAACGGAAAGATTGAAAAGGATGTGGTGTGGGAATTAGAAGACGAGCCCCTCGTATATTAGCTACAAATATACCGCTGAACGTTGAAATAAATAAAAGAAGAACATTGTCACCACGTTGTAAGGTAGCGAACGCAATATTAAAAATTATATTTCACGATCTGGCAAGCGGCTCAAAGCTGACACTCGCGCACACATCAAAATCCTGAGGAGAAATATGGAAGCGCATCGTACTGGATGTATGTATGTATCTACAACGGTTACAACAGTAAGTAGCGGCAAATAAATTTCGGTCGGACGATAAAGCGACCGCGGATTTCACACTTTATTACCGTCACGTGATGCGGTCATATATTTCTTGCTTTTTTAATATCACCCTCGACATGTTTAAAAAGATCCAATATATGTTGCCGACGATTCTGACTTTCTTTCTCTCTCCCTCTCTCTTTCGTCCCGCGTTCGTAAACTTACGGCACACAGTCGTATTTATGATATTCGAAAATATATAGACGGTTTACGCGTCGAAACGGTCGTCGGTTGCATGCACTCTAACAGGAGCGATTCTCTCGACAGGACCGGCTGCTTCCGATCCAGAAAAATACATATTTATGCTGGTGACAGCACGAGCAGGGGTCATTTTGTCCCAGGAACGCTAAAAAAAACTTCAATTTCCTATCGGGGTTTATCGGGGAAATATTTGAGAGATCGTCCTAAACATACGTGTTATATATATACAGCGACCGTCGTAAAAATCGAACGCGTTTGTCAAAATCGAAGGCGAGGAATCGTATAATACGGGATTCGGTCGTGTTATTTTCTTCGGGGCGTTATTCATACGCGTGTCACGTGGAGAGAAGGAAGGAAGGAAATTTCAATGATTAATCTCACGTTATTTACGTCAACGTTGAGGAAAGTACACGCTACACTTAGTTGCCCCAATTTTATGTTTCCTGTACTACGCTAGTTGTTCTCAGCAAGTAAATTTTGCAGAAATATATCCATGCGAAAGCCTAAAAGATACAGATAACTAAAGAAATAAAGCCAGCGAACTTTGGATTGCCTTCGTTAATTCGTAAATTGGCAATTCAGCAAGAGATAGATGATATTTTTTTTCAGCAAAGGAGCGAGGTATCACATTTCCAAATGGGTGTGTAAATAAAGTTGCTGTCACAATTGGGAAAAGGCGGCTGCATTCTGTATCATACGAAATCTGAAGTACCGCATAACATTGCTTGTTCACTTTACTGTTCTATGAATGTGCGAACCAAGCTAATCCAGCGCCGATGTTGTAGGGACATGACAAGATCGGCGATATGGTTCGACTCTTACATTAACAAAAACCGATCGCAAGTACCTGAACTACTATTATCTTACCTGGGTGAAAACAAATTTGAAATATCGTTATAATCCGATTAGGGATATGAATGACATGGGCGTCTCTCGCTGGTATTCCGCTTCATTAAGGGATTAAGAGGACTATTTCAGATCATTTATCAAAGTAATACGTGCGACTCATATAAGAAAATAGCTGAGAATATCAATAGTTCCGGTTCCAGCAAACAATATTGTCCTAAGAACTTCGCGCTCGTGAAAAAAAATATGTTGATTACTGAGGTAATTATATTGTGTGCTCTTCTCCCAAAGATCAATGAACGTGTTTATAGGTTAATTAAAAGCCAAGGTGAGACTGAAAATGTATCCAAGCCTGAAATAAGAGGAAAAAAGAAAACTATACTCTACGATGATACGAAAATATGCAATTCGCCGTGCTACACATACATTTTACTTTAGAAATTAAATTCCAAACTTAAAGAAAATCGTTGCAGCTCTTGAAGCCGACGAGTCTTCCGAAAATATCGGGATACGTTTTATTACCCGCATTACGGGTATCTAAAAAGAAATAGAGAAAGTTTCCTTATTGAAAAATAAGAAATAATTTTGTGGTGTTTTTTTTTTCTTTTAAAGTATTAGAAAATGTCAGAGACAAGGTTGAGTATTTGAGTCAAAGGCGATTGGTGACTATCACCAGAATATGGACGCCGATCGTTTTGAAAAATAGCTTCGTTTCCGAAATTGAAACTGGGTCTGTTATGGTAATGGATAATGCGCCATATCATAGTCGGCGCTTACAGAGAGAAAAGGAGAAGTAATTAACTGACTTAGAGCCAAAAATACGATACCATGATGATATCAGAGTTGTTACATACAGTTCGACTGCATAAAGACGAATACCTCAAATATACAGTTGATGAATTAGATTCTGACCACGATATAATTGTGGTCAGATTACTCCCCTACCATTGCGAATTCAATCCCTTTGAAATAATTTGGGACCAAATTAAAGGTAAAGTGGCAAGACACAATACAATTTCTAAATTGAAAGATGTGAAATTTCTTATCGATGGTACAATTAAAAACGCCGCAATCATGACGTAACTTTAGTCAATATGTAGCACAAGAAGAGCAACAAATGTGGGATTTCGGCACGACAATGGATATTATTATTGAACCTATTATCACCAACGGTAGTGAAGCAGAAGAAACAGATGTCGACTTCGAGGAATTTTCTACAGGTTGTGACGAGTTTGATTTTTAACGTGTAAAAATGTAGAACTACATTCTTAATTTAAATTTTCTTTTTTTTTACATTATAGAATTTATTTGTGTATTTATTTTCTTGGTGACCTCAAAATAAAGTGTTGCATCATAACAAAATCATCAAAATGACGATTCCAATTTCATTAACAACATTATCAGGTTGGATGGAGCTCGTTTTCATCTGAACGGATTTGGCAACAAAGAGAATTAGTAACATCAATGCGAGTTGTAATTGGGTCTTACTTCTACAAGGATGACGCAGAAAATGCAAAAACAGTAATGTCTGAACGGTATGTTAATTTGCTGTAGCCGTATGCTGCTAAACAATTTCAAAACTTCTTCATAATCTATCTTCTGGCAAGATGGCATCACGATCCATGCTACCCGGGCGTTAATAACTGCAACCGACAGTTTTTGGTAACCACATAATTTCACTGTTTGGCGACATCCCCCGAGATCACCAAATCTATTGGTGTGAGATTTTTTTCTTGCGGGACCACTTTAAGCGCAAAGTGTACTTCAATTGCTAAGTTGAAAATGTTTGTAAACATCTGAGTTTGCCATCTATCGCATCCAAATCTCCAAGAGGCTCTATCAGCTTCCTCCAGTCGTCTCTTCTGCATAGCTTCCTTAGTTTCTTTTTTCCTAACTCCCTCTTGGTCTCCCTTTATTCCTTGTATCAGCAGGCTTCCATTTCCAGACCTTTTGTAGTAGTCTGTCCTAATCCATTCTTCTTATGTCAACATACCACAGTAGTTGTTTCCGTTCTATTTCATGTATTATTGATGTGTCAACTTGCATTACTTCTCCTATTACTTTGTTGCTTTCATGATCTAATAATATCTTCCTACAGCAACGTCTCCAGTACATCATCTCCATTGACACTATTTTGTTTTCCATCTTCTTTCAGCGCTCACACTTCACTTCAATAGGTAACACAACTTTCAACAAAAGAGTAGAACGGGGTTTTTATTTCCTTCGAAATATTGTCACTCCACGCCACAGTGTGTAGTTGTCTAATTGTAGTGTTCCCCTTTAGCGTTTTATTCTATACACCTATTTCATCTCTATCATCCGAAGTTAACGTAACTCCTAGATATTTATACGCATTTATAGTTTTATCACTTAATTTTTTACCACTAACCTTTGTGAACCGATTACCATTTACTTTGTCACATCCATCTCCGTTCTCGGCTAATATAACTCATAGGCGTACATTTCCTTCTCCAATCCTTCAGTACCTTCTTCATATATATTTTAAATAACGTTGGTGGTATGCAGCATCCCTGTCGCATCCCTTTATTTACAACGAATTCATCCGAGTGGTTGTTCTCGACTTTTACTCTGGTTTTGTTATTTTTATATAGTTGTTGAATAGCGTTTACATAGTTTGTTTGTAGTCCGTTGTCCCTCATTGCGTGTCATACCTGATTTATGGGAACACTGTCATAAACCTTTTTCAAGTCTATAAATATAAAACGTAGTTCACGTCCGTGTGCTATACTTTTTTCAGTTAGTTGTTTTAGACAGAAAATATTATCAATACAAGGTCTTCCAGGTCTGAAACCACTCTGTTCCTCTGTCTTTTACTTGTTCCTCTATTCTCGATTTTACTATTCGTTATATATTTCAGGATGTAATAACCTGGCAATTGATGACGCCAGTTACTAATGCCAACGGTGATTTAGTATTAATATTCATATTAATATTAGTATTCATATGGGTGTTAGTTTAACCTGGTAATTGCTTCTAATGTTACGATTGGGAAATTCTTAATAAGTTCCATGGACATACCTCCTGGACCCGCCGCTTTGTTATTTTTCATAGTTTTCATTGCTTCTACATCTTCCTTCGCTGTTACTTCTACTACGACTTGGCTCACGCGCCCATTTGTGCAATCTACTTCCCTAAAATTATTTCTGTCTTCAATTTGTAAAGATTCGACGTGCTATGCACAATCTCGGTATTCGCTTCCATGAATGCCTACCTCCAAGAGGCATTCATTTAATGGAACACTTGATGGAATACAATTAATTTCTTTCTGTAACAATATAGGTTGGAAATTTATTGCTTTTACTTCATTGAGAGTTCATTCAAAATTTTCCATTTCCCTGTGCCACCCTGTATATTCACACGCCTGTTTTACTGAAAATTTGATGTCTACTGCCGATAACAAGCATCTTTCCCGAAATTAGACGTGTTAGCTAGCAGCTAATTTTACTTATAAGTAATGTCGCAGTAGCATTGCAGAAACAAATGTAGTTAAATCCAAGAACAGATTCTACATCTACTTTCTTGCAACCGAGACTATGTACATACGTGTGTCATATCCATCTATACTATATTGTAATGCTTACTAAGATTCCAGCGCCCTATCGCTGACTTTAATCTCGCACGCTTGACTTTGCCAGTCGATACTTTATCGTATTCCCCGACGAAGAAGAGAACGTCGGAGTATCATTTATATCAAGCTTATCGCGAAATTAAAATAGTTCAGCAACAGTTACGATCGAAGTTTGACGCGATCTGGGTAAGTTGCGAAAAAGAGTCGAGCTTCGGCGTTCCATAACAACCGATAAATTGAATTCCTTCGGAGAGTATCCGACCTTATCACACTCTTGCCGCTACACGTACCAGAGAAGACCATCTCTTATCTTGGGTTCGGATCTCCGCCTGGAGCTCGTCCGCAACTACCGCTACCGCCCCACGCGCTGTTTCTAATACAGATGTAAATGCAAATCGCCGGTTGCGATGGTAATGGGGCAAGGGTACTGCGAACAGATGCTGACGGCGGCGGCGGCTGCAGCAGCGCCGCCGCAAGTTCCGAACGTTTCACCTTTGTTTTTGGTGATTTATATACTATACTATATTGGCGATAGGAGAGGTCTTTGTAAGCGGACTCGCACGACAAAGGCATTCCTAGTTAGCCCGCAAAAAGACGACGACGAATAATTCCAGTCGTACCGGATGTAAATGCTCGCGGCGGAGTTGATTTGTTGGACGACGAAAAAACAGCGGGATCCTTCTTTTAAAAATATGCTCGATGCGCGTAAAGGAGAACCGTTGAGTTTCGCTTTTGTCCCTTTGTCGCGGAACAACTGCATAAATACGACAAGAATGATGAAATATTCGAGATTGAGTAAAACAATAGGTGATAGTAACGCTTACATAGGGTACTTTCATAAAAGGTCATGGAATCGCAGTCTGCCATGGTCATTGTCCAGGTCGTGGACGATGGGATGAAATTGTACCGAGCTTTCTCTTTGTTAGGGTATTAATAATGTACACGGACCGTTTCATTTTTGTTTTTAAATTTGTTTGCATAAGGAATTGCTACATTGCTACTGAAATTAATTAAATTAAAGCCTCCATCTCTAGAAAAAATTGTCGAAGGGTTTGTGAACACGATGTAAAATATGAACTTTATACGTCACATGTAAAAGACTCTCCCAGAGTCGCAGTTTTTTTTACGAGAACGACTTACAAACCGCAATGTTGCGATGCCATCACCAATAACTACCAACAGTTCTTCCTCTTCTTTTTCTCTACCTTTTCCTAAGACTTGGTCTTGTCTCTTCTATTGGTATTAATGTTGTTCAGCCTCTTGGGAAGCAAGTGTCCACATCATCTTTTGGGAGGTCTCCTAGAATTCGATTTTTTATCCTTTGCGTATTTCACCAATTGACCTTATGTTATTCTGTCAATTTGGTTCCCACAAATACAGCGTGAACCGGACTACGTCTTGAATCTCGCTTTGCTTCTTATTTGGTCCCTCAGACCCACTCCCTTAATAGCGCTCAACGTCTCCGTCCTCGCTGCCCTCATCATGTTCTTCGCTCTTGCTCTCTGCATGAGCTTCCACTGCATATGTGAGTTCAGGTCTCAGGTCTCTTTTATATAAAATAATAATAATTTATTAAATGCTCAACAGACAACTATCCACAGTGGGCAAAATAATATAAGATAATACATGTAATGCATCAGAAATATACAAAAGAGAAATCCACATTATAATTAAATGTCAAATAAGATAAATAAATAAGGGAAATGCACATTGAGATTATTCAAATTTCTTGCTAAGTGTACCAAAGCAAATGGTGCAATCTTGATTCCATGCATATACAAGAATATCGACTTCAGGCAACAAACTAGGAGATTTCGGTGATAATATTACGCATAAATGGGGCGCTGATGCGGTTTCTTCTCTCAAGAAGCGTAAAAAAATCATGCCTCTGAATTAGTTCCTCGTATGGTATTCCTAGTAAGGGATAACGCCCATCGATCTTATATAAGAGATACTTTAAAAATTTGCGTTTGAATCCGTTGAAGAGGATCAATTTGAACGTTATATAAAGGATACCAAGCAACATAAGCGTATTCAAGCTTGGAAACCACATA
Organism: Trypoxylus dichotomus; assembly: GCA_023509865.1. Taxonomy (NCBI): domain Eukaryota; kingdom Metazoa; phylum Arthropoda; class Insecta; order Coleoptera; family Scarabaeidae; genus Trypoxylus; species Trypoxylus dichotomus. The sequence goes on from CM042075.1 coordinate 57,127,659, forward strand.
AGCGAAGAAAACGGTTTTTATTTAAAGGTTAGTAAAATCCTTGCAGGAACGAAAAATAAATCGTAATAACTTAGAGGCGGAAGTCGTAACATCTAGGACATGCCTACATAAGGTAAACTTTTCATCATATACCACACCTAAATCTTTAGTAGACGACTGACAGGCAATATTAATATTGTTAATGTAGTACTGAGAATCGATTTTATGTAAGAGATATGAAGATGCATTTATCTATGTTTAATTTTAGACTATTATGTAAACACCAGGTATGAATCTTGTCCAGATTACGTTGTAGAAAGTCAACATCAGTGAAGGTGTTAACAGCGTGATAGATCTTCATATCGTCGGCATAAACTAATAAAGACCAGTTAATAGATTTTACCAAATCATCGATGTATATTTTAAAGAGTAATAGGCCTAGGTTCGATACCTGGGGTACTCCAGAGATAGAGAAAATTGCTCGAGATTTAAATCCATTAAAATAAGCATCACTAACTCTATCAAGCAGATACGATCGAATGAAGCCTAGAAAATGTCTGTCGACACCGAAACAATTCAGCTTATGCAACAACTTACGATGATCTATTATGTTAACACCATGGCCACTTATTCAAGGAGTAAATATGCGCTGCAGACGTAATATAATGTTTTATTCATATGAGAGGACACCGGCCTTTGAATAAATACACTAAATGAAGAGGATTCTTCCGGGGTATTTAGCGGTGGTCCGTTGAAATTTCTTCTGGACGTTTCGTTTACAGCTGCGGTAAATATCTTCAGCGGTGACTTCACATATAAAAGATTCTGCCCATTTCATCGATAAAATTAAGACACATACGCTCAAACAGACAGACCTATTCGTCAGTATTGACGTAGTTTCACTGTTCACAATGATGTCCATCAAGAGTGTCCTCGAACAACTACACAACATCTTCCCTCGGGATATTACTAAGCTCCTCGAAAACGTGCTCACCACAACCTATTTTCAGTGGAACAAAGACTTCCATGAACAACTTGATGGGGTGGCCATGGGTAGCCCTTCGGCACCCGTCACAGCGAACTTTTAAGTGGAGTTTCTTGAGAGCAAGGTGTTGGGCTCCGCCTCTCAGAAACCGCCGTGTTGATGTCGATACGTCGATGACACCGTTGTGTGGCCCCATGGGGTGGACACGATCAGTGAGTTACTACAACACTTCCACTCCATTCATCCACGAATACAGTTCATTATGGCATTGAAAAAGGATGGACAGCTTTCTTTTCACGACGTCCTGATAAACAGAAACAGGAACGGTACACTGGGCCATGGGGTTAATCGAAAACCAACACATACCGATCGCTATCTTCATTATAAGTCCAACCACCACCGAAAACAGAAACGTGCTGCGATCAAAACGTTATTAGGAGGTGGCGCGCGGTTCTGTGAACCCTAATACATCGAACAGAAATTACAACATCTGAACCAAGCGTTGCAGGCCAACGGCTACAGAAATTCGCAGATAAAGAGGGCAATGCGGCCAAGGAACTCGAAACGGACCGCCAACGAACACCAACTTTCCAGAGATTGGCAAGGAACAGCGTACCTACTTTATATCAAAAGCGTTGCGGACCAAATCGGCAGGACACTAGAGCGACACAATATAAAAACCATATACAAACCCACGTAAGAATTACGCCATCAGCTACGTTCGGTGAAGGATCCCAGGGATCCGCTAACGTCAACCCGAGTATACAGGATTCCTTGTTCCTGTGAGTTAGTGTACATCGGCACTACGAAACAGCATTAAGACCAGGCTACAAGAGCACAAGCGCAACTGTCGTCTAGGCCAAACAGACAAATCCGCGGTGGCCGAACACGCTCTTCAGGACGGGGATCATAACATTAATTTTGCCAACACCGAGGTTCTATCAAGACTACCACACTCGCCTACAAAGAGAGGCAATAGAAATTTACAAACATCCCGGTAATTTCAACAGGAGAGAAGAGAATCTTGCAATCAACAGGATTTGGTACCCGGTTCTGCGAAGCGCGCCAGCCACACGTACCGCTAACAGAACCGACCAGCGAAGGATATATAACGGCTGAACCATTCGACGCTGAGCCACCGAAGCCAACACTTCGACCTTGCCGTTGAAGATGTTTACCGTATCTGTAAACGAAACTTAGGGAAGACATTCCAACGGACCACGGCTAAATAGCCCGGAAACATCCTCTTCATACGATACCGACCGTGAAAATGTACATGCTTTGAAACACAGTAAATGTTATTCTAGTAAAATTTTCATTATTAAGTTTTTCTTCTTAATGGGAAATGCTACCATTTAGCTACAAAAATTGCTCCAAAGCTTATCATTTTTCCCTAGTTTATTTCCACACAAAGTTAATAAACAAGCACCACTCCGATCAAAAATTTTAAAATTATGCATTTAATATTCATTTGCTTAGCTCTTAGGATTTTATTAACTGTTTTTCGCGTTTCGCCTAGAATGAAGATGATTGCATAAATTGTCGGAACGGCTGTCGGGTTCCACTCAGTACCTTTGAAAATGCGAAACGCAGTTGCTCGCGAAACGTCAGGGACAAAAAACGTAGTAACATGGCGGAACCCGACAACCGTTACGACTGTTCACAGGTATAGCAGTAAACTCCACTCACACAAATTTATTAATTATGCGGAACGCGGCGTTTCGAGAGCACGTGGGCTCTCATTGTCAACCGTGTTACCGACTACACAGTCCTTGCAATCGTCATTCGTTACGACTGTGTAATCGCGTAAATGCTTTTCTGGGTTAGAACTCCGTTGGGTAGTTCCTTCCACAACTTTTCTATAGGATTACAGTGGCCAAAATGACCTTTTTGACAAATCACTCTCAATAAACATGTATTATTTTTTTCCATTAAATCTAATATAAGGTTGTCATGGCACTCTCAAATTTATGTGCGGTAGTGTATGAGGTTATTTCGATCGACTGCCTACTGCGTGCGACCGAGCAAGGCTCTCGTTTCGCCCTCGTATTGTGACTACCACGGTGATTTTGCAAATGTTGTTTAGGTTTGTAGTTCACTTTGTGATCGAATGTAAATAATAGCGCGCTATCTACACAAGATCAGACCATTTAAATTAGTTAGTTAGAGATAGCGGTGCATGCGATGCACAAAACCCCAACTGACAAATTACACAAATCAACGGTACGTCCTAAGCATTGCATTCGGGAGAGAACATAATTACGGAAGTAAATTGGAGCATTTCGGGAAACGCTGTCGCTGGCGGCGAAACTTCATTAAAGCCATAGTATTCGCTGAATTAAATTACATATTAGCGTTGCGGTCGTGGCGTGGGTATCGAAAAATCGAACACCAAAGATAAGAATTATATATTACGCTTTCTATTGTTTTTCCGTACATATACGAGGGTTACCAGTAATGTGTCTGTTGTCTAATACACGAGAATAGAATATTTCTGATCTATAATTCAGTTAACTGAAGTAGTTTTGTTTATGTTGCATTAAAAAATACTGTTGACTGACTGAAAACGCAATTTCATACAAGTTTAAATGTGTCGTAACACCGAAACAATGCATCGATTCGTTTTCTTTTGAAGAACAACATTCGTAACCAATAAACGAACTACTTCCGGACGGTGTCATGATGAGAAAACATGTAAAAGAAAGAAGAGTCAGAGGAGAAAAAAAATAAGAAGGAAATGAGATAAAAAAAAATGATAAAGGGCGGGGGGACGTGAAATAGAAAGAAGGGTAAAGAGAATAAGAGAAGGTCTCTATTTCCTTCTCTTATTCTTTATAATTTTTTTTTCTTTTTTATCCTTTTCTTCTTACTTTTCTTTCTCCTCTTACTCTTATTTCTTTTATATAATATCTCATCATGACACGGTCCAATTCCGGAAGTAGTTATTACTAACTCTGGCCGTGGAAGCCTACGTATTCATTTCAACATTCGTCACCGTTTTAGCGAATTCCAGTGTTGTCTCACCACTCAAAAACAAAAAAAAATCCTCAATAAATTCGGTTAAAGTCGTTCGAATTGTGTGTACACCAGCGTTGCTGGTGATAGTACTTGAACTTACTCGAGCCTGGAAGTAAACAGTACTGCTGGACGATGTGACAAGGTTGAAGGACAAATACCGTTAGCTGTAAAAAACCTGCAGGCTTGACTGCAATATCTCCACGCAATATTCATTATTCGACAACTGAGGTATTTAAAGTGTTGTGCCAAGTGGATAATAAGAATGTTTACCTGTTTAGCCTCACAACTTTACAGCGCCTCCAGTTGGAGGAATGTTGGAGGAATTCCGGTTGGGTTCATATTTCTGAATCTGAATCAAAGAGCCAGTCAATGGAATACCACTACATAAATACACCGAGGTTGGAAAAAGTACCAAAGTGTGCGATCGGCAGGGAAAGTTATTGCGACAATGTTCTGGGATGCAGAGGGTGTGATTATACTTGATTTTTTAGTGCGGGGGTGCACAATACATTCTGCCCAACACGTCATAACTCTCAAAAACCTTAAAGGATGTTTCGGCGAGTTCATGCGACATAAGCTATGGCAAATATATATATATATATATCTTGTCTTTGTGAGAACGAAAATTAATACACATTACTAGGGCGACCTACAATGTTTCCGGAATAGACAAGAAATGATGCAGGAAGGTTGAAGTGGAATCACTGGTCGGCAAGGGCAACCTTTTTTATGGTAGCTGTCAAAATTTCAAACGTCTACTGTCAGTAGTTGTTGTTTAACAGTGTGTTTCGTGTAGCAAGTCAGGCGGTTTTGCAAAAATGGATAAAATCGAATTTCGTGCAGTGATAAAACAATTCTGGATGGCTGGGAAAACGGCCACGGAAATTCGAAATATTTTCTAGAAGTTCACGGCGGATGTACTCCATCGTCTTCGACTATCAGCTTCTGGGTGAACGAGTTCAAACGTAGCTGCACAAGCACAAGCGACGAACCACGCAGTGGACGGCCAAAAACCGTTACCAATGATGAAATGGTCCACAAGATTTATGACTTCGTGTTAGCCGATCGCCGATTGAAGCTGAAAGAGAAAACAGAACATGCATCCCAGAAGAACGCGTAGGTCATATCCTACACGAAACTTTGGGCATGAAAGAGCCTTCGGCGCGATGGGTACCGCGTCTGCTCCGGTGTGGGGCAAAAACGAAATCGGGTAACCGTTTCGGAGGAGTGTCTGGCCAGGATCCAACGCAATCCAAGGGATTTCTTCATGCGTTTCGTAACAGCTGATGATACATGGATCCATCAATATATACCTGAGACCTAGGAATAGTCGAAGTGGTGAACTTATCTGGGAAAATCAGATCCAAAGAAAGCAAATACCGTTCCATCGCCTGGAAAGATCATGGCGACCATTTTTGAGATTCCCAATTTCTCATCAGCTATTTGCAGAAAGGAAGGACAATCACGGAGCAATACTACAGCGATTCATTGACCCGATTTGATGTAGTATTAAAGGAAAAACGGCCTCGTTTGCAGCGGAAAAAGTGCTTTTCCACCATGACAATATACTGGCTCATTCATTCCGCATCGACGTCTTCAAATTATAAATAAGTTGTGCTACGAAACTAGTCTCCTATCCTCTCTCCCAGCGACTTTTTCCTATTCCCAAACCTGAAAAAGTCACTGGGAGGAAGACATTTGCCTCAAGTGGGGAGGTCATCACCGCTACAGGTGCAGACTTGAAAGCTTGAAGAAACTGGAGCATCGTTTGAAAAAGTGTATTAATCTTCGAGGAGACTGCATCGAAATATAAAAATGAAAAACTACATAAATACTTGTCGATTCTGGAAACATTTTAGGTCCCTCTCGTATGTAATTGCATTTTAGGTTTTCGAGAATTAAAAGGAAATAAATAGGAGGCAGTAGCTTTTGACTCGCATTCGTAATTTCCAATAGCAATGAATAAAATTAGTGGTACAGTTACCAATCGAAAGCAGGCCCAAAGAGTTCAAACTAAACACTATACAATCTAGGACTTTTTTGACCTAAAGCTCCATTTCTTTTTTGCTTTATTAACAAAATATGCTGATAAACTTGGAACGTCTAATGAACAATGATATAGTACCCTAAATAAATTAAATAGCGTTTGCAAATTACGATGTCGATGTTCCCGCCTTTAAACGTATAATGTAGTGTCTATATACTACTCTTTCAAGCCGCATCACGCTGCGGCGAAGACGACAACCCGCTTAAACTGTTCATTAGCCCAATTCGATGACGACGTTATTAAGTTACCTATTGAGAGGCCCGTGGTGATTACATCCGCAGCGTCGCCTCCTTGCCCCGTGGATGCAACTTTACCCCTTCTCGATTTATTAAATAACCGCCGCAGCGGTATAGAAGCGCGTACTTACCGTCGTGCAATTTAATTTACTTCGTCACCCTGTATATCCAGCCGCCACAGTATAATAACGGCACAGCGGGCTGTGTGTGTATATATTTGGGCGAGGGGCGCCAGACGCCTTGTCGCCGCCGCCGCTATCGAGCTACCGGCAAGGACTAATTCGTGTTGATATAGGTGTAATGCCATACCTTTAGTCTCTACCTGTAATTAAGGTCTTTGTGGCTCGTGGGGTTACTTTGTCACATAGACGCCCCAATTAAGGAGGAATAGTAATGCAATAAACTTGATTGCGACACCAATTATCCCCTGTATATATATATGGTGGACAAGAACGCGTGAAGAATATTTATCAAAGAAATTCCGACGGAGCGACGGGATTAGACAGCAGTACCCTTCAAGAATACCTGATAAAACTAGGCTGGTAAAAGTAAGCAAAATGTATAATAGATGAAGCTAATAATTCGGTCATTGTCACTAAAATTTTTGACTTGCTCTATGGATTACGACAAAGGAACATGCAAGTTAAGTCTGTATGGTGTAAAGTCCATTCTAACATAATTAACAATAACATAGCTGATATGTATTCTAAAAATCCGGTTACGGATAGACGTCCTTTACCAGTTCCTGTTTCGGATCTTATTAACTATTTTAGGGCTCAGAGTAAGGAATGTTGGACTACTAACTGGCATGTGTTTACCCAGAAAGTTAAAACGCATTATTCGTTACTCCATCCCGAATTACCCTCTCACATTGATTACATTCACAAGTGTAGCGTTACCAAATACTTTAGTTCTACAATATCCTGCTTAAAGTTTAATCATGTATGCTCTCCTCCCAATAGGATTGGTATTCTTCATAGCCCTTGCTGCTCATGTGATAATGAGAGAGTAGGAGATGGATTGTTTGAATATTTATGTAAATTTTTTTCTTGACTCCCAGTTAACACCCCATTCTGGCACAAAATAATATAGACGTTTATAATATTGTTATAGAATTTTTGATTCGTAACAAAATACGTTTATAAGACAGGTTTTCATTTTTCTTTCGCTTTTGGTCTCTAATTCAGCTTCGTCTCTTTTGTTTACCTTTCCCTTTATGAGTTTCCTCCCTTTCTGTGGCCCTATTTGTGTTGTTTTGATTCAACGATCGACCCCGTGTCGTGAAGTGTGTATCTTTGTGGTGTTCCTTTCGTAATCTTGCTTTCTAAAAGTACCATCTATTTTGACCAAATTCCCCAGAGGTGTACTGCCAAAACAACCCCAAAATCATGACCGTTCCTCCTCTATGTTTTATTGTTGGCGTAATACAGGATTTAAGTGCTCATTCCCCTTTCGATCTACGGCAGATCTACGATGTTCTCCTGTTTGAACCAAGGGTGGATATTCAGATTCGTTGGTTCAGAGTACTTTCTTCAGACCTTCTAACAACCAGTCTTTGTATCCTCTCGTCTCTGCTAAGCGTATAGCTTTGTTTACTTTGTATAATAGCGGTTTTCGCATAGCAATTCTTCCATACAACTCAGCTAGGTGCGAACGCTCTTTTGTCGTCGTGACGCTATCTGGTTTTGGGAGCGAAAGCAGCTAGCAGCTATTACGGGCGCTGTTTTTCATCTGTCTTATTTGCTCATGTTTATAATTGGCGATCTTCTGCTGTTATTATTGTTCTATATTGTTACCGATCCGGGTCGCCGTTTATTGGATACACTGCTAGTTCCTTGAAACCTTTTAGCAATAATTTCAGTAATTTCTCGCTAGCTGTTACAGATATTGTGATATGCCACTATATGAGCACATGTTTCCGAAGATAATTCTTTCTTTCCGACATTACTTTAACGTTATTCGCTGTTTTAAAATACTTTTCACAAATTCACCAGTATTCACTGCTTGCAAAACTAAAGCTGAAGCAAACTAAATTTTTTTTTCATTATATTAAAATGCTGGTATCGTGTATTTTCATATTTTATGACTAAACATCTCCAAAAAACTGCATTTTATCTAATCCGTCTACCTGAACGTGCCTTATCTACAAAAATGGTAATTTTCGATATCTTAATGCTAGTCTGCTCATTACAGAGGAATTATAGCATTATACTCACAGTTTAATAGTACAAAAATTTCGATAGGGATAAAATTACTTTCTTTGATTAATCTTCCTTTATGCAGGTGGGTAAACACTTATGGCCGGTATGGTACGTACGACGAGAAGAATGCTCAAGGAATTTTTTTTTATTTTACACCTGCCATAACTGAAAATTCTATGTTACATATCGTGCTTCGGTTATAAGTAAATATATGTACTATTCGTCTCCCATCTTCAGCGCGTGAATATTTAATATCAATATTAAATAAGGATAACTAGATTAACCAGCGATCTTTGCTTATTCCATCAAACAATGACGTCCGTCTGAAGATCAATTTCATGTAGTATATATAGTTTTGTATATGTATACTCAGCGTCCTCTTCCTGTGAACCTCTGCGATTGTTAAACTGTAATTTCACCGACGCTTTGATCTATGTTTAATTCGAAAATCGATTGTAGCGCCACTACTTAGAAATGCTGTTAACGCAACAAAGTTTCAATTCCATATTAGACCTGGCGTCTTGATACGTTCGAAATACTGCTTGTCATCGTTGGTTCCAAAGGTCAAGGAGTCGTTACCTAGCAAGATCGATAGATGTTGCCAGAAAATAAGCGTGCATATACGGTGGTATTTTCAATAATATTACGTAAAACGAAGGCCATAATCTAGTAACAATAAAGTAAGAAGTTTCGACATTTTATACGTTTTGATTTAATATGTATCAAATTTTGAGATGCCTCTAAATATTATGAGCCGCAGAGGGAGAAAAATAGTACCTCTCCGATCTAAACCAGAAAGAAGACAACCATTTTCATCTTCGTTACTCCTCCCCTGTGATAACTCTACCAGAGCGACAATGCATATTTTATCTAAAGCGCGGTCCGGAGCATGGAAATGTCTCTATATATTCTCTCTTGTTTGCATCGGTTTGGTACTACTACCAGATAACCAGCTCAGTGATGAAAAAGTATTTCTTAACTCAAAGCCTGACAGCCAATGGATAAGAGAAGTGTCATATTGATTGCTAGATTTTGCTATAACTGGACAAATATAAAAGTTTCATCGTGAAGGATAGTATTTCCATAATTCGTGTTTCAAAATCTTTATTTTCATAGATATTTCTGATGATTTCATTTTTTATTAAAATTTCCAAGGGGTACCCTTTGGAAATTCGTTAAAATTTCGTTACTTTGGAACTTAATTCAGATGTCATTGATTAGTATCGTTGAACATGCAGAACACTATTCTAACGTTAAAATTGCCACAATTCATCTAATTCAAGCTGAACTCAAGACGTAACAACCTAAACGACGGAAAAACTGTCATATTGATTGCTAAATTTTGCTATAATTGGACAAGTATAAAAGTTCCATCATGAAGGATAGTTTTCCCATAATTCGTGTTTCAAACTCTTTCTTTTCATACATATTTTAACATATCTCTGATGATTTCATTTTTTGTTAAAATTTACAAGAATTCGTTGAAATTTCGCGATTTTTAGAATTGATTTGAATGCTTTCCATTACTACCATTGAACATGTAGAACACTATTCTAACTTTAAAATTTCGATAATTCATCTAATTTGAGCTGGACTCGAAGCATATCAACCAAAAAGATGGAAAACCTGTTATGTTGGCTGCTAGATTTTGCTATAATTGGACAGATATAAGAGTTCCATCACGAAGGATAGTTTCCTTATAATTCGTGTTTCAAAATCTTTATTTTTATACATCTTTCAACACGTTTCTGATTATTTCATTTTTTATTAAAATTTCCAAGGGGTACCCTTTGAAAATTCGTTAAAATTTCGTCACTTTGGAACTTAATTCAGATGTCATTGATTAGTATCGTTGAACATGTAGAACAGTATTTTAACGTTAAAATTGCCACAATTCGTCTAATTCAAGCTGAACTCAAGGCCTAACAACCTAAATGATGGAAAACTGTCATATTGATTGCTGGATCTTGCTATAACCGGGCAATATAATTTTCTTTTTTCTTCATATCACAATTAAATTTAATTAAAAAGGAGTTTTTTACTCTTAGCATTATATTTATAAAATAACAAATGAAGTAAACACATGAATTCGATATTTTATATATTTATTATAAATTAAATGGTAGCATAGAATAGGTGAACAAGCAATTTCAATTTATTATGTGAATGATATTAACAATCATTTCGATCAGATTCTGATGACAGAGGTCTGACGAAGATGATGTATTTGTTGTTATGATAAATTCTTCAAGCATATTTTCAACGATTTTATCCTTTTTTGCGAAACCGTCTGTTACGTTCTCCTGGTTTGAAGAACAACGCCGCTGTAGCCTGCTCGTAATTTCCTAAATTACTTGACCAATACTTACTTGTAGAGTATGTTCGCTTATTTACTAGAGGAAAGGTTGTACAGTAAAACTCAATGCGCATGCGCAATAAAATATATTTAAAAATAAAATGTGTACACGGTTTCCACTCTTGCCTATGTACATGTACGATGTACGTAAGATATATATATTTGCAATAATTGCAATTATTCGAGCTCTCTTATACATGTAATGTACATTAGCATGTGTATATGTATTTTCATTGGTAGCAACATAAAGTAATGCCTCAGCATGTATGTTGCAAAGCTATGTCTTAATTCTGTTTAAAAGGTTAAACTCTTATATGCTTCCGCTGAAGCTTTGTTAGAGGCATGTACTAATGCCTTTATCTGTTTGCATGCACCACTACCTTTTTATAGGGGAGCCAACCCTATTTATTTCGTAAATTTATAAGCGCACCTCGGTGCTATGCTTATTTATATGTCCCTTTCCGGGAGCCTAATATACTTTCTTTGTTTTAAATTTGCCTAAGTGACTTGGCCCTGTATTATTGGCATGTATTTGCACTTGAACCAAATACGTTCTTTATTTTCACATTTATAGGGGAACCCACCCTATCTCTTAGAGCTTGAACGCCTGGTCGAGGGCGACAGTAGCGATAATAGCCGATCTCAATACAATAGTAATGTCACAGCTACCCAGGCGTTCTCGTTTGAAATAATACGCTATGTGCAATCTTTAGCTCTCTGCTACTGCACCCCAAAGAAGGGAAAAAGCCAGTAACCAGCAAATGTGCGAACTGCGCACCGACAAGTAAAACGGAGCGATGATGCCGACATTACATAAGAAAACTGGTCCGTGACACTCGTCCGCTACGACGAGCAACTAAATGAAAAAATTTCTAAGCCCCGATACGACAAGGACCGAACAAACGTACAAAAGACAACGGGCGCTACGGCCGCAACGACCGTCAGCAAGAAGCGGAGTGATCGTACTTGTAGAGGATGTCTATACATGCGCGCCGACAATCTCACCAAAATAATTTCCGACACAAACTTAACCGAAGACTAAAAATATGTATAGAGGACAATGGACACAGTAGCCTCGACGTACGATGATAGAAAATCAAGAATTTGTACTTATTAAACAAATCTATACATACGATTCGACGACGTTACCAAATGACTCCCGCCAGAAATAAATGTATAGACAACGTCCTCGACGATTCCCGCCAAAACTAGAAAATCTTAGAAATCTCTAATAATCATACGACGACGTTACTGTACACGTTACGACGAGGTACGAAAGGTGACCGAGAGTACACGATCGCTAATACCTCGACCGTCGCGCGGGAGACGACTGCCTATGCTTGCGTACCTTAAATTTTAAGAAAACTTCCATTACTTATTCGACGACGTTGCACTGAATGATTTTTAAATTAGGCAGTTTTAGCTAGCGTAATGTGAATGGCCGGCTTGCATACATATACAATGCATAATGTACATACATATTAAAATAAAATTGGATATAAGAGAGCAAAATAAATAAATATAAAAATGAAAATAAAGTAATATTCTAAATGAAAATAATAATGGTAACCCATACGGTTGCAAAGAAGATAAAATACGTAGTAGTAAAAAATTTATAAAATCCAAAAAACAATGTTAAGTCCTTAACACCGTCTGACTTACTACACAATACACACTCTTAAACAACAACTATTGACAATAGATGTCTGAAATTTTGAGAGCTACTATAAAAAAGCTTGCCTTTGCCGACCAATGAATCCACTTCAATCCTAGTGCGCCATCTCGTGCCGATTCCGGAAACACTTTAGGTCGCCGTCGTAGTCCATTATTTACTCCTCCCACATAAAAACAAATTAATTAAAACGTTTAAAGTTTAGGAGTAAAATTACCGTTTACCTACATAGATATGAAACAAAATAGGTCGCAACGATACGTCTATTTATTACAATCCATTACACACTGCATGATATCATAACAGGGACCGCGCGTGTGAAGCGGAAACAAGCTGAAGTGCCAATTACTCTCGCCGTAATTATTACAACGCAGACTTCATAATTATCGCGCGCCGCTGGGCTCGGTGTACTCGTCTAGCGTGTAGCGAATTTTTGGCAAAATCGACTAAAATATGATGTGATAAAAGTTGTGTGTATAACACGTATTTCATGGCCCATAAAATGTTTACAGTTTCGAATTTATCGATATCATTTTAGATATATATTTTATGTTCCAAAGGCAATATAATTTATGGCGGACGATAATCCCGAAATTCATATACACACAATATATCTACGAAGAGGATTTTCCCAAGGACCCGTTTCGCTCTTCAGCTCGATAATCTACACGGTGTGTGTTCTCCGCGGTGCGACTTTATTGATCACTCCGAATCAATTGCGTAGTTATACCGAAGTATATACAAGCGTGAGATCGTTACGCGATTATACTTGAATTTGAACGTTTGATGTACATAAATATACATGCGAACGTGTTCCATATCTAGGAGCGTTGAAATAAAAAAAATTATAGCTTGCATTTCTAAGCGTCTTATATCGTCTTTGAATTACTTTAGAAATAACGCATTTAATAGCTTAGCAGTTTATGATACGATCAGTTAGCGAAGTGTTGTGTTTCCGAAATACAAGGCGTCCATGAAATGAAATAATGAAGTGTCAACATGGAAAGAACCAATTTCATTAGAATTAAATCAATAATATTTTGTGAAAATTACGTACAAGTTCGGGGTGCATTTCCACATTTTTCACCATAAACGTAAATTATATGGAACAGCTCTCGGGTTGTGGAAGCCACACTCGAAATATCCACACGTAATACTAGACACCATTTCCCATACTTTTTTATTTTACTTCATGGACATCCTGTATAATCGACAACTATGAAATCGGTATTTTTTCTGTATGGCTATATTAATAACGATTCTAATAAATTAATATATCTACATCTAGATTGCCTAATATTTAGTACTATGTGATTATATAGATTTGCCCTCTAGCAAGCCATGAAATTAAACGTGAAAACTAATCTGACGATCGCATGTCAACTGTGGAACATAACCACGTACACTTAAGCGCCGACACTAACGTCTGAGAATAAGTCAACCTGCAGACTCTTAAAGTTATTCTACCAACTTAAGTTTAAAGAAGAAAAATATCGTGGCTTGCTACAGGACAAATTTAATCGATCATCTGGTATTATTTCACACACCATCAGATTGATGGATCAGCATTCAACCAGCTGCAATAGAAAACATGTTAATAGGTTCTCAGGATCAACGGCTTTAAAATAAAGTACTGTCGTTCTTCCTAAACACAATGATAAATAAATTATTTGATCGAAACTTGGAAAATGAAAATTACTGTACAAGCATAAGTTTATCCAGAACAGTTTATAGACATCACCACAATTACATAAGCAATATTTTGTAATGCCTCCTTTGGCTCTTATAATTGCTCTTATTCTTTCTGGCATACTGTCTCTGCAAGCCTTAATGATATGTCTAATTGTAGCGTCATTTTCCTACACATCCTCAATATTTCTTACTAATTGCTCTTTTGTAGTTTCTTCCAGAATGCACGCGCGATTTTAGAACACGCCACACATTCTCAATCTCTGCTCTTCTTCCTACAATAATAACCGATCCCAATAATATTCTACGAAATACTGTCTCTTTTAACCTTACCTCTACCCATCTTCTATACAGTACAGAATGAATCATGAGGGGTATAATAATAGGCAAGAGGTTTTTAATTGATACTTTCTCAATTTCTTAGAAAGATATTTAGGGAACGTATTTGGATAGGTATTATAAACCCTATTCATGAATTTTATACTTATATTTGTAAATTATCAGGTTGAAAATAGGGACTGTAAGTGCCAACGAGTTCTTAACCTTTCCAAACATCAAGAACGGACTACGCGGTCAAAGGTTCCAGTCATTAGAAGGAGCAGCCAATGGTATCCAAAACACAATTTTGACTGTACCAACAAAGTGAACTAACTCGTTCCAGGGTTGTTTTCGGCGCATGCAAAAATGCATTAATCTTTGTAAATTATACTTCGAAAAACAAGCCTTTAGAAAAGCTATCTACTGTTTTATGCCAACGCTATATGCAAAACTTAAAGACAATCCTCGTATAAGTTTGGCAGCCACATTTTAGATTACGAAAACATTCTTGTTTACTCTATAATCAAAGTTTATTTGGATGTTTTACGTTTAGCTTTCCGTCATATATATTAACTATGGCTATGTCCGGAAATTCTCTGCGTGCTCCTTTGAAACAACTTACACGTGACATAAAGGATTTATGAGACCTAGTGAATTTGAAACGGTCTGTGTAGAGACTTTATGATTTGTCTCTAAAATCCAGCTATCATAGTTTTATTGCTTAGCCTATTATATATACACTGTAATTACGCATAGCAAATTATATGAAGCCCTACAGAAAAAAGAGTAATTTAGAGACCAGGAAAAAATACGCTAAACTTTTATGAGCGAAGTGGACTACCTATCTTCATATAATTGCTTCCAATTTAACTTGTTGTTCATTTAATGTTTTTCTAGGCTTTCTACCAGAAGCAAAATACACAGAATAAAAGTTAACGAACGAGTTTACTTTTTGTGTATGAAACGGAATATAGACAAAAACAATTCCGAGAGGTAATAAAGTTTTACGATGTGGGTACTGAAGATCTAACATTTTTCAATTATTCCCACACACACACGCTTGATAATAATTAAAGACGTTGAAAATATTAACCTGCCCTCTAGTAATTTAATTTATATTACTGAACCTTCGGTTACCTACACTAACGTCCATATTAGTTCGGACACCCAGTAAAATGTTGTAACCTCTACTAAAAGATAACGTAGTTGCTTTTGTATATAAATAACATTTGTATTAGGTCCTTTATAAAGTTTATTGTTTATTAATTGTACAGGCAAACTTCCAAGAGCATCGATTAGAGAATGGTTAGATTACAATATTATTATATTTTATGACTCAATCTAGTAATTTTCAAAATAATCTTAATCGCCATCAATAGGATTAATTTTGGGGCAATATTGCAGGTAATAAATTTGCGATGCTGTTTGGAGTGGGAGCAGGTCACCCGAAAGTGTAATGTGAATTGATAAATGCTTCAATTTCTAAATAAACCTACTTGCTAATGCGTTAGTGTTAAGAACCTGATTAAAGTTATTAAAATGCCGACAGGAAAACCGATGAGTTTAGAAAAGCGCTCTGTAATGGTTGACTTTCATCAAGAAGACTATTCAGTGCGACAAATTTCCGAAAAAATATATGTTAACAAATCGACTGTTAGTGATATCATTCGGAGACATTAACGCATGGGCAGTTTAAGAGATCGGGCACGTTCAGGTAATAACAGAATAACAAATCACGCCGACGATGAGCGCATAAAATGGATGAGCAAGCGAAATAGGGGACTGACAGCACCAGAAATCGCCGCCGAAATGAATCGCGACCGTGCAAGGGAAAGTTCTGTTACTACATTGAAAAGAAGATTAAAAGCTGCAAATCTTCCCGGCCACATTGCAACAAGGAAAACCCCTACTTCGACGGGGAAACAGGCAAAAACGGCTACAGTGGGTAGAAACACATAGGAATTGAACAGTGAATGTTTGGAAAAGGATGCTACAGACTCATGAGTCAAAGCTTGAGGTGTTCGGACAATGAAGGCGCGTTTTTGTAAGAAGAGCGAAAGGCCAAAGAATGTTGCAGGATTTTGTAATGCCAACTGTCAAGCAAGGAAGAAGTTCTGTGCTTGTTTGGAATTGTTTTTTCTACACCGGTACAGGAAACTTGAAGCTAATCGATGATATTTTGCGAAATACCATCTGGGCTACGCCTAATCGACGAAAATTTTGTATTCGCGCACGACAACAACCCCAGACATTCAGCAGTGATATTCTTCTATTTCTTACGTGAAGAACAAGATATTGGCACTTTACAAATATTGACATGGCCGTCGCAAAGCCTCGATCTAAGCACCATCGAGCTGTTATGAGATGAATTGGACAGAAGGTTTCGAAAAGTGTGCCCTAACTCTGTATTCCACCTGTGGATCATTTTATAACGGGAATGGATTAATAAGCCAAATAGTGTCCTTGAAAAACTAGTGAAGCGGATGCCTCAGATTGTGAAAGCTGTTCTTCACGCAAAAGGAAGTTTCTTTGATGAACGGATTGTTTAAAAGATTTTTGTTGATTTTTCCTTAGAATAACCTATTTTTTACTTTTATACTTTAATTTTATTCGTTATTAACAAAATGCAATAAAAATTTTAAGTTTTGGAAAAATGTGCTTGAATATTTTCTCGTATTTTTAAAATTTATTTGCGGGTCCGAACTATTATGGACGGTAGTGTACGTTACCTCTCCAAACTAGTAAATGTGGGAAATACAACTATAACCACATACCTGTCTACGAATTCGAAGACCAAAAAGGAGTCGATTACGTTTTAATTAGAAATTAATTAGAAAATCGTCTATAATAAGAGGGTGGCGATAGTAGAACGTGAAAAATCAATTTCGTACCGGCATCCCGGCTACTATTTATCGTACCTACTTATCAACAGTGCATTATCTGAAGCGTGTTGTTTTCCGACTCGTTTAGGAAGAAATGGAACGGGCTGAAAAAGGAACAGAAGAAACGGTAGATATGGGAGTAAAAGAAGGAGTTTTGAGAGGATAAAGCGGAAAGATTTTTCTCCCGATGCGTTTGTGCGCGGACAGGATCTTATCGTGTAATCAATTAAATCGAAAGATCCCGGGCAGGGTAGGGTTTTCGTCCGTATTGGAGTATCGGACAAAGAAGGCCATGGCCACCCACGAAACGTATAATTACTGAATCGTACAGACCGCCCGATCGGATTTTGTTCTCGGGCGTACAGCGGTGCTAGATTTAAGCAGGACAGCCATGATGATCTTGGACATTCTTTTCCTTAACGTAAACTAAGCTGCAATGAAACTTTTTCATTTGGCGAGCGATAATACTTGTTATTTTTCTCCAAAAACATTATACATTTCGTGGCACTTTCAATTAACATACAGTTAATCACAGTGAAGATTAATTTATTTTAAAATCATCTGGATTAATTAATTTCACATTAATATGATGCCAAAAGACTAAGCACAAACCTCTGCGTCTTGAATTTGAAACGCATTCCAGGCATGCTCTGTGGCGATAGTAACAACATCAACCTATGTTCGATGCATTGCTTTTGTTCAAAATAGCTTACTAAAGACTAAGAATCGTAGTCTATGTTCTGAAAAGAACAGTTACTCGTTAGATGCAGAGCGAAAGTAAAAAAAAGGGCGAAAAATAACTATAAATATTATTGCCATGGCTGCAGTGTTTTGGAACCAAAAGCATGTGTTACTTGTTGAATTTATGGAATCGAGAACTACGATCAATGCAGCTGTTTGTTGTCAGACTTTACAACGATTGCAGAGAGCCATTCAAAACAGAAGAAGAAGTATGCTGACTTCTGGAATTCTCCTCACTCATGGCAATGTCCGCAATGTACTGCTGCTGTAACCCAATCACTTCGTGAACAATTTCGACGGAAAGTTTTTGAACGCCTAGTGTATAGCTCCGACTAAGCGTCAAGCAACTTCCATCTCTATCGTGAATTGAAAGTATAGTTAAGAGGACAGAGCTTTCAGAATACAGAAAAAATTCATCTCCACTAATTGGTGACAACATTCTTGACAGAGGACTTTGGAAGGCTCATCCATAGACATGAGAAATGAATCAATTTTCACGGTGATTATGTAGAAAAATAACCATGTTTGTACATAACTTTGGGTAATAAATTCATTTTGTTATTTAAACTTGTCTTGTCTTGTTTTATATGCTAAGGTCGAAGAAAAGAGAGCCCTGGTATATTTTAAGGGCCAAATAATTAGAGGCCGATAGAAAGGCATTATATATTCATTCTTGTGAAGTGTAACATGACGGTGAAGTTCACTGTGTGCTGCATACTTCGACTTGTTGGTGTGTACATACAGCGCACCTGATGAAATGTAGAGTAATATCAATATGGTATTCTATTTTAAAAAATTAAGTGGTGGTAAATTGAAAAAGTAATCTTATATTGAGACATCTTTTATTAAGCATGAACAGATGTCAATTACAATCTTCAGCAGGAAAATAAGGCAACCATAGTTTTCCTTTGATTACCAAGATATTATGATCTATGAAAATTTGAAAGAACCTTATACAACTATAGTGCTGACATTTTAAACAGTTTACGTACAATCATAAGGAGAACAAATAACCCGTAAGCCGTAGTAATGGTACCGTCCTTGTAATATAGTAATGGATCCTGATACTCTGATCTAAGAACATTTTAAAGAACGTAGTTCAATTAAATTATTTAGAATAATTTTCCGTTGGCTTTATCAATGATAATTGAAATTTCCTTCTTCCTCTAACGTTAAATTTAATTAGTGAGTTCTTGGAGAAATTTTTAAATAATTAAAAGTTTCACATTAGATATCAGGACTAGATCTGTAGCCACTATTACATTAAGGTATGAAAATTTGGCAATTGAAATTTAACAACGTAATTGGAGATTTAAATACCGATTTCTTGAGACGGTTTCGTAGTATAATGGCTTAACACACCAGTCTAACGGACGGGAGCTGTAGGTTCAAATCCTACCGGGGCCGCGAAATTTTTAATTATTTAAAAATTTCCCGAAGAGCTAATTAATTAAATTTAACGTTGGAGAAACAAGGAAAATTCAATTATCATTGAAAAGATCGACTACAATGCTGATATCTTAAACTGTTTACGTGGAACCATAACGGGGACAAGTGACTCAGAAACCACACCAATGGTGCCATGTTTTCCTCAATACAATAATGGGTTTTATACTCTGCCTACATAGAATTGTTTCTGTTATTCTCAATACCATCTAACACTATCGCAAAACCAGCATAACACATCTGATAGCGAGAGCGTTAAGGTATGATTCGCTGTCCCACTTAGTTCCCGCCGCACGGTACGCGCGTATTTACTTCTCCGATAGAAAGAGGCCGGAGACTTTATTGTTGTCCGATGGAAAATCGATGAGTGGATAAAACCATCGGAGTTGTCGTTCTACTGAATGAACTTCTTATCCCGTTTGTAATCTAATTAGATTTTACGTAATGGCATTCTTAAGCGATTCGTTCGCGATATGAAAATTTCCGTTTTTCTATTTGAAGCTCCTCTCCTTTTAGATGGTTATCTGTGCCGCGCGAACTGTTTCGAGATAAAAATACGACCATCGCGTATAAATGAAGCCGATCCGCCTCCGCTTCTTAACTAGTTAAAGCCGTTACGTGAGGAATTTACTGAAATTCGGTTAGATTTGCTTTGAGTTGAGAACCTTTTACGTTATAATGGATCATCTTGTAGGTGTCCTAAGGCGTTAAGGTTCCTTAAGATGCACAACATGTAGATGCAAACATGACTAAATTGTGTTTGTGATTGTAATACATTTGCTTGTAACATCTCCTGATGAAGCTATTAATTATGGAGAAATATTGACAATAAACTAACGAGTTTTTCTTCAACATATGCAGACCGATAATCCCGAAAATTTGTACTGATTTTAATTATAATATTAATTAGATATGTATTATTAACTTTTAAATCTTTTAAAATATTTTTTCTTATACTTCTATATTGAATACTTTCCCGGCAGTGTACGGTTCATGCCCTTATTTTGTTATTGTTGATGTTGTTGGAGGCAAAGTACCGCCAATCTCAGATTCGAGTGAATATATTTCGGGCATTGTTGTCTTACATGTATTGACCATTAACTCAAAATAGAAAAATAACTTGAAATTAAAGTTTGCAAAAATTTAAATGCCCAAAAATTTGAAGCGCCAATTTTTGTGATGGAAAATCTGAGGATCTTAATTTGCCAAATAGGTTCTTTTATTTAAATTTTTGTTTGTTTCAAATTCGAATATAAATAGTGTTAAATAATTGAAATAACCAAAAGATTCTAAATATTGACAAACCAAAATGTATATATATATATATATATAGCTTTTTAACAAAATTTCTTTTTAACAAATATCTAAATCAATCTCTGTCTAGCTAAATTTGTGAATTATAGACGAAATGCAAAGTGAGAGCAGAAGAAAATAAATTTTGAAAATTTATTATAACTTAATTAATAAGTCTTTAATTTTGTAATCGTACTCACACTCACGGGTACTGCATCGTATTCTAGACATCCTGGTCTTCAGCTTCCGCTAATGTATCCGGAAGTCCAAATTATTGTGAAGGTATCAGCTGATACACTTTTTAACTTTGAATAACTTTGAGGAATTTCAAATATTATAATTAATTCGAAAAATAGGGAATTTTTCTTTAGAGGGACAACTCGGACATCTGTGACTTTGACACAATCGTTATTTATTAGGTAGTTTCCGGGGATAGACTATATACTATATACTATTATATTCAGCTTGTTTACCTATATGATAGAGCCCACAGTAAACACACTCTTCATGGAATGAAATTATTTACAAGTAAAAGCGTACCATGCATCCGGCGTACGGAAAATTTTGAAGATAGTGTGTTTTTATTCTGAGACGATATTTATTTTAATAGTTTGATAAATATATGTGAGTATAGTACACTATACGTATTTTAGAAATAAATTTGGAAGAAATTATAATTAATGACAAAATTACGTTTACAAAAAACGATAAACACAGTTAACGATAGTAGAGTTCGCGGCTCCACGGCACGTGTTGTTTAAAGGATTTTTTTTCAACTTTATAATAATAAATTCCATGTCAAAAATGAACAACTAGAGTAGATATCTGTAATATTTAATATACACACACATTTATATATAATACACAGAAAGAAAACTCTACGGAATAAATATTATAAGAAAGTTGAAGAAGAGGGAGTCCTAACGGTACTCTGTCTCTAACAACAACAACAAAATAAGGGCATGAACTATACACTGTCGAGAAAATATCAATTATAGTAGCATAAAAAAGTTTACAAAAAGTGATTGTTATTTTAATTGATTTAAATGTTAATAATACATATCATTACAGTACAAACGATCATTGAGCATGAATAAATGGGACGACACTGAACACATCTACACAAAGTCGAAATTTGTATTGCTCGAACGCCGCATCATTAAATCCGACCCAACACGAAGGCTCCTAACGCTTCGGCCTCTTGTACGACCCATTATTTTCCATTATCTTGGTACTTGCTGGTTGAGTTCTTGAGGTCTTCATCCTCGACTTCCTCGCTTCTTCTTCTTCCGCCTAGATCAGAGAACATACTAGGGTTTTAGATACTTTCTGACAGGTTACAGTTTCCTGAGAGTCTCAGTTATTGTCCTGCATTTGGTTACTCTCCGCACATTCTGCGAGGACCTAGTCTTCAATACTGGATTCTCAATGGTGAGGATTTTCTCAGAGAAGTCCCTGATCAATTTGTTTTGGAACGTAAATGATATCGAACGCTCGATGGTTCTCAGGCTTTGCAATATTTTCAGTTGAAGGCTGTAGTGACGTGATCCGTTACCTGAAATAGGTTTATTGACAAATTCTTGCTTAATCTAATTTTACTTTCGCCAGCGCACCTGCTCCTGTTAAAATGCATTCGTTAAACATACTCTCTGCGCTGAAATTTAGAGAAAATACTTTTAACTTGCATAAAGTTGTTTCTACCATCCTTTGACCTTTTACTGGCCACGAGCGGGACTGAAAAACTATTCTAGTTCGTAGTACACGTAGCGAGTTCCCTCTATTCATAAAAGCTTCAAAAGGCATGCAACGACACAAAACCTACACAAACACACACACACACACGTAGAGAGTCCTTTTTTATTTCCGCGTGTGTAACTGCAGGTTAAATGCAGGAGATTTATCATTGGCGACGTTGTAAAATAGATAACGACCGGCCATTTATCGAAACGGATTGGGTAGAAAGAATAGCATAAATACCAATTGTAAATAGAGTCGCGATACGAACGCGCTTGCAAACATTTGGATAAAAGCAATTTGTTGCAAAAATATAGGTTGCCATTTAAATCCGTCACCTTTGTCCTGCTTCGCAACCATTAGTGCTTGTTCGATCAAAAGGCTAATGATTCTTTTCGATTTCGGTCTATTTATTACTTTGTTTTTTAAGTAACGTTCGTACAAAATAGATGGTGGATATAACAAGCATCTGATGCAAACGAATGAATTGAAAATGTCCCAATTAGTTTTTGGAACTAGTAAATATGATGTGTTACCTATTTTTTCCAAAATCGACCCTATTATGGTATTGTGTTTTTACAATCACAATAATGCATTCTACAGGATGATTCACAAATACGTGACACAACTTCGATCATATGAATTTACCATTTTTTGGAAAAGTATTTGCATAGGAGAACTGCAGGCAAATAACAGCTTCAATGAAATACGAGGGCTATTTTTTTTTCAACCTCTGATAGCTCTTAACTAGTGTAAACGACAAAATTAATTTACTAGCAAAAGTTCAAAAACGTACAAACATGGGTACTTTTCCACACAATCACCGTGAAGATTGACGAATTTGTCATATCTATAAACGAGCTTTCCAATCCCCCCTGCTTAGAATGTTGTCGCCAGTGTAGCATAGGTCATGCGCTGCAATTGTGTATACAGTTGATCTCTAAACTTCAGGATATTCCACACTCAACTCACCGATAGTAAACCACCGTTTTTCTCGAACCTCGTTGAAGAATGTCTTCTACTAAATGCATCTATGAATACTAATTTTTTTAGTAACATCTTGACATCTTACTAGAATCTTAATAGCAACTAAGTCTAACTATGAATAAAGCTGATGGTGTTTAGGCATAACTTCTTGTACGTCAATCCCTTTATAACAATACAAAAGAATGTTTTGCGCAAACATTATTTGCTTTTTCATTCTGTTCAAAGCTATCTCACTTATACAAACGAGTTCTTTGCGGAAGAAGTAAATTTATTCACTAATACTTTATAAAATTTAGTATCTAGTATGCTCGCTTATGAAGATCATAAACCATTATAGAAATATGCACACGAAATACAGGAATAAACGTTTACGATACGTACTTCCTTTCGCATTTATTTATAGCTATTGATGCAGGTCCCATCATTATAGATTGATTCATTGCGTGCATTCATTACAGCTACTGTTTCATAATTCGATATTGCAACCATACGGTTCGAAAGATTTTCATATGTTGATGCTACATGTAGCGTGAAATTTCTAATTAGGTGTTTAATGGGTTTTGCTGATGCATGTATACGCAATCACGATCTCCTGCCTAATACTGCGGATAGTACATAGATATACGGATACACTCTCGCCCATTGAGTATTGGGTATTTGATAAAAGTTTGCAAAATAATACCTTTATGCAACTAAATTAAGAATCATATTACTCTATTGTGGTCCAAACAATTTAGCACTTGCTTTGGATGCAGCGGAGAATTTCATCATGATTGCTTTTTCAAGGCAACGACTTACAAGGCGATGGATAAAAGTAAACGTAAAACTTGGAAATGTGACTTGTGTAGGGATCCAACAGGGGCCAAGACTGAAAGTAACAATACAAGATATGTATTAATAAAATCTAAAAAAATAACTTAATGAATGATATGAAAAAGAAATTAATGACTACTGAGGGACCGAAACTGATTGCCAAGGTATATGGTGAATTTATAGAAAATCATAACGTCCGGACAAATAAATCAATTAGTTATCAAGTTAATGAAAAAAAAATATCTGATTTAGCATCAAGAATCATGGAATTATAACAAGCATGTAGGAAAGACGGTCTAGAAATTTATGGAGTGAAGGAAGAGGAAAATGAAAATTTAGAAAAGATTGCATTGAAAATGGCACAGAAGTTGGAAATTAATATTGATCAAAGTGAATTTCGAAAAAGACGATAAAAGACGATCAATCGAAGATCATATTACTGAAATTAAATAATATACAAAAAGGAACTGATTTATTAAGCAGGAGAAAGGAAACAATAGCAACCAGGACATTATTGATCTAGGTTCAAGCGGAAACATCTCAATATTCGAACAAAATATCACCTCGCTTAAACAAATTGCTGTGGGTATAAAAAATTATAGCAAGAGAACAAAACTGAAAAAATGTTAAAATGGCTAAAAATAGCTAAAATAGCTAAAAATAGCTAAAAATAGCTAAAAATAGCTAAAAATAGCTAAAAATAGCTAAAAATAGCTAAAAATAGCTAAAATAGCTAAAAATAGCTGAAAATAGCTAGAAATAGCTAAAAAAAATAGCTAAAAATAGCTAAAATTGCTAAAAATAGCTAAAAATAGCTAAAAATAGCTAAAATAGCTAATGCAACGGCTAAAAAAACTCCAGAGTTTTGCACATAAAAACAAATAGCAACATATTGAAAATAAATTAACTAAAAGAACAATGCTGTACGGCTTGTTCACTGAAGTTTCTTTTATAACCTGCTAATAATAAAATTAATGTTATGCATTTAAAAATAAGACCCATAAGGGCGCAATTCGAAGAACTTAAGCCAGGAACTAATACAGTAGTATTTAAATATCCTAAAAATCCCAAACCTTGATATCTATTACAAATGCAGATCTATCAAAAAGTGAAGAGGATCATTGGTCTACATAAAGTCTCATCATGCGGTGAGGAACTAGTTAACTACTACTGTGGGCAATAACTGTAGAAGCTTTCCTCTTGCTTGCATTATACAGGCCACCGAATGAGAGCTCTCGAAAATTTCTAAATGACCTGGACACTCTCACCTACCACTATGATAATATAATACTATTTTGATGGGAGACATAAATATCGACTTTTTTGAGGATTCTGCAGTCACGCTTGATTACAAAAGCATATTAGCATCAAATGAATTGAAAAAATTATAAATAAACTAGAATAAAAGGATTAATCAATGTGTGCAACACATGAAGAGGAATGTCTACTAAATTGAGAAAATTGATGGCAGAAGAAAATTGTGCTGCAAGCTCTTATTACCGTGACTTGAAAACTGCACAAATAATGGTCACTAACAAGCATATGCTTAGTGACAGAGAATTGCATTACGCATAGCTTTGCATATATATCTTAGAGCTGTGATTTCTATTGAATAATCTAGTTGTAGTTGAGAATAGTTTTGAGTATTCATAGAATTGATACTTATCTTACTAATATGTTAAAGAAAAAGTTATTATTATTATTCTTATTATTATTATTATCCACCTCCCAAAATATTTGGTTTAAAAGAAATAATCATTTAATTTCTTAAGTAACAGCATATACCTTTATTTTTTGTTATTAAACGACTTTAAATTTTCCACATTTCCAATAACTTTTACTCGAGAATTTTATCATGTGAGGTATTAATATTTCAATGGTACCATTTAGGCAATTAAATGATCTGCCGATATAAAGTAAAGTCAGAAGCTGTCACTTAAAATCTCATCGATGGTGTCATTATTTGAAAAGCCTCAAGTGGGAAAAACTTAAAATTAACACAAAATGTGTATCTAAAAAAAATAAAATTGATATATTCAAGCTGTTCTTCCAAAAACAAATTGCTTAAAATTTAATGAACCTATTCATTATAATTTTTATACACACAGTATATACGTACGGCCGAGGTATATGCAAGCAATGTTAATCAAAAACGAAAAATACATCGAACAACCAGGCTAACGTATTTAGGTTTTATTGTAATTGAATTCACGATACCACAACAACGAAAATTTAGTATTTATCCTGAAATGTTATGTTTATTCGATACCTCATCTCCTGTTCGACGAAAAACAAACATTTCATTTTACATCCTTCTAAAATTACCGATTCAACCAGATGCGCGCAAAACGGTTTGACCTACTTTCATGTGCTTTCGAGAGTTTTTTTTTTTCCATTCCATTGTTTAGAGTTGTTTCAGTAATTCCTTCTCATTAAAGCATACCGTAGACATGCTTGTAGAACTCGTATATATACACTACCGTGCAAAAGAAAGAGGCACTTAGATAAATTTTAAAAAAGGAAGTTTAAGAAGAAATGTGTTACCGTATTGTAGGTAACTATATTGTCCAATAAATGTTTGCAACCAACACAAGTATTTATATCAGTAAAGAACTTGTAGTTTTTAATATCTCGTGTGGCTACTCTTATTTTTGATATTCTCTTAGACGAGCCTGGAATCTATCATGTAGTTTTCTGATGTAATCGCCCGAAATACGATACTACTCTTCTTGCATATGTTCCGCAACTCATTTAAAATTTTGGTGCCCTTTCAATCTTTTTACAGTCAAGATAATCTCAAACATGTTCGATAATATTTAAGTGCGGGGTTTGAGGTGACCAAACCATGGCGTGAACTACTCCGTCCTCTTGTGACTGACTTAAATAGTTCGGGACCAATCGAGAATTGTGTTTGTGATCGTTATCTTACTGCAGGAGGAAATTGTTAACAATTAGACGATGCCCAGAAGGCATAGCATGTTGTTCCAATATTGTCCGGTATTTTTCCAGTCTAAGCTTCCCTTCAATGTTAATAACGTCACCAACTCCTTGCGATGAAATGCAGCCCCAAACCTGAATATTGCTACCCCCATGTTTGACAGTAGTTTATAAACATGGTTTTGCAACAGCTTTTCTAACACGTCGTCGAACTTACTGACGCTTATTCGATCCAAATAATTGAAGACTTTTCGATCCATAATACTTGTCTCCAGTATCACCTGTCCTGACAAGTGTATTTTATTTGTCATTGGCAATGCACTCCTCACTACCAACAAGATATTTTGAAGAAATAATTTCATTGCCTTCCAAAGAGTAAATTTATATGATCATATAGTAGTATTATGGCCTAGTAGTAAATGTAGCACACTTTGTAAAGGAATTTTTGTGTATTTTACCATATCTCAACAATATTATACATTACATACGTCGAAACACATACTATTGGTATCTTCCTGGCCTATTTTATGTGCTCATTAACACAGAATCCATATGTTTTCCGTATTTATTTCTGGAGCAATTGTACACTTGTAATGAACTCTTATACAGATACTTAATTAATCACAATTACTTGCTAACTAGTAACACATATATATTCACCGGCATCATTCACATCTTCTTTCAGTTTCTACTGAAGCTTAAAGTCTAGTTACAGCAGTTACTACATGTGGTTATAACATTCATAATTATGTCTGGTTATATTAGTGCTTACCTATGTTTAATTAATAACCTTAATCAACATATTTGCGCCTCTTTACTTTTGTTGGGAGATTAGCCGAATTTAAGTTATATTTATTTCACATGTTTTCTTTTGCTTTATTACATGTTTACATAAACAATAACGATTACAAGGACTGTGTTATAGCAGTAAACTCCACTCACACAAATTTATTAATTATTCGGAACGCAGCGTTTCGGGAGCACGTGGATTGTCGGCAACACGGTTGACAATGGGAGTCCACGTGCTCTCGAAATGCTGCGTTATATGTTTTAAATACTTTAGAGCCTGCGTAGAAAATAATCTGCACGTGTGATACAGTTTTTACATTCAGTCGGTAACACGGTTGTCAATGGGAGTCCATGTGCTTTCGAAACGCTGCGTTTCGAATAATTAATAAATTTGTGTGAGTGGAGTTTACTGCTATACCTCTGAATATATTTACATATTCTACGTTCCTTATTTAGGTAGACACTTGACGTAGTGGTTAATAGATATTGCAACCGTCTAGTTTCACTAGCAATTAGCTTCACGCCCACAATTTATGCATTTCATCAGTTTATAAATCCTTCCCATTAGTAGTGTATATGTATTGTTACATTTTAATCATGACCGTTTCACAATATTAAACGTTGCAGTCAGATCATTTTTGAATTAGGGTCAAATATTTCTAATCAATTAACAAATTCAAATATATAAAAGGCAATCCTCAGACCGTTCAGTCAGTCGAGTAGTAGTGAGCATTCAGTAGTCAAGCAGTAAGCAACAAGACCGAAACATTCATTGTTTTTTTAGTTTAAATAATTAATTTGAGTCTTTCACCTATGGATTGTGTGCGTGGGTTTAAGTGTTTCATTTTATCAATAAAATAAGCGAAGACACACCTGTTCTTCATTACAAACTGTCACGAACCAATTTAAAGATAAAGCTTATACGGAAGTTACAACCTGTGAGCGGTGAAACGATCCCATCATTTTTTGTCCTTCAAGCGGGATGGTCGGCAACAACTTTATTGCCTCATCGCAAAAGAAGTTTCCCGACAGTTACATACTCACATAATTCAGATTTCTGCAGTACTGACATGCCTGTAGCTTCTTTCAAATCTCGCACCAGTTTAGCTCTCCCTCTTTTTTGTATTTCTTAGAACTGTTACTTTCAACAAATATGCATCCGCTCTGGTAAGTTCTTTCAGTCGTCCAGGCCTTAGTTTATCCATCGCATCGCCTGTTTCATTATATTTTTTAAGAATTTTTTGTACACTGCACCGAGAACACTTCATACGCATTGTGATTTCTGCTTGGCTGTAACTTTCTTGAGGTAAAACGACAATTTTCCTGTTTAATAACGATATTTTTGGCACTGTATCACAACTTGCAGCACCAGCTTCCCACGTATAATCGCTTCCGTACTACTATTTCTTCGTCTAGGAATATAACATAAAACTTATTATATAGCGTATAACGTATATCGTATAACGTATATCGTATAACGTACAAGTAAACTCTTCGCATTCAAGAACTAGAATGAACAATAAACACAGACAAACAGACACCACTACAAATTTCCCTGTCTCTGAATACAAATGGAACCCTGATCATTACGTAAACTTTTAAAAATATACCTATGTGCCCCTTTCTTTTGTACAGTAGTGTACGTTTGAATCGTTTAAATTCGTCCTTTCGATCCAATTATACGCATGTAGTACCTATACGTTAGCATACACCGATCGTCTTCTCAAATGCTAGCATTACAACCCTATACAATTTGTACATGAACGTTCTTTCTTGTGTTTGCTTTAGAGGTTTGTGTTTTGTTTAAACGTTCCGTTGTTTATTTAGTAGCGCGGCGTGTTTCCTTTGCTAACTACATATTTTTTCGACTTCATTTGTTTTCAAGACAATGAAAATTTATATTGTTTGCAATTTCAGGGTATTCAGGAAATTGTATTTCTAGTTAAATATTTCGTTGTTGTGTTTTGCGTTGTTTAAAATAACATTTCTAAAAGTTCTAGAAGTTGAACGTACACACCTGGCACTCCCACGGTACTTTCTATTCGTCATATTAAACAGAAGCGCCTGTTTAATTAAGAAAAATAAATATTGGGTGGGCAAATAATTAAAAAGGTCATATGATGCACCAAATAACAGCAATAAACGTGTCGAAAGGTTATTATCAAATACAATACCAGTTAAAGATTATATTTTGGAAGCTAAATAATGAACAACATACACTGCAGCAGATACTATTACGCATACAAATTTGTACTTAGCAGTAGCTGAATACCGTGTCTTCCTCCCACATTTGCCATGATCAAAGGCATATAAGGGAGCTGCCCGTATTTTCCCGTAAGGTCATTTCAGCGTATCGAATAACTCATCCGTAATTAATTACTCGAGAACGTGATCACGTTTTGTTATTTTTCGATTGTATTTTTGCCGACGTTTTCGCTGTTTTTTCAAGTTGTACGGTTTCGTGCCATTCGGTATAGATCCCAGAAGCTTTTAGCGGGTGTATAGGTTTTTAGTGCGTGCGGTGAGGTGCAAGGGTATCCGAACAATGCCATAGAAACGTTGGAATGGGAGATCGAAGTCAAATTGCGAGGAATGTTGATAAAAAGTGTGCAACCTTTCAACAAGGACTTTGAGATTGAGAGTGGCAGATATTCTTCATTTCAGGCTTTGTCAATGGCTCGATGTTAACATGCTTTGCGCATGTTGTTTATGTATCACATATGCGAGGGTCGATCTACATGTCTAACCCCTCACCTAATTGGTTGTTTGATTAATGTTTTTGACATTTAGTTAACTCACGTTTGTAGATCATATTTCCATAATATCTCGAAGTGTTGCTATGCTGTGGCAAACTCTTGAATTGTGTATCTTGATTGTTCATAAAAATTGATCCTCTAGAACAAAGAGCCACAATAGAATACCCCCAGGAGAAGGGCATGGCGCCAACTCAAGTTTATAAAGACATTATGGCAACTACTAGTGAGTCTGCAGTTTTTATGAAATAGTCAAACCCTGCTGTCGAGATTTTAAATGCGGAAGAACATCCTGTGAATACCAACATGTCGGTGATCCTCCCATAACGTGTAACAACAGATAAAAACATTAAAAAAGTACAACGTGGCATATCATATCAAGTGATGCACAACATACTGACTAAAGAATTAGATATGAAAAATATGAGTGCAAGATATGTGCCCCGAATGTTAACCATTGACCAAAAGAGAAATCGGGTGCTGATCTATAAGCGTCGTTTGGAAAGATACCAAGCAATCACAGAGTTGTGGGTGCACCACTATCATCCCGAGACCAAAGTGCAAAGTAGAGAATGGAAACATCACGCTGCTCTTCCTTCACGCAAATTTAAGATCATGCCGTCTGCTGGGAAGGCTTTGCTATCTGTGTTCTGGGATGCTCAAGGAATTATCCTGACTGACCATTTGCAAAAGGGACAGAGCATAGCAGGGGCCTACTACGCATAATTAATTTCTAAATTGCGAGACGCTATTATAGAGAAACGCCAAGGAAAGTTAAGGCATGATGTGCTGTTTTATCAGAATAATGCTTCCAGCCATGCACCTGATATTGCTATGGCTGCTACACCAAGCAGGCTTTGAATTAGTGGACCACCCGCCATATTGGCCGGATTTGGCCCCTAGTGATTACAGGCCATTTCCCAAATTACAGGGAGGTGGGGCAAAATTTTCCGGTAATTATGAAGTGATCCAAGCTGTAGAGAGGCTGTGTGCAAACATCGGACAAAAATTCTTCCAGGAAGCTATTGAGATGTTGGAGCAAGTACATTAGTATAGAGGGAGACTATATCGAAAAATAGAAAATATACTACCACTGTAGTTTTACTGTAAGGTGGTTAGCAAGGTCGCAAAGTATCCTCTTTCCACCATATTAACTTGTGAACAGAACATACTATTTGATGGTAGTATTTCACTACACAGCGAAATCTACAGTATCTTAGAAGTAGTTCATATTATTTTGTCTTTAGAGATACATGAGCACCAAACGCTTTAGCCGACAATTTACGGTGCTTGCAAGTTTCCTTGACGACAAATAACTCCGGGAGGAGGAGAATGCTGTTATCGTTACCATTACCAATGGTGGAGGTTCATCTGGTTAAAATGGTAGAGAAACAAGAAAAGAAAGAATACAGGCAGAAACTATTTTTGTCAATTGGATCACCTTCAGTAGTCCAAGAAGGTTTCTTATTGTATTGATACCTCATTCTGTTTCATAAATAGGGCGAGTATTCAAAATTTTATAGATAAAACACGAAAAATGTAACTGTCTTCGTCGTATCATACTTAACCATCCAACATCCTTAAGTTTATGAGAAATCCTTTCACGCTGCTTTATTCCATAAATTAGTCTGAGGCATAATTCTGAGTTAGTCGATGTGGTCTGCACAATTTCCATAAACAACACTATGTAAATTAAAATATGGTAACAGCAACGAATCGCACAGCAGCTTTTTAGTAGAAACGTCAAGAGAATGCTGGTTGCGATAAGTTAATTTTAAATTGCAGTAAGCGCGTCTAATACACGTGATGTTTAAACTAAAGATTATTATCTACAAAGGGACCTAAATTTTTCACATTACTTTGGTATTTCAGGGATGTGTTGTTAATTTCTTTAAGTCTGATGCTAAGAAGCATGTTCGAGCTTACTTTAGAACTAGTGAACACCGTAAAGTATGATTTGCCTTCATTTAAAATTAGGTACCTCATCAGTGGAGAAGGATCTGTACAACACATCAGCGCAGAGATAAAGATAGCATGTGAAATTAAGGAAAAAGAACACATGTATAAGTGTGCCCTAAAAATGCTTAGAGCAACTTGGCCAAGACCGATATACTGAAGAACAGCTAGTTAAAGGCTATGATCAATTTTATCAAAAGCTTTGGAGGAATCCAACAGTTCCAATACTGTCAAATCGCCAAATTCGCTCGCTGATAAGATATCATCAACAATGCAAGTAAGAGCAGACATACAACTAAATCCTGGACGAACACCAGATTGGAGAATAGGTAACAAATGAAATTTTGGGAGATGAGTACGCAATTGCCTGTCAATAACCTTCTCCAAGATCTTCGGGATGAATGGGCAATATACAAGGGGAGGTCCAGAAGTTCGTGGAATGAAAGGCTTTTAAATAAAATAAAACAATAAATCTATTTTTCCTTTTCAATATAATCACCCTTAAGCACAATACAATATTAGATCTATGAATTAGTTTTCTAAACTATCATAAAAATATTTTTTATCTTTCACCTCAAAATGGGCCAAAATTGCCTCCTTTACCTCATTGTCGTCGGAAAACTTTCTTCCACGTTAGTCTTTTTTAAATTGGGGATCAAATAAAAATCACTAGGTGCCAGGTCTGGACTGTAGGGTGGATGGACTATTGATTGAAAGCCATGCTTGTGCAGAGCAACCATTGCAACTTTGTTCTTGTTAACCGGCACATTGTCTTACAAGAGCAACACTCCCTTGGTCAATTTTCCTCAACGTTTTTCCTTGATGGCCTCCTTTAATTTTTCTAATATCGCTGCGTAATATTCTCCGGTTATGCCCCTACCTTTTTCTTTGTAATCAATCAATCATATCCCCTCACAATCCCAAAAAAACAATAGCCATCAGCTTTCCAGCCGATTCTGACACTTTGAATTTCTTTGGCGGTGGTGTCCCTTTTTATGCCATTGCATGGACTCCTGTTTGGAATCAGGTTCAAAGTGATGAACCCATGTTTCATCTCCGGTAACAATCCGCTCCAAAATCTGTGCAGGTTTGTCTCTACACAGCTCCAAAAATTGTTTGGACGCACAAACGCGCTGCTGTTTCTGAAGCGGCGTGAGCATTCTCGGTGACCATCTTGCACTGACTCTTGTCATACCCAGGTGGTCAGGCAGGATACGCAAATTGGTGGTATCTGATACTCCAACTAATGCAGATAATTGTTTTTATTTCAAACGAGCATCTTGCAGTAGAAATTTTTGCATTTTTTCGACGATGTCTGATGTGGTGGCCTCAACTAGCCGTTCTGACCGGGGGTCGCCTTCAATCGATGGTGTTTAAAAAGACCATGCCACTTATAAATCATTGATTTAGTAGCGCACTGTTCCCCATAAACGGTTTTCATTTCATTCAATATGGTTTGAGCGTTCTTTCCTTCCTTTGTAAGGAACTTTATCACACGAAGGTGTTCAAATTCCTCAATAGTTTCAGATTTCTTCCGGATTGACTTGTTTAGCAGGCAACTATTCGTAAACGACTGACGCTATAGGGCTGCGACTTAACTTATATACTAATGATGACTTGCCAATCAGAATGACACTTAGCGAGCGCCCCTATCCCTACTCCATCCCCTCCATTCCATGAACTTCTGGACCTTCCCTCGTACTAATTGGGCGAAGATCAAGATTGTTAACAGGGTTCTTCTTTTTTGGAATAGCGATGACGTGAGCCCAATTGTATTCCTTTTCTTTAATAGTGGAGAAGGAAGGGTGACAATTTGATATTCGCAGGGGACGATGCTACAATTTGAAGCTATCCCACCGGCCGCCACTGTACTTTGCTATTAATTCAGTTCACAGATCTGCCACGGATTGTTTATAATAGTCTTTTAATTCTAAATTACAGTTACTTTCGCGCACCACTGTACACGCTAAGCATCGAGTACGGCAGTACGATCAGTAACACGGCCGTCATTAATTCGAATTCAGGACTCGGCTCTCTCGCGTCTCGCATTTTACATCATTAAAACGATAGCAATGTTAGCGTGCATTAAATTAAGGCCTCCGTATAATTATGGCAAAAGTTACGTTTAACCATGCGATAGGAGAGGTGAATTTTCAATACACGTGTGTACTATTGCGAGTATTATATGGTTGGGGGGTGGCGCTAGTTCAACAAGGTGGCGACGGTGGTTGAAGCTGTATATGGGCATGGTTCTTGTACGCATTTAGCTGCTTCTGTATGGAACGAGAGTGTGAGGCACCGACAGGGGCACACAAGCAGTCAAGCGTTCGGTAATTGAAGGCATTATTCTTGATATCGATTCACATATTAACACGGTGCGTATCGATGACAGAACGAGGACTGGAGTGGCAAAGAATTGCATTAGATGAATTGAGTTCCGGAAACTTGGCGCATGAATGTAGTCTAATTTAGGAAAGTTAGTGCTCTGACGTCATAATAATAATAATAATAATAATAGAATGCATTAACACATCTAAAAGAATACCTAGAAAATAACACCAAGATAAGAAAATGCTGTAAATACAGCTTCTCCATGGTATTAGTGAAATAAATTCACGAGAAAGACATGTGAACAGACATAAATCGCTAACACACGGATATGGTTCTGCCTACCCGGCGTCATTAGCGTGGTCTCGAGCGGTTTTATGCTCAACCCATATAATTCCCTCGCTCCTTCTATCGCCATATCTATCCCTGAGATACAAGTGAATATTCCTGGCGCTAACTAGTGCCAAAAGAAAGAAACACTTATCTGCAAATTCAGACAGAGCGAAAACAAGCGGGTACAGTGGAGCCACTACTAGTGAATTGTAAGAAAAGAACGAAACTGGAATTCTGTTTGTCGAAAGTTGGATGTTTTGAGGATATGTACGACCACGTACATATAGACGGAAAATGGTTTTACTTATCGCAAGTTAAAAAAATCATACTGGATCGTCATACTGGACGAAGCAGAACCAGAATGGCGCTGTAAAAGTAAACGATTCATAGCTAAAGTTATGTTTATGGCTACGGTGGCCAGATCGCGCTATGGTAGTGCCAGAAAACAATATTACAACGGAAAAATTGAAGTCTGGCCTTTTGTTTATAAAGAACTTGCAAAAAGAAACAACAAAAACCGGGCAAGAGGAACAAAGGTTGACCAAGAACGTCGAGTCTATTAACGTAACAGAATCCAAAAAGATGATTATCGATAACGTTTTACCAGCCATTAGATCCAAATTTCTAAAGGCGCATAAAGCCAAGACAGTTTACATTCAACAAGATAATGCAAAACCGCATTCCTGTGACAACGATGCAGAATTGCCTTCTTCAATGTTATTCAGTCTTTGCAGCACCAAACATTGCCAAAAACTATGGATGAATTAATAGATTGCGTTGAAAGTTCCTTAGACGCATCAATTACAGAAAAATTAGATAACGTATTCTTGAGACTACAAAAGTGCATGGAGTCAACCACGATGGTCTCAGGAGGCAATAATTATAAAATGAAGCACATGAATAAAGAAAAAATTCGCCACGAAGGGCGTTTACCTGTTTCTATTTTGTACAACCAAACTGACATTGAAACAGCTGAACAGTGTTCAAATGTGCAAAATTTTCATTAATGCATGTTTAAATTAAGTTACGGATTGAATTGCTAATTTTATAAATATAATAAAGCAGTTTTCAAGGTTTTCTATACTATAATTTCGGTCAAATTTCAAACACAAATGTATACCACGATTTGGAACAGACGGAGTATCATTATAACATTTATTTGCTAAGCTAGACATGTTATATATAGGAGCATTATGCAAAATATTAGATTTTGAAATTGGTGGTGCAGACGCAGAACAGAATCTAGGCGAAAAACGAGGCACATAAAAGTGCAACTTAGATAATAAATCACCGCTATCAACAAATCCATTTATTAACTTCCCATGACACTCCAGCAAAAAATGGTAATCAGTTCCTCTATGAGGGTACTGACCATCAAGGTTATTAGAAGGATATTTAAGAAAAAGTTCTTTCCAATGTAAGCTGATGGCAGGTATAATAAGGGAATCAAATAACAGAAGCGTATACCAGGTGATTCACTACACAGGCAAAATACAAGCACTGCCACGAAACCAAACCCTTTAGAACAACTTAAGGAGAGTTCTTCAATGTGCTGAACAAAGCTAAATCAGCTATCAAACATAACTCCAAGATCTTTAAATGATTCAACCGTATATGCAATCTTCCCCCAAAATGAAGTGCATGAACCAAGGTTTTCAAGATTGCATATTCCTCTTGTTTAAACGAATGCGACACGTTTGATTAATTAACCTTGGTAATATTACGAGGGAAAATAAATAGATAGGCCACAAAAAGCTATTATAAAAGTAATTAGAGAAATAGTTAGTAAACTTTTATTTTTTCAACAAGCTCTACATCTACATTAATACACCTATTCTATCGCTTTATCAATGCCTGCTGAATAAAAGTGATTAGGTTGCCGTCTGATCCATGTGTGCACCTCTTATTGAACATAATTAATATCCCCGAAATGTTTACCCCCAAGATGCTGTCCAGTCCGACCAAGTCAACAACACGGTTGACAATGGGCGTCCACGTGCACTTGAAACGCTACGCTCCGAATAATTATTAATTTGGGTGGAGTGGAGTTTACAGCTAACCTGTGAATTGCAAGCATGACTTCATGAAGACTTGTGCCAAACGCAAGAAGAATTGACCCCATCATTAGAGGTGACTCAACAAGCCATTTCAAAACACCTCGAAGCCAAGTGGCCTTGGTGTTGAAGGACCGGCTTCATCAGGCGAAACCCACAATCTCTTCCGCTTCGGGTTTGAAAATAAATCCATTTTTCATCACCCGTCACAATTCGATACATAAATGATTTCCTTTCGTGGCGTTCGAGCAGTATTTCGTTGTGGGACCTATTTACCGAGTTTATTGGATCTCTCTCATTGCTCGTAAATCTTCCCATCCAATAACCCTTGTAATTGCTCGTTTTCGATTTTTTGTGGTCTACCAAAGCCCTCACTGTCTTTCACATTGAAATCATCACTTTTAAATTGTGGAAACTATTTCTGACATGTTCTAATCGATGGAGCGCGTTTACAATGTGTTTCTACTAGCAAACGATGACTTTCAACAGTCCTTTTCTTTCGATTAAATAGAAAAGTAATGCGTGTCGCAAATGTTCTTTTTCAGCCACAAAAACTAGACATGATCACTGAACGATAAAGCAAAGGCCGTAGTTTTTAGCGGACTCAACTTGTGTGTATTTGTAGCTTAAATGTCAGACGAACAAAATGACGTATGTTTTAAATTAATACGCGTACTTTTTGCTGGTGCCATCTCTTAGCTAAACCACATTGTAAAACAAACTAAATACGCCTAACTTGTTAGCTAATTCAATTTCGTATTACGGCTATAGGATGTCGTTTTACGTTATTTGCAAATTATTTAGCGTACGTTATACTATAGCGGTAATTTTAAGATAATTAGTCAACATGTTCTCTTTAACTTGTCATGAAACTACTAACAACTGAATTTATATTCAATTAATGTCAACCTAAGCGTACGTAACCGCTCCCATCGACTACTAAGGGTTGCTAATTTACGATATTAGCCGTTTACCAACGCACATGCATCCTATATAACGAGAAAAAAAAACACGTCGCGTAAACTGTTAGCAACGTTAACGGTTCATGCTGATTTGCATGCTTATGGTACAATTACTAAGCATAAAGATGATTTGTTATTTGAAAATTACCGTTTAGCGAACGCATAGTTAAGGTGCGATTAACTCTGGGAACTGCTCACGCTTATATTTATTCGTGAGGTAAACAAATTCTATAATAAATGTATAATTAATTAGTGTTAGCGTAGATGACAAGAGCTTTTCAGTTCTCTATTCAGCAATTGCAACGACAATATATTGACTAAACATTACTTTATTTCACCTTTATTACAGTTAAAATTAGAAAAGATGTTTGGAATAAAAGGAAACGCTAATACTAAATAGTAAAAGGTACGCAACTAACTTCTCGCTGTGTTTTTTTTATGAAAACGCAATACTATTGTGAAAAAATGGTTAAAAATGAATCATCCAAAGTGTTGGCCATCGCTAACTACACGTTTTTACCATCTTTCTGGCAGAGCTTGAATACCGTTACCATAAAAGTGTTCATCTTTTGAGGCTATCCACGAATCAAGCCATTTCTCGATGTCTTTGTGCCATCGAATGGAACAAGTGATAATCGGACGGCGCAATATCCGGGGAATATGGCGGGTGAGGTAGGACTTGAGCGTTTCCAGGTAGGTTTTGATATGTTTGGCAACATGAGACCGAGTGTTATCATGCTATAGAATCAATTTTTCGTTTCCCTGCTCATATTATAGCCGTTCTTGGTGCAGTGCTCAGCTCAGTCGCATCAATTGAAGTCGATACCATTCCCCAGTGATGGTTTTGTTTAGTTTCAACAGTTCATAATAAATAACATTGACCTGGTCCCACTAAATACACAGCATAACCTTCGCAGCGTGAATTTTCGGCGGAGCCGACGACGTAGAAGCATGATCGGGCAGTTCCCATGACCTTCCTTTTCTTGGGTTGCTGTAACGAATCCATTTTTCTACACCCGTCATGATGCAATGAAGAAAACCCTTCCTATTTTGCTGGTAGAGCAGTTGCTCACACGTGAAAAACGACGCGCAACCTCCCTTGGCTTCAAATCATAAGGAACCCAAGTTCCTTGCTTTTGAATCATTCCAAACGCATGCAACACCTTGGAAATGACTTGGCGAGTAACCACTAGTGCTAATGACAGCTCGTGTTGCGTTTGGCATGGATCCTCATCAAGCAATGCCTACAATTCAGCGTCTTCGAAGATTTTGGGCCTTCCTTAATGCGCACGGTCGTCAACATCGAAATCACCGTCTTTGAAGCGACGGAACCAATTACGAGCTCTCAATGCGCTTCAGCCGCCGTTTTCTTCGAATGAAAGAAGAAAATCAACACTTCCTGCAATTGACGATTATTTTGCACAAAATCAGACATTTTCACACAACCAAAAGTATATGACGCCAAAACAAGATCACTACTGTGTTAAAACGGCTTCTTTACCATATGTCTAAGGTTGGTTCATAACGTTTTGGATATGTCGAACACCTATTGCTGGCGCAATCTATTAACAAACACCGGGAACTTAGTTGCGTACCTTATAGTAATAGCAAAAATTGTCAATCTTAAGATAATAGGTTGATTAAATACACCTTTTGGATTTGTTTCACCACTCACTTCCAAGATTTTCCAGTACTGGAATGAAATTTCTTTCATCCGACATGAAAAGTCTTCTGGTGAAAATTCCTCGTATACGCCATCATTTATTTTCAATGGCTCTCCTACAAACTTCATATCGTATACACATATTTCTTTGGGTAACCACAGTCGATATCCTTTGGATTCCTCCGATTATCAAGCAAGTATACCTTCTTTGGAACGAGGATCAAACTTTCCTTTAAGAAGGTTCTCTATTCAGGGTGAACACTTTCCTCCCGAACTCCCCGAGATGTTTAATGTCTGGTTTCTTTCCGTCCATATTTCGTGTGGATTTAATCCGCTCAAGTTTTTTGTTGGGCATCGGTTACGAAAGTAGTTTGCTGCATTCACGACCTCTGCCCAAAGCGAAGGAGGTAATCCGAATTGAATGACAAGACACCTGGCTATGTCTAACAAGCTTCGATATCTCCTCTCCACAATCCTATTTTGTTCTGAATTATGTGGGGTGGTTAATCTTCTTGAAATTCCATGATTTTCCAAATAACGTTAGAATACATTATTTGCGTATTATGTCCCATTATTAGACTGGAAACATCTTATATTCCTTTCTTTCTGATTCGTCACTAAGATAAGTTCTTTGGTAACCTCAAACACTTCATGTTGTATGCTTGATAAATCGAACTTCGCACCATCTACAGTGACCGTCTATGAATTCTACGAAATATTTCGTCATTCCGTTCAACTCTACGCGCATGAGTCCATGTACGTCTATGTGAATCAATTCTAGGAGTTCCGATGTTCTTTCGAATCTCTTCGGAAAAGGTGTCCACGTCATCTTTCCTTCTAGGCAAACTTCGTAGTGGATTTCCTTGGTAGGAAGTTTTATGTCCATTCCACATATGTTACGTTTCTGGTTCGCTTCAAGTAGATCCTTCAAATTTATATGTCCGAGACGTCTATGATACACATCAAGAGCTCCAGAAGATCGCGACGCGAACGTGAAATTTTGTTCATTCGACTCATACTCACACACGAAATAAAATTCACGAACGCCATTAGCCATTAGTTTTGTTATACCATCTTTGCCCACTATCAGTACTTCGTCCTTATGAGATAATACATTGTAACCTTTGTCCATTATTTTTCCGACCAATAGCAAATTTGTGCTAAGCGTGCACACATGCAACGCATCATGCAAAGAAATTATTTTAATTGCACCATGTACTTTAGCCATGAATTATGCAGTCCCTTTAGCTACGACTTCAGTGGATCCTTGATTCGCGAGATATAGCTGACCACGTTCGGAATTGGCTATTTGAACAAAGTTACGTGATTCCTTACATAAATGCTAAGTGGCACCACTGTCCAAACACCATTTCAGTTTACCATTAACAAAGTTCGTTTCACTAGCGTTTGACACTCACAAACTTATGTTCTCGGCACTCTTTACTGAACCAGTAACGTTATCCTTTTTGTCGATTCCCCCACCATTATGTATTTCAACGGCCAAGTTGCACTGGACAGGCTATATCTTGTAAACGAGAGACCCATCTATCGTATGTACTTACCACTAAAATAGCAAATACCCACATAAACTTAATAAATCACTTGCTTTTACCAGAGAATCATTTCCTCCGTGAAATGCCTCGAAATAAAATACTAATGGACGATTTCCACGAAGAACTTACCCAGTCCACGTGAAACGGTCACTTTATGCGCTAAATTAATAAAAACGGAAAGAGATTATATGCGGTAGCGGGAACGTGCTGAACGCGCCTATCCATATATCTCCACACGCTTACATATTTAAAACTAGCGACCGTCAACAGAATATAAAAGTCGCAGTGTTTTTGCTTTGAATAATGCATAACAGTTACCTTTGTTTATGCCCTACCTGAAAATGTTCATTTTATTAGGGTATGCCGGAGAGGAAACCGCTCGAGACGTATAAAAGCGAAAGGGGCCTCCGTATACAAAATTACTTTAAAACATATACCACGCTGCCTCCTGCGATTCTCTTTGCTGGAGCGAAGGTAGTGTACTGTCGCGGATAATAGAAAGTAAACGCGTTATGAACAATCTTACGCTTGTTCTCTGTATAATGATGCAGTGGAGAAAATAACTAGCTAATCCACTTGAAATTCAACTAAAGACCAATGATAATCCAAAACAAAAGAATAACGCGTAACTGGGTACGTTGCAATTTAATCTCGTTAATAAGAAATAATACTGGTCAACACACATTTTGGTACCTTGATTTTTTAAGTATAATTAAGCAATTTTGGGATGCCCAATCCAAAAATGCCGTCAGATTTGTTTTATCAGATCTAGTTTTCGAAATTGAGTGTTTCTGCCTTATTTAGGAAAAATTCGCCAATATTAGATATAACATTTTGTTATCCACGTAACTTTTTAAACATTACTATTTGATAACTGTTAACTGAAACGCAAGAATAAAAGGTAGGAGGTATTTATTCCTCCATAATGCTGATGTCTTTGTGAAATCTTTCTCCCTTTTCCTCACTAACATCACCTTAGTTCTCTGGGAAACCGTCTAAGTGGCTGTGAAGATAATGAATCTTGATGTTTATGTTATATCTGAGCGTCTGAAAATTAGAAAGCGTCTGTTCTACTAATTCAACATAATTTACTGGTTTATGATTTCTAAGAAATTTTTAACCATTTCAACAAAAGAGCACCAGGCATTAGAGTCAGGCTTGTTCTTAGATTCCATAACTACGGGTTATTTAAAAGTTGCCTTATCTGAGGACAATAAATTTTTCTGTGATAAGCCTTTGAAAGTTTTATTTCAAATACTCAAAACGTGGTCCATTTCGAGCCTTAGCTCCGCTATCTCAAAGGCATTTACTATTTTTGGATCGACGATATTTTTCAGGACCAATGATATTGCTTCGTTGTTCTCTTTCATAGTGGTGGAATGTCCAATAGGTATAGAACCATGTTTATTACCATTGTGTAAAAGTACACATTTTAAACTTCGTGATGAAGTGTCTATAAAAGACGCCAGTCACTTGGCGTGTATTCATTTAACCACATTTTCTTCAAAAAACCAAAACACTAAGCACTAAGCAGATCTTTCTCTCTGGTACGATAAAATGTCATATTACTACCTGGACACAGTAAGTTCTTTTCCTTTAATCTGGAAGCAAGCAATTCGGACAACTCCTTTGAGAGGTTCAGATATCGAACAAGTTCATTAAGCTCTTGTTGGCTGAAGCGTTGGAGACTCGCTGATGATCCTTGAAAATCACTGGAACTGCACCTCGTCCGACCAAGCACGTGAGCCATCCTCCGGAAGCTACTAAGTAAGTTACTGGACGTAGGAGTAGGTATTTCTTCAGAATGAGGAAGAGCCCCCCTTTCCGACTCCATGTTAGGGTATGCGGGTTGTTATCAGTTATCATATGAACCGGCTAAAGTGACTAATGATATTGACGCTTAAGCTGTTTACATGGAAATGTCCTCGATGGTACCGTCTACTCGGCACTACATCGGAATGCCTTTTGCTCGTATCTCCCGGTAGTGATTTCTCATCTTCGGTGTTACAGTATGTATGGACCTGTGTCGGCGGCGTTGTACCTAGCCCGCCTGTACGTGTATATACGTATATGAACCACCAGCTACCATCCCTCCCCTCATACCTTTGCGCTCGCGAGCGCGCCTCGCTTTGTTGCCTTTAACGGATCGATTGCTGACATAAAATCTTAAATTATAAAGTACCGCCGGCATACTAAACTTGATCAAGTATGCACGTTACAGCCAAATTGTTTGGTTTAGTTATTGTTTCGAATATTCAATCAGCGCACGCTGAACGATATCTCAGAGATCTATAATTCAAACCTTGTTTCGGACCGACGTCCAAATTTTTCAAGTGTGAGGGATAACACTGCAATCTTCTGGCTGGATCTATGGATCAATAGGCTATATACGTATTAGTTCGCTCTTTTCCCGAAGGTTATACAATTAGTTTACAGACAAAACTAGTCTCGGCGTACTAGACGGGGTGTTCTTGGAAATAAAATAAATTTGCATATACAGGATGTCACTCAAGTTCCTCTTACTATTTCAAGCGGATAAAACG
The DNA here is from genome assembly GCA_023509865.1 of Trypoxylus dichotomus. Taxonomy (NCBI): domain Eukaryota; kingdom Metazoa; phylum Arthropoda; class Insecta; order Coleoptera; family Scarabaeidae; genus Trypoxylus; species Trypoxylus dichotomus. Next base: position 57,171,927 of record CM042075.1, read on the forward strand.
ACCTCTAAAACTAAGCTATTTAGAAGGAAAAAAATACACTGATTTCATAGTAATTCGGAAATCATGTGTGTCCAACGTCTTGCTATGTTTTACTAGATGAAAATTTAAAAACAACTAAAACAATAGTGCAAAGTCATGTGTGCAGAATTTGTATATTAAGAAGATCTACTGGCTTATTTATAATTGTCTATAGATTGAAGCGCTAATCGAACTGATATACATATAAGACTACACCACCCTCTATGTTTTTAAACACACGAATTAAGAATGACTTGAAACAAGTAGCTTGTTATATTTTGATTAAATATTGAAGGAAAATGATCTATCAAAAAAAAGTTTTATGGAAAGGTGGTAATTGATACCAATTTGTAGAAGATCTTCAAAAATATATAGTTTGTCGAGTGCTAGAATCAATACCATAGTATACAAAATCATGAATTAACTAATAATTGTTGTAACCTCCTTACGATTTTAAGTTTTAATTTGGTGGAGACCAGTTTATTCTCTAAATCAATATCATTGCAAAAGCCGGAAGGAAATAATTAATTAGGTGTTGATTTTTTTCTTCTCAGTAAAAAACATGAATCCCATTTGTTTTTTTTTCATAGTCGTAACCCAAAGATTAACCTTCACTTCACATGAGAAATTCGAATTCGACAATGAACTTTAACACAGAAACAAGCAGCTAATCATATAGCGAACTTCCATAAGAAAGAAATCATTTCCAAAACAATTCTTAACATCTTCATCCGTAAAACGAATAAATCATAAAATCACGAATCGTATAATGTACAATTCAAGTCGTCCCCTATTCCTGAACGCGGTATTAATTTCAATTATTCTCCGTATTACAAGATATAATGCTTTCAAAGTGAATTCAGACATGCTAGTGGAGAAGAAAACAGTTCTTAATAACTTTAGGCCAACTTATGCATACTAATGATGAATTTCGTGGTAAACAAAATTCCACAAAGGAGGAAATTTCATCTTCCGCTTGTTGGAAACTTTCTGCGAACTTAAAAACTTGACTTCCGTCTAAAATTCGGGGACGAGCCTTGTCTTTAAGAGCGCAGATATAATTCGAGGTGTTGGAGATCGTCGAGAAATGGATGGAGTGGGACGGTACAGTAAAACGTAGTGGAATTACCGTGCTTATACTTCTTTTATTAGATTTCCCAGGTAATTTATAGTTTACGTTGGTATATTCAGATCGTTATTGGTTTGATATTGTCTGCCATCTGCAATAGATTTATAAAGATCGTGTAGAAAATGGTACTAAGTAAATACAACCTTAAAACCGTTGTTGATAATCAAAATAAATAAATGTTGATGAGTATATGGAAAAAAGTGGCTAAGATATTTTTAAAATATATATATAAAATTCACATAAGAAAACAATGATGCTGAGTCTATTTCGTTAGATAGTCGGTTAAATCTGCAGTGAACTAAAATTATATTGCTGCAGCGATTCCACATAATCTGAACCACGATCAGGGTAAGTTCCTTCAGCCTTGTAGCTGAGATACTTGATGAATCTATTTTGGGCAAATTCCACATGTACTTCGTGTAGTAAGGATACAAATATTAAGTTGGTATACTTCAATTTGCAACGACAATTTCTAATTAGGAATCCCAATGTTTTGAAAGAGAAAAGACGTATAGCAGATACATTATATGAGAAGGTCAGCTCTAAGTCAAATAGTACTCTCAAATCGTTGACTTTTCTGCTGTTGTAATAAACATAAACGGAGCAATTCACAGGTATAGCAGTAAACTCCACTCACACAAATTAATTAATTATGCGGAACGCAGCGTTTCGGGAGCACGTGGGCTCCCATTGTCAACCGTGTTACCGACTGAAAGTAAAAACTGTATCACACATGCAAATTATTTTCTACGCAGGCTCTAAAATTTCTAACCATATGACTATTTACAATCTACTAGGTGGCCTCATGCCTTTTACGGGGAAGGATGGACCGAAAGCGAACCGTATCATTTAACAGGGTCTATGGTAATAAATCCATCAAACTCGAGTGTGCAATTGGGGTAGTTCTCTGTTCAATAAGTTTCCGTTCTTTTCATATATACCGTTTCGTACGCGTCTAATTCTCTATACGAGTTCACGTTTTTAAGTAGTGTCAGATTTTTAAATCAATCTTATGTCCGGATTTTTACCATATGCTCTGTTACGCTTGATAGTTCAGGTTTGTCGAAACGATAAGTGTCTAATATGTTCTTTGAACCTCGTTTCGATACTCCTTTTTGTTTGTCCAATATAAACTTTTTCTCACAATCATTGCATGCGATTTGGTATATTCAGACTTTTATCATCTCCGGTTTATCTTTGGGATTCCCTAAGAGATTCTTTAAGTTGTTTTTGACACAAAGACACGTTCATGTTTAGTTGTCGGAAAATTTTACTTAACCCTTTTGCTGTTGGGTGAAAAAGGAAGAGTTATAAATTTCTTGTTACCGGTGTTTGTTGAGGTCAAAGTCGTGGAATTTCTGATGTGTTGTTTGTATTGGACCTTCCTTCAAATACAGTCGACATCCATAGAAGAGAAACCATTGTACCTCGCTACATCTTTGATATATTTTAATTCTTTGTCATACCTGCTCTTGTTTGGCGGAAATCGGCGGAGTCTATTGACCAGAATCGCGGACATTTTTGTTGTTCGCAATGGTGCGAATCAAACGTGATGAATCTGTTGGAATTAGTTTCTTTTCTGTAGATGTCTATTTCTAATTTATTATTATTGCGTATGACTAGGTATCTAGAAACGGAAGGCGATTGTTTACTTCTTCTTCAATGGTAAACTTGATCGTGGTAAATTTTGAGTTGAGTTCTGCTAGAAAATCTTGTATGTTTCCTTTGTTGGTGTCAAACACAGCGAAAATATCATCTACGTACCTAAGCCGAATTCTCGGGAAATATTTGGTTTCTTTTTTCAGGTTTGTTTCAAATTTGCTCATGAAAAGGTTCGCAATAAAGGCGATGAGGATTACCCATCGCCGTGCCTTCCACCTGTTCGAACCATTTTCCGCCTGTTGAAAACAATTTTGTAGACATGCATAATTTAGTTAACCTTTTATATTCCGCAGTTTCACATCATCTACGTTATTTAATTTCAAAAATTCAACCAAATACTCCATCGTTTCTGGAATTGGTACGCTTGGGAAAAGTGAACAAACGTCGAATGATACAGAGACTTCCCCATCTTTTAATTCAATATTTTCTATTTTATTTACAAAATCTACGGAGTTTTCTACACATAGGTTATCTACTTTATGGGGCAAGTTCTTATATTCATTCACTAGCCATTTGGACTCCGTAGATATTGTAAATAAAATTGAAAATATTGAATTAAAAGATGGGGAAGTCCTTGTATCATTCGACGTTTGTTCACTTTTCCCAAGCGTACCAATTCCAGAAACGATGGAGTATTTGGTTGAATTTTGAAATTAAATAACGTAGATGATGTGAAAACCGCGGAATATAAAGGTTAACTAAATTATGCATGTCACAAAATTGATTTTCAAATAGGCGGAAAATGGTTCGAACGAATGGAAAGACGCGGCGATGGGATAATCCTCTATCGCCTTTTATTGCGAACCTTTTCATGAGCAAATTTGAAACAAACCTGAAAAAAGAAACCAAATATTTCGAGAATGGCATACGTAGATGATATTTTCGCTGTGTTTGACATAATAACAAGAACATACAAGTTTTCTAGCAGAACTGAACTCAAATTTACCGCGATCAAGTTTACCATTGAAGAGAAGTGAACAATCGCCTTCCGTTCTAGATACTCTAGTCATACGCAATATAATAATAAATTAGAATGAACATCTGCAGAAGAGAAACTAATTCCAACAGATTCATCACGTTTGATTCGCACCATTACGAACAACAAAATGTCACGCGATTATTTTCTGGTCAATAGATCATCAAATTTCACGCTAACAAGAGCAGGTATGAAAAAGATTAAAGATATATCAAAGATAGCGAGGTACCGCAATGGTTTCTCTTCTATGGATGTCGACGTATTTACAAGGAAGGTCCAATACAAACAACACATCAGAAATTCACGACGACATCAACAAACACCAGTAACAAGAAATTTATAACTCTTCGCTTTTTCATAACAGTAAAAGGTTAAATAAAATTTTCCGACAACTAAACATGAACGTGTCTTTGTGATCGAAAACAACTAAGAATCTCTTAGAATCAAAGATAAACCGGAATGATAAAAAAGTCTGGAATATACCAAATCGCATGCAATGATTGTGAAAGTTTATATTGGACAAACAAAAGGAGTATCGAAACGAGGTTCAGAACATATTAGACACTATCGATTTCGACAAACCTGAACTATCAAGCGTAGCAGAGCATATGGTAAAATCCGGATATATAAGATTGATTTAAAAAATCTGACACTACTTAAAACAATGAACTCGTATGAGAATTAGACGCGTACGAAACGGTATATATGAAAAAGAACGGAAATATTGAACAGAGAACCGCCCACAATTGCACACTCGAGGATTTGATGGATTTATTACCATAGACCTGTTAAATGATGCGATTCGCTTTCGATCCATCCTTCCCGTAAAAGGCATGAGACCACCTAAGTAGATTATAAATAGTCATATGGTTAGAAATTTTAGAGCCTGCGTAGAAAATAATTTGCATGTGATACAGGTTTTACTTTCAGTCGATAACATGGTTGACAGTAAGAGCCCACGTGCTCCCAAAACGCTGCGTTCCACATAATTAATTAATTTGTGTGAGTGAGTTTCTTTATACCTGTGAATTGTACATCCACACAGTCCTTGCAATCGTCATAAACGGAGCAGTGTAATGGGAAATGAGGCAATTAAAGCGTTTGATATAAATTACTAACATTTATCACCACTTAAAGATATGCAATTGAAAGTGCACAAGTCATTAATAAGGGTAAGTTCAACTACTTTCAAAAATACAATATTCTCCTTCCTCTTGTCCGTATATCATCCATCATCCCCTGAATTACTGCCTGCCCGTCAAATACGTTCGTATTCACTCCAGATGCAATCCCCCTGAGTTTTCCAACTTCAATTGAAGGTAGTGGACCAAACTAGTTTTTTAAATTCTATTGCAGTACAATGAAGCGATATTTTACATTCCTAACTTTCTCAGTATACAGAGTCCATAACCATTTTACGCAGATCACTAGCAATCTTCGTTTTGCATAAATCTTTTTAACATATCCTACAATTCACTCTCATTTTAAGTGAGATTTTATTAAGAGAACACTCACAAAACGCAAGGAATAGGAAATAGACAGGAGCCCAAGGGGCCAATCTTGATAACGTACAGCGAAGTTCAAGAGGGCTACAGAAAGTAAAAGACCAGGATACAGTGGAGTAATTATTAGTCGAACCTTGTCTTGAGCGACATCTCCCGTTACAAGAAAAAGAGACCAAAAATAGTACAGAAAGAAATAGTATACAAATAACTGAAAGTGATTAATTAAGTAAAACGCGATAGGATACAAGCAAATGTAAATGCATATTAACTCCGCCACCACACCCCGCACTTCGAAATAACTAAAAAATATGAAGACAAAGGGATGCTATCATTTTAGGTAAATTCAAAATCACAAAAATGTTATGCTAATGTCTAGGTTAGCAACACGCCTACCCAACCTTAAAACAAAATATATACGTATAAAATATCTAATCCGTCACAACTCCACAATCTACTAGGAGCCACATTAGAATTCCTCATTATGTCGGAAAGAAGAAGAATAGAAACAAGTAGGAAAGTGTAAATGGATATTTTACAAAAAGGTTGTAAAAAGTCTTGTTAATATTTATTTATAGTGATTACCATAAATGCAATTAAACATTCTTGTTCCGTATATGACATATTGTTTAAAAATTTGCGACACCATCCCATCAAGTTGCAGTTAGTACAAGAACTAAAGCCAACTGATGCTGCTCAGAAGGTCAACTACGCTTGTCAAACAGTTTCGGTTCTCCAATAACATTTTGTTCTAAGGTAGGGCGCATTTTCACTTTAATGACCATATAAACATGCAGAACTGCAAGGTATATAGTAACACTCCTCAGTCTCTGAATAGGTTGAAAGAGAATGCTGGAAGGGAAATGGCAGTTATCGCGGAGAATACATACCAAGTAGTTCTCAAAAATTTTGCTTCGCGTTTAGAAAAGTGTTAGCAAAATAACAGCGCACATTTAGAAGACATAATTTCTAAGAAATAGACTGCCAAAGCCTTAATTTTAATAAAAAAATAAGCATTTATTTAATAAACCTATCCATTATTCACAGGTATAGCAGTAAACTTCACTCACACAAATTTATTAATTATGCGCACGCAGCGTTTCGAGAGCACGTGGACTATCATTGTCAACCATCTTACCGATGGTGATATTAGACCACCTATTAGATTGTAAATAGTCATATGTTTTAGAAATTGTGTAATACACTTTTTTACATTCAGTCGGTAACACGGTTGACAATGAGAATACTCTCGAAACGCTGCGTTCCGCATAATTCATAAATTTGTGTGAGTGGAGTTTACTGCTATACCTGTGAATTGTACAACCACACAGTCCTTGCAATCGTTAATCTATCCATTATTCTATTACATCCTTTTAATTTAAAAAACAAACACTTTTGGGACACCTTGCATTGCTCTGCAATGCACTAAGAGGTATTTATGGCGCAACAAAGGTCAATTTATTTATTTATGTCTATCAAGTTATCTCGTAGAAATTTGTGGACTTTATAGGAGACTGTATTGAAAAATAAAACGAAATGATACAATTTCGATCAATTGTTCTTTGGTATAACTCCGACTTAGAACATATTTTTCCAGTTTAAAATAGATTATAAAGAAAAGGAAAGTTTCTAAGCAAAGTAATAGTTAGTCATGGCGACTAACAAATAACTAAGAAATTTGTTATTCAGTATGCCATTACCGTAACATTACTACTGGCGTACTTATATTCTTATAATCCTTTCTTAACCCGTATTAATTATATTCTAATAGCCTATTGCACGTATCCGATCCAACGGCAGATGTCGCTGATGCTCTCGAGCATGCCAGAATTTCTCCCTCGTGAGAGTTCGGCAAGACGTGATAGCGTTAGATATTAATGACTTTATTGAACTTCGAAGGTAGAGGCATCGTAATGGTAGACGGCACAGCCTGAATACGTTATGTCCTCTTGACATAACCACTTCTATCAATTTCCGATAGGCGTTCAAAAAGGGACATTTTCTTAATGGCGTAATAGCAGTCACCGACAAGCTAAATTTGTTGTAAATAGGCGACTTATATAAGAAGAATCGTAAAAAAAATTGGTTTTAAATAGGGTCCGTATCACTTCCTTCTTTAGTTAATTCCTTTAATCAAATCTCAAAGACTACTGGTCTTATATTAGTAGCAAGCTACTAGATTCAAGGTACATCAAGCTTCCCAAACATTCATATGAGTAATAATTACATGGATCTATACTAATATTCAGGGGTTTCAAAGGTGTTTCGATATTAATAAATGGAAAATTTGTAGTTTTTCCGATATTTTTCATGGACTTTATTTATCGGTAATATGGAAAATCTACAAAATACTTGTGGGAAAAATAAAATGGTAGAAGTATATTTAGAATTACTATATACCATTGAAAAGGGTTCAATAAAAGAAATTACGCTTACAAGGCCATTCAAAACTAATGAGACACCTTCCACATACAAATGCAAAAGATACAGTAACTAATGTTATTTATTGTCGGTGCGAAAATAAAACCAACGCAGCTCGTGAGTGCAAATACATATGCACAACACGCAATTCCAGCTGTAACACAGTGAAATTCTGCAAAAAAATGCAGGAATTTCGCGCCCCGACTAAGAATATTAGATTAATCATGAACGTAACTAATGAAGCACCTGCAGTAGTTTAAAGGTGCCTCTGATTATTTAATATTAACTAAGATAATACTGCAAAACATCTTCTACATGAGACTATGTTTTTTAATAATTTGAGTATTGCGTCAAAATTTAACTCTCTGCCGCACTATGCTCTTTGAAGGATCATCAATGCGACTAAGTTGTTACTTAAGAATTGATAAGATATAAACAAAGAACAAAATTTTAGTAATTCATTTATCTATTTAAGTACAATATGAATCACGAGTATAGTATAAATATTTATATCCATAATATTTTATTAAAAAATGCCAGGAGTACTTATAAAAACACAGGGAATACCTTTTCGTTTGGTGTACCTTCTGCTGTGTATTTTGGTTTGGCAGTCAATTTAAACACTCCAACAGTAGTCGAGCATCGTATAAGAATCCCATGTTTCTTGGTACCGAATGTTGGTGGTTTTTAAATCTTGATGAAGTCTCTCGCCTTGTTCATCGCTTGTAGCACCTAAATTTTAGGGAAACCTATCAGGATGACCATGAAGAAAGTGAAGCTTTATACTCATGTTACAACTTAAGTGGCAAAATTTTTAAAACATCGATTACACTACTTTTTTGTAATTGGAGGCTTTTTTTTGTTTCCAAGAAAATTGTTCGCGACCATAGTGAATGAGTTTCTTTCTCAGCTTCGTTCACAGAGTTGACGAAATTTGGATCTATCATTAAAATCCTAATTTGAGGTCCATCAAATACTCCAGCTTCATCTTTTTCGTAACTTAGTCGTGGAAACCTTTGACAAAGGTGCTTGAAGTAGTCTCCTTGCAAATCTACAGCTTTAACATATTGCTTCATAAGATCCAATTTCGACGAACAAGAAATGACGTAGAATAAAAAACATGATGTGATAGGGAAAATGGATTTTATATTCGGCATTAGCGTACTTATATTAGTTAAAACCAGTGTCAGATCTTTGTCAGCAGAAGAAAAGTTATCTCTTGGCCAGTGTAATTTTTCGAACGTATAACATAGGAATTTTACCCATAAGAGGGTTTGCACATGTGATTATAGGATACCAGCTGAAGATACAGACTGTCAATACAAGATAGAAATAGAAAACTTGATTGCCTCCTACCAGAATATCTTCAAAAATGAAACTAGTTACCTAAGAAACATTAAAGTTAGATTTTCGATGAGAGACGTGAAGCCTATTTTCGTTAACGAATAGTCCCTTATTTATTATTATTATTAATATGAAAACACAAGTTGAAACAAGCATGACACAATCACTAGGGCAATGCTATTGAGCGCAGTGGTCAAATGCACCACTGTGAGAAACAAATTGGAGCAAGGTTGCCTAAATGAGCTAGCTTTGCCACTAAAAGCGACAGAATGTCCTTCTCAACTTAATAATCGTGGGCATATTAATATGGAACGTTTCAGTACTCAATCGTTATATGCATTGTACGTCTTATTTGAACGACTCGAGATCGAATTTAAATGACATGGAATAACACTTTTTGAGAAGATAGGTTTACGAGGCAAAACGAACTAGAACTACATTACTCACTCCGTGGAAACGTTCGAAGCGTATTTCTACGGGGTATTACATGAAGATTAACCTAGTATGAAGCCGGAGTCTAATTAATCTATTAATTGCTGAAAAAGTCAATGAGTAGAACAATGTACTCGCAAATGTTATGTGAATTTGTGTTCTGTCTCTTTGGGTTATCATAAAATTCTGATAAATGCTATTTCATACACGAAATCAAAGGCAGGAGCAGTGCGCTTCCAAGTGTGTACATATATCAATGGAAGATACTTAATGGAATTAAGAAAATGTTATATTGTTGGGGTTAGGTACAGAGCACCCTCTGTGAGATGTAGATACTTTGTTGATGAGATTGAGTCCTCTTGTGTCAACTTACCACCAACAACCGAAAGTATTATCTGTATATCTGACTTCGACTATAATGATTTTAGTTACTTTACTAAGGTTTCGTCAAATTATTAAAAAGACAATGATAGCTAAGACACTGTTGAACGTCATAATCGTTTATATGGTTCTACCGATTGTTGACTCGGGAGTCCTTGCTTTAGATATCGCTGACCACAACTTGTTTTTTTGCGAGCTGGATTGCTGCCAGCAACACTTTGATATCGAATGAGTCACACTTAAATTCGATACGTCTTTGAACAACGAACAAAAAACACTATTCAGACATGCAATTGCCATTGTTTCTTTTTTTGACAAATTATAGGCAGTAGAAACTCGTTAACGTTCTCTTATAGGATAGATAAATAACATGGTGTGTTGCTTAGTTATGTAACAGTGCACTTACAGGAACACAGCTAAAGTTTAGGGTAACCCATAAGTATTCAACGCAAACAATATTTAAACTGGCTTAGTTTCGTACAATTAGAAATAAGCGCGCATAAACTTGTTTACGAACCTATGTTCACGCAATATTGAAATTCCTTGTCCTAGTAGATTTGCAAAGGATTTAAAATATTTAATATATATCAGGACTTCTTTGGGACAATATCCCGTTACAAAATTGAAAAGGTTAGAGGTTAATATTTTACACAAAAGTCCCAACTGTTAACATTACGGGATATAAAAAATTCTACGTATTGCAATATCCCTCAATTAACGATGACATATAGACGATATATATATGTCGTCCAAGGCACTTACATAAGTTAAAAGAGAAGTATCAAACTTATAGAAGCAGTAGAAATACGTTTCAGTTTGTCGAAACAGAAATATAAAGATCTCTTGTGTAACTTCATTAAATCAACTTAAATATTTAACCGTACCCGATTAATGTTTAACGAGTGGAATGAAACTTTAACGTTGCTGGCGTACGAAGCAGGAGAACTTTTCCGTTTCTATTACCGATGATTGATTCGGTTCGAAGTAAATACCATTTTATTTTCCGAATTATGAAACTTAGATTAATCTTCGCGCCGTGTTTACTTTAAAAACTCGATCGCTCACCGCCAGCTGCAATTTCTTACCAGAACAGGACAAGTTTGCTTTCGTCTGACCCAAGCAAACACGACCGTAGTAATAAAATTACAACAAATTGATGTTTGACACTCGTGTTTGTACTCAGTATTTTTGTTAGCTAACTCGAAAAATTCCGTTTTTTTTGTGTAACTGCACTACAGCATTGAAGTAATTTATTACATTGCGATGGCATGATGTTTATTTATTATATTTAAATTTTCTAGGAATGGTTACAATAACAGTGAGTTAGCGACATCTATTTATGAGGTTACGAAGTTTAAATGTACATTTCAAACATTTCTGTAATTATTAGGCAGATTCCTAAGTTACCGTCCTCAGTGGCTAAATACAGAACTTCGACTATGTAGTTGGAGATGGCGCCACCTTACAGCCTACGTATAAATTATAATTCGGTATTTTTTTTTTCAGTATCGTTTTTACGAAATAATCGTAAATATTTATATTTATATTTATTATATTAATAAGATACGTAGCTTATTTAATAAAAATGACCTATACGACAAATATATATTTCTCATAGAATTAAAGATATCTCAACTTCACTTAGCGTTTCTAGTGTTTCTCATGTGTTCATAGAATTTCAGATTTCATTTTGGATTTTACATCGCAAACGCAACAAGATCCCGTTAGTTTTTTGAAGAAAATAAATAAAATTTGCTCTGATATGATAAACTACACTTTGAAAATCATACTATCGTCGGAATATGTAAAATAAGAGAAGTACTCTTACGAAATTTACTTCGTATGGGTGAACGACTTAATCAGCAAATTTAAATCAACGTTCTAGTATATTTAGATCCTCCAGAAATACCCAAACGTCAACCGTGAAGTGCTGGATGTAATCTTCTTAAAGTAATTTCTCTCCCAGTTAAATTTTATTCGCGGTTTATTTAAGGAAGTAGCACTTAGATTGAAAGGAAGTCGTGCTAACCATCTCGTATATTTGGTATAGAATTTATAGTTAGATCTGCGAATAAATTTGCTATACAATTGACCAGCCATTGCAGTTGAAATAAATTACTGTGCTGTTTAATGTCCTGTTTAAGTAGTTTAACATATTTACATAAGTAGGAAGGTGGTAAATTGAAGGACTGCTCCAAACGGTACGAACTCAAGCTAGCTATGTCCACCTGTTCAAATAAAATATAATTATGGTAAAACTTTGGCAGAATAAAATGGAGGCCATGAAAAAATATGACGAATGTTTAAGCCTGTTTTTTTAGTATTCTTCCTTCAAATTGCAATAAGAACTAACGAACTTTCTTCTTCAGAGGTACTAAAAAGTTCCGCATCAGCGTTTTTAATTATTAAAGATTCTCAATATGCATGACGGTAACAAAGTTTCTAGTGTATCATACCGAAATTCCAACATCTTAGGGTTAAATACCCTAACAAATCTTTTCAAGGTTTTCCTATCAAGTCGCGTCATTACGTAATGACCGCGACACCATTATAATTTGATCAACTTTTACTGGTACCAAATCTACGATAGTTTCAAAAACTCAAGTTCTAGTTACCGAAAATGCCCAAATGCACTTTCGACAAAGCATCTAGCTTCTAACAAATGCTAGTTTATTCCTTTTTTCTTTATTTATTGATGTTATTGCATATGGTTTTCATTAGACATGTTTTTAATGAAAGGTCGTGACTGCATTCAGATCTGAAGTGAACTGTCAATCGATTACTTGTACAGAAGCTGCCCAAGTGTCTGGTTAGCCATACTCGCTTATGAATGGTTAAAGTCACTGACGAAAAAAATCCATGAATTTGAGAGGATATAGAATTTCTGTTTAGAATAAATTTTCGGTGAAGAGCTTAATCAAGAATTGAGAATTTCACAGAAAAAAGTGCCCCTATTTCTTCAAATATATTAACAATTGAATTGTTTGCCAGCTACTTGTTCCTCAACAAAAATTAATTTTGCTGTTGTGATATACATTCCGTGCAAACGCACATGCTACTAGAGCAATTGCTTCATTATTAATATTGTTACTAGACAATGTATTGCGCACCATGTTCAATAAAAAATATGAGGATCTTTACTACTTCACATACGAGTATTTTGGGATTTGAGGTACCCCGAAAGATGAAACCACATCAGAGAAAAATGTCAAATTTAGCATCTCATCATCTTGCATTGAGTTATTTACAACTGATTGGTAGTAAGGAAGGCGTCTAGGGTTGTTCACCGGCAAAAGAGTCTGATGTGGTTGCAACTTGTACGGATGGATGTATAAATTTTTCTTTGCAATTTTCTGCAGTGTTCCACAAGAAAGCCCAATCTCTTAAGAAATACGTTTCAAAGGTTTTGTGACTTCATTTACCATTGGTTAACGAACATCATTTTATGGTCCACGAACATCACGAACGTCATTTTGTGGTGGATGTATGGTCCACAGGACCAGTCTGACGATATACACTGGCTATACGTCCAAATTTCATTAATTTGCACTCCAGTTCGAAAATAGGCTCCAATCATATACATTCTTTGCACTGTATTGTAAACCATATTTGAATTTATCCTTACTTTCCGAAGTTCCAACAAATTAAGTTCTTATAAAACTTTATAAAATCATGGTATCATATTTTAGACTTGTATTAAGAGGTACGGATTCGAAGTGGACTGCAGAATTCACATCTTAAAATATCGTTTTTTACATAGAGAGCATCCGTAATTATCTATTTTGTTGTTGTAGATGTATCCTTAGAATCTGGTTTCGCTATATATGTATCTCGAGAAAAAAATGTAAGATATAACTCAGAATTAGCAGGTATATTAGCAAATAATTTTGATGTGTTACGTAACTTACGCATAAATAAAGAAACTCGAATGAATTTTAAATTTTATACGAAGATGCACAACCAATAAGTTTTTTCTAGAAATAAAAGTTCCCAATGCAGTTTTGTTAAATAAAGACCGTAATGATGTCACTAATAAATATTTTGTTTAAATTGAATATATGTAGAAGCAATAAATTTGCATATCTGTATATAATATTTTTTACTAATTTTATATGTGTGTAATTTTCTCTAGAGAATTTGCTACACAGTTCTAGGTTTCGTTTAAGGATGCAGAACCATCTTTCCATATACTTTCTATATTTTGCAGAGAAGAAAGTGTTTCATTATAACAAGCAACTCTTTCAACTATAAATTTCCTCCGGTTTGGAGTAGCTGGCTCTTCATTAAACGTGTAGTTTCTATAAAGACGCCCTCCCTTCTGTTTTGTCTATTTTTGGACTCTGCACCTCGGTGGGTGGTCCAAGTGCACAGGTGGTGACAGGAAGTAACTATCCAAAAATGTATATAGTATGGAGATATCTCATTCTGAAATACCCAAAACGTATACATACGTTTGTGGCTTGAGTGGTGTAATGATAGTAATACATGAGAGCATATATTTTATTTTGAAATATATAGAGAGAAGAGTGTTGAAATCATTCATTATCGAGTAGATGAAGTTCCAAATCATGAACAAAAAGGATGAACCTATGTTTCAAAATGACTACACAAACATAATACACGTGCATACTCTTATTTGTTGTATTGACGCTTACAAAGCTGAAAGCTTGTATAATAGCCAATACTTCGGCGATTCATTTTAAAGTATTGCAGAAGAAAATCTTGCATTGCTGTTTAAATTAATCCAAATCTAAGAAATATGAATATTGAGTAACAATCATAATGTAATAACTACAAAAGATGATTGTTATATTATATTATTGTTACTTTTTCATAGATTCATTGAACGTAGTAAATCTTCAAATTTATATTTTTCTCTTTTGGTTTTGAGATTTTTCAATTACATTAATCTAAAAGAAGAGAAAAGAAAATAGAAAGGTGGGATTTCGGCGTTTCGCCTCCGTTGTAGGAGGTTTCTTCAGGAGGAGAAAGGGGGATCATACTGACACGGTAACTCGACGTGTAAACAACGCTAAAGGCGAAACCACTTTGGAAGGTCACGGTAACTCGAAGTGTTAACCACGCTAGAGACGAAAACCTTTGGATTAGGAAGGCTTTTTTTTCTTCCTTCTCTTACACTTTTTTTTCGCCTTTCTTTCACTTTTTCTTTCTTTGATTTGCCTCTTACTTTTATTTCATTTTTTTTCTCTTATACCTTATGTCACGGTGCAATTCCAGAGACAGTACGTTTATTACTTCTTACCAAATTGATTTTGGTAACAATATGCAACTTTAACCCAATTTTCTGTTAGTTTTAATACGCAAATACTCTACCACTCACGTTCTGTGGTACATATACCAACATGTTTGTCTGTGTAGGGAATAGGCAAAATTTATATGTATTCTGCTATGTGTGTTGTCACTAGACTGTAGAAAACTTCCATACCATCTCAATAATTACGTGCCTTATTTGTGTTTGACCTAAACTCGCACTTTATGGCATACCTCACCCGCTAACGGAAAAGTATTTATAAGAAGTCTGAGCACTGCGTTATTAGATGAAAAAGAATATTCGAATAGGGTAGATTTTGTAAGATACAAAAATTTCGGAAAATACATTACCTCAAATTAGGGAATTAAATGCCACCGGTAATTCCACCGCGCTGATACCTTCCCATATCTATCCTTCTACTACTTCTCCATTGCTCTTGCATTTCATCACTAATTTGGTCGATTCGTCAAAGATATGACACGATCGACATGTCGCAGTCTAACGAAGACAATGTTTCATTGTTCTACTGCAGGGAACATGAAACCTAATCTTCGCGTAACAGTACCCATCCCGGTTTACCAATAAAAAACGATCCCTTTCGCATAATCAGAAAGCTTATTTTCGCCAGCCTCCCAAACAAAACGCCGTAGCGACCTAGCGACAAGAAGCCGGCGCCTTTGTGTTCTCGGAATAATCGAATTTACGTACGACAGGACGATCGGATTAATTAGTTACGTAGCTTCGCTGCAAGGATCGAAAGACATATTTGGGAAGGAATTTCATTTTGGCGATATTATTATGAAAAAGAGAGCGGAAAGAGAAAAAAGTTTATGACAAAAGGTGTACGTTGCCTGAAGCCAATCGCATGTATTGTACGCCAAATTAATGCACGCAAAACAGACAAAGCTTTATTTATCTCCTCAAAACAATTCAATTTTTGTACAAGCTCATGCAAATATTATTGGATCCGTTGCATTTTTCGTATATACCATGTTTGCTCTATGAGAGAAGCAACTCAACCACAGAACAAGTTAGATTGGTAATTGTTGGGGTGGGGGTAAAACTAAACTCAGTGCCTCTTACGATCATGGGGTAGAGTTAAAGTGAAGGCGCGTTTTTGAAAGGTACAGATTGTAATGGTATTAGACGGAATAGAATTAAGCCTGCAAAGACTGGTGCTTCATACTAGTGCATTCCTCAATAACTATCAATATTAAAAATAATGAATGTAACTATTAACTACTGTAGGGCAATGCCGAAAATCGCTTTATTAACATGTTAATAGATTTCCTAACTGATTGCTGACATTAGAATACACAGAAATAGTAAGTAATTGCATTCATTATTTTTAATATTGATAGTAACCGAGCCGCACACTACTGCGAAGCATTCGTTCCTGGAGCCTTACAAGTATAATTATTTGAAATAATTATATTAAATTAAATTTATACAAAAAAGCAATAATTTAATGCGAAAATATTACAAAGAAAAATAGTGCAAATTAGTTAATAGAAAATAAGTTGTTGCAATGCCTAACAATACCAACCACAATCAGTAACCAAATGGTCATATTTAATTATGATATACCAATTAATTTAGTTCTATAGTTCTATGGTTTTACCCTATGGCTATAACAAGCGCTGAAGTTAGTTCTACCTCTGCCCCGACAGTCACCATCTACCCTATTCTGTGAACTCAACTGACAGTTAGAGCCTACTACTTAAGGATAGTGATATTTACAAATGCAATGTTGCCAGCTTTAACTTCCCTAATTTCGTGGCATTTCACGATCCTCGTATCCATAAAGTATGATACGATTTCCTTCAAGAATTATTTTCACAAATTGTTGTTGCATCTTGATACATTTCAAAGTCAAGAATAGTTACTATACTCGTAAGAAGAATAAAGTTCTTGAACCTCACAGTCTGTGAATTGTTTTTTTGTATAACCATGCGCGGACCTTTTAACCCAGTAGAGCAACTCGGCCAGTATCTCGCTTATAGTGCACCCATGTGACTTTAGTTCACTCGAGCGGGTTGTACTTGAGCAACAAAGTCAAAAGGAGCAAACCTTTTGATCCCCGAGTGGTTTGGCACCCATCTCGGCGTAACGTTGCAATGTTCCACCAGTGGTTTGGCACCCATCTCGATGTAACATTGCAATGTTCCACCAGTTATTGCAGCGTTCTATTGCACCCCAACATCATTACGGAGTCAAACCTGACAGCTTCAAGCACCCTAAGAGCGGTTTGGCTATCCGCTACGATTTTCACTGCTTCTAAGTCATGTGCGTAGTCCATAGAGTTCTCCGCACAAGTTTGGATGGCAATTACTTCTGCTGGAAAGATGGAGGGAGAGTTCCCTACAATGATGGCCTCGCCAAGTTAGAGTCTTAGTATACATATGTATATTCAGGGATACTTGACGCCCACAATTGGATGCATACTAAAGAAGACTTCTTGATATCTTCAGAAGTTAAACACAATGCCTTTTCTGTTTAATGGAGATAGTGCCTTGCAGTAAATACAGCATTCGTGTATTCTCGAATACTGTAATGGTGACTCGCTATCTGAAATACCGTTTTCGCTAAACTCTTCATCAAAATTACCATTGACTTCAATATTTTGACACAGTCTTTGATTTTCTCAGGCGTCATCTTCTTCTGGTAAATCAAGCTCCGAATCCAGTACATTGAGTAAATCCAAAATATTATAGAATTAGGATTTGTTTGTATTTATTACAAAATTAATAGAACATTTCAAAAGCTGAGAACCACATATGATATATTTTTGTCGATTAACAAAACGGCAGAATTGTGTAGTATTCTTCAACAATCTTCCGCGCTTCTCTGAAAGACTTTTCCATCCGATTCAGATCTTTAAAGCTGTTTTTGCATGTTTTCCGCTACTAATTCAAACGCGAAGTTATCATCATTAGCAACAAATACGCGAACATAACGCCATCGGCTTAAGTTAGCGAAACCATAAATCGACGACGTGAAAGAATCAAAACGGTATCTAAGTCTAGACAATCCCGGATCCTTTTTGCGACCGGGACACGGTTTCCTCGTGTAAGTGTCCGGCAAGCTCGTTTAATCCCCCAAAACATTTATATTCTAATTTATTTGCGTGTGTGTGTCGGATGTGCCCCTTAATCGAATAATACCCTCGGACTATCGGGCAATGGAGAAAAGTTCCACAGTCACGATGCAACTTCGCAAAACGACCGTAAGAGCTGCCACCGCCACCCGTACATATATGCCCGTATCGATCCCAGAATCGATTCTACAGCTTTAACGTCGGAAAGGCCTCTCTTCGCCGCACCATCGGCGCTTCAAGCGGTAAGCGAGAGATGGCGCTACGGACAACGTGTAACGTGCTGCGGTCTTTTCCACTGTTCCTCGACTCCCATCCCATATTCGGGCATAAATTTGGGAGACCCGGAAGCTTTTCGTTTATAATTTATCCAATTTAAGTCGCCCGGGTGTGTTTTATGCAGGTTATATTCTGTAATTGCTTTTTTAATATATGAACTCAAGATTATAGGCCGCTGTGATGTTCGATAAATTTAACAGAGAGTACGCTGGTAAATTTGCAACCGGAAATGTTACTCGCAGTAGGCGATTGTATCGGAGACAATATCACTTCGTATTTATACCCTGAAATTAAAGAAAGGATAATAATAATTGTGCGATATAGATTTTATACTACGACATGGTTAAGATTGATTGGGCATATCTATGTAACTTTAAGGATATAAATGATGCAGTATCGGCCTGTTACTATTCTCTAGATATTCAATGTCTCAGTGTAAAGCTTCGAACCGTAGTTTCCTACCTTACTTCAACAATCAAAGAATTAGCTAAATAAAACTGAAGGAACATTATCTCAAGAAGTGATATAGAATTAGAGTACAAGCAAGGATGAAGGATAGACAATACGATGTTGAGGTACATGACGTTTCATTCTACTGCGTAAAGAAGTCTTCAAGTTAAGTTTTCTTTTAGATATTTCTCAATAATGATTGGGAAATAACATTTGCGAAATATAATTGCCTTAGAGGGCAATATTTGTGTCACCACATGACCAGCCTGGCTTTAATAAGCGAACTACTTCCGGAGTTGGACCGTATCATGACGAGATATAAACATGAAATCAGAGTAAAAGAAAAAAGGAAAAAAATAGAAAAGGGGGTGAAAAGAGAAGAAAAGGTGAAACAAGAGAGAATGGAGACAGAAAAACGGAACGGAGAAAAGAAAAAGAAAAAGGTGGGATATCAACATTTCGCCTCCATCATACCAGGCTTCTTCAGGAGAAAACAGGGAAACCAAAGTAGCACTGCAACTCGACGTGTAAACCACGATAGAGGCGAAAACCTTCTGTGAATCTTTGGTTGGCTGGACTTCCTTCTTCGGTCCGTCTTCCTCCAGTATCTTTCTTTCTAGAACTTCCCGGGGATATCTGGGTGTCTTCTTGAGTCCCCGAAGTCTTCCGTGTACTTCCTGGCTTTTATTCTTTTACCTAAAACAGAAAGAGTATTAGGATCAGTAGGATCTTTGAGATGAGTGATACACCCTGACAGGTTACAGTTTCCTGAGAGACTCAGTGGCTGTTCTGTGCCGGGTTCTCGCTGGCTTGGGTTTTCTCCAAGAATTCCCTGTTTAGCTTGTCTAGCAACTCCTGCAGATCTTCTCCGTCGGTTGGGGCTTTCAGCGCGGCTAGAGCCGTTCTACGACGGACGTGGAGTACTAACCGCAGACACCGGTTTTGTACTATCACGAGGGATTGGATATGGCTGGCTGCTGCCGTGACCCATGAAAGGCTGGTGTAGGTCAGGATCGGGCGAATATGTAATTTATACAACATTATGCCCGTTTCGTCGAGACCTTTCTCTTTTTCTTTTCTATTTCTCTTTTCTTTCCTTCGTTTCCTTCTTTCTGTCTCCCTTCTCTCTTTCCTCATCTTACCCTTTATTTAACTCTTTCTTCTTTTTTCCCTTCTTGTTTTTCTGACTCTGGCCGTGGAAGTCTACGTATTCATTCCAGCTTGGCTTTGCCTTGACCTTACAATTTGTTAATTACTGAAACAAGTCGTGTATGGAGTAGAAGTAAAAAAGATGCTGTGGGAAAAGCAAAGAAAATGAAAGACATATATCCTCCATCTAAAGAACATAAATCTGCGAATAGGCAATTAAGTTATGAAGAGATAGAGAACTTTCGAGAAAAGTTAAAGATATTTGATGATGCTGTTGGTCCTACATGGATACTATCCGATGACAGTGCAGATATTGATATTTATGCCACAGATATTGAGAAACTTCTGTTTAGTGAGGAATATATGTCTAGCAATAACAAGCTGGATTACTTTATAAACAAGGCTAATGTAACCTTGGATGAAATGCAAAGTACAGCCCCTAAAACAAGCGGTCAAACTAATAATGCCACATGGCTTATGTTAAGAAGGAATCAATTAACCCCAAGTTATTTTGGTTGTATTTTAACTGCAATAAGAAGAAATAAATATCCACCTAGCTTATTTAAGTAAATTATGGGCAAAAGTTCAGAAAATTTCTCAATAAGCATAAAATGTATTGGTAGGGTTACATTAAGTAAATATTTCTTTCTTCTGTTTTAGCTAGTTATACGTTGGATCATATAAAGGCAATTCAATAGGATAAAGAACATGAAGAAGACGGTATGAGAGCGGTAAAAAACACATTAAAAGTGCAAATAAGACAGGCAGGGTTATGGCAACATAAATGTGATTACATTGGCGCTAGTCCAGATGGATTATTTTACTCTCGGATAAGTTTGGTAATACTTCAGTTAACAAAAACTATGAATATTAGTTGCAAATTTAAGGTATATTGGCAATAATAAAAAGGAAAGTACGTCACTTTGTCATATGGGCACCCACTTATATTGTTAAAGTGGATGCGATGAGATTTTTCAAAAAATATAGAATTGCTGCAAGAATTCTACCATACCTACTTTATTAAGTTGTTTGATATACCTTTCATATTAGAATGTGACTTAATTTATTTAACATTAACGTCTTATTACTTGTACCCATGCTATCAGTAGTAAAAGAAATTATTTCAAAGAAAGTCTTTTATTAATACCTATATTAACAAAAATATTCAGTGATTCAGTATACAACCGTATTCTAGAATAAATAAATCTTTTACTTCAGAGACGAGAGTGAATTGCATATTAGTAATGCTCTCCTAACTTGAAATTTGGAGTCTAAAATTGAATAAAATTTCATCTTTCGAATTACTACCTCAACATGTATTTTAACTCTTGCTATTGTTCGCATTTAGTATCTTGTTGGAGCGTAAATTATGGTGTACTACTACAGGTAGTCCTGAAGGTAATAAGTCTTTAAAAATCCTTTGTTCGCTAATATTAAGTTACCGAGAACAAAATTTTCCAATGTACCACAATTTTCAACTGTTTTTTTATTTGATGCTGAACCGAGGTATAACTGATTAATTTATCTTATTACACCATTTTGGTGCCAAGCCAACCAACCGGTTTATTGCATCCGTATGTTCATATGAACTGAATGTTAATTTTTGCTTATGAAGCAAAGCAGGCGTTTCGGATTTGACAGTACAGTCTACAACCATGCAACAATTTGTAAATATGCTAAAGCAAGAGGGCATACATGTTCTATTGTTGCTGGTATAAATTCCATCAACTGGCAATACAAAATTTAATGCAGAGCATAATTCCTTCTCAAGAAAATATTTGAGATGGTAGGGTTGAAACAATTAATCGCTGAATCAGAACCGAAGCTTCATTAGTGTAATTAGTAGTTGTCCTCTTGTCAGTATATTTACTACAGTCCATCCTAGGTAATTTTTTAAAGACAGATTCTCGAACAAACTAAAAAGAGCAAGAAATAGGTAAATATTTCGCAATCCTCTGTACAAGTATAATAATCTATCCGAGTGCTCAGTGCAAAAAAATTATAATCTACTCTTTCAACGAATTTTTCTCCATTTTCTTGTTTTATAAAGTACATTTCAGCCTCTTCTTGAGCTCTACTCAATAATGATAATTTTTCAATATCATATGTAGATCTTGACAAATTCTTGGCAAGTTATTCGATTTCCACTACCCTGATTTCTTTCCTACCTAAATCTGATATTGATGGCTGCTGTAAATCCTTGGACAAAGAAAGGACTGTAGATGTCTATTTCTATCTTATCTCCTTTTATTGCGAACCTTTTCATGAGCAAATTTGAAACTAACCTGAAAAAAGAAACCAAATATTTCCCGAGAATTTGGCTTAGGTACGTAGATGATATTTTCGCGATGTTTGATACCAACAAAGGAAACATACAAGATTTTCTAGCAGAACTGAACTCAAAATTTACCACGATCAAGTTTACTATTGAAGAAGAAGTGAACAATCGCCTTCCGTTTCTAGATACTCTAGTCATACGCAACAACAAAAAATTAGAAATAGACATCTACAGAAAAGAAACTAATTCCAACAGATTCATCACGGTTGATTCGCACCATTGCGAACAACAAAAAATGTCCGCGATTAGTTTTCTGGTCAATAGACTCGTCAGATTTCTGCTAAACAAGAGCAGGTACGACAAAGAATTAAAGTGCATCAAAGATGTAGCGAGGTACAATGGTTTCTCTTCTATGGATGTCGACCGTATTTTAAGGAAGGTCCAATACAAACAACACATCAGAAATTCCACGACCTTGACATCAACAAACACCGGTAATAAGAAATTTATAACTCTTTTCACCCAACAGTGAAAGGGTTAAGTAAAATTTTCCGACAACTAAATATGAACGTGTCTTTTGTGTCAAAAAAAACTTAAAGAATCTCTTAGGGAATCCCAAAGATAAACCGGAGATGATAAAAAGGTCTGGAATATATCAAATCGCATGCAATGATTGTGAGAAAGTTTATATTGGACAAACAGAAAGGAGTATCGAAACGAGGCTCAAAGAACATATTAGACACTATCGTTTCGGCAAACCAGAACTATCAAGGGTAGCAGAGCATATGGTAAAATCGGGACTTAAGATTGATTTAAAAAATCTGACACTACTTAAAAACGTGAACTCGTATAGAGAATTAGACGCGTACGAAACGATATGTATGAAAAAGAACGGAAACTTATTGAACAGAGAACCACCCCCAATTGCACACTCGAGTTTGATGGATTTATTACCATAGGCCTTGTTAAAGATACGGTTTGCTTTCGGTCCATCCTTTCCCGAAAAAGACATTAGACCACCGAGTAGATTGTGTAAATAGTCATATGTTTTAGAAATTTTAGAGCCTGTGTAGAAAATAATGTTCATGTGTGATACAGTTTTCAGTCGTTAACACGGCTGACAATGAGAGCCCACGTGCTCTCGAAACGCTGCGTTCCGCATAATTAATACATTTGTGTGAATGGAGTTTACTGCTATACCTGTGAAAGGTCTCCTTCTTTTCTACCCAAAACAAAACTAATATCTTATTGATATAATTTATACTCGGTTCACGTTACCTTTTCTTTCCCCTTACAAGTGACTATTTGGTTGACAATTCCTTGGGATTTGTTTTAAATATCGTAGGTAGGTTGGCTTTATTTTGGCCGATAAAGTGACAGCTATAGACTAATGAATAATCCGTAACTTCTTTAATCAATACGACTAAAAGAACATAAGTAGAAACTTATGTAAAAACGGCAATGCAAATAGTTTCTACCCAATAAGTTCTTTCCACTTCTTTCTAATTTCTGGATTCTTAGGAAATTTAAAAATGTGGAAATTCTTCTGTCACTATAGCGGTTACAGTTTGCACAGAAACATATCACTATCTACTGAACAAGAAAATGCAAATAACCTACGATTTTCATAATAATTGTAATGAATTTTAAACTTTCACTAACGAAACAGCAATGCTTAAAACCACAGTTGCAAATCAACAAAATCTAAGGTTAACTTTAACATGTACCTTTGTTTTGCTTGGAAACTCAGTACAGCCCATACTCCGGACACTCGTGTGCAATTTAAAAAACGCTGAATAAGCATTCTGATAATAGTGAAGTTCGTTGTCAAAAGCGCCTGCAGTGCTTAGAACCAGAACTACCTTTCAGGCGGCAAAATTCAACATATAAATTTCGGATATATATTCAGTAAATTATAGTGTATGTAATGTTATAGTAACCTTTTTTCAAAAAATGTTAAAACGTCAGTCTGAAATTTAATGGAATATATACATTAAAAGTATATTAATGCAATATTCTAATATTCGAATTGAAGTGTAGGAAAATATACAAATGTTATTTGCACAACATGGTGCAGATATGTGTACTTTTTGAATATATAAAACTTTTTCTACTTTATGCACCCAATACATAAAGGAATTAATTGTAAAAAAAAAACCAAAATTGTACAATACCCATTTATCGTTTTTCTTTTAATTTAAATTTGGTGTATTAAGCGAATGCTTCTTGTAGCACATCGCTACAATTTTCCAGATGGGAATTTAGTCTCTTAGCATTTTATTAATTCTAGTTACAAATAAATAAATATATAATGAAGTTAGTTCTTCCGCAATAATTTTAAGTATGCTGTGTTGCGAACAACTATTATTAATGTTAATAATTCGAGTAAAAATGTACAATGTTTTTTTTAATACTTGTTTGATGGCAAATAGTGCATGTAATCCGAGTCAAATAACTCGATATTTCACCAAACAAACCTACAAAAATACTTCTGGAACTCAGAAGTTCTCCTCTATTCCTTCGTTTGCAAGTGATCCGGATGATATTCAATGCTCCATACGGAATGTTGCTTCCGTACTTGTCTTTACTTTACTGCAAAAGGGCATTTGCTCTAAAAGGTAATAGGAAGGTGATTTCATAGATTATTGTGAGGAGATATTTTCATTTACCTAAATTTGCAGGAGTTGTAAATGGTATTACCAAAATATTTTCTTTGTACGACATGCAAAGTTGACATATGTAATATATACTTACTAACATGAAGGAGTATAATCGTGATCTAGCTGAATAATACTCTTCAGTCAAAAGCGAATTCTATTCAGTGGGTCTATCATGGAATTCTGTATGTGTCTTCATGTCGATGCAAATATTTAAATGACTCAAACTGTATATCAAATAAATGGTTTTTCTTAAAACACATGTTTTTTATAACTCCTTTGCAAAACATTGTACTTTCAACTTCTAGCGTATCTCAGTTTAAGTCATTATATATAAATAATTATTAAATCTTATCAGGTAATTCAGTTGCAAGTAAACTTCTCACTTTGAGGCTACTTGAAAAACTACTGAAGTGGATATAACACGCTCTAAAATGCGTATGGAGCTAACTTTCCTTCCATTGGATGTAAATTTTCACTACCTATGCGGCTGCCATAACTCACATACCTAGCATTCTGAAAAGCACATTTAGACTAAAGAAATATTGTATACAAAATACCTTACCTTTCGTATCTTTATAAGCAAAACGATTTGTGTTTGTTTGGACATATTGTTACACGAAGGGACAATACTTTAAAACCATGATTGCTGAACGCTTTGAATCGCTTTAAGAAAGGAAACAGACAATTTTCTACCAATCTGTTACGCGTAGGCATTGCGTAGATTAAGTTTGGGCAATATTATGACCTGCGATTATTTAAATACGAAATTGAAGCCAAAGTACTGTCGCTTGTGTTTGGAACCCGTACTGAGAATAATGTTTGGCGTATGATCTGGATCCCCTATGGCAAGTATGGGCAACCTTTGACATGTTGTGGGCTAAACTTTAGTGTGCAAATACTTACGCGGGCCGCGTTTAAAAGTGGCGCACAAATCATTTACTAACTGTCTTTGCTTCAAATTTAAATCATTCAAATGGCCTGTAAGGTCGACCAGAAATACTAAGTCACATATCCAAAATCTCAAAGCAAATTGACGGCACTAGCAGTTCGCTAGGATATAGCTTGTGGAGGTTATCACCTCGGTAGCTCAAATAGAACTGAACTAAAGTTCGGGCCATCAACCGGCTTATGTAGGCAAAATGAAGGAACGATCTAGAATCGTTTAGTGTAGAACAATTGAGAAGCAATAATCAAAGGCTTTGATGTTTGCCGCCTCACTCTTTGATGATCGCCGCCACTCTGCTTGCTGGTTCACTTGATTCCGCAGGAGCAAGCGACAAACCCCACATCACTCGATTTTACTCCTTGTATTACACTACTTTCGTAATATTTTTTTGTTAATTGGGTTTTTCAAAATGTCTCGCGGGCCGGGTCAAATTTTACAGAGGGCCGATTGTTGCCCACATATGCCCTATGGTATAGCCATAACACTTTCCTTGATTCATACTATGCATACGTTTGCTATGAAGTGGAATATGCTCCTGTGGTTTCGTATTCTCACTATCCTTCGCAGCAAGTTACCTTGGAAAGGACGGTGAGGTTATCTTTTCTCAAAATGCAACAGTTGCCGCGACATTTTATCTATGTTAAGTTTTGTTACGCATCAACTGCTATGTTCATGCTCCTGCAGAAGCTGATATTTCACATTTTATCTTAAAACAGAGTATATACTCGGATTCATTAATCGTAAGATATAATAGCGACCCGAGACTTACTGAACTTTCTTCTTCTAGCGACGTTGTACATTAATTAATTAGTGTGGTACTAACGAAAACCTTGTCTGTTTTAGGTAGTTTGTACGTGAAACATATTGCTACTTAATGAAGCGGATTACTTATACTACAATCAAAGAGAAGCCATTTCGTAGAAACAAACACAAATTTATTCCATATCGTCATTCGAAACTAATTGCCCAACATCTGTTTCCTAAGACCGCATCATTCCGGCCGGCCAATCCCAATTATATCAACGCCTAAGTAAAATTCGTCTGTTTTACATAGAAATCGACGATTGCGTCAGTCCAGTAGCGACTTACCGAAAGTCCATTTTGACCGAAAAGGGTCCGACGTCCACCCGGGCAGGGGAGATACGTCCGGTCCTCATCGAAACTATCCAGCGCAGAGAGAGGATTAAGTAGCGATGGGAAGATAGTGGCCGTGTCCGCCGCAGGAGGGTATCATTAGGCGAGGTAATGCGATCATCTTCAAACACCGTACCCGTACAAGGTCGCAACACAACCCCTATAATCGCTTGATTCATGTCGGAATGCTTTTACGTAAGCTCTCCTCTTAGGATGCAGGGCAGTATGTAGCGTTACGTTAAACGTTTTAGCGATTACATACTGTACGGAGCCGTATAATTTCGCTTAAAATTAATAGCGTAGGTGTTTTCGCTTCCCAACGTTGAATGCATTGACATTAACTAATTGTTTGATTGTAGGCAAGCGAGGGTTGTCGTATCTTCTATCAGCCTCCGTATGGATGCATAGGCAAAAAGTCGTTGTTCATTTCTTGAATATAGAAGAGTATATCAGAGACACCCTGTATATTTTATACAGGATGTCAAGAAAAAAGGTTTACGCTTTTTACTGGGCGATAGTAGAAATGAAAGTAAAAAAAAAATTCTAATACACCTGCGCTCGATGTTCAATTGTTTTCGAGGTATGATGAATTAATAAACTTACAACTAATCTTCGACAGATCTTCGAATTGTTTCCCTTGCTGTTGTATAAAAAATTGCCGTCGTAATTGAAGATACTCACGTATTTGATGACTTAGATTATTTAACCTCTTTAGTTGTTGGCAGGAGTATACAATTCTCTGGCTAAGTTCATCTGTGTTTATTTCAGTGGCGCAAACAAGATCTCTCAAGTATCCCAACCAAAAAAGTTAAATCTGGAGATTTTGGTGATTACGTAATAGTCCTCGATCGATTCAGTTAGTTCTGAATCATTTATTTAAATACAAAAGTTGGCTAGCATTAAAATCAAAAAATTACTATTATCAATCCCACCCTTGCTATTTTTCCATACTTTAACGCTTTTGATTCATTTATATTTTCACTTCGTCGACATTACTTCTTGACCAACCTCTATTTTTACAGGTTTTCCATTCATATTGATATGACTATCAATAAACCCTTGACCAATACATAGCCCGACATCCAACTTTGCCAAAGACAGTTTTCCTAACACAATGTTGCCAAATACAATGTCATGAATCCTATCCGCGACAGCTAATGGCTTATTATTGTTATTGTCGCTGTGAAAAATTGGGTAAAAATCACAGAATAATAATAACTCGTTTTTATTTTTTTTACAGATAAAGCATGATGGCAAGCATAATACGCAGACAATTTAACTTAAGCATAATAACTAACAAATAATTGAAATGAATTCCATTAATGTTATAAGCTAATGAACATCACGGGGTTTCACTCTTGGTAGTTATGTTGGGACAAAAAGTATCGTCTATGTGTATCGACGTTTAGAATGTATATATCGTGAATCGCGCATATGATTTTTACCCTGAAAATCCCTCAGGAACGGAACAGCTAAATTAACACAAATGAAACCGCAGGATGTCCACATCTAAAAAATACTAACGAGATTTATGTAATCGTGATCGGAATTTTCACCGACAATACTTCGTAACTATGGAAAAATTTCATTGTACCGATTATTAAAAGAGATTGAAGATGCTCATCAGTTGACTTAGGTCTGTAAACATTCTTTTGTGTACTTCATTTTGGAGAATGTTTTCTCACACAAGTAAGCAGTACGAAAAGCAGAAAACAGATACAAAATTTATGCAAAATATCAAATTGTACCAGTGGAAGACCTTGATGAAATTCCAACAAAGATGAATTTTGATATTTGTTCTTAATTATATATATATAATATATTCTATTTGAAGTACCGGGAGCCAGGGTTCCAATATCGGTATCAATATCAGGATTTTGAAAAGTCTCAATTTCATTGGAATGAAATCAAAGTCTGACAAACGACCATCAAAATGTATCTACAAAGAACTCAAAGCTTCGATTACAAAATCGATGGGAAATTAGAGTCTCATTAGTGTGACTGAATATTTCATATGTTTTAAAATGTGTGAAGCATTCTTTGCGTAGCTGTGATTGAAACAGTATTATTTTCTGCCGGAACGATTTGATATTAGTGTATAAATCAGGGAGAAACTGGGTTTCTCCTTGCAATCGAAAATTCAGTTCGTTTATGTTTTGCCAAATTGACATAGAATGCCAACTTCCACTGCCGTTGGCTATTTTGTAATTTGGTAAGAAGCTGATGCTTTTCATTCGAAAAAGTATCGATCTCTGCTCGAGGTTCAAAATAAGCTAAAGGACTTTTTCGCAACTAAGTCAGCGTACTTCAGTTTGATATGGTAAGTCATTTGCTCCAATCTCTTCAACAAACTCGCGAAGTTGTTGGAGATTCAGCCCAGTGGATCCGATAAAATTAACTGATATAACTGGTTTTAGAATTTCAAGCATTCTCTGCATAAATACTGTTGATGAGCGATAGACAATGTAGGACTAATGGTTTCGAACCACCATCATTTTCTATAGACTTTGACACAAGTGCAATCACCCCTTTACTTTTCCCACACAAGTTTTTGTCTCCATCAGTTGTAATAGATTAGATAAGTTTTTCCATCGAAGGTTCTTTTTATTAATGGCAATTTTAATTTCCTTAAAAATGTTTTCCCCAGTAGTCATACTGTGAATACTACCAATATCAAGAAATTCTTCATACACTTCATAGTTTTTATCTACTCCTCGAATAAAAGTCAACACCAGAGCAGTATCTGGCACATCCATTGACTCATCCAAGGTCACAGAAAACCATTTCTATTTCCTTCAGACAATTAAGATGACATATTTTCTGCGATACATTCTACCATTCGTGCCACGGTGTTTGCTGACAATTTTAAATACATTTACCTTTTCGGGCTACATTTCTTCGACTACTGCAGTTACACATTCTTTGATCATTTCTTCATCGGTGAATGGTTTTCCACGTTTTGGGAATTCAAACGCCATACGAAAGCTGGTACGAGTTGCAGGCTCTTGTTCAGTACTGACTTTTGTAAACGAAGATTGCTAGGATATCAATCAAACTTTTCTGTTCGCAAATTTCCTGTATATTTTGAGTAATTTTGAAGATGTTTCGTTTCATAACGATGTTTAAGGTTATATTCCTTGGAAACGGTTATGGTTTCATTGCAAATAAAACATAACGCCTTATTACTAGACTAAATCAGGAAATATTAAAGGTTCCATTGATCTTTAAATGTTCTGTATTAACTTTTAATTACTAGTAAATCACACACAAAAATAATGCGTCAAATCAAAATACTATTACGAATGGACGTTAGCCGGTCGGTTCAAAAATATTTTTTAAACGGTGTTACTTACTATTTTGTTTCACAACAGACAGTTTCACTTCCTTCGCCTTCTTTAGACAAAGTCTTTTTGGTTCTTGGTGGTTCTTTTGTTAACTCAGGGTCACGTCGATAGGCTTTTTATACTCTAATTACTGTCACCTCGAAGTGAGTGGAATACGCCAGAATTTTCTCGAACCAACGTTGTTATTCATGTATGTTTAGTTGTTGCTGCTCTTTTGAAAGCACTACTAGCGCCATATATTATCGATAGAGGGTAGTAGCACTACGTATTGTAATGATATGAATTGTCGTCTATCATTTACCAATGAATTTCTTCTAAAATTTTACTAGTTCACCTATTCCAGATACTTTGTCGTCACTGTTTGGTGCACGCCGTTATTTTTTTTATTTTGGTTGATGTGAGAAGTTGGAGGAAAAGTACCGTCAGTACTCCCTCTTTATGAAATTTTAAACGCAGATATTCAATCTGTACAGATTTCTTTCAGCAACACTTGCAGAGGAGACGTAAACTTTACTATCGTTTATTATATATATCGCTGTTCGTAAACATATTTCTTATATAAATAAATATTTCAAAATTTCATTTTTAAGAGACGTTTAATATATAGTACTCACACATTTCAATTACATTGTATGAATATGCATTATTCCGAAATTGTACTTATAATCTTCGAAATTTCTCGTACGACGGAAGGATGGCACGACTGGCAGCAATTCCCTTTATAATGTCACACATATCTAGTATAGGCGAACAAATGCGTTGCCACGGATATAAAACAAAAGAAAAACGGACAGATGAAGATCGTGTCAAAAATCAGACATGTTGGCATCATTTCTCCTGAGAAAGAATAATTAGTTATTTTTTTATATAACTCCGTAAATTTATAAATATCTTCGTTTATATCCAACAACAAAGTGTATCAGCTGGTACTACATATAAAATCTGGAAGTTCCGGGCACTTACCTTGGAAGCCGAAGGCCAGTCCATCCTAAAGGCGAGCCAGTGAGTACGATTTCAAACGTTAAAGACGTCGAATCATCTTTAAGTTCTTCAAAATTATTTGTATCTTTCGATATCATATTTCGTTTCGTAAATTAATTAGAATATTTCAAGTTTAGCTAGTCAGGGATTGTATTAGGTTTTCTCTAAAAAACATTTTTTTTGTAAAAAAACCGGTATATATTTTTTTCATTTCTCAATATATTTGTCTTTTCAACTTTACATTTGGTATTTAATTTAGAAAACATTTTCATTTAATTCAAAACATATAAATCAAAGAACCCGGAGCCTGAGATTTTCCACCACAGTATTTTCGCTTTTGTCCACCATCACGGTCGTAGCCATGCACAATAGTAATTGAACTAGCGAATGTGTTCTCTAAAAATTATAGAATCTATACCTCTAATTTAATTTTAATTTTCCGGTCACTATCTATAGTATAGATAATGGCAGGAAAATTAAAATGGCTTAGTACTCCGAACTTACTGAATTAATCGGCATGACCCTAAGGTTGGAAAGTCTGGAGACCTCTCCTCTAACGCATTCCAATAAAATTTCTACATTTGGCTGTCGCTAACAAATATGAGTATATCTATTAACACCATAACTAAACCAACGCAAAAGGGTGACCTGCCAAGGTAATTTCCAAAAAAAGTATAGTTTTTTAATCATTCTAAAACATTCTCAGTTAGTAATAAGGAAAAACATGTTGGCTTTATGAAACTACAATAAGCATCAACACAGGATCGAAAAATATCCAATTAAAAATGCAGTCGCTCTCACCCCAGTTGATCTTATGAGAGGTTATTCCTCTAGTAAGCGAAATAAAATTTTGTTCGAGCTTATGCACCAGCAAAATAAAAATTATTTCCATTTCGACGTGCATTTGTTTCTCGCACATTTAAAAGTAATTAAGACGGCAATCGTAGGGAATAGCAACTTACTCTAATCCTATTCTTAATATTCACTAATAAGAATGAAAGCATTACTTCTTCATACGACAACTCCACAAAGTTTGAAGCATTAATTTTAAGCCCTCAACGATCGTTACCGACGTCAAATCTCAATTAGATCAGAAATATGTGCCGTGAGTATTGCTCTATACGAACGAAGCCATCCCCAAGTGGAGGCGTCGTCATCGCCTGAAAACAATTTAGTTCGTCGGTGGTGCGATGGTGGAATGCAATTTTAGTGTAGAGCGCGGCGAAGTAATCACCTAATATATCAAGGGTGGTGATGGATGGATGACTGCTGGCTCGTACTGAGAAGCGTTGCAGCAGTAGGGTGAGGTATTTAAGCGGTAGATGTGTGATACGCTTTTAACTTCCTCGCCCATAAAAACCGTTTCCTGTCTTGTGTGATATTTACCGAACGTTTAGGCTGGGATTCGATTAGGATGTTACTTCCTGGACTTAATTAATCCTCTTCGTGTCAAAGCGACATTGTTCAAGTATTCGTTGCACTTTTAAGAGTATTTGAATATTAGCTACGCGTTTCTCAATTTTATTAAACATTTCGTTTCTTCCAATATGTAATGTATCCAGCACATCCTTAACTAACGACATATACATACATGGCTTTCTGAAATTGGAGATTCACAGTAAACGTTCAAAGAGTTCGAATTTCATTTTACTTTAAAACTTTGCTGTGAAACAAAAAAAATTACTTGGTAATAAAACCGTGTTATCGACTGAATGTAAAAAAATTTCGTGCGTGCAATATTTCCTACGCGGGACCTAATAGTTCTTAAAATAATATTTTTTTACAATCTATTGAGTGGTCCCGGATATTTTGGATCTTTTCGGAAGAAAACGAAAACGAACCTTATCTTTAACAGGGTATTATGGTAGTAAAGACTTGTGTGTAATTGGGAGTAGTTTTCCATTTAATAAGTCTGTGTTTACTTTCATAAATATCGTTTCGTACGCATCTAATTCTATACACGAATTTACATTTATAAGTAGGTTAAAATTTTTTAATTCAATATTCAGGTCAAGTATGTATCCTTTCTGTTATATGGAATAGCATGCATGTTATTTTCAAACATGTTGAATTATTACGATGTTCATATCAACTTTGTGATTTTCTCATAGTGTGTATCCTTGTAAAAACTGTTACGTTATCATCCTCGTTAGAATAACAGGAACAAAGTTTTGTGTGCATTTCTATATGGTCCGTAAAGAATAACCTTTTTACATATTTTAGTTGATGGATAAGAGAAGGTACAATACTCTCTTCATATAATACCGGAGTGTTCGACTACATTCCACTCAAATATGCAATTACTTTCTTGTTATTAGCCGTGGTTGCGGTTATGTTTTATAATTACACGTGTGTCTACGTACAAATTTAGTTAGTAATATTGCAGGTTCAATACAAGAAAAATATCTTTAGAACGGAAATATTTATCAGAAACATTAAAAGAAGTAATACAAATATTTATTAAATTTTATAGAATGAAGTATAATAGTGAATGGTTTCTACTTTTGTACTCTACCGTCCATATTAGTTCGGACATCCACTCAAGGTAGTAAGAGAATAGCTAACGCCGACGATAAGCGTCTAAAACTGCTGAGCAAGCGAAATAGGAGACTGACAGTACCAGAAATTGCCGCCGAAAAGAATCGCGGCCGTGCAAAAGAAATTTCTGTTACTACACTGAAAAGAAGATTAAAAGCTGCAAATTCTCACGGCCGCATTGCAACAAAACAAAACCCTACTTCGACG
This sequence comes from Trypoxylus dichotomus, assembly GCA_023509865.1. NCBI lineage: Eukaryota > Metazoa > Arthropoda > Insecta > Coleoptera > Scarabaeidae > Trypoxylus > Trypoxylus dichotomus. Next base: position 57,206,124 of record CM042075.1, read on the forward strand.
TGGAAACAGGCACGAAAATAGTGGGCAGAAACACATAGCAATTGGACAGTGGATGATTGTAAAAAGGTGCCATGGACTGATGAGTCAGAGCTTGAGGTGTTCTTGTAAGAGCGTAAGGCCAAAGAATGTTGCAGGATTGTGCAGTGCTAATTATCAAGCAAGGAAGAAGTTCTGTGCTCGCTTAAGGTTGTTCTTCCTCCGCCAGTACAGGAAACTTGAAGCGAATCGAATGTATTTTGCGAAAAGGGGGTTATTTAGAAATGTTGCAAGACAATGCAGTACCATCGGGACAACGTCTAATCGGCGAAAATTTGGTATTCATGCAGAACAACGACCCCAAAGACTCAGCAATGATATGTAAAGATTTCTTAAATGAAGAACAAGATAATGGCACTTTATAGCCGCAAAGTCCCGATCTAAGCCCCATCAAGCAGTTATTGGACGGAGGATCCAAAAAGTATGCCCATATTTTATGTTACACAGGTGGCCTACGGAGGACCTGTGTAACATAAAATATGTCAAAATGCGTATTCAAATGAAGATTTTGATGACTGAATTGTAGGAAAATTATTCCTCATAGCGAAGTACTTAATATTCTAAAACTAGAGGAGGACTTAGCAATAGCCATTACAGTTTTCACATGATTTCAAATCCTTAGAAACGATTACCGTCTAGATGGGTCCTCTTGTGCCAATTTCGGTTTTAGAATCGTATTCTGTAAGATTGTAGATAGCATTCTGTAATCCTTGAACCAAATCCAAGATGGGCGGTGTACCACTTATGTTCTTTGCGAGAAATCGAAGTCATCTGAAATATGACTAACAGCACCGGAAATCGTCGCGGAAATTAATGAACGGTAGCGTACATATACTTACAACAAACCTTTGCTCTACTTCTTCAATTTCATTCAAAATAAATAAATTTACTAATCCGTCCATTTTTGAGAATAAACAAATCAGTGAATTATGCGAACGTCCTAATTGATTAATCAGCTGATAATTTTCCTATGCCATATTTTACTCCTAACATATTTGTTATTATCAACAGCAAGTCTACCGACAACATTAGAAAGTTTATGTTGAACTTAATTTTGACATACAAATCATAACACGTCAGTTAAATTAACATGGTACGTAAGGGATACATACTTCTAAAATATGTTGGTACGTAACACAGCATGTACATCTTGGGATAACAGTTTTATAGCAGCACATGTTAAGAATACATACTTGGCCTGATTATGTCCGGATTTATTCTGGTTTATCGAAACGATACTTCCTATGTTCTTTAAACCTCGTTTAGATACCTTTTTGTTTGTCCAATTTCAATCAGTGCGTGCGATTTGGTAAATTCCAAACCTTTTCATCATATGCGGTTTATCTTCAGAATTGCGCAAGAGGCGTTTAGACTGTTTTTTAATACAAAATACATGCTGATATTTTCTTGGCAAAACATCAAAGGCAGTTATAAGCAACAATTCGGTAGCATTGATAACACACTTCACGAGTTTTCCCTAGTTATAAGGAGTTCGGAAGCAACTAAAGAACAATCACAAATTGTAAATCAAACATTGGTCAAGTAAATAAAGGCGGTGTTTTAAGTGTATCAACTTAATGTGTTTCTTCTAACGGTGTACATCCGATAGTGTACTGGTCCTACGAATTAAAGCAATATGAGCTGCCGAGATATACGTCGGAACCGTCCAGACCATCAGGTCAGAACAAAGGTATTATTGTCTTTTAACACCGATTTTAAGAATATATATATCTTAATATTGGCGACCTTTGTTCGTTTCTAGATATTATGATAATGTATCGCAAAATTGGTTTTTCGTGAAGGTATGGAAAAACAAACATGTAGTAGAGTTAACGTTGCGGTTTTATAATACAACAGTTATATACCTACTCGACGAATTCAAAAGCAAGCAAAAATTGTATATTAAGGCGATGCTACAAGTGCATCTAATACAGTCTTATAATTTATAATATAATATCTGTATCTTAATATCTACTTATCAAGCATGGGGCCAAAAAGTCTTACACTTTTAGACTCATGGACAGGTCACTGGGCACTCCTTCAAGAAAAAGGTAGCATCCAACAAAGATGTTCAAATACTGAAAATACCAAAGAAAATAACAGGTACGATTCAACCACTGGACGTCTATGGATTTTGAATATGGGAGGAATTTAATCAACGATTTTTTGAGTTGCTTCTTATCTCAAATTATGCTGTTAATCTATATTTCCGAAATAATGTCATACAATTGTAATCATTAGTACACAATCAATTGTCGTTCTCTAAATATATCAAGTTGTTTGCAGATGCCTGGTACAACTCCGGTTATATAGAGAATCGACGTGGGTCATGCGAACATCCCATGAACTTTGCCTTTTCCAACCAAGAAGACATTGTGTTTCGTCCCCGTTGCTTTCAATGTGATGCTTTTGCATTCGTTCGTTGTTAAGCATTTTATGGCGAGTTTCATTACCATACAAAATCATAAATACATAATTTAAAAACGCATTAAAATAAATACTCTATTCATTATTATTAATACTAAAAATTTGTTATGTCGTGCAATTCCGTGATTGCATTCGTATGAACTATGAACATTAGCGCATAATAACTGATGCAATTTTACTAATAAATAATGGTTTTTCTTAACAGAAGACATATATATATATATATATATATATATGCAATATATAGATGGTTTTGCTTTAAGCAGAATAAGGTAAAGACTTGTTCTATACCTCTGGAAGATCCTGTATAATCGAAGATGCTTTAAAATCAATAAAGGATGTTACAGATTAACAACTTGGGCTAATTTCTTTTCCATAATACTATGATCAGCTCTAACACAAGACGATCTTAACATACTCTATTTAATTACTAAGGTTCCTTGTCAGTTTGATCATATTTCGCAAAAGGGTAAGTGTTCCGGAGTATTTTTTTATATTATTACGTATAAGCTGTCACTTATTCATGGCTTACCACGATGCGGACGGCTATGATACACCGATCATCCGGCAATCTTGCCAGCTCTAGTAACCACTTACAGTCCATGAAGTCATAAAAGAACAGATTTACGCTCAAGTTTAAAGGAAACACTTACCGTTGACGTTAAATAAACGTAAAACTATGCATTGCACTATCGACTTTTTCTTTCCTTCCTCCTACTTACATCCTCCATGTATTTTCGGATGATTCAGATGACGTATTTGGAATTGGAATTCGAAAACGGCATCATCGGACTTGTCGCATCCGAGAGGCGCCTCATTAAAACTTGTTTGTATATTTTCGACAGGCATTTCCTCCGCGCGGTAACGAAGGAAACATCTACCGGTTGGGCGTTCGGAATGTTTCTACGGCTCCATTAAAACGTGAGTCATCAATTGTACACGGCGATGCGCATAATTATATGAGGCAAGCTTCTCAGAAGTTTTACGTGGAAATTTATAATTCGGGCGAAATTAACGAAATAATCCTGACGGGTCGGTACTTTTGCCGACATCAAATAAGCGTGAGAGTAGTAATAATTATCTCAGAAAGAGGAGCTATTCCGAGAATTGTATGCGTATGTAAATGAGTTAAATGAAGCCATATTTTTCGACGCAAAGAAGGAGGTTAGAAGTTTTCGAGTCTTGCGTTTGTGTTAATAATTAGTAAAACTAGTTTTAGCATAGTTAATTTGGTCAAGATATACGAGGATTGTACGAAATATTTATGCGATTCTATAAAAGTGATTCTAAAACTTTATTCAATGTTTAAACAGATATTGGAGATGATTTCGCAGAAGTTACTTTCTTCACATACAGAGAAAGAACCATTCACAGCTAATGATAGTTCTTCGTTGTAAGTGTTGAACATTTTTTGCTCTATTCGCTCTAGGTCTATTGATTTTGAACGAGGGTCGGAGAGATACTCCATTTCCTCTTCATCTTGTTTGGTAGATCGGATTCTTCTTTTTAACGCCCTCTAGGTGAAGTGAGTGGCGTAACGTTTTGATATGTGTTGGGCGCGGGGTGTAAGATAGAGGGAAGTAAACCGGTTCGGTTCACCAGAGGAGATGGGCTGTTGGTAGCACCATGTCTGAGCAAGAGACGCACATGTCTATTGAACAACGTATTATTATTAAATTTTTGGCACGGGAAGGCATAAAATCTGTGGAAATTTTGCGTCGAATAACTGCACACTTCCAAGACCAGTCTTCCTGCTGGAAAAGTTCTTGTAAATGAATTTTGGGATTCTATAGGCATACTGTTCATTGATATTCTCCACGAGTGGCATACAGTTAATGCTGCGTACTACTGAAAACTGCTCAATGAAGTGAAACTGGCCCATTGACGAAAAAGGCGAGACGTACTTATTCAAAGTGCGATTCTGCTCCATGACAATACTTGGCCACATACAGCTGCAGTGACCCAAAATAAGTTGAACCAAATTTTCTTCCACCCTATAGTCCAGATCAGTCACCGTATGACTACCACATGTTCGAGCGACTCAAAGAAGAATTGGAAGGTCGCTACTTTGATGACGACGAAAGTGTGGAAATGTTCGTGTGCAGCTGGTTACAGACGCGACCACATTCATTCGTTGATGACGGAATTAAAAAACTTCCGACACGGTGGGAAAAATGTGTGAAAAAGAGGAGATTACATAGAAAGATAGGGTGTATTCAAGTTTTTTTTTACTATACCAATAAATATTTCAAAATCACACCCCTTGTTCTCGTACAGAAGAAGCCAAACCGCTTAATGAAAGAAGCAGGTAAGAAACTGGTGAAATATTTTTTTTACAAATATTGGGAAATCAGAAAAACAACAAAGATATATTTCACTTTCCGATTTACAACTGCTTCAGACCTAATTGAAACTGGTTACTGTACGCCAATGATACTTAAATCCGAGGTGGATGTTGTTTACGTAGACTATACACCATTTTGCTACAGCAAAATTATGAACAGCTAAATTTAAGCACGATCGTACCAGCTTGGCTGACGAACGCAAGCACTTCCAATCACATGAAAACAATTCACCGAACCGTGCTAGATAGATACCAGAATGAAATGAAAAACGTATAAGAACAAATTGAGGAGAAAACCATCATGAATTTACTTTGTGTTCCATATCGAAAGCGTGGTGTCCTGAAGTATGTTTTTAACATATCAACAGTATACTATATATTCTTCCATTTCGCGCTAGCTTCGAAGTATTCCTACCTACTATTCGGTACTGAACCGAGTAAAGCACATGCCTGCTAGGTCAATGAAGGCGCAAATTTCAAATTGACGTAACAAGGTAGTTATGAATTAGCGATTTTGGTCTCCCTTTGAATCAAAAGAAATTTAAACCGTCATAACAAACATTAAATAATATTATTGCGAGAATAATAAAAACAGCTAAATATTATTTCATCGAACATCAACAATGTTAAATGTATTACCATTATCAAAATTTAAAATTAATGAAGACATATATCTATCACATTTCTTAATAAATGTTAAATGTGAAACAGTAGAATAGTGAAATGTGAAATGAATATCCGTGGAAGAGCATAGTTTTATAGTTACAGGGTCCTTTCGCACTACTTGGCATGAAATAAGATGAATTGGATTATGGAATATATTTATAAGAATTTTGCTCAAATAGTGTACCCCTCTAATTATTTAACACTTTCTCGCAATATTAAAGGAGTCTATTTTAATATCTTCTTGGTTCTGAAATTGTCTGCCATCAAACGTCCCGAGCTGGACCTAAGCTAAGGAAGATATACGCTCACGAATGCTAGAAAGCCCAACAAAACCTTTTTGTAGGCAAATGGATCCCCTTTCTTGTTAAATTAACACGAAACTTCCGCTAGTTTTTAAATGAAAAATTATAATTTTCCTTAAAATTTTCAACCGTCACATTTTGGTAGGATTCGAACCCACATCTCCTTGATTTCCAAACAAGTGCGTTACTATTACGCTACGGAGACCATGGGAATGAATCACATTTAATACCTTGATATAGTAATGTATGTAGAAATGTTGGAATATCTGAGGGTACGCAATATTAGTAATGCCAAGTTCTTAACAATTAAATTAGTAGGAAATTTCCGTTGGCTTTTTAATGATACATTACAATTTTCCTTTTAATTTCCAACGTTGATATTTACTAAATTTTCGTTTTAATTTTTTTTTAATTATTCCTTTAATATCAGCATTGCTACCCTAAAACAGGACACCCTTGTTTATCTACTTTTTAGGGATATAGTTCCAGTATACACCAAAACCTCATTAATGTCTTAAATTTAAATACATACTATGCTTAGTTTCTTTAAAATTTTATAGCAGTGTAAATATTGGTTTTTCCTTTAGGTGTCTCATATTTTTGAGCAAAACTGTAGCTGCTTTGAATAATTTTACTTCACTACTTACATATTTTCAATAACTGAGTAATATAACAGCAAATTATTTCCGTCTTGAGTTCTAAGAAATTGTATTAGAATTTGCCCAAAACAAATGTTGTGGTTTTGTGCCATTTAAACCATTAAAAGTATCCAATTTATACTACGTTACAATTGTTTTTCTAACGGAAAAATTCCTTGAAATAAATACACATAATACCCGTGACGATACATTTGACTCATCTTTTTTTATTATCGTAATTTTCATGCATGTGCGTTTGTCGAAAGATATACGGGTTTCAGTTCACGGAGTGCGCCATCAGAATTAATTGTTTCACATGTGAAAGTGGATGCATATGTCTGCTGGCTCTTTGTATGACTCTAATGATGTTGTCTCTAACTAGGTTATTTAATCAACCTTGCTTTTGTAGTATTGAAGCGTAATCACTTTATAAAGCAGCTTGCTGACCTTCCGCATTGCTTTAATGTTACTATATATCGCTGGCTTACGAGGTTAACTCTGTGTATGTATCTACACTGTCGCTCATAAGTGTAAAACTGTTTCCCAGAAAATAGTACAATGTTAAAAAGACGATGTGAAAGTGATATAATTATGATTTCAATGTTCATAATATTTCAAACATTACAAAAGTTTTTCTTAGTATAATTTTGCCGTGACATGAACGAAAAGAGTAGACTACCTGAAAAAAAATATAGTTTTCGCTTCATTCTCGAGGTCAACTTGTATTCGTAAAAGTGAAAACAGTCTTAAGATTTTCTTCATATCTGCAAGACCTAGTTTTACAATGTTAAAATAAAATTCAAAAATGTTGAGTCCATCGTACCAGCTGTAGCATCAGTTCTGGGACACACTGTATTGGGTATAAAGAGTGGGAACCCATAATCAGAGTTTTAAAAATACTTTTGACATCAGAGGAAAAATCATATCTGTTATCATTGCGACAATATGGCATCATCGATGATTTTTTTAAAGCACATCCTGCAAATTACATTGCATTTTTTTTATATGTGCAGATATGTAAAAATTTTGTTAAGTCTGATCAGAAAATTTTTGAGAAAAAGAAACTCGAAGTTAAAATGAGTAGGAATTTAATACTAGGTAAACAACACAGCTATTTATCTGTTACCATAATTACTTGAAATGCATTTTACTAGAATTAGTTGCAATCGTTGAGAACCCTAATCATGTGTGCGCTCTGGCTCATGATGGCTCGTCTCTTGTTCTTCCCGAAGTGCCAGTAATTGCACATAGTTACACTTTCGAACTAAAAACACCTTGCTAACACTACGTACCGTTTATTTTGAGATACACACCACAAACAATTATGCCTGGTTGTGTGTACTATGACGAGTAATGTTGCATCCTCTTATTTCTTAAACCTGAGCGTATATATATTACCTAGGGCAACATTAAACCAAAACAAACAACAAATTGGAAGGACAAAATTAAGTATAATGCAAATAGAAATTCAATGCGTTATCAAGGGAACAACAAAAAGTGTTACCGGGGGAAAGTATTGAATAGCATTTGGTTATTACTAAAAAATTCAATAGATATGGGCAACTAGATAGTGATTTACTACTACTTACATCTTAAATAAAGAGTATAGAAAAATATATATTTATCCGTTTCATTTACATTACACTGGTGGGGGCGCTGCGTACTCAATATGAACCTGACTCCCTGGAAGATATCCCAACTCTGCTTGTCAAGACATCTAGCCAACTAATGAGTCTATATGTAATAGTACCATACACTGATATCCTGACAGAGTTAGCAATTCAATTTGGAAATTGCATCTTTTAAATTGACTTAATTTCTTAGGAAAACCTTTGTTAGGTGTAAGCTTTGGGTTGGAACATACCTAACATGCAATGTGACTACCCCACAATGCGAATTACAAACAAATAATTTTAAAGCGGTGTAAAATAACTATAAAGATTCTTAAAGTAAACGGTATAATGCATTCGACCTCGGTTAAAGTAAATGGTCCGCATGAACTTAAAAAGAATGCAGTAACACTTTTCATCGTCATTTAAATTCAAACCGTATGAAACCTTGACGACGCTTTTATTAAAGCCGCTTAGAAATACAAGCAATAAAATATATCACTGGATTAAAAGCTGTTATGAATACGCTGTAAGTAGCGTTTTCTTTATCTCAATAGCGAGTCGCCAATCGGAAAAGAAACCTATAAGTACATCGTCGAAGAAAATACTTCAGCCGGCTTTCAGGTTTTATAGCACTGCACTATTAATATGATGTGGTACTCAGCGTTTTCTCGCAATTAAAAGTGTCACCATCAATCTAGATAGATTGACGCCAATGCCTTAAGTAATTTCGTTCACTGTCAAGCTATTCCGTGACCTCACGTGTGAATAATCTCGACATTAATGATCTAATTCCTACAATTTAACAATGCCGTGCGACCGGTAATTTATGATAGTTTTAGTAGTTGGTACACCTACGACCTACGTGTCCGTAGGTAATGGATATATCCGTAATAACGGTAAATACCGGTTGACCGTTTAACGTTTACGCGGTTAGCATTTCTACGACCGCAGATCGTATATTATACGGCGGCATTACTGGCGTGCGAATATGAAAATATTTTTTTCTGTGCGTTAGCTTACCTCGAACGGTTTTGTGTACTCTGGACACGAAAAAGAACGGCTTATGACTTTTTCTTCTCCTTAAGTGTTCTGCAATGACAATGTAATCGTTTCCTTTGGCGAATGAATCCATGAACCTTTTCCGTGATTTACCAATAGATTTCATCAACAATTATTTGCTAATAACTAAGAACTACCACTTGCCAACACATATTCTTTTTTTCCGTGTCAAATATTAAACCCATTCTTCCTTATCATGTCACACTATTTTGTACAGTATTTCTTCTTTGCCGATTTTAAAATTCTTCAAGACTGTTAACTGAATGCAATAAATTCTTAAAATTGTTATAATATACACTCGTTCCTGATAATATTTAAGTGATAAACAAACTACTTCCGGAATTGGACCGTGTTATGGTGAGATATATAGAAATGAAATAAGAATAAGAGGAGAAAGAAATAAAAGGAAAAAGAGATTAAAAGAAGCAAAATGAAAAAAAAAGAAAAGGTGAAAAGAGTAAGAGAAGGAAAGAGAGAGAGAAAAAAGGGGGGAAAGAACGAAAGAAAAAAGAATGAGAAGAAAAGGGAAAGGTGGGATCTCGACATTTCGCCTCCGTCGTAGGAGGCTTCTTCAGGAGAAACAGGAAAACCAAAGTTGCACGGTAACTCGACGTGCAAACCACGCTAGAGGCGAAACCACTTTAGTGGAAGGTCATGGTAACTCGACGTGTTTACCCTTAAAGTTTAATTTCAATCGGTGGCGAACGCTTGCTTGTTTCCTCTTATGAGTTAAACCTTAAGTTTCGACCGTGTCAATTAGGAAATTACATACAAAATATTCCATTAAGAAAAGTAGTACTTGTTATATTATCAAACTCAAAGAGCTCGACAGAATAGTAACATCCTGATATTTTAAATTTAGAGGATAAACTACTAGATCAGATATAAACAGACGTTCTATATTGGGCATTTTAGTTACTCGAAACTAGTTCGCTTTAATATTAAACTTTAAAGCTAAGCTATCCAATAGCATCTTTTATTAATAAACAATATTCATAACCAACACCACATAAAAGATTAGCTTCCTCATTACAATATACTATTCGCATATCGTAATAGATATTGCAAAAAATATGTTAAATACAAAGCGAAAAGCGACGTCGAATCTACTATTTACCAATTAAATTTAGCGATTCGAGCACGTCCAAAACAGTCAAATAACTTCGCTTTATGCTCTTCTTTTTTTTCCATCCTAATTCAATTTATTTATCCGTGCATGTTCCAATTGCGCCTATTCAATTTCCAGCGGTAGCACTAGTCGGTTTTCAATTCGACAGTTTTGAATGGGGCTAATGGGCGTTCTGCGCGATAGGTTTGCATTTTATTAACTGCTAAATGACAGTGGTTTGGTACGAAAATGATCAAGCGAATTATGAACAATATTCTGTCATATACGGGTTGTTCGGAATTCCCGAGTTACTGTACCGTATTACATTTAGGTCTGACAAGCAATCGTAGTAACTTTTTGTTGTATATTTAATTAACAGTGAATAAAATAAATAAATAAAGTAGAATAAACTAACTGCTATATGTTTTGTATTCTCTTGTATCATTTACTTCTATCTTGGAAAGGAATTTACAGACACGTAGTATACTTTAATGCATAACTCCTGTGTTAAATTTTGCCATTTTTATTGTAGACATTACGAAACAAACTTCTATTTTTAAGATTATCTTCGCTTAGAATGAAAGTGATTCGGTGGAAATGTACTATTATCCATATTTTTTTTTAATTCTTCATAGTAATGATTAAATACGCCAAAGTATATTTTAATAAAAACATCTTTTATTCTTATTACAGTCTCATTTCGTAACTAAATTTATAAAAAGCAAGAAATATACGAATGCTTCGACAATACCTGGAAAGTTTGTTCTACAAAGTTACCAGTAATATAGCCATATGTCACATGGAACGAAGCTGGAGCGAAATTTATGCATGTGGATACAATAAGATAAGAACAACATACAAAGTAAACTGAATCTACATAGCTTGAATTGTACAAATGCAAATTCTGAGTGGGATTCAGTCCAAACGAAATATTTGCATTGAAGAATAAGTAAGGCTGGAAGTACAATACAAGTGATAGCCAGTGACTGTATGATTTACATGTATATTCTCGCTTACTATTTCTAGAAGGTGTATTATTTATATATCCAATATACCCAAAGAAGTTAGCGTATTATTTTTCGATATATTTCGTTTCAACCTGAACGCACATAGACTAACAATCACGAAATAATCTTCTTTATTCCTAGTATTACAAAGTGGAGTTTATGTTATAACGTACACAATATGGTACCGTATAAGACACAACCTTTAAACTCATTACTATATTTATTTTTAGGAAAATGGAAACTTGCTTTCATATGATAACACTTTACGTTTATCGCTAATAAACATTACACTATAAATTTAAGATATAAATAGTATTTTGGAAAAATGTTGAAATGTACAACGTACTCCAATTTTCTCTGAACAATGTAACAAGTAAAACAAATCTGTTTGTCTTCTCAAACACAGAACCAGTTAGTAATATGCGTTCATATAGTTGTCAGATAATAATTATTATTAAAATTACGTTTTTATTTACAATCTATACACATTCTGAAACGGTATTCAGCATACATATGTTTCTTTCAGCTTTCTGACATTATTCCTTTTTTTTGGCGGTTTTAGACTTTACATTAGTGCCATATACATTGCACTTGATATATCATATACCAATTTTGAGCGTTTCATAGATGTCGTGGAAGTTCTGCTCTTGAACCAACCCATTTCCCTCGTTGATGATTTTAATCTTTCTCAGTACGTTGCTGATACTGACAATTGTCACAAAGTACAAACTTTATGTAACTTCGATAGCTTATGAGACTTTTCTCAATTCGACTCCATTACAAACGTCAACAACAGTGTTTCAGATTTAGTTTTGTGTAACGTACGCTGTTTGCAAACTGTTCAGAAAGAGGTTTTTACCATGGTGACCATAGACCCCATAACCCGTCGTTATTTTAATTATCGTTACGGAATATGGATGTAGCATTTTTTCAGCTAACAATAAGAGATTTTATTTTCGTAGAACTAAATTTTTCCAACTTTACCACGATCCTCTTGGCATTGGCTGATCGTTTCTTAATCCATACACCAACGTTGATCGTGTCGTGGACGAATCTTATGCAGTACTCTTCCGGGTCCATGAACACTCTTTACCTCTTTATAATAATTGTAAGAGATCGTGTCTCCTTTGGTTCACCGCTGATGTAATATCTAGTTTGAAACTGAAGGATTGCCATAGACGCAAGTGGAAAACTACTAGAACACCTTTTTACGAAAATGAGTTCAGATCTTTGCAAAGATCAGATATCTCAAGCCTACAGTATTAGGGATAATCCCTAAGAATTATTTAAGTTCACTAATAGAAAAAAGAAAGAGACCGGACGCTGTTATAATGAATCTCTTAAATTTGCAACCTGAACTGGGCTATGGAAGCATACTAGAATCATTCCAACCTTCAAGAAGTGCGACGATGCAGACGTTGGAAATTACAGACCTATTGTCATTTTATCTAATTTTGCAAAGATTTTCGAACAAACAATTTATTCTTGCCTAATGATTAATATCCGCAGGTAGATATCGTCTTATCAGCATGGGTTTCTTCCTGGTAGATCAACAATCACTAACCTCTAGTTGAACATTTAGAAAATCTTGAACAGGTTGATGTGATTACGGATCTGTCTGCTGCTTTCGATTCTAATGACTATGGAATATTGTTGACAGAACTTAGTGCTTTGTGGTGCGTCTTAAGATATTCGTGCTCAGCATTCATCACGGAGTTAAAAAAACCACAGAAAACCTCAACCCTGAGAAACAACAGCCCCGGAATTCAAATTCGGGATCCCGAAACTGACAGCCAAGCAGCCCCATAAATGATATGGCAGTCATTGTACCTTCGTTTACTGATACTAACTCTGTACAGCCTGCTAAAGAGATGATTTCCCAAACCATGTTAAAGCCACCACCAAAATTAGACGTACATCTGATGTTTAACTGGAAATAGCACTCACCGTTTCGTCTGTACACTGGTATACATCTATCTGGGGTGTAAAGACTAAATCTTGATTCATCTGTGAAGAGTATGTTAGCCCCGTCATTCATTTTGGCATGTTCCTTAGAAAACCTTAAGCAGGTTCGGTGATTCCTAGTAAGACGAGAATCTGTAACGGCTACTCTGCCTCTTATGCCACTCTGACTCAACCTATTACGAACGATTTGAGTTGGTATATCTAACTCTAGCCAAGTCGATCTGTAATTGCCTTGCAGTTACATACTATTTCGCATATTCGACGTACCTTGTAGTCTTAGAAATCAGTCACCTTCAGGAGTAATACAGCTTGGACGACTCGGCACCGAGCTTCGTATCTAACCTCCTGTTTATCTATATTTGACTAGAAACACTTTGATTAATATTCATCAACCTTGTCACATATGTGTCATGTGGTGTCATGGAGGATCGGACGTCTATTAACATATATTGTAGCATATGATTGCAGAAACAGTATTGCACTTGTCTAAACAAAGCTTTTCATGAGTGGCAAAGGTACTAACCCTTGCTCAAATTAGTGCATGCGCAAATGACAATTTAATGTTTCAATTATTGTTGGCGATGCCATATTCTTCTTGGATTAATATTCTCAAAATATTACTTTGCTGTTGAAATAAATGTTTTACTTATCCCGAACGTGGTATTGATTACAACGTGTTCCTGACACAAACTCCATTTCTTAAACCGTTGTCAGGAAGTTCATATGAGAACTTTGCAATGAAATGATCATTTCCTTTTATTTCGTTTCCTGTCTGAACTTCCTATGTTCGGAATTTGGTCTCGTTTTTTCTCAGAAGTTGTTGTTACTTTTTTTCTAGAAACAACGTTCTCCAGTCATCTCTACTTACGAGGACCCTTCGCATCTCAATTCTTTCTTACGATGGGTATACAGATGGGTATATTCCTTAAATTATTTCAATTACTATTTTTTGTATTACTTTGCGTGCATGTACGTATTATAGAACTTTGTTCTATAGTTAGTTAACCACTTGGTCAGCTAAATCACTATTATTATTACTCGAAGATCGATGTGTCTTTGTGATATAAACTTTGATACTTCAGCAACACGTTGTATTAACTAATCCTAATTAGTAAATGTAGAATGAAAGAATGCATCCCAAGAACTTTTCTACGTTCCTTACAACAGAGCCAAATATACTTTTTACAGCAAAACAGAAAGAAATCAAGCGAAAACATTCATTTTACCTCGATAATTTACCGGAAATGTCCACCCACCTTTACCAGCCGGTAACGGTAAAAAACATGAACGCATGTCCCAGATAGGATCTAATTAAAATACAACACGCATACACTTCGCCGTCGCAGAAACGTCGCAGGGAACTTTGGGAATGTAAAGCGCAAAGGGTCCTCGCTAAAATACGGCCACTGTTATTAAGATCGTCCCCGCCGTCGTCCGGACGAATTCCTGGCGAGGGCGGGTCCGGAATGACGAATGCCTGATTATTACACTTGATAGCGTTTTAAGCGGACTTAATTCCGGACTACCGACGCGAAACCATTCAACCCTGTCCTTCTCTTTAGCGTGGCTCTCCGTGTTGAGGTATTTGTTGTGTGTATATGTGTGTGTTCGCCGTTATGCGTGCGATACAAAAATGAAAGTCCTGTCGGGCCACGTAGCGTAACGAGAATAAAATTTAAGGACCGTACGTCCCGTAAAAGTGACAGACGAAACGTGCACGTGAGTTTGCGGTTATTTTTGGCGTCCACGGTAGCTACCCTCGTGAAAGATGTGGCCGGAAGGTGTCATGTTTCTAAATGTAAAAGTCTTGCATGTAGATCTTAAGGTCGAGATAATGCATCGTTCGGGAGCTATTTGGATTAGAAGTTTTTATGTAGTCATTTGTTCCTGTTAATGTGGAGTCTGTAATTAGCGCTGAATTACTAGAGACTTTACTAATTTACTTTATAGATGTTGTCTTTTACGTGTAAGACGTACTTTGTTTCTTTTTAATATTTTACCCAAGATAGAAAAACTTTCGTAGTATAATCAATTACAACATTAGATATATGCAAAAGTAAATTTTGTTCAACTAATAAATGGCGTAAGTGTTCTTATATACGAGGGCGACATGAAATATTTCCGGAATCGGCGAGAGATAGGGCACGAAAGTTGAAGTGGATTCATTGGTCGAAAATTTTAGATGTCTACTGTCAATAGTTGTTGTTCAAGAGTTTTGTGTAGCAAGTCATGCTGTTTCGCAAAAACGGATATAATCGAATTTCGCGCTGAGAAAACGACCACGGAAATTCGAAATATTTTGCTAGAGGTTCAAGGCAGATGTACTCCATCATTTTCGGCCATCAGCTTTTAGGAAAGCGAGTTTAATCGTGGCCGCACAAGCGCAAGCGACAAACCACGCAGTGGACGGACAAAAATCGCTGCCGACGATGAAATGGTCGACAAGATTTATGACGTCGAGACAACAGGCATCCCATAAGAACGCGTTGGCCATATCCTACACGTAATTTTGGGGTATGAAAAACCTTTGGGCACAATGGGTACGGCGTTTGCTCACACCGGAACAAAACTAAATCGGGTGACTCTTCCGGAGGAGTGTCTGGCCAAGATCCACCGCAATCCAAGAAACTTCTTCATGCGTTTCGTAACCGTGGATGAGACTTGGATCCACCACTATATACCGGAGACCAAATAGAAGCCGAAGCAGTGGAATTTTCCGGGCGAATCGGCTCCGAAGAAAGGAAAGGCTGTTCCAACGGCCGAAAAGGTCATGCCGACCATTTTTTGGGATCCTCATCGACTATCTGCAGAAGGGAGGACGATCGCGAAGCAATACTACAGCGATTTAATAACCGGAGTTGATGCAGTATTGAAGGAGAAACTGCCTCGTTTGCAGCGGAAAAAGTGCTTTCCCACCAGGACAATGCACCGGTTTATTCATCCAGCTTCGTCGCGTATAAATTGAATGGCTTGCGCTACGGACTCGAAAAATAAAGTTGAAAAACCACTCCAATACCGTGTTTTTCTTGTCGATTCGAAAACATTTCAGGTAGCCCTCGTATTCATTTCACAGTAGATGTGTTAGGAACATGTCGGCCGAATATTGGACGCACTATGCGAAAGGTGGCAATCAAACGCGATTTTATTTTGTTAATAATGTTTAGTAATCAGCACGCGTTATGTTATCCTGCAATAGTCCATGTTTACTAATTCCAATCCGTCTACTTTCGATTTGTTACGTCATAATCAAGTGTCATTATGACTGTCAAAAATAGCGGGCAATTCAAACCTTACAATGAAACCCCCTGGCAGGAAGTGCACAATTAAAGAGTAAATTATTACTGAACATTAAATTACTTAAAAAAGATAACTAAAATTTCACAGTATTCTTAATGTTATACTATACTTCACCGGTGATTTAAATTCTGTGGTTACTATTGGTGGTTTAGAAGAAGAAAACCGCGGTATATCCATAGTGGGTTTGTTTACGATTCTGTACTATAAATGAACGGTTATTGGTGCTTCTATCAAGGAATATTTGGGAAGCAGCAAATGTTGCATACCGTTCGAACACGGCAATTTTCAACATATCGTATGTACCTACCTTCTATATATTCATATATATGTATCCACAACATTCGTAAATGGGAACGGGCGGCGTTAGTGTCTACATCCCTCACAGATTCACATACATATGTAACGGATGCCTAACGTTAGATGCGCAGGATGATAAAGCGAAATCCGTACCGCCGCGCGGCAGTCCGTAAATTTACAAAACATTTCACATATGTTGGGCGTTAATTCACCGTCTATTATACCCGCCACAGTCATATTTGGTTACATTAATGTAATATTAGTTTAGATGGAGCGATACTCGCTACACAGATTCTAACAGCCGAGCCGTCACGGTTACAACCGTGCGATCGACGTTTACTCTGGAAGAGGGAAACAAATTTATATTTATCTGTTTACGTTAGACGTTTCAGTTTTCACTTGGATATCGTTCGGTTATATGTACATTAGAGCCGTTCAAGTAACTATTCTCCGTCATTAACAAGGTTGTAACGTTGTTTTTCACTACGTTATGACATTATATTTGTTTACTCTGGGAAATTACATCAAATTGGGTAAGAGCAATGAGATTCTGTCGGGAATAAGTTTTTTAATCTTAATTTGTACTTTAAAGGTATTTAGAAAATAATAATTGTGTTTTAGTTCATGTGGAAAGTTTTATCTTCAAAGACTGTACTTTAATATCCTGGAAAATATATTATAAAAGCTCAAACCTTGCAGAAAATGCTTTCACCCTGTTATAAAGTACGAGAATTTAGTGTTTACTGCAATAAGTTCAACGTATTTAAGTTACATAGAAGTTCCTCATCTTGATACTTTGTCAGCTGGTTCCTTTATAGTTAAATATGCCCTTTCAGTAATTCTTCAATCACTCAGTACAGCCAATACCTAACTATTTGTGCGCCACAATCGACCCGCTGTAAGATTTGATCCGCCCCGCGAAACATTTTGAAAAACCCAATTTTAAAAATATTACACTACTTACTCATACTCACTCCAAATGAAGAAGATCGAGTAATACGGGTTTAAACGCGGCCCGCTAACGTATTTGTACACTAAAGTTTGGCCCGCAACATGTCAAAGGTTCCCATACTTGGTATACACTATATTTCACTTTCACGGTGCAGTATTGCTATTTATGGAGTACATACATCTTTCTCTCTTTTGTTTGGAAAGTACACTAATGCTATCCGTTTCTACCAATCACCTTGTTGTCAAGCCGAGGGCTACTTTTA
Source organism: Trypoxylus dichotomus (assembly GCA_023509865.1). Lineage (NCBI taxonomy): Eukaryota > Metazoa > Arthropoda > Insecta > Coleoptera > Scarabaeidae > Trypoxylus > Trypoxylus dichotomus. Next base: position 57,224,097 of record CM042075.1, read on the forward strand.
CAGATAATTTTTTTCTTACAAAAGTAAACCAAGCTATCGTAATATTTCAAATGGTATTGATTTTATTTGGAATTGTTCGTGGTTTTGCTCTTTTTATATCTAAGGCGTATAAGAACAAGTATTGCTGAAAACTAACTCTAAACTGTTATACAGGAGCTATATTTAAAACACTGTATTCTCTGCTTGAACCAATTCCAAAGTACGATTACGGCAACACGTATAACGATCCATCTTTCATAGTGGACGCTTTTCGAAAATGTTTCCATTCGGCATACCTTCCGTCTACCTTAACTCCGATGCCTGCTACTTCGATTACTCCGGGTGTTGGTATGATTGACCTCGTTTCTGTGAGTGGATGGACGTGCTGTATGCTCTTAAATCCCTAACAGAAAATTACACAGCAGGTAGCGCTAATGTACCAGTTTTTCTGGTTAGAGATTGCGCGCATATTTTTGCTTTTCCTCTCTGCTGCTTGTTTAGAGTTATTCTTAAAACATCCATCTTCCCATCTGTATGGAAAATTGCCAAATTGGTACCGATTTACAAAAGGGGCGAAAAGTGTGCTATTTCCAATTATTGTCCTATAGCGTTGCTAAGTAATTTTGTTAAAGTGTTTGAGAAATTTTTATACAAATATATTTGTTAAGTTAAACCCTGAATTTCAGGTAGCTAGCACGGTTTCGTTTCTCAGCTGTGTACAGTAACTAATCTTATTACTATTGCTCAATGTATATCTGATATTGTAGATGCTGGAAAGCAGGTAGATGTCGTATATACCGACCTAACAACAGCTTTTGATCAAATCGATCACATCCTCCTTATTAATAAATTGGATAGTATTGAGTATCTCTCTTCATTTCTGACTTTATCCTTTATCTAGAGGCAACACTATGGAAGACTTAGGTGACATTTTCGACTTAAAATTTACATTTGCAGATCAAACATCATTCATCATATGTGTTGCAGGACCATTTTCTTCTGTAATAGCCATTCTTCATCCCCATTTTGCTTTTGTTCGGTCTAAATTGGAGTATGCGTCCTTGGTTTTGTCACGTATATACAACTATCAGATACTTCTTCTAGAATAGGTTCAAAGAAGGCATTTCAAGTTCTTATACTTTAAAACATTTAATACATATTCAATATAAAAATTTAGTCACAACTCTACTGGAGATGTTTAATACTGATTGCTTAGAACAACGTACAAAACAAGCTGAGCACAAATTCTTGTTCAGTATACTTAACAATGGCCTTGATGTCTCTAAATGATTGAGTCAAATTAATGTTCCTCGTCCGGGATCCAGACAAAGAAATGTATTTTATTGTCAAGTACCTAGAACTAACACTGCCATCAGGTCGCTGATATATAGAATGTGTAATGGCTTCAACACTATGGATACTTGTGAATTAGATATACATACCTGCAGCTTGCCATCTATTTTAGCATTATGTAAAGCGCATGTACATTATACTTGGCAGAAATTCTTTTTTTATTGTTTTTGCCTCAGTTCTACAACTACTGAAAATTTTTCAATTACATTGAAGCACTTTGGGTGTGGATGTGGATAGTTAACACATGGGCTGAAAAGTTCCGGGCCTAACACATAGATGACGCTAATTTTATTGCAGTCACCTTTCTCTCAGTTAGTGCTAACCTTCAAAAGACAGCTGTTAAAATTTCATAATATTCTATTCATTAGTTTGTGAGTTATTGTGCTAAGAGTCACGCTACTTTTGTTATTTTTAAAACAATGGATCAAAAGCAATTTCGTTTTTTAATTTTACACTGCTTCTTGATGGGAAAAAATACCGTTCAAGCGAAGCAATGGCTTCAAAAGTTCAGCTCCATCAGAAACAACAATAAAACGTTGGTTTGCTGACTTCAAACGTGGTCGTAGAGACACCGATGATGCAGAACACAGTGGACGTAAAAATGAGGCGGTAACACCAGAAAACATAACAAAATCCACAAAATCGTTTTGAATGATCGAAAAGTGAAGTTGCGTGAGTTAGCTGACATCGTAAAGATATCAAAAGAACGTATTGGCTTTATATTGCATGAACATTTGACTATGAGAAAGCTCTGTTCAAAGTGGGTGCCGCGTTTGCTCACTGTTGACCAAAAACAAGAACGTGTTGATGATTCTGAGCAGTGTTTGGTCATGTTTAAACGTAGCAAACCGGAATTTTTGCGTAGATATGTGACAATAGATGAAACAGAAGAGAAACAGAGAAGATCCATCACTTTACTCCGGAATCAAAACGATCGTCATCTGAGTGGACAGCAACTGGTGAACCTCGTCCAAAGCGCCCGAAAGCACAACACTCGGCTGGAAAGGTTATGGCCTCGGTATTTTGGGATGTGCGTGGTGTAATATTCATCAACTATCTTGAGAAAGGAAACACCATCAAGAGTGAATATTATATAGCGTTATTGGAACGTTTGAAGGCCGAAATTGCAAAGAAACGACCGCATATGGCAAAGAAAAAAATGTTGTTTCATCAAGACAACGCACCGTGTCACAAGTCAATCAAAACAACGGCAAAACTACATGAATTGAACTTCGAATTGCTCCCACATCCACCGTATTCGCCAGATTTGGCTCCCAGCGACTACTGTCTGTTCGCAGACCTCAAAAAATGCTCGCCGGTAAGAAATTTCGCACGAATGAAGAGGTTATCGCTGAAACTGAGGCTTATTTTGAGGCAAAAGATAAATCGTTCTACAAAAGTGGTATTGTAATGTTAGAGCGGCGCTGGAATGATTGCGCTGCTCTTGATGGAGATTACGTTGATGAATAAAGCTAATTTTGAACCAAAAAGACCGTGTTTTCTTTCTTAGGCCCGGAACTTTTCAGCCCATGTGTTATAGTACGTTGAAATTTAATTATAAGTGTATTGTGATTTGATCAGCCCTTTTTTCATTGTTTAATTTTATATTTACCCCCTAAATAACCAGTTTTACATGTGTATATTTATTTTATTATATTTGCTTTGTAATTGGATTATTATTTTGTGTCTGTTAGGCAATAAAGTATTATTATGATTATTAAAATGAAGCCATAGAAGCATTAGAAAAGCCATCTGCATTCATAATATCGTTCGCTAAAATTTCAAAACGATAAATTCATTATTTTTAAGGATATATACGACAATCGTGTATAATAATATGTAACAATTCTATAACAATGAAGATCTGTCAACACTTCTTAGAAAAAGAAGGAAGCGACATTAATAAGATCTCATATGAGCAAAATCAACAAAAAGAGCAGAAATTGTGTCATGGTAACCCGCAAGCGATTTTACTAGCTTAGAAATAGGTGCTCCATTACACTACAATATGTGGCACAGTTCAATTAACAAACTGAATTCAATATCACGTCTTATAAAACCAAACGTACATAGTCGACTATACGATTATAGGATGACTATGAATACGTCCATTAATAGGATATTCATACATGCATACGTAATCAACGCCATCGCTAATGAAGATGTAATGAGCCTCTTACGAACGGCAGCAGCGTATACGATATTGTGCTACGACCTCGTTATCATGTCGAACATGCGAAAACCTATTAGATTTGCTAACAAATCTTTTTTAATGCTACGCAATAGGTGAGCGAGCGAAAAGACGTAGCAATCAGGTTTAAACTGACGATTAAGTTGAAGTCATGAAAATTTATGGCGAATCCTTAATAGAAATTACTTTAGATATTAGATATTTACTGGATTTATCGTTATTTACGTGAATAAACTTGGTTTACGTCCAACACTACTTACCTCTGAGTTTAGTTACACATTCAAACGATAATTAGCTATTAAGTAAGATTATTTTTGGTATTCTTAGAGTTTGTGCGCTTTGAATGTTTCGCGAACGTTGATTTAGTGCTGATAAAGCGTTAAGCGAGTGCTAAGTGTATACGGATTGCGTGATCGTAAAGTGTGTGTACCGTAGAGAATCGTAGTTGCGATGCCACTCAACAAAAGGATGGGTTGGAATATTCAAGAGGCACAGTGGCTTTCAGGCAATTCAAAATATTCGTTGTTTTTAAATTCTTTTATCAACAGGAAATCCCACCTATAAGCTCAGATACTGTAGATATTTGTTTTAGTCAGGGAAATATTGAAAGCACTATTAAACATTCTGTTGTTGTAAGCTCCCGGGGTATTTGTCTTCTTTTAAAGGAGTTAGGTTTCCTGCCGACGTTTAGCTTCTTCTGTGTTATTTTGTATTTTTATTTACCTCAAGTGGCTTCTCTCCAAAGTCAAACTTAATACCGGGGCTGTATATCCATTTCGTGATATATTTCGGAAGATAGTGATAAAGATATGTATACAACGTCGTTGAAAAGTGACATACACCGTCATCCAAAATTTATGTAAAGCAAATTATGTTTTCGGAAAATTCAAAAAGTTTATGTCAATTATAACAGTTTTACTAATATCACTTGGTTTACAACAAACTATTACAGGATCTACTAGGGTCTGCGACACTGGAGCTACTCTTATACACAATATATTCATAAAAGACAAACATAAGGTTTCTAAGAGTCTAATAAACAAAGCTTGCTTATCAGATCATTACGGTTAAGAAAGAAACTTCGAATTTCTAGTAGAATAATTAAAGGCCGAAAACTTCTCAAAGTCTGCTATCGAATAATAAAATATTTACTACAGGATGCGGCAAAATAAACAGTATTGAAATTACGAAATGTATATCATTTCTTATTTACATTATATAGTGGTACCTTAACATTATATAGCGTTGTAAACATTATTCACGACGACGTTCCTGATAAAACAAATATTCAAGATGCCCTCTGGTCAATTTCAAGCAGTATTCGTAGCGTTCGCAAAGGTTCACAAACATGTCTATGAACATAGGTTGTGGCATGGCTCGAAAAAACCTTGAATTTTAATTCGCAATTACGGAATGTCGGACGGTGGATCGGTACTGAAAACAGCCCCATATATACGCATCAGGTGGTGTCAGGTCTGGTGAGTGCGATGGTTATGGCAAATCGGTGCCACGCGAAATAAGGCGATCCCCAAAATGATGACGCAGCATTCGAAGAGACTCTATCTGTGTGAGAGGTTGCTCCTTTCTGCTGAAACCATTGTTGATTACGTGGTAGGTTTCAGGCACGACAAAATCGCTGAAGATTATGCAGAGATGCTGTGATATATAGATATATATAGATATATAGAAATGAAATAAGAGTAAGAGAGTAAAAGGAAGGAAAATCAGGGGGAGGGAGATATGTTAACCTTTGTTTCTTTTGGGGGCTGAAAAATTTCGTTTATTACTCTTAAAATCTTATTTAACAAACAGAATGCAGTAGGTGGAAGTAAAGTCTAGCGGAGAAAGATACCAGTCACGTTGGTAACAACATCAAAAGGATACCTTGCATGGCTCGAAATTAGAAGCATTCCTAGGTACGGAGATACATGAGTGATCGTGCAAAAGTAACGCACTATTTTATTTCTTTGTATGCAGATGATCCATCGATTATTGTTAAGGTAAAAAACAATGATACGTTGGAAGGGGAAATTGGTGATGTTCTCGCGAAAACAAAGAACTGGTTCGGCAAAAATAATCTACAGCTTAACATACACAAAACACATATAGTAAAGTTGTCATTGAAAAAGAGCTCTAACATATCAATACGTTTTAAAGATCAACAAATAACATCAAGTAATAACGTAAAGTTTTTGGGTTTATTGCTTGCGCACTATCCTGAGAAGAGCATGTTAACGTACCTTACCCGGAATAATTTCGACTGACGTATTTCATACTTTGGTATTATGAAATAAACGCATATTATCACTGATATACCAACAACTCTTTAAGAAGAAGGTAGCTACAGATCCTTCTCAATGCAATGTGTTTAACCTTGCGCAAGAACTTCCTGATATGTCAACTCTAACAGAAATAAATAACACAAATACCACATCACGAGAATATTCTGGCAGAGCCATCGGCCCGAAACTTCTTTCTCGAAGATGAATTCGTATTAAAAATATGGTCTTCTATCTAAAATTAAACGTGCTTCAGTAGAAAGATATTCAAATTTAATAATAAAGTCCTTCACTTCTACTTATTTATTCAACGGATTGGTATTTTAGAACTTGTAACGTGTTGAATATTGATGCTCTACATATTAATCAAATGGCTTGTGTTAGCGAATATCTCCAAGAAGTATAGCTTGCATTAGTTTATTTATATATATGTAAATATAATGTAGATGCGAGGTTATATACAAACAGAAATGCGCCTAATATTAGAACTCTGATGCACACAACATCTCGTTTTCGTGGGCCGAGATACTATTTTAAATTTCGAGCTGGTAAACTGTAGCGGACAATGTGAATAACCTAAAGTAAACGTGCATAACGTACGCATTACGTATACAAAAATTTGTTTGCTTGCAGTATAGTAGCGGTAAAATTAGACAATCAGCTGTTCTTTTACTACCAGCTCACTAGCTAATACAGGCGCACGACTTATAATCTCTCTCTGCCTGCTAGATTCACCTATTTCATTGCGCTGGACTTTTTTTGTCGACATCTAAACAGTATGCTGGCTCATCCACAGGTTTTATTATTAGTAGCGACATATTTTGATGTCACGCTTGCTCCACTTTTACATAATATTCGAACGTGTGTGTATTTTCGGATGCGTGTGTTTCGTTTCTTTTTCCGAACGCTCGCCGCCTCGGCGTCGAGAGCCCGATAGGCAAGGATGTACAAACTACCGATTCGAAATAGATTCAAGTTGAAATCAGAAAATCCTTCGGGATAACGTGGGATTGTTGTTACTCACGTATATGCACTTAAAAAAGGCACTACATGCATATCGAATGTCCTATTTTCTAGTGAATGATGGCGTATTGACAGAATCTCCGTATAACATGAAACTAACATACTAGCATTATCGGAACATTGGCTGAACTTTACAGTGGTTAACTTTTTTCAAATTGATGGCTTTACGACATGTTACTGCCACAAAATATATTAAATTAATATATATATACATATTCAGTTTGGATATTTCTTTTATATATGATAAATAAATTTCACTATCTCTATCACTACTTGGAACAATAATACAATAATGAATAATTTGAGGTTATTGACGAAATAAAGGTGCATCAAAATTATAGGACATGATTAATTAAATCTTATAAGCATGTAAAATAATTTACTTATTTATAAATGATTTCTAATAGTGCATTGGACTACCTCGCTTCCCTACTACTTCAAGCATTCTCTTTGGCAAAGTGTCAAACAATTTTTGTATAAGTTTTTGCCTTATTTGCTCCCATTCCATTAAATTACTGGTTGTTAATTCCTGAATTGAATTGAACTGTCTTCCACCACTCCACGATATGGTAAGATATTCCAGGCATTTTCAATGATATTCACGTCAGGCTAACGGGCCGGCCAAAGAAGAACTGATGTTTTCTTTCTTCGAAAATAATCTTTTACAATTTGAATACGGTGGACAGGAACGTCATCTTACTCAAACACAAAGTCCCGGCATATAATCTGTTGAGCATGTCATGATATTTGATCGACGATAAGATTTATATAATTAGCGCTATTCATCTTGCCACTACAGAACTTGATGTCAGTTTTTTCGTTATACTCTATACCTGCCCATATCACTACCACCACCCATGTGCCTACGGCTCAGAACTACTTCATCCTTTCTTAAACCATGGTAATAACGCTGAAAACCATCATTGCCATCTAAATTAAACTTTTTGTCATGAGTAAAAATGACTTTTCGCCAGCGTTTACGCCAACGTAAACGCGCGGTTGCAAATGCTAAGGTTTTCTTTGCAATCGTTTTCGTTTTGAGTGAGCTGTTGTTTTCAGCAGACGTTGAGCATTTCGTAGATTGGTGTTTGCACCTGATGCTTGTGCCATTTGTCTAGCAGTCAGCGCTGAATTTGATGCAAACCTTAAAATTGTGAGACGTTCACGTTCTGTTATCGCCTTGGGTCTTTCACATTTGCATGTTTTTCCATAATTTTCGCCTTTATTTAAGAATTTGTGAATTACAAGACCTCTTCTGCTCAAATTTTTTGCTATCTTTGCAATTGACCAATTTTTGTCGCGCCAAGCACGAATTAAACCCATTTCAGTGTTAGTCAATCGTTGCCTACATGGCATCTTTATATGTAGAAATCAGATTAATATACTAACATTTAATACACCATGTAAAGACTTTATTATATATTTTCCTTATTTGTACTGTACCCGTTGAAGACAAAACTAAAACTGATAACATGGCCTACACTTTCGTCGCACGTCGTTAGTTTTCCCCAAATATCCTTACTCATGTCCACTTTCCCAGTGCCAGTACCAAAAGCTACTGCTGTTAGCCTTATACGTTTCCAACACGTGTTGCTTATTCAAAATTTTCAACATAATTCTTATTTTCCTTAAAATTTACGGGTGGCCTATACTATTGTCGACAACTGTACATGCTCTTTCCAAGATAGTGCGCTATCAAGCAATACAGCCGAAAACTTTACGTAATTAGTCGACGTTATTCGTTGATTTTTAATGTTGTGTTGGCGCACGCTTTCAATGAGAATTTGACTACATTTGTTTTGTGTACGTTAAGCTTTAAATTATTTTTGCTGAATCAATTGTTTGTTTTCGTGAGATCAGCAATTTCTCTTTCAATGTATCATTGTTCTTTAACTTAACACAACAACGATTGCAAGGATTGTATGGCTGTAAAATTCACAGGTGTCGCAGAAAACTCCATACAAATTAATAATTATTCAAACCGCAGAATTTCTAGAGCGCGTGGACTCCCATTGTCAACCGTTACCGACTAAATGTAAAAATCTATTGAACATTTCAATATTTCCTACGCAGGCTGTAAAAGTATTTAAAACATATAACATTTGTAACCATTGTACTTCACTACGTAGCGAGGTGCAATGATTTCGCTTCTACGGATGTTGACCGTAGGAAAGTCAAATGCAAACAGTACATCGCAAATTCCTCGACCTTGACATCAACAAACACTGGTAATAAGAAATTTATTAACACTACCTTTCCACCCAATAGTGAAAGCGTTAAGTAAAATTTTCCAGGATTTCGTCCAGATATGCTACCAACTAACTTTCAAGTAGCTTTAAGGTTTGGAAATTGTAAAATATAGTGTGTGTTGTAAGTTGATAGTAAGTTAGTGTTCAATAGCACACTTCGAAGAAATTTTTCGGTCTTTGGTTGTTTACCTCGAAAATCCAAGTGTCTTCCTTGTCCGTAATGATCTATAAGGAAACTTTGTTTATTAGACTCTCCAACCTTATGTTTGTTTTTATGAATATAATGTCTACAAAAGCAGCTCCAGTGTCGCATACCCTAGTACATCCTGTAATAGTTTGTTGCAAACCAAATGACATAGGTAAAACTGTAATAATTTGATATGAATTTTCCGGAAAAATAATTCGTATTAGGTAAATTTTAGATGAGAGTGTACGTCACTGTTTCACGACATTGTATGTATACTTATGTCTATTATGATCTTCTGAAATGTATTACACAAAAAGTACTGCACAGACCGCATTCTTTGGATATATGTATAGTATCGGTCGTAAGTAGTCTTGGCAAAGAGGGGCAAGTTTCAGAGACAAATAAAATACATTTGTCATATCCACTGCATAAGTTTATTGACACAAAAATGTATTACAATAAATCACAAAGTTTTTATTATCGAGCCATACTTTGCTCCTTGCAACCATGTATAGATGAATTTCGCCAAGAATTTTCAAATCTTCCACTAACATGACAGTTCGCGGCAAATTATTCAAGAATCAGTGGCAAAATTTAGTGAAACAGTGTCTGTCTCTCGAAAACCGGGTAATGGTAGACCATCAAAACCGACAGCTGAAAATAATAACAGATATTGAGGAACGGATAACTCAACCGCCTAAGAAAAACTTCGCAAGCATTCACAACAAACGCATACGAGACATACTAACCAATCTACGAAAGTTTCATTGCTTGCAAGAGCTTTCACTCATGAACCATGCAATCCGGCTGAATTATTGTCAATGATTTTTAGGTACGATGAATAATGACGATGTTCTTGACAAATCCTTCTTTTCGAATGAAGCATGGTGTCACTTGTCAGGATATATAAAGAAGCAATACGCATGTGATGTAGGGAAAATCCACATGAAATTCTTGGGAGATCCTTAAATTGTCAAAAAATAGTGGTTTGGCTCGCTGTTTCTCGTAAGCTGGTTATTGGTCTGATATTCCTTAATGATATCATAAATGTGAAACGATATCGTAACATTTTATTACAATCACTCTTAAATCAAGTGCATGTTGGTGAACTCTGCGAGGAATATTTCCAGCAAGATAATTCAATACCTTATACGACAAAGGAAACGATGGAATTACTGCATGAATTCTTTGATGATCGGGTAGTAGATTTTCCACAGCGATATCCCGACTGGACAATTATGGATTATTTAAAATATCCACACCTAAGAAATAGAATATTTACAAATCGTTCTCGTGCAATTGACGAACTTACTGAACCTATCCGATATGTCTGCGAGGAAATTACACCACAAAACCTAAGAAATGCCTTCAATAACGTGAAACGAAGAGAGACGTTATGCATAGAAAATGAAGGAGCTCACTTTCATCATTTAATTTATTTTTCAAACTAAAACGTTTGCGTGTAATTATTTGTGAAAACGTCAAAACTTAATCCGACAACCGCATGTCAACGACGTAACATAAACTGAACCACCTACACTAAACAGCTGTCACCAACGGCACAGAATAAGTCAATTTACACGTTTTTAAAGTTATTTTACAGAAAAGAAAAAAAAACTCATGGCTTACTAGAAGGTAAATTTAATCGATTATATGGTATTAACTGGTAGTAGTAGTAAATATTGCAAAATTCTTGAAGATTATAGTTGAACCTGTGATGTTGAAATGTTTCGAAATTTGGTAGAAAAGAGAAGTGAAGAGAACAATTTTATGTATTTCCTTGAATCTGATCTGTTGGTAGAACTTTGTTATAATTATTATTATATCCATAAAGTAAATTAAAATTATATACGCTTAATAAACAAAGGAAAACAAGGAACAAGTGTTAAATTGATGAGGTACTTTTTGTTCCTAATTACAATTCCTTGCAGTTTAAAGTATTAATACGACTTCTTTTTGTTTTGCTAGGTCAATGTCCGTTAAACCCTATGCACAACAATAAAATAACTGTTTCCAATTAGTACGTCTTTATAGAAAACGTTTTTATCGTTGTATTGTGCGACAAACGTCACAGCAGCAAAAACTTACACGCTTATGAGCTTGAAAAAAGTTGGTTTCTAATTCCACTGTCCATCATTCGACTTCCTGTTAAATTCCACTTGTCACGAGAAACGCTGATGATTAAACGCAATTGCTGTCTTTAATTTAGTATTACTTCACATTTCTAAATCGGTTTTCTCGGAAAAAATACTTGTTTACCCGAAACACCTCGCTGATTTGGCACCATTCGATTGAAACATTTTAACACGTATCCAAAGCTTAATGCGTAATTCATTCTATTTACTTGTTGTGATCGTTGGAAAAATATTAGTCGAAATGTTTTTCCTCTCAAAATATTTTCCCAAAAATTCAAGTCGGGAAACTCATAAATTCTCATCAAACTAACTAATAATTTACGACTCCAGTAAAATTTGTAAAATTCAGCAACTGCGTATAAATAACAGTCAATGCCCAACGAGAATGGCATACATATACTATATTTATATGATTTAAAAGTTGAATCGAATAACGGACTTTCTACTTTATCAAAAATAAAAAAACGCAGAATACATTGACGCTACTTTTATACGGGTGTCTACTTTTTTTTGTTTCATAGTGAGCGTTCACAATTTCAAGGAAATTGAGGTCAGATCTGTCGTACTCACCGTCGGGTTAACGTGGTTTATTAACAAAATGCAATGAATGAATTAATGGGAGTGTGCACGATGCGGAACGTATCGTGTGCCCATCATTAGTTACAGATTATTTGGTTTGTGATGCTGAAGAAGAGGTTAGAGAAAGCAGAACGTTTACCGTTTCACTGGTCTAAATTACAAACCTCCTACGAACCAGCTGAAATTAAAACCTCATATAAATTTATTTGATTTTGGTGTTTCCTTGAACCATTGGGAATGAGACCTCGGTTTCCCATAAGCTTCGACGTCAAAACGACTACATGCACATTTCTTCATCAGGAGAACATATTTAGGAACTGTCTCTGCCACTATTTACCTACTGAATAAGATCAGGAATAAAAATAGAAGTACAGTAGCTGCGATTTTCATTGATGCAAATTAAAACTGATAAAAAAAAATGAAAAAATAGGAATCTACCGAAACAAGAAACAACTGATACAAACATGCCTATTTGACAGAATGCAAACAACAGTGGTTAATTAACAAGAAAGCAAAAGACAAAGCCTTAGATATGGCGAAAATCTACCTTAATATATACTAACGACAGCGCCAATACAAAAATTGCTGGGAAGTATACACCTATGCTGATGACACATATATTGCTTACTGGGGCAAGAACAAGGAAGAACTACAAGAAGTCATAAACAGAGACATGAATATACTGGGACAATGGTGCAACGAAATTACTTTTACAATAAACAAACAAAAACTAGTATATGGTATTCTCACGCAGAACATAGACATAACAATTCAACATACAGCCTGTAAAACAAGAGAAAATGGAGTGTAAGAACATCAAAACAATATAAAGTTAAAATATGTGTATTTAGTAGGAATGTGCATTGTAATACCTAGTGCGCACTACACTCAATATGAGGTCCAGTCTCCATCGTTGTCGATAATCGTCTGGCCACGACACCCCATGCTCCCAACCAACCTTTCAGCATAAGAAGCTGATAACGATCGCCATATCTGTTGGAGGTTCCTCGATAATTGCTTTAGTGTGTAGGCACGTTTACGTTGAAGTTTGTACTTCATTATTGCCCACACATTTTCAATTGGATTTGCATTCGGACTCTGGGAGGGCCATTCCAACGTCGAAATATGGTTTTCTAACTTCCACTCCGTACAACGTCTACTTCGATGCTTTGGATCATTGTCCTCTTGCAGAATCCACTGATTATAATTCTGTCCAAACCACTTCCTCACAGATGGAATGAGATGGAATGGACTTTTTGTGCAGTTATACAATTCTTTCAACATTTAGGTTCTCTGTGAATACGCACAATGATCCAAAGCCGCGCAGATTAAAGCATCCACACATGGACCTTAACTGGGTGCTTTAGTGTGCGTTGTACAACTTGGTGGTGTTGCGTAGACCAAGCTCTGTTTGTCTGTGGCCATACATAAAAAGAAGCCTCATCTGTGAAAACAACATCAGACCAATCTCGATGACTGTTGTTACTCTCCCACACGCAGTGCGCGTCTCGATGTCGGTTCGATAGCAGCGGTTTCATTATCGTACTGCGGTATGCTATGTTGTCTTCACGTAGGCGATTTCTAATCGTCATTATGCTTACTTTAATTTGTTTTTTTTTTGTAACTGATACTGCACCTGTCGCAACGTGTATTCCGGGTTTCTTTTAAACAACTTAATTATCGCTTTGTCCTGCTTTGTTGCGGTTTTTCGTTTTTTACCGCGACCAGGGAGATCATCTATTTTGTTCGCTTCATATCGGTCCACCCACATTTTTACAAACCTCTCCGCCTTTCGCATATATCTTGATGCGGCCGCTATCGACATTTTAGGTCCTTTGGGGTGAATGCAAAGAAACAGCTTTGTACCGTTTTAAATACACAGCGCTCATAACTACACTGACTCTGTTTTCTTCGGCTGACAAAGTGAAACTGCTATTAAATGAGTAATACGTATTAGGCATAAGTACGCCTTATCCCAAGGTCACATTAATCACATCCGCTATCTTACCATAACCAGGTAGCAACCCCTTTTCTATTGTTTTACAAACTGTAAAAATTAAATACCAGGAAATAAAAGAAGTCAACAAAGTAAAATACCTTGGATTAACAATACAAAACAACTTGAAGTGGAGCAACCACATCAAGAAACTAATTAATAAGAATTGCAATTGCAAAAATATTCAGAATACCACGAATAACACTAGAATTTGCTAGAAAGTCTGTATTCAGTGCAATGTTTTCTGGCATAAGGATTACCTAATAAACGCATGGGGATATATAGCTAACTATTAAGAAAAATAAAAACAAATTACAAAGGCAGCAAAATAAAATACTAAAACTAATATACAAAATGGATTGATTGGCACCCACAACAAAGTATACAGAAAAACAGAAGAAATGAACATTGAACAAACAAAAAATTCGAAGATCAAAACTAAGAGCTATCAGGGAAGTCCATGCATATGGAACAAGAAGAACGTCATATATACAAATAGAGAGAGTGAAACAAAAAAGTAAGGGGAATTTCCAATAGCAGACGCAATAAAAAATTATAACAAAATATCAAAAGCAATAAAAGGTCTAAACTATAAACAATGTAGAAGAAAAATCAAGCACAGGATACTACAAGGAGAAATATAAGAAAGGAACACATGGGAAGAGAAGGAAAAACAAACAATAAAGGAGTCCTCAGCACCACTTGAAAATAGGACCGAAGAGGGAATCAATTAGTATACGGTGTGCAGTGTATGTTCAATTATTGTACATGAATATGCACATATTTATATATTAATTTGTATATAGTAATAAATATACTTATTATGGGACCTTCATTGACCCCTCGAAAAATCATGTTGATAGTTTTCTAGGACAAACAAAGTATTTCACTAGTGGATTTCATGCCACGAGGGTAAAAAATCAGCGCTGATTCTTCTTGGGAAATGCACAGAAAGGAACATTGTAGAATACAAAATAAGTCAAAGTATTGCTTTCTCTTACAGCAATACCTAAACATGACGAAACACGTCGAAAAGAATTTCGACTTGGACGAATTTGATCACTCTCCTTAAAACTCAGATCTTCGCATTCTCCTATGAAGTGATGCAGATAGTGATGCCTTCACAGTGTTGTTGCCTGTTTACAGTAGTGGTGACTACACAATCGAAGGTAAGTATCAAGTGATCTTTTTTATCACCTTTCGGAGCTTATTTTGTGAACACACCTCGTATATAATATCCCTTAAATTCTCAAAATTGTCCATCTAGGATAGTTATTTTGTGGCTGATACTTTCTAAGTAATACAAGATTTTTATCTAAAGCAATTGTAAAAATTTGGAAATAAGTTGTGAAATATACCGCAATATATTATAATATTGTGTTACAGTTCTCCAAATATTAGGTCACAAGAAAAACACATTTATACTCTAAAAGTGTTCAAATTACAAAAAATAACAAAAGACTTCTCTCCAAATGTTATTTCAAGTGTATAAACGTTTCCAGATCTTATTCTAAAATCTTATATCCGGCGGAGTAGGCTATGACATATTTAGCACTGTTTGAGAAGGTGGGTGCTCTAAATGACATAAAATCAAAGAACCGTAGGATGTGAATGTGATTCTTTAGATGCTCTATTAAAATTAAACCGTTGAAAGATTTATTGATATCCTTTAATATTTAGACTAATTTGTTCTGTAATGGCCTGCTTGTAAAGCTCCAAACAAATTTGCTGAAAGCCACTTGGATGTACTTTTTCTTTATTTAAAGCACCAGAAAAATGTCATAAAAGATGTAAAAAAGAAATGAGGCAATATTTATAATGGTTTAATAATTAATAGAAGAAAAGAGAAGTAAGTGCTGTAGTCTAACCTTTTTTGTCAACTACATTTTCATTTATATGTAAAATAAAAATAAAATGGCATATCTCACGGAGACCTTAAGTTAAACTGGATAATTTCTTGAATCCCAAATATATTGCTTAAGATCTTACTTATGACCTGAGTAACTAATGTACGCCAGCATGTGTGAGAATGCTATTTTGGAAACAGTAATTTATTGATGAGGATTTAAGAATTAGAAAAGGAAAAATAAGTAATAGTAGTACTCGATATTGTTTTTAACAATTGAAGAGATAATTAAAATTATAAGTATATCAATTGAATTTGGATCAAAAGTATAGGAACGCAAACATCTAGTTGAAATTAGTGTCCCTTTGACCAGAATCTAATAGATGTCATTGCAATAACAACTGTCTTCAAATGTTAATATAAATTGACGATTGCAAGGACTGTGTGGATGTACAATTCACAGGTATAGCAGTAAACTCCACTCACACAAATTAATTAATTATGCGGAACGCAACGTTTCGAGAGCACGTGGGCTCTCATTGTCAACCGTGTTACCGACTGAAAGTAAAAACTGTATCACACATGCAAATTATTTTCTACGAAGGCTCTAAAATGCTCTAAAAGGCATTAGACCACCGAGTAGATTGTAAATAGCCATATGTTTTAGAAATTTTAGAGGCTGCGTAGAAAATAATTTGCATGTGTGATACAGTTTTTACTTTCAGTCGGTAACACGGTTGACAATGAGAGCCCACGTGCTCTCGAAACGCTGCGTTCCGCATAATTAATTAATTTGTGTAAGTGGAGTTTACTGCTATACCCGTGAATTAATATGAATCATTTAAGACTAACGTGAAGAACGTTTACTTTTTATTTTTCTCTCAATGCTGTGACAACTGATATTGTAACTGAAATATGCAAAACGTTTTCGCCACGATTCATACAGAAGTAGCAAGAAGTTTGTCGGTTAAAAGATTTTGACGATAACTTTCCTACAACCTAGAAAATTCGAATACGATATTAAAACCAAAATTGGCATAAGAGAACTAGTCTAGACGGAATTCGCTTCTAAAGATTAATATACATGTCAAAAGTGTAATGACTGTTGCTAAATCCTACTTTAATTTCAGAAATACAAGCATTTCGTCATGATGGATAATTTTCCTACAATCTAGTCATCAAAATCTTCAGCTCCATACGTATTTTGTCATATTTTAGATGACTTCGGTGTTTCGCAAGAAACATGAGGTGTAGCCCTTTGAAAATTCAGGTTCATCAAATGATGTTTGCAACCATACCGAATACGATTTTAAAATCAAAGTTGACACAAGAGTACTGATCTAGACGGAATTCGTTAGAACCTTCTGTAATTTTAGTAAGTATAAATATTTCGCAATGGCGGATAATTTTCCTACAATCTAGTCATCAAAATCTTCAGCTCCATACGTATTTTGTTATATTTTAGATGACTTCGATGTTTCGCAAGAAACATGAGGTGTAGCCCTTTGAAAATTCAGGTTCATCAAATGATGTTTGCAACCATACCGAATACGATTTTAAAATCAAAGTTGACACAAGAGTACTGATCTAGACGGAATTCGTTAGAACCTTCTGTAATTTTAGTAAGTATAAATATTTCGCAATGGCGGATAATTTTTCTACAATCTAGTCATCAAAACCTCCAATGCATGCGCGTTTTGACATACTTTAGATGGTATAGATTTTTCGCGAAAAACCTTTTGAAAATTCGTTAGAATTTCTCTCATCTTGGATTTGGTTCAAGACTCATCGAATAATGTCTCCAACCATGCAGAACACTGACTCATATACCACTAAACATAACCTAGAAATAGCCCTATTTAAATCGATTTTTAGGTAGCTTAAACTAAACTCCTAAAAGAATGAAGGGCCATTTTAAACACAGCAAAACGTGAGCTTCCCCTTAGAATCTATTTGAATCGCTAACTCAATGTCCCTTATACGGAACTACAGCCAATAGTAGTGCCAGTATATTCTATTGTCGGAGATCGGTTAGAAAATCTATTAACACTCGTCGAACAAAACAAAGAACGCCGTCGATTCGACATAGACTCCAGACATCTGGTCGAAAATATTAATGGGCAAGCTGTCCAAGAGAAAGTACTGTGGGTCAGCTATGCATTCGATTAATAAAACGAACTTCTAAATTGTTGCATTAGCTAACCTCAGTCATAGTTTGCTGACCAGTATTATACGTCCATATAAATGATCTGTATAACAAAACTAATGCGAAGATATTTTAAATAACGCACCAATAGAAAACAAGATCGAATGAAGTGATTCATTCATTCCGAATATAAATACATATATTAAGTTCGACCGTCGAAGATCTTCCTTCCAACCACTCGCACAATCCAAACAAACAACAAATAATGAGCCGAATATCCGAAAAGTCGGTTGAAATATGAACTGTCCGTGCGCCCGCTACGCCGACTTAAACGCACACATGATGCACACGAGTTAGTCGGCCTAACATCGGCAAGACTTCTATAAATAAGAGAGCGTTTAGCGCGAAAACGAAAACAAAAAAGGGGACCCGAAACGAAAGAATAAGGCAAGAATAAAAGGAATATACGGAGTAGGAGCTTCTCGCCGAGTAAACCGCTCCGTGTGTGTAGGGTTAGTTTAGTTTAATCTAGTCTTGTTGACTGCTTAAAACCCGGCAGATCATAACGTCGCGGCACATGATGTATTTTCGCTTTTGGTCTCGCGATGAGCGTCTCTTCAATTTTCGGACGGCCGCTGCTAGATACCGAACGATAACCAATTAGGGCGTCCGCACTTCGGTCCTTTTATTGTCGGTTGCGTTTCGCGTTCGGAACATTTGCGCCGGTTGTCGAACCGTCAAAGGCGGCTTTGGTGTGTTAGCGTTTTGGACGGGCGAAGTTTGTAAAAAAAAGACTCAGTGATGGGTTAAATTAGTCGATCGGATGCGAGATGGAAAGGGTTTTTGCGTTTTGGTGGAGATGCCAGCGCGTTTTTGGACGCCAAAATCGTGATAGTGATGGAATTTTTCGATTTGTTTTTGTGCTCTTGCTTATTGTGCTGTCGAGCGCTGGATACGATGGCGTAGAATTTCAAAATACCTGTAAGTGCTCTTTCTTTCCATTATAAAACGAAAGCAAAGGCGAAAGAAACCTAGCAAAACTTTTGAATGTGTCCAAACAGTTGCGGCAAAGAAATGAATGCAATTTTACTGCAACTCTTGCTTAAAAATAGTTTATGCAAGAGCTTTGTTGTATCAATATAGTATATCTTACTTAAGAAACCAAAATTTCCTCAAAATCGAAATATAGTACTTCCCATTTAAGCTTCTTCCAAATCCAACGACACAAAGAACCATAACAGACATTCTTATTGATACCTTTTACTAACAGGAGTCGTTCAGAATTGTCCAGAAAACTCGAATTCGTACTTCCTTATTAACCCATTGATAATAATTTTAATGAAATTTTAAGATCATATTCCATTAAATGTTTTATATTTCCTTTTTCACTCATATATTAGGCCAGCTTCATACGTGTAAGCTCGTTTTGCTCCATGAAAACATCTATATTTGCACCTTGGAATCCTATCTCGAGAGTCTCTATGTTTAGAGCATAAATCTCCGGTTGAAATAAGCTGGTTTGAAGTACAGTAGGTATTTTTAGATGGTAGTTGGGACCATTAAAGCCTGCACGTTTTCCGACCTTTCCTTCTTTTGAGCCGTTTCTGCGCAACGCTGGAGTTCTTCTCTTGAGTTGAGGTTCCCCGGCTACTCATTCACTACGTTGTAAGGTTGATCGAAGTTGTCATTGCTGCCATATCCCTTGTAATACGCACCAAATAATGCGAGTGTTCTAAATGACAAAATCAAAGAATCCTAGGATGTGAACGTGATTCTTGAGGTGCTATTAAAATTACACCCGTGAAAAACTTATTGATAACCTTTAATATTTAGGCTAATTTTCTCTGCCATGCTTGTAAAATTCCAAACGAATTTGCCGAAAGCCACTTGTGTGCATTTTTTCTTTAAGCTATTTAAAGTACCAGAACAATGTCACATGAGGTGTAAAGAAGAAATCCGGTAATATTTATAATGGTTTAATAATTAATAAAAGAAAATACAAGCAAGTAATCTAGCCTCTTCTGTCAATTACATTTTCATTTTCGCTTATAAAATAAAAATAAAATGGTACACATGTGTCACAGAGATGTTAAGTTAAACTGGATAGTTTCCTGAATCCCAAATGCATTGCTTAAGATGTTACTTATAACGTGAGTAAATAATGTACGTCAGCGTGTGTGAGAATGCTACCTCACAAGCAGTAGTTTATTGATGACGTTTTAAGAATTAGAAGGGGTAACCCGAAGAAATATCAACTAAATTTGAATCTAGTTGAAATTAGTGACTCTTTGGCCGGAATCTAATAAATGTCACCGCAATAACAACGGTTAAATGTTTATATGAATCACTTAAGACTGTCAAGAAGAACGTTTGGCTTTTATTTCTTTCTCAATGTTGTGACCAAGGCAACTCGTATTGTAACTGAAATATGCAAAACGTTTTTGCCACGATTCATAGAGAAATAGCAAGAAGTTTGCCGGTTAGAAGATTTTCTTGTGACGATAATTTTGCTACAATCTAATCATCCAAATCTTCAGTTGCATATGCATTTTAACATTTCTTAATAATTTCGATTTTTCGGGAAAAAAAACGTAAGAACGTCACGTTTGAAAATTCGTCAAAATCTTTCCGATTTTGGATTTGGTTCAAGGCTCTTCGAATGATGTTTCCAGCCATAGAGAGTACGATTTTAAAACCAAAGTTGGCACAAGAGTTCTAATCTAGACGGAATTCGTTTCTAAAGATTTGAAAACATGAGAAGAGTGTAACAACAACAATTTCAGAATTTATTAGTATTTCGCTATGATGGATCATGTATTATCATGTATTACAAGAAAGTCTATATGTTTTTCGACTTGTCCAACTTTTGATCTCTTTCTGCGACACGCTTGGGTTTCTCTCTTGAGTTAATGTTCACCGGATACCCACTCGATACGTTGTCAGGTTTATCGAAGTTGTCTTTGAAGTCGCATCCCCACACTAATAAGTTTTATTTCATAGTATTGTGAAGTTACAGATATAAATATTCATAAAAATATACAACTACGTATGTTAAGACATAATATGTAGTCGTAGATTCGTTAAAATAATAGATTACAGGTAAAACAAGGTTATAAAATTAGCATTAAAATTAGCTAATATTCGCATTACATCAAGTCCAGATATTTACAATACAAAATAAATGAACACATCGGTATTAGGAGACACTTTGACAAAGTTCCGAAACGATAACCCAAAAGATAAAAAGGTGAAGGCGATCTATCTTTACGTGATACAACAAACTTGAACTATTAAACAATGTGCGGATTGAGTTTTATCTACATTTAGTCGACCTTCTTGGCTAACAAATACGCTTTATTTTATTGCGGGATAAGTCAAATTTTTACTTATAATCGACTCATTCCAAAAAGAAGCATTCAATACATGATATCTCTATTATTTGTAATTGCCAGCGCATGAAATGTAGTAAAGCAACAGCGGGGAATATGGTGATCGCCTTTATAAATTGCTCATGTATGTACATACTAATTGAGATAAAAAATGGTTAGGTTTTTTGTTGATTTTGAATTAACAGCTTACAGCAGTTTCGCCATAATTTCCGTGGAGATGATTTAATAATGCTTTATTCCGAATTGGGCAATCTTGACTAGTGTTTTCCCTTAAAGCATTCTGACTTCAATGTAACAGTAAATATTTTCTTGCAATACACTGTATTTCATCATTGATCGTTCAGTATCACCACTATCCTACATAGCTTACCAATAATCAGCAAATCAAGATTAAGACTACTACAAAAAACGGAAAGCTTCAAAATCATCAACGAACTACAATGAATTTAAAAGAATTGGACAGCCATTTAAGATACGAATTTTACACAGATTATCGAACTATACTCAGCGAAATTTCTATAGTTCCATATGAATTTTTGAATAGAATATTTGGTTTTCTTAATAC
The DNA here is from genome assembly GCA_023509865.1 of Trypoxylus dichotomus. NCBI lineage: Eukaryota > Metazoa > Arthropoda > Insecta > Coleoptera > Scarabaeidae > Trypoxylus > Trypoxylus dichotomus. The sequence goes on from CM042075.1 coordinate 57,246,014, forward strand.
CTTGCAACCATTATTGTAAATACTCTCTGTATAAAATATAATATTTTTTTTTCTCTTGCAATTGTATTTCTTTGTAATTCAGCATTAATTTCGACACATAATTTGCTGAAGACATTAGGAAAACCAAATATTCAAATCAAAAGTTCTTATGGAACTATAGAAATTTCACTGAGTGTACTATTGTATGTAGTAAAGTGGACTATGGTTGTGTGTTATGGTTTCTCTGCTATATGAGTCAACAACTTCCTACTGAATGAATACAGAAGAGATTTTTCAAATATCTATCTTTTAAGATAATTTGTATATACATTGAAAGAGATCATAATTATGCCGTAATGTTGCTGCCGTGAACGATCTAGTGTCACACGCTTAAATAGTTACAAAATCAAATTGATTGTCATTCTTTGCTTGCTATGACTAATTTTAATGTACCGCACCGAACTACTGGATATTGTGCCACAACTAATATATCAAGAGCTAGGGCTAATGTTATTATAAGGTTTTATTTTAACAATTTAGAACCATAATTTGTTTACGCAGATTTTCCTAATTACTGTATTATTTTAAAGTAACCTTTTATTTGTTTTCTATAAATATTCCTTTATAATGAACAAACGTAGACAACCAAGACAGCAGGAAAAAGCTCAGTATGGATTAAATTTGTACTGTTATCCCTGTTTTGTTTCTCTTCTTGTATTTAATACCTGAGCTGTAAAGCGTTGTTCCATAATAATAATTAAAGCGAAAACGCGCCACCATCAGTGACAGCGTGTGCCCGTGTGTCGTAGGGAGGTATATGCAAAAGTAACTTCAATTTTCTTGGTTAAAATTACAGGTTTATTTAGCAACAATACAGAGGTGCACATTATTCAAAGCTTGCTTCATCAGAGACCACAACTTTCGCCCATCTTTCAGGCAATTTACGGATTCCCTGTCTGAAGAAGTCGTCGTCTTTTGCAGCGATCCATTCGTCAAGCCAATTTTTAATACTTTCATGAGATGTGAATCGTACATTTTGAAGAGCTACATCGACCAGAATAAATAGTAATCCGAAAGGGCAGTGTCTGGCAAATATGACGGATGGTATAAAACATCCTAGTCCTGCCCTTCTAGATAAGTTCTAACGACGCATGAAGTATATGGTTTTACGTTATCATGCTGCAAAATCAGCTTATTGCGTTTACTCTTTCAATGTGCCCTATTTTCTTGAACAGTTAACGCCAACAGTGTTAGTTGTCGGTAGACTTTGCCAGTAACAGTTTCAATAGGTTGTCAGAAGGAATATTTCGCTTTGGCTGGACTCAAGCTTTTTTTACGTTTAGGATTCTCGCAACAAATTTATTTTTGTCTCCAGCTGTGGATCGATGCAGAAAGTTCTTTCTCCGTAGTCTTTAGAGAAGCATTTCACAAATTATTTCTCAACATTCCATCCGTCTTTCCGTTAATTCATACAGTAGCCAATTTCCAATGTAATGAATCACTCCTATTCCATGTAGACATGTACTGATAATGGATTGTGGTCTTCATCCAATAATGCTTGCAATTTTTCATCTTCAAGTTTCTTCTGTCTACATCTTCACGTTTTGCGTCTTCAACATTGAATAAAACTTTTTTAAATTTTCCGAACCACCTTCCGCACATACTATCAGAATATTCCCTGTAAACTTCTATAAGTAAACGACGACTTTAACAGCGCTTTTCTTTAAATTATAAAAATTAACAAAACTTTCCGTAAATGACAATTATTTGGCACAAAACTATCCATTTTAAATCGAGTAGAAAACTATGTTATTTACAATTTAATCCCATATCATATATTACCTTTTCAAGGCTACGACTTTTCAAATGCATATACTAACAGATCCACACATCTGTTAGAAAAAGAAGCTTACTTCCGCATATACCCAAATGTATGAATAAAAATAAGCAGCTACGATTTCTATGGTGTTACATTTCCGCGCCAAAAGGTCTACTAATTTAGCAAACCAACTCTAACCGGCTTTAACTCAACGAAAAGGAACAGAATTACGATAACAAAAAGAGTACTAAGTTAAAAACGACGTGTTCTCCATTTAAATACCGATATTTGACAACCGTAATTAATCTAGGACGCTTACATCGTAAAACCATACGAAACTATTTCGAAAGGAAGAAGCACAAAGAACGAAAGTCATCTGGCTTCTTTATTTTTAGCAATCCCTTATTTTTCTGCATTCCGATAAAGCGCAGATGTTCGCCGGTCGAGGAATTTAGCCACACACCAGTTCACTTACGTTAAAGAAGAATGTCTGCGTAGGGAGGGAAAAACATTTTCGATCGCATATCGAAATTTCTACTCGGAAGGCGAGTATTTTGAAGTGAATACGTTCGGACGTAACACGTTTTAAGGAAGGGAAATTGGCACGATTCAAGGATGGTGACGTGTTGTAATTTTTTTCTTATGAGACCGATTTAACCTGATTGAGGTTCCATCTATCTCTTCGACAACTACAAGCAATTTAAGTTGTGATTTTTTTTGCTTTTAAGATACTATTCCCTAAGCTTGCAGTGGTCGCTGAAAATGATTAATTACAGTGACGAATGTAACTGTTACCGTTTATACTTATAATCGCAGAGAAGCCTGTAGTTTCTGTACATGCGAAGTATGTCCAAGAATTAATGGGGGTGATTAGTTTTAAAATATGCTCTTTTGGAATGCACGCAACAGCGTCTCCAGCTAGTCTTCTATTCTTAGTAACAATTCTAGAAGCCTTGTTCCGTTAGGCTATATAGCACCTGCGTGGTGGCTCTTTGGATGCTGTTTGTTGTTCCGCAACCATTGGGAAAAGCGTTGGAAAAAGAAAATAATCACATGGAGCTATGTCTGGACTATAGGACTGGTGTGGGAGCACAGGAATGATTTTCTTTGACAAAAGAAATAAGATCCAAGATCAGTCATGCAAACGTTCACGGACCTCGCGATAAAAGGTTGGTCTTTCGGTACGAATGCTTTGTGAACAATTTCATGGGAATTTCTCGTGGATCTTGCATCAAGATAATGGTTCCAGGCATAGCTTGCTATATGTAGATTAGAGAATGTTTGGCAGAAGAAACATTTCAGTACATCCACATCCACCCTACGGTCCAGATGTGGCTCCATGTGATATGTAATTATTTTCTTTTTCCAATGCTTAACATGCAAAGAGTCACGACGTATGTTCTAAATAGACTAACGGAAGAAGACTTCCAGAACTGTCACCAAGAATGGAGAACTCGCTGGAGATGCTGCGTGCATTCCAAAGAAGCATATTTTGAAGAAGACGACATTCAATTGTGGATACATTCAATAAAACGCTTTAAAACTAATCATTCTCATTAATTCTGAGACATACCTCGTGTATATTGGATGTATTAACTTATGGCAGCAAGTATCCATTACTATTACTAATGCAAAGGCAATGAATATTGGATTAGAAATAAAGCAGCAATAAAACGATTTATGGAAGAAACTAAATAAAACCCTACAGCAAATATATTTTTATACTGTTTATAAAATATGTTTAGAGGTAACTGCTCGTTAGCAAATATGGGAAGCCATGATTGATTCTGTTAATATCTTACAAGCGATAAGGTATCGAATACGTATTGACAAAATAAATCCGGTTTTGGTAGATATTGTTAAGATAGTAAGTCAAATGAAAGTGAAATAGAATCATAGTGGACGAAAGAATATACTGAAATTGAGTATAATGATATTGTAGGCAAATTAACTAAAGAAGACCGCATTAGGAGAACCCCTTACAAGTCTGCACTGGGCAGTAAAGAGTTACTTTCAAAAGAAACTGGAATATGTCCTGGTCATCTACCTGTATAAAAAGACAAAATTGCTCATTATGTCTAAATACGAAGGAAAGTCATTAAATAAGTCAGAAATTGCTCTGAGAAAGCTAGAAACAGCAGTAAGCTATTTCCCTATATAGGTATCAGCACAATCCAGCTTTATGATACTGGAGTGACAGTTGCCGTGCGTGTATTTAGGCAGTGTTAAAATGGCGACCGTCAACAAAGAAATTCAAGGTTGTGCCCTCAGCTGGTAAGTTTATGCTGGGATTTTCAAAATGTGCACCTAGCTCATTTCCAGAACAGAAATCAGAACATGATTGCGGAATCATACTGAAGAGTTTTGTTGTTACCTCGGGATCCAATTCGACGAAAATGTCGAAATCTGCTGATGAGTGGAATATTGCTGAATCACGATAACGCCAGGTTGCATTTGGCCCACTCGATCCAGGCGAGAATTGCAAAATTAGGGCGAGAACTTCTTGAACATTCGGTTTATAGTCCCAACCTAGCCCCAAGCGACTTGCATTAGTGCAGACATTAGGGCATTAATCAAGCGATGGGATAAGAGTATTAATGTAGATGGTGACTTTGTTAAAAAATGAAACTTGTTTTTGGCTAACTATTCCTCTAATTATTTTTATAATAGCTGCTTGCGATCCAAAACCAAGCGCCACATTGCGAAATGGAAACCAAAACATTTGCCACATGCCAAAACAACACGGAAAGTTTCATCAAATATCAAAACAATGCTCATTACATTCTTGGATAGCAAAGAAATTGTCCACAGAGAATTCGTTCCAACTGGATAAACAATTACTGGCAATTATGTTGAAGTTTTGAAACGTCTAATGGTTAGAATCTGTTGTCTTCGACCCGAATATCGTGATCCAGAGACCTGGTATCTGTTAGACGATAATCCACCGAGTCACACGTCACTCATGGTTCGTCAATTTTTAGCTCGAAATCAAGTCTGTGTGTTGAATCATCCGCTGTATTCACCGGATTTATACCCATGAGATTTCTCTCTATTCCCTAAATTGAAATTGTATTTGAGAAGATGCGCTTTAGAGACATTTCGACCATAAAAACAGCTACAGTACGAAGCACTATGAGGGCGACCTGAAATGTTTCCAGAATCGACAAGAAAGACACGTTATTGGTGCGGTTTTTTATTTTTATTTTTCGATTTAGTCTCCTCAAAGATCAATACATTTTCTCAAACTGTGCTCCAATCTCTTCAAGCCGTCGGAAAGGTAGGATATCTCGAGGTCTGCAAAATAGCCACCTGCAGCGGCGATGAGACATATTTCTTTCTTCCCAGTGAGTTCTTCAGCTTTGAGAATAGGAAAAAGTCGCTGGGGGCTAAGTCCGGTGAATATAGAAGATGAGAGACTAATTTGTAGTGCAACTCATTCAATTTGGATACAATGATGCGGGTTGAATGAGCCGGTACATTGCCGTGGTGGAAAAGCACTTTTTCCGCTATAAACGAGGTCGTTTCTTCTTTATACTGCATCGAATCGGGTCAATTGATCGCTGTAGTATTGCCCCGTGATCGTCCTTCGATTTTATCCATTTTTGCGAAACCGCCTGACTTGCTACACAAAACACCTTATTAAACAAGAATTGTAACCAGTAGACGTCTGAAGTTTTGACAGTTGCCACAAAGAAAGGTTGCCCTTGCCCATCAATGAATCCATGTCAATCTTCGTGCGCCATCTCTTGCCGATTCCGGAAACATTTCAGGTCCCCCTCGTAGAGGCTGTTCCACAAAATGAACTAGAACACGTATTTGAACCACTTTTGAATCGTTGTAACAAGTGTATTGCAACTGGAGGTGAATATTTTGAATAAAGAAAATTTAAGAATATTCAGATTTCTTGTTTTACAAATTTTTCCCACGGCCCGTTTCGAAATTTATATGTCGCACCGTGTATATGGCACAAATATGCCAGTTATGCTTTAAAATAAAAAAGAAAGGAAGAGGAAACCCAACAGATCACGCATCACTACGTAACCAAGTTCCTTGAAAAAGATCTATAGATCTAACTACTTTAGATTTTAAATCACTCATATTTTATCGAGCGGCCACGTATTATAAATATTTGAATTGTATCTAACAGTTCAGGGCAGTTAATACGGGATGATTTAGCATGAGTCGTAGGTGCAGCTTTAAATCTAGGTTTATACCATTAATTCTATGATTCGCTGACTTTTCCTTGAGCTTATTTTTCTTTCATTTTTAATACCTCGCGGATTGCAAATAGTGCATGATTCATTTCAATGTAAATATTTAACTTTCGATAGGCGGAGTTATAACTTAGAAGAATCACAAGACACACAGCGTAAGTTTGAGGTTAAATATATATATATATTGCAGGTCGTTACCTTTTTCCTTCAACTTTACAGTGTTATCAAAAAGAAAACTGTCGCCCACATACGTACAGTAAAGCAAAAGAAAAAAGAAAGCTAAAACGATTCGCTTAAAAATAAATACGACCAGTCCGATATAAAAATAAGAAATAATAATATTGAAACTAGTTAGCTGAGAAATGTACAATACAACATCGAACGAGAAAATTGATGTATAAGTATCTGTAGTACCAGCAGCTCACGTTAACAGTCTTTTCATTTCCCGTTTTCAACTCAGAAATAGCTCGAGGGCGATTTTACGGCTTGAAAACGGAATCGGTCAGAGAACTGTTCGAGCTATTGCGTTCCGGTTATTAATAAGTGGAATTATTTCTTCGATCCCGTTTGTCATTTTTATTTGATTTGCCGTAAAATCCGAAAATATAAAATACATCTTGCTTGCGAACTAGGAAAGTTTTATTTCATTTTCGCTACGAAAATCGAACTTCAATGAAAGTTAATTTATGTATTACTTTCGTCTTGCCCAGCCAACGGAGCAAGATGACGATTATGTACAATCGTACGTTTTGAAAATGTTCTCTATCAAATAACCATGTTTATATATGAAACATTCTTAAAACAAGAACAATACAATATGATTCTATAATAGAAACAAGTCTACATAATAATTGTATGTACGTTCTTAAGGAGTTTAAGACTTTTTAAATCTATTTTATGTCCGGATTTTGCCATATGTTCTGCTACGCTTGATAGTTCTGGTTTATCGAAACGATAGTGTCTAAGATGTTCTTTGAACCTCGTTTCGTTTGTCAATATAAACTTTATCACAATCATTGCATGCAATTTGGTAAATTCCAGACTTCTTCATTATTTCCGGTTTATCTTCGGGATTGTCTCAGAGATTCTTTAAGTTGTCTTTTGACACCGAAGACAGGTTCATATTTTATTCGCGGAAAATTTTACTTAACCCTCTTACTGTTGGGTGGAAGGGAAGTGTTACGAGGGGAGGTCCAGAAGTTCGTGGAATGAAAGGGTTTTAAACAAAATAAAACAATAACTCTATTTTTCGTTTTCAATATAATCACCCTTAAGCACAAAACATTTATTAGATCTATGAATTAATTTTTACAAACTATCATAAAAATATTTTTTATCTTTCGCCTCAAAATGGGCCAAAATTGCCTCCTTTACCTCATTGTCGTCGGAAAACTTTCTTCCACGTAAGTCTTTTATTAAATTGGGGAACAAATAAAAATCACTAGGTGCCAGGTCTGGACTGTAGGGTGCAGAGCAGCCATTGCAACTTTGCTCTTGTGAACTGGCGCATTGTCTTGCAAGAGCAACACACCCATGGACAATTTTCCTCGACGTTTTTCCTTGATGGCCTCTTTTAATTTTTATGATATCGCTGCGTAATATTCTCCGGTGATGCTCCTACCTTTTTCTTTGTAATCAATCAATAATATCCCCTCACAATCCCAAAAAACAGTAACCATCAACTTTCCAGCCAATTCTGACACTTTGAATTTCTTTGGCGGTGGTGTCCCCATTGCATGGACTACTGTTTGGACTCAGGCTCAAAGTGATGAACCCATGTTTCATCTCCGGTAACAATCCGTTCCAAAATCTGTGCAGGTTTGTCTCCACACAGCTCCAAAAATTGTTTGGACGCACAGACGCGCTCGTGTTTCCGCAGCGGCGTGAGCATTCTCGGTACCCATCTTGCACTGACTTATGTCATACCCAAGTGGTCATGTAGGATACGCAAAATGGTGGTATCAGATACTGCAACTAATGCAGATATTTGTTTTTTCTTCAAACGGGCATCTTGCAGCAGAAATTTTTGCACTTTTTCGACGATATGTAGTGGCCTCAACTGGCGGTCCTGAGCGGGGATCGTCTTCAGGTCGACTCCCGACCATGTTTAAAAAGACTATGCCAATTATAAATCATTGATTTAGTACGGCACTGTTCCCCATAAACGGTTTCCATTTCGTTCAATATGGATTGAGCGTTCTTTCCTTGCTTTGTAAGGAACTTTATCACAGCACGGTGTTCAATTTCTGCTGCAACTTAACTTATATACTAATGATGAGTCGCCAATCAGAATGGCACCTAGCGAGCATGACAATTAAGGACGTAGTTTTAACAAAAGGCGAAATAATTTTGCATACACAGCATCCTCGTTAATTAAAATGTGGAATGGTTTTGAGGAATAGTGAAATACATTTGACAACAGAGGAAAACCTAATGAAAATTACTGTATATTTAGACTCGTGATTCTTTATTCTCCAGTACTTCTTTATTTCCGCTTCTAACCTACTATTCACAAGCATTCTTCTCTTGTAAATATCTGGCCGAATTTAACTATGCCCCTGTTCTTTATTTAATCTCCTACTGGAGCCTTGATCATTAGAACTCGCGCCTAGACAATGCGTGAGCTAGTGTAATATTGCTGACCAATATTGTAATATCAAAACAAGGCTCTACATTTCATGCGTGTAATAAGCAATACGTGAGTGTTTCGATTGTCAGCGCATGGCGGATCAAAGCGTTGTGATATGTATGTATATACCGTTGTTATTGACAATTATATCACGAGTTTAATATTCAATAATTACAAACACCAGCGCTATGCTTATTGGATCCTGCGATATCACTTCCTCGACCTCTTGATTTACGTCTACAGATGTGTTCCATATGCGTACATGTATCGCCTCTTGTATATGATGGAACACAAATAAGCAGGTACATCTCCGGATCGCCAGCTAACCCGTTAATTTTCACAATTTGGCATCCAGTAGTACGTGGTACAATTATTCGATATGTGTATGTATTATGTCACCAATACGGAGACATCACTATGGTAACCATGAACGTCTCTATATGTCGGAGCCTGTAATATAACGCTCGGTTCTCTCGTCTCGGTGTATGGTTAGTACCCTATCTCTGCAGTGGCGGCGTATCTCGTCGAGACGACCGCACCGACATGTCAATTACCTTAGCATGTACAGTCAGCTACTATGCGTTAATATTCTATTTACTAGGAACATAACGTAGTATCGAGATTGGCTGTATATTACATTCCTTAACGATGTCGTATTATTATAATGAGGTAATAGAACTGGAGAATGAAGTAGCTGACTGAGAAATTAGTTTAGTCAAAAAAAATTTACGTAAGATTGAGACACGTTCGAAATTATAAGACTAATTTCATTCTCTACGGTGTTAGTGAGGAAGGTTATTCGTAAAATGTGGGAGGTCTCTATATATGTATGTGCATTATCTTCTAATAACGATTTCATCTGTCTTGGGGAAGCTTGGCTATTTGGTAACATATTAAATATTAAAATAAATTGTGAATTAAAAACCCATTTATTGTGAAGGCACAACCTTCAACCACGACAAGACTACAAATTAAATTAATGCCTTTAGTGAAATTCTGGTCCAATTGAAGGGATGAATATCCTCGCCAAGGGTTTCACTATAAACATATTTTAAAAGATTAAGAAATGCAGTCATAGGGTATGAAGAGTTAATATTAATTAATTACTGGTATAATAGTTAGTTACCCAACGGTTCGGCAAAGTATCTGGAATTTGCATGACCTATCTCTTTTAGAAAAGTGTGAATTTCTTGATGTAGCTCGATTGCACGGAATAAGACGTTACCTTTTATTTCTTAACTTAAGATAATTTGTAATAAATGTCCTAGCTTCGGTGCTCCGCCTGTCGCACTATACCGGATGTTCATGATCTACAAAGAATTATAATACAAATCTAGCTTGTTGCTGGTTGTATTACTGAAAACATCCTCTGATATTTGTTTTTCACTTAATGAAATTAAAAATTTCACCGAACAAAATCAAAGATACATCTTTAATTCGATAAAAGAAGACGTAACACTCTTATTCCCCTAGGATAATTTTCGATACGATTACCCCTTCGATTCGAAAGGGCTTCAGGCGGCCTTGATGGGTCGTCCACGTGGTTCTTCTTCGCCTCCAGGAAAGGGTGCTGGTTTTCCTGCCGCCAACCGTCATCTCGGTAACTTCAATAAACGTTTCAAGTTCCAGCTCTACCTCTTCTTCCTTTTGGTTATTTGGTCCACACAGTAATCCGTTCGGCTCGAACAGGCCCTTGGTGGTCCTGATGGCTCGTCCGGATCATCCTTTCTCTGCTTTGGAAGCCACTTCGATTATCACCGTGGTGGTTCTCTAAAACGACAGAAAAGAAAAGCAGCAGTGTTTACTAAAATAAGACGTTACCTCACGACATTGTGAACGGTAGTATTATTGCAGGACCGTATACTTAGTTCCCATGTCTGTCCATAGCTCTTTAAAAAATCTGGCGATCATTGTTCCAGTTTTTATAGTTTATAGTTTATTACATACACGACACTTTCGAATATCGAATTAAGAATTCAGCAGCAGACAAGGTCTACAACGACATTCAGGGAAAATACACTACCGCTCAAAAGTGTTTAGGCACTCTCACTGACAGCAAAAATATTAATAATATTTATTTTTTATGTACAGATAAACATACATGAATAAAAATATATTAAATAAATGTGAAAATTAAAACGTTTAATTTAAATTTTGCTTTCATCTATGTGATCTCCTCTTGATTTAATAATTGCAGCACACAATCGAGGCATTCTCGCAATAAGCTTTGCCAGAGTTTCTTGTGTTATTGAGGTCCAGCTCGATTGCAATTTGTTCCGCACGTCAGTAGCTGATGTCGGAGCCGATTTCCGTACTTCCCGATCTAGTTCTTCCCATAGTAACTCGATTGGATTCAAGTTGGGGCTCTGGGGAGGCCATTCCATAATTTGGAGAGTTTCCTCCTCTTCTAAATGGCGTAAATAGTCTTTACATAATTTAGAGGAATGTTTTGGGTCATTATCTTGCTGGAAGATAAAATTTTGACCCAAAAGTCGAATTCCGGAAGGTATTGCGTGGTTCTCCAAAATTTCGCGGTAGCCTTCTTTTTTTAATATAACGTCAATTTTCACAATGTCCCCTACACTAGTGCCAGCAAAACAGCCCCAAATGATGATAGAACCTCCACCATGCTTCACGGTAGCAGCAATACACTCTTCTCTGGCACGTTCACCCACAGATCTTCTTACGAATATGCGTCTTCGGGTTCCGAACAGCTCAAATTTGGACTCATCCGTCCATAGTACGTTGTTCCACTCTTCTATGGTCCAGTGTTGGTGTTCACGAGCCCATTTAAGTCGCTTTTGCTTGTTTTGTTTGCGTAGTAAAGGCTTTTTCATCGCAATACGTCCATGGAGCCCGGCTTTCCGTAGGCGACGTTTGACTGTAGAAACACTAACTAGTTTTTGGCGACCAACATTTAATTCTGCGGTGATTTCCGGGACTGGGTAACCACTATTCTGCGATCATCTGCAGATGTTGTCGCTTTTGGCCTTCCACTCCGTCTTTTATTAAGAAAACTGAAAGAATTTTTTTTTACGTTATAGTCAACGGTAACGTGGTGTATTTTCATTTTTTTGGCAATTTGTCGATGACTTATGCCGCTTTTATGGTAAGCTATTATAAGCGCACGTGTTTCCGTACTAGTTTCTCTTCGCGGAGGCATTTTAAAAAATGGTCACACGATATTTCGCTCACGACGTGAATAGAGTAAATACGACACTGCAACTGACCATAGGTTACAGATTTCACTATAATCTTCTGGGAAGGTAATTTAAACATCTAACACCTACAATCTAACAGATGACTAAATTTACCCAGTAAATTCAGAGGGATTGTTATTGTAATTGCACCGCAATAAACAGTTTATGGTAATCCGACCAAATGCAGGTAAATGATGGTAAACCTTATGCGATATAATGGGTGTTTATCTTACTGAACTACATTTTAAATACGTATTTAATTTTATTATAATGTTTTTTTTTTGGTAAACATAATACTATATGAATAATACATGAAAACAGGGGTGCCTAAACACTTTTGTACATGCATAATCTATAAGGTGTGAGCTTTTGTTACGTCTCAGTAGGTATACCAAATTCTACCAAACCTAATAATAAACCATTGAAATCCTGAGATATATAATGAATTCTTTGACAAATAGTGTTGTTCTTTGAAAGTGATTTTCCTGCCGATTGTCTCAGCGTAATATTAACCACGTTAGCAGCAACCGGTGGAATAAGGTTTTCTGTGGTATAAGCTTTTTGCAGTTAAACTAATATCCATATTAATACTAATATTAATATGAATATTAATATGTTACGCCGGAGACGTAAAGATGTTGGGTTCGAATCCCCTCGGAGACTAATATTTTTTCAGTAGTTTAATTACGTTGGGTAATTTCAAGGAAATTCTAATTTTATCAGCTTTATTACACTTCGCCACTCTGTATGCGAGCCTAAAAGATTCTAGCAATGCATTTGTTGGTAATGACGTTCGTTTTTCAAATTTCAACAATGTCCGATAGTATGCTAGAACTAGAAAGTTCTAAAAGTTCCATACTTCTCTAGAATGTTCTATGTGCTTTGAGAATGTTAAATATCTTTCTAAAAAATACTATAAATTACGGAATTGATCTAGTCTATATGTTCTAGAAAGTTCCATTACTTCGAAGTCGTTTCGAAATGCTTGTAGTAGAATATTCCAGGCCGCTACGTCTACCCACATTTGCAGGAGTAGCTCACCGCCCCCCAAGACATTTTGCATATGCATTTCCTCGACCTTTACCTAAGAAAACAGTATATTCCGCTCATTATAGCAAAAATATAAGATATTCTATTGAAAATACAGAAAACACTCACCATGTGTAAGAATATTAAATATATGAGGAAACATTGTTGTGTGAATTTATATCAAAATATAGGAAAAAGGAAAGAAAACTAGTCCAATCTCATAGTCTCTCAGACAATTTAATTAATCAATGGCTACTGGTTTTGTGCACATTTGCGCATCAGCACAAGACACTCCAGAAGCGGACTACAGAATCAAAAGAGAGCAAAAAAATATCAACAACATCATGGCACGAAATCGGTAGCCATTGATTAATTAAATTCCTTGATATACTGAGATTGATCCCATTTCCTTTCCTTTTTCTATATACAGTAAATATATGTAATTTTACTAATCCCGCCATTTCAGTGTAATTCGAATATATTTTAGGTAATGAATTTATATAAATGATGTTACACTTTTCATTTAAGTAGAATTTCTGTAGTATAAATTAAAATACCGAAATTGAGACAATGTAACACTGAACGAAGATACTTTTGTCTAAACAATGTAAAAAGTAAGCAAAATCATTTTGTAATCTTTTATCACCTTTAAACTATGTTTTTTACAGAAAGTACTAAGCGCGAAAGTTTATATTTCCGTGCTGCAAAGTATTATAACCACACAGCTTCGTTTATAAACTATGTGCATATGAATAGTACAAGTATGTATAGAACGCGAAAATAAACGATCGTCTTGGTTTTAATTCCTCTCAAGGCTGTTAAACTGAATTGAAAATGGGCGATTAAGTATCATTTGTGTGTAATATTTGCTTCCACCGGAACAAGCGTTTAGTTCTGGGTTTTAATATAATTGGTGCTGTTCTGAGCAGACTTATTAATCGACCTTGAGTACTTATTGGTCTGACCTAAAATAGAGACAGGTAATCGCCTATAGTTTGTGAGGAATTGCAACTTCGAAGGATGTCATATTTCAGGAATTAAGAATTGCAGTTATTTAATTTTTAATGTTACCTACATATATTATATGTTATTAAACTTTATGACAACCTTTGGAATATATGTATATGCAAAACTGTTTGGGGTATTACTTCTATTCAAAGTTGTGTAACCTACTTCGAAGGTAATTTCTACTATTGCATTATAAATTGACTTACTACTCATCTCACAAAATTTGTGGAATTTTAATCAATCTTATCAGAAATTATTTATGTACAGTGGAACATGATAATCTGCGTAACAAGAGGCACAGAAATACATTCCGGCAGTAAACTATGGTAAATATGAATATACATATTAACAGCTGTGCATAAGGAGCCCTTGTTTGATTTATCGATTTTAATCGCCGACTTTAAACAAGCTTTCTTAGTCTGTAGACCCCATAGAGTGTTGGTTAACGGTACCGTCTGTTACTGCAGAGGTGCATATTTAAGGAGTAAAATTTGGCCTTGAAATTTGCCCCAAATTTTAACGATCTGTTTCAGCTGACGTTGGTATACATACACTGAGTGCTTGTTCTAATTCCATAAAACTTTTATACAGCTTGTTGCAAGTAACCGGAAATTGGCCCGGTCTTATTTATATTAGTGCAATTGTTATCGAGGGGTACCAGATGTATACAGTAAAATACGCGAAAATTTTGTACTAATTTTGTTTGTGCCCCATTTTTAATTCACATCAGATTTACTGGTAATATAAAGGAAATATACTACTAAATAACATATGTATTACAGCAGGAACACTGTAATTTTGAATACCAGCTTACGGATTTGACACACTTGTTTTGACTTTGACGTCAGAATCGTGACTCAGAGAGACCAATATTTTCCGGTATTGATTCCCCAACATATAAGTTGTTCAAATGGCTAGGGAATAAATACAAGAATTTCTCTTACAAAGTAGATAGCCTAAGTGTATAAAATTTGTAAATAAAATTGGAAAGGTTGAACCAACACAGTGTACTAATTCCAGAAACGATGGAGTAGTTGGCTGGTTTTTTGAAATTAGACAACGTGGGGGACGTGAAGATCGCAGAATATAAAAGACTGATAGAATTGTCCATGTCTTACTTTCAAATAGGCATGATAGGGAAGGAAATCCATTATTTCCTTTTATTGCGAACCCATTCATGAGCAAATTTGAAAGCAACGTGGAAAGGAAACCAGATATTTCCCTAGAATTGTGTTAAGGTACGCAGATGACCTTTTCGCTGTGTTTAATACTAATAAAAGGAACACCCGAGATTTCCTAGCGGAACTAAATTTAAAATGTACTAGGATCAAGTTTACAATTCAAAAAGTTAATATATTTATAGTTGCCTATGTTAACTGCATCTAATAGAAACCAATACGATGGTTATGTAGCTCAGCGAATCTCGTGTTGTACCACGAGTCATCCCCACTTTGTTCTCGTCGTGTCGTTGCAGTATACTTCCTTTAAAATGAACACTTTTCTGTTTATTTAAAAAATACATTGTAGATCTACAACGACGTAACTGGTATATTACCGTGCTATTGCTATATATACAGTAATAATACCGTAAATCAAGTATGGGAAACCTTTGACATGTTATGGGCCAAACCTTAGTGTGCAAATATGTTTGCGGGCCGAATTTAAAAGTAGTGTTGTTACGTTAGACTTACATATTAGACGTATAATTATATTATTGTATATTTGTATATATACTATACAGCACTATATTAGTATTACTAAATTCAACCATTATTCACTGTATTTATCATAATGTTTGCTTCTCCCGGTAATTTAACAGTTTGTGTAGTTAAATTTTGATTATTAAATCTTTGTTTGGATAACTTGCCGATGACGTATACCTTTAAGAGTTTGTGTATTTTTCTCATTAATTTAATTATTTGTTCCGCTGCATATTTACAGCGTATTTGTTTAAATTTTGATTATTAAATCTTTGTTTCGATAACTTGCCGGTGACGTATACCATATGACACATTCATCTCAATTTGAACTTTACATTATTTACTTACATAACTGACAATATAAAATCTTTAACATTTTAAATTCTTAGTCAATAAGAAGTAAGATTTCTGCTTGAGTACATTGTAAAACCACATTATGTATTCTAGTAAATAAATTAGTGTTAGTAGCATCCATTCTCTTTCTTTGAACATAACAGTGTTCATAATTTTTAGCGACAGATATCAGATATGAAATAATAGGACAATGTTATTATAATGCAATTTATTAAAATAAGAAAATGAAATGAAAAAAAAAATAGGTACATTATAATCGTGAAATTTGGAATTATTACAAACTACGAAAGTTAAATAGCGACAATTAATGAGACACTTGAGCTTGAATTTGGAAGAATTTTCTAAATTATCGTCAGTCAGCCTTGTACGATGTTGTGATTTATTAACTTTCATAATTGAAAAGATTTGTTCGCATTTATAGGTACTGCCAAAGGCACAAATCAATCTTCTTGCGAATTTTCTAAGCTCCGGAAAATGGTCTTCTTCGAAGTATTTTTGTAGAAATCGCACAACTCCACGTCTTCAAATTTGGATTTTAGTGAGTATAAGTAAGTAGTGTAATATTTTTTTAATTGGGTTTCTCAAAATGTCTCGCGGGCCGGATTAAATCTTACAGCCGGCCGGATCCGGCCCGGAGGTCAGTTGTTGACCACATATGCCGTAAATAATGAGTTCTAGTAATGATACTGTAAAATAATATAGAGATTGCTCTGTAGTTTTTCCTGAATTTGTTACTGTCTACAGTTCTCAAAATGTGGATCTTAACATTAATGTATCCGTTATATATTATCTACTCAAAATTATCTGACGGAATAGAGAGGGATCTTGTATATCTACAGCATTGGAGAAGTCTAGATGCTAACACTGGGTTGTTTATACCATTTACTCAGCTTAATCATATACCCCAAATTTCGCCATTACGTTAACCGATCCAGACAACGCCCTTCATTCAAGCAAACTTTCGTGTTTTATAGCCGCAATTTACCACTAAATACAATTGTCGCATCCTCACTTTTCCACGCTTTTACGAAATCGAAGCGAATAAATCATCCGAGTTTAATTTCTCTGTGCTCGTCTTCTCGAAAGGGTTTCATCCGCGCACCCACAAACCAGTCGGCGAAATTCGAAAGTATTCAACCCGTCGTCCTCCAGTTATTATGCAAGTTTACCGTCGAACGTGGTCCACCGCTATAGCCGTTCGTTTCACTCTTCGGTTCCGAATGATTTTTGCATTTCACCAGCGACGCATTTATCTTCATTTGTCGCATTATTGCCTTCGCGAAATGATCCTAATTAACGTCACTTCTCGGCCGGTATAGTAGGGACCGTATTGTAAACGTCGTTACAGCGTTTACCATTGATCGGCGTTTGTATTGTGTCGAGTTGTGTATTTTAAAAGCGATTACTTCGCCTCGCGCGAATGGTCGAGTTTATTTATACTTAAACTTTATTACTTGTTAAGTAGAGTAAATATTGATCGAACCGTTTGATAGGTTGGTATTTAAAGAGTGGATCTAAATAACGAACGGTACGAATGGTTACGAGGGAAAATGCTGTTCGGAATTAATTTTGAAGGTCTTGCGTTATTTCATTGTATAACATTCGAAGCTGGTGGAATATAAATGATGTCAGTGAAACGTCCCAAACACTTTTTTGATTATTTTATTGGTCATATCTAAATTTAAAGCAAAAAATTCGATTATGTCTCAGGAGTACTACTACTTTCCAAAGCACACAACAACTATTTAGATAACGTAGTATACTAGGTGTATGTATAAGTTTTTTTCGTTTTTTTTTTTTTTTTGGTAAAAGGAGACACGTAATTTGCAAGGGAAATTAATGTTTCTATAAGCTACCTCGTTTAAACTATAAAATATGTATTTGTTGAATCAAAGAATTCGGTAGCGTCTTATGGGGACGACTTCAATATTGACTTACTGAAACGTAACATGCGGCTAGTAAATATTCTTATGACATGTACTTTTGAATCATATCTAAAGGAATGTCCAGAAAATAACACCAAAGATAAGAACGCTGAAGAGAGCTCTTCTCATGGCATTGGTGAAATTCACGAGCAAGACAAAATGAACATGTTTCTGCCTATCCGGCGTCATCAGCGTGGTTTCGTGCGGTTTTCTGCTCGACACATTGCAATTCCCTCTCTGCTACCATATCTAACCCTACAATTCAAGTAATTATTTTTGGCGCTAACTAGTGCCAAAAGAATGAACCACTTGTCTACAAACGTCAGACACAGCGACAAGAAGCGGGTACAGCTTCCCACACTTCTCTCGAGCAATACATGGATTGCTAGTGCCGTTCACGTTCGCACAATGGGCAGTGCATAGAGTACTACTACACATATGAATGATTTCTCAGGCTTACCATGATGTATTTAAAACATCCTTGGTGTTATTTTCTAGTCATTCATTTAGATATGTTTTAAATAGAAAAGAAAAGTAACGCGTGCCGAAAATGATCATTTTTAGGCGCAAAACTCGACATGATCATTGAACGACAAAACAAAGACGCTAGTTTTTGGCGGACTCAACTTGTTTGTGTTTGTAGTTTAAATGTCAGACAAACAAAACGACGTATGTTGCAAATTAATACGCCGCGTACTTTTCGTTGACGCCATCTCTTAGTTTAACCGGAAAAACTTATAATATACACCTGGTATATGATATATTAATAGTTGTTGGATTAGACTAGATTGGTTAGGGTAGTAATTATACGCACCACATACAATCGCGAATGTTAGGTACGCATGATGCCCTAATAATCGTAATCATATACCTACTATGTACATGTGTTAATTACAGTTCAATACCATAATCTTCAGCAAGCCCACAACTTGTTCCAAGTAACCGTTAATGTTAACACATTCCACATCAGTACTACTCTCATTATTTAGATAAATAGTTAAACTTTCTGCCGTTTCATCAACTAATATTTCTGATTCTAAATAGTTATCTTCAATATTAACAAGATGTTTACAACGTTATTGGCAATCTTCCTGAGAAATTCTAAAAAATTTTCTTCCGAAATTTTACGAACATCTTCTATCTCATAATTTACATTTCTTGCAGCGGCATTGTTTTTAGCGGCAGCCCAGATCAACTTAATTGGATTTAGATTGGGCTAATATGGTGGAAGTCTCAAAACTGTATACCCATTGCGCTGTAGAATTTCGTCGAACGTATACGTTACATATTGACCCTAGTCGTGGTTTTAATATTCTAGTATCAAAATGAACATTTTTAACGCTAACCATTCAATCATTTCATTTTCTTACTATTGCTTCTTGGAGCACGATTTGTTTGTGCATTGTGATACGGCGCATTATCAATTACAACAACGGAGTTTGTAGGCAAGTTTGTTAGCTTTTGTTCCATCTATCTGCCATATATTCTGCGTTTATATCCGAATAGTAATCATCAGTTTTTACGCTGGACTTAAAACTCAATAACGCGTTAGGATAAAGCCCATATTACCTCCTGCGTGCACTATTATTAGCCCCGGTCCTTTAGATATGTTTTTGAAAATACCTTTTGTACTTTTATCACTCCACATCCTGGAAGACGTATGACTACCGTAAATGAAAGTCTCATCTAAATATGCAATCGGTCGATTTGTCTCACGAAAATGTTTAATCACTTCTTAGTCCTCGTATATCTAATTAGTTTATCTAAACTTTCCTTTTATTCTGTGCGTATCCAAGCTTGAATCTCAAATCTTTCAAGATTCTTCTTAATGATGTGTTTGATTCTTTCCATTCCAATTTATCGTACATCTTTTGGCGTAGAGTTGAAACTGTAACTCATCCCTCGTCTGTTCTATAAAAATCATAGATCATATCTCGTACCGTTCGTATTTGATACTCCGGCACTCTTCTACCACTCTTTGTTCTTTGCCTCTTCTTACCAGGACTTCTACATTTTTTTCATCGCTATTTGGTGCTGGGTTTCACTCTTGAATAATTCTTTCTATTGTTCGCATCGTCACACCAGTTGCTTCATGAACACATTCTTTTATTTCACTTAATGGCACTGATGCACTTTTGTGTTTATAAAAATAATTGTAAACATTAAAAGCTACTTGACATTATGATCCGCCACTGACAAGTATACTCTGACTATTATTTCAGTAAGTGCGCGTGTACGTTTTTGAACTACGATGCATCTCCACCGTTCGCCATGTAATTTGCCGTTTACTGCAGAAAGAATAGATATCTACGATATATTGCTTGTTGAAACAAAGTAAACTTTAAACCATAAAATTTTGAAAATTCGATTTATACTTAATACCAATAGTAGCAGTTATAGAAAATAAAAAATAATAAATAGGGCTGCATAAACGAGTGCTTTCGCAGTAGCGCACGGTTCGGTTACTATCAATATGAAAAATAATGAATGTAATTACTTACTATTTTAGTTTGATTGTGTTGTTCATGTGGAGTGACGCAAAAATTCGCTGAAGTATTGTGTCAGTAGCCTGCCCTCCAGTGCTGACACATACTTCTCACGGTGAGATGAAAATGTGTTCGCGTATTTGGAAAAGGAGCGTTCTAGGTCTAGTGATGTCCTGTTTCTGTTCCTATACTATCTGTTAGATTTAATAACGAGGCTTTACTATATTTAGCGCTTCATGTAATGACAGCTTGATCTTCTCTAATTTGGAAATTTAGTATCTAAAACAGTTGAACAATTTTGGGAAACTTTGGTAAGATTTAATAATGTGTAAAAATTTTTCATAATATAAAACAGCTCTAAGCCACGTTCCCCATCTCGTCAACACTGGTTGTGGTGGCTGAGAAACACCCGAGCAAGCCTCTTCAAACTCATATGGATGACAGAAATTACAAATTAATTCTAATAAGTTCAACTACAAGATGACAGTACACAGAAAACAGGTTATACGTGGCAATTGAGGATAAGTTTGATTTAGTAACTTTCCAGCTTCAACCATGTTCAAACCCCCATATGTGCCCAACATTATAAATTGAGTTGCCATTACAATGAACTTCCCAAAGGTATTTTCTATAGTTTCTACTGTCCTTTCCGCATTTGTCTTCCATTCTATTCTACCACATAAAAGAAGAGGCAAGGATGTTTCAAAGATGTTTTTAAAGTACGCACTAACATATTCGAAACATAATTCTTTCTTGCATTCGTTGCTTCATCTACCGTCAGCTATAGTTTTTGATCTTTTAACTCATCATTTATTTGGTCCGTAGTCGTGTTTTTCATACGATGAAAATTATGCTGTAATTGACATCTTCTTGACAATCTCCATTCCGAAACGTACTTCCCCCAAAACTTCTTCATTGTCTACCATATTTTGTAAAATGTTGCACACACTTAACACATAAATAAAGTTATATAGGAACTTATAATATGGTACATTACGTTGTGTATTTTACCGGTGTTGTTTGCTAAAAGCATCTCTTTTATACGTAAAGATGCAGTACGATACACTTAATAATAGTGCCATTGTATTCTAATATCGAAAATCCGTTAAGAAATCTATTAATCGTCGAACATGGTAAAGAATGCCGTCGATTTGCCATCATCAATCTAATCCGGCGTATGAATCCCGACTTCGAGTATGTCCGCCCGCCTTCGAAATATATCATCGCCGTCAATGAGTGCGCACTCGTCTCTGCGGGACTAGTACCTATATTATACCTACAGAATCACGGGAGATTAAATTAATTTTACATATAATTTTATTCACGCGATATTAATAATGTAACCGTTCCGCTGAAATGATTCGATTGTTTAATTCGCCACAAAACGCATCCATCCATTTCGTATTACCTAGTTTAGTTTTATTTACAACAATGTTCCATGATATTGAAAAAACTGCAACGCAGAAATTGTTTATTTTCCAATGAAGCAGAATCCAGTAAAGCTTTAGTGTGATTCTATTTTACGTGGTTGTTATTATCACAAATACGTGACATAATAATACCAAAAATGTTATATGTGCAGAAATACATATATGTATATCTGTACAGGTCAGCTATTTTAATGTAGGTGGTTATTTGTGTAAATTCTGAAGCTAAAAAAGAGAATGATGAAAAAGAATATTATTTCCTGCATGCTTTTTATATAGGGGAAGAGTAAGGCCGAAAGCTACAGTTATATAACATATGGGCTGAAAAGTCCCCGGCCTAACAAAGAAAACACGTTTTTTTTGGTTCAAAATTAGCTTTATTCATCAACGTAATCTCCATCAAAAGCAATGCAATCATTCCAGCGCCGCTCTAACATTTCAATACCTCTTTTGTAGAACGATTTATATTTTGCCTCAAAATAGGCCTCAGTTTCAGCGATAACCTCTCCATTCGTGCGAAATTTCTTACCGGCGAGCATTTCTTTGAAGTCTGCGAACAGCCAGTAGTCGCTGGGAGCCAAATCTGGCGAACACGGTGGATGTGGGAGCAATTCGAAGTTCAATTCATGTAGTTTTGCCATTGTTTTGATTGACTTGTGACACGGTGCGTTGTCTTGATGAAACAAATTTTTTTTCTTTGCCATATGCGGTGGTTTCTTTGCAATTTCGGCCTTCAAACGCTCCAATAACGCTACATAATATTCACTGTTGATGGTATTTCCTTTCTCAAGATAGTCGATGAATATTACACCACGCACATCCCAAAATACCGAGGCCATAACCTTTCCAGCCGATTGTGTGCTTTCGGACGCTTTGGACGAGGTTCACCAGTTGCTGTCCACTCAGATGACGATCGTTTTGATTCGGGAGTGAAGTGGTGGATCCATGTTTCATCCATTGTCACATATCGACACAAAAAATCCGGTTTGTTACGTTTAAATATGGCCAAGCACTGTTCAGAATCATCAACACGTTCTTGTTTTTGGTCAACAGTGAGCAAACGCGGCATCCACTTTGAACAGAGCTTTCTCATAGTGAAATGCTCATGCAATATAAAGCCAATACGTTCTTTTGATATCTTTACGATGTCAGCTAACTCACGCAACTTCACTTTTCGATCATTCAAAACGATTTTGTGGATTTTTTGATGTTTTCTGGTGTTACCGCCTCACTTGGACATCCACTGCGTTCTGCATCATCGGTGTCTCTACGACCACGTTTGAAGTCAGCAAACCAACGTTTTATTGTTGTTTCTGATGGAGCGGAGTCCCCATAACATTTTTCAAGCCGTTGCTTCGCTTGAACGGTATTTTTTCCCATCAAGAAGCAGTCTAAAATTAAACCAGGAAATTGTTTTTGATCCATTGTTTTGAAAATAACAAAAGTAGCGTGACTCTTAGCACAATAACTCACAAACTAATGAATAGAATATCATGAAATTTTAACAGCTGTCTTTTGAAGGTTAGTACTAACTGAGAGAAAGATGACTGCAATAAAATTAATGTCATTTATGTATTAGGCCCGGGACTTTTCAGCCTATGTGTTACCTCTCATGTATGTATGTAAATGTAACTTAGGCTCTGTTCTCTAACAAGCTTAAATCAGTGAAACTTATGCATATCTATAAAGTAGGGACGAAGAACAATAAGGAAAACTTATATCTGCTTGAAAACATAATAAAGGAGAGCATACTATGATTCTTGTTTTATTGAGAAAAACACGCAGGATGGATGTGAATTGGGAAGACCTGCCGCAATAGTAACAATTACCCTTGTGGTTATTGGTCGCCCAAAACTGGAAAATGAGAGCAGAGAAAAGTATTATGCGATTTCAGTGAAGTCTTCGCATGGGATACTGTTGAAAATGCTATACTATTATAGCATGATTACGTGGAATATCTGAAGGAAAGGAAAGGGACGCTGTAGTGAAACAATGGCTAGTATACATCCTGGGGCCCATACCAGGGTTCGACTATAGATCCGATATTCTTCATCATATATCTAGAAGACTTACCCGACAACATAGGAGAAAGTAAGATTATCTTGTATATCGACAACACCTCACTTGCAGTGACTGGCAACGCTGAAGTAATGAAAAGCAAGAAAAGTCAGTTACTTCTTCAACAGAAAAATGATTCATGGTTAACAAATTTAAAGTAAACGAAAATGCAGTTTTTCGTAGACAAAAAACTTTATTGGTATTCAGAGTCACTGTATTTGAAGCTCAGTCATTGTTCTACTTATATATTTTCTGAAATGAATCTGCTACATACCACTGCTCATAATAGAATTGGTACTTACATGGGTAGAAATTTTATGATATAAATGCAATCCCAATTCTAACAATTGACTAGGTTCCTGCAGAGATGGTGCTTGCCCCATAAATTAAATTAACAGTGAGTTTAGTTTATCATTAGATACCGTTACGTTCAACTCGATATTGTTATTTCTTTGTGCGTGTAAACAATTTAATTCCTGTGTAAAAATGCCTCGCGGAAAACCGCTTACTATTGAAACAAGATCAGCAGTATTAAGGCTACATCAAGAACGATATTCTGTATAGAATATTTCCGAATTACATAACATCCAGGTACGACTAGGAATGCATAAAATTCCTTAGTAAGAGAAATAGACGATTAACGTCTCCTGGCATTACGGTGAAGCGGGGTAGAAATAGGAACATGTCCGTTAGCACAGTGAAGCGTCGTTTAAAAGAAGCAAACCTACACGAAAAACTGCGTCTGCGAATAAACAAAAACATCTCTAACAGGCTAGCTCTCACAAAGGCTGGACAATATAAAGTGTTTGGTCAAAGCCGCAGAATATTTCTCAAGCGCTCTAAAGACGAGAAAATGCTTCCTGAGTGCATTACACCAAAAATAAAAAAGGTGGTGGCTCCATTCCTGTATGGAACTATTTTTCATTAAGTGTAACACTGGGGACCTTGTGAAAGTTGATGGAATAATGAAGGAGAATTATTGCTTTACCGTCTGGATTGCGCTTAATTGGCAACAATTTTGATTTGATGCATGATAACGATCCGAATCACACGTCGGTATTATACAAAAACTACCTCGCTAGTTCAGAAAATGAAAGAGTATTAAAAATAATGACCTGGCCTACCTAGAGTCTGGATCATAATCCGATAGAGCTCCTGTGGGACGAACTGCGCAGGTGAATTAGAAGAGAATGTCTAACGTTCAAAACCCATCTCTGGACGGTATTGCAGAAGGAGTGGAACAATATTCCTCTAGATATACTGAGGAAATTGATAGAAGAAATGTCACGAATTATGTGAGCATTTATTAAATCAAGAGGTTATGTTTGTAATGTTTTTTATAACTTTATATTACAACTTTCTTCTTTTATGTGCACATCCGCAGTAAGTCATAGATGAACAAATATTTTTCTTAAAATTATTTTGTTTAAAGTTTTAAGACAATCGTCAAATTTTGCGTGAAATAGGAAGTGTCCATATTATTATGGGCGGAAGTGTATATTAAACATTCTATGAGTATGAATTAAAGTTTGAGCTTTTCAGTGATATAGATTTTCTTTTACAAAATCAAATATATTGTGTTCCGGATAATAATGAATACTTTACCATTTCGGTTCTGAACAAATTTAAAAGCAATCCCTGTTTGTTAATTCTGAAAAGGTCTTCGTGTTATGCGATACTGCACGCCGCAGGATTATTACAAAAGATGAGCGACGCTGACACGAAACAAAACGTTATCCTGTGGTATTATTGTAAAACTACATCGTGATTCAAACCCCATACCATATAGTATTGTTTTAGAAAGCGCATTTTGAAGTTGACCATTTACACCAAATTTACCAATTCAATTCAGTTAGTATTCCATACGTTCCAAATAGTTCCGCAGGCTTTTATTCGGGATTGAAACAACAGGCACAGAAAAAATACACTAAGCTTGGGAGTGGGATGAAAGCTTAACGGGAGATTACGACAAGAAAATATTGTTTTGCCATCAGGTCGAAAATAGCTCGCTTTTTGGATTAAAAGCAAAGAGAACTGAATGATGAAATAAAATTTTAAAATAATCAAGCAGAAAGTTCATTGTTATGGGAGAACTATACGGAAGAGAATTATCACATCTCCCATATTCTTCAGATTTGGCATTTTCCGTATTGTTTGTAAATTATTCACCATTAAAGCAAAGGATTTACAGAGCTTGAAGACGCACTAATTTAAAAGTTAAAATATAGTTCTCCCATTTAAAATTTCAACTAAACCTCGTAGTAAAGATTTTCCGAGCTACCATAGCTTATTTTACACAAACAGCGTATAACAAACAACTTTATGCTTAATAGATATATTACGCTGTCGCCTTAATCACGTAGATCGCGTAAACATCATAATCGGTGGAACATAGGAAGTGCATTTATTTAATCGCTGGATCCTATTACAACTGCCCCCGTAGTTGCCTGTATGTATTACCTGATTCTTGCGTTAATGGATTATTAATGACTTCATTTATGTCGTCGTTAATGTGGCAGTAAACAGCTTCCGCAATAAATAGTAGGAGAGTGATTATTGCAGTGCACGTTTGAAGACAAAATCTAACATGAACACACGATAAGCCAATAACATTATATTGTAATAACTTGCTATTATGTAGAAGATCTTTCGTAATTCGATGACAGAAGAATTAAATTAGGGAACTGCTTCCTTCCCTATTCATGATCAACATGAAGTAGGTCTGCCGGACGATAAAAATGGTTTGATCTTTTTAGACAGAAGATGGCCGCTAGGCCCCTATTGTTGAGGTTGTTAATTTTGGAATTGCAATTATTGAAACATAGTAGTGGATTCACGTTTGAGTATCTTGATTTAATGAGGCCAAGGCTCTTTTACGTCCTTGTTAGATGCTCTAAATTGTGGCTAGATGTTCACATATTTCATTCAAATTCATCTACTATCTTGAGCATGTTAAATTCAATATGAAAAAAAAGTATTTACAGTGCCTTTTATATTATACAAAACGTTTCTAGGCAAGGTCTTGAGAGATTCATTTTTAAATGGGTAAAAACTATTACCCTGAAAAGTTAAATAATAAAAGAAACGTGCTTCAAAACATAACCTCACCACGGAAATACAGAAGAAATAAGCCACTCGAGATAGGTACATCATTACCCCGTTACCGTTACAGGAGTGAATCAGATTCATAACAACAAAGCAGGGACTGATAATGGGATAAACGATACTAGGATGGCAAACTTGTGAACTATTATTTACTACGTGACCATGTCCTTAGGGCAAGGTGGAACAAAGAGTTGACAATACCTAGATATAGATTCACTGCAATAGTCAGACTGAAATTGAATAGTTGTAGAGTGTCAAAAATCCATTTTAATGTTTCTGGTTTTTTTACAACTTTAAACTTCTATACCTTCTTCCTCAACAAAATATGGTAGTTGTTGTTAATATTCAGACTCAACATTTTCCTTGTGTTATTTAACTACAGACGTGTCCGCTTACATGAGTACAACTTATAACGAACGTCCGGTATCATTTTCACTATTGTGGACAATTCTTCATTAAACTTCATACAATTTGCTTGAATATAACGAGCACTTTTTTTACTACGAGCATATTTTATATTTGCAGCTGTGATTATATCGAGGAGTCCACACATCACTCACACGGTGCACGTGGTGCTCCGTTTGCGCGAAAAGGCAGCACTGTTGTAAAAAGACTACATATAACTTCTCTACTTTCTGGTGTGTATGGTGTCGCGCATAGTGATAGTTTAATCATTTGTTGTTGGTTATAATCATGCCAAGCAGTAGAAAATCTATTGATGCAATCGAGGGTGGGATATTTAGTGCTGATATTTGTAGAAAGTATAGATTATCAACTGCGACTGTTTCCATAATCTGAGAAAATAAGAATAAAGTTAAAAAGACATTAAATTCGAACATTTCTAAGTTAAAGCGAATTCGGAAACCAGCTAACACGGTTGTGCCCACAAGTGGAGCAATACTACAACAAAAACCGGAAGAATTTTTCAAGATATTGCCCACGATAATGAAACATTTTCTTGTTCAAAGAGCGGGATCGGTCGTTTTAAGAAGAGACAAAAAACGCTAATACACGGACACGTTTCTGCCTACCCGGCGTCATCAGCGTGGTTTCGAGCGGTTTTTTGCTCGGCACATTGCAATGTCCTCTCTGCTACTATCACCCTAGAATTCAAGTGATAATAAGAAAATAAAGACACAGCGAAAAGAAGCGGCTGTAGCTTCCCACCCTTCTTTCCAACAATACATGGATGCTAGTCCCGAGAGGGCGCTCGCACAAAGGGCAGTGCATAGGGTAACTGCACATGTGAATAATTTCTCAGGCTTACCATGACGTATTTAATTCTTTAAGATGTGTCCTATAATGTTATTAGATACCTTAACGTAATTCTTTTCGACATTCGTAAATTAAGGCTAACACTGTTTACCCGTCAGCTATGTAAACGCTATTGTCTGTATACTTGGTCAGCATTTTCGTTTTTGTTTCCTCTCTATCTATAGTTAGTTATATTAGTTTTTTTAGTTAGTTCTATTTCATTCATCTTTGAATGTAGATCATCTTTGAGTTCAGGAAGAAGAGCAGCTGCTTATTTCGAAGTCTCTGATCCTGAACTCATCTTTTTTTTCTTTTTCAAATATAGTTCACATATTTCCTTAATACTCTATTTGTATTTATTATATACTGCTAATAAACCGCATTATTATTATTATTATTATTATTATTATTATTATTATTATTATTATTATTATTATTATTATTATTATTATTATTATTATTATTATTATTATTATTATTATTATTATTATTATTATTATTATTATTATTATTATTTCGCAAAAGTTCACGATTGTATGCTAATTAACGAGCAGTAGTTACAAAAACACAATTTAATGAAAAGTAGGAACCAGAAGAAGAAGAGGAACAGCCTAAAAGTATCTTTGAAATACCAACAGGTCAAGAAGTATTTAAAGCAATGAAAATCATATCCGCTTATTTAGAATTTAATGATTTCCAGAGCATAGTAAGGGAAAATATGATTTTGTTCAAAAACAAATTGAAGATTCTTTGTAGATATGCATGTGTAAAGTTTAATAATACATATTTAATTCATATTAAGAAGTTGTATGTTGTTTATACATATTATTTTAAATAAATATGCTATTCATATGTACATACATATTATGTTAGATAAAAATGTACCCATAGCCCTGGTCAGAATCGCTTATAACGAGTGTTCCCATAGGACAGATAATTCTTTTTGGCACCAGCGTCATCGTTATAAGCGGACCCGACTGTATTTAACAAAGTAACTACATTTCAAGTCTAAGTTTTGATTGAAATAAGATTATCTTATAAGTAAATAATAAAATCTAGAAAAGTATACAAATGCGTTAAAACAACAGGTTTAACAATTATCTAGATTGTTCTCTGTTAATTGTTAGAATGTAAACTATTAAAACGCACAATAAATTCCCCAACCTCAAAAATTAATAATAACATGAAGCTCGAAACGTGCCTTAAAATACAATTGTCATTAACCGATATGTGCATTTATCGCTATTGTTATTTTTATGCACAGGTGTGCATAGATACTAAAAATGTTTTATAATCACGTAACCAACTAATCTAATTTTGCAGTTCGGGAAAGTTGCCTTTTAGTTTCCTAGCAAACACGATGCTTTGCTATTCGCACTAATTATTACGTACGTATAACATACGTAGCGAAATTAGGTTATAGTTGCTAACTATACCCAACGCAGTTTAGGAACTTTATACACAATTTACGATTTAATCTTACTAATATTCCGGGGGAAAATACGCCGGAGGATAGCAAACAAAACAGCCGATACGCCGATAAAGTAGCTGGTAAAGGTTTTATGTGTTTGTTTAAAATTTACAGCCGTTTATTTAATGATTACTTGCAGCAGCGTAAATTCTTGATTTATCCATGGCTTTTATTAGATTATATGAGCTGTTTTTACGACTCGGGTCCAGTAAAATCTGTTATAGGATGTACATAGCCACGTAGATGTGCTTTTGATATAAGAAAGCACCACGTGAAATGTAATAAAATGCAAATTTGTTGCAATTAAATTAATTGAACTCTCGAATTATATTGAAATGGGCAATTCTTTCCTGGTGAAATATAACTTAGGTGTTTCAATTGATTTGTAGAATCCTTGGCGCGTAGCTTTATCTTACACAATTTTCCTTTAATCTAGAACTAGGTCTAATTCGTGGAATAGATTAGATCGAGAGGTTAATACGTATTTTAGACATTTAGACGTAACGACTTTAAATAACGTCTTGCGAGAATTTTCTAAGATGTGCGTGTGTAGCTAAATTTATAATGTAGATTCGTATTGAACACTGACGTTTTCTTTTGAGTGGTAAAAATTATTATTTGAATATTAGCAAGGACAATTCATAATCAAATTAGAATTCAGGTGGGCGAGGTCACCCTAAATTGCTATAATACTTGGAAAAAACGATGTGATTAACATCTGTCATTATAACAATAGTATCAGTAAAAGTAATGTTAGGTAAATTGAAAGAGAATGGGTATGAGGAATGTTTCTGGAATTTAGAGCATTTTGGAAGTAAAATAAAGAACAAATTAAAAAAAAAACTTCAATTACTTTCTTCTACAATACCAATGGTTCAAATAAGGACAATAATATGTATACATGTGTATGTGTATATAAAAAGTATAACAAAATTGCAAACAGACCACACACTCAATCAAAATAATTTACAACAGTAAGTATAAACACAAAGTAAGTACAAGTATACGTATAACAATAACGAATAACAAAAAAGTTCTAATAGAAGTTATATAGTAAGAGAGATCTTCATCTGAAATGCATTTAGTTAGGTTAAATAATACTCTAAACTAGCAAAAATATTCATTAAACATAAACTAATTAAAATACCACATTATCCTACGAGTTTGTTTTAATTTAAAAACTACACTTTTAACCGTGCCGTGCCGTCACCTATGTATGTACATATGCATCAACCGACATATATTGCTCCAACACTTACTTAACACTATACTTAACATAAATAGTAAGATGCTATTTATCAAATTAATGAAGAATTCACTGTCAGTGGCCGCGTCAATTTCGGACGTTTAGAAAATGGTACAGTTTACTCGATATAGATTTTGATAAAAGGGAATGCATAATATGCACAAACAATGGAAAATGTTGAAGTAACATCAATGGCATCCAGGGAGCTAGGTGTTGGCTGCTACGACATTTTAACAGCTGCCGAGAGACCTTTAACATACCCCCAGCTTGGAGAAGATAAAAAATGATGACATTAACTCGCCTTAAAAGTTACGGGCCGATCTCTCTTTTGTGCCACCTCTTTCAACTTTCCAAACTGATTTTAAACTGAATTGGACTCGCAAATAATCCCCCAAGAGACCTGATAAGTCCTCCTCCTAGCCAGGTCCAGAACCCACAGAGGAGGGTTACGAGACCAGACTGATAACTTGCCCTGATGAACCTGAGCTCTGTCTATGACATCATTACCCACCGCCAACTGCCGTCGAAGGTATGCGATACAACAGGGGACTACCACTCTATAAAATAATTGAGTCCTTGCAGCAGAACCGTCAATTCTATGTTATCCTAGAGGGGAGGCAGAGCCGCTGAGGGAGTCAGAGAAATGGTTTCGCCCAAGGGATTGTGCTGGACCCAATCCTGTTTAATAATTATACAAATGAGCAACCTGCGCTGAAAGAGACAAAAAATTTCGACTTGGCTATCATCACACAGGAGGAGACCTTCAAGGAGGTCAAAACGAGGCTCGACTCCAGACTGAATACAATATCGACGTATTACAAAAACAACTCAGGGAAGCGAAACCCCTCAAAGATCGAAGTCAGCGCCCTCCACCTCAACTCCCAGCTGGCCAGACGCAAACTAGATGTTGTATGGTACGGGAAAACCCTCAAGCATACAAATAAACTGGAATATATCAGCCTCACACACGATAAATCCTTGATCTACAAACGCCACTGTGAGGAAATATGACAAAGGGTGGCCGCAAGGAACAATACTTTGAGGAAACTGACAAACAGCAAGTGGGGTCCTAAGCCCGAGGTCCTAAGGACCACGGCTGTGCCACTAGGCTTCTCCACAGGTGAATACATGTGTCCTGTTTGGTCGAGACAGGCGTGAGCTGGGAGGGTCCATGTAAGCCTCAATGAGACCTGAACATTGGTGACAGGATGCATAGGAGCTGCATCAGTAGCCAAATCTTACTGAGCTAGGGGCTTCAGCAGCCCCAGTTCACATAAAGACGTCCAGAACGGACCCGGATGTTGAAATCTAAGCTTCGATTTCTTGCCGGTCTTTTGGACAAACTACCTTCTGTCAGACAGCCTTCCTGGTGATATCTCGTGCTCTTTCGGGACCCGGAGAATGTTCAACAGCACCAGGATCAGCGCCGCCCCGGTGAAGGTCCACTTAGTTAGATGAGGCCTCACGCAACCAAATGACGACATATGCATTTGTGGAATAATACAGAACTGCGCCATCGACGATTTATGGCACGGCAGTCCTGAAGGATTGGACGTGGCTCGCTACTAGACCGAAAGACTTAGATATAATTCGGACACTAAAAAGTAAAGTTTAAGTAATGTCTACGTAATTGATAAGGCTTGTTTGATCTAAATATGCACTTGGGAATCTTGGTCATATACAATGACCGTCATAAAGTTCGCACTAAATATGATTTCTTTTTATTTCCGTTTTTAAAAAAATAATTATCCTATTACGTTTTGGTTACCAGAAAATTAAATAAGACCAAATCACATCTGACGAGCTACTGTTTTCTAAAAAGTACGAAGGACATTAGTCAAATTTGATTGTTATGTATTATAAACAAAGCAGAGCTTCATATAAAAACAAGTTTTTCAAAAACAATCATGTGTTTCAATGTTTTCAAAAAATTGTAATCAAGTTTAGAACATTAAATTCCAATTTGTTTGGGTTATTTTTTTTATCTGTCACTATAATTCGAGTAACACAATAATTTGCACAATTAATTTCTTGGAATATTGTTGTGAAAAACAATTTGACGCTATTCTTAACATTTTAAATACCTGTAGTGACCAATATAACTTCACACCACAAATATTCCCCTCCATATCATCCTAGAATGGAAAACTATAACCCTAAAATCGATATCTGATGTGTTTAATGATTGGTGGCGTGAAAAATGTTACAGACCAAATTTTGACCAAAAACGTACATAGGCTCTTTTTTTTTTAGTAACCATTACTCACTTCATTACCATAATTCTTCACCAAAAGGCAAACCGAAAGCGAACAAATTCTACATCTGCGGATAGCAGCTATTGAAGCGACATGCGTGTGCGATGTGTACTCGAGAAGAGATGGTTTTTAAAACGTGTACGGCGTAGATTTTCCAGATTTCGGGCGCGTTCAAAAATCTGCGGGTACACATGCCACAAGCTTTTCAGGTTCCAACAAACTGCCAGAAAAACAACGACTGTTCAATTAGTCACGGAAAGCCCTCGTGAAAATGGAGGGAAAAAGGACGGCAAGAGGTGCATGGACATGGACGAGAAAAGCCTGCGATAGGATAACAACTCTCGCATACACTGGCTTGCGAAAGTAACGGCAATTGTGCGGGTAGAAATGAACTGTAGATGATGTTAGTAATTTCTTTTTTTTTCGGATAACATTTGTTTTTCTCTCCAACTGTATCCTTCAGCAGTCCTTTGGTATTCATATGAATTCAGTGCATTCTGACCTTTAATACACTTCTAATCTCGTTTTTCTTTCAACGAATTGTTTCAATCCCCTCAATCTTTTTCTAGCTTATCATCATCGCGACAATTGTTACTTTGTTGTATAACTTCCCTCTCAAATGTATATTACTGACACAGAGGATGCCGTCAACCGACTATTTGTTTCTATCGCCGTAAAGGTTATAAATGACTTTTGCAACCGTATGAAAGTCGCAAGTGACTTCTATTGGTTGACGTCTCCATAAATTATTACATTTTTTGATACACGAAATCAGTGCTTTCAACAAACAAAGGTCTCCCTCGGGGATACAGGACAATTTCTTCTAAGATAATCGGAAAATCATAAATTTACCATGTTGTTACACTAGCAAGATGTTTGTCTCAGTAAACTATTAGGGAATCAAATAAATTAAGAAGCTATGAAGCTGGGTGGTAATGACATTAAACTAGTTGTCCTGTGAGAAATATTGGATTAGAAGGCAAATTCGAGGGCTGTATTTATAGGGGCAAACCAATAATCAAATAGGTAAATAAATTACAACTAAGCATGTGCCAAAACACAGTAGATGTTGACATCCTCCTGGAGGATACAAAATACAAACCTATGAGCCTTCTCTGCAACAAATTGTCCATGTTTTGTGTTATTTCAGTTATGATTTACAGTCTGTAAAGTAAAAACGTGTACGATGACAGTTGGCATCAAATATCGTCCTGGTTCTTTTGTAAGCCGGTAGATGAAATCTTTGTCGTGAATGCTTTGTCACCAAAGATTATGTTTACGCATTGGGCTACAAAGCTGTGTTTCTTTATTCCCGCTCCAAAGGACCAAAAATGTCATATGCAGTGGCTGCTAAATACATGGCAAAGTTAAAGTAGTTCGTCGTTAAATGTGTTCAACAATATAAGAAGATCAAAAACATCAAACACTTGCCGGAACGTGACTCTATAAGCAAAGTGACGCCGAATATGGAAAAAAATGTGAATTCGTTTAAGCGGAGCTTCACTTTAACATTGCTACAAGTTGCAGTAGAATTGAAACAGAAGGGTATAAAAATATTACACACAATTATTGGAACCCACCTCCTTGCGCATAACGTCAAATATCGAAGTGCAATGAAGAAACCACTGCTAGCTGAAAAACATGTCACTCCCTTAGGAAAAAGAGAATTTGGATCGAAATTACAGCAATATAATATTCACATTGGGGATATACTGTTATCCGACGTTCCTGATTACGCTTGATCAATAGATATTAACACACCCCATAAAAGTTCATCTTTGGGGCTGCTTTTCGAAATAGGGTTTTGGAGTATTGCACCTCTTTACATCCAATTTAAATGGTCTAAAACGCTCAAAGTTTATGAGAAGTGTTTGTTGCCGTCTACTGAACGATGCTTCATAACAAAATCGAAGACTTGATCCTGCAGGAAAACCACGACCCAAAACAGCGGAGCAACCTTTGCACCGAGCGGAAAGAGCAGTCTGGAGCAGTCCATACTTGATTGGCCATCGAAGATCACTACATACAAATACCATTGGAAATGTGCGGGCATATTCTAAGCACGAACTCCGAAGAAACAGAGTGTGCACTGTGAGACAATCGACAGGACAAATTCGTCTCATTTGGAGATCTTTACCGAAAGAATACTAGGCAATTATCAGTGCCGGTAGTAACTGGACTCATTACTAATGGTATAGCATTTTTCTTATCATGGAGTACAACAAATCTATGTATTTAGAAGTCATTAAAAATAACTCTACACGTACACATTCTTACTTACAGACTATACTTAAAGAGCATTGGTTTGAGAATATTTAGCCCAAAAAATCTGCATCAAAATATGGTTACTCTGAGGAGGGAATGCACAATAACCTCTCAGAAACTCTCTCTATCTCACTAAAATACCAACCATTCTTTATATATTTCTATAGAACTGCTTGTTAGATGCCTATGGTTTCTCTCAGAAATTCACCAAGAGTGGGAGTGACTTAAACAAATTCAAACACATCGCGCATCTGTGTTCCAGTGCTCTTGTGTTAACTATAAGTTCGGTAACACGGTTGACAATGAGAGTTGACGTGCTCTACAAATGCTGCGTTTCGAATAAATTATTAATTTAGCTGGTGTGGAGTCTACTACGAAACCTGTGAAGTGTTGTATTATATAAATTCTATGGATATATGCTTTTACAATTATTATTGTTATTTATATTATTATGTTATATTTTAGAGACATTAACTTGTATGCATCCATAATCTTCGCTTATAAGTGCTTCCAATGGAAGTGGTCTTAAAAGGAACACATATCGTATGACTTTTTGCGGATTCACATTTTGAACGGCGGTGTATATACGCGCATTACTGTTTTGTAGAATAACAGACGAAATAGCAGCAGGCAGTCGGGTTGAGAGCGTCAGGCGGTTGCCGTATTTTGACTGCTTGTGTATGGCTAAAGTGTCATAAGTCATCGCGTTAAACAATGAGTAAATGCCAGGCATTGTGCCGTATAAACTGGTACAACAATGCGGCGCAGGGAAATAAGAGAAATGCTTGATAACGCGCGCGCTTTGGACGCGCTGGAAATGGAAAATAAGCAAATCGGTACGGTATAATAGCGTTTTTTTTTCGAGGGTTATTTACCTCAAAATGCACCGACTCCGGTTGTAATGAAGGTATTTAATCCTAGAAGGATGATGACGATATGATTCTGTGGTGATAAGCTGAATTATGTAGACGATTAAATATTGTTACGTGTTGGTTGAGATTATACGTTATTAAGAAATGATTGTTATAACTATTAGAACAGGGAACACTTAGCGTTCGGCGTTTCTAATATATTTTTTAGGCCTCTCGACACATAGTTATCTGTAAATAAGTTTTTAAACTACAAGAAGCATCAGAATATCTGATGAAGCTACAGTGATAGCGAAACATGTTATAGCAGCATTGCGATAAATATATTGGAAATTTTTCTAAAATATTTGAGTTTCACTTCTTCGACCATTATAGAAGGAGCAAAGTCTTTAACAACTTCTATTGTAACGTTTATTAATTCTTTTGTTGTAAGTAGTGGGTTAAGCAAAGCATTTATGAAAGTATATTCATCAAAGTTTGTTTAGAGTTATCCCTGTGATACGTATTTCATTGCCATTGTATATTTGTACATCGTCATAAATAGATATATACGTGTGTGCAAGCAGCATAATCACATACCCCAACTTTTGTTTAGTAATATCCCTTATAGAATATTTAATTTCATCTTGATTACACCAATCATTAATCTTTAATAATTTACTATGCAGCAATGCGCAGTCATCGATCGAGTTAATTGGCCTGTATATTTTTGGATCATTTGCATACGCAAGGTAATTGCTGTCGAGATTTAAGAAAGAGTCGTTTAACTATACATATATTAAAAAGTCAAAGGCCCAGATTAGATCCGTGAGGGAAGGAATTGGAAATGTATTTAAGGAATATCCATTGTAAAAAACATATGATATTTGGTTCTCATTAACTCTAAAAGTTATGAACAGAAGCCAACACGTTCCAGTTTAACTAATAACAGTTCATGATCTATGGAGTCAAATGCCTTTGAGAAGTCTGTGTACATAATATCAGTTTGTTTCCGTGGATCCATAGCTGATGGAAGGTATTGAGTTATACATGCTGTTTGTTATAGTAGATCGATCAGTAATGTCCCTATGTTGATATATAGACAAAAAAGCTTGTATATTTCTATAAATTCTTCA
Source organism: Trypoxylus dichotomus (assembly GCA_023509865.1). Taxonomy (NCBI): domain Eukaryota; kingdom Metazoa; phylum Arthropoda; class Insecta; order Coleoptera; family Scarabaeidae; genus Trypoxylus; species Trypoxylus dichotomus. The sequence goes on from CM042075.1 coordinate 57,283,422, forward strand.
ATATGCTTACAGGTCTATAATTCTCGATGCAGAATTTATTTCCCTTCTTAAAAATTGAAATAATTTTCTTAGATATTTTTCAAAGATGTGAAAATGTAGAAGTTTCTAGAACTAAATTAAATAAAAGAGTTAGGTGATAAGCGAAGCCAGAAAAATATTCGGTCTAGAAAACGATTTCTGCATTCGCTTAAACAGCAAATATTTGTTTGTTTTTACAAAACAATATTTTCATCCCCATGTGTAAAATAAATAATAAATTGTAAATAACATTTGCCAACAATGTGGTGTTAATGTAAATTTTACCACTTATTTTCAAACTTTACACGCGAATATTTTTATCTAACCCCAAACAAAGCGCACTTCAATGCAATGGAAACATCTTCCTACACCGTCAACAAAGAAATTCAAGGTTATGTTCTCAGCTGGTAAGGTTATGCTTGCCGTACTTTAGAATTCTCAAGGAGTGGTTCTAGTCAATTTCCAAAATGGAAATGAGAACATGACTGCTGAATCCTACTGTAGAGCTTTGTTATTCTACTGACGATAGGAATACTGCTGCATCACGATAATAACAGGCTACATTCGGTCTAGTGGATTTACAACCTCGACCTAGCCCCCAATCATCTATTTGGTGCACTCAAAAAGCATATAGGCGGCAAATATTTTGGTGGGAATAACGATGCTCAACAAGAAGTACGCACGTGGTTTAAACGGCAACCCAAACACTTTTATGCTGCAGCCATCGGGACATTGATAAAGCGATGGAATACGTGTACTGATGTAGATGGAGGCTTTGTTGAAAAAGAAACCTTGCTTCTGGCTAACTATTTCTTTAATAATTTTTACAATAGCTTTTTGTGACCTGCTTACTGACCTTCCTTCGTACTTATTAGGTTCACTTCAAAAAATTACTAGTCAGAAATAATTCTATTATATTATTGGTGTTTCAATCTTATCCTTTAACTACGTAGTAAAATTCCCATTAAAGAAGCTTTACATTGTACATGCATGCGCATATACATATATACATAGTACAACTGTATATGCGTATAGATTCCGAAGATATTTATGAATCAGTATTTCTGTATACCAGCAAGCGTTAAATATAGAAAAACACATTCCGGTAATATTATTACGTCCGGTTATTTGTACACAAGGCGCTAATTCGAAGCCGCAAAACACGATTATATGCCTATGAGGTGCTATTTATACTTCTTCCTATGATGTAGTTAATGCTCTTGTTTCTCTCATTTCCCAGAGAGACCGCACGATTTACGGAAAGTTCGTAAAACATCCACAATGAGGAGATACCATCGCGTATTGTCGTTACTCCAGATGAAACTAGACGCTAACACTGCACGTTGTTGCCTTTTTTTTATCGGCTTCAATTTCCTCGCTCTCTTTTCAATTTCTAAATCGCCCAACTGTTGTTCGGTTCGGACACGTGCGTCTTGTTTTCGATAACGTCCATAATACGAACGAAATTACGGGCAGAAAAAAAGGCAGGACGGACACGCCGATTTGAGTGTTTGTCGTCAAATTCCTACGATCTCTCGTTTTATTAAAACAAGAAAGGCCGTGTTCTAGGCGCGCTGCCAACTCCGGCACACGACACACTCTTACCGAAGCTCCGCAGGGGATTACGAGTTTTCTTTTCTCTCGTTTTAATTATTTTTCAGCGTACGCTGGCAGTTTCCAGCCGAGCAAGGCGTTATTATTAGAACGGTGTTTTCGATGGAATGTCGAAATACCTTCTCATCCGTGTAGAGTAAGTAACGTCCAACCTGGCGAGCTTCGTGTTTACGAGGACGACGTGATGGGAAGCGAGGCTCTAGACTTCTAACGCCATCTTTCGAAAAACGTAGCGTTATCTTCTAATGCCATCTCTTTTATTGCGAGGGGTGAAGTTTCATGTAGTCACCCCCACCCCAAACAGAGCTAAAATTTTCATGATCAATTTAACTATTACAGATCAGGAGGTAAGGTATGCGGGTACGGGACCACTTTTAGTTACAGGGTGTCCGAGAACTTCATTTATGCCCTCCACGAAGAGTGACACTCGCGACCTTCACGGTGCTCGCGGTTCAATTTGCGGTTTAGTTCGAGGTTTAATTAGCGGTTTAATAACATCCAGTGAAATGTGCGGAGCTTTCGTTTGGGGAGCGAGGGGTGGTGCACCATGCATATATTCAATCCCAAAATAGTCACTTGCCTGCCTTTCACGATGTGACTAATTCGACGATAACCTTTACGTCTGTGACACATTAAGAAGTTGAGTTAGTACTTACGCGGTTGAAGGATTCTTAATTGAAGGATTGAGCAGTTTTAAAGTTGGCACAGAGATGCCCAATACTCAAGAAAGGCGATCCCTCTACAATCCATAATTATCGACCTATTTCTTTACTTTGTAACTTTTCAAAGCATTTGAACATATTCTTTTTTCTCATCTTTTCTTAGAGTTGCGCAGATCAATTTCTCAGAAGCAACATGGTTTCATATCTCAGCGTTCAGCCGTCACTAATCTAGCTTGTTTTACGTAATGTGTCTGGGGCAATAGGTACTAGAAGCCAAGTTGACGCTATTAGCTTGGACTTTCGGAAAGCGTCTGATCAATAGAGAATTCCAAGTATGCTATAAGAATTACGTGTCATCCAAGTACGTCGCTACCTCTGATCTCCCGCAAGAATCCAATCTTGGACGCCTTTTATTTTATTATACGTTAAACCAATTGTACGGGTATGGGAAGAGACTTATCCTCCACTCTTCGACAGTTTCTCCCTAGGTCATTATTGTGGAGGAGAGCGCCATGGATGAGGCCATGTAGAGACCGGAGTGATCTTTAGAGCGCTTAGCGTCGAGGCCTGCATTTGTCGATCGTAGGACGCAATTCCTTTTTGCCAAAAAGAAAAACTTTAGCCCAAGTCTGACAATTTTATCGTATTCAGCGAGGTCAATTACATATACAATCGAAGTTTAAGCAAAATCGGAGAAGTCGAGACTTTTTTCAAAATCGCAAGGTAGTATAGAAAAATTGTCGATTTTTTACGATTTACGCAGATAGTCCGATTTCGCTCAAATTTTGGTTATATATGTAATTAATCACGCTGAACACGATAAAAAAAATTGTCAGATTCCAGCTAAAGTTGTTTCTTTTGCCAGAAAATTGCATTCTACAAGTGCAAAATGCAGGCCTCGACGTTAGGGCCCCAGAGATCGTTTTGGGCGTTACAGGGCCACTTTCACGGCGCTCTCCTCTAGTACAAGGATTTGGAGAGAAGTTGTTGAAGAACGAAGGACGAGTCTTTCCCGGTACCTGTACAATCGGCATTTAAGGAGACCCTATTTCAGCTCGTTTCCGACGTTGGTGCTGTTTTGGGTCTGATTTGGAAGAAATAGGGCGCTAGCTCCGCCGGAAATCAATTCAGCGTGTCACTTTACATAAATGCACCAAATTTCATCGTCCTACAACTTCCGGAACGAATCCTCCAATTTTCGATCGTAAGGAAGAATTACGATCCAAAATATCACACATTACTCGAAGAAAATAGCAAATTTTCAAGCGCAGTTCTTCCTTGGGGTTGAAAATTTTAGGACTCATTCCGTTCTTTGTCAGCTTCTCTCTAAGTCCAGAGACTTTTTCGACATTAAGAACATTTGGTAAGAGTTCCGTATAAGGGGTATCACGTTATGGATTTTAATGGATTCTAACGGAAGAGCTTCCCGTAGAACCATACAAGAAAGATTATGAGAACTTCACAATATTGTAATACAGTTTTAAAACAATACCAGTCTATTTACTTATATTATATGCAAAAATAAAAAATATGGGATAGTAGATATAATACAATAGATTATTCCCCAATATTCAGATCAAATGTTACCGTGCATCAATATTTTCTATCTATCTTAGTAACTTTTAGTCCAAACACAATAACTACCAACTTAAATTCCGTAAACTACGACTCATATACCACTAAAAATAACCTAGAAGTAGCCCTTTTTAAATAGATTTTTAGATACCTAAAACTAAACTCCTAAAAAAAAGAAGAGCCATTTTAAACACAGCAAAACGTGAGCTTTCCGTTAGAATCTATTAAAATCACTAGCCCGATGGCTCTTATACGTAATTACAGCCAAACATTTAAAATACCAAAACTGTAGCGTAGCCTACATTAAAATCTAAGAAATTAATATCAAAGAAATCACCAAATATTTAGATATAAAGCTTACTGTACAATACTCAGAGACTCCATCTTGTTAGTTTATTATTCCATAGCAATACAAAATAGCCAGCACAAGTAGCGCTATAATTACTAGGCCCGATTCGTCGTAAAAACTCAAGAGCTTGTTTTCTATTCCGCAGCGTCCTATGCATGAAAGAATTCGTATGATCATGAATTAAACGAATTGAAGAGCTGACGAATTTGCTTTTACAAAAACATTCCATAGCCGACCGTCGAATGAAAGAAAAATCTCATTAAACGTGTCGCTTGCATGAAAACAGGGGTCCACGTGAGTAGCGAAGGTTGTAAATGAAAGGCCGGGTAGACGCGTAGCTTGACGTATTTACTAGCTAGGCCTTTGGTATTGTAATTTGGCGTTCCTTTCTTCGTTTTCTTTCATCTCGCTCCGTTACGTGGGTTGTCCTATTACAGACAGAATCAAAGCAGTTCGAGTCTATCGATAAGAAAACACCAGACGTATAGAAAATTCAGATTTTGATGAAATTTGATACTCTGAAAGAGTATCTATGTGTTAAGCAAATGGATATCCTTTTAGGGGGGGAATTTCCAGATTGTAAGGTATTATGTCAATAATTAAAAATTTTCGGTATTTCCTTAAGGATTTTCAAGAATTTTGAAATCGACAAAGAAGAAATCCGGTCTAAAAACAAACGTAACTGATAAGGAAGAATGGTTTTTATATTTGGCATTAGCGTACATATATAAAAGTGTCAGATTTTAGTTAGTAGAAGAAAGAAATAATCTGTTGGTCAGTGTTATTTTTATAACATAATTTGAAGTATACCACATAGTCTAAAGCAGAGGCCAATACCAGCGTGCAAGGACCGCCAATCCGATCAGTGGCTCCCCACAAAATGGCACTACACCACTGTGACGTGATTCAAATTAGCGTGTAATTCAAAATTACGTGTTAGTATGATGAGTTTGGCGCTTGGAGCTTAGTGGTGAAGTCAGTCTGCCTCTTAAGGTGAAAAGTTTGGACACCCCTGGTCTAAAGAATGATCGATGATGGACATGGTTATTTATTACTTAAAAAAATATGTAATCCGTGGCACTGTAAAATTGACGTTATGAAAAAGTAATATTTGTTACAGTTTCCGAGATATTTACAAAAGTTTAATATTCAATCGCTGAAAGTTTTTGGTGCCCTGAAATCGAGCCACCCAATATGTGTTGTTCCTATACCGAGGTAATCTTTTAGACCCTCAAGCTTTTTGGAAATTAATATTTTTGGTTGCCGATATTCCCTTGCGAGACTGTTTGAATTCCATCGCTTCCTTTCTCATTACTTGTTACTAAAAAATGTATCCTACAATATCATTGACGCTGCTACCGAACATAATATTTATTTGTTCGTTCCCTTGTTTTGCGCGTCGATTTTTTGCAGCTGTAGAGTTGTTATTTCTCCCTCATTGCCTTACCGCACCTCCTACATTCAATGTGTGAAACGATACTGAAGCAGCTGCATTGCGTATAAAAGGAATTCAGTGTAGATGTAGTCTGGTTTCGGCTTCTTTCGCGTACATAGAACTTAAGGAATGTATATTCGTTTTCATATCACCATTTATCATACTTTATAAATTCCAATTCGACCGGAGGATGCAATTTATGCCAATGTCTGTTAACTGTCTGCTGCATGCAATGCAAATACATACAGAAATGGTTGAAGAAGTTAGAATTATGCTTTTTTTCTTTAGAAAAAGTTGGTGAGAATATATCTTAATAAACATCGACGAATGAGATACCTATACTTTGAATTTTAATTATTAAAGATCATAATTTGGAATGTTAACTGCGATATATACAGGATGTCATGCAAAACCTTAATTAAATTTGGAGAAAAGTGGAATTAGTCAAACTAGAAATTTTAAACAAAAGAACTGCATGTCAAAGCCTAGAACTTATGCAGCAAATGCTAAAATTTTAAAATTCTCATTTAAAGCACATAGCCTTTGACTAGTTCTCCATTTAACTGTTCTAACCATTCTAATAATTCCACATTGTCAGTATCAGGCACAACTGAAGATATGCTAGTTAAAATAATAGCACTAAGTTTCCCCATGAACAAACTGCTCGTGATAGTGATATTCCGTGCTTCCTAAATCATGATACCAAATTTTTCTGGCGAAGCTAATATTGAAAATAGTCAATCTCTCTTTATCTATATCTATCTTTCCCGGTGTCTAGACACGTGCTAATTTAATACCAACGCACAAAAGGGAAATTTTTGTGTGATTGATAATGACAAGCCTATAACACTTTTATCCAATTTTTCGTAAGTATGTGCATGAACATGTTATCCAAAGTTTCTGTTACCATGAGTTTTTAGCTGAAATATCTAGAGTAACTAACTTGGCAATTGTTACTCAATATATTAGTGAAATACTTAATGATCTTCATGTGGGTGATATAAGCGATTTTTTGCCTCTCCCAGAATCCTTGAGACAGTCGCCCATAGATGTGTGGAACTTGATTATTGATGTTTCACCTACCTGGGGTACAGTTCCATCATCAGTTTTAAAATTCGACATGTTTGAGGGTTGTTAACCTAATTCTTGCACGCTGGATAGAGGGGTTGGAAGATGATGTAAGGGATGTGAGAAAGGAAGAAGTAGGTTTGGTTTAGAAACTAAGAATAGGACAATGGTCTCCCTACATGCTTAAGAGATAAAATAACCATGAGATAAGAAACGGAGTGGGGTGGAATATTTGTTGGAAAGAACGGCAAGGTATAAATGGAGATGGGCAGTACACTTAGAAGGACGGTAAGAAGTAAAATTGGCAAGTCATGTTCTCAAATTGAAGCCAAGATTACACAAACGAAGTATTGGAAAACCACCTAGGAGATGGGTAGACGACATAAGGAAGGAGGCTGCAAAAACTGATTACAGGTGGCACAAGGTAGAAGTAGGTAGAAGGAAAAAGAGGAGGCATATGGTCGGGAGTGGACAACCAAATGCCGAGGAAGAAGGAGAAGACTTGTTGATCATTGTCAAGTTGATGTAATATATACATTTTTGTTGATATGTATTCAATACAATTGACCATGGAATTTTGCTCAATAAACTGGACACTTCGCTACCACTTTGGATTTGAGGCTTATGAACTCCTATTTGTCGGAGCGGATTAATTTGTAGTTACATTTGGAGTGCCGCAGGGCTACCACTTAGGAACAACATTGTTTCTATTATTTGTTAATACTCTGTTAGTTACGTTTTCCTATCGTACGTTGGTTTATGCTGATACGTTAAGACTTATTCCGCTGTTACCAACTAAGAGAGCCGCTTAAGCTTTGCACATTATATTAAATAACTCTCTTTAGCTTGCTCTAAAAGCAGGAGTAATTCGGTGATATAAGTATGATACGTTGAAGTGTTTGTATTTTGCCTTTGTAGTGAGTTAGCTGTAATGTGTGCCTACTCTTTGACCCTTTATTATATCTGTCACCAGTAAAACCATTGAAACGGGTCACCAAAGACTTGCCCTTGTGGAGCTACCTCAAAGCACAGTGCACAGTTACTCCATTCCCCAACGACAAACGCTGAGGTTATAACGAGGATTCGAGAAGAAGTCATAACAATACCCACGGGAGTGCGTCAACGTGGTCTTCAAAATTTCAGCATTCGCTTCCGTAGACTATGACGACATTGTTTTGAAAAACTGAACATTTTTTGAGGGGATTAACAATAAAACCTGTAAATTTGTTAGTTTAAATTCAGCGTTTCCCTGTGGCACACCTCGAAACCACTTCAGCTCATTGTTTCTACTTTTTAAAGTATAGAATTTAGACTATTTTCATCGTAATTCCACCATTACAATTTTGTTCTTAACCATTAACGGCGAAGAATTATCCCAAATTAATACTTGGGAGACCGGTCTCGGGTCTAATTCATTTCAAATTCCCCGTAATAAATTGCATTTCGGGCCGCGCACACCCGTACGTGGCCACCCACGAACAACGGCCGTTGTAGGGGGCGCGCGTTGTAGGTGGTGCGAATAGGTCCGCCGAATGTAATACACGTTTCGAAAATTTAAGCCAAACATTACGATGAATTATTCCCACTCAAGCGATTTTCCCCGCTTACATGCGTACGAAACGCCGACGTAATGCGATTATTAATCTGAAAATGGCCAGAAACAATGAAATATTGGCGTTATTTTGGCGCCTGGCGGAATAATACGCCGATTTTAAATGAGTCGATTCAGCGTACGCACGCCCATTAATATTTTCCCGGTTTCGGGTAGGGCTGATATTATTTCAGAGGAGATGTGGAAGAGTAGATGTATATTTTATCGTGGAGACTGTTGAGAATTTTATTTCTAGTGTTACAAGGTAACTTAAACAGGTGTAGAAATACAAACTATTGCATTTAGCATGACACATCGCAGAGCTTTGACTGGTAAGGCGTATCTAAGGGTTTCTGGTAAGCATTGGAAAAATGTTGATGCTATAGTATTTGAAGCTTAGTTAGGACTCTTATTCCAAGAGAAAGCCACTAAGTAGGTCACAAAAAGCTATTATAAAAATAATTAGAAAAATGGTTAACCAACAAGGTCTCCACTTACATTACTACTACTACTACTACTTGTACTATCGCTTCGCCAATACCCCAATGTTTCCTGCGTAAAGGTATATGGGTTGCTATCTTAACCACGCGCGTACCTCTTGCTGAACATCGTCATCATCCTCTAAATGTTTGCCGCCAAGATGCTTTTTGATTAGGCCAAGCAGCTGATAGACGCTTGGGGCTAGGTCGCCACTCCAAGCTGTATATTCAAGAAGTTCCCACCCAAATTCTATAATTATTGCCTGAGTCATGTGGGCCGAATGCGTCCTGGAATTATCGTAATGTAGCAATATTCCTCTTGTCAGTACGCCTCGACGTTTTCGTCGAATTACGTCCCGAAGCGACAACAACACTTTTCAGTTTGATTCAGCAATCACGTTCTCATTTCTATCCTGGAAGTGGGCTAGGAGCACTCTTTGAGAATCCCAGAATACGATAAGCATAACCTTACCAGCTGAGGACACAACCTTGAATTTCTTCATGGACGGTGAAGAAGGATGTTTCCATTTCATTGAAGCACCGGAGATATTTCCTTACGGATATCTTTTACGGGACGTCCTTCTTCCCAAAAAAAAGCGCATAACAGCACGCTGCTGTCCCTCAATACACTCTTCGAACACAGAAGCCATTTTAACATTGTCTGCGTACGCCCAAGGCAACTGGAACAAGAGTATCATAAAGCTGGATTGTGCTAACACCTAGTGTTATTTTCAACTTTTCCACAGTAGTTTGTAACTTATTTAACTACTTTCCTTAGTAAGTAGTAAATTCCATTAATGCTAAAAGCTATTATCAATAACAAATTTATAAGAAACATTACACACAAGTAATTCATGTCAGTGCAACTATTTGCGCAGTCTTTAAATCGCTGTGACGAGAGAGAACAGCACAGCATGATCATTCAACAATTGACTCTTCCAAATGTTCCCCGTCCTTCCTTTTTACCCTATAATACAGTGTCAATTAGAAATTAAAATCTGAATCTTGGATCAGACACTGTTTCAGTGCTTTCTTAGCTGTGTTCAATATTTCTTAGCTTAAAAACTTTTTCATAATAGCCCCTTTTGCACAAATCAATTTGTTTTGAACTTTGAAGTCTACAACAATAAATGTATATGATAGACAATAGCTTGCTGTTACTTAGCAGATGTGGTAGTGTACATACCGATGTACGTAATTATTCAGTCTATTGAGTTTACACCACTATCAACACAATTCGTTCCTCTCTGAAACAAAACACAGTCTGCAGTGGAATAAATGTCTAAAAATAATGCAGTTTCATCAGCTTATATTGGCATTTCACTTTTAACAGCACTAGCAATATCGTATATGGAAAGTAGGAATATTAGAGGTCCGAGATTACATCCTTGCAGTATATCGAACGTAACAATGTACTTGGATAGGACATAGTTGCTATAGCATACTTGCGGCGTGGGTCTTCAAATATACACGTAACTAGATCAACGTTTATTAAAACTTTAGTATGTTTATTAACGGATACCAGAATGTTTCGAAGTTAGGTATGGTTTTTATGGCTAGAGCGGATAGCATGTAATCTTCTATTTCTTAAGATTGACTTAATGTTCGCAAACACATTAGTATTTATATTAGTCACGCATCAGTGAAATCGTAGACTAATACATCGCAAGAAAATTGTCAACATAAATATCGAAAAACAAATAAACTAGGATGTTATTTACAAGGCACAATTGTGTAAAAATTTAAATAACGAAGTAAACACAAATAGGAACAATGACCAGGGCGAAAATGGACGTATACGCTTGACAAATATATTATCAAATATTTGTAAACATTTTGAGTAAAATCCTGATTACTACCAAAAAGAAGTTAATACATCTATGGAAGTTGTCATTGTAGAACAAAGCAATGGAATAATAATGCAGTTCATGTAAAACTACAGGTAATTATATAACACTTGAGATTCTCAATAAAATATTGGTTTATGCTTTTAGTTCTTCAATCCATCGCCAAATGCACTCACAATATTTTATATATAATACTACTCTCTCTGTGAATATCCTTACAACTGACGAAGGGTACGATAAAATTGCAACTTCCTTGCAATTAACCAGCGAAATTTAATTTCTGAAGAACTATCACCCTCTGCAGCATTTCAACCCACGACCTCTGCCTTACCGGCGCATTGTGCTATCATTACACCACGAGACCTCTTGTTAGTTCACATCGCTTTTGATACCTAGATGTTACGATGTCTGCAGATATATCTCACATACACTATTATAATTAAATGCAAACTCTTAACAATTAAACTAACATTAGTATTAAACCACCACTTGTATTAGTAATGGTAGTCTCGGCAGGATTTGAACCCACGACCTCTGCGGTACCGGTGCATTGTGCTACCATTACACCACGAAACCATATATATAACATATAAGGTTACCACAATTATTATGCTACATTCGTAATTTGGTTGATAGTTCGGCAACTAATTGATAGTATAATATACACCACTGTAGTAATGAGAAGATAGTAACTTTCCATTAAAATGTTCCTACAATACCTCGTAACGATATGGCAATACTACAGTCGACTTAACCGTGACAGCCGGCGAATTTCAATCGACAACTAAACAGGAACTAGCCGTTTCTTTCACGGATACCAATAGCAGAGCTTCAAAACAGGTGCCCGATGCATGCGATGTTCATCTTCAACGCATACAACAGGCGATGAATATTTAGTCGGAGATTAAATAAACACTCAACATCGAGTGTCCCATAAATACGTCAGATCCCGCTTGCCATTCGGCGTTTTTCAACGTCTAGCGCTGAGAGAGCACAATAGGCCCCGCACTTAGACATATTTATGCCACTTTTGGATAAGGAGGCCGTGAATAAACTTAGAATAGAGTCAACATCGAAGCGCTTTCGTCCGCGCCAGCCTATTTTATCTGGGAAAATAAGATTTATGAAACGAATATTTGCCTGTTTGTTTTGAAAAAGTCGGCGTGACGCGATTTCGATGTAGGTTGGTGAATTATTGGTCGATATTATCTTTTTTAATGTAAACGGTCCTTCGTGTTTATTGTTTTTGTAATTTGTTAATCTCACACTACTTTATATTAAATATATAAATAACCTCCTTGGTGTAACTGCAGCAAACAATCCTTAAATCGATCGAGCATTATTAAGAAGAAAATTTTAAGGTCATTTACACGGATTTAACTAACCTTTGATTGCATTGATTATTCTATACTATGCCAGAAGTTAGACCTAATTGGATTTTCCACTTCTATGGATATTTTGTAATCATCAAACTTCATGCGAAGGAAACGTTACTTGCCTTACCTAGGTTATGAACCATATCATGTATATCCGACTCCTGGTGTTCCTTAACGAACGAATTCACGACCACTTCTATTTCCTATTTATATAATGATGTATGTTATATCCTTGAGCGCCGTAAATTGTTTACTCCTAATGATTTAAAACTTTACAACGTTATTAACACTATTGATGATTGTCTTTTGGTTGAATATACCGCAAACATGGAGTATTAGTAATAGGCGTAATATGGAGTAATAATATCATATTGAGCAACAGCGATTAACAATTCATTCCTTGGAATAGTTTTTCATTGAAACTGTGCTTAAACGAAGATATCTCCACAATAATCAGCTACGCGCTGATAACATTTTTATATATCGTACTATAATATGCTTCTATAGTTTGGTCATCCCTTTATAAACACTATTAGGTAAAACTCTTCAAATCTTAATGTTACGAATAACATGGTAAACATTCAACACAAGTTCCAGTTGTTGATCCGCGTAATTAACTTCTTCTCAACAGAACCAGAAGTAGCTCAACGTTTCGATGAAGTCTCTTTCATTTTCGTCCAGAAGAAGTCATGGCAAAGTGTGCCGTGGTTGCGAGGTCGCCCATATTTCTACCTTCGGTATATAGAGGGCCCTTGTCTTGTGTTGGTTGGCTGAACTTCTCTGCGACTCATGTGGGGTGCGCCCTTGATCCGCACGTTTTGAAATTTAGGACTGGGTTGGAAAGAAGAGGATCGAGCTGGCATATTCTGCCGATTGTCCTTGTCATTACTCCTTTCAGATGCTGATGTAGATCGAAAATTATAGAGGGCCCACTGCAGAGCCCTGCGGCACCTCCGATTTCGTGCGTCTTGGTCATTCATCTACTTCGATAGCTTCGATTGTGATTCGTGTTTGAAGGTTGTTAGATTTTGTTGTGTCCTTAGTGTTATCAAAGTGTATAGAATGAACTGTGATCATGTTTCGCTAGGGGTGAAGTGGATTGTCTGCATTTTATGGCTAGCTAGTGTTCCTCTCTACGTACTCTTGCTGGTCTGCTGGTTTAACAGATCTACATAGGTTTATTTGTAATTTCTACATGAGATTTCGCACACCCTGGTTTCTAGCAGGAGTCTATCTTTGCAATTACTAAGGACATCGTCAAGTTTTTGTTCGGTTGTAAAAACATTGTGCTTGCATGGAAGCCTATTTTGTTTGGTGTGCGTTTTACGTAAAATAGTTATATCTTTGATTGCCAGGTTATCTTTTCTTATCAGAAATTTTCTTGACGTTGTGGATGATTTTATTAATGTCCTTGAGCGAGTATACATTGAGCGAAGGAGACAGCGCGAAGTCGCTCGAACACAATAAAAATTGTGAATTCCCTCCGTGTTCGAAGTTTGCAACGACGGCTCTTCAAATTGCAGTTGGAAGATAAATAAATAAATTAAATAAATTTTAGTACTTATGAGAGAGAATTAACAAATATTTTCAGTGAAGTTGAAATACGTTTTTATAAGGTTTTGTAAATTGACAAATATCTCAATTTTTGTGAGAATCTTTTTCTCGTGTAAAAACATTGAGAAATCTACTACTGAAATAGCAAGATAGTTTAATATGGGCTCATCTTCTGTTGAAAATGAGGTAGTACAGATTATCTCAGATATACAAATCAACAGCATTTGATACAAAATTCTAGTCTTTTATATCTGAAGATAAATATCCGAATCCAAGGTAAATTGCCATTCTGTTAACAGTAATGTTTGGGTTAACTTATTTGCGCGAGTTAGTGTGCAACGTTTGTATCAGCATTTAAAATAAACATATTGTTACGCTTTAGGTAACATGTGTGTTTCATTATGAATTTAAAAAACGACTTCAAATTGGAAAACCGTTGACTAACATATTTACCTAATGCAAAATTATTTTTTGAAGGGTGGAAAATACGAGAGCTGTATATGATGTTTGCCATCGAAAAACACACATTCAACAATTATTCTCTTCGAAAACACCTTACATACGGACGAACAAGAAAAATACACCCGAAATATTAAGAGGACAAAACCAGAAACGGAAACAAAAGAATTTCACCGACGGCTCGCGGTTGCCGAACAAAATAACAATCTCGTTTGCAGTAAAATAAACGAAACCAAAGCGCGTACCCTTCCTTTGGACCGCTCGAAATGAAAACGAAAATATTAGCGTACATTATGTGTGTACATTGGAGCACCTGCTGCTAATGCATTTGTTGCGGTTAATCTAAGCCAAAAGGACTCGGTTATAAATTGCCTTAATTTAAAATAGATTTACGCTTGTAATTGAAATATACGCTCGTTGTTGGTGTAAGCGGCTGCATGCCGGATCGTATTTAATAATCGTGTCGCTTGTAGATTAGCGAGACGGTCAAATATGGCGCATTGTTCCGAGTTATTTATCGAAAGGCTTAGGAGCGGAGTTATTGCAAAGTTTCGTAAATATTGGGGATTCGCAAGCATAGTTGGATTCGTGTGTTTCGGAAAATCCGTTCGGAAAAAGTAATATTTACAATGCGAAAATGCTAAACGCTCCCATATCTATTTTACTCTGGTGCTTCGTATTGACGATATGCATCTGTGCATTTAGAGTGCATTTAGAGTCGTGTGACTGCAATAAACTATTAGAACATTTCGAATTTATGCAGTTCAATGGAAGATGAATTTGGTAAAGAAGAATGTTACATCTGTAGGTTGGTCACATCCGTCTTGCCGCAATTCATCGCCACTAGCTTAGTGACTAGCATTCCATTCTATGTGTAAATGACAAAGCATGGGTAGCTGTGCCTTAGAAAAGCAAAAACTGTTTGTCAGGAGGAAAAGTGATAGGATCATCTCGTTGGGACGTTCTTTACTAAATTATCTATATGAAAGTAAAACCATAAATGATGAATATCGACCTGCTCCCTCATTCTGTTTAGAGCAGTAATTGTTACGTTCTTATGTTTCGAAGAACAATGTCCGCTGTAGCCTGTTCGTAAATTCCTTCGTGAGTTTCCTGTCCAACACTTACTTGTGCTTGGCTTATAAAATACTTGCTTATTTACTCGCTCACGCAATAGCAATTTATAACAGAACACAAATGCGGATGCGCAAAAAAAATTATTTAGAAATAAAATGTATTCTCGATCTTCACTCTTAGCCTATCTAGAGAGTCTGTAAGTAGTATAATGTGTGCAACTATTGCAGTTCATCACGGTCTCTTATAGATGTACGTACATTAGCGTGTGTATATGTAAGGATTCAGTTTGTTTGAAGTTTGAAAACAAGTGAATCCTTAACAGTCCTTAAGTCCTTAACAGTAATTAATGGGATATTCAGACAGAAGTGGTTTCCTTATCAGGTAAACACACTTACTCATTCCAAATTGTTTGTTGTACGAAAACTGTATCGAAATGCAACTTGCTTTTTGTTTCATGGTAAATCAATGACTCATTTGTCTCTCATTCAGGAAACTTCGGTTCTCAGTGAATATCTATAATGGATACATAATAATATGCCAGGGCTGATGAAAATATTTCTCGAAATGATTATAAGAAAAACATCCGGAGAATTTGGTAGATGGCCTTATTCTTTAAGTATTCGCTTTCAATATCAGTGCACTCTCATACCTAATCGAACCAATTTTTTAAATCATTTTTCTCTCTTCAGAGTCTTTCAACAACTACTTTAGGCGACGAAAATCCCTTTATTTGTTATATTTGGGAAAAGAAGAAATCGTATGTTCTCAAATCAGGTAAACATAGGCAATGAGACATGAATTTCATATTTTTCCTGGTTAGAAAGGTGAAAATAATCGCCTCAACTAGGAATTTTCGCTTAAAATTGACGTAGAGAAGCCTCTATTTTCATATATACTTTAACGCATTCATCATGAGTTCTTGAAAAATCGAAATAGGGAATTCGAGAAGTTTACTTTTGGGTTTCATCCAAACGTCCAAAGAAGGTGACAAATACTCTTTTTTAATCAATGAACACCACAATTTAGAGATAAAACTCTAAATCATCTAAATCTCTGCTATATGCCAGAACTTATTTTGAACCTGGATGGGCCTTCATTCCCGCATGATACAGAATAACACAAAAAATGTAGGTGCAAAAGAAAAACCAACTTCGCTACCTTCGCGCAAGGTAGGGGCACAATTACTGTCATATCAGTCGTACCTGCTTCCGATACGAATGCTTCGTCTGTTATAATTTCGAAAGGAAATAATGTGCGGGATTCATAGATACCAGATGAAATAAATTCTTTCAGAGGCACTGCCTATGGTAGCTGATACTTTTTTACCGTCGATTTTAAGAACACAGTATTTCCTGCATCGGGACCAAATAGACCTAGTGAATTTGTCTTCACCTATGAACAATCATATATAGCCATTAGTTTTCTCTATTTTCAAATCTGTAAAGAATACTTAGAATTTCTTGGTTTAAAAGTCCGTAGGAAATACTCTTCTGAATTAACTGGAAAATTCTGGAAGAACTTAGATCCAGAAATCCGTAGCAGCAATTGTGCAAAAGCTACAGTTCAAGAAAATAACTTTGGAAGTAAGCAAATTGTTGATATCCTTAAAACCTCATCTGCTGACACTCGTGGACTCTTTTTGAACTGCTTTTGAGAGAAGTCTGAGCTTTGGGATGCTGTTAGTGGATACCATAAAGCAAATGCACAGAGGTATTTCTTCAAAAAGGAAAAGAACTGCAGGTGGTGTGGAACCAATTATTTTGCTAGAGGCAGTAGGCTTGCAGAATAAGAAGATTGAAGAAAGAAATTATTGAACATTTTGTGAGACAGATTAAAAGTAAAGAAGACTAGGGATGTCTAGTAATATTCTTAAAACTTAGAAAATTGCTTTCACTTGGCTGGAAATAGAAGATAACGACACTGTAGTTGATAAAGGTACCTAACTATCCAGGGATAGAATTTTTTAAAGTAAATTTTCACGATTACAATTTATAATTTTTAAAATATATCAACATTTTCATCACAAAATGTATATTACACTTATTGAAACATTGTTCTATAAAATGTTGTTGAAATTGCTTATCCCTGTTTGCTAAGTATGAACAAATCTATTACTACCATAAGCCATGGTCCCGTATTTGCGCTAAACCATTGCGAAAGTGGTCAAACGTTCCCATTGACCTGTAGGTAACTACCGATAAAATCGTCAAAAGAGTATAGATTGTCTATAGTAGAACAAGGTCAGAAGTTAATTAATTCTATTGAGTCGGCCAATACTTGTTGGAAATCCATACTATACATGGACGAAGAAGTAAAACATAATTTTACAAATACTTCCAATATATTTAACACAACGTAATATATAACGAAATGTCATATATTACGCTGCGTTAAATGCATTGGAAATATTTGTAGAATTGTTTTACTTCTTCGACCATATTCAATAATCCAATTAGAAAAACTTACTCGAGTTGATCTTATATCAACCAGCATTCACGATTTTTCGATTCTCTAAAAATGTGGTAGGGTAAAATAGAAGAAACATGCGATCACCTGCTTCGGAGCGCTGCATGAATCTGTTGTGGATTTATATTTATTTTCAAGTTGGTGCGAACAAATTTAAGCTTCGTCACGAGGAAGAGAATTAAAATTAAATAATGAAATCTGATACGACCTCCCTTTTGAGCTTCGGCCAAATTGTGTAAGATCCAACGCTTTGACGGTAATATTCAAGGGTGCTTCAATCTCACGATATATACGTATTGTGCCAATCCCATTCGATCATTGCACACTCAGCATTAACATTTGTGGCAACAACAGATGTCTTTTCCGAAATTTATTCCTGAGGATGATGCGTTCATGCTAGAATTTGTGCGCAGCGAATCTTTTATATTTACCCTAGATCCATTTGAGATGCCAAGTTTTGTGGGTGGCTAATGGCTTAGGTCTAGGGCTAACACTAGCAATAACAGAAACAGCAACGCTAGAATTCGGCAAAATAATTGTAGATATTGTATTTGAATCGTGCTTGATCCCCAAAAGCTAGAGAAAGTCCTTCCATACACTATTTCAATGCCAAACTGCATTTTGGAATTAGAAAAAGGTCATGACGTAAAAGTTCCGTTTTTCTGCAAAATTACTTTGGAAAAAAGGTTAGAAATACCGAATATTACTAAAATGACAATTAAAAGTCGCGAAATGCTAGATTCCTGGCATTTATACTAAAAATTAAGTTCATTTTAATAATCTTATTGAAAGATATTTTCGAAAATGAACTCCACTAAGAATAATAATCATTGTCTAGTTATAAAATTGTAACACTAGAGGTGGTGTCTATAAAATACGTGATGGGTTAGACCTGCATCGAATAAGGTTTGTACGCGTTAGATAATTTGTTTTCTTTCATCTTCATTAGCCTTCATCTTTTCGTAAGTGCATGTCTACACCAATTGAAATCTGTCTAAATTGCCGTTTAAACAATTTGCTTCCACAGATTCCGAGAAAAGCACTTTAAATTGAATTGATTAGGCGCATCTGTACACGCAGATATGCATTTTATAACGGCAAAGCGCTGCTGATAGCCTCTCTTACCCCTACAATCTCGCGCACTAACAAGCGAGTACTTGAGATATTTTATGTGTAACTCGGATACGTACTTCACATGGGGAAAAGGACCACCCATCTCATGGACATTGTAATAAAGTTAATTATATCCGTTAGTACGCTCTTTCAGGGCCGCTTAAAATACATGTTAATATGTGCCAGATCACTGGTAATCAAAACGATTCATCTTTTGTTACTTGTTTAGGTACTCACTTAGTAAACGAGGAGAAAGATACGCTTAAAATGTCACATCGATTCATGTAATCGCTTCTAGACGTAGTCTATATAAATACCTACATACATTGAGCCAAAGCCATGCATAATACGGAGCTTGAAACGTTTTAAAGCCTCGGTGTATGTAAGTGGAAATTTTACGTGGTATAGAGCGTAATAAACAGCATCTGTAGGGGGACTAAAATAACTACAAAATATCGAACAAATTTAGAAGTCGATAAATTTCGACTGAGTGGTGTAAAAACATTTCTGTTTTTTTAAATACGTTCGACGGTTAGGACGTTAAGAATTTTAAGTAATATTGGTATTCACTTTTGGAACTTGCACTCTTTTAAATAAGTTTGGCATTCACTGTATTCATACACTATCGTTACAAAGTTTGAAGACGGGGATGAATTTCCTCTAAACATAAATATTAGTAGAGGTGTAATAACAAGGAGGCTCTTCAGGTGTCAAATTCAGAATTGGATGAAGCTTGGTAAGGATGTAGAACATGTTCAGATATTCAAGGAATTTTTTTTATCACAGAAATTCACGTGAAGGTATGTAAGGCTGCTTCAAAAATTGTTTAATTTTCTGTTTTTTCGATATAATTTTGAATGGGTTATTCGAATAGATATTGTAACAGAGATGCTTTTTGAGTGCACCTTGTATCCCATTTGGTGCTATTTGCTTCTGGAACATTCTGTATAGCTGGGTATTGCATGTACGATTTTAAATAGATTTAAACAATTTTTATTTAAAACTCATATGATGCAACACCCCGTATATTCTGCAGTGCTATAAAGGAACTTCGAATATCAAGTAAAAACTCAACATTAGTCAATATTCGGAGGGGAGTTTCATCCCTTTAAGTGATTTTCCGCGATAAATACTTTTTCCTTCCGTATCTGAACATAGTTTGCATTCCTACCAAGTTTCATCCAATTAAACCGTTTTATTGCTGTATTATGCTAATGAGGGCATTTATGAAGGGATCGATTATTATTTGCAACGATTGCAATGACTGTGTGGTTGTATAATTCACAGGTATTGCCGTAAACTCCACAGACTATAAAAAGTTATGAATTTTAAGAACACTTAGGGCCTGAGTAGGAAATATTGCATGTACGGTACATTATTACATTCAGTCGGTAACACGGTTGACAATGGGAGTCCATGTGTTCCTGAAACGCTGTATTCCGAATAATTATTAATTTGTGTGGAGTGGAGTTTACTGCGATGCGTGTGAATTACCATTCTATGGTTTTGTTTTCTTTTGTTTCCTTTTTGTAAATCGTCTCTATAAATATTTCTCTCTTTTGACAGTTGAGCGTTATATATAAATGCCAAAAATTAATAATCTAGCGCGAACTCCTCATATCTAACTTGATGTTGTCATTTCTTGCGATGAAGAAAATATTTTCATATTTTTAATGAATTCTGCTTCATATTCTACTCGGAATTCCGAATTTAACCTCCTCGATTTTTATTTGTAGAGATATATAAAGGAACTACTGTACCATCAGGTGGTTAATATCGAACAAATATTATGGCCACAAATACGAACTATTGCGAATTTTATTAGAAATCAACCAAATATATTTTTGAAGATTAACATAAATAGTAATAATCCATGCCTTAGCATCCCCCAAAGTACTTTTACCAATTATAGGGGGCATCGGCCTGTCATGCGGTGCGTCTTAAGAAGTGCCTTCTTAGCATTCGCTATGGAGTGCGAAAAACCACAGGAAACCCCATTTTAACAATTATTATAGCAATTATTGATTATTTTTATTTTATGTTACACACAGATGACATATATATATATACATATTTTTAAACCCACTTATATTTATGTCTTTACATTCTGCTTACGTTTTTAAATAAGACACCCTGTATCTTGGCTAAAAGGAATATTTTATGTATGCCCTTTCGAGTTAAATCGTCATATTTCGCGTCAACAATTCTTTGGTTATTATATGGATAAGTATTAATGAGACACCCCGTATATATTTTACCTTCACTTACTGATTTCCTAAATGTAATATTGGAAAATTTGACGTAGCGGAATGGCTTAATCATTTTCTCCTTTAAATCATTGTTTTTCCTAACGCTTAAGGTTTTGTCGGATTAAAAAAATTCTATAAACTTAAATTCATTTTTAGTTAATTGCAATATGATACTAAACATTTAAGAATGTTTCATATTACAGCATTTTACTGCTTTTGTATCGAATGCGCGCGAAAAGTCTGTATGTAGTAACTTGGCGATTATCAAGTATCTCACTAATATATGAGTAACAACTGCCGAGTTAGTTGCTGTAGATCTTCCAGGTAAGAAGCCATGCTGACGTTCAGAAATTGTAGATGTGACACTATTAAGTATACTGGAATATATAACACGTTCATAGACTATACAGGAATCACCCCTTTTATGCACTGGCACTAAGCGGACACGCTTCCGGAGATTAGGGAAGACAGATGTAGACAAAGAAAGATTGATGATTTTCATTATTAACTTCGCCAGAACAAATCTTGTATCACGAATTAGGAAGTTAGGAATTCTATCACCGACAGTACGCCTATCAGAAAACGTAGCCATTATTTTAATTAGCTCAACTTTAGTTGTTATCTCGATTATTAATGCATGAAATAGAACGGAAACAACTATTATGGTATTGCCACATGAAGAGAATGGACCAGGACAGACTACCTTCCAACGACAGATTTGGAAATGGAAGCCTACTAATAGAAATAAATAGAAAGGTAAAAGGAATTAAAGAAGCTATGGAGAAGAGAGGACTGAGGGAAGATCACTTTAGGGATAGAACCTCCTGGAGATTGGGACCGCCATAATAAAAAAATGCACCTTTTCTGCATGTACCAAAATTTAGCATATTTCTTCGTAACCAATACGTTTTATGGATTACGATTAATAGAGTACAATTTCTCATGAGACCTTTATAATATAAAACCGACTATAACTGATTTCTATAGTTACGTCAAACGTAATTTGTAATCTCAAACTTGATTGATAGGACGCAAACAAACAGCAAAATGTATTCAAACCTGTTTTCTGCGAACGCCGAAGGATACCGTTCGATAAAACGTGATTTACGAGCGCTTTTAACGGTCACCTAAAATTAGATCATCGTTTTCGGTAATTGCGGTACGGCCGGGTAGGGGAATCGGTGACAATCGCGCGCGGCTCGCGAAGCCCGAGAAAAATCTATTTCGAATGAAAGACGCGAGTACGAGTACGCTAACAAGAGCGAAGAAAAAAACGAATACGAAACGAAGAACACAAAGAAAACACGCGCCGGAGAAGGAGAAGCGAACGTCGTATTTGAATGGGACGCAGCCAGTACAGCGCGCCGCTGTAAAAATAAATCCGGAGGGGACATGTGCTAGATGAGAAATGTATTTTTGTGTCTTCGCGCGTTGACGTTTGATTTGTTGGTGCAGGTATACGCGGGATGCCTTTGTGATGCGCTTTTTTTCCCAACGGCAACGGTCGTATATACAGCGCGCTGAGAGACGATCGCATTTATTTGACGGGAAAGTTTAGAAAAGGGGTTCTTTTTTATTTGCCTAGGAAAGATGGTGGTTATTGTCAATTTGAAATGACTGTCTTTACGATGCGTGACAGTCGCTTAGAAACAAGTTCGTTCGATTTTATGGTGAGGTTTTCCATCTAAATAATATCTATTGTTCGATGCGATCAGGATTCTCTCTTATTTGTGACAGGTTGGTGAATGGCAGTTTACTGTTGGCGATTTCCCAATAAGATTGTTTATATTATGTCGTATAATACACCGAAATTCTTCATTCTCTTACCATTAACCCATAGCTTTTGCACTTGCTATTGGTGAATCCCTAGTGCCCACCACTAGAATGTGCAGTAATAATCAAAGTTTTGAAATAAGAACTTTGCTCCATAACTACTTGAATTAGAACCTACAAAAGCTATCAGGAGCATCTTCAACAGGTCGTGCAGGTCAGAATGGTGGTATTCTATCCTTTAGATAGAAATCGGCAGTTCTTGAGACTTTTGCTGATGGACTCAAATGACATACTGGTAGATTTTGCAAAACGGTTCAAAGAATATTCGCCAAAACTAACCAAAGTTGTTAGAACTCATAATTAGAAATCTCTGTGCGAAATGATGCAGTACCTTGCTGTTAACTCCGGTAACGTTTATTATCCCATGGAAGAACGCCGCACAGTGGGGCAACGACGAAAATTATTGCGGCCGCCAAAATCATCTTTTCTTTCTAGTTTTAAAATAATGAATATCACAAGCCTAAAACCTATGACAAGTGAATAAACCAATTTTAGCTATAAATACTACGAGGGCGACCTGAAATGTTTTCGGATTCGGTAAGAAATGGCGCACCAAGGTTGAAGTGGATTCATTGGGCGGCAAGGGCAACCTTTTTTGTAGCAACTGTCACAATTTTAGACATCTACTGTCAACAGTTGTTGTTTAAGAGTGCGCTTTGTGTAGCAAGTCAGGCGGTTTCGCAAAAATGGATAAAATCGAATTTCGTGCATTGGTAGAACACTTCTGGATGACCGGGAAAACGGGCACGGAAATTCACAATATTTTGCTAGAGGTTCATGGCGGATGTACTTCATCATTTTTTACCATCATCCTCTGAGTGAGCGAGTTCAAACGTGGCCGCATAAGCACAAGTGACGAACCACGCAGTGGACGCCCAAAACCCGCAACCAACGATGAAATGGTCGACAAGATTCACGATGGTGTGTTAGCCGATCGCTGATTGACGCTGGAAGAGATAGCAGAGTCAACAGGCATATCAGAAGAACGCGTTAGCCATGTCCTAGACGAAATGTTGTGTATAAAAAGCTTTCGGCGCGATGACACCGGAGCAAAAACGAAATCAGGTGACCGCTTCGGAGGAGTGTCTGGCCGGGATCTAACGCAATCCAATGGATTTCTTTATGCGTTTCGTGACCATGGATGAGACTTGAATTCATCACTTGATACCGGATACCAAGGAACAGACGGAATAATGGGTTTTTCGCCTTTCTGGGACGAGGTTCAGCAGGTCGCCGTCATTACATCGACTCCATTTTCGATAGGGGATCGTAAAACCGAACCATTGCTTCACCCCCGTAGCAATTGACTCCAAAATCGGTTTTAGGTCGTCTCGACAGATGTTTGAAGGCGACCGCGCACATTCGACTCGACGTTCACACGACGTTGGAGAGCAGAAAGAAGTCACGGTACCCATTTTGCACTAATTTTATTTATACCCAAGTGGTCATTGAGAATTCGGTGAATACCTGTTTCGTATATGTTTGTTATCATTGCTAATTCCTTTACTTTCAAACGGCGATTTTCTAGCACTAAATCTTCAATAATTGAAATTTGTTGAGCCGTTATCACTTCAATTGGTCGTCCCAACGGTTCAGCATCTTCCAGAGAGATCCTTTCCCAAACGGAAACATTTTGCCCACCTTTCTACAGAGGAATACGAAGGAGGTGAATCACCGTAAACGCCGTTTAACCGTTCCTTTACGCGATTAGGAGTGCATGCATGCCGTGATGGAGTTTGAACACGGTTGTATAAGACTTGTATAGGCTCATAATTTATGACACCTACCTCGTATGCCTTGCTTATCGCTTTTTCAAGTAAACTTGTTATTATTATGGAAATTACTATAAAGTATAAATCGCCTATGTCCAAATCGAAATAAATTTGGAAATTAGCGAACTCTACTTGAAACCGACACGAAACTTCCATACGTGAAAATTCGTTTTTTGAACGATCCATAAAATTCTTGCGGCACTAAAAATCTCAGCATGTGCGTCGCGTCGCACTGTATCAAGTTATATCCGTTACCTTACGCGCGCAAAACGTTAAAAGCTCGTCAAACGGGGCGATTCGTAAGCTTTTATGAATAATAATCCACTTTAATTTGAGGTAGAACTAATTTACTGGCGTACGGAATGAAACATAAAATATCGGATATTAAAATTCGCGTGTTAGAGGTACATATGCTTTTCAGATTTTATTGCGGAGTAAAATCCGTTATATTGGGGGAATTGTATTAAGCTGCGCAACTAACGTAACGTAAAGCTATAAACGTGGTATTATGCATATACTAATTCGCTTGCGTCTACTGGATATTGAGTTCTTTTGCTCGTATTTAGTTTTAGGCGTTATTTTGTCCTTTGTACTTGCTTAGTATACATAATGAAGCTTTAACGATAAATTACGATTTTCTTGTAACTCACTAACGTTTTTAAATGAAAAGGATATCAGTTTCGGTAGCGGTGGAACCCACGCACTCTCTCTTACAGGGGGAACTTCAACGGATAGTTCTATGGAACTGCGGCTTGTCTCATTCGATTCAGGATAAACAAGATACATTAAAATGATACCAAATTTAAAAATAAATTAGTTTAATATACGATAACAATGTACTCGAAATATGGGTATATTCTACTTGTTCATAGTTTACAATAAAACAGTATTATTTTAAATACTCATAAGATAAAGTAGGAGTTATTCTTACATTAGTAATATATATGATAATGCTTAGGTAAGTAAACCGATTGAAAGTAATCCTTGAAACTATTTACAATTGTCAAGAGATCAATGAAAAAGACACCATCCGAATTACAGATAGAACTAGGAATATCAGTATTGTTCTTTCTATGGTTAACGTAACGCCGAAACTGTTTAGGGTTATTTGAGATAGCGACTTCTGATTGAAATATAAAGTTATTAAATAAAACTTTAAAATTAGTTTTTATTTTGTTGCGTAACAACCTAAAGTTATCGAAATCTTTATGCAGTTCGACTTTTTATATTCTTGACGATAATTTTCCTCCGATTTTAAATCTTTGATACGTTTACTAGTATACCATACTGGATATGTAAGTTTTTTGCTGGTTTTCAACGGAACGTGCTGTTATATAATGTTGAAAAGAATGGTATAGAAGGAGTAGCATGCTTCATTCATGTCTGTGATTGTATAAAGGCATGACCAGTCAATATTAACGAAAGCTTTGTAAAGCCCACCAATTGCCATTAGAATTGATTGAAGTGGTACGTTCAGCATTGTAAGGAAGAGAAATTCGCAAGCTAGCAATCCTCTTCAACAACAGGGGTATATTCCTATTCTACAGACACAGTCATATTACTAAGTATTAAATCCAGTAGGCGGCCACGCGCATTTAATGTTGTATTAAATTGCTTTAAGCCACGAGTATCTGTAAAATTATTGATGGAACGGTACTTATTGTCATTTACAGCAAGATTGTTAAAATGTGTAACGTTAAAATCACCCAATATAATCGTATCTTAACCAATATTACTGTTAAACTCTTCAAGAACAGATAGGAAATTCTCAAAATCATGATTAGAAATATCAGGAGGTATATGTATTACATAACAAGAAAATGGATTTTGTTTCAATTTAACGGAGCAACCAATGTCGATTATAGGAAATAATTTTTTAATATTACTGACGTTAATATCTTGGTAGGAAACATGTGACTTAATTGCTAACAAAGTATCACGACCACTATTTATCATATCAAAGTTGCGACCGCTTCTCATCGCAAAATATGGTTGTCGAAAAAGCTCAGAACTAAATTCGTCCTTAGAAAGCCAACTCTCACTAATCCAGACTATATTACAACACGCATCACTAATACTACTGCAAAAATCTAATACATGTAATATATAATGTAGTACTTATAACAAGTTATACCTACAAATAGTTTGGCCAAATACTTACCGGGACAACATTAATTTAAGGGCTTCTTCACTGATCGGAAGGTGCTTCTTCTTAGGCTCAAGCCTCTGATGTGTAATATAGGGATCTGACGATTCGAGCATGTTACACGAACATTGGAACATTATTTTGTGGGGTCTGGATGAGTGGAGTAGCATTTGCTGGACTTCGCCAGTTCCCACTTTCGTAACTATTTTGCAAAAACAATTTATTATTATTATTGCCTTGTGAAGTGAAGTCTACAATATTTGTGGTCTTTGTCTGCTTTCTTGGGCTTCTTCTATAAGTAACCCAATCGGCAATGCTGCAGCTGTTATAATTTCGGCTGCCTTAATTCAGACATTATGGACCGTTGGCAGCATATCATACCACGGGTACAGTCATATTGCTAACTTAGCGGTATCTCCAATTCTTAAATTCTAGATTGTACCCAAGGTGTAGAGTGGAGGAATGCCTAGCTGAATTGCTTCTTCCTTAAAGTTTACTTTCGAGCTCGGTCTTTCATCTCAGTTGGATGTGCTCCACAAATAAAGCAACTGGTTGCTGGAGTTGTATCGATAACATGCTATACCACTTTTGCATTTAACATTGTAAAATATAGAATATGCCTCACTGTGACGAAGTTATTTCTTTGCTGTATAATTGTTATTCACAAATTGCTTACTTCACTTTCTACACGTTCTTTTTCAGTTTTTATTAGGTCTGCAGTTTCTTTTAAAAATTAGAGCCTTACAACTCCACAATATCGAGTTGAAGAGGGTCGAGGATTAACTCCAAACATCTTCATCTTCATTTGCAGTTATTTTCAAAGGCACAATCGAAATCATAAATAAATGCGAATCACTTCCCGTTTCACTTTCATTAAAGAAATGGTTGAGAAAACTGGTTCTGACTCCATTCCCACCTGTTTAGAGTGGAAACTATAGAATCAGTTGTATATTACCTAGGCTGTTACTATAAATCTGCTGACTTGAACCGCATCTTCTTTGATAGAAGTACTTTACACACATTTATTAGTCCTTTAGTTTCATTAAAGTTATTACTCTTTTGTATTCAAACAACCGACACGTATGCAATTTAATTATAAAGACGTTTGGGCAGACGAAAGTAATAACGACTCCTTTCTTACCTCTATAGGTTAACCTGTTTTTCGATGATTCTTTTCTTGTAGCGTATTACCGATAAACTCCGGGATGTAAAATGTGTGTTCCTGTTTATATCACCGAGTTTGGTTTCACTAGAGGTCAGTGACGTTATTGACTTTCAATTTAATGTGTTTTTTCTTAGTTCTTAATCCTTTTTTCTCCAAAGGTGAAAAAACGAAAAAAAAAACGTTAAAACCTCATCAAATGTAACGATTTATAAGCGTTTACTGATGTAATCCACTTTAATTTTAGGTGAAACTAATTTACTAGCATACGGAATGAAGCATAAAATATCGGATACTAAAATTCGCGTGAGGTGCATACACGTTTCAAATTTTATTAGGGAATAAAAGCCGTTATATTGGTGGAGTTGTATTAAACTCTACAACTAACGTAATTTAGAACTATAAACGGAGTGTTATGCATAATACCTGTTAGGTTGTGTCGACGGACTACTGCGTTCCTAATCACCTTTAGTTTGACGTGTTGTTTTGTGCCAAACCTTAAACTTTGCAGACGTTTCATGTTCCATGTTTATATGACGTTTAGTACTAAAAAATAGTTTGAAGTGTAATAACAGTTACACGAAAATAGTAGTACTCCCAACCTCAACAAGTGGGCGTCGTAAATTTTAAAGTAAATTTTATCCCTTTCAGACCGTGAAACTGTCTCCACAATAACCTGTACGTACGCTGTGCTTGCGATTCCAGTATTCAAGACTACCGAAGGAGTGGTTGCTCAAGAGCACCGTCTTTTCTTCCTCTCCCTATACTGCCTATCTGATCCGAATGTTGGCGATCATTCTGGCTATCACGACTTTGTTCCTTGCTGAACAGAATAATTCATGAGTCATGAGTTTAGCCTTCGGCCTGGACCATGATTCTCAGGAATCTTCCCTTGCAATATGTTTTGGAGCAAGCCGTATCTTTCTTTCCTCATTATGTGATCGAGACACTCAAGTTTGCGAGCCTTTTATCGTAGTTATTATTTCGGTGCCTGTCTCCATTCTACGGCAGACTTCTTCATTAAAAACGTGTTCCGTGCATGAAATTCCTAAAGCCACGTTTCAAACGCTGCAAATTTCTTGGTAGTCACTTTGGTCAATGTCCATGATACTACTCTGTATAGCAAGGCAAAAAAGACAGCAATTTTTGTAGTTAGTGAAGTAAGTGTAATAAAAGATTGTCTTTTATAAACTCACGACATTTTAAAAAAACACGTCTCTTGCTTGTTCTATCCTGCAACGAACCGCTTGTGAGTGGTTCCACTGGTCGTTAAGTGTAGCTCCCAGATACATATATGTATTTGTTGACTCTCTGAATGTGTTGCTGATTTAGTATAAGAAGTTCATATGGAATTTAAATTTTACTTGTTACCACACATTTCGTTTTACTGGCATTTATATCAATGCAGCATCTTACCTTTCCCGTAAATGATCCCATCACTTCCACCAGTAGCTGTATTTAGCAGCATTATATTGGGTAATCTGCCTATTAACTAATAAAGAAATTAGTTGGTAGTCCCAAGCACACCAGAAGCTGTTTATGTAATAACAATAATAATAATATCTATTAGACAATCTCACTAACAACAATAAAGAGAGAAAAAAAATTTATGTATATTTTACACTTTTAGTGGAGTGTCCAAAAGGGGTAGCGCCAGACTGGGTACATAAAATGTGACCATCTGTTATTAATGTTACCCGCATCTAGATAAAACTAATATAATAAGAAAGCAGCTAACATAAATGTATGCAAACCTTACCGATGGCACATTAAGTCAACACTAAATCACACAATCAATTCACATAATAATATCTTAATTTAGTGTAATATTGCCATATTGCTATCTTATATCTAGCCCAGATATCAAGATAAAAGGAATTCAATTAGGGGCCACATTCAGCCCGCTCCCAACCACGTAAAATCACCCCATACTCCTACACGGAGATATAATAAAATTAACGTTTTTCATTCATTTCATTTTTTTATATGATGTTCATAACATGGACAAAATGTATATGTGCCAACAGATAATTTCTAGTTTAGTTTAAAGTAAAAGTGATTTCTTTTCTTTACGAATGTTGAAATGCTGAAACTATAAAGGACGTACATCCTTCTGTTTTATTTTGAGTAAATTTTGAATTAATTGTAAAACCAGATAGCGCAACTCAAGCACAGTATTTTAATAGACTCCACATCATAGAAATTAGTTATCTATTTGGGTCGGGGTGTTTCGAGAACGCCTGAACTCTCATCGTTAATCGAGTTATACAATGGTAAAAGTTTAATTTGTGTGTTGTGGAGTTTACTGAGTTGCAGTCCACTATCTGTCCAATCAGTGCAGCTGAATTCACTTCTCTAAAACTTCACGTTTAATTTTTTCCGAAGAAAGTATTAATAATTGTTTAATCAATTTTAAATTAAAACTAAATAAAATTATAAAACTGTTATAAGTGTATATTCCGGCAGCGAAGATACCCTTAATTGAATCCACAAAGGGAAAAATTAAAAAAGTTATTACGTCTTAACACTGACTACTTTATGTTTTCTTCTAATATTTATAAAATAACATTACAACATACATATTCAGTCTTCACTATATACAGAACTCTCTAAGCAAGCTGTACGATATTGTTACATTATAACGCTAGAACGCTTTCATCAACTAGTTGCAGACCGATACACCTATACCGTCTTCATCAGACTAGTAAAACCACCGTCAAACGGTTATGTAACTACTACGTCTGCCTTCTGTTCCACTAGTTAGCCATTTACTATCAAACACCTCGCACTTGGATTACATAACACTTCCTTCCAACTGCGCTTTGTTCGGTGCTCCAATTAACTGCTCATTGGTTTACACCGCCGTTATTGTTAAAGATATTGGGATATTGCTTTGTCGATTGAGATCGGTATGAATTTCAATTAATTACATATATTGCTCGCGGGTCCTTGCAATTGACTCCAACGTTCCACATGCGTATAAATGTATTGACTAGCAGTGAGCATAAAGGGTTATTGGAAAAACTTCGTTTGTATTGTTAAGTGGTATCTATATACCAGTTGTGGCGCTTAGCTTGAGCAGAATAAAGTTGTCTTTATTCCGGAACCGTGTTAATTTGTTTTATTTTGGTAAGAGGACTCTGAAATGTTAAATAATTGCATATAAGATTGATTATTGTAATAAACACTCAATTTCTTAAATATTTGTGACGATATTTATCCGTATTTCTCAATTACCGTTTTATCCAGCGCCATCTAGCTTGAGGAAGGAGCACTTCTTATGGTCAAATACTACTTGTTAATTAATAAATTACTGTTTCCTTTGTGTACACACGTGCAATAAGTTAGTAGTAGATGAACAAATATTTTTCTTATAATTGTTTTGTTGAAAATTTTGAAGCTAGCGTCAAATTTTGCATGTAATAGGTAGTGTCCATATTATTATGAGCGGTAGTGTACTTACTTTAAAAAGCCTTTTTCTTGTTTCTTTCCACTACTAAAATGCAATCGGTAATACTTTCATTACATATGGTCCATCGAATGCATTCAAAAAAATGAAATAATAGCTTGAATAACTTCTCAATGCATATTTACGCCACTAAATAGAAGAACAAATTGGCTGAGAAATTCAATAACAATTTTTCAGATGGACCAACACAATCAGTGCTTTCATGATAACACTGAATTACCAGAAACTTCATCAAACCTAGTTATCACGATTTATAAAAGTTGTTGTTTTCACTTCACAAAGTTCTAAATCCGAATGTAAAGTTTAGGCTGTATCTATAAGATATAATTAAGTTGTGATAACAATTGTAAATTTAGTATGCTTTTTGAAATTATAATTTCTATATTAATAAGATTTTAGATTTTTCCTTCATCAGTAATATATCAAATTGCTATAGTCTTTGGGTTATCTAAATTCCTGTTCTTGAGATCTATGCTCACGTTCTAAATTATAACTAGGATTTACTTAAAGCATGGGAGAAACTACGGAGAATAGAGTAGTAGAAACTAATTAGTGATTCAGAAAATACATCACATGGTGTGCGAGGCTATTAAACTTTAACATACAACTAATATCTAACGTTCCTTTACAGTGTATCTTCCCCTTGTGTTGAAAATATGTCGATTTTTAATTTTTTTAATGTTACCAACAGTTTAATTCTATTTGAGCAACATTTGAATTTATATTTCGCGCGCTGTGTTAAGATATTGTGTCAAAACCAATAGGCGTTGTCCCTGCAAACAATGATTAACCCTAGGTACTACACATTGACCTAACATGGTTTCTTGCGAAGGAAGCCACGGTTTTTATCCGAATACTTTAAATTTAGATTGGTGACTCCATAACGCACTTTGTAGTTAGTGAAGTAAGTGTAATAAAAGATTGGCTTTTATAAACTCACGACATTTTAAGAAAACACGTCTCTTGCTTGTTCTATCCTGCAACGAATCTCTTGTGAGTGGTTCCACTGGTCGTTAAGTTTAGCTCCCAGATACATATATGTATTTGTTGACTCTCTGAATGTGTTGTTGATTTGGTATAAGAAGTTCGTATGGAATTTAAATTTTACTTGTTACCACACATTTCAGCAGCATCTTACCTTTCCCGTAAATGATCCCATCACTGCCACCAGTAGCTGTACTTAGCAGCATTATATTGGGTAATCTGCCTATTAACTAATAAAGAAATTAGTTGGTAGTCCCAAGCACACCAGAAGCTGTTTATATAATAACAATAATAATAATATCTATTAGACAATCTCACTAGCAACAATAGAGAAAGAAAATTTATGTATATTTTACACTTTTAGTGGAGTGTCCAAAAGGGGTAGCGTCAGACTGGGTACATAACATGTGACCATCTGTTATTAATGTTACCCGCATCTAGATAAAACTAATATAATAAGAAAGCAGCTAACATAAATGTATGCGAACCTTACCGATCGCACACTAAGTCAACACTAAAGCAACACTAAATCACACAATCAATTCACATAATAATATCTTAATTATAACTAGAATTTTCTTAAAGCATGGGAGAAACTACGGAGAATAGAGTAGTAGAAACTAATTAGTGATTCAGAAAATACATCACATGGTGTGCGAGGCTATTAAACTTTAACATACAACCAATATCGTTCCTTTACAGTGTATCTTCCTCTTGTGTTGAAAATATGTCGATTTTAAATTTTTTTAATGTTATCAAGAGTTTAATTCTATTCTGAGCACTATGGGAAAAAACATTTGAATTTATATTTCGCGCGCTGTGTTAAGATATTGTGCCAAAACCAATAGGCGTTGTCCCTGCAAACAATGATTAACCCTAGGTACTACACGTTGACCTAACATGGTTTCTTGCGAAGGAAGCCACGGTTTTTATCCGAATACTTTAAATTTAGATTGGTGACTCCATAACGCACTTTTAAGTTCATTGTCTGAGTCTTTTCTTATGTAAGGTGCACTTTAATTTGCAGTATCATTCAGTTACTACATTTCATGTAAGAATCAATTATTAACGCTATTATTTTCTACGGATTTCAGAAGACTACCAGCTTAAAGAAATAAAAGAATTTTAATGAATATAACTCTATTGTTTCATGAGGCATCGATCTACTACTTCTAGGAAAACGTTCCTCTCGGTTAAATTATGGAGCTATTGTGGTAAATGCTTATGGTATGGTGCTATTCAATGTATAAAAGGTACTAATTGAATTTAAATTTCTTCAAATACGTCTCTATATCTTTCAGTATCCTTTCTGGATAATGGAAACCTATTTGTTTATAACATTACAGCTTTACCTTAACCAACTTCTTACTTCTACGAACCTCTCTATTAAATTGTATTGATAAATAAGCATTATAGATCCCCGATATAATCCCCTAATTGTTGAATCGGAGGTAGATTAAACCAGGAAAATCGTACTACCTTTCGGCCGTTGCTATGGTGCGGAAAGGTGGCGAATTTCATCGGTAATACCTAGGCTACGAAAGGCTCCGAACTAAAAGCTCTTAGCTGTAATTTGTACTTTTCGCCGTTAGAGCACCTCACCTTGGAGCATAAAAGGTTACTTTATAACTAAATTAGGGCCGTTCGTCTCTTCAAATTACCCGAATTAGCAAAACAACACTCAGGACGGTAACATAATATCGTTATTCAAGCGAAGGCACAGCCGGGCCGGTCCCTCCTAACATGCCCTCTCACGTCCGCTGTTTTACACTGTCGACCATGTACATGCGAACCATATCAAAGATTGGGTAACACCAATTAAGTTGCTCAAAATTATCCATTATCTATGGAGGTAGTTTAGCTAATTGAGCCCTTTAATAATTGCATGAACTTCGCTGGGAAATAAAAGTTGAAGCAATTAATATAGCTCTATCAGAAACTAGAGCTAAAATTCCAAAGATAACAACAACAAAAATCTATTGTAGTTAAAGATAGGCACGGCAACTTATTAGAAGATACGGAGAGGACATTATAATGATAAAGGAATACTATAACAGGAACACGTATAGAAGGGATACCGTAGGACTTTGAATACCTAGCTGGGAAAATTTTGAAAAAGTGCTGAAGACTACGAGAAATGATAAGACACTCAGAGGAAATGGAGCCTCAATGAAATGAAAGAGAGATTTGGAGGACGGAAATATATTGAAGAGATGAAAGAAAGCTATGCTGCACTAAATTCACAAAAAAGGAGATAAATAAATCTGTGACGAATATACAGAGTGTCCATGGAATAAAATAAAAAAAGATTAAAATTAAAATTTTATTGGACTATCCACAAGTTGTAATCTTTCCAAGTGGTCAGTGAAAATACCAGTGGAAATATATATTCTGAATGTATATTAAACAGTAATGGAGAGAGAATGCACCTACACCTCGTAGTATGTTTGTATCTTCTGTTGTCATTCTCAATTCTGACGAAAGCAGGTCGATTCCGGTATAGGTCAACTATTATTCTGATATCTTACCCATATAGGTCCACGTTTTTTCGAATTTCTACTAGTTCTTGGTGTTTTACTCTATCAAATACCTTCTCATAATCAACAAAACATGCATGCACACTAAAACTCAAAAACTCATCCTCCTGCATCGCTACAATAGTTCCTGTATGCTGTATATCTCTCTATCTCGACCGCATTTCTACTTTACTTGTTCTTCACAGGTTCTGCAAATTCTCCAATGTAAGACATTGGACATGTGGAAAAGTTTTAGAAGGGGGCTCATCAAACATTTATTGTTCAGTATTCTTCACATCTTTTAACTCCTGGTTCTTTCGGCAAGAAGATTCTAATCTATGCCAATCATGCGGAATCTTTCCGGATGTATATATTCTATTGAACACGGATGTCATCCAGTTTATGCTGTCATCATTCAAAAGTTTTAAGAACTCAGTATTTATGTTATCCGATCCTTGCGATTTTCCTTCTTTCATATAGTTTATTGCTTCCGTGACTTCATCAACGAGGAAATATAGCCTCGTATCATGAAATACTTCAGGTAGTTCGGGCCTTGCATCGTGAAACAGTTTTTCACTATGTTTTCCATGCCTTCGATTCAGCTGTATTAATTATCGCATTTCCTTCGTTGCTGGTTAGTCTGGTTAAGTGCCTACGTCTATATGTACTAATAATGTCTTTAACTTTCCTATGTACGTTGAAATTGTCGTGTTTTGCTTGTAATATATGTATTTCAGTGCACTCGGCTTCCTTAGGTTCCTTGATATTTCTCTTAATGATTCGGTTTAAGTTGTTATATCCGGTGGGGTCGACCTCCTTTTTACGACTCTGTTCCGTTAATTCTAAAATCTCATTGTTCATCTAAGATTTCTGTTTGTTGTATTAGATTGTAATAGGTTATTAATTAGGTATTTAATAGTTTTAATTGTTGTACTGAATTTACTCAGCCGATCCTCGTATCTTAGGCCTATCACGGTTTAATTTCATTATTTAACTGGGTCTTTACTTGATCTTTTGTTAATGTATCTTTTAATTTTCACAGATCATACTTATACCTACACCTTCTTATTTTTTGCTTTTTTGGATCTTTGCTTTAAATACACCGATAAGGGGATTGTGATCTGATTGTATGTCAGCTCCTGGATACATTTTTGCCGACTTACTATTTCGATACATGGTTAGAATAGAGAAAAATATTATGAAATTTGACAGATAGTAGTTTTGGGTCGGGTTCTTTCGATTTAGTTTTTCACAATACTGCTACTTCTAATTGTGCAGGAAATCAATATTAACATTTGAGTTGCTTAAAAAAATACAGATGCAGAGTGTTACAAGTAACTACATATCTAGAAAATGTACTGATGTACAAATTTAAACTTGTAGATAATTATTTTGAAAACTATGCTCTATCAAATTCCATACACTAAACTTTATGAAACAATATATGATGTCCAGAAAAAACTGCCAAACTTTTTATCTGCAAAATATCAATTTCTCCATACTTTTAAACAACAACCTAACTTTCTTCAGTCGCGTTACATCATGTGCTTAAAATTTAGGCCGATAAATATTTGCTTCCCTGTAGTTAAACCTCATAGTTTTATGGTTATTTTGAAAAACGTATTTGCTCTCCCAAAATTTTACTTTTCGAAAATGATTAGGTCATGGGCGATGACCTCAGTAAACAAAAAAAGAGAGTCAAATTGCTTTTCATTAGAAAATATTTATTATTTTTGTTTCTCACTCTTTTTTATTGCGAAAACATAAACAATGCAGATTTTTCGAAACTAACAAAAAGCTGATAAATAAGAAATTTGAGTCTTCTAGCACGGTTAACAAGATTCCATGTTTACTGCGATACCTATGAACTTGGTCAATTCTGAAATAGAAATATAATAGAAACTCGCGTTGCGTTGATGAATTCTTCCCTGAACACAGAAAACGTTTAATAGTAACAAAGAAAGATAAATAATGGTTCTCATACAAGTGTCCAGCAGTGTACTAGCAGTAAGCATCCGCGCTAAAGTGTACCGAGTTTCATCTCCTCGGTCTGCGAAGAAGAGCTTTCGCCACGCTAATCCTCCACAATGCTTAAATGCAGCTTATAGGTCACGCGTAAAATTAGATTAAATAATCTCTCTATCTTCGTTAATTAGAGTCCTTAAACGGTCTGACGGTTGCGACAAGATAATCTAAATTAAATAATACCTGCTAAACACTGCCCTCAGCTCGGCCGGCCACATGAAGCGGGCGAAGTGGATTGGTTTACTTCGGGGAGGGCCTGGTCTGGCACCAGGCAACCAGCGCTAATTCAATTACGCTGAAGATACTGCAGAATTGTGCATAATCGCGATAGCCGGGTAGCAGGAGATAGTAAACGTGGGAGAAGACAAGAGAATTTTGAACGAAGATGTTTCGAATACCCTCGCTTACAAGCGTGCTGTAATGTTTTCGGTAAATTACTTTGTAATTAACGGTTTTTATGAGAAAGAAGAACAAGTTTGTGTACTATCAACATAATTGGGAATATATTCCGTAGCTTCTGTATTATAGCACAATTTAAGTAAGCTTTCTTCATAGAGAAAATCTTAATCTTTGGTTTCTAAAGATCTGGAAGAGGCATTTGCAGTTAACGTAATTCTAGGCGTTTACAAGGTTACAATATTAAATTTTTCCAGTCGTGCATCATCCATCACTAGCAAAATAATTAATTAAATAAGTATACATTAGGAAACCATCTATATACATGGATTTCACTATTAATCCATACCACTGTACATCTAACATATGTGCGTTCATTTCTTATTAACTTCCAATTCGGGGGAGTACAACTTATATATATATTGGCTTATACATCGCATTTTCTCCGAATTTGGGTTTTTGTTTAGACTGGTAGTAAATTTCTCGGTTACGTGGTGCCCCGTATAATCCGCCAAGAGTCTACCAAATGTATTCTCCAACAATTGGATACCATTCGCAAACCATCGCATGGTCTGCTTCCTAAAATAATTTTTGGCTAATTTGAATACCTTTCGAATCTTATGGTTTTAACGTGAAAAAATATTTGATACTCTGAAATTACTCACTGCAATATGGTTTTGATTTCGGACAAATATTTCATGTGAAGTGAATTCCTGGACAAAAACTCTTGAATTCGCGAATCTGTTTAGATGATTTTAGAAAAATTTTCGTTGTGTTAACCATGAACTGGTCAGCTCTTGGACGGCTAAGTCTAATGATATCCACCAAATTCTTAATTGACTTCGTTATATACCAAAGATGTTAACAGCGTCTATTGTTACCTCCACTAAGTTTCTGCCTTGGCAACTCGAAGATATTTGTTGCATAAAATAAATGGTATTCATGAGCTATCAAATTTAAAAGTGCTTACTATAATATTTGTCACAGTGTTTTTGTTGGCACCTGTTGTGTAACTTTTCCTTATAATATGTTCTGCGGTATTTATTGCTTGTAATTTCAGTTGTGGAAGATGCCATTGCATGATCTGTAGAGCATTATAAACATTTGCCACCACTACAAATTCTATTAACAAAATCCGGTATAGTGTTTCATTTTTTCAGATATTTCGCATTATCTACTTAAGTGATACTACTGGTATGATAAATACCCCTGTTTAAATGAATATATTGTAAAGCTGCCAACTTAAAAGTCTACCATCTCTATATACAAAAAAATCGTTGAGTGAACAACTGGTATTGAGACACAACGTTAGTTAAAAAGTTAAAACTTCTTCATTTAACTGTTAAACTAATTAAAAGGAAAAAATCCATCCTACGTATTAGAACTGTATCAATACAGAAAAAATGCAACTACACTTCATATAATTAACCACATCATAATATTGTAGTTGTGAAAATGACAACACAATATTGTATTATTATATTGTGTTGTAGTTAAACTTTCACCTTGGAAGGGTTAAGATAAAGAAGTTAACTTGTAATGTCTAAACTTAGCAACATATGTATTTGTTGCAGATCATGATCAGATACGAATATGTGTCGTTCTGTATTAGCGTATTCCGTACCAAATCGGAAATTACCCGAATAATTCTTGTGTCCAAAACGGAAGAAAAGGATCTATTGTAGAATTATCAACCAATTTCTATTCTTTCTAATTTTGCTAAAACGTATGAGCAAGTGCACTATAACTCAGTTTATTCCAGGGTAAATGCATATCTTTCTCTATTCTAAAGTGGATTTATTTTTATTTCATTGATGACCGTGGTCAAATGAATGTGATTTGTATCGATATTTCTTATGCATTTGGTATTATGAACTATACTGTCCTAATTCAAGAACTTGATAACTTTGGCTTTTCTAGATTTCTCTTACTAGTGGTTTCTTATCTAAACGATACAATGGGCCGTGTGTTATATCGGGTTTGCATCGTTATAGCAGTATATGCTATCCGACGTACCTCAAGGCTTTAGTCTTGGACCATTTTTATTCCTACTATATATGGATGATTTACTCACAACTTTATCTTGTTCTGGATTAGCCTATGCTGACGAAGTAAAAATTCTTCCGTCATTATTGGTGTGGACAGCTTTATTCTTCTGCGGCGCAACTTGGATGTGGTGGCGAGCGTAACTAACTCGAGTTGAACCCTAACTAATATTTTAAACTAGCACATATTACTAAATCAGCATGTTCTACATACCCATACCAACTTTGTTACACTATATGCACCCGACCCTTTCCACTATCTCTTACTCTTCGATGCGCACTTTACATTTGTAGGCTTCCAAAACACTGAATTTTCTGATTAGAAGTTGTAAGGAATTTACGAACACTGCCCGAGCTAAATTGTTGTACATAACATTCATTGCCAGCAAACTTGAATAACATGCGTTTAACTAAGTTTTACCTCAAAGTAGCCTTTGAAACTATAATTGTGCCTTAGCCTGTTATTGAAACTCTTAATACGAATTTTGTTTGGTATAAGCTATTTAAATGCCACTACAAATGTCATAATCATAAAACGAAAATTTTTAACTGGATGAAATATATTCATGTGTAACTTACAAGTAAAATTTTATGCAAATGGTTGAAAGTCAAAATCAATTTTAAATTAGAATACAATTTTAACTATTAAAAATAGTACGAGTTGCGATAAAAGTTTATATTGGAATGGACTACAGTGTCTTGCGCGCTTGGCTCTCAGTCCCGATGTCCCGGATTCGAACCCCGGGGGTGTTTCTGAGAGTTGAGGTTTTTCTGTAGTTCTCCTCACTCAATGGCGAATGATGAGAAAGAATATCTTAAGACGCCCCACAGATGCACAGGCATAGTAATACCTCATGGCCGGCCGATGCCGCTGTAATCAGCAAGAGCTGTTGGGGATGCGAAAGAATAAATTATTATTATTACTTATTTGCAGAATCTGTAACAAATTCAACGAAGGTTTTTGAAGTTCGCTGCTTGTAAAATAACAGGTGTTTACCTCATGGAACAACTTCGTTTACAGTCCTTGTCAATTAGAAGAGAAAAACAGAGTGCCAGATTTTCCGCTAAGCTATTGAACAATAGATTGTCCGTATCCCATTGTAAAAGTTTATTTCAAACGTTTGCTGATTGGTGGCTCATTTATCTGTGCAGTTCTACGTACCTGCAACCAGGAACAATATTTTGTCACTGTGGTAATAAATGCCTTTTGTTTGAGTGACTATGTGGCTAGTCTATTTTTTGTTATTTTATATATTATAATGATTGTATGTATCTTTTGTTGGTTGTATACTCAAAGTTTTTTGCTTGTCCTGTAACTGGGTTCTTTTTACGTAGTTTCTTAAGATATATGTATGGATAAACTATGTGAAGAAGACTGTAAAAGATCTACGTTCGTAATGATCTGGTCCTCCATTGCAGAAAATCTCAAGGGCTGCTGTATTTCTATGAGAAACCAGTGATGAAAAGTCATATAAAGATATCTTTTTTTTCGTATTGAAAAGTTAGCTAATAGACATTGCATATTTATGCAAGGAAGTGCTTTGTATCATTTAAATTTTACTTTCTCAGTAATTTGTCAAATTTAAATGAAGAAATGCTGAGAGAAATCTTTTAAAAAATATGAAACCCGTTGGAGAATATACCAGTCAAACGGCATTGAAGTATATAAAGAAGTACGTGAAAGTAGTGGCGTTTATGCAAATCTGGTAACACGAAAATCAGCAGCAGAATTGCTATGATTTCCTAGTTGTTCTAGCTGATGTTGGCTCTTATCTTACCAAAAATTTTGCAATTTCAGCCTTCCTCATCCATTGTGAAGGCGTTACTAATTCTATTTATATTGGTAGTATATCTGTATACGCGTAAGTACCATTTTATCCAGTTATAAAACCAGTCGTTAACTTTCGAATTATCCTCACCCTATATGCTCGACTTTTCAAGAGAAGCGCCATGGGCGTTTCAACAGGAAGACGTGGCCGTAAACCGACAAATTCAAATTTATAACTGAGTGCGTGAGGACGTAAATAAAATCGGTAACTCTTCCATTAGCTTATACGGTTATGGTGCAGTCCGCTTCATACATTTATAAAACGTGGACGACGCATGTAGTTTTTCCCGTTTATATTAGGACGCCGGAGCAAGGAAGAGAAAAGACGACATAAAAACAAAAGACACTCCCGGTCCCCTATACGTCGCACGCCGCCGAGTTATAAGCATTTCATAAAAACCCCACAATTTACAACCCATTTCTTAAAAGAAATTGGAGTCCCGACGACTGGTAAGTGACCTCGTAAAACCTCGTTCGTTATTGTTATCTGCGACAGTAAATAGCGAATATGGCTTCAGTATACAGTTACCCGATACGCGCGAGGATGTAATCTTACTTCGGCTCGACGTAGCGGCAGCAGCAGAAGCAGCAGTTCCGGTCAAAGTCGCTGATTCCGACGATATAATTGAGTTTCGTAAGTCATCCGGTGCTTCTATCATTCTACATATCGCAGAGTGTACGTTATGTAGGGACCGATGTTATCGGCATCTCGAAATAATGTTGACATTCGAAATTTTCGAGAATAGAATAACTTCAATTGCTACTAGTCATGTCGTCAATGGGAGGAAATCCAAGTCCAAGAAGACTTGTTTGCCAACAAGGAGGGAAATTACATTTTTGTGAATTCGTAAGCAGATTTGTGGGCTTTGCTAAATTTAAACTAGACTCGTACCAGTCACTAAAATAAGTTGAAGCTTAATTATGGAATCTCTAACTTTTATTTTTGATCGAAACAACTTACATCTATTAGATTAGGTGAAAAGAAGCTGAGGAACTAGAGGAACACCCAGGAACGACTTCTAGACATTGTACTAGAAAAAAAATGTTTGCAGTTGAATGACAAGAGTGGCAGTGCATAAAAAGGGGATTAATGTGTAATTGACAATTACAGGCCGATACACTTTCTGAACGTCAGCATGGCTTCTTTCCCGGAAGATCTGCAGCTACTTTCTTGGCAGTTATTATATATTAGTGAGACACTTGATAATCGTGGTATCTCAATAAGCTGGATTGTTTTGGATTTATCTATGAGTTCTTATTTGTTTAATCGTATTAACTACGTATTTTATAATGGCTACTGATCGCAAGATTTTGTATCTACTCCTGGTGTGCCGCAGGGCTCCAAATTAGGAACACTATTGTTTTTATTATTTATTAATAATCTG
Organism: Trypoxylus dichotomus; assembly: GCA_023509865.1. Classification (NCBI taxonomy): domain Eukaryota; kingdom Metazoa; phylum Arthropoda; class Insecta; order Coleoptera; family Scarabaeidae; genus Trypoxylus; species Trypoxylus dichotomus. The sequence goes on from CM042075.1 coordinate 57,325,915, forward strand.
TTGGTTAGGCTTTTACATCGGGCTTTGGGTTATGCTGATGACGTTAAGATCTATTGCGTTGTTTCCAACCACGAAGATGTTGTACTCCTTCAGAAAAATATTGATTTGATAAGCGCCTGCTGCATAACCAATTGGTTCAAGTTTAATGTCAACAAATGCCGGCAACATCATACGTAAAACAAATCCCTTAAATTCATTCTATGCAATAAAAGGAGAGATTGTACCTACGGTTGAATCATTTAAAGATCTAGGAGTTGTTTTTGATAGCCGTTTAAGCTTTGTTCGCAATATTGAAGAGCCCTCCTTAACTTGTCTTGAAAGGTTTGGCTTTGTAGTGCGGAGCACCTGGCGATTTAGTGACATAAATATCTTTTAAAGTCCTTATACTTTGCCTTCATAGTGAGTTGTCTGGAATACGCTTCCACTATTTGGTCCCCTTATTATACCTGCCATCAGCCTACATTGAAACGAGTTCAACGTTGTTTTCTTAAATTTCTTTCTTACTAACTTGATGGTCAGCACCCTCCTAGGGGAAATGATTACCATTCTCTGCTGGAGCGTCCTTTTGCGTTCCCTTAAAGAACGCGGACTTATTGCTTCCAATTTGATATTTTGATATTTTTTTCGAATGTAAATAAATTTTCAATCATTTCGTTTTGTTTGGTATAACTTCTAAGCGCTTTATTCATAATTAGTCTTTACGTTGCTTATTCTTAGTTCTCCAATATCTAATTTTCTTTTCACAATGTATGAATGGCTTTCTATTTTTTTTGTCCTATAATTGGTATTCTGTTATAAAAGAAAAATAAGCGTAGAGTCCTTCAGTTTTTACGCATAACAATAAAGTACCTGTACGTTTTATTTCTACTTATAGACTTTGGTGAATAAATGCGGTCGTATTTCTCTAAGACAACACTGTTATCCATACTTCGAAATGAACTAGAGATTGGTTCCTTGAAAAGCATGTTATAATAGTAGTCAGCTCAGTTATTCTTCATCTGAATCCTATTGACAATCACTAGGAGACATTAACAACAAAGCTATATGCCAATAATAGGCGATACAGTAGCCTCAATAAGAAGAAATCTGCAACAAATAGGGCTTCTATTTCCACAGTATGAAGAAACGGATTTTTGAAATAATTTCGAACATAGGATTCAACACTCATTATTAAGTAGAATTGTACATTTCCTATTTATTCATTCGCTTACACTAGCACATAAATGAGAGATCCTTCTTTCGAGAACTTGTATTTCTCCGATTGCATGACCAACTACTTTATACTGGATGTCCCAAAAGTCTCTTTCAATTTGTTTTGTTTACTACGCGCAATCGTGAGTGGGAAGTGGTAAACACTAATAGTTAACCCTGCCTTTGGGAACTTGGTCCCTATGGAGTGTGCTGTGTGCACGAATTTTACAAAAACTTCTCAGATGAAGCCATTTTCGCCTTAATTGCCATGTAAACAGGTACAACTATGGTCATTGAAGTTCAACAAATCCAACACAGAAACATGAGAGGCTGTCTCACTCGCCAAAGTTACTGCCCGGGCTGTAATATTGGCGCAAGGCATTATACGCCCGTACCTTTTTGAAGATATCAGAGGCTGTACAGTAACCGTAAATTTCGAGCGGTATATATGTATATCTAACACTTAATGTATGTTATTTCTTGATTTACATTTTTGTATGTTCTGTCTCCCTGTGTACTGTCGCTACACTTGTGGACCATACGCAAAATAAATAATGGAGAGTATATACCGAGCAGCTTTCGAAAATTTTGTGAGGCAAAATTTCAAGCTTTCGAAAATTTTGCCTCACGTTTAGAAGAGTGCCAGCAAAACAATGGAACACGTTATTATATTCCTTTTATTTTGGGACGCCTTGTTTTATAGTATTTAGCATGTAAATCGAATACAAGCTTACAGTGTTTTTTATTAGAATATACTGGATAGCTTCCTACAATAAAAAAGAATTGTGCCACCAAAATTTCAACCCACGCATCCCATTGTAAGACTTTGGCTTAGATAATCGTTTAACCACTAATGAAATAATTTATTTTGTTACAGTACCGGCAAAAGTCGTCTGGGGTGTACCAGGGAAAGACGTTGAGTTGCCCTGTGATGTAACCCCACCACTCCCATCGGATGCCGTCAAGATGGTATTTTGGTTTAAGGATTCTATAAGTATACCCATATATAGGTAAGTTCATTAAAAGTGAGTGATCTTAAGCTAAACAAATGTTAGATGCATAAGTTTGTTAATTTGAAAATTGGTTTAGCTGGTATTCAGCTTTGTGCAGTGACGGAGTTAGTCTGTGTTTTCTTTGAAATGAGTGCACAAGATATGAGAAAGAACATTATCTTCGCCAAATTTCATTCCACATTACCATTCTAGTCCATCAATATACGTACATAGCGGGCTTTATATAGTTCCATACGAACGTTTGAACAGAATATTTGGTTTTCCTAATATCTTCTGCAGTTATGGATCGAAGATGCTTAATTGCAAACACAAATGTAAGAGAAAATAACATTAAAAAAAATATTGTTACGGGTAGAAGCCGATCAAACTATTACACTACCGCCACCAAAATTTCGTCTTATCGGAACGTTTTTTTGTGCAAATGGTGCCAATGGTATTTGAAACCATCGAGCCCCATCTAAGTTAAAATTCTTCTCGTCAGAAAATATGATCTTGTTTCACTCATGATCCCATTTCATATGAGTTTTCCCAAATTTCAGTCTTGCCTGTGTCTCTTTTTGGTGTTAATTTGGAACCTTTTTTATCCTCCGAAAACGTTTACTGCCGCATAAAATTTGTTGTACACGTCTGGTTGCTACTGAAAAATTTAAATTACATTTTATTTGTTGGGCAGTTACATTACCAGAAGAGGCTAACCGAAATATCGATGAGTGCTGTCTTCGAGTTAGTTCTTGATTACTCTCCTCAGCGCGATTTTTGCTGTAGGATTGCCTAACTTTGTAAAATTGTTGATGAGACGATGACATCGTCCTACTTTCTTAGCTATGACTCAGTTTGAAAACTCCTTATAACGATGTATTTATAGTTTTTTTCCTCCTTGGATAGTAATTTACCTCTAGACATTTTTATTAACTGATATGTGTACTTCGATAAGATATATGTAAATAATACATAAACTTTTGAACATGGTATCATACCTGGAGTCCAGAGATACATATATGAAATCTTACTAGGTTCGAAGTCATGTTGGGATTTTTGGTAACTGTTGACAATCTCGCCCAAGTTAGTTGTATTGACGGAGTAATTTACAATTCCATCCTTGCTTGTAGAGAATAGTTTGCAATTTGCAAACGGAATGTGTTAAGTAGAGTATAGGAAGAGTTGTGGCAAACAACATCTACTATCAGGATGACTCAGGACGCTTATTTTAGTCCATCTATAAACATTAAGCCGTGGAATTATACGAATGATAATATCTCGGTATTATCGTACAACAATTGCCCGTATTAAGTTTGGATATGGTCTTCACCCAGCCCATTTGTTTAGATTGGGATTTGTGGAATCAGCTGCACGTCACTGTGGCGATGAAACGGCTGATGTGAATCATATTTTCCTTGGTTGCGCTTTGTATAGAAACACTATTGACTCACTTGTCAACCTTTTGATCTCACTAAAGTTCCAACTGGGTACACCCATTATTACACTCTTGCATTCTAACATTTGAGAAGTGTACAACTTTTTTATAAGAAACGCTGAAACGGATGAAAATTAGGATCTGAGCTCCAGTGGAAATAACAACCATCCCTATTTCACTTGTGTGGGTTAACCTGCTTGCCGATGGTCATTTCCTTGAATGTGCATAGTGGATCAGTCGTCCCGATAGATCCTGGGATGTGAAATGGATGTCCCTATTGTACATCGCCGTGGTTGCTTTCACTGGAGGTCAATAACATTACTGATTCCCAATTTAAGTTTTAATTTTTTTTCCTATGAGGAGAATGGAATGTGATGCCGAGACACCACTTAAAACAAAAATTTTTTGATAAATTTTCCAATGGGTACCCCTTTCGATTTTTGCAAAAACAAAAGTTGTCCAAAATGCGTTAAAGTATATATGCAAGTGGAGATTTTGACGTGTAGGTTATAGAAAAACAATTTCTCACCCTGAACTTTTACTAGCTTTAAAGTTACAGCACTGTTACAAAGAAATAACATCATTTTTGATATATGCCTTAACGGTCTTGGATTAAGTAGAATCAAACAAAACAAATTCCATCTATGTCGCGTCCTACGTATCCAAAAGTATTGATATGGCGATTTTCAACCGTCTCGAAGAGTAACCAACCATATTTTGATAAATTTTCGATTTTTGCAAAGAAAAGTTAAGCCCCGGGATATGAAATGGGTGCTCCAGTTGTACATCACCTTGGTTACTTCCATTGGAGGTCAATAACGTGACTGATCCCCAATTTAAGGTTTATTTCTTCTTATTTTCTCCTGTGAGGAGAATGGGGTGTGATCCCCAGACACCACTTAAAAGAAAAACTTTTGAAGGTCTTTACAGGCTTTTCTCACACTGAGAGGTAATGTCGGATTTCGTAGGATGTCTGTCTAATTCGTTGTACGACATGCGCTTCTCCTACATATCAGTTGTGATATTAACAAAATAATGTCTCGGCTATTTCGTTACGTTCAGAAATGCACTTCTAGGCAATTCCTAACTCATACCGTTACTAAACGTTTATAGAAGAACTACAAAATTATATGAACTATATAAATTTTGCTGAGTATATTTCTGCATAGACACCCATTCGATAACCGCGATACCTTTTTTTCCTTAGTAAATTGTTCAAGTGCATTTAATAAAATATCTTGCCCCATTCTTAACGTAAAGTGTGCCTCGTAAAAGTAAGCGTTTTCTTTAAATCGCTGAGCGTGTAAAAGTCGCCAGGAAACCCGTCAAATATTCCGAAAGTTCCGTTTTATCGGCTTCACCGCGCGAGACGGAACAGAATGGTCTCGAGGTGTTTCCGACGCTGCGCTAGAGGCATGGCGTGACACGTTGTCTTTACCCGGTTTTATATCAATATTGGAATCGTATCGTTGCATTCACGACGGATCGTACGTGTGTCATATTTTTTAATATGCAGTCTGCTCAAAACTCTCGCTTCGTTTGATTTTTGCTCGTTCGTATTCATGCAGCGTATTTTATGGCGAGGATTTTCTTTTCGGTTTAGTTAGTACTTGAAATGTTCGGTGTCACCTATAGTCGATTGAAATGTCAATAGCGTGACGATGAAGGTAAATTGATGGTTTCGTTTTGGAGGGAACAATGCAATTAATTATTTATTAGAATACGATCTAAGAGGACCATATGAAATATATATTGCGAAAATTTTTGAGGTCGCTATAAAGGCCATGTTAGAACGAACTACTTAGTTCAGATTTTGTTGTTGCTAACTGTCTAGAGAAATTTTGACACTAATTAAGGGATATGCTTTCAGTTCTTATACTGCCCTTCTTCTTCGTCTTCTTTTTCTTCTTCTACTTAATTTGTTCTGACTACACTTCTTCTTCCTAAACATCTCTAAAATCACACTCTGGCTGGCAACCTCGTCCCTCGCATCCGTTCTACGTCTTCCTTTCGTTTATTTTTATTTTCCTTTAGTCTCTCATTTATGTAGAAGATGTTTAGTTTTGTTCTTATATCCACATTTCTCATTCTATCAGATCTTGTACTTCTCATCCTTCTTAAAAATTTCATCTCTTGTGTCTGTATCCCGCTTTTTTGTTTTTTCGTTGTTGTCACTACCGTATAAGAGGGCTGTCCCTGATATCGTCTTGTGAAATTTTATTTGTGTGTCATTTCTTGTTTTGTTTCTGCACGTTCTGCTGATTGTTCCACAGATACGTGTGAATTTATTCAGTTTTTCCTCTTTGTCTTCGTTTCGATCATCAGATACATCGCAGCCTAAATATTTCAAGTGTTTTACCTCTTCCAGTACAGTATAGTTTAGTACTATTTTCCTTGCGCCCGAGCTGTTATAAATGACAAAACCACTTACGAGCAGTATTTCGCTGGAATTCAGCAATCTATTACGAATGATAGCAAAGGACTGGTTGTTTATTACCTCTTGAAAATCTCATAATCGTAGTTCCGGCAAATTATATTTGACATTCAATAGCCGTATGATACCTGCATATTTCACACTTATATTTTAATGTACGTTGTATCCTTTGCCAATATCCAACGTTTAAAATAAAGCACAACCAAAGAAATTATTATTATCTTCGTACATGAAACTATGTATACTTCACAAACTCACCCCATAATATAAATGAGTTCATAATAGCTTTCGTCATAATTCGCAAGTATATATGTAAATCTCGAATCGCGATATCCATTTACGCAATTTAATCAGAACCCAGGCAAGCCGTAGGATTTAATTCTTCTTGAGCACACGGAATTTAATAAATAAGCGGTTCTTAGCCGCACGAAATTTCGTCGTTAGTCGGCGAACATCCTCCACATCAAAGCCACGGCGCGGTAAATATCTCTAGGTCACATCGCGCTCGGCTAAAAAGCCTTCCTTTGTATTAAACGTAATGAAGCTATTAAGAAACTAATGAGCCGCGTACAGGAACAAATGTTGCGTGGACGCTTACGGAACGAGAGTTCGGACTTTTGTTGTGAGAACGAGCGATTTGCGATGCCGATAGAAATTTGCATTCTATTTTCGAATTGAACAGCGTTCAACGAAATGAGTTAGGGTAAGTCGTGGGCAGATGGCCATACGGTAGAAATGGCAATAACTACAAATATCTATCTGTATTGTTGGTAACTCGCATTGATGCTGCAGTCGTTTGACTTACAAGGAAAGGTTCCTGGGTGTCAAATTCAGATCTTAATGAAACTTTGTAGGTAAGTAGAGTATCTTGAGACTTAAAAATTGAAATTCACTCTGAGGGGGTGAAACGTCCCTCCGAAAATTCACAGATTTTCAGTTTTCTTAATTCAATTCTTGGAAGGAAATAGATAGAACAAAAATTTAAACGTAAATGTTGTACCTTATAGAAAGGTCTTTCAAGACAAATGAATATTGTATATACAGGGTGTCGCATTTAAGCGCCAGTCTCTTATGCAAACACTGATCGTAGTAGTATGGAAAATAAATTAAGGCAACTTGTTAATCATTAACATCCCTTATTGATTTTAAAGCATTTTCAATTATACAATTATACAGAGTGCTCCGAAGGTGTAGAGCAAGTCCTTATACTACAACACCAAAACCGTCTATATGTTTCGTATATACGTCTTCTATTAAGAAAAACCATCATTAATTAGTAAAATTGCATCACTTATTACGACTTAATGTTCATAATTCATACAAATGTAAACACGGGATTACACATGATAACAAATTCTTAGAATTAAGTAGTAATGAATCAAGTATTCATTTTAATGCGTATTTAAATTCTGCATTTATGATTTGATGTGGTAATGAAAGTCGTCAAAAAATGCTTAAAGCATAAAATGTTTTCGGACCACGAACAGCTGAAAGCAAAAGCATCATTGAAAGCAATGGCGAGGAAACGGATGGTCTTGAAAGGTTTGAAAAGGCAAAATTGATGGGATGTTCGAATGGTCCACGTTGGTTCTCTATACAACTGGACTCTTATCAGGTATATGCAAACAAATTGATATATTTAGAGGATGACAATTGATTGTGTATTAATGATTACAGTTTTATGACATTATTTCTCAACTGGAGATTAACGTCATAATTTGAGATAAGAACCAGGTCCGAAAATCGTCGATTAAATCCCTTCCATACTCGAAATCCATAGACGTCCAGTGGTTGAATCATACCTGTTATTTCCTTTGGTATTGTTTGCATTTGAACCTCTTTGTTGGATGCGACCACTTTCTTGAAAGACTTCGGACAGTCACCTATCCATGAGACTAAAAGTATAACAAACGCCTAACACAAAAATTAGACGTTTGTCTAGAAGTTGATGATTATGCTTCTAAACTGTCAGTTGGCGCTTTTGCAGTCTCTGTCTAGTTTTGTAGAATCTTCGTTGCTCTGCACGACTGCTGTTAAGAAACAGGCCGAACAAGTTGCAGCTATTTTAACATCAGCTGCACATTTAGAAAATCGCAAAGAAAACAACATAAGAAAGAAGTATTGGAATCTTCAAGCAGAGCGGAAGAAATAAATCTAGAAAATTATGAAGATGAAAGTGAATATTTTAATGAAAATATGAGTGTAGGATGTGGGGAGGGCTATCGACATTCTAAAAAGTTGCTGATTGGATCCAATGTATCAACTGTATGTTCTGGTTGCATCAAAGAACTCAAAAGTAATTAATATTCTTTCGTAGCCACATCTACCTGAAGGCAGGCAAGAGATGCTCATACGCATAATCTCTTAGAAATTTCTATTATGCTTCATCTTCCTGCTTAAAATCGATCATTTTATGTAGTGTACTTTTGTTATACCTCTTTCATTATACCTGGAAAAACTATGGCCATCTCTCCCAAACTCACCATAGACAATGTAAAACAAGCTATTAATTACAACAACAAAACTATAGAGGCAAGTCTTAAAATTCGGATGCTTCCAGTACATAGACATGTACTATTAGTAGCTACAAAACAGATTTAGCTGAAAGTATATCCGCCAAAGAAAAAGCGTGTGCTATGATAAAATATTTATTTACAAACTTAACTACAAGAAAGTTACCCATACAATCTCAATCGATTTTAAACGTAGTGTATACGAATGGAGCAAAAGGGGTTAATTAATTACCTTCTTCGAAAGGCTGTTCTTTTTCTATCAATTAAATACCACAAAAATAATTTCTTATGTTCCCATTCTGTGACTAAATCGTCTTTCTAACTCCTGCAATAACGGACTTGACAAGAGGATACAGACAAGTTTAGGCATGACGAGACTAAAGCATTTACGTGGAATATCTGAAACGGTTTGCAATCTGAATAGCAAGTCGCTGTTCAAAGAGTGTAGACGCCTTTGTTAAGAAACAATAAAGCAATTAGCAAGGATGTGAGATGTGAGAATAGGTAATATTTACTTTCCGTTTGCTGCTTAAACAGGGTTGTTACACGATTATCTTTATATGAACTGTTCAAACAGATATATTACAGGATTCGTGGATTTGACATCGAACTCTTAACAAATTTACGTGGAGAGATGGCTGTACATAATTGTCATTGCTTAAATCTCACCTTCAAGATAGAATGAAACAATATTTTATACAATGTTTATTTTCTCAGTTATTACGAATGAAATCAATATCCTGCAGTGTAATATTTATGAAGTAAAGAAGTACTTTTTATTTTCTGCTTCATGCAACTTTAAAATCGCACATAGTGCTGATAATTTTTTTTTTTTTTATATTTTGAAGATTAAATTTAACAGAAGAAGATGCTTACTCTCATGCCGACCTGCTTTATACACTCAAGTGAAAGCGCCACGTCAGTCCATTTCGT